>CM050426.1:20709832-23109832 GCA_027564155.1 Gymnocypris eckloni scoliostomus
GTGGACGTGCTTAGTTTCTGGCCCAGGGGCCCGACAGACACAGATACATGTATAGTATATCTTCTTTCTTCACGCTCAAGAAGAATACAGAAGGAGAGAGGGAGTTATGTAATTTTCCATTAATCTTCTTTGATGTTCCTGTGAGCAGCAGATTTCTGATGTTATGCCAATATTTTTCCACTTCTATGGAATCTGCTCTTGTTATCTTCAGCTCATCTCAGCCATCCTACACACTTACCTTCCAAGTGTGTGCGTTTGAGACCTCTCGCTGCATTAGGAAAAGCAGCTTGTCTGGCCTTTGATTAACATGCTAAAACCCCACTGATCTGATATGGCGTGACCCCTGTGTGCAACAGCACCGTCTACACCAAACTGCATCATCAAACACATAATGATATGCACAGGCATCTTCAGATGATTAATGATGAAAGTCGAGTGTAAGGGGGAAGAGACTTCCCTGTCTCGAAACATCCCGGAAAGGTATGAACAAAACTCTGTCTTGATTTGATTTGAGTGGCAATCATTTTAGAGAGGAGCAATTGCCTGATGCGAATTTGAGTGCAAGGTTATTAAAGCTATGTCATGATGAGCTTTACCGTCAACTTAAAACAGGTCAAATCAATGCTAACAGTGTTGGAGCAATATTCTAGTGCACTAACGGATGTCAGAGACGTAGGGCTCTTCTTAAGTCTGTGATTTATTATCCAGTCAGATTTATTCAATCAATTAAAGGCCCATTAGACAGCTCAGAGAGAAGCGAAAACGAGTACCGACAGGTGTATGTGTGCACAAGAGCGCCTGCGCGTGTAAATGTTAATGTATCAGGATATATCAGCCATCTCTAAGAGCCTATTAGTCGTATTCCGATCGATTTTCAGTGGGGTCGGTCTGGTTAGCGAGATCAAGGAGACTTGGATTAAAGTTTGTAACATTTTTATTTCCTCTACTCATTTTCCGGTCTCCCTGGAGGCTGCATGAATACTGAGCACTGAAGCATCTTCTAGTAATGATGTTCCACGGTAGCCTAAAATATGGCAGCAGATGTTGCCAACAGATAGAACACAAATACATTAGTTTAATGCACTTACTCTGCTTGATGTTCTGTTCCGAACTTACAAACTTTGAGTCATAAAATGTACACAAAAGCATTCAAAGTGCTCAAACCAGGATGGATGGATAGATGGCTAAAAACATTGCTCAAAATACAGTTCTGGAACAACATGAAAGTAAATAATGTATTTAAAAGTTTGGGTTGATTAAGATTCTTTTTTTAAGAAATGAACGTCCCAGGTTACGTATGTAACCCTGGTTCCCCGAGGGAGCGAGACGCTGCGTCGAAACGCTAGGGGAACGCCATCAGCGTTGTCCAGCTCTGAATCATATGTGTAATCAGTCAAAATTGACGGCCAGACGTCAGGTGCGGTGACGTCACGACCAGGATGCTTAAAAGCACGTGATGTGCAGCCGGCGCCAGCTTCCAGGAATGAAGCATAGCTCTAGTAGGGATGCCGGAAGTATGGCCCTGCGACGCAGCCGCCTCGCTTCCTCGGGGAACCAGGGTTACATACGTAACCTGGGACGTTCTCCGGGAACATCGAGCTGCGTCAAACGCTAGGGGAACGAGATATCCACGCCGCCATACTTGCAAATCCCTGCTTAGTGTGTGGAGTGCACAGCTATGGCAAGGGAAAAGACAAGCCAGGGGTGGCTCGCAGAGCCAGGTCAGAACCTGGAAAGTTAGGGCGAGCCCACCCACCAGCGCCACAGATGTCCTGCACAGGTACACCTGCCAGAAGGCCTTGGAGGCCGCCATACCTTAAGTAGAGTGAGCCTTGATTCCCAAAGGCGAGGGAGATCAGAGGACTCGAGGTCATAGGAGAGCATCCAGATCCACTACTTAGCATAAGCACCCTGGCCTCCACCGGAGGAAACGTAAAGAGAGTTTGCCTATTGAAAGGCCACCAAGAGGCGTGGTAGGTGCTATAGCCGCCACGTAGACCTTCAGGGTGGAGTGGGCTAACTCTGCGGAGAAACGGGCTGCGAGAGCTCCAGCACTGTCCCAACAGGCAGTTAACTGGATCAAGCTGGCGGTCTCCGCACCCGAGTCTCAACTTCAGGGCGTACAGTTTCCTTATTGAGGGAGCTCTAGATTGGAGGATGGTCTCAGCAACCTCAGTTGAGAGACCAGAGGCTATGAGTTGTGCCCTCGGGAGCCACACCCATAGTTTCCACAACTCCGAGCGGGGTGAAAGATCATGCCCGCTGCCAGTGAGAGGATATCCCTCCTGGACGGAATCCCCATGGAGAGCCGTCGGGAGAAATCGGGTCAGAGACTATACTCGGCCCGGCCAGAACAGGGTTTTTCAATAGAAGGACCCCGTCCATGCGCACTCTCTCTAGAACTCCCAGGAGCTGAGCGATCGGGAGGCGTACAGGCGAAGCCTCAGCCACGCGATTGTACCATAGCATCCAGCCCCTTAGGAGCTGGATGCCTGCCTCGACAGGATGGCTGCTCCTATCCTTTACGAAGGGAAGAACCCGATATTACGCTTTGCCCCAAAGCACATTTCAGGAACTTCCTGTGATGGGGAAGGAGTATGCATCTTTAGATCGCTCGTGACCACCAGTCCTCGGATCTGGTGAGAGAACGTGCTCGAAGAGAGCTTTCTGAACTTCAGTCGTGTGACTGAGCGGTTCAGTTAGCTTAGATCTAAGACGGACGCAACCCCTTTCCCCGGAACAATGAAGTACGGCTGTAGAACCTGGACTCTTTGTCTAGAGCAGGGACCACCTCGATGGTCTCCTCCCTCAGGAGAGTGCCCACTTCTTGTTCCATTACCAGAGCCTGCTCGCCCGTAGAAGGCTGCGGCAGAGCGCCACATAGCCTTGTTCTACAGTGTGCGTGACCCATCGAGACACATTTGGCAGCAGTTCCACGCTGCCGAATAGTCTACTAAGGGAACCAGTCTCTCGAGACTGGTCTCTGGTGTACTTAGGCGGCTAGCTCTGCCCTGGCGGAGGACCGGCAGGGGCGGCCGATCTAGCTGCTCTAGAGACCCCCGAAGGGGTGGCGAGCCTCCCAGCTCCGCTACATTTCTGGGCGGAAGAGACTGAGAGAAACGCTCGCTGGAGACCGCTGCGCCCTGGAACACGGCAGGGTTAGCAGACTGATCTCCTGAGGGCACTGAGGAGAGACGGGCACCGTGTAATGCGGTGTAAACCGCTCTTCCCCAGAGGGGCCTGCCCTCATAAGTCCTGGGATGTAGCATCAGGACTGCCTTAGAAGTCTCCTATTGGAAACGACGGTCCTCAGACCGCGTCATCTCTAGGAAGACTAAGGAACCAGAGTCTGCTCAGGCAGGACCCAGTAAGACACGCTTGGCAAGGGCTCCCACACCGCCAGATGACTTACTAAGGAAACCAGTCTCTTGAGACTGGCCTCTGGTGTACTTAGAGCGGCTAGCTCGGTGCCCTGGAGCGGAGGACCGGCAGGGGCGGCCGATCTAGCTGCTCTAGAGACCCCGAGAGTGGCGAGCCTCCCAGCTCCGCTACATTTCTGGGCGGAAGAGACTGAGAGAACGCTCGCTGGAGACCGCTGCGCCCTGGAACACGGCAGGGTTAGCAGACTGATCTCCTGAGGGCACTGAGGAGAGACGGGCACCGTGTAATGCGGTGTAAACCGCTCTTCCCAGGGGCCTGCCCTCATAAGTCCTGGAATGTAGCATCAGGACTGCCTTAGAAGTCTCCTAAGGAACGCAGCGGTCCTCAGACCCGTGTACTTTGAGCGGCTAGCTCGGTGCCCTGGAGCGGAGGACCGGCAGGGGCGGCCGATCTAGCTCGCTCTAGAGACCCCGAAGGGGTGGCGAGCTTCCCAGCTCCGCTACATTTCTGGGCGGAAGAGACTGAGAGAAACGCTCGCTGGAGACCGCTGCGCCCTGGACACTGGCAGGGTTAGCAGACTGATCTCCTGAGGGCACTGAGGAGGCGGGCACCGTGTAATGCGGTGTACACCGCTCTTCCCCAGAGGGCTTGCCCTCACCAGTCCTGGGCCTTGGCATCAGGACTGCCTCAAGCCTTCTAATGGAAATAGCGGTCCTCAGACCCACGTCATCTCTAAGGCCCAGACTAGGAACCAGAGTCTGCTCAGGCAGATCCCAATGAGACACGCTTGGCAGGGGCTCCCAAGCCGCCGGGTGGCCTACTAAGGGAACCAGTCTCGAGACTGGCCTCTGGTGTACTTAGAGCTGCTAGCACGGTGCCCTGGAACGGAGGCCGGCAGGGACGGCCGATCTAGCTGCTCTAGAGACCCTCAAGGGGTGGCGGCCTCCCAGCTCCGCCACATTTCTGGGCGGAAGAGACTGAGAAACGCCGCTGGAGACCGCTGCGCCCTGGAACACTGGCAGGGTTAGCAGACTGATCTCCTGAGGGCACTGAGGAGAGACGGCACCGTGTAATGCGGTGTACACCGCTCTTCCCCAGAGGGCCTGCCCTCACCAGTCCTGGGCTTTGGCATCAGGACTGCCTCAGAAGCCTCCTATTGGAAATGACGGTCCTCAGACCCACGTCATCTCTAAGGAAGACTAGGAACCAGAGTCTGCTCAGGCAGATCCCAATAAGACATGCTTGGCAAGGGCTCCCACACCGCCAGGTGACTTACTAAGGAACCAGTCTCTTGAGACTGGCCTCTGGTGTACTTAGAGCGGCTAGCTCGTTGCCCTGGAACGGAGGACCGGCAGGGGACGGCCGATCTAGCTGCTCTAGAGACCCCTCAAGGGGTAGGCGAGCCTCCTCTCCGCTACATTTCTGGGCGGAAGAGACTGAGAGAAGCGCCGCTGGAGACCGCTGTGCCCTAGAAAACTGGCAGGGTTAGCAGACTGATCTCCTGAGGACACTGAGGAGAGACGGGCACCGTGTAATGCGGTGTACACCGCTCTTCCCAGAGGGCCGGCCCTCAAGGCCCTGCATCAGGGCGTTCTGGCCGAAGACTATCGATCCGCAGATCCGTCTTGGCCCGGCGCTCACTCTGACTCCGATTCTGGCGAGTACGAAGTGACATTCCCGAATAAGGAGCTGGAACACAATTGGGGCTGCTCCGCCCAGCAGCCCAAGCTGACCACCTCAACCTCCTTGGAGGAAGAGAGGTAAACATTGTGCTCTCACTTGAGAAGCATCCCAAGAGGCTCTTGTATGTCATATACAATATATAATTGTATATATTTCTCTACAATATATATATATATATATATATATGAAATATATATCTAACTTTCATAGTCGGATAAAATGCATAGTTAATTATTCAAAATTAAATGCAGTCAAACACCCAGACAAGTAAACACGGTCTAAAGTGCATAAATGAACCGAGAATCACCATTGCCTCGGCAACGCGCGCTCGGAACAAAACAAATAAATCTTCTTGGAGAGAAACTGCTGCAGATTAGCGCACTCTCACTCAAGGGGAAGAACTACAGCTTAGGCTTCCGCCCGGAGAGCGCTAGACCTGGGAATACAGGTGGAAATAAGGCGAACCCGTCTCCAACCCGTCCGCCAGATCTATGTGCGATCCCGTGATCTCACTCGCCATGGGTGCCTCAGCAGCAGCGGAGCGCGAATTCATAGGCGCGACACACTCCTCGGAGCGTGCCCGGCGGGGAGCACAATGCATTACAGCGGACGCTGGATCTGATGGGAAAAGAAGATAGGGGATCACCCGTCTTAATCTTCCCATCTAATCATCTGTGAGCACAGCCACTGCTCCGCCTCAGCGGCAGCGTGGCAGGTGCTGCGAGGACGCAGGTGAAAAACTCCCTCCTCAAAGAGAGTTTTCGCCTCCAGTCAGAGAGGAACACACAGTCTGTAACGTGATCTACTTTCGCCCTCATTGGCCTTTGATATGTCTGCTTCTAGTCTTTCTTTGCCTATCTTTTTAAGAATAAACTTTCTTATTTCCTATCTGATAGTAACAGACTCACAGAACACATTCGACTGACACACACAGAGAGCTTTGCTGAATGACAAAAAAGCTGGCGCCGGCTGCACATCACGTGCTTTTAAGCATCCTGGTCGTGACGTCACCGCACCTGACGTCTGGCCGTCAATTTTGACTGATTACACATATGATTCAGAGCTGGACAACGCTGATGGCGTTCCCCTAGCGTTTCGACGCAGCTCGATGTTCCCGGAGGGGAAAGGGATAGTTCACCCAAAAATGAAATTCTGTCATTAAGTACTCACCTTCGTGTTGTTCCAAACCCGTAAGACCTTCTTTCATCTTCGGAACACAATTTAAGATATTTTTTGATGAAATCTGAGGGCTCTCTGACCCTCCTATAGAGAAGAAAGGCAACTACCACGGTCAAGGCACAGAAAAGTACCAAGATGACCGACAAAGTAGTCCATGTGACATCAGTGGTTCAACCGTAATGTTACGAAGCTACAAGATTACTTTTTTTTGCTTCACGCATTACTTTCATCATGCCGGATCTGGGTCAGCGCCGGCACCGCCACACGCTTGCATCATGGTACTGTCATGACCACGCGTCCACAAGTGAGGCAGTAGAGATGAAATGTGGAATAAAGTTGTTAAATTTGTTTTCTTTGGGCAAATTTTTTTATTCTCGTAGCTTCGTAACATTACGGCCTTGGTGGTACTACCACGGTGGTAGTTCCCTTGCTGTCTATTGGAGGGACAGAGAGCCCTCAGATTTAATCAAAAAATATCTTAATTTGTGTTTTGAAGATGAAAGTAGGTCTTACAGATTTGGAACAACATGAGGGTATGCAATTAATGACATAATTTTCATTTTTGGTGAACTATCCCTTTAATACTTGTATTCAGCAAGGATACATTAAATTGGTCAAAAGTGTGACCGTAAAGAGTTATCAGTACATTATACTTTAACAAATGATTTCCATTTTGAATAAACGCTGTTCTTTGAACTTTTTATTAATTCAAAGAATCCTGATATGTATCACCGTTTCCACAAAATATTAAGTAGCACAACAGTGTTAAACTGATAATAATGAGAAATCTATCTTTCGCACCAAATTAGTATATTATAATGTATTTTTCTTTTATCTGACTTTTTAGAATTGCAAGTTTGCGTCACATAATTTTGACATCTTTTCTTAGCGTTGTGAGTTTAAAACTCACAATTTTGACATCTCTCTGAAATCTGAGATTACATCTCACAATTTTGACTTTTTTCCTTAGAATTGCTAAGTTTCGATTTGACCATTTTTACTTCTTTTCTGAATTCTGAGTTTACATTTTGAAAATTTGACTTGTTTGAATTCAGAGTTTATGCCTCACAATTCTGACTCTTTTTCTCAAAATGAAGATAAAAATGTCAGAACTGTGACATAAACTTTTTTTTTTATTCCGTGGCATATTTATTCAATAGCATATGTCTAGAGCTGATGATCTTCCATAATGCCTGCAACAGTAATACAGAGATCCCAATCACATTCCAAATCAGTACATTTATAAAGTGTATAACATCCGAATAATGCTTTGGTGAGAGAAAAGACACTCAAAAGAATTGATGCAAATGGATAAAAAGATCAAAACAAAGAAATCTCCAAATCACAACAAACTGCTCACGTGTCACTTCTGTGCACACTGCTCTCACTCTCAGTGTGCACCAGAGAGAAAGCAAGAGAGGGAGAGATGTGAGGATAATTAGCTGTCGGTTTGTGAGTGGTGATCTTCCTCTCCGCTGAAGTCTCAGTCACAACCACATAAACAATGCCTCATGAATAAAACATGGCCGACAATCACTCAAAGTGCAGTGAAAACACTGCACTGGCTTCAGTAAATATTTCATCTTCATGTCTCTGTGTGCCTTTGAGGTCTGCTCTATCCTCATTACTGCGTTTTGTTAAACATTAATGGGGCCAAGGATTTGGAAGCTCCTTTAACCTCCCTCACTTTCCTTCCTTCTTTCTCTCTCTCTCTCTCTCTCTCTCTTTCATCCCACACTTTCCCTGACTGATAGCACCATACCTCTACCTACTCCATCACTCCTCAGATCTGGCTTACTTATTAGATTTCAGACTCATTGGTTTTGCCGCCTTTTCGAGTTGAAGGACATTTGTCATCTTTTCTGTGGTTCCTCCAGAGGGTCAGAGACGAGTAGCGCTGAATAGGAGCCATTAGCTGAGGGAGAAGGCCAGAGCTATTGGGATGCTAAGCGGTTTTTATTAGATTTTGTTTAAGCTCATGCATCCAGCTCTACAGGGATGCGTCAGGCAAATGTACAAAGATTCAATAATTCATCATGTATGTAATAAATGTGTTCACAGCCCCTTCAGATTTAGCCCTGGGATTGTATAAGGCAACATAATAACTGTCTGGTCAATGAATATTCCATAAAGGCTTGTTTCTGACCTTGTTTGTGTGAAGTTGACTGCATGGGCGGCTGAGCTTTGTGTGTGGTTCCGTTGGAGTTTTTCCTCATGCTGTAACTAATGTTGGGATTTTCCTCAAATATCTCTAAAGCTCATTTGTTCCCCCCCTGCTTTAGCAGATCTGCATGACTTTTTGCAAATTTTTCTTGCATATTTATACTTGAAAACATGTAGTATTCTCCATATTGAGGACATAGAAGAAAGGAGTAGAGCACAGGTAAACCATAGCAAGCTTCAAAGTAAATTTTCAGGATTAAGCAAATGTTGTGCAGCTCCGTACATGCATGAATCTGACAAGCATACAGACCAGCCAAGGTATTGTTTTTTTTTAGTTGTACTCAATGTAGTAAAAATACCAGTTTAATATAGAGCTATTGTTTCAGCTCCGGGAATTAGTTATTAAATATTTAATATGCTCGATTAAGCCCTATTAATATTTCTTTACAGTTTACACCTTATTAAGTGCTTGTCCAGCAATCACTAAAAAGTACATTCTGTTAATCTTATTAAAATCTCGCTTACATTCCCTGTGGCCCCAGGTAACGATAAACGGGATTAATAATTTCTCATTTGAGCTAGGTTGCGTTATCTTTAGGGCAAATAAGGATAAAAATACTTAAAATCACATTCCAGAGACACTTGTTTATAAATGAATAGGTTTATTCGTGATATTGCTATTCTAACATAAATGGATTAACTGATAAGACATAGACATACACACACATAGGCATACGAAAGTTTTGAGGGTAACTGTGGATGAAAGAATAATATTCTTTCTATTTCAGCTTAACCAACCAGGAAAATGATCACGAACAACCTTTGCTTTGTTACTGCATTCAGATCATATTTTAACCAGTTCAGTCAGGATTAGGAATTCAGTTTGTACTTGCTTGGATGGGTTTAAAGCAGGCTCGGAGTTGGTTCGTTTTCCGCGTGAGTTCTTTGTTTCGGGGTCACGTGTTCAGCTCGGCTCCTTCGGGTTGTTCTCGTGTGGAGACTTGAGATGGCTGCGTGATCGCCACCGGGAAAGCTCTCCTCTGCAATCGTGGAATTCGTGGTCTGCGGCTTTGGCACAGCCTTAGACCCCTCCGATGGTTGGTTTGAGAGAGAGTCCAGCGGGCCGGCTTCCAGGTCAGCGCGCGGCTTGAGCGCCGCCGAGTTCAGGAGCGCCAGAGAGTTGCAAGAGGAAGAGAGAAGAGAGGCGGCGCGTCATGGCCGTCATTTTAAACAGTCCGCTTTTGGACATCCCTCAAGGCGGCTGGCTGGTCCAATCAGAGCGCCGGTACGGGCGAAGCCCCGCCTGCACGGTTGCTCTTGCAAGGCATTTTCATGCGATGAGAATAACTTTTACCCATGTATTAAACTCTTATCAGGTTTACACATTATAATATCACATTCGTTATCTTATTGATTCATATAATTTTGCAACCATTCATAAAAGTCTAAACACCACCTAAACATTCCAGCTTAAAGTATGATTAGAAATCAGCCCACGCTTTTCCCAAATAATTCATATTCCACAAGCATATGAGAGGAAGAGTACACAATTAATATCCACATGTTCCTTGTGTAGATGAATTATTATCATGAAATGAATGTGTCTCTTGAAATCTTCTAGTGGCCATTTCTCTTTGTTCTGTGACAACAGGAAAATCGCGCGCTTTGCTGATGCAAAGGGAGGAGGGGTTTTAGAGGGCTGCTGATTCTTTAGCTGTTCTGGTGACTTGTAGAGTTGAATTCCTGCCGATATATGTTACATATCCCCTCGGGCTTGGTGATGTTCCCTGATGGAACCTCGTCAAGGCCCTGGAACAAGAGGCAGGAAGAACAGGCACATACAAGACACAAACATCATTCCTATCACTGACTAAAACCTGGTGCAGGGTAATTTGGGAAGGAACAGGTTAGAAACTTGAGAAGACATAGGGATGCATTGTTTATCATTATTGACAATTGGGTCATTTTGACTGTTTTAATTGTCAGGGGCTCGACGAGGCGGTATAGGCATGATCTCAGTCAGGTTGTTCAAATTCTCGGTTCGGGTTCTAGGTCGGGATTACCACGCCGAACAAGGCGAGGGACGCCTGACGTGCATTTGTTGAGAGACTCTTGGGCCACGCTCACTCGCTTGTGTAGGAGGAAGGCCAGTGTCAAATTCATAACATATCCTACGATAGTAGAGATACAAAGCGCCGTGTCAGCGGCAGACCAGGACCGAATAATTGGCGCCGGGCGGGCGGAAGGCGGCGATAGCTTCTAGCGCTGTCAGCCGGTGTCAATTCACTAAGAGATTTCGATTTCAACCTGATATTCATCGCCGGTGAGGTGATACAATGCTAACTCGTCAATATGGAGGATCACGCCTTCGGGACAGTGATCCATAACATTTGGTTGGGCAAATTAATGCGCGTGGCGTCGTGTTAATCGCATGTGAGGGTGGCTGGTCGTGCTGGGGTACTGACCAGCCAACGGTTTCTGATGATTTCGCTTGCGTTACCTCAACTTGAGAACGTGGTGTTGTTTCGCGGGCAGCTAGTGTCGGGTTTAATGGATTCTAAACCGCAGATGCCCTTGGTATTATCGCACGCAGAGTTTACTCGGGTAGGGGAAGTGAATGTCCTAAGTGAGCGTGCCCATCTTTGAGTTTGGGGCCAGATACAACCGTTCGTTGTTCTCGTGAATACTGCAGCGACTTTAGGAGTTTGGATTTTTACATAGGTTTTCCTTGCCGTAATCCCGCATTCACAACGCCTTTGAGCCGGTAAACATTATTAACGCCGATAATGGGCAAACTGAAAAGGCCACTAAATCACCTGTTTCCGGGTTTGCGATATGGGAATAGCGCTCGGGAAAGGGGCGAGATGGGTTTGATGAGACTAGCGGGGCCCGCAGTGGCCGGAAGTTACAACGCTTGAACAAGGCTAAGAGGTATCGTGTAGCACGGAATCCTATTCATGGCTACGTTGTCAATCGAGGAACTTACATCGCGTATCATGTCGCTCATGATTTTGGCGGGTGGCCTCGATCGGTCGACAGCGGTTCTCACAGCGAATTACAACGACTTTACTGACGGAAGTCGATCTCAATTTCAGGACCTGGATTCAAGGTTTGGTTAGGGGTTCAAAGTGAAAGAGAGGAAAGGAAACACAAAGTGAGACACGCGATAAAGAACCCAAAGCGATAAAGTAAATAAAAAAATAGTTTTAAACTAAAAATAAAAATTAAAAAAAAAAATTAATAAAAAAAAAATTATATAATAATGAAAAAAAAAAAATTGAGAGTAACTCCTCTCTACTAGATTGGTCCTAGCAGTGCTGCGGAGGAGAGAATATGGGTTGTGTCTAAGCATGGTTGCTATATGTTTTCCTAAAATGACAATAGTTATGCTTGTGTGGTGCATATGGTTGTCGGTCTGTGTCAGTGGGTCGGATCCTCCCCCTTTTCCTGTCGGTGGTTTGGATTTGCCGGTTGGCACTGGCAACCCATCATGGTGCATCGTGTGCGTGTGTCCGTGTACTCCCCTCTGGCCGTGAGGTACTACGAGCTGTGGCGCAGTGAGTGGCTCAGGGACATACGTGTGGACACCGCCTTGCAGATGCAGCATGTAGTCGACAGAGTGGAGCTCGTGGAGCTCGGAGGAGGTGTTCAGGTCCGTATAGGAAATAGAATGTTCAAATCGGTTTGACATGTGAGCTGTCAAGGTTCGTGAGTGACGAATCCGCATGTGAGGGTGAGGAGATCGCCAGCGAACTGAGGTGGTATGGTAATGCAGGAGGGCAGGGGTGTGCTCGCCAGTGGCGTGCTGGCGCGGTTACTGCTGCCACTGTAGGGTTGGGTGGGAGGGCATGAAAGGTCCAGGACTCTTCATGTGATGCACCTGCTGTGGTGAGGGCATCGTTTTGGTCATTTGAGGGGCTGGAGTTTGGGAGGAAACGTTTAGGATGTCAGACCTGATCTGGTGTTCTCCGGAGGAATGGCAGGTGACTGAGACAGCACTTTCAGGAACTTGGAGTTTCATCAGCAGGTGTTTGTTGGACGCTGCTGTGATTTGGAGTATTGGGTGTTGAGTTAGTGTTTAACTCTGTTGCTGGGTTTTCAGTTTAACTCTGTTGCTGGGTTTTCAGGTGGGGTTTCATGTCCATCTGAAGTTAGGGTGTTTACTGTTCTCTGAGAGCCAAGGTGAAGCGGTGCTGTTTTCTGGGGCTGATTTGTTCAGCTTGTCACTGCCGTTCCGCCTGACAGCTAGTCAGGCTGACTCTGGTTCGCCTTCCTTTTCCCACTGATTCTCATGAGACCACTTCTCCCAGTGTCGTCCAGGTGAGCGTTGACGCCCACGCGGTCCATCCCATCGGTCATACCTCTGTTCAGGTCGGGTGTCAGCGTGTGAGTCTCGTTCTCTGTTGGACGGGGTGCATTCCATTCTGTGTGTGGTGGCTTAGCGCTGTCTTGGCGTTGGGTGCCCTCTAGAGCCAGTTCATGGTGTTGCGTGTTGAAATCAAGAACTGCTGGGGTTTTTGTGCTCTTTTCTGAGGCCATCTTTTGTTTGTAGTAGGCCTTTTGCACCAAGTCTCGCAACTGCTGAGTGTTCATCGTCGTGGACATGCGAGAACGCCAAGATGGTGGCTTATGCCAGGATGAAGATTCCTGAGGAAGAGAGTTTTAAAGTTCAGTTCATCTTCCATGTCAGAATCATTGCGAGTTCCAAAATATGCTTGTCTGAGTCGACTATAGTAAGCTTGAGGAGTGTCGTGACGTCCTTGTCTCGTCTCCAGGGCAGCCACTAAGCCTTGATCGGACTCAGGGTCGGCGAACTCTTTAATAAGGGCTTTTCGCAGCCGTTGGTAATCAGTCTTTGTGTTAACAGGCTGCCGGTCCAGGAAGCTGCGTACTTCAGGGCTGGATGTCGCTCGGAGTAAATAGAGTTTATCTTTGTCCGTAACGTTAGGTCGCATTTCCAGATGGAAATCAATATCTTGCAGATACGCTTGGACCGTTTGGCTGTTTGGCACGCTGGGGTTGAATTTGCCAACGCCGGGCGAGCTTGTCAAGGTCTTTTAGGTCCAAGTTGTGCGACGATCTGCGGCTGGCTGCAGCAGATTCTTCTGGTTCTGTCGTGATATAAAGTTCTTCAGACGGCGCTGGTGACTGTTTTAACATCACCCCTCTGTCTTATGTTCACGTGTCAGTCCAGGCACAGGTGACTTGGTCCTGCTTGGCAGGGGTGCGGTTGGTGCACGCCTGTCCTTGATGGCTCATGGCGTAGTTCGTAAGCGTGCTTGAGTTCCTCTTGGAAACTTTCAGACTCCTCTGTGACGTAGTCGAGCTGTTGTGTTAGGCGGCTGATCTCGCTTTCTTGATTCAGCCAAATGAGCTTCGAGGGCCTTGATTCTGCTGTTTTTGTCCCTGAAGTCAGTCTTTGCCTTCTAGTAGTAGCTTCTCTGCATACTGTAGCTTGTCTGCACGATCAGCGAAGTCCTCTTTGAGTTGCTGCATTTCGTGGCTGGTAGCTTCTAGAGTTTCTTTTAGCCTGTTGATTTCCTCATCGGCGCCTTGCTCCACCTCATCGGTCCCTTCCCGCCGTACCTGAGCTTCACGTTCCAGCTGCTCTATGCGTCAGCGCTTGTCAGCTCCTGCTGGCGGTGCGGCGACTTGTCGCTCAGTTTGAGGGTGGCGATGAGTGTGTGACTTAAGCTTGAGGTGATCTTGGCTAATTCTTTGTGATTGTAGTTTTGACTTGGGTCTTGTCTCATGATGCTTGTGATGTTGTCATCTAGTTGGTCCTGTGTCTGATGTTGGAGTGCTTCAGCAGCTTTAGGGAGGATGCTGTTTGTTGTAGCACTTAGCCACATTTCCAGTCCTTCCCAGTGACCGACATGTTCTGGCTGGTGATACATGTTCTGGCGGTGATGGGATCTTGGACCGAACTGACACAGACCTTGGATGGGAAACAAAGCAAAACAAAACACAAACAAAACAACAGGGGTGTGAATGTGCACAGTGTAGTGTATGCTAGTGTTGAGTGTGATTCTGTTTCTGTGGTCCTCTGTGGTGGGGTGCGTAATTTGCAGCTTCTGCGTAGAAATTGCGCCCACGTAGAGAGGCAGCACTGTTGGGAAACAGAAAGAAAAGCACACTAACAGAATGAGTACACAGGGACAATAACACTAGACCGATCTCTTTTTAATAGCAGATTCTCTCTTCGCTTTGTTAAGTCTGATTTAGAAGACGCTTCTAATCAGAGGATTGTAGGCGAGTTTTCTCTTGTAATAAGACTGGTATTGCTATTCCAATTTTCTCCTTGATGGAGGAAAATAACAGCAATGACAGTGCTTGTCCCTTAATGGCAGGATTTTACACCGAACGCTGGTCAGCGTGTCACGCGTGTTTAAACTTTTGCCGATGTCTATCTTCTCATTGCACCTGCTTTAACCTGGGGAATAGGATTTCACAATAGAGGGTAAATGATAAACAGTTTGAATGTGGTTCTCAAGTTTCATACATATCTGTTCAATTGTGACATTTCGCTCTATTCGTGATCTTCCCTGGCTAGCTTTAAGCAAACAAGTCAAATTAGAAGTTAGTAACAGGGAGAAAAGAAAAGAGAATTAAGATTTATTCCCAAGATTTAAAACTAATACGTTGGCACAAGGTGGTGCTGTTGAGTCGCTATGCTAAGGTTACGCTTTATGCTCCAGATTGGTGAGAAATGACTTTGACTGTATGGTGTCCCTGTCACTTCTCCAACACAACACTAGGGGAGCACTATCTACTCTCAGGCCTAAGTAAAGAGGACTAATTTTAATTTAATAAAATTATTTTAATTAAATTATTATTAATTTTACTTGAGTTAATCAGATCACCTAAGGAAATGAAGTGTGCCTACAGATAGAGCCGGACTTGTATTTAAGTTTGAATTAGCATTAAAAATTAGAATTTGGTTTCTAATTAAAATTTATGATGTTATAATTAAAATTAATAGGATTCACTTAGGATTAGAATTTACAAATGCAATCTGCAATTGAGTTGACAAACCAATATTGTTGCAAAATGTAGACAGGAAGTGTAATTAATTATTAAATGTAATTAGAATTTTCGAATTCATAATTAATTATTAAATTAATTTACAGCTTCTAAATCACTAGTTTTGGATTCCCATAATAGTAATTAAAATAATTTCCAAACTTAAGCATTCCTCTCATTGTCCTTAACACCAAAAAAAAAATAATAATACAATAATTAATCGGTATCCTACTTGTAAATGAAATTAAAAATTTCTGGCCCTCTTGATAACTTAGGGTTTTATTGTAGTGGTCAAATTATAAGAGCGTTTATGGTTCGTAAATGGATGCTGTTGTTGGAAGCAGGAATTGAAAATTTTATTAAATGAAATTAATTCAAAATTAATTTGTAATCAATTGTGACATTCAATTAACAATTAAAAATTCCTAACAATAGCGCTCATCCATTGATGTGTTATGAAATCATAAAAGCCATTATAATTGGACTAAATCAACCTCACTATGTTATCAAAGTAACACTGAATTATCTTCTAATAACCCACCAGTTATTAAGCTGGTCCCACAAAAGGTAAGAAGACTTTAATCAGCTGTTATATTAAACCAACCTGTGAAAATGTCAACACTGATGATTGGGAAACATTAACACAGCCAACTTAAAACGTGTTAGTCTTTTAAATGAGAGACTAGAGAGAGAAAGGGAATTAGTGTTAGCTGTGAACCACATTTCCACAAACACACTGCATTCAAGCTTTAAATGCTATGTGCTAATCGCTAGCCGTAATGCTACCAGCATGGCTAAAGCTACAATGCTACAGTTTCTTTGTTTCAGTTTAGCTTATATGCGGCTAAATCTCCACGTGGCTGAAACTGGTCGCTATGGCGACTCAGTGCCTGTAGGCAAAAATGTGCTTCACGCTCAGAGTCAACGAGCCTGGTTCAGACTTGAATTTTCTATAGCACATATAATCTCACTCATTTAGGACGAGATACATTTATCTACGGGTTACTTATAAATTATCAAAGCCTCGGCGGGCTATCATGCGAATATCTGTCTGTTTAGACCGCACACATAAAAAAAAAAAACAATTAAATCGATTTGCAAAATTTCTCCCTTTCTCAAAAACGACTGGCCACTCCTTTGAGCGCCGTGCGTTTGAATTCACTCGTGAACTCAAAAATGGGCTGAGAATTACTTAAATAGCTACTTTAATATTCTACAGCGGAGTCACGTGGCTGGGTTTGCAGTGGAACACGCACTAACAAAGCATTACCACGAAGGCCTTAAGAGAGGGGCAACAAGGGACACGCTTGTTCGCCTCTCATGCGCTTTTAGAGCGACTTTTATTAATTATTTACTGCAGTTTAATTTCTTCTCGAACTCGAGTTAACAGTTACACTCTCTTTCATTCAACCTCACTGTGTTTCGCAAACAAGCATGCAATATCACAATAACGTTTGTTTCTCTATATTTACTCAATTCTTCCGGATAAAAGTGAGAAATATGTATGTTGTCTCTGGTTTGACTTATCAGATTTAAATCTTTAGATGCCCGCTTTTTCCTCCACCATTATGTAGTAAAAATACCAGTTTAATATAGAGCTATTGTTTCAGCTCCGAATTAGTTATTAAATATTTAATATGCTCGATTAAGCCCTATTAATATTTCTTTACAGTTTACACCTTATTAAGTGCTTGTCCAGCAATCACTAAAAGTACATTCTGTTAATCTTATTAAAATCTCGCTTACATTCCCGTGGCCCCAGGTAACGATAAACGAGATTAATAATTTCTAGTTTTGAGCTAGGTTGCGTTATCTTTAGGGCAAATAAGGATAAAAATACTTAAAATCACATTCCAGAGACACTTGTTTATAAAATGGAATAGGTTTATTCGTGATATTGCTATTCTAACATAAATGGATTAACTGATAAGACATAGACATACACACATAGGCATACGAAAGTTTTGAGGGTAACTGTGGGTGAAAGAATACCATTCTTTCTATTTCATAGCTTAACCAACCAGCCAAAATGATCACGAACAAATCCTTTGCTTTGTTACTGCATTCAGATCATATTTTAACCAGTTCAGTCAGGATTAGGAATTCAGTTTGTACTTGCTTGGATGGGTTTTAAAGCAGGCTCGGAGTTGGTTCGTTTTCCCGCGTGAGTTCTTTGTTTCGGGGGTCACGTGTTCAGCTCGGGCTCCTTCGGTTGTTCTCGTGTGGAGACTTGAGATGGCTGCGTGACGTCACCGGGGAAAGCTCTCCTCTGCAATCGTGGAATTCGTGGCTCCGTTACGGCTTTGGCACAGCCTTAGACCCCCTCCGATGGTTGGTTTCGTTGAGAGAGAGTCCGGCGGGCCGGCTTCCAGGTCAGCCTTGCGCGCGTTTGAGCGCGCCGAGTTCAGGAGCGCCAGAGAGTTGCAAGAGGGAAGAGAGAAAAGAGAGAGGGCGCGTCGCTCGCGCGTCATTTTAAACAGTCCGTTTTTTTGGACATCCCTCAAGGCGGCTGGTCCAATCAGAGCGTCGATGCGGGCGAAGCCCCTGCAACTGCTCTTGCAAGGCATTTTTCATGCGATGAGAAATAACTTTTACCCATGTATTAAACTCTTATCAGGTTTACACATTATAATATCACATTCGTTATCTTATTGATTCATATAATTTTGCAACCATTCATAAAAGTCTAAACACCACCTAAACATTCCAGCTTAAAGTATGATTAGAAATCAGCCCACGTTTTCCCAAATAATTCATATTCCACAAGCATATGAGAGGAAGAGTACCACAATTAATATCCACATGTTCCTTGTGTAGATGAATTATTATCATGAAATGAATGTGTCTCTTGGAAATCTTCTAGTGGCCATTTCTCTTTGTTCTGTGACCGGACGAAATCGCGCGCTTTTGCGCTGATGCAAAGGGGAGGGTTTTAGAGAGGCAGCTGATTCTTTAGCTGGCGTGTAGACAGTTGAATTCCTGCCGATATATACGTTACATCAAAGTTAAAAGAAAGAAAGGGAAAGGAAACAGGACAATAAAAATGGAAAGGTAAAGGGGACAAAAAATAAAAGAGGAAACAGAAGAAGATATGTGAAAATGAAAAGGGAAATAATAAAAGGAAATGGAAAACCAGAATAGGTAAAAAAGAGAAAAGGGAAGTGGGAAAGCAAATGGGAAATTCAAGTCAGAGAAAGACTGTAAAGTGAAAAGGGAAGTGGAAATGTGAAAAGGAAAAGGACATGGAAAAGGAAAACGGAGGAGGAAATGGGAAAGGCAAGGACACAAAGAAATGAAAAAAACATTAACGGAAAATTAAGTTAAAAAGGGAAATGGAAATGAGCAAGCAAAAAGACATGGAATAAGAAAAAAGAAGAGGTAACGTGAAAATGGAAAGGGAAAGGAAATTAAAAACAGAAACATTTCCATTATCACAAAAAGTGAAAAGGGAAATAGAAAGGCAAACAGGAAAAAATAAAGCAAGTGAAAAGGAAAAAAATCAAATGCAGTGCTTTCTCCCTGTCCTGTTATTGACAGACCTGTCCACCTGTCTCTAATTATGCTATGAACTGACACTTTCCTTTTCATGAGAGAGGCTCTGATTTCATGCACCAATTAATGAGAGGGTCTCAGGCTTTAGGCTCTCTGTCACTCTTTATTGACTCTGTTTTGCTTTTAAATGGAGAGACGCACCTTCAGTCGCTCCAGAGCAGTGTACAGTGGCTTTACGCTTCTTCTGCAACTGTCACATTATATTCCAATTAAAATACAAACTACCTTGCACACCTTCCCTCGCCTTCTTGCATGGGTCATTACCCTCTAATGCAAGGCCTTCTGAGTCTTGCACACTTCAGTGTTTTTGCTGAAAGATATAATTGCGCATTTGAGACATTAGTGGGGGATGCTAACCACAAAGTGCTGCCGGTGGAATATTTTCCTGCTGTCACATTCACTTGAAGCTTGACAGTTTGAACTCTACAAGAACCCTTTCTGATATTTCCTTGTTTAGTCTGGCAAAAGATCAAGTTGCATTGTGGATCTTTTAATAACTCATTTTAACAGTATTTGACCTAGAGACAGTTTGTATATACTAATATAAGCTTATTTTAATATTCATGTTCTATACTAATGTCAATATTACATGTTTTATTAATAATAACAATGTAGTTATACTAATTTGTATAGTTATTAATATTACTGTTATTATTGCAGTTTTGATATTTTAATGAATCTTAATATGAATATTGTACATTTCTATAATGTCAATATTAAAAGTATTATTATTAATTGATTTTAACATCAAAATTAAAAGTAATATGTAATTTACCAATTTCAGTAGTTATTAATATTCATCAAAAGTTGATAAACAGCATTGTTGATCTGTTATTGACTTATTTTAAAAGGATTAGCCAAAATATAGTTTGATAAATATTAGTGCTGTCAAACGATTAATCACAATTAATCTCATCCAAAATTAAGTATTACATAATGTGTACTGTGTATATATATTATGTATATATAAATACACACACATACATGTATATATATATATATATATATATTAAAAATATGTTTATATATTTAATATATTTAAATATATAATAAAACATTATATGAATATACAGTTTTTGCTAGTCACTTTGGTGCATTTCTCAAATCATCATTAATATTTGCAAAGAAATATGTCAATTTCTCAAAACGATTCGTACAAATATCTCCACACAATAGATTACCTTCAAAAGCCCTTAACTTATCTAAATATTTAGTTAATCTCTCAAAAGTATGTATTTATGTCAATACACATATCAGTGCCATCAGAATGAAAAGTCCTTGTGTCATTATTCACAAACAATATAGTCAAATTTCTTAGTCATGTTGTCAGTAAAACAATGCGCTCCGTTACAGTTTTTCTCAGTCGCTTTGGTTCATTTCGAATCCTCCTTAATATTTGGAAGAAGTATTTGCATTTCTCAAAACTATTCGTACAAACAGTACCACACAATGGATTTCCTGCAAAAGCCTGTAACTTACTCAAAATCTTTAGTTCAACTCTCAAAAGTAAGTATTTACACTATATTGCCAAAAGTATTGGGTCACCCCCTTCTATTGGTTGATATACATTCTCTTCATTAGTGAAAGTCAAGATTCACTTGCACAATTCATGGAAAATGTACAAAAAGTCTAATAGAAATGTGTAGAAAATGTGCTTGACAGTTTATGACAAGTAGATTAACTATTTTCCATTTAATGACTTACATGATGAATAAATGACTAGATGTTTTGAGGGGAAAGACTATTGCAAAGAGAACTATATAATACATTTTGAGCAACATGATATTAGCAAGTGAAAATGTAGTAAACCGCAGACAAATGTACATAATAATTAGCATGAATGTACCAAAGCAATCGCAACTTGTTGAAAAGATTGAGAAACTGCTTTTATGTTGTGCACAAGTGACTAAATGATGTGGAGGTCGAACAAGTATTTTTGAAAATGTAATTTCTGATCTGAGAAATGCACCAAAGCCACTGAGAAAAAGTGTAAATATGTACAGTACATGTAAATATTTTAAAAAGTGTATACTGTATACTGTATGTGTGTGTATTATACACAGTACACATATTCATATCATATGTATTATATATTTAAATATATTTAATATATAAACATATATATATTTGTAAATATATACATGCATGTGTGTGTATTTATATATGCATAATAAATATACACAGTACACACACACACATATATTATGCAAACAAAAACTTTTATTTTGGATGTGATTAATCACGATTAATCGTTTATATAAATATTATACATTTCTTTACTAATGTCAATATTAAATATTTGCACGGGTGACTCTCAGCATAAATGACACTGGATAGGTGTAGATTTCTGCAACAGCACTAAGATGAATTAACACTTTTATGCTTTGGATTAGATGAAGGGGTACTTGAAAATTACAGATGATGATTGGGGATACTTAAGAAGAAAAATGTTGTGGGAAACTCTAATATAGAAAATGACAAGCTAGCTTTTTGAATTAGGTCTAGGTATTAGATCCAAATCAAAGTCTGGGCTCTAACGCTTAAAAATGAGGTCTATAGGGAAACTGAGTTTTCAGGTTAGGATTTTGAGATGAGAAGTGTGTTGTGAAGGAAGGAAAGAAAGAATATTTACAGAGCCTGAAGGACGTTTTAAAGGTCAGAGAAAGTGTGAGACAGGCAACTGTGCTGTTGCATCCCATGAGGTTAAGAAGTGTTTGGGGCAGTAAAGGGAGAAAAATGTTCCATGCATTAACGCGGTTTTGGAAAAAATAGCCTCAATATCCACGCTCTGTGTGCGGATATGCTTGGGCATGCATGCGGTCTTTAATGATTATGAACTTGCTCTAAACCTCTGATCTGGCACAAGTCGACTGTTCCAAAATAGAAAAATGCCATTGAACAGTGCTGAAAAGCATTTCCACTCTCTCTGATCACAGGAATCCAGGGGCACGTCAAGAAAAAAGCCGCCACAAGACAGCAGAGTGAACAATTAACCCATCGCTGCTCAGAAGTATTGCCAAATCCTCACAACCTCCGGGGGTTTAAAGTGAGGAGGTTGGCTTCGTTCACTGCTTCTATTAAAGCCAGAGTTGTGGGCTTCTGCAAAGCCAGACAGCAATCCGAGCAGCCCCCCTGCCACCCTCCATCATCCGAGCCAGGCCAGCGCTCTGCCAGATGTGAACACTTCTCCTCTCCCAGACAAAGGCTGCCTTTCAGTCCGGCCCCTCTGAGAGCCAGCCCCAGTTCTGCTTGTGTGAAAGTCACTGCAAACAGTGGATCTGACCCTGAACTCTTGAAGCTGAGAGAAATAGGAAGACGACAGTGAGAGAGAGGAAGGATTTCAAGTATAACCAGCCAGTCACAGGGACTGACACACAACAGGGAGAAATGAAATGAAAGAGAAGCAGAGACAGCACAGAGATTAATTCATAACTGATGGAAAGATCTGAGCAGGTAATGCATGGCGCTGAGGTGAAGTTCTCCAGGATTTTCTTGAACTAGATTTCTCTGGAGTTTCTGTGTCACTCCACCGGATGGTGGAACTGTTATTACGGTGTTTGAAAGTTTATCATTTATTATTCATTCTGTCACGCCATGACCACTGCAGCACTGGAAAGCACTCGGCCGCTGGTCGCTCAACTCAGAGAGTATCAGGACACTGAACTGTAGCTCTAGACGCTGAAGAATGGGAGAAATGTAAATACCCTGTCTCCCAGTGTTTAAATTAAGCCATAAATAGAGGGGCCTTAGCTGAACGGGACTGCTGAAACAAGATATTAATGTGCAGCAGCTGAGGTTTTAGTTTGGACTGGGGTTTAAAGCTTTAACTTTTGGCACAGAATTAGATTTATTTTCTGTTTCCATCTTTCTTGTTTTACTTAAATACATTAAAAGCCTTTGCACTACTGTTGTAAGAAAACTATACACCAATATTTGTGAATATGCCTGTTTTTACAAAAATTCAGAATGTTTGGATCCATGTTGGTCAACAGTCCTAATCCAATATGAATTCTTAATATGGCATATTTAGCAAATAATAGTGTATATATCCTACAACACTAGTGCTTTATTTCAAGATCATTTTGTCTTTTTGATTTCTTTGTGTGATTTTTATTTTGTTTTTGTCTTTAAGGGATTATACACTCATAGAATAAAAGTTCTGTCATTTGCTCACCCTTATGTCACGCCAATATGATTATTGTTAACTAAAACTATTACAAATAATTTTTATTTGAAATAAATATATATTCAATCATTCATTCATTTATTCATTCATTTATGCATGCCTTGACAACCTAAATAAGTAAGCTTTATTTGAAGCACTAACTAAAACTAAATAAAACAATTAAAACTTAATAGAGATATGCAAAATAAAACTAATAACTATAAACAATGACAAAAGCACATAACAAAATTAGTCAAACTAAACTTGAAAATATGAATCATAATAATTTATACATAATTCAATGAAACTACAAGAACCAAATATAAGATATATAACATAGAACAGAGTTAAAGCAGTAACAGAATTTGTATGAATGGATGTAGCAATCGAGAGATTAATATTTGGGTCACAGCTGTTGTCCTCCCCCCCGCACCAAAAGATTTCATCCTCTCGTCTCGAGTGTTTGTTTTTCAGACTGGAAAAATGGCCCATCGTGGGTTCCATAAGGACCCCCATCACACACACTCACTGTCCCGGCAGCAGCACACTTAACCTCCCGCCCAGTAACCTTTTCACCCAAGAGTGTGGCATGACAGATGAAGAACTTGCTCTCTTTTCCGGCTCACGCTCCTATCAGGAATATGAAAGTAATAAGGATCAGGAAGATCCGAAGGAAGGGAAGGGATTGAAGAAGAGAGATGAAAGGAGAAGAACAGAGAAAGGGAAAGACCATTTTAGGGCTTGTGCTCTCTGAGGGATAAAGCTCCAGATGACCAGAGCGATGGTCCAATTCTCTCCCCCACCTTTGGGGCTCTCTACTCAGGCTGAGCGCACAACCATATGGCTTCTCACCACCCACTCTGACCACAAAATCCAACTCATATCTACAAAGCACGCTCACACACACACACACACAGTGCTGTCAACTCTAACACACATTCTTGACCTGGCCTACTTTCTTGCACTGCATTGCTGTTCTTTTTAACATTCATTTCTCCTTGTATGTTGAGCACTTTTGTGAGTGACAGTATTAAAAGAATATTCATTAAAATTGTGTTAAGAAAGTTGTGTTAAGAAAATAAATAATGATAGAATAATGATATCATTCTCTTATTTTAGTTCTGATGCATTCAATTGATAAAAAGTGACAGTAAAACATACAATTTCAATTCCTTTACAAGATTCCTGTTGTGGTTTCAACAAAAATATTAAGCAGCACAACTGTCTTCAAATCAGGATTTGTGCCCCAAATCAGGATATCAGAATTATTTCTGGAGGATCATGTGACACTGTAGACTGGAGTAATGATGCTGAAAATTCAGCTTTGCCATCAGAGCAATAAACAAATTTTTTTCAAATGTATTCAAATAGAAAATGGTTGTTTTAAATTATAATAATATTTCACAATGTTACTGTTTGTATTGCATTTTTGATCAAAAATGCAGCTTTGGTGAGCGTGAGTCACTTCTCTCTCTCTCTCTCTCTCTCTCTCTCTCAAAATAAAACTTCCTAACCCTAAACCCAAAAAAAAAAACTTATTTTGAATGGTTTAAGGGATTTTATTGATTTATAAGCTTAACATTTCAGCTTTAAAATTCTCCAGAAATTGTCCCTATTCACTTCCAGGATAAGTACTTCACTGTATCCTTGATCTTTGCTTCTTCTTTTTATTTATTTATTTATTTTTATGAGATAAATCACGATTATTTTTTGTGATAATTAACATCATGCTTTTCATGAACAGAACCTAAAATATTTCATAAAGTTATTTCCTGAAGTTCGGTTCTCCCCCTCACATTCCTCTTCCCCCCTGGGTTAGTCTGGGGTTAATTCATCCCTTATTTTAATAGCAAGAGGAGAGAGGAGGAGAAAGGGTGATCAGGTTTCTTACAGAGCCATATGCAGCAGCTGGCAAGCCTGAGTCCTGTGCTGTGAACAAAAGCACTCATCTCTCCTCTGTCCTTTATCATCCCTTGTTCTCAATCCCTCACCTCTTCTTTAATTCTGCCTTTATGATATCCTCCACCTCTCTTTCTCTCACCTCTTTCTATTCTTCTTTTTAAACCTCTGCCGATATTTCTCTCCACTCCAATTTCAAGTTATCCATATCCCTTTCTTTCTTTCTCTCTCTCTCTTTCTTTAAAGGTCTGCTGTCATGCTTCTCAAAGGAAAGCTGGAAAAAAATAGCCCACCTTAAAGGCCACAGTTGCACACACACACACACACACACACACACACACATATATAAGGATATATGCATGCAAATTTTGTTGGGAGAGGAAAAACAAAACAGGAT
The DNA here is from genome assembly GCA_027564155.1 of Gymnocypris eckloni scoliostomus. Taxonomy (NCBI): domain Eukaryota; kingdom Metazoa; phylum Chordata; class Actinopteri; order Cypriniformes; family Cyprinidae; genus Gymnocypris; species Gymnocypris eckloni. The sequence continues at coordinate 20,735,275 of CM050426.1, forward strand.
ATTTGCAGATTTTTTCAGCTTGGAAATTATTTCGTTCAATTAACTGCTGTGCTTGCCTGTCTTATTAGAGAAAGAGTGTGTTGGCAGTGTGTTTGAGAAAGCTGTGAAAACTCTGAAATCCAGCACTAAATACTCCAGTAATTTTTTTTAAGACTAAGCAACTTTTGAAATCACACAATGACTCCAGCATAAGGGAGATGATTCTGTAACATCTATAATGCATTTTAGATCTTCTAAAATCTTCCTCTAATTCAACATCCTTATCCTCCTCCACCACCTCCTCCTTTCTCTGACTTTCTCTCTCTCTTTATCTCTTGCACACACAGACTCACAAAGTTAGCTTACACATGTCCCTCTCAGACAGAACGCTTTGCGCTTTAATGCAGGATTTGGGTTCATGGCATAAACAAGAGTTATACTGTAAATTCACTTTCCAGATAAAAAAAAAAAACTGAAGTTATAACTTTTACTGTAAATGCATTGAAGAATATATATTTTTGTGTTGAAAAGAGAGTTGACAGTATATGGTTTTCCCATAGCATTTTGTGTGTGTGTTCTGCTTGTTATATATATATATATATATATACAGTGCTCAGCGTAAATGAGTACACCCCCTTTGAAAAGTAACATTTTAAACAATATCTCAATGAACACAAAAACATTTTCCAAAATGTTGACAAGACTACGTTTTATATAACATCTGTTTAACTTATAGCATGAAAGTAAGGTTAATAATGTTCTCTAAGTTATATTATTAACCTTACTTTCATGCTGATAAATAATATATACAATTATAAATACTGTATGTATATATATATATATATACATACAGTATATATAATTGTATATATTATTTATCTATCTATCTATCTGCATTTTGTATTGTGATTTTGCTTAATGGTTTGGTTTGTTTAGTTTCACATTATTATTTATTGTCTGTTTTTTAATTGGACAATGTCTGCTTCTACCCCGTTTGGTGCACCTTGCTTTTTATCTTTTCTTTCTCCTCTCTTTCTCTCCATATTGACAGACATTCATCAAACGGCTGAGGAAAGCAGATCTGTAGTCCTTATATTGATACTTAAAACATAGGACTTCTTACTTTAAAGAATCTTAAAAGGCTCTGGTCAGATGAATATTTCATAACCACCACCCAGGGTCAAAAACTATCCAAAAAGCTCTCGCTCTCTCTCTCTCTTTCTCCCTCTCTTGCTCACCCTCTGCCTGGCTGCTCACAGTGAATGCAGCAACAGTGAGCTTCTGTTTAATTAGACTGTAACATCTGTGCTGGGCCTTGAAATCAGGGCAGAGTCTAATACTGAGAGAGCTCCAGAGGCACGTACGGGAAGAAAAATAAAACATTAGACCACGGGGTGCATAGTCACATTTGGGACACAAACAACTTGCTCCATTTGTTCACACCACTCTATGTGATATAGTAATGGCACCTTTTTACCTCATTACGTGGAATGATGATCTTTCAACTATTCTCGGGCCTCTTTAACTGCTGGCCGTGTGTTGCTGTTAAGCTTTAAAAATAAATAATTGGACTTACGCAGTCCATAAGTAGACACTAGACAGCTATTTTTTTTAAATACTTAATTTGACACTGCAATTGATCACATTCTTTGTATGTACTTTGAGATAGCTTATGTGGTCTGTCTGCATTTGAAAATAAGTGCGTTCTTCACTCCCATTCTCCCTTGTTGAGGAACAAAACTCCCTGATGTTTTCTCATTAGGGGATGTTATTGTGATTTATCTGAATCTTCTTCTAAGCATCTACAACAATATGTAGACCTGTTTTTCTCTCGTTTATCTTTGCCATCATAGTGCCATGTTCGATGAAGATCTGTTATTAATATTATCATTATTGCCTCTTCTATTTTCATTTGTCTTTCAGAAAGATCAAAGAACTAACATTGCATGGAGCAACACCCCATCGGTGATGTGCAAGGTGTGAAATTGTTCCTATCACTTCTCCCTCAAACACCCACAATCCCCTCCTAGCAGACCCGGTGATGGCGGCATTTACAGTTGGTCAGCTGCGTTCATGATGATCTGAGACAGGGTGAGTGCGTCCTTGCCCCGAGCTGATCTTATTGATTTAAAGAAAACCAGACTTCAAAAACAGATGAAGACGGCTGCTGATGCCAGTCTCATATAATCAGCATCAAGCCTGCGGCATATTCAAGGTGGGAGATCATCACTGTGCATTTACCTGCATCAACTCTGTTAGACATGTGTTGGGTCTAGATAATATTAATCTGTTTTATTGACTGCTGAACTTTGAATTATAGCTGTTATACAGGTCAGGTACTGGAATTACTTTGCATTTAAGATACATTTGGCATGTGTGTATCCCAGAGGGTAGTTGGAAAGATTTGGTCCCTCTTCGGGAACTTCGAGCTGCGTCGAAGGATGCTCGGGGATCGCCTTCAGCATAACACGGCTCTGAATAAAAGTAAAATATGTCCATGAATGGGGCGAGATGTCACGGATGAGGTGACGTTATTACCAGCGGGTATAAAAGCACATGCGGTGAAACCGGCGTCAGCTTTCTGTCATTCAGCTAGCGCTCTGTGTACTGTCTGTCTTATTTGGTGTTGTCTGTCTATCTGCAAGCATGTCTAAAAGCCAGCTTAATGCTAAGCATTTAGAGGACGAGAAAAACGAAGCACAATACAGGTGATGTGCTCCTCCCTGCAAACGTTACATGTCTGCAGGTGATACACACAGCCTGTGTGTGGTTTGTTTGGGAGCGAGGCATGCAGAGTCGGCTCTCGATTCGGCTCTCCTCCCACTGCGTATGCTTCGCTCCCGGAAGGCTCTGTTTGATGAGAGGGGAGCCTTCACGAGCGCTCCCCACGGTGCCGGTCCCACTACCGCCGAGGTGGAGCAACATCTGCGCTTGTGGGGTTCGCAGTTAGATCTGATGGAGGGATTGGAGATGAGTGTGTCTCTATCTCCGTCCTCACCCATCAGATCGTAAAGCTGCTCCCTGAGATTGGAAGCCCGCGCTGCGGATACTTACCCTCGGGCAGGTGGCTCGGCACTTCTCATATCTTCCTCTGAGGAGATTGATGCAGAAAGCGTCGATGATGTTCCCTCTCATTCATCCCAATATGAAGAGCTTGTGGATGTGGTCACTCGTGCCATGGCCAAATTAAATATTACCTGGCCAGCCGAGTGTCACGTTGAACCGCAAAGAGGCAAGCTGGACGAACGCTTTCTGCGGTTTAAAACACCACCTCCACATCAGAGCATGCCATTTTTCCCCTGATCTCCACACCGAGGTTTCGAGATCATGGGCAAAACCATTTTCGGCCCGCCTCTTCATCCCCTCGTCCAATTACTACGGTAATGTGACGAGGACGAGTGAGCGCGGTTACAGAGCAGTGCCTCTGGTGGAACAGATGCTCGCGATCTGTCCCCTGACGCTGCATTGTCTCTGAAGGCTCCGACTTTGCCCTCCAAACCACTGCACCACCTTCAGCACTGGTGGACAAGGGGTACGTGGCAGCAGGTCAGGCTAGTTCGTGTCTGCACGTGGCGGTGCTGCAGGCGTACCAGGCTGACCTGCTCATAGAGCTCGAGGATGGCGAGGGATTTAATGCGGAGGACATCAAAGAACTACACAAAACCGCTGATCTGTCTCTCCGCGCTACCAAGGAGACCGCCCGTGCCATTGGGCGGTCTATGGCAGGCGGCAGCGGTCCAGCGGTTTCTCCCTTGCTGCTCTCTAGCTCAGGGGGCTGCTGGGCGAGAGCAGCCCCTGCCGCGTGCCAGCTCATCATATAGGGAAACACAGAGAGAGAGTGTCACCGCCCGTGCCCCCCCGTGGCGGGGCCGGGGCGGGAAGCACAGCTCTTGGTCGGGGGCCTCGAAGCCTAAGCCGGATCTATGGACTGTCCTTCAGGCGATCTGCATCAATTGAATCGCTAAGACTCCAGACTGAAGTTCAAAATGATCACACTCAAACAGGTCGTGTTTCAGACCAGGTCCGAGGACTGGTTTGTCACGATCGATCTAGAAGACACATACTTCCATGCTCCATCCTTCCCATCACAGGAAGTTCCTGGCGGCTTTTCTGTTTCTTCCTTTGGCCTAGCACTGTTTTCACTTATTTGTCTGTCTTTGGCATACTGCATCTGTTGATTATCAAGCTGTTATCAGAGCAGGTGGCAGTTTAACATTGAGATTTTTTTGACAGGAAAGTGTTGGCATGTGTGTATCCCATTAGAAGGTGTGTTTCTCCATTAAAGAGATTATCTTGGATTTGGTGTATTTCGACCAGGAGAACTATGAGCACTGTTTTGGTTTCGATGCTCGGGATCAGGCCATGCATAAGTCTGTCTGAATCTGTGTCCAAAGTAAAATTGTCCATGAATGAGGCCGAGATGTCAAGACCGAGGAGGTGAATCTTTATGGCAGTGTGTATCAGACATGGGAATGGTGTGGGAGGCTATCTCAAATCAGTTTACTCACTGTGTACAGCTGTCTGCCAGGTCCAACTCCACTGGGGTTGGATGCTATGGTACAGACATGGCCGAGGCTTCGTCTGTACACCTTTCCCCCGATCGCTCTGCTCCCAGGAGTTCTGGCGAGAGTGCGCCGGGAGGAGGTCAGTCTACTTCTAGTAGCATCTGAATTCTCTCCACGACGACTCTCCATGGGAGATTCCCGTCAGGAGGGATCCCCTCTCACAGGCAGGGGTCTTTCACCCCTGCCCGGAGTTACAGAAGCTGTGGGTGTGGCCTCTGAGGGGGCGCAGCTCATGGCTTCCGGTCTCTCAACCGAGGTTGTTGAGGCCATATTCCAATCCAGAGCTCCCTCAATGAGGAAACGGTACGCCCTGAAGTGGAAACTTTTCACTTCATGGTACAGAGACCACCATCTCGACCCAGTCAACTGCCCGCCCGGTTGGTACAGTTCTGGAGTTCCTGCAGGCCAGTCTCTCCGCAGGGTTGACCCACTCCACCTTGAAGGTTTATGTGGCGGCAAAATCGACCTACCACGCCTCTCTTGGTGGACAGTCGGTAGGCAGAAACCCCCTGGTTACACGTTTTCTCCACGGTGCAATGAGACTAAGTACGGTCTCTAAGTACGGTCCCCCAGTACGGTCTTGTATTCCTTCTCGGGACCTGGCTGTGGTATTAGAAGCTCTCTGTAGGCCTCCCTTTGAGCCTATTGAGGAGATCTCTGATCCCCATCTCACCCTGAAGACCGTATTTCTTCTGGCGATTTCTTCTCTAAAGAGGGTTGGGATCAACAGGCCCTGTCAGTGGCCCCTACTCACTTGGACTTTGCGCCCGGTATGGCCAAAATCCTTTTTTACCCTCGGGCAGGGTACGTCCCAAAGGTCCCTTCGGTCACACCACAGCCTGTCATATTGCAGGCCTTTAGTCCTCCTCCCTTTCGGGAGCCTGACCGACAAAAGCTTATCTGTATGTGTCTAGTGCAAACACTGGACACATACGTCCACAGAGCTGCCCCGTGGAGAAAGGCGGACCAACTGCTAATATGCTATGGTCCCCTTAAAAGAGGTCTTCCTGCTTCCAAGCAGACCCTCAGTCGGTGGATTTTAGATGCCATAAACATGTCCTACGAGTCCTCTGACCTCCCCTTGCCGATGGTAGTCAAGGCTCATTCCACTAGGAGTGTGGTGGCCTCCAAGGCCTTCTTCGCTGGTGTCCCATTGCAGGACATCTGCGATGCTGCGGGATGGTCTACGCCCCTGACCTTTGTCAGGTTCTATGGCCTGGACATACGGGCCACCCCAGGCTCTTCCGTCCACTCGCCCTAGATGTGCTCTGCAGGGATACACACTGGGCAGGGACTGGTAAGTCTGGCAGCGTGGGTGTCTTTCGACGCAGCTCGAAGTTCCCGAAGAGGAACGTCTTAGGTTACGTATGTAACCCTGGTTCCTCGAGGGAATGAGACGCTGCATCTCAGTGCCACACTTCTAGCGTCCCTGCCAGCGTTAGCTGCATTCCAGTAGCTGATGCCGGTTTCACCGCATGTGCTTTTATACCAGCTGGTCATTACGTCACCTCACCCGTGAGGTCTCGCCCATTCATGGACAGATTTTACTTTTATTCAGAGCCGGTTACGCTGAAGGCATTCCCCGAGCGTCCTTCGACGCAGCGTCTTGTTCCCTCGAGGAACCGGGGTTACATACGTAACCTAAGGCGATTTTGCCTAGTAAAACATATAAGCAGAACGAAAATAATAGATTGTGTTTGTGAAGTGCATTGTTAAGGAGTTACTAATTAAAAGAGGGTCACTAATAAATTAATAACAATCACTTTTTTTAAAGCAGTGCAAACTTTCCAGTAATAGAATACATATGAGAGAGCGAGAGAGAGAGAGAGAGAGAGAGAGAGAGAGAGAGTCATTAGTCATTCTCTCACTTTGTCCTAAACAGTTATTTTGCCCATATAGCAGTAGAAAAATCAGATTCAATCTTGTAAAGCGGTTCATCCTAAATGGTTCTGTCTCTCATTTGTAGAGCTGGAAAACCTTATTCATTCTAGTAAATTAGTTATTTCTAAATGGTTCTTCCTTTCATATGTAACACTCAGGTCAAATTTATTCTAGTGAATCAATTCATCCTAAATTATTATTTCTCTCGTGTGCTGGAAAGTCTGATTTATTGTGCCAAATCAGTTCATCCTAAATTAAGTCTTTTGTCCCCTACAAAGTTTGGAAAGACCAGATTGTTCTAGATAATCATTTTATTTTGGACAGCTCTTGTAAATGAACAAATTTACAGATTCAATACACGGCATTTTTTACCAGAATATTTTATGTATTTAACTCAGCTAGTAATTGCAGCTCAGCTATTAATTTTGTATTAATATTATTTTAACTTGATTCAGTTTAAATGTATCACTTCAAGATTGATGTCACCCTAATTGGGATTGTGTATTTGTTTAAAATAGTTTGGAACCTGCAGGTCTGATTAAATTATAAACTACGTCATTGGGTAGGTTTTTATTTTTTTTATTACAAAAATAATAATGTAATTAGCATTTTTTTGTTAGAAGCTTGTAGTTTAGCTAACTACCTTTTCAAAAATACTAGTTTAAACTATGAGTAGCTTGACAAGCTGAAGTTTTAAAGCATCTTGAAAACTTGCAATTTGTTGCATTATAAAACTGTGTGTGTCTCATTTGTAGGAGAATGTGCTCTACCCTGTGAATATTTTTTTATCCCACAGTATCAATAATAGACTGTTTAACTTTATTAATATCAATAACTTAATTAATGTAAAAAAATAATGCTAAATTTTATCCATTTCAGTAGAGACATTTTTCTAATTTGTGTTGATGGGGTACTTGAAACTTACTAATGGGGCTGTACAGAAGAAACCAATTCTGTAATGTAACATATTTTAGCCATGCTTAGAGTTCAGCGGTACAAGATGCACATGTGATTTATTCGAATTTGGAGCGTGATCTTTATTTAAATGTGCTCTTGGAGAGATCTAGCAGGGAGCCGGGGGATATCTGCTCTCATCTCCCTTTACAACAATAGCTCTCTCCGGAGAGTAATTAGAAGCTATAACTACAGTGAGCTGTGCCAGCAGGGGCTTGGATGAGCACTGTGTCTCCAGTAGGGACCAGACTGAGACAATCTGTGATCTCTCTTCAGGGCCATCAAACTGGACTAGACTGAGCACTGCACTGTAAAAAGTTCTGAGCACTTGGATAAGCGAACAGGATGATAGCGGGAGTCTTAGTCAAATCAAAATGTTAAATTTGTTTTACTTAAAGCAACAGCCATCAACACACACACACACACACTTGAACACTAAGGGAAAGGCCTTCCTCAGGAGGTGTTTTAGCAGTGGCAGCTGGTGCCAGGGCAGAATTAGTTAGAGAAAGAGTGTGTCTTTCTGGAAGTCCGGAGGAGGAGCAGTTGGTGATAATCCCACTCTATTTTCCATAGGCTACAACACAGTGTTTTGATGTGCACATATCTTTATCCACACTGACATTCTCCAAACAGCCACAGTGTCCAGAGACCAGCGGCTGGCTCTGAAATACCCCCGAGTTGGAAATGGTACTCTAATTATAAACTCCACAATAGAGGGACGGCTTGGCATAGCAAGGAGGAACACTGCAATCACCAACTGGGTACTTTAATGACATTTTTTTATGTCCTATACAGGAGGTCTTAACTCCATTTAAAGTTTTTTCTTAGCATGGTATTTATAATAGTTCATGGCAATTTTCTTTCAGTAGTTTTTGTTATAGGGACTACTGAGTCCAAATTAAATTGGACCTGAAAATGTATGGTGTTTGTTTGAATACTTCTGATTGGTCTATTATGGCATTTAATGTGACTTCAGTATAATTAATTAATTTGTTGTTGTTGTTGTTTTCTTATAATTTCAAATAGTTTTTTTGTATTATACAAATATCTACCATAGATACAAAAAAAACTATTCATCAATGCTACTTTAACAATATACAAGTTTTAAAGCTATTCTAGAGCGCTTGAAACTGTGACTGAACGTTATTCTTTTTATATGTAATAATAGGTAAATATGTTATATATTATCTGTACCAAAGGTATACTGTATATCCATCACTGCCAAGTCAAGTCAAACTTTATTTATAGAGCACAACTTTAACACAACCATCGTTGATACAAAGTGCTTTACAATAAAAGGTTAGATAAAAAAGCAACAGACAAAAAAAAATCTAAATATGTATATATACACAAAAAAAACATACATCAGAAGTACCGTACACAGCATCACTCAAATGCAAGGGTGTAAAAGTGAGTCTTTAAATTTGATTTAAAAACACAGAGCGATGGAGAGGCCCTGATAATGAGGGGTAGACTTTTCACCTTTGGATTTACAGCGAGAACAAGAGACAGATAAAAGAAGCTGATTACAAGATCTTAATGACCTGGAGGTTGTATATGGCTGAATAAGATCAAATATAATTAGGGGCTGACTTTTGCAATGCATTGTATACAATAATAATGATCTTAAAATCGACTCTGAATTTGAAAGGGAGCCAGTGCAATGAAGCAAGAAAAAAAATGTATTAGCCATCCAAGTTCTCACTTCGTCAAAACATGAGAAAAGATGTTGTAAAGAAGAATCATTTTCAATCTTGATTGGAAGGTAAAGTTGGAGATCTTTGGCATAGCAGTGATAGTTACTGTAATATTATGTTTCTGGAGAATGGAGCCTAGGGGAAGCATGTAGAGCGAGAACAATAAAGGGCCAAGAATATAACCCTGTGGAACCCCATAAGGGATAGGCGCAGAAGGTGAGGTGAACGACCCTTTATTTACTGAGATATTTACTGAAAAAGTCCTACCCTTTAAATAAGAGACATATAGTAATTTTCTGTAATCTCCTCGATCGTATAATCAACTCAATTGCCACAATAAAAATGTATCCAACCGTTATAATTATGATGTATTTTTGTAGGGATATTGTTCATAATTTCGATGCTAATAGCACATCTCACCTCTGAAATTATTAGGGAAAAGAGGGCAGACAAAAGAGACGCTGAGATATGGGTGGGTCTAAAGATGACTTGCCACCTCTGCTCTGGGTAAAATCCCTTGACTCACTCACTGAAACACAACTTTGTGCTTCTGATTCCATAACTCAGCAGAGCAGAAAGGAAAATCAGCTTGATTATGTTTTCCGGTAATGTGTGCCTTTAATAATGTTAGCTGACTTTTTCATGACAAATTATACTTCAGTCACCAGGGAGACAAGCTAGCGAATCATCTCTTTCCTCTTATGTTGGAATGAGTATTTTAATTTGATTGAAAAAAAAAGAAACATAATTTTGTTGTTTTTCAGTGCACTGGCTTGAGAAATTACAATAAATAAATAAATAAATGAAGAAAGAGGTCCCCAGCTGAATTTTAATCACAGCTGTATTTTAATCACAATAACCAAGGGTTGTAACATAGTTCTCTGGAGAGAACTGAGTTATTTATATTTCAGACGCATAGATTAAAGTACTGTATATGTGTGCACATGTGTTTTTTTTTTTAAATAAAACAGGCTTGACACGATAACTTCTTAGAGACAATAACACCCTCCCCACCTCTATTGCTGCTTCCTCAGTGAAGAGTAAAATAAATCAATAACTTCTTTTCTCTACTTTTTTCCCTCAGGAAACAAGGTCTCGAGTGAGCGATTAAGGAGGTTTAAGTTTTCACAATGAGCAGAGAGAGGGAGTGCAGACACACAGCTGGTCCACTAAAGAACGACATCTGTCTCTCAGTGACAAAAGAAGAGATGGCTACTGAAGGATAGAGACAGATCGATCTGGATCAATGTTAGATTGACTAAGAAATTATTTTACCATGATTTAACAGTGAGCATGTTTTATAGACCAGGGGTCCCTTAGGACGGAGTAGTTTAACCTTAAAGATGTAGTTTAGCCAAAATTAAAATTCCATCATTATTTACTCACCCTCTTGTCATTCAAAATGTGTATGGCTTGTTTTCTTCTGTGGAACACAAAATAAGATATTCTTAAAGGATGACAAAAAATATATATATTTTGTGTTCCACAGAAGAAAGAACTTCATACAAGTTTGGAGTTGCAAGACATGAGTAAATACTGACAGAATTTTCATTTTGGGCTGAACTGTCCCTTTAAGTTGAGGAGTTGTAGAAGACTGTGCTCTTATTCATTAAAGCAAAGGCTTAATTTAGAGTTTTGCTCTATTTTTAAGTTTTAATTCTAAGTTAACTTGTTTACCGTGTCTACGCAATGTTGCAGAGGAGTTTCACAGGCTCTGAATAAAGTGTGTGTGAAAGAGTGAAACGAAATTATACCTAAGTAGAAGAGGAGAGTGATTATAGCAATTAGCTACTAGTTTTTGTCTTGCTCTTGTTCTCTCTCTGTATCTCAGGTTTAGTTGAACTGTGACAACTTGTTTTAATTCAGAATAAAGCTACATTTGTATTGCTAACAGTTGTATTTGAACATTAGGAGGATTTTACATACACCCCCTTGCTAATGCAAAAGCATATAGACAATGAAGGGTATAAATAAACCGTATAAATATAAATTAAGAAATCAACTACATTGAAACTAAAGTATATATACTGTAAATTAGTATACAATAATTATTATTATTAAGTTTAGGGATGTATTAAATAACACAAAAAATCTAAATAATAGTAAAATACGATGACAAGACAAATCACCTATGACAAGAAGGGTCAGTGATGACAAAAATGGCAGATTCCTCATTTACTGTGAGATTACTCTCTCTCTCAGTTGTGCATCTTTAGCATTTAAAGGAAACTCATCTCAAAGCTTATCATCCAGTGTTTCCCAGTGTTTCCTGGTGTTATCCAGTGTTTGCTGAACTCCATCAACAAGCTGATTAGGATGGAGATGATACCAGATTATCTACTAGTGTAATGATCTTTTCTTATAGCTTCCAGGACCCTGTTTCCTGATAACAATGGATCTCAGCTCTTAAGTGAGTCCTCTATGTGCAAGGTTTACTTCTGCCTCCCCAAAAATGCTTGATAATGTGGTTAAGAGTCGCTGTGTGTTCACAACATGTTGAAATGTCAATTCCTTGTCAGTGTAATTGCTATTTGGGCATACAATTTTGCTTAACATTGCAAATACTTTTATTAAAAATAATTTACCTTGCTTGAAAAAAGTGTAGGTTTATTTTCCAAAATATTCAACCTCATTATATACATATTTCCATATATGCCCAATTGTTGCTTCCTACATTTGCTGCGAGTTTGCAAATTCTCCAGGGTCAGAGAAGAGAGCGGTTACCCGCTGATGACCTTGGATTGATTCTGCCAGTGACAAGAATATTGAGTATAACGATGTTCACAGTGTTGCAAAGGATTGCAGAATGCATAACAGGGAGGTGGAAGCACCGCTTCAATCAAGCAGTGATCTGCTCCCCAAATTAATAATGGGTGTCAGCCGTACAGCACCATGGTCAGGTGAGGTTTTAGAGAAAGGAAGATAGCGTGGGAAGATGTCTTGACACACAGTATATGGGAGTATTTCATGCACAGCAGCAAGTTTGATAGATATGTTTATCAGCCTGTCAAGCACATTAAACCATTTTACCCCTAAATATAACATTTCTTTTAAATGTAATTTGTTCAGTTGTCTAAAGCTACTACAACTTAATACACTATACTCTCACACTATACAGTATGATTTGTTTAATATATGCTAACAATGCTTTAGAGATTCCACTTTATAAAGCTATGTTTTTTGCCTACAGATACATGACAATCCATTGCAAAATGCTGAATAGTAATACATTCACGTCCACCTCTCCGAGTTAAAATTTCACTATGGCAGAAAAATTACATGACATCGACAAGCAGGCACTAATTGCCTCAAAAGATGGAGAATAATTGGTGGATTGCGCAACATTTAAGCGTTTTCTTTGTACTGTAGCTTGAAAAAAGCACAGCTAGAGAACAGATGAGCTCTCAGTAAGGAGCAGAACCCATCGCTGCTAAAAACACTCAAATGGCGTTCGGAAAGTGAAAACAGACGCATTTACTCGCTCATTTTCTCTGTCGCTATGTTTACAAGCCTTAATAGCAGCCAGCGTGGGAACACACCACAACGAGGACTTTACAGCCTGATAAAACATGCTGCTTTGGCAGCGAGGTAGCTTTTGGAGTCTCATTACCAAGTACAAACCCCAAAGTAGCCATGATCCTTGGAAGACCACACCCAGAACAGACTTATCTGAGGTAATTAGCACACCGGGTAAACACTAAGGGGGAATTACTCCGTCTAGCGCTCTCAGTTCACCGTGATGCAGCTTTGGGATGAACTCCAGGCCTTATGAACAGCAAGGATTTATCCTGTACATATTTGGTTCCGTTGCCTTGAAGCATTCGACAAGAATGGTCTGAGAATCTGTAATTATAAGAAAAGATTGGTTCAAGCGGACTGAAACATAGCCCATGGGCATTAATTGAAGATTAACACACTCTACTATATGAGGTTGTGCAGAGTTGAAGTCAAAATAAAGCGGGAAAGGTTGCAGAGAGATGAAGTGAGGAAATAAAGATGTTTTTTTAATAGAAAATACACGTTATGTGTTGAAAAAGCAATCGTCGAATTTCAGTGCTGCCGAACCACAGTAGGTCTCATTAGTTGTTCTTATTATAAGCGCTTCCCTCCACGTTACACCCCTCTATGACAACACCATTACAGCAGCGCCGGTGATAGCAGGAGACACCTCAAACGCTTGCTTTCCACCCCCTCCCTGCCAACTTTCCCCAGGCTGTCATTCAGGAGTAAGACAAAAGGAAGGAAAGCTTTAGAGAACGAAGGCAAGAGCTCCACTTCTGTCGTTCTCCCCTCAGGCGGTGAGGGTGTAATTCAGTGTGAGGCGATGACACAGCCTCCCTGTGAGACCTGGCTCTGTCAGCATTAAGGGCTTCTCTGCAATATTCAGAGCAGCATGCAAAAGAGAAAGCTCTGCATTTCCACACAGCGCAACATCATTTAATACACAACTCAAAGCGGCTCTGCACTCCGTGCAATATGGCTCAGCATGTGGTATAGCTCTGTTGAACAGAACTACGAGACTCTCAAATTGAGTGAGAAATGCTGTGGGATTGAGCGTATAGACCTTATTAGAAGATGACACTTTTGTTTCACTAGTTTTGACATTTATTGCATTTTGTATTTTGGTCATCAGTTTCAATTGACTGTAGTTCACAGATATGAGCCAAAAGTCAACATTAAAGTTTAAGAAGCTGTCTTTGAAATCCTGTAATGACAGACCAGTGATCTGAAATTTGAGGGAGATTTATTAAAGGGGTAGTTCATTCATTTACTCACTCTCATGTTCTGTAGATATTTTGAAGAATATTGGTAACCAAACAGTTTTGGTTACAGTTGACATCCATTGTATGGACAAAAACACTTTTCAAAATTATTTATTTTATCTTTAATTTCCCACAGATGGAAAAAAGGCATACAGGTTTGGAACCTGTATATTGTGTTTGGCTGAGTAAACTGTGAACTATGCCTTTAAATCAGACCTTTCAGCATCCATTCAAAATCGGAAATCATTTTAGCAGTAAATGTGTGTTTCCTCAATTCTGTCCTTTTGTTTCTTTATTATATATTTGTGACAGTTTACATTCAACATAAGATTTGGTAGATATTTGGTAAGGTAAAGCATTTCTGCTTTAATGCTTTAGTCAAACATTCATATAAATTAATTATGGACAAAATAGGTGTAGATAATATAGCTGGCAAAACACTGAAAATCTGTATTTTCACAGATTTTCAGGGGATAAAAATAGCTCTTAGAATATTTGTTGTGGAAAATTAGAAACTCTGATGTTCTAGGAATGATTATTCAACATTCAGTGGACTGTTTTCCTAACATTCAGACTAGTTTCCATTTGCATCAAATTAAATATGACATCTGCTCTGACTACGCAACAATCTTATACAGCAGGTTACCACTCAATACAGCTGAATCAGATCTCAATGACAAATGACTACATCTCACTGCATTCCTCTTTTTCTTTGTGACACTGAGTTCCTGCATATCTGAAATTTTCAACAAATGGTTTGGGTCACCAGATATAGATTCAGTCAGTGACTGATGGAGGGTGTTTGTTGGGGCATAGTGGGGGCTAAATAAGGACGACTCTTGGGACAGGACAGATGGCTGTACTAACTCCCATCATGAAATTGGGTATTGAATGCATTCCTCCCGTGTATACGCTCTTTTGACCCGCCTGTACACACTCACATCTGACAAACACAAATATTATGTGGAGAACTGCTTTTATACTTAGAATCAGATTAGATGAATTATTAAAGCTATAAAAATAAATACTCAAACTCTAAGCAACTCTTCAATGAGATCGAGAAAAAGCTGAACATGTCGTCAAGTCACTGATTTGTGAATATCAGTATCACACTTCCTCTTTTATCGGTATTAGATACTGACATATTTTTTATCAGTTTCAAAGCAGAAGTGCTGAAACTGTGTTAAACTTGATTAAACGTGTTTGATAATGGTGAGAACATGCTACAAGCGCACATGCTCACAGTCTTACACTTGAAGTGATTTGTGACTTTAAAAATTTACTTAGATGTTATTAATAATTCCAATTGAACTCAAATATCAGAGTGGACGTTTTAGTCTGGGTTTTTGCACTGATTTTATCCACATATATAAGTCATGTGGATCTGCTTGGCTAATGCTTTGACCAAACGAAATTTTGATGTATTATTCAAACACTATATGCGCATGTATGTCATGAATCTTCTCCCTTTTTTAGGTAAATGCAGCTCAGGTTGAAAGTATTTGCCATTAAAGCTGAATGATTTTATATACTCTCTAAATTCAACACTCTGCCCAGAGATCTGAACCACTCGAAAAAGCCACATACTGGCCTGCCAGTTACAGATTGGGACTCTAGATGGTTCCTCAAGCTCACTGTAATAATTATGACCTGGACATTTGTGCACACCCACTTAGATAATATAGACATCAGGATACTTCATCAATATGAGCCTGCCCTGGCCACTGATAGATGCATTCTGTAATTATACTTGTACTTGTACCATCTCAAGTTATCCCAGCAGTGTGTGACGGCATGCAGTGTGCATTAGTGAAACCTAATAGACATGCTGAGCTGTCTCTTCCTGTCTCCCGTGTATATTAGTCTCTTAGTGAGGTTTGTTTGTGATCAGACCAGCACTTTGCTTACATTTAGCTTCATCTCAGACCCTTTAGTATGTACCAGTGTCCCCTGACATGCAAACATTATACACACATATTACACGCAGGCGTAGGGGAAAGTGGGGTAATTGTGCCAGTGGGTAAGTTAGGTCAGCTCTTTCTCTAGGTAACATTTTCGTCATGTTACTATATTTCTAGAGAGTTTCCACCATATATACCATGTATGTTCATTGAGTCGAAAATAATACTCAAAGATCTTTTGGTAATTAAAAAACAAAAATTAAAGTAAATTATAATTAATAAAAAAAAAAATCGAAGCGTATGGGATCATACTGTTATGCTTATCTAATATAAAGTAAATTATATTTTTCTTTATATTTCAAATGGATTATTTGAGTCTTTTATGCCATGCACTTTCAAAATTACTAGTTTATTTATTATCCTTCAAGGTGGAATAAAAACTAATAAATGAATAAAATGACAGAAAGCATTGCATAACTTTTTTTTCATTTCTGTAAATGTATACAAAATGTTTAGGCAAAATTAATTTCATTCCATATGAAATTATGATTTAATAATGTACCTAAAGTGCTTAATTGGACAATTATATATATATATATATATATATATATATATATAAATGACCTAATGTGCTTAAAAATATATAAATATATAAAACAATGTAATTACCATGGTAATCATACAAATTAATGTGAGGTTTTAATCACTATGATTTCAAAAATCTTTGTCATATCTTTGTTAACATACTTTACTAGCCTTTTGTTTTGGAGCTTTGATGCAGCCATCATCTTCTCAAGGTGCAAACAGGAAATAAACTGCTCTGGTCATGTGACAATTTGCACTAATCACGTGAAACTGCACATATTTCATTGAGACCCAGGAAGTGCACTAAAACATCAGTCAGTAAGGATTTCAGAGCTTTATAAATGAAAACCTTGGGATTAAATGTGTTAAGTGTATTTTACCTCCTTTTCTTCAAGCCTAGAGGACAACTTAAGTAAAAATGTCAAGTCTTGCCCTTCTAATAAGTCTTACAGTGTTCGGAGGTTAAAACAAGAAATAAAGAAGTCGTTAGAAAGAACATATAGAGATAAGGGTGAATTATTCTCATTATGCAGATTTGATGATCGCAACTCATTATGCTGTCTGAGAATCACGCTAATTATCCTTCAGCTGTCTCCCTCTCTCTCTCTTCCTTTATTCGTATATCTCTATCTATCAGATACTGTCACAGTTGAATGCTTCTATGTAGGAAACAAGTTCAGGCTCATCAGCAGTACACCCCCATCATGAAGCGCAACATTACATTTCTAACTAATGCTTACACACACAATCAGAGGGGTGCCTGCTTTACAACCCGCTTTCACACACTGACACTGCAGTCTGACAGCAAAGCAGACGGTCCGCTCTGCAGGATATCCTGAAACACAGTCCTCAAGATAGAAGATGACTGTACGCTACCATGCGCACACATCCATTAATACACACAAAGACGCAGAAAACATAACCCCAAAGTTTTAAAACTCTAGCTGAACTATAAAATCAGGTTTAAAAAAAAAGTCTAAGGGCAGAATCAAATCCTGATGTTGTAATGGTGCTGTCTAAACTATGACACAACTCATTGTATGACTTGAGGGTTTCTTTACTGAACGGGTCAAAGAGAATATTTGAAAAAGATCACCAAAAGTTGTTATGCTTGCATGCAACTGAAGGCTTAAAGGGACTGAAAAGTCTTCATGTAAACATTTCATTTGATCCAACTGAACTCAATCTGACGGAATTTACAAATTGGATTGGAGGAAGAGGTGTGGACCTGAAATGTACCAATGTTTACATACACCCAAATAATCAATTTATGATCCATTTGATGGGTTAGTTGTACTTTAAAAGCTGAATAAAAGCTGAACGAAATGTCGACTGGATTGAAAGGAGTTGGTGTAGATCATAAACTGGTCAGTGGATGAGACTGAATATTTACTATATATTTGTTCAATAATAATAATAATAAATGGCAGATTTCTTTTTAGATATATCACAAAGACAAAAACAACAATTCAACAATAACTCAGTGACATTATTGCGGTGGCTTTCTCCAGTTCTGAAAGAGGAAACTGGGCACTGCATTTCCAAGTTTTGTTTAACTGTTTAATTTTGTGTTCATTCTTCGGATTGGATTCAAAATGAATGCATTCATGTAAATGCTTGAATCTGACTATTTCCTCAATCTGATTAAAAAATACCAGTGCCATGCTTGCAAGCTTTTTATGTCTCATGACCATGCATATGTTTATTTTCATCTTATAAACAGTGATACTTGTCCCAAAAACATTGTAAGAATAAGTAGATAAAATCTGCAAATCATTGGCATCAATAATCTCTATGACCTATTTAGGCCTACAATACTGTTGAGAGATGCAGGTCATTAATCTGAAATTGGACTGGTGTCATTTGGATTGAAAAATATGAATGCATGTAAACATTCACTTGATCATGGCTACTAGAAGGCTTGGGATATTTTTAAGGAGTGTACTGAAATGGTTTTGATAGTTCTCTGAGCAATGTTCTCATTACTAAAATAGAGAGTGAATTGAGACGCTCCCATACTTTTCACTTCTAAAATGCCTTTATTGGTCATTGTATGGCCTCTTTGAGTTTTCTTGATTCCATCTCTGCTTTCTCTTGCCTACAATCTGTCCATCAGTGGAGAGGAAGGACATACCTGAGAGGAGGGCCATGTTAGGGTGTGTTGTAAGGCAGAGCCCTGAGCAGAGCTCAGCAGATGGTACAGTCAGGACTGTCACTGCTTCTCCCCTGATGCCGATGATCACTTCAAGCCACATCCCTCAGCACACAGCATTAACATGACAATATCATTACAACCTGGATGCATCTGCGTACTTTTTCCAAGGACTTGTTATTTCTTACACACACACATCCCTGACCTTGCGCTTTCTGTTGTACCTAATTTTCCTGTGTCCTACTTTTTCTAAGGTCAATATTTTCACTCTTCACACAATGTTGGGTCCTCCTTATTTATTTAAAGTATGAGTAGGGTTAAAAATAGACCATCAGGGTCCTTGAGAGAGCTCTTGTTCTAGAGCTGAAAAAGCTTCTGAAAGACATGTACTTGACTATTTAAAAATGTTAAGAAACTTAAAAAAAAAAGTGTAGAGTACTGAAATATATTGCATTTAGTAGACACTTTTATCCTACGTGTCTTAAAAACATATCCATTTTGTCAGAGCCAAATAGTGTACTATGCCAGGTTTATTAAACTAGCCTGCTTTGATTTAACATACTGCCATTTTTATAATGTCGAACCATTTAGTGGGGTTCTGGAAGCATTTTGATTAGAAAGAAATCTAAGTTAAGGGTTTTTCTTAAAAGTTTAAAAGGATTTGTGGCAATGCAGTCTCAATATTTCAGAAGCATCATAAGAGGCATCAGAGGCACTCCATTTTGGAGTGCTTTAACATTTCCTTTGAAGTAGGGCCACGGGGAAGCCCACTCATAATTATGTAATTCCTTTAAAGTTTTATTTAAGGCAGAGCGCCATTCCATTATTGAACTTCTGTAATTTCCTGATATGCAGCAAAGCATTCACAAAGAAACTGGTCATGCAATAGCTTTTTGTCAAATTGTGGATTTCTCAGTTCCTTTAAACAAGATGATATTCAGAGCATCTTTTGCTGTGGTTAGTTTTCTATTTAAATGCTTTCTATTTAAATGCTTTTAAATGTTAAAGGTCAACATTTAGTTACACCTAAACGCAAAACCTAATGCTAAACCCCATTGAAGATTTGATGGAAAAGGTTTTCACAGAGGTTCAGACATCAATCACCTTTAAAAATGTGGCCAGATCGGCTTATCTCATCTCCAAAGTAATTTCAACTTTCAAAGTTTGCTGATATTGAGGTGTTAGATGCACTCCTGTGATTTCACAACTCCTACACTTTTCACCTGCAACACAGATTGCATTTGTGAATAAATTCACAGGGAATTTAGAAATATGTCAGCGGGAGCGCCAAAGAAATGTTAGCTTTTTTCACAAAATTCCCATTCCTTCATCAGGGCTTTTGATCTGCTTTATTATTTGTTTCAAAATGCAAGAACATGCTTAGATGACTGTGACACCCTTCACTTCTGCATACCCCTTGAGACTGATAGAGCAAAACGAGATAAGAGAAATAGAGATGGAGATGACATAAAGGCAGATACACACCTGTTTATTTGCTCAGTTTCATCAAAGAAGGAAAATGGGAAGTGTGAGAGATGTTGACTAACTTAAAATTTGCTAAAAAATAAATTATATTTTTGACAGGCTGTCAGAAAGGCACAGTTAATTTTTAGGAAAGAAGTTGATGAGCACAACAACCTGTGCTTGGGTATTTTACAAAAGGAATTTCAAATGAAATTTCAGAAGGAACATTTCATCATTAACCACATTTCTGCTTTGCCACAGCCCCATAATACAACGTTAAACATGTAAACTCAAAATATTAAAAAAACTGTTATAATAATTGTGTATCCTAAGCAAATAAATAGGTTTCGGTCAATGTAATTTATTTCACTTTCTTTGTTATTTTTTCTATTTTATGTTTTTCTGTTAATGTACCCCGTGGCTAACTGTATCTTTAAAAACTGAGTAACCCCCCCCAAAAAAAGCTTTTTCCTATGACGAGAATCATCCTGCTTTCTCCACTATAGCAGAGGAATATGTTATCTCTTAACCTGCGGCCCCTGGCGTTGCGGGTGTATGGAACGCAAATTACAGTAACGTTTCTTTGAAGAATGTTGGCATTATTTGGTGTAAAATGCATAAAGTTTGATTTATAAAGAAAGTAAGCTTACGGAATTAATTTAGATGTATCTGAATATGTAAACAGTTTGGACTAAAAGCCCTAATGGAATTTATGGCATGAAAAATTTATCAGAATTCGCATGACTGAACAGGTATGTGCTGCTACTTTATCACATTATAAAAATACTCTGTTGGGTTTTAATTTTTACATGCTGTGATTTGTACTCGTGATACAAATTATTATATATCTGGCTATACGATTTATGTCATTGATAATGTTTTTTTGAAGATGTTATAACATCACAATGATGTAGGCCTATATTTGACAGTTCAACATGCTGTAAATGTAAACAAACCTCTTGTCTGGTAATGTAGATCATGTACAGTTTGATGAAAGGATCTCACTTTATGTCGAATTGCAAGAAAAATACCCTTTCAGTCCAATTCACTTGAAAATTACATTAACTGTACCGTATGTATGATAGCCCATTTCCGCCGCATAATTATTTTTATTTCTTTATGACCTAATTATGACTTACCAAAGCATGTGGCAGAAATGTGTTTCCATATTTGCAGTAGGCCTATAAACTTGTTATTTTTAGTGAATCAAAAACACACAGTGGGCCACCAGCTTACTTCGATTCACAAACAAATACAACTCACAAATACTTGTACCAGAGTAGTCTGATTTATGAACAAATGAATGAATGAATGCATTTGCCTCAGTCATGACTCATATGATCTGCTTAATTTAACATTAAATTAAAGAAGACTCACAAACTCCAGTTTGAATCAGTCTGGCAAATTCTTCACTGAATTAACTCACTGTATATGGGAATGACTTGGTCCGCTTGACTGTTTTCAGTTGGAAAGCAGTGATGTATATAAGGTTGTCTGATCAGTTTATCAATATGTCAAAAAATATTGAATTGGTTAAAGTAGTGAATCTAGCTAGATGTTAACGTTTCGACAATACTGCAAACAATACATTGACAAGTAAATCTGTGGGGTAGGTGTTATGTTGATGGTAGAACTGTGTTTTCCATACTGGCATACAGGATAAATTATTCCATTCAAACAAAACATATGCAAGAAACAAACTGTAACGATTGCCATTATGGATTGCAAGATATCTAATGCATCAGTTTGTCTGTGTTTGTATATTAATGCATGCCATTCCATCAGCCCTTACACTCTTTTCTCTCTTTCTCCATCTCTCATTCCCTCCTCCTCACATTCAAACATCTTCCATCTTAAGTTGTCTCCCATTTTTTAATCGATTGCTCTATCACATAACAGCTGTTATGTTGTGTGATCCATGAGCTCCTCTACACATTAGTTATGCCACACACAGACAGTATCTGGGTGTCCCTGAGAGCAAGACAGCCCAATCCATTGCTGCCGACTCAAATTCTCTCACTTCACGTATTCAGCAGAGCACATCACCGTGAGCTGAGCCTGGAATCGCAGATAAACCTTCCTCTGTTTGGATGCATTGTCTGAATTCCTGTAATGTCAGGTTGTTCTGCTGTGTCAATGCTGTGTACAGAATTACTTGCTCTGTCTGTTTTGACTAGGAAGTCACTGCGAAGAAGACACATATTGAACCTCAGTTGTGTACTTCAGAATCTCTGCTAGCAAACCGAATCTATTTTTATTTTTTATTTTCTAATACTGGTCAATTTTTGACTGAAGAATGCCACACGTATTCCTAAAGTCGATATGTATTGTCTACTTATTTTGGAGTTGGTTCTGCTGTAGATTTTCATACAGAGTGTGTTTTCTTTGCTTTTTTGTACTCTTAATACCACTTCTTGTGGTAAACATGGGCATTCGAGTCGGCTGCCTTTTGAATCATGAATTCTTAAGAATGGAGATTTTCTTTTCAACTGCATTTTGTGCTTTTGAAGAAGTGCAGGCGTCCGTCTTAACGCTTGCTCCCGGGGTACAGAGGTCTGGGATTGTCTGTATTCTCCTGATGCCTAAGTCCTTACTTGGGGATCTAACTGCATTTCTGCTGCCCTACTTTGCAAAGCTGTACTAAATGTGTAATGATGCCCTCGTGTCTTGCAAGATTTCGGTTTAATTTAGGAAATCTCAAATTAATTTAGCACTGCATTGGGAGGAGGAAAGAGAAAGGAAGAAGTATATGTGTGTGTGTGTGTGTGTGTGTGTGTGTGTGTGTGTGTGTGTGTGTGTGTGTGTGTGTGTGTGTGTGTGTGAGCAGTTTGAGCTTTTACCAAGTCAAATGTTCTTCAGTGATAAGCACATGTTTAGCTGCAGGACTGTGAGGGGGCAGAGCAGCACTGGAACAAACCTGATAGTGGAGACACACTCAGGGATGCAGCTGTTTCTCAAGAGATTTTGCATGTTTGTGAGTTAAAGAGAGAGTGTGTTATAGGAGAGGAATTGTCATTTACTGGCTTATCACAGTCGAAAATCATATTCCTACTAGATGTACAACTTCTGCAGATAATATGGTATTTATCAGTGCGAAGCTCCTTGCCATGATGCTAGACTGCTGTGATTTGTTGTCAGGGTTTTGCCAGGTGGTTGCTTACTGGTTCAAGTCAAAAGATCCTGCCCCCAAATCTTTAATTAATTTTTTATTTAATTTTTATTTTTGTTTGTTTGTTTGTTTGTTTGTAGCTTGAGTCTGAAAATACAATAATGATAGTTACAATTTTTTTTTTACAAAAATATTTACGTGTCTGAAAAAATAACCAGTTTTATTTCTGTTAAATGGTATTTTTTAAACAAAATATTGTTTAAATCCATTGTTATTGATTTATTATTAATAATAATAAAACTAAAATGCATATTATTATTATTATTATTATTATTTGTATATTTATGCAAGTTGTTGTGCAATCTGTTTATTTGAATGTTTAGTTTAATAGCTTTAATTTACTTTAATGTAATTTATCGGTAAACCTGATATAAAAAAAATTATAGCCTATTAAATAGAAAAGTATGAACATTTTAGTAAAAATATTGGTCAAACAAATGTATTGACCTATTGCTCTTTGTGTCCCTCGAGGGGAAAGTGACCTCTGTGCTTCATACATCACAACATTATTCACAGTAGGCAATTAATATTTTTGCCTGCAAAATGTAAAGTTTGTGGGATTTTAATTTTTAGTATTTATTCTGAAAAAATTGTCAGTACCATGTCTATTTTTTAACAAAACTGTATAAATTGTATAATTTAAATATAATACTAGAATGTCTTCATAAAGGGCAGCACATTTCCAAAGGCAGTAAGTTCTATGATGCAAGACTGTGAAAATCTTAGTTTTATTTTTTCCTTTGGGTTGACCTATCCAATGTAGGAAAACACTTAATGTGATCCATGCAAACACTCTTAAAAGTTCTCAAAGAAACATCAAGTTGACCACATATTCCCATCCAGCTTGACTTCTCATTGGCCACACGGCCCAAGTTCCACTTAATATGAAAGGCATTTGGTTTTGAAGTGCAGATGTGAGCCTGTAAGGATCATATCCTGTCATGTTTGGCGTTCTGCTTGTGCACATTCTACATTCCTCCGGGGAAACTGCCCTGCGTTGCAGAAGGGCTGTGGAGAATGAAATACCGATGTTCTAGTCACACGCATACAACCATATATTTTTACGCACTTACTTGTCAAAGTTTCGCTGGTCCCAAATTCATCTACCCTCTGCCTTGAGTGAATTCTTATCTCGAGAGACTTGGGTGACTCTCTTGGCACATTTTTTCCACGGCTTCATGTTTCACAGTGACGGTTTGACAGCCGATTTCAAAGCCTGTAAATCCCCCAGAATGCCGTTTGCCTGGTGCTTTGAGTGGGCATGAAGCATCTGCACGCCGACAAACAGCCAAACAGACACTACAGCCTAGGGATGGAGGGAGGGAAGGAAAGATGAGGTTAGAGAGGCTCTGCTGGTGCTGGAGGGGATGAAGGGGCTGATGGGGCAACGCATCTCTCCCCGAACGCTTCCTGACAGCTCACTTGCCGTAGGGATGTGGAGCAAGGTTGGAGGGTGCCCCACTTTAACACCCCCACAGAGCCCTAACTCTGAGTGTATGGATGTAAATACGCACACACACACACACTCAGGGGAACACTCCTACTCATCTCCAGATCAGAAAAAACAGTGAGAAGAAAGAACAAAATGAAAGAAGGGGAGAAAGGCTGGAAAGGTTCAAAACATTTTCTGTCTCTTCATCTGTCTGTGTGAAGGTTTGCCGCTATGATCCCAGAACAGTTACTGTTAAAGCAATAGTTCACTTGAAAATGAAAATCTGTCATTATTTACGCATCCTCATGTCGCTCATCCAAACCTGTTTGACTTTTCGTTCTACCATGGAACCCACAAGGTGAATTTCTGAAGAATAGTCAGGTCCCTCTTTTCAATATAATGAAAGTAAAGGGGTATTGGGGGAATGACAAAAAATAAAGCCTTAAATGCAGCCCATTTGACAAGTCGGCTATATTCCAAGTCTGTGTGACATGACATTTGTACTGGTGCCCTATATTAATCAAAGGTCCATTGTCTATTGAAAATAGTTTAAATGTTGAAGCACAGATCATGTTGAAGACACTGTTCTGTTGGTAAGCGTTGAATTTGAACAAATTTCCAACTCGAACCCATAGCAAAATCTGCATGGGTCCCGAAATATTTTCTCCAAATCACAATGGTTCCTATTGAAGTGGCTGGATTTCAGCCAAGATAAGTTGATGAAACAATGGTAACTGTAACCATATATTAAAAAAATATATCTGAATGATTAATTCATGAATCTGATTGATCAGGTTCTCGAGTTCAAACAGCAGACACAATGATCTGATTGCAGAAGCTAACAGCCACTGAAAGTAAGTCACACAAAGCTATTAGCTATGGCAAACTATTTTTATTTTACTTACTTTTATGCTCCATTTGATTCATTGTATGTTGTAAACGAAAAAGAGTAACCAGTGCATTATTCAACATCTCCCCAAAGAAGAAAGTCAGTCAAATAGGTTCGTAATGATATAAGGGTGAGTAAATGATGAAAGAATTTCAATTTTTTTGGATGATTAAAGGATTTTTTTTTGCTATAATGAACTGGAAAAAGCATAATGGACCAGATTATCACAAAATGGCCAAAATTTCCGTTTCATTTATTTCTTAGTGATTGTGTAGCTCAAGCATAACTAGACACTGCTGATGTGTGTCTGCACACAAAAGAGACACAGTATTGTGCGTTTTAGTTAGACTGACTGTATGAATAATGTGACCTCAGGGGTCTTTCTTTTTCCAGAGAGTGCTGGTCAGTTTTAAGGTCAGTGGTTCCTCAAAGGGATTCACAGGATAAATAAATAAACTGCTTTTTTTAGGAAATATTGTTTTTATCTAATGCCCAGGACCTGGAAAGAGGATTTGCTATGTGTGTGTGTGTGTGTGTGTGTGTGTGTGTGTGTGTGTGTGTGTGTGTGTGTGTGGCAAAGACAGTGACCTGAGGGCTGCAACCATTCGTCAGTCAGTGCCGTGTGAGTCACAGCCTTTATAATGATGAGGGAAGAGGGCCTTGAGAGCTGTGGAAATGTCGCATTTTAATGGCTGAACTCTTTTTGGTTGATTTGGCCCTGGGTTCTCTGGGCATGAGTATAATGATGTGAAATCCATTTAAGAGCTGAGAAAGAAGTGGCGCTTAAGAGGAAGTTCTGAGTGCCATGCCACACACACTTACATAAGCTCACACAACAAGACTTTAACACCTCTAAAGCCAGTTTTCAGTCAAATAAAGGCTTGGCTTGAGTCCACAGCTAGACAAATTGACCTGTATATTCTACTTGATATTCGGATTTTACCAGATATAATTTAGTGACAGCCTTTGGAATGGTAATCTGTGTTAATTTGTTCATTAGGACTTCATGCTACTGTACTGTCTGGTCACTGTGGGTTATGTATGCAGATGCACACAGAATTGAAAACTTTTTAGCAGAGGTTGGACCAAGTCACTGTTTTGTAAGTCTCGAGTCTTTGCATTCAAGTCTCAAGTTAAGTCCCGAGTCAAGACGAGCAAGTCAAAGTTGAGTTGCAAGTCCTCAAATTTAAGCTTCAAGTCCTAAGAAAGTCGTTAGTGCTATTTGCCCAAATGAGTGTCTCTGTATTAATTCATTAATAGTCTATAATAGGTTAAGTATAGTTATAAAGATATAGTAATTACTGGTGTTTCATTGACGAATGAATCATTGTTTGTGAACAAATATAGGCCTAAGTGAATTAATAATTTATTTTAAATCCACTGTTTCATTTGTTAACAATTCAGTGTTTTTTTATTTTATATACATTTTCTGTATAAATATATATAGGCTACTAATTCAACAAACATTGCTAATAACAAATCACTCAAATGTCATACTGTCACGGAGACCAGCGCAACAATAGCCTAGTTATAGCCTAATGACACTGCACTGTCTTTGTTATTCTTTAATCAAAATAAAATGTTAATATTTGTAATGATTCTAGGGGTTGAGCTAATATATGTTAAGTTTACAAGTTATATGTCTCTTGGCCACAAGTCTAAACTGAACATGGCTGGTACCACACTGTTCACTGTAGCAGGTTCAAGAAATGAGGCATGCAAAATTATCCACAACTGTAGCTATTCAGATACACAAATATATGTAAGTAAATGTATTTTGTGTTTTACAAAAGTTTATAATGATCACAGTTGATGGCTTAGTTTAAGGGCTATTGGTGCGCTATAAGAGCTGTTGGATTTACAACATGTGAATTCATCCATTTCTTTTGAAATATATGAAAGTGAGTGGCTGGTAAACAGAGTGAACTTTATATGTAGACATTTGACATGAAAAAAAAAATCAAATTATGTTTGAAAGGTTTAGCCTATTATGTTGTTTCAATATACATCAGCGTTTCTTATTTGTATTATAATAAGTGGTTTATACTGATCATGTGTATTTTAAATGTCTAAAACATTAAATATCCTAAACATTATGTGGATGAAAACACTAAGCGTTCACTAGCGAGTCCCTTTCTGACTCAGTGTCAAAAGCTGCGCTAATCATACCAGTGTAATCATATGCTTAAATAACCAGTTGATCAGAACTTTTGTTTTTTGGGGGGAAATACAAAGACTTGCCGAGTCACAGGGCTCAAGTCCAAGTCAAGTCTCCTGTCATTGTTGTCAAAGTCTAAGTCAAGTCGCAAGTATTCTATGATTATGTCAAGTCAAGTCAAGTCCTCAAATTTGGGACTTGAGTCCGAGTCAAGTCTTGAGTCAAATGACTCGAGTCCACAACTCTGCCTTTTAGTCATGCTTGCTAAGCAGTGTGGTAGTCAGTTAAACGTTCTTTATAAATCCATTGAGGAAATGTCAGTGGAAGAAGTGGAAAACACAGTTAACGCTGCCTAAAAGTAACCAAAGCCTGAGCCTAAAAGTACCCAAATTCAATAACCAACTGAATAATACAAAACTATTTTGGTTTTGGGAAAATATGATGCCAGTTGAACAACCCCCTTAAGTATAATAATGAAGGCCATTACAATATACTGTTGTTTTCAGTTTTCAATTATGAGTAACCTTAAACAAAAAACCAAGAGAATGTCATGTAGTTAACAAATTTACTGTGAAATTTGCTCTGGTAAACAAACTGTCATCTGGTGACAGTTTCATTCCCTAGAGACTAAGATAAATAAATTGAAAAACAATAAATGGAACAAAGTCACTTGGTATAAACAGTATATTTAAACAACATTTATATAGCCTCTAAATGTAGAAATCAAATTACTGTCTTGTCTAATTTGTTTATTAATTACTTTATTAGGCTAAGATCATTTTAGAGTGGATAATTTGTTGTTTTAGTGTTCGTAATTTCCACACTTCTTTTGAAATAAGTATCAAAACTAAAAAGTTTATTTCACTCTATTAATAACTGGGTTCTTAATATAGTCTAGCCTCACAGTTAGCCTTTTCACCCATGGGAAATGGGCTACATTGTGGTGTAAAAGTTAATTTATTCTTGATAATATTAAGACAAATTACAGCATGCAACGAATTGTACATGCAAAAGCAATCAAACATATGAAAAATATGTCACAGCTTATTACGTTTTTTACCCTGAAGGCTAACATGCCACAATATATTTGCTACAGATGCCATTGTACTTAAGAGCTTCATTAAAGTAAGGAAGCAGATAACCTGTATGGAAAAAAAGATCACAACAAACTCTGGGAGGACATTGTAAGGGAATGGGTTTTCAAACTGGGGAAACAAATTAACTGTTCTGATTTTCATTTCTACCAAGTGGCCCGAGGTGGACAAAATCCTGTCTTAAACCTGCTTCCATTGATGAAGATTGTTAGAAATTGTGTGGATCCTGTATGTTATTTGTATATGAATTTCCATCAGGGTCCACTTGTCTTGGTTTGGTTTGGAGTAATGACCAGCTCACTAGACATCATCAAACTCATGGCTACTTGAAATATTGATATATTTGAGTTTAGATTGAGTTTATTTATTTTGTTTTAGGCTAATGTGCACATGGCTGTGTAGCATCTTTTTTTTTTTTGGAAGGTAGTTCCAAAAGATATGGTCTGAGATATGGTACAGTAACTGCTTAATGTAATGCCCCTTGAACTGTAATATGCTACGTTCAGTGGTGACCACCAAAATAGCTAAAAATAAGAACCATAAAACCATATTATGAACCATAAGAATGAATACATTCTATCCAGTGAGAAATCACACGAAAATGCAAAACACTTCTGATATTGACTGGGAGCTTTCAACTGTGCACTCATTAACTCGGGGTACATTTGAGCACAGTTGTAGATGTTTTGCTAGAAGGCTTTGTGATCAGAAAGTCCAACTGATGTTCCAGCTGCTATCATCTGCAAAGTTTATGAAGTGATTTTGTTTGTTGAATCTTAAGAAGAGAGGCTAGGCCCTGCAGTTAAACCTACCTCCTTTATCCCTAAGATCTGCACTCACATTCTGAGTAGAGTAGGATTTTGTTTAATTTACCATAATCCAAGATTAGCTTCAAAGAGCCGCGGGGCCTTCAAACATGGGAAGAACTGTCTGATGCTCATACTGTCAGACAAATGAAGTATTCAAATGAGTTAGATTTTTCAGAAATAAAACTTGTGCCCCCACCACATACACCCACAACCTCCTCCTCTTGTTCTTTTTAAGCATGCAGCACATTTTCGTGTTCTCTCCTCAGTTTTAATTGGTGCCAGAAGAGAATTAAAGAGAACAGAGGGAGTGTGGCGTGTTGATCGCAGGACCCTAGAAGGACTACTTCCTGTGATCTGAACAATTGTAATTGTGTTGGACTTTTAGCTGGAAATTTTGAAGAGACCGCCTCAGTTCAATTACTACTGTCACAATGTCAAGCCTCATCCCTAGGTGTTTCCCTTGGCTTATGCTCTCTCTCTGTCTCTATACATTTGCCTGTCTCTCTCCATTCCTCGCTTTATCTGTCTGTTCCTCTTTTCCTCCAACATTTTGTGTATTATTCCATATCCTGCGGCTGATGTTGTGCCTCATTTGAGGTGTGACTTCATTCACATCCATGCTGGCTTTCACACTCTTTGTCTTGCTATCCTTCTCATCAGACTGCCGATTATTAAAATATGCAGCATTTTTTTTTAGTTATCTGCTCCCAGAAAAGCAGCAAATAAAACATATAATTCCTTGCATTGCTTTTCAGTCACATCAGAGTTCTTGAGAGGCTTTTTTATTATTCAGATGTTGCACTAAAATCAAAACACAGGCACTTAAAGGGCAACCGCTGAGAGCAAGACATATTTGTTAAGATTTATTGATGATTTTAGAGCTCTCCAAATATCCGTAATTAAACTGAATTCCAAATTAGCACCGCGGCTTATCGCTGAAAGCCCGATAAATACATTTAATAGAAGAGAAATGTGGTTCTCACAAGCATGAGTGGTAATGACCTTGTCTAACTGTAGTGCAATTTGAAGAATGTTCTAGCTTGCAGTGTTGTATAAAGTCATGACTGTGAGACAGGAAGCCGCCATATTTGGCCATATGAGCAGTGACCCCTCAAAAGTGACACATTCTGGGCATTCCGCTCCGCGTTGGATTTGCCCTCTCAACTTGTGAAGGTTATGACTAGATTCCAGGACTGCCTGTTACTGAGCGGCCCTTTTGGGAAGGTTAATTCTGTATCTGTGTTCAGAGTTTTTTCACCATCACAACACTTTTGAGTGCAAGTGTAAGGTCAGAAAGTCAAACGCAGGCAGCAGACAGTGAACATTTTCTGATGACTTTGGCTTTCCAGTGCTCACACTTTTTTTTTCCATGCAAGTCTACTTCAAAGATCTGATTACACAGCATTAAGTTAATAATATGTGATTAGGAAATAAATATGTATTATTTTAGGGATTACACAGTTCCAGTCAACTCGCTGTCTAAAACAGTAGTCACTGAGACAGTGTTTACCTTATGTAAATGACACACCATGACACGTCAGCTGGAGATTATGCTCTGTGTAGTTGGGATGATGGAGGTTGGAGTCAATTTTTTCAGACATCTTCATTAAAGCAGCTTGCATTGTATGTTGTTAAATATGTCCCACATGTTTATATCAACATCTGAACAACACTTTTAGACCACTGAACAGTTTCAGGTGTCAGAGTAACTGAGAAGAATTTTGGATTGCATGAGAGTAAAGAGAAGTACACTTCCTTTCAACAGTTTGGGAGTAGTAAGATATATATATATATATATATTTAAAAGAAATGGATATCAGCGAGGATGTATTAAATTGATCAAAAGTGACAGGAAATACTTGTATAATGTTACAAATATTTATGTTTCAAATAAATTATGTTATTCATTTATTTTTTTATTCATCATTGAATCCTGAAATAAATGTATCAAAATATTTTATACATAAATATTTATTAGTGCTGTCAAATGATTAATCGCGATTAATCACATCCAAGATATGTTTTTTATGTACATAATATATGTGTGTGCTCTGTATATTTATAATGCACATATAAATACATACATATACAATATATATTTAGAAAATATTTACATGTATATATTTATATTCATATAACTTGTATTATATATAAATGTATTTAATATATAAACAGATTTTCTTGAATGTATACATGCATGTGTGAATATATATATATATATATATATATACATACATACATACATACACACACAATAAATATACAAAGTACACATACTATGTAAACAAAAAACGTTTATTTTGAATGTGATTCATCACAATTAATCATTTGATTTGATCAGCACTACTATTTTTACGAAACATTTGAAGCAACTCAGTTCATCATGAAATCAGTTCATCACAACAGTCAACAGTTATTGTAATGAATATTCACAATATTACTGTTTTTCTTGTCTTTTGATCAAATCATTTTAACCTTGGTGAGCATACGAGACTTCGTTCAAAAACATTAAAAAAACTTCCCCAGCTTTTGAATGTTAGAGTAACTAATTTTAGTGACGGTACTGTAATTTTTTAACAAGTAGTGGTGTTTCCACTTTGTTTTGTCTGCAGTTTAAACCCTGTTGTTTAAGCAATATATCTTATGAAATGGCTCAGTATAGTTTTCTAGTTTTATTAGTTTAATTAATTGCTACATTTGAATTATGTTTTTGTGCCTATTAACTGCTCTTAATGGAGAATTGAATAATCTCATTGTTATTCATGTGGTCAAACTAATCGACTAGTCTTCACAGCCCTTGTTTACAGGCTTATTGTGTGCCACAGCCATAAAGCTGCTTTCCAGTCCACCCTCAAAGATCATCCGCATGCTGCTCTTCTGAGTCCCATGATCATCATGGATGTGGCCATCGTAAATCCCAGATGAGCCTCAGACACACACAAACTAGCAGCAAAGCGAGCAGCACAGAAATCTTTGACTTCTGTAGACGCACATCAGAATAGACAGTGTGTAATGGCATTTAAGCAGAGTCTCTCTCACTAGAGAATATGCATTTTTCAAGATATTTTTGTGTCATTAGAATCAAGGTTTGTTTTTAAAGTACCATTCGAGTGCCATTCGTCCAGCTACGGATGTAAATCAGCGGTGTGTGTGTTTATTTTTGTGGTAGAGCTCAGGTGGGCTGATCATTTGGAAACAGGTAACTAAAGCAGACACGGGGCAGTTGGGGGGCAGCAGAGCTGCACTAATACTTTCGGACAGCCGGGTGAGGGCCAGCCAGCCAGACTGCATCCCTAGGGTGGGCTAGAACAGAGAAAAGTGCAGAAAAGGGACTGATAGAAGCATAGAACATTAAAAGTCAGACAGATAGCATATTAATATTATTTTTTAATGATATTTTCATAAGCCTGGCTGTGTGGTTCTTCCCTAGTGACAGAGAAGCACAGCAGTGGTGTGAGTGAGTGTTTGCTCCATGACAATAAGAATCTCTGCACTAATATCTTTTCTCATTCTCCAGAGGTCATCCACATAGTAATATCATTTCTGCATCTGACATTTAATCCATTCAAACAAATAACCCCAATGGGCAAATCTATTCCTACACATCTATATGTAGCAGTAAAACACACTTACACAAGAAAAAAAAACACATTCTAAAAACATTCTGACACATTACAGATCACACACATCTAAAATGAGGCCTGTGGGACTTTAATGACCCCCTGATAAACATAAGCCTTGTTTATCATCTTCATAGCATTCTGTCTGTGGAGAAAATTAATCTGTAAGCACACACACATTTACGGTTTCACAAAGAATCTTTAAGTATTCCAGGGATCTCATTAGAATGTGTGTCTGTGCAGTATTTTATTACACGCTAAGAGGAGTAGATACCTGTGGTGTGTCATGTATGGAGTATTCAATTTATTACCTCTGTAATTAATATAAATTTGTGTGTATTTGCATAGGAGTCATAGATTAATGCTGTCTATGAATAGGCATTTATTAGAACTGTCAGTTGATTCAAAATTTTAGTTGCACTTTACTGTAAGGTTTAGTTTTAGGCCTATTCATTAGCATCAGGTATCCAGCACATTAATATCAAGTATAATGAACGCTCAATGCTCTATTTTTATAGTGTAGGTTCTAGGTTAATGATAATTAATAAATATCATGTTTAAATAATTAATCAAGATTATTTACAGAAACGTTAGTTTATACAGCTTAATGTTAAAATATTATAGTACATGTAGAAAGTATAGGGTTAATTCACCTAAAAATGAAAATGTTGTCATTTACACACCCTCATGTCGTTCCAAACCTTAAAGACCTTTGTTCATCTTTGGAACACAAATGAAGATGTTTTTGATGAAATCCGAGAGCTTTCTGACCCTGCAGAGACAGCAACGCAACTGACACGTTCAAGGCCCAGAAAGCTTATAAGGACATCATTAAAATTGTCCATGTGTCATAAGTTGTTCAACTGTAATTTTATGAAGCTACGAGACTACTTTTTGTGCACAATGAAAACAAAAATAACAACTTTATTCAACAATTTCTTCTCTTCCGTGTCAGTCTTAGATATGCGTTTACCTATACCACGATGTATGCGTGTGGTGCTGCTGACACAAGGGCCGGCTATTGTAATGATGTCCTTATATATTTGTGTTCCGAACAAAGGTCTTACAGGTTTGAAGCGACATGAGGGTGAGTAATTAATGACAGAATTTTCATTTTCGTGTGAACTATGCCTTTAACAGTATAAATAAATGCAAGTTTTGGTTATTCTATTGTTAGTTCATGATAATGCATTGGCTAGTGTTAATGAAATAAACCTTATTGTTAACATGTAATTGAATTGATTGCATTATCAGACAATTATTTAATCAAATTAATCACATTTATTTGCAAACATTAATAATGACAGAATAGCTCCCAAATTAGCATAATTCTGAGACATTGCATTATTATGCAGACACATTGCATATAATTGGCTTTAATATTGCTTTAGAAGTTGATATATTATTTGTTTTATCATATAATTAAAATCCATGTTGAAGTTGATTTTGTTTATCAGTCTGCCTGAGAAGGAACTGTTTACAGTTCTTGTGCTCTGTGTGCAATATTTTTAATTGTTGGTCTTTGTACACATGCAGATGGACTTCTTTCTTGTTTTTCCTCCTAAGCGCTACTTTTTTGAGACATTGTGTCATGTTAAAGTGGTTAAACTCTGAACAATGTTTGAGACCTCTACATTCTGTTCCATCCTGTTGCTCTCTGTCCATCTATTGATGTTGTTGATTTTCATGGTCATGGTACATCCTACATCATGGTAGGACGTCACATATTCCTAAAGCCTGCAAGATTCGCAATGTAGTTATGAAGATGCAAAACCTGCATAGGCTGTCAAAACAAGAAGCAGGTTTTAATGAAGATTTATAGTGCTATCCTCATCACTCGGTGAAGACAGTAGACAATGCACTTCATCATTTTAAGAAACTGATCTCAGGAGGCCCATGTCCAGTCTGAAATGGTTTCAAAGAACTTCACATTTAATGTATCACTGAAGTCCATTAGAGTTTGTGATGTACACCAGGAATAAACACAGATATTTGCTGATCTATGCTTGGCATCAGCCTTTGGAAACACATTGCCCTAGATACAAAAAATGGAAGATAATGAGTTTGTTGCTCACCTCTTAGGACATCATATCTAAGAATTCTGACTTTTAAGACCTTTTATTGGCTACCTAATGCACCCAATCAGGTCCTAGAGGATGTCCATCCCTGTTCTTAATTATACTGATTATCTGCAGTCATACAGCAAAGCCAAGAAGAAAATAACAGTCATTTCAGGTATAACTACCTTTTCCAAACCAAATTACTAAGACAGAAAACGAGATTGTTTAGAGATAGATACACTATATTACCAAAAGTATTGGGTCACCCCCTTCTAATGAGAATAAATGAGTACAAATATTCATGTTTAAGCATTTGATGATATTCTATGGAATTGTGTGCTTCTAATTTTATAGCATCAGTTTGGACAGGACCCTTTTCTATTCTAACATGACAGTGCCTCTGTGTATAAGGCAAGGATCAAAGATAAATTATGATTCAGTCAGTGTGGAAGAACTTGACTGGTCTGCAGAAAGCCAAGTCCTAATCCCAGCTGAAAACTTCTGGTGTGATTTTAAATGCAGACCTTGAGCCAAAAATTAATCGCCAAACACCAATGACTTGTACATTCATTATATGGACAAAAGTACTGGGACACCCCCTTCTTTAGAAGAGAAAAGGGCACTTCTAAACTGTGGCAACAAAGAAATGAATGTACTTAAAAATTGTATTTCCACCTCTGTTGAAGTGTATGAAATGACTGTACCCATACACTGTATGTACAAATAATTGGTGTTTGGTGATGACATTTTGGCTCAAGGTCTGCATTTAAAGTCACACCAGAGGTGTTCAGCTGGGATTAGGACTTGGCTTTCTGCAGACCAGTCAAGTTCTTCTCTTCTTGTTAGAATAGAAAAGGCTCCTGTCCAAACTGTTGCTATACAATTAGAAGCACACAATTCCCTAGAATAACATCATATGCTTAAACATTAAGATTTGTACTCATGGAAATTATTAAAGTAGTCAAACCTTTCCTTAGAAGGGAGTGACCCAATACTTTTGGCAATATAGTGTATCATTTCGGTCCCTCCACATGGCTTCCTATATCCATTGCATTGTCCTCGTTAGTTCACTTAGGTCATGGTTGCTGTATTATGTAATTTGGAGCTTGTAAATTAGTAGCTTTTTATTAAATGTAGAATAAATAGCCATATAAATATGTGTATGTGTGTGCTTTTAAGGAGAACATTACAAAATGAGGTCATGTCTTTAGGTGCTTCCGATTTATTAACTTGCAAAGATAATTACACTGGGATATTATAGGATTTCATTTTATTTTTTTCCCTGCAAGACTGAAAATGCTTAAATACAAAAATTATGGTTGGTTCATGATTCATTATTTTTATAATATACCCAATTTATACTATTGAAATTAATTTGTCTAATTTGATTTTTTTTTTAAATAAACTAAAACCAATTGACATCACATTACAATGTGCACTATGAAAAAACTGATATTTATTTTGAGAATTGCTAAAGACGATGGCAAAATTCTAAATATTTGTATGAAATCAATTGCCCATATATTATTCAATATACATTTAAAAATCAGTAGGCCAATAACAGATATTGTCCATCCCTACTCAACAGATTACTGATACTGTAATAAATAAAAATTAAAATAAATTAAAAAGTCATTTTTGATATCTTTGAGAGCTGGGCTCAGTGTGACTGCAGGTTATCAGTTCTCCCAACTCAACATCTGAGGCCACCAGTAAAGAAGTGTGTGAATAAGATGTAAAGAGACATGTTGATTGGAGCTGTTTTAATATTCATGCACACATTTTGAGTTAGTCATCCGTGAGAGATGGAAAAGAGAAAAAATAGCGACACGTGCACAAACAGACCATAATATCCAAAGGTCTGTTGACACGTTGAGGTTGAGTCTAAATGAAGGTGACAGGTGAAGACTTTGTGGTCCACCCTGTAGACAACTGCCTAAGGGTGAGTGAGGGGTAGGTGGAGAGAGTATCTTCAGAGAGTATATAGAGTTTAAAATAAATGAACTTTGCATGCACAACCAAAAAGTATGTGAATTTCTCCGAAGACAGTAAGAACAATGGGAGCATTTGTCTGAGGGCACTGGGAGGTTACAAGCTGTAGCGTCACTCCAATAGATGACGCATGCAGATAGTTTTCACATGGCTTTCACATGATGCCCCTTTTGCCTACACTCACACAAATGTGTGTCTCATACTTCTAGCATTTGTTTCAAATGCTGGTTATAATTCTGACTGTATTCTTTAAACAAGATTTTCAATAAATGTTGTGTGTGCACATGTTCATCCATGCATGTTATGTGTGTGGATGTCTCTGATAATAGAGGAACTTTCTGTGTCCTTTTCATGACAAATGTGTACAACTGTGCACAAGCAACAGGGATAAATAATAATACAATATAAATAATGCACAAGCTGTGGTATTCACTGTTACTTTGGACACATGAACCTGCATCATCAAAATAATTGTATGTATAAGGAAGCACATAAACATGATAAATAATTTAATATATAACAAAGAAGGAAGGTTTAAAGGTAAGGGATAGCACATGGGAAATTAGCTTGGACATTCAACATCACGTTTGATTGGATGATAATATACAGGTGCATCTCAATAAATTTAAATGTTGTGGAAAAGTTCATTTATTTCAGTAATTCAACTCAAATTGTGAAACTCGTGTATTAAATAAATCCAATCCACACAGACTGAAGTAGTTTACGTCTTTGGTTATTTTAATTGTGATGATTTTGGCTCACATAACAAAAACCCACCAATTCTCTATCTCAACTAATTAGAATATGGTGACATGCCAATCAGCTAATCAACTCAAAACACCTGCAAAGGTTTCCTGAGCCTTCAAAATGGTCTCTCAGTTTAGTTCACTAGGCTACACAATCATGGGAAAGACTGCCGATCTGACAGTTGTCCAGAAGACAATCATTGATACCCTTCACAAGGAGGGTAAGCCACAAACATTCATTGCCAAAGAAGCTGGCTGTTCACAGAGTGCTGTATCCAAGCATGTTAACAGAAAGTTGTGTGGAAGAAAAAAGTATGGAAGAAAAAGATGCACAACCAACCGAGAGAACCGCAGCCTTATGAGGATTGTCAAGCAATATTGATTCAAGAATTTGGATGAACTTCATAAGGAATGGACTGAGGCTGTGGTCAAGGCATCAAGAGCAACCACACACAGACGTGTCAAGGAATTTGGCTACAGTTGTCGTATTCCTCTTGTTAAGCCACTCCTGAACCACAGACAACGTCAGAGGTGTCTTACCTGGGCTAAGGGGAAGAAGAACTGGACTGTTACCCAGTGGTCCAAAGTCCTCTTTTCAGATGAGAGCAAGTTTTGTATTTCATTTGGAAACCAAGGTCCTAGAGTCTGGAGGAAGGGTGGAGAAGCTCATAGCCCAAGTTGCTTGAAGTCCAGTGTTAAGTTTCCACAGTCTGTGATGATTTGGGGTGCAATGTCATCTGCTGGTGTTGGTCCATTGCGTTTTTTTGAAAACCAACATCACTGCACCAGTTTACCAAGAAATTTTGGAGCACTTCATGCTTCCTTCTGCTGACCAGCTTTTTAAAGATGCTGATTTCATTTTCCAGCAGGATTTGGCACCTGCACACACTGCCAAAAGCACCAAAAGTTGGTTAAATGACCATGGTGTTGGTGTGCTTGACTGGCCAGCAAACTCACCATACCTGAACCAAGAGGAAAATTAGTAACAAGAGACCAAAAAAATGCAGATGAGCTGAAGGCCACTGTCAAAGAAACCTGGGCTTCCATACCATCTCAGCAGTGTCACAAACTGATCACGCTGAATTGAGGCAGTAATTAAAGCAAAAGGAGCCCCTACCAAGAATTGAGTACATATACAGTAAATTAACATACTTTCCAGAAGGCCAACAATTCACATAAATTCTTTCTTTTTTTTATTGGTCTTATGAATTATTCTAATTTGTTGAGTTGAACTGGTGGGTTTTTGTTAAATGTGAGCCAAAATCATCACAATTAAAAGAACCAAAGACTTAAACTACTTCAGTCTGTGTGCATTTAATTTATTTAATACACGAGTTTCACAGTTTGAGTAGGATTACTGAAATAAATTTACTTTCCCACGACATTCTAATTTATTGAGATGCACCTATATTTAGTGGAGAATGGGTCATTATTATTTTTATTTTATTTTATTATTTTGTGTTTTAAGAAAGACTACTTTAATATTTTATTGTATTTATTGTATTCAATATTAAACTGTACTGTATTTTAAAATGTGCATTTCAGCATAATTAAACTTTTAGGAGTACGCTAGAGAGAAAATGTCCTTAAAGCTAACAGATATGGACTAAAACATGGGTTTTTTTTCACCATTGTAATACCCTTTTTTTAGAAAATGGCATGAATCTTAAAATGTCAATCTTCTGTGTTTTTATTAATAAGAATTTA
The DNA here is from genome assembly GCA_027564155.1 of Gymnocypris eckloni scoliostomus. Classification (NCBI taxonomy): domain Eukaryota; kingdom Metazoa; phylum Chordata; class Actinopteri; order Cypriniformes; family Cyprinidae; genus Gymnocypris; species Gymnocypris eckloni. Next base: position 20,774,892 of record CM050426.1, read on the forward strand.
TGTTCTTACTTTATGCCATTAAGATCGGGTGAGTCGCATGCATATATCTGCATCCCTCACAAACAACGCACATGCACACACACAGGCACCCCGAGGCTGATTAAATGTCAGGGAGGCGTGAATCACTCTGTAAGAGATGGAGTGTAAGTAATGTTGGTGACTTTGTCTGCCAGTCACAGCATAAAAACGTACACAGACGCACAGATTTGTACAACGGACAAATGGACATTCACAAAACAAATGTGCAAGTCGTGCACCGAGACAGAATGTCTCAATCTCTGTAACACAGACAATATGGAAACAGACCATGATGGAGCATGTGATCATTGGTTAGTCACCCTGCGTCTCTTTTCATATTGTCACCACACACTCATAATACCTTAATATTCTTATTTGAGATGGCATATATCTTAATGTAGTGTCAAACAGTCAAGGATGGTGCTCACAACACCGAGATCATGGAAAATGCCAAATACATAAATGTAAGCAGTTTAGATCTAGCCTTTCACAACTGACTGTGAATTATGAGCAACCTTAAAAAGATCAGATTTTTAAGGATGGTTGAGACTGGATCTTTTATAGTCACAAATGTGCATGTTAATGAATGCATTTACTTAAGCTAGTTACACATGCGAAGTGTGCACATGTTTGCCGAGCTCCAAAAATGTGGGCCTCGCTATCTCCTTTCATGTCCCATTTCTCCAGTTGATGTAATTGAGATTCCAGTCTTCCCAAAAGAAACCCACTATAGAGTTGTTACAAATTACAGGCTTCTGCATTTGTTATGACATTTTTTGCTGAGCTGTTGGATGCATGGAAGAAGAACAAATATCAAGATTTGTAAACTTTGATTTACAGAAACCCACTTTGATTGACCACTAAACTAAATACTGAAAGCATCACACGCCTGTGGTGGATGTGGCCCTGGATGGATGGTTTATTAGCTGTAAAAGTGTCTGAAATGTGAAGGCAACCAGAGGTTTTAAAAGGGAGTGTAGGAACGTGTAAATCAGTCCCACTGTCTTATTGTCAGGCAGAATCATGACCCTGTCTGCAAGGACCGAAGGAGCCGTTGATCTTTGACGTGAAGCCGATCACGGAGATGAACGAGTGTGCAGATGCTCGGATTAGAAAATGCATTATAGATCACAAAGTTATTTGTTGTTGGGAGCAGCAGCTGCTGTGTCTAGCTGATCGATGGAGATCTCACAGAACACAACCTCTTCTTAAGCTCTTTCATGTATGGAGGCCTGATCGTTGAGCTTTACTCTATCGCCCCCATGTGACAGCAACTGGAACTGCAGAAGTAACCTATGGAAGAAAGAAGACAGGAAAATGGTTGAAAAGCCAGCCTGTCATTATGATAATAATATTTAATTAGTTAGTTGCCAAAAAAATGGCTGGTGAAGGAAACACTTTGTCTCCACATTTCATCATTTTGCAACTGTACTTGTTCCAATCCTGTTAAAGTCCATTCTGATTACTTCTAGTCATTCCCATTCTGTCCTTTTAGTGATTTCTAGTTTAGCATGGGGCACTATGGTCCCCATGTTCCGGTGAAGATTGTAGGGGTCCCAGCATATTTCTACTAACCAAGCTGTGCATCTCCATCTTCAGACTGTGTGAATGATCTGGTATGTGCAGACATACTCCTTCTTGTTGTAATGGCATTTTACCCATCTCTGGAGCTGGCCTCCTCTTGATGTTGTTGTAGTGGGAACGTTGTCCAACAATGGCAGGGATGTATGTTCACTCAAGTGTGTTTGCGTGTGTGTGTTAGTCTGTTGGGCCAGTGCCATGATCTTGGCACTCAATCCCGGTTCACCAGCTTCAACTTATTCACAAAGTCATTTGAGCTGTGTTGCCTGCGATATGAGACCCCTGGTGGTGCCAACACACACACACACACACACACACATACTGGTGCGGAGTATAATACACAAGCATATCTCACATTGATATTGTTGTGTGGGTGAAGTAAGGTTTTCTTCCTCATCCGCCTCTGTTTTCTTTCTTACTGTATTCTCATCTTCTCGGGAAGGCTCAGTAAGCGGTTGAGGTATTAGAGGAGTAATGCAATCATCCTAGTGGAATGGATTAATCATTCTGCTCCTAGATCCCTTCAAATGCCAACAACTGATCCGCACACACAAACACTGCGAGTTGGGTTTTGCATGCTACTTTTATTTCATTGACTGGTCTCTTTTAACAACTGCAGACTCTGTGAAGTGAGACCGGTTCATTGGACAAGACACATTTTCTGCTTTCAACATTATATTTACTGTCATGTACAATCTACAGCCCCACTATACACCAAAACAATCTAACCAATTTTAGGTCATGTTAGGACATCACATGGTCCAGATTACCACTCTGAATGTGATTATACTGTAATTCTCAAAGAGAAAGCAGTTTGTGCTAAATTTTGACTTTTATAGGCTTAGTGAAGAGTAATCTATAATTAATCTATAATTGAACTGGTAGATTGATTGAGTTTTTTGTAAAGAGTGTCGACATCCAGATCAGCTAATGTAGGATTCCAAACTGTGACTAAAATTGGCACAAAAAATCAAACTTTTGTGAAAATAACATCTTCTCTTGATTCTTATATGTTGAAACATTTGTGAAAACTTAAGTGATTTCATCACAAGTTGTCATCATTGTTCCTTGTTTGCATTGTTTTCGTCTGATTTGCAACCAATTGACTTTTATGAGAAGGTTCTTTGTAAAGAGTCTGACAAAATGACTCAAAATGATTCTGTTTCAACCGCACTTGTGAGTTAGCTATTTGAATTAGACTCAATCAATGAATGCAATATAGCGATTTGCACAACTGATTTAACAATAAGTCAGTTTTTGGTTAAATCCAATTCAAAATGAACCAGAAACCATAACCATGATAGGTTTGTCAATTTATTCATTGGATGTTCATAGTAGGCCTATGTCATGAAATATGCATATTTACAACAAAGATTTGGTGTAAAATGAATACTGATATTCTAAAAACATTCAAATATATTAATAAATAATCAAACAACATCATAGAAACATTTTCTTCAGCAAAAGCAAAGACAAAGGCAAATAGATTTATTTAATTTGGTAGAATTGGTCATACAAAGTTTGCTCGTAGCTTTACAAAAGTTGTTTCTACTGTAGTATTCAATATGGTTGTATAAAATATGCTGTACAAAAATGTACCAGTGAATGTAAAAGTATCTCAAACACTTTTTTCTAAAACAGTATAATAATATAACATAATACTGATTTAATTAAACCCAGACATTATCATGTAGACTGGTGTCCTATATACAGTATGTGGGTGATTTAGTATTTAAACACACACAGTGTTAATGTGCAAAAGCATTACTGGCAATTAATTTGGGAGTAAACTGATCATAAATAACATTCATTTTCAAGTTGAATGGGGGAGTAAGTTGTTAATAGGTTTAAAAGCTATTCTGGACCGATAATCAACATAAATTAGTGCTCCGTGGAGTTTTCCTGCATGGTACAATAAAACAGCAATACAGGAAATCAAAATATCAGATTATCCAGTGTACAGAAATATCACTGTAATGTATATGATATGGTATTTGTCAGACAAGACCCTACAAAATAGCCATACTCTCTTACCCATGATTCATTTTGTACATGTGCAGTCATGTCTGTATAACAGAATTTCAAATATCTCAGCCATTGAGGAGAGTGAAACAGATTATGTCCAAATCCCTGGCTGAGCCCATTCTTGAGTCACACCTCAGTGGAATCACATGTTATGACGTCTGTGACATTGACGTGTATAAAGATATAGCAGTGCAAATTGAATAAGTGGAAGAGGAAAGTTGGCCAAGGTTCTAAATCACCAGTAAAATGCATGGACTTTATGTCAGTCACGTTAGATGATTCACAGCATTGGAAAATGAATAATGTGTAGAAACGACAGTGTTACGTCTCTCTCTCAGGTGGACTGAGGCAGGGACATCTGAGATATTGTATTTCATTTTGGATATATGACAGCAGTAGGTCTCAACTGGTTTTGCTTCAGTTGCATTTTATTATTTGCATTTAGGATTGTTCTCTCTCTCTCTTCTGTCACCCAGAACACACTTGCAACCACTTTTTTGCCAGTGACCCAGCAGTTGAGAACTACTCTACTAGATACTACATGAATTAACAGATACTGTATTGCCTACACACATACATGTGCAAAGAAAAAGTATAATTGTTATTGTGTGGCAGGAACCACTTCTAGGATGATCTGTAGTGATCTGTTCACAGAATCTGAGAAAAACAAGGGAAACAAACATTAATAACCAACCTCACTAATTAGCATACGCATATGATATAGTATGTAATATATTTCCATATATTTCATAATTTGTGCATAATGAGTATTGTTTTTATTCATTTCATGTCCAGTCGGCCATCATTATAAGAATCATTAATGTGTAACTAGACAAAAATGCATATTCAGTAGTTTTATGCTGTTGCCGTTTGCATTTATGTAACCTCTGACCTGACAATTTCTGGAACCATTTGGGTTTTCTTTCGAAGTGGATGAATATGTAGTACGCAGGGATGCCTGTGAGAGAGATGGCGAAGCCAATCCCTGTATTAGTTGGATCCGAATATAGAGAAAGGAAGACCATGAAGAAGCAGGTGAAGGAGAACACAGCAGGGATGAAAATAGGGACCTGAGAAAGAGAAAAACACAAAACTAAAGAGGGACCTTTTATTTGCACTTGGGAATGTGCAATACATCGCATGTGTTTTCCAGTTAAGACTGTATTTAGGTCTGTTTTTCATAAATCATATAACTCCAAAAGATTTATGGAATGTAGTGAGCAGATCATTTTCATGATCCTTTATTGTGCTTGTAGTGTGCACTTTTATTGTAACCTGTAAAGTTAGTGTTTTGCAGTTGAAGAGTTGGAATTTCATAAGTGTTCATTTTAATTTCCTTTAAACAACATGTTTTTTTGCACTCATGGATATCAGTAAAATCTTCAATTTCATATCTAAAGGGGATCCACAGCTATAACATAAATTAATTTACTAGTTTACACCCAGGCTCTTCTAGTTTAATCAGCTAACCTTTCTCATTACGACAAATTAAATGCTTAGATAGGACTACAGGGAAAAACAGGTACTAAGTGTATCAAAAATGTAAGTTTGTTCATGGTGACTTCACAATATATTGGGCGCTTTTTATCCAAAATAACCATCAGTTGACCAATCCCAGAGAAAAGCCCCCTTTGAGCAACCTAATATTAAGTGGACACAATAACAAAGTGACAGAATACAATTGAGATCTCAATAGCTTGGCTCACCTCTGCTCCTTAGAATTAAATCTGCTGTTTTTTTTCCTAACCGCTAGATATTTAACCGTTATATTACATTAGAGATGTATGAGATATGAGATAATAGGCTGCCAGCACAGAAAAGCAGGTCACCTTAAACGGTCGTGGCATATCAGGGCGTGTGTAGCGCAGGTAGATGAGGCCGACCACAGCCACCCCGATGAACAACCAGCGCAGGAAGCTCATGAAGTTCAGCAAGCTGTAGATGTCCCCTAAGAAGAGGCTCAGTAGTGTGATCGGATACTGAAAGAAAGATAAAGTAGGCATGTAGACATGAAAAATACATGCTGACTAAAAGTGGTCCTGTAAAGTGAAAGTTTTTCTGTTCATTTTTTAAGATCTTCTGAGCCTTTTCACAGTGGGAACATATTTATTTTGAAGCTTTCAAAAGTGTTTAAGCCTGGACTGACATTATGAGTAATTTATTGTGTTTTTTATCATCACTGAACATTGATACTTGAAATGCTCAATATGTGAAAAGAAAGGATGCTGCAAATGGTTTTGTTGAGCTGTACAGGAGTATGAGTTCAGGTGACCATTGAGTGGGACATGTGTGCGTCTATGACTCACTAGGACAATCACAGCAGCTAATGGCGTGTGTCGGCGTATGTGAATCATAGAGAGAACTTCAGGAAGCTGACCTTCTCGAGAGGCCACGAAGAACATTCTGTGGAAGAGAGACACAATGTTAAAACATCCACTGTAAATACAAACCAAGATCTACAAAAGTAAACACTCTGAAACTTTGAAACTCCTAGTGAAATATAAATATGCTAAAATGTATTTGAAATACATTTATTTCATGCTAAATATACTACAAATACATTTACATATTTATGTACTTAATAAAAATACCCTGCAGTTTTGGTACACTAAACTGGTATACTTGAGGTCTGCTAAATTAAAATACAACTAATTGTGTACTTTAGTTGTTTGGAAGTAGTGCTGAAGTCCAACTAAAGATATACTGAAGAATGAATGTATATTTAGTTGTGCTAAAATGTAACTATTTCAAGTATTTTTTAGGTACACTTCAAATATCTTGCATTTAAAATCTATATTATTTAAAGATCATACAATTGTCATCAATATTGTCATTAAAACATACTTTGGCTTAATATTAAGAAATGTGCATTGTGCACAAGTAGTTCTCAATAAAGTTTAATTATAATTGTTTATATAATTAAGTCTTGACCAATATGTTAGTAAATATGTTATTAGATTTGAATTATACTTAGTATAAAATAAATATATCTTAAATATATTACTTACTACTAGGGACTAAAGATTTAAAATATGCCCTAAAAACTACATTTAATTGTTGATTTTTCATATTCATAGGGTAATTGTCAACACACGCTTGAAGCAATTTGCAGGTTTTCTCCTGAGATCGAATTGGTACATTTACACTAAACAGATACTCTCCAAAAATCATTAAAATGGTTTCCTGATTTCCCTAAAACTTTCATCACTCTATTTTAAAATAAAAACCAGGTAATGTAATCTGAGACTCAAAACTGGGACACACACCTTGAGATAGCAAAAAGGCATCCATTCATGGACCCAAAACAAGACAGAGCCACAAACACTGGAACAGCGAATGAGAAGTTTCCCATCAGCTTCTCTGCAAATGTCTGTTGGGAAAGATTAATGGAAAGTGAGGGTAGAGATGAAAAGAGAGTGAGAAAGAAGAGCTCATTTTGTGAAGCAAAACAGGAAAACAACATTGATCTTCAATTTTTAGACTTGTTGGTGTTTATGAATAATCAGTGCTTTATATTTTCCATAAAGAGTGAGCTTGTATAGAGACACGCAGGCTATACATTAATGCATTACAGACGTCTAACGAGATGAGAAAGCTTTTAGAGTATTTCAGAGCCTAGCAGGAGATCTCTGCGCACTGATTCTGGTGCTGTCAGTTATTTGTGAGCGATATATGATTTCTCCATCAGAGAAACAGACAGGCATTTATGGCCACTGGCTTTATATAATCACATTTACTTTGCTGAGGCGGAAGGTGTTGACTGTTACAGTCACTACTGCAAATTGCTTGAACTCATAAAGCTAGCATCTCTTTCTTAAAAGAACCAGTTACTGCTGCCACACGAACATTTTTCGAATCTTGGATTTTGCCACTGTTGTTGTTAATGAATAAGATGTGTGATAGAAGCAGACAGGGAGTGACCCACCACAGCTACGGCATTGGAGGCTAACAGTTCTTCTGCTGACATCACAGTGTAATATGCCACGTTTGTCAGTGTGTAACAGATCATTACTATCGCCATGGAGATGCAGATGGCAAGAGGCACCGTCCTGGGGAATGGAAATTAACACCTAAGTCATCACTGTGGTTTGGATTTCCAAGCTAGAAACAGCTGAATTAAACCATCAAACCTCTTCTGCAGAAATCACATTTGTTATATCCAATCACTAACCTCTCAGGATTCTCCACCTCCTCAGTCACGAAATTCAAGTAAAACCTGTATGACACCAAAATATGTATTCAAAGACGTTATAGGCATTATGGAATTTGTGTGGAACTAGAAGGTGGGCTCACCAGCCGGCATAGGCGTACATCCCTGAGTAGAAGGCAAGAGGTAGTCCTGTCAAATCTACGGTGTTGACTTCAAATGCATTTTCAAAGTTTTTGGTCTCCCCTGCAGAAGAAATAAGTGACAAATGTTTAGCATTTTGGTAAGACAACACAGCCTGATATTATCTCTAATTTTTGTTTTTCCTAATTCCAAGTTCACACTGCATGATTTTCAAAGTCGTTGGATCACTGTTGTATGCACACTGCATGGCTATCTGGGGTACCATGCAGCTGCTGCTTTGTTCACACTGCACGATGGATCAGCAACAGGAGGTTTCACACTGCATGACCTTACAATAGGAAGAATCGCCAACAACTCTGTCTCGTCTACATTTCACAACCAAGTATATTTGGTTGTGAAATGTAGACATTTCAAACTACATTTCACAACCAAGTGAGAAGGAAATAACGCAAGATCACAGTTCTCATGCGCAAATGGAAATGTTAATAAAATGGTAGCACAGAAGTAGTTTGCGATACAAATGGTCTGTACACTGATTTGCAGTGGGGGAAAAAAAGATTGTGGAGGAGGAAATGGTTGGGGAGAACTCATCCGCAAACTTCCCGCTGCCTTGTATCTTGCTCTCTCATTCGCTATAGGTCATCACTGATGTATTTTTCAGTCAGAACTCATTTCACACCAGTTTTTAACATGCAAAATATATCATGGATGATGCGTCGGCGATTCTTTCAGATCACGTCTTTGATAATTCACACTACGTGATTGTCACTCGCGTGAATGAGCACTGATGTGCCCACGATTTCGCAAAACCAGTCGGCAGGTGAAAATTGGGGCTAAAATCGTGCAGTGTGAACTCGGCAGAAGCCAAATGAGTGGACCCTTAATTAGTAATAATAATCCAAAGTTATATAAATGGAAATGAAAAAATAAATAAATAATTGATATTGATAAAAAAATAACAACCATATACACTACTGTTAAGGTTGGTAGGCTTTATTTCAGGATTCTTTAATTAATAAAGTTAAAAAGAACAGTGTTTATTTGAAGAAAAACTTTTGTAAATTTATGTATTTAAACATAATACAAATTGTACAATTTTAAATGTAAACAAATTATACATTTTAAATAAAAACAATCTAACAGACCTCAAACTTTTAAACGCTGGTGTGTATAATTAGTGCTGTCAAATGATTAATCGCGACTAATCGCATCCAAAATAAAAGTTTTTGTTGACATAATATATGTGTGTACTGTGTATATTTATTATGTATATGTAAATGCATACGAATAAATATATATATATATATATTTCAAAAATATGTTATGGTTATATATTAAATATATTTATATATTATAAAAATTATATAATTATATACATGTAAATATTGTAAGTCGCTTTGGATAAAAGCGTCTGCAAAATGACTAAATGTAAATGTAAATATACATAATAAATATACACAGTACACACATATATTATGTCAACAAAAACTTTTATTTTGGATGCGATTAATCATTTGACAGCAATAATAATTTTTAGATGTAGGCTGTACATTTTTATTGTACTACTGCATATAGCTCTTAATCAAGAAACCACAGCTTTTTTAGCATTATGTAAGCATAATTTAAAACAAAAAACTAAATACCTTTGAAGAGTTGGTATAATCCTGGAACAATGATAATGGCAATAGCGAGCAGCTTGCTAAATGTGAGGAAGATTTGGATTCTGGCAGTCCAGCTTACACTCATGCTGTTTAGATACATTACCATAGCTGCAGTGAAGAGGAAAACACAATAATTCATAGTTAATATTGCACACATTAACCCACACACACACACACACTGTCATCAAGCAGCACTATATTTATATTAGAATATATAAATGATATAAAGCTTACTGATTCCGATTGCTGTGGCCAATTTAATGGCAATTTCAGGAACTCCACATGGCATGAAGATGGGCTCTAAAATATAGCGGCCGAATGCCAGAGCGATCACAGCCAAACCTGCAGGTCTTCAAGATGAGAAAATAATTGCTAGCACTGTGTCCTGCACTGAATATCTTGTACTCACTCAAAAACTGGGTGTTCTGATTATGTTTTTGATTAATCATGATTACAATAGAACATCTTAAACTTGCATTTTTCTGTTAAAATCGCTGAACGAGTCCCACACATACCCTACAAAAGTCTAAGGTGAAACTTCTCCATGAACATGTGCTGTACTCGCTTTCATGTAATGCTTGTTTGCTTTCAAACTACAGCTACAGATGTTAATCTTGATGGTGTTGTGATTAAATATGAACCCGCTGCATCCAGCCCTTGAGCCTTTGCGTGAGAGCCTCCATGATGGCTTGTTCATTGTCATAAGACACTTCATCTCTGGTTTTTATTCTGTGACTACTGGAGCCTAGCAGTAATATTGAGAGATCACCTTCATCGGGGGAGACTTTGCTTGTGTTTATTTGGGGCGTTGAAGGGATTGCATTTGTTTATTCTGGCAGTTCTCCAGAGACCTGACAATGAAGATGGAGGATGAATGGGGATTTACTGACCTTATGGCGATCATGTCGACCCACAATTGCACAAAAGCCACTTGCGGACCAAACGCCTCGAGAATGTACGTGTAATGGCCACCAGACTTTTTAATACAGGTACCCAGCTCAGCATATGATAGAGCACCTGAAAGGGACAAAATGAAGAAACAGCTGGAAAAAATGAATGCAAAACTTTTATACTTTGGCAAAATGAGGTGACAGTGGCTGGACAAAAGCCAGTCGTGGAGAGCGAGTGCCATAACTATTCAGGAAGGTGGCAAGCTTTATGCAACACCTGCAAAGCAACCCTAAAGGCGCATGGTTAAGTCGGTTCATTAGAACCATCTGTTCGTTCTTTGAGAGGGCAGTTACGCAAGCTCATTTTATTTCTATGCATTTTAACGTTTTAATGAATACTCAGTTTGAATCAAAGCCTGCTTCAATCGCAGGCCTTGACTTGTGAGCTTCAAAAGGTAAATGTAAAGAGAGCTCTAAAAATACAAGGCACCACAGGAGAGTTCAGAATGCAAATTTGAGAAATTCTGTGAGAGAAACTGTGGATGAATGGGCAGTTCTTTTTTTAAATGGCAGCTCAGCTTTTCCTCAAAGCCTGCGGGCTGCGGCGCACAAAAGAAAGCTGACAAGTGTGAAATGACTCCTGACATACACATGAATAAACACACTGTCAAACAATGCTCTTCTTATACACAAACTAATTCTTCTTCGACACACACACGAAGCCATCAACCTCCACGGTGTCAGACCATGCTCTCCTCGCCATCAAAGGATGGCGTTAGTCAGACGATATCGGCCTCTATCGTGCATGGACACACACATTACGCATTAGAGAGGCCCTCTGTTCAGGTTCTTCACGCTGAGCCTGAAATTCTTGCTTAGAGATGATCCAGTAAAACCTGAACTTCTCACTAATGTAAGAAATTAGGGACAGCTCATCTTCAAAATAGTGTTCATTGTTGAGCTTGATTGGGTGATGTATGTTTAGTCTTTGGATTTTATAGTGATATTATTTATTTGTTATCTCAAGGTTCAAGGTTTTTTATTCGTCACATACTCAATTATACAGAATATAATCATTAGTGAAATGTAAATCAGGTCAGGTCCGCTCAATGAACAGTGCAAAATATGTAACAACACAAGAGAATATATATAAATATAGGTAAAAAATAAAAACAAATACAAATAAGAAGAAAAAATAAAGAGTAAAATGTGCAATAAAATAAAATTTGCAATACAGTATACTGTGGACTTTATAAATAATAATATAAACAGGGATGTGCAAGAGGAATGTTTGTACTGGGTATATACACATAGCAGCAATACGGATGATGGAGAATTGTGAATGTTAACTTAAAGTAGAGTAACAGTGTAAAGTACAGACAAAAAGGAACAGACTGAAAACTAAACCCGATTGAAACGTAATGTATATATTTGTGTGTGTCTGGCTGAATCTGATTTAATTTTGTTGAGATTTTTGTTTAAAAAAACTGTTAATTACTGTTGATATGTTAATTAATGTAAAACACACACATTAATAGATATGGATACATCAGGGCCGTAGCTGGGGTTTGTGGGGCCCCGGTGCAGGTTGTACCAATGGGCCCTGTTTGAAATTTTTTAATTTGTATGTTCGTATTTATTATTTATTTATGCTTTTTACACAATGCTTAAATTTAAGTTTATAGGTGTCCAGGTACAGAAACCGAATAATCAAATGTAAAATAGCACTGCATAATCTTCACTGTAAAAATTAAATATACAGTCAAACCGAAATATATTCAGACACCTTCAACATTTCTCACATTATCACAGTTTATTCGATACAGTTTAGAAAATGGTAATAAAATATGAAAAGAACTCAGAGTTAAACTGTGACAGAACAAATTCATCTTGATAATGTCAGAAAACTTTGATAATGGATTACAGTCAACCAAAAATTCAGACAACTGTTGGTATGACAATATTAACACAACTACCAAAACTTGAACAATTACCAAGCAATGCTTCATTTTTTCAGTTTGTGGTTGTAAAAATGTTGCATTAGCAATTAAGAAAAAACACTTAAGCAAAACATGGTCAGGTCAAAGTGTCTGATTAATTTTTGGTCCCAAAATTTGTAGACATTTTACTGGTTCCTGTGTCTCAGTGGTAGAGCATTGCGTTAGCAACGCAAAATGTTGTGGGTTCAATTCCCAGGGAACACAGCTACTGACAAAAAATGTATAGCCTGAAAAAATGTATAGCCTGAAAGTAAGTCGCTTTGGATAAAAGCGTCTGCTAAATGCATAAATGTAAATGTACTGGTAGTCCACTGTATTTGGGTTATTAAGAATGTGTGGGTATAATATGTCACAGTTTATTTTATTTTGCTATACTCACTTACATAAATGAACTAGTGTCCTGCACCCACTAGCAAAAACTATAAAATAATTAGATCTGGTGTATGAATAATTTTTGGTTTGACTGTGGATTAATTATTGTTAAAACTACAAATGAATTCAGTCAAGAGCAGTGAGTGATTTTCTTTTAAATTGTCTTGGATGGACATTAAGGACACCGACAACAGATAGTAAATTAAGTGCGGTCACTTTAAGAGACAATGTGTCGAATATAACAATGCACATCCGATTTCTTTTTCAAGACATAACCGACAGTTTTTTTGAGGATACTCTCCAAGGTATTTTGACATGATTTTATATGTATTTGTCGGTACTAGAGCAAGAAGAGTCAAATTCAAGCGCTTTGAGAGCATCTCTCTGCATGCGCCCTATGTGCACACAGAACACCGCACGTTGGTGCTGAATTGGACTCTTTCACATCTCTTTCTTTTTGCAAGTTTAAACTGCGATTTGTATTTGTTCATTCAGGGGCAGGAGGACGCGAAGTAGAGCTTGGTTCGGTCTTGCTGTCTGTGAGACACAGCTCTCTGCATGGCACGCGAGTGCTCAGTTGAGTTTTTGAATCTTGTGTTTGAATGCTTTAAACTCTTTTGAATGTTTAAATTGGCAAGGCTTAAAAACACGTATGCAGATTTGAATTTAGCAGCTGATGATATGATGCACTGAATGATTTAATCACGCTGGTGTGATTGTATCAAATATCGAAAATATTAGTCGACTATTTTTTGTCTTTTGGAAGTTGCACTTGGCTCAAAAATCTGAGGGGGCACATGCACCCTCACTTTCAATGGGCATTATGCCTCTGCATCCATGTAACCGAAGGGTTTAGCCCCCAATGTTGACTGAAAATTATCAACAGCAAATTAAGTGTAACAATCAAGTGTAGGTTTTTTTTATGTCCCACTAAATATTATGGTAACATTAAAGATTATGGTAACAATTTGTAATGCCATCAATTTCTTTACAATAATTAATGGATTAGGTATCATGACAAAACATGTAAAAAAATAACAAAAAAAAATAACATTTTTGTAAATATTTATAAATTAGTAAAGGTGGAAATAAATAAATATAATGTGGCCAGGTGGAGTTAGATGAATAATTACTACTTAATTATTTAAGTTTACCCTACAATACTCAAGTACATTTCACTCAGTCACGGTTTGTGAACTTTACTCAAACGACATGAAATAATAATGTTAAGTTACAAGTACTTATGTAAGCAAGTATAAGGCTTTTAAATGAATCTTTAATGTGACTTGAGAAGAACGAGTTGTCTCGGCGAGTGATTCGTTCAGTCGCGCATGTGCACCATCCCATAGGTTCTGTACTGGAGTCTTCGGGTTTTTAGAGTCGTTCGTTCATCACGTGACTAATGCAGTATGAGCCGGAAAGAGAATTGATTAGTTCACCCTTTGTGTGTAAGTATAAGTAGTAGATGTGTTTGGGAAGTAACACGTAACATTTGAATTATGCTTTGCTAAAAAGAACGAAATGACTTGAAAAAAGATTTGTTCATTTTGCTGAACGAGACGCAAAGATCTGAGTCGGTAAAATGATCCGAACTTCCCATCATTAATAACTCAATATAGTTATTAAATGAATGAACACAGAGACATGAATACTTGACACATGATACACAATGACGGTGACTATCAGTGAATAGTGTTTGAGTATAAATGGGTCATTTTGAGTAAAAAATGAACTCCAGATGTCACACAAAAGAGCCAGTTACTTAACCTAACAACAAAAGCAACCACAGAACAGTGTGAAACATCTCCTAACAGCACACAAAAAATTACCTTATTAATTGTTCATGCCCAAGGTCATGATGGGAACAACAGGATCATGATGTTGATACTTAAACAATATTGGTAAAAATAACAAACAATTCCGAGTAAAATATACTTATAAGTTCAAACGTTAAATTATACAAGCTTAAATTGAGTACTAATATTGAATTTACTCTTTTATTTAAATTCTTGCCTGAAATAAATTATTTAATGTAGAAATTAAATTTGTTTTTCTGTAGTATTTACTGCACCACAAAATCATTTTTATCAGTGTGCAAATTTTAGAGTGGTCTTTTATTGTGGCCAGCCTAAGGCACACCTGTGCAATAATCATGCTGTCTAATCAGTATATTGATATGCCACATCTGTGAGGTGGATGGATTATATCGGCAAAGGAGAAGTGCTCACTAACACAGATTTAGACATATTTGTGAACACTATTTGAGAGAAATAGACCTTTTGTGTACATAGAAAAAGTCTTAGATCTTTGAGTTCAGCTCATGAAAAAAATGGGGCCAAAAACAAAAGTGCTGCGTTTGTAATTTTGTTCAGTGTAGTTTAAGACATGCTTTTTTTGGACGTTAAATAATGGTACAATTGCTAGTAATTCGATGAGCGCAAATGTTAGTAAACCACATATTGTGATTCATTTGAATATTTTCCTCCCATAGCTTTTGCGTCCGAAAGGGAAACTCCTACAAATGCATATTCAATAAGGTCAGGCGAAATGAGGTCTACGCCTTTTCAGCGCTAATTCATCACTGCGCATCTTTAGTAAAACCTGACCGTACTATTTTAATGCCAAAAGATGGTTTGGGCTGCCGGAAACTGTTAGTAAACCTGGCCCTACATAGAAATTAGCATGAAGGGGTTCAACTACACAAAAGGTTTGGGAATCCTTGTGTTAACTAATTTAATCTTACTGTAAAATAGAACCAAATATTGTGTAATTTCAATCATTGATAGAAAACTTTTCAGTTTGATGTAACGGGACCATGAGATGGCACAATATGTTTTTTAACAAGTGTTGGTGAAATGATTGAGTAAGGTCTTAGTCAAATAACTATGACTAAGGGTTATCTAACTTGTCTTAATATGTGTGCAGTGTACACAATGTGCAACCACATAATGAGCAAGTACGCAATGCACACAATGTGCAAGCAAGACAGGTCTTTCCATCTACTATTTGAACAAATGCAGCTTTATCTACTGTGCCAAATTTTAAATTGGGCCTATCTCATTCTTCCAGATGTTATTAAAATCATCCAGTCCTCCTTTCTTTCCGTCTTTGTGACTTCAACTAGCAGTATTCTTCTAATCAGTCAGGAAAAAGGTGAGTTATGGAAAGCCAAATCAACAGATTTGGTAAGTAAGCAGATGTTAGAGTACACATAAAACCTGTATGGCTTACTTTATTCTGTAGAATACAAAAAGAGAAGTTTAGCAGAATGTCCAAGCTGCTTAAGTCCATACAGGGAATCTGAATGTAGATCATGAAAAATTAGTTTTTTAGGATTTTTAGTGAATGACTTCTTCACACAAATGGCACTAGAAAACCTGTTTATATGGGGCAATTCATGTCCTCTTTTGACAGCACCTTTTCTCCATCTACTTTCACCGAGAGGAAGAAAACAGCTAAAACCTGCTAAACTTCTCTTTTGTGTCCCTTGAAAAGAAATGTTTGGAATGTCATGAAGCTTAGTAAATGACTATTTAATGTTTTAGTCAAATGTCCTTTTAAGAACACTAATTTATTTCAGTTGGCAAAGTGCTGTGTGCTAATGAATGTCTGTGAATGACGTCAGCAGAGCTGTTAGGTCAGTCACAATATAACAAATTCATAAAAATGGTTAGTCAGTGTCTGTACAATTCCTCAAATTAAAATGCAACTGTTGTCTCTATCAGGAACCATGAATTGAATTGTTCTAGATGAGTGGGAGAGATATTTGGGTCATTTGTCAAAACGGTATAATGTGTGTGAAAAATATGAATGGGAGTCTGTGTGAGAGCATATCCACGTTAACACACTCATGTTTGCACATGTTAAGGTTTGTGTTGTGTGTGACACTTACCGAAAAGAGAGAGAATCCCACAGGCAATCCACACCACCAGTGACATTCCCACGCTGCCCGAGTTCTTCAGAATTCCCTTCGGAGAGATGAATATTCCCGCTCCAATGATCGTCCCAATGATGATAGAGATTCCTCGGAGCAGGGTCACCTTCTTCCGCAGTTCCACCTTCTCCTCGGGGGCTACGGCGTGGGGGTCTCCATTTAAATTGAGAGTGTCTATCTCTCCAAAATTACTTGGAGTTGGATCCCCGTTGGGATGGGGAACTGACACAGTCCTTCTGGGCATCTTGTTTGCTCCCTCACAAACACACACACATTGACTCAAAGCGTAGCGTGCCTCCCTTTACCAGTGGCACATGAGAGGCCTGAATGTAAGGTGTTCTCACAGCAAACTTCTGATACGCTGTGACAAGACTAAACAAATACAAAGTGAAATGGCTTATCCCTCCTCTTTCCTCTCTCTCGCTGGCCTTTTTAGTGTCTCAAACACTCCCCTTTTCTCTCCGTTACTGTTTGTCTTCCTCTTTTCATCTTGTCCTGTAATTTACAGGGCAATGTGTGAGTGAAAGAAGCATTTCCTGTTGTGGTTATGGTGTTTAGTGGCAGCGGCGTAGCCTGAGTCATGAAGCTTCAGCAATAGTATCCGATTCTCACCTTTCCTCATGTAACATGAAAATCACACAAAGGCATCCGACACTCACTTGAAACACTCACTGTTTTCTCTCATTCTTTCAAAGGCCCATTTCACTGCACTTGTTATAGACGTGTTCTGATTAACAAGTAAGCAGACCTTAGACTGATAACAAACTCCTGTTTCCAGGATTGGGAATTGACTGTTATCTTTTCTTTTTTTATATACTTAATGTTGACACAGTTTGAAAATGAATCTAGGTCAAACCACACGGCATTAGTTACTGTATGTGTGTGTGTGTGTGAGAGAGAGAGAAAGAGAGAGAAGGTGTGTCAGTGTGTGTGTGTGTGTGTGTGTGTGTGTGTGTTTTCAGACAAAGCCATTCCAGTCAAGCCTGATACAGTGTTCTGTATATAAGAGTGAAGACGGAGGGAAGCTGATGTAACATTACATCAGATTGCCCCAGACACATAGCTGAGATGGATTCAGTGTTGTGAAACCATCTCTTCTGATGATTTGTATGTTTTTACACCATAGCTGAATTGTGTAACCTGTATAACTCCCACAAAATATATGACTCTGTATGAATGACTGTTCGAATCATCATGACTATGCAGAAATTACAACTAGTTGTGGCTACACTTTTGTAATCGTTCCTCTGAAATGTAACTTCCTGTTTTGAGTATGTGTCACAAAGATTTGTAACGTGATGCGACAGGAGAATCGTATGTCACAAAAAGAGCTTTTGAAATCGTTTTTTATATATATAAATGTACAGTAACATTAATTGTATTATTATAAAAACATTTTGATCGTTTCTTTTACTTCAATGTATATTATATAAACATATACACATATATTTAAAAGATCCTGGTCAGTAAGTTTTTTTAGAATTTCCTAAAAAAAAATATGCTCATCAAGGCTGCATTTGTTTAATCAAAAATATAGTAAAAAACAGTAGCCTAATATTGTGAAGAATTAAGGCAATCTAAAATAAATGTTTTCTGTGGAAGCCCATTTCTGCCACTAAATAAAAAATAAAAAAGGTATTTTTGAGTTTTAAGATCACAATTTTAAAAATTTTCTCACAATTGCAAGTTTACATCTCGCAGTCCTGACTTTATTCTCAGAATTGTGAGATATTAACTCACAATTGCAAGAAATAATGTCAGAAATGTGAGATAAAACTCACAATTCTGAATTTGTTTCTTATAATTCTGAATTTTTCTCTCTGAATTTTGAGATAAACTCGCAATTGCAAGTTATAAAGTCCAATTATGAGGGGGACTGGTGCATTTTTGTTATTGGAACTTTAGATCTCACAATTCTTACTTAAAGGATTAGTTCACTTTCAAATTAAAATGTCCTGATAATTTACTCACTCCCATGTCATCCAAAATGTTTATGTATTTCTTTCTTCAGTCGAAAATAAATTAAGGTTTTTGATGAAAACATTCCAGGATTTGTATCCATATAGTGAACTTCAAACGGTTGAAGGTCAAAATTACAGTTTCAGTGCAGCTTCAAAGGGCCATAAACGATACCAGATGTTGAATAAGGGTCTTATTTAGTGAAATGTAATAAATGTATATGCTTTACAAACACACAAATGTTCACCTGCTTGCGTTTGACATAGGCAGAAGTTCCGAGTTTAATGTGCAAATACGATGTCAAACGCAGTTTACAAAAAAGAGAGTTACAACTCAACGAGTTTAAAAGGTAAAACAACGATGTCGGACGACTTTGAACTTGAGGAGAAGGTGAGAAGGATCCTACATCAAGCGTGACTTTTTCAACGTCATTACGTGTTACGTCAAGTCTGGGACGCGCATCGCAGAACAGGCGAGCATTTGTGTTTATAAAGCATATACATTTATTATATTTTTTTAAATGACCGATTGTTTCGCTAGATAAGACGCTTATTCATCGTCTGGTATCGTTTATAGCCCTTTGAAGCTGCACTGAAACTGTAATTTTGACCTTTAACCGTTTGGAGTTCATTGAAACTAACTATACAAATCCTGGAATGTTTTAATCAAAAACCTTAATTTCTTTTCGACTGAAGAAAGAAATACATAAACATCTTGGATGACATAGGAGTGAGTAAATTATCAGGACATTTTTATTTGAAAGTGAACTAATCCTTTAACTTGCAATTATGTGTTTTAAAGTCAGAATTGTGATATATAAACTTGCAATTCTGAGGAAAAAGTCACAACTGCAACATAATTTTTTCTTGCAATTGCGAGTTTATATTACACAATACTGACTTTATAAAAAAGTTGCAATTACCTTTTTTTAGTTTTTATTCAGTGTCAGAAACGGGCTTCCACAGTTGTCTGCTTTTACAGTGTAAAATGCAAATACTTTTTGTGCTCAAGATTTTTTTTTTTTTATTAATGTTGAACAGTTGTGCTTCTTAATATTTTTTGTGGAAACCCTGATACTTTTTTCAGGTTTTCTCATAATATATATTTTTTCTTTGAATAGAAAGTTCAAAAGAGATAGGTGGATTCTAATATTATAGATGTTTACAATACTTTTTCTTCCAAAAAATGTTTTGATCAAGATGAGAACACAGTTTAGACTAGTTTTCCTCCCCTTGCCTGTGGCATAGATCTATGGCACATAAGAATCTTGAGCTGAAGGTCTTCTTGCTGCTCAAAGTAAAGTTGTGATACTCTGTGGTACACAGTGTGTCGTTATTGAGAACGAGAGACAAACCATGAAAGGACACCATGAGAGTAAACAAATATATATTATACACTCCCCCATGCCATTTCTGAACACCTGACCCCAAAAACATGCCCTTGGTCTGTCCTTGCACTTGTTTTCCAAGCTGGAAGAAGGATAGCAAGAACTATATTTTAAAGAAACATCTCTCCTGCTGCACAGTCCAATAATACGATGAGGGGGAGAAGAGATTGTCATGGGACAGAAAGTGTCAACAGTGAAGGCAAGAACATTTATTACGGTTTCAAATCTTTATCTGTAAGAAGAAAGCTGTGCAATTCTAAGGATATTCAAGAACAAGCACACAGCTTGACATAAAGACTGCAGACTAAAGGAGTCTTTCCTTACTTTATACATATACTTTAATATGTAGGTCTTCTAAAGCCATCCAATATATTTATGTGATTAACATACTGTAATTTAAAGGGATAGCTCACCCAAAAAAGTCTGTTATTATTTTCTCACCCTCATATCATGTCAACCCTGTATGACTTTCTTTAATTTGCAGAACAAAAAAGGTATTTTGAAAAAAAAATGTGATAACAGAACTGGTATTGAGTTCCATAAAACTAAAACTAATGAGTTCGGTAAAACACAGAGAGATTCATCAAAATGTCTTCTTTTATGTTCCACAGAAGAAAATTCAACCCGAAAATCATACATACTTGGCATGAGGGTGAGTAAAATTTATTTGGGTTTTGCCATGTTTGATACAAGCAGTGATGACACATTTTTTTATGATTTTATTTATTTTCAATCATTCAGTTGATTGATCTGAATAATTTGTTCATGAATCAAACTTGAGTTCAACTCACTGGCAATAACTAGTGGTGATGGTTGTCAGCTTAGTAAAGCAGAAAATTAGCAGTAAATAAAGACCCAAATTGAAATCTGTTCCTCACACAAAGCTACATGATTTCAGGGGAATTTGAAAGTTGCACAGAAATCAATTGGATCACTTAAATTTTTTTTTTCTCATTCTGATGCATTAAAGTCCCTATTATTAATTTGTTATTATAAAAAGTGTCCAGGATGTTCACCTTTTGTGCTCCAAAGAAGAAAGGACGTCATACAGTTTGAACAGCACGGGTAAGTTTTCATTTTGGGGTGAGCTTTCTATTTAAACTCCTTTTCTTTTCTATATAAGTTTCTTTATGGGATATATTTGCAATTATTAGTGCCACAAAGCCCTCCTAACCTCTTAAGAAAGTAAGCCAGAAGACTCAGTCCACATATTAAGGATGTCCTTCATCCGTTGGGGATTGTGTACTTTAGGCTGGCTTCAGGGAAGAAATGTGAAGAAGGTTGAGTGGTCGTCATCTTTCTAAGATGAGAGGGAGAAATAAGTGAGGGATCCAACCCATCCTCTCCCACAGAATAGTGGAATCTTCCTTTATAAAGGAGGCCCCAGGCATGTATCCAAACATCCTTTAATCTCTCTTTCTCTGTGTGTAAGTGTGTATGCTGTATGTCAGGCTGTGTTTTCAGCTTGAGCAGTGAGGCCTAAGGGAAGCCTTTGGGAAAGTTAACACCTTGCATTTTTAGTCAGCCATTCTACCAGAAGCTATGACCAGACTAACTTACTGAACTTAATGATCAGGAACACTCAGGGATCCATTCCAAAAGGATGGAGTTCAGCAAGTTCCATAATGATGTCTGAAGCCCATTATCATAAAAGCAGGGAGATCTTGTAAAACAGTGTGTAGCTGTTGCTGTGTAAAGCAGTGGAAGTTGAAATAGTTCACCAAAATCACACTTTTTTTAGGGCTCCATGCAGCTTCTGAAGTAGAAACAAATCTACTTTTGTGACTATTTACAATTTAGTCAGTCAGGAACATTATGTCAAATATCATCTCTTAAAAGGGTTATTAGGTGTGACATGCAGTTTTACAAGTTGTTTGAACTGAAATGTGTGTTTACAGTGTATGTACACAACCACCCTATAATGATAAAGATCCACCCAGTGTGTGTTTTTATATACAGGTATATATATAGTATCATAACAGTATCATGAGAACAGCTAGTCACCCCACGGAAGAGAGGGGTTTGATGAGCGGAGCTCATTAGCATTTAAAGAACATGCACTAAAACGGGCTGCTGAATACAGAGCTGATTTTGACAAGGTAAAAAGGGTATTGTTTTACACTACCATTGAGAAATTTTAACCAAAGTATGTTATAGAATTTTCACTAAGACCCTAAAGAATCAGATCAACTTGTGGAAAAAGGGTATCCGATGACCCCTTTAAAATTCTGTGCACTTGCTGCACTCAATAACTAATGCAGCGTGAGCCACGATGTCTGATTTACAAACAAATGACTCTTAGGAACTGCTTATGTTTAACAAGTCAGTCAAAAATATGAATTTGCTTATGAGTTAGCAGTTGAAATAGACTCACTGAGAACATTGTTAAAAAAAAATATTTCATCACGGTTGCATTACAGTTTTCAGAAAAATATTCAACAGAATATATTTTCAACAACGATAATAATAAGAAATGTTTCTTGAGAACCAAATCAGCATATTATAATGATATAATCAGTCTTCTTTCTTTCTTCTTCATCTTCTTGTTCTATTTTGATCAAATAAATCAGCCTTGATGAGTATAAGAGATTTTTTTTTTAAATTTTTTTAAATCTGCTTCCAAACTTTTGAACAGTCATATATATATATTTCCTTTCATCAAAACACATAACAGTGACTTTTTTAGCTATTGACTCATTAAACTACCCTAGTAAAAACGTAATACATTTATTTCATACTAAGTACATTTAAAATCTATTAACATAATTACTTACATATTGCTTAAGACTAACTGATTTAAAAATTAGAATTAAACTTTATTTGGAGGACTACTTGTGCACAGTGCACGTTTTTTTAATATTAAGCCTAAATGTGTTTTATTGTCATTACTGACGAGGATTTGAATGATTGATGATAATTGTATTATCTTTGAATAATATCAGTCTTTATATGCAAGATATTTAAAGTGTACCTAAAGTGCACTTTCAATAGTTCCACTTTAGTACAATGAAATATACTTCAGTATATTTTTAGTTTGTTTTTAGCACTACTTCCACACAATCAATATGCATTAAGTACAAAATTAGTTGTTCTTATTAAGTATACCAATTTAGTATACCAAAAGTACAATTGCAGGGTATTTTCATCAAGAACATAAATATGTAAATGTGCAGTATTTGTAGTATTAAATGTATTTAAAATAATTAAATGCATTTAAAATGCACTTTAGTATATTTATTTTTCACTATAGGGTAATGCTGAACAATTCTGTAAGTTCACAGCTAAATAAGTAATTTGCCTTCTGTATGTTTCTGTTTGGAAGCCAATGGCTCGCTTGTCTTTTTTTCTGATTTCAGAGCCCTGATTGAGAAAGCCTTTTGCATTTAGTGGTATTTGGACTCAGGACATTGTATTAAATCAAAGAGGCCTTAAGCACTTTTCATGTTTTCAGCAGTCACTGCTAGATATTGATCTTACAGTCTGCTGGCCAGATCACATTGTTCACATGTGCTTCCTTCCCAAGGTCTATAGCCCCGCAGGTTGTGTGGACGGAGACCTGTTCATACACCAAGAGTCTCAAGAGCTGCAGTGATATAAACATGCTTCTTTTGCTTTCACTTGCTTGTAATTATCCTGTCATATCCAGTCCCCAGCATACCACAGCAATACATAGGCTACCATTGAAAAAAACACTCTCTCATCGCCCACATAAGGTCGGGCAAGATTCAAGGCTGTAAACTGTAAATAAATGCTACAGTTTGATTGAAAAGTTCCTTTATTTCCCAAATTGATCATGTCTAACTGACTCAGGATGTGCTGTTTCCATCTAACTGATGAAATTTGATGTAAGAATTATGTTCCACTGATGTTGTTAGTATAAACTGAACTGCATATAAAACTAGTTTTGTTTCAATCTCTCCAAGGTGACTGTCACTGTGTTTTGTGCATAAACCGATTACAACTTTCAACCTCAATACGTCTGCCTTGTTTGCGGTCCAATCCATCTGTGACTTTCTTGGGGATTCGTACCCCTGCCAATGTTTCCTGATACATGGGGAAATAGAAGGAGATTGATGAGATGCAAATGAACGCTCTTTCCTCCATGGAAATAAAACAGACAACATTTATCTACAGTCGGCTAGATGTGTTTATGAATAATCAGTGCAGTGAAAAGGCTTTAAATTTTCCATAAGAGTGAGCTTGTAAAGAGGCGCGCAAAGTGAAACAGGCTATAAATGAATGCATTACAGACGCCTAACGAGATGAGAAAGCTTTTAGAGTATTTCAGAGCCTAGCAGGAGATCTCTGCGCATGGATTCTGGTGCTGTCAGTTATTTGTGAGAGATATATGATTACTCCAGCTGAGAAACAGACAGGCATTTAGAGCCACTGGCTTTATGTCATCACATTTACTTTGCTGTAGAGGAAGGTGTTGATTGTTTTGATGGAGATAGAGCAATAATTGATTTGCAATATTTATTTTCAATATATTGTTCTGTGACATACATGAACATATAGAACTTTACAATATATATATTTGTGTGTGTGTGTGTGTAGTACATTTGCTTGCACAAATCCAGTCTATTATAGTCTCAGTTACTGTTTTCAATGTAAAAAAGGGCCATTTCCCCATTTGAATGAACCACAGCAGACGTCAGGTGATTTGTAATTGCTGGCTACTGTCAGAATGCTTTTTGATCTCATACTGGATGATTTCAGGACCAATCTAACCACCTCATTTTACTACAGGATTTCAATGCATTGTGTTTTGTGGTGTAATAAGAAAAGCACAATAGAATGCATTCTAGAGGTACTGATGTGGATGACAGTGTGGCAGGTGGGTAAGGGAGATTACATTCGAATACCTGCGCAATGCCGTACTCAGCATGTGATTACACGATGTCCTGCAGTTCGGAAAGGCTGTCAAAAATGTCCTCAGACTTTGACTGATTTGACAATACACGTCAGAAATTTCTGTACCTACAGCTGTGCATGAAATACGAGTAAGGATGAAGGTAACCATTTATTAAAAATTCTGGTGAATGATGATCAATGGTTTGTTTGGTGTTTGTACAGCGGAGCTTGAATCTCCCAGTCATAAACCAGGCCTGATTTCTACTAAGCTTTTTTCAGAAATTATATGGATTGATTTTTTTTTCTCCAAGAATATGATTGATTGTGGCTTCGCGCATCGCTGCAATGAGATCTGAGAGTGTGTGCAGGGGAAGAAAGCTTTAAACTTCTCTTTATGACTCAAACGCACTGCCTTGATCTGAAAATAATGATTTAGTTCTTTTTCCTTTTTATATACTCATGCCTTTCCATTTACAAACAGATTTTTATGCAACACAAAATAGATTCGCCTTTCGTAATAGAGATGGGTGTTTCAGTGGCATGAACACCGGAGGCAATGTAAGTGCAAGAATTTTCTTGAAAACAAGTTTCATCTTTAAAAATAGATCAAAATATATCCACGAAAACATAATTCACAATCTTTCCAATTTACATTTGTACCTCTAGGGCAGAGGTTCTCAACTGGTGGGTCTGTTATGGTAGTTGCAGCAGGGAAAAAAACTATGCAAATACTAAAATGTATCTGATCATATTAGGCTTGTTACAAAATATTTGTTTTAAATAAATGCTGTTTTTTACTTTCTATTCATTAATAATTCCTAAAAATGTACCACAGTTTCTTACAAATATTAAGCATCACAACTGTTTTTGACATTTATATTATATCAGAAATGTTACTTGAGCACCAAATTAGCTTATTAGAATGATTTCCCAAAGAACATGTAACATTAAAGACTATTTAATGGTGCCGAAACTTTCATTCAGAGAAATAAATAAATAAAAATATATTAAAATAGAAGTCAGTCAGTTTAAAGGTTTAGTTCACTCAAAAATGAAATATCCTGTTATTTACCCTCAAGCAATCCTAGGTATATATGACTTTCTTCTTTCAGACGAATCCAATCGGAGTTATATAAAAAATTGTTCTGGCTCTTCTAATCTCTATCAATTGGAGCGGGTGCTCCTGTTACACAGTGAGACAATATTGTATTCACAATAGATCACAGAGAACATTACAAATGTTTAAATGGATCAATTTTACCCTTTTTCCACTAAATTAGCTCATTTCAAATTTTATGTCTGCTACAGCTCTCAAAAAAGTCCTTGCTTGAAGTCCAGTGTGAAGTTTTCACAGTCAGTGATTATTTGGGCTGCCATTTCATCTGCTGGTGTTGGTCCACTGTGTTTTCTGAAGTCCACAGTCAACGCAGCCATCTACCAGGAAATTTTAGAGCACTTCAAGTTTCCTTCTGCTGACAAGCTTTAAGGAGATGCTGATTTCATTTTCCAATAGGACTTGGCACCTGCCCACACTGCCAAATGTACCAAAAACTGGTTCAATGAGCATGGTGTTACTGTGCTTGATTGGCCAGCAAACTCGCCTGACCTGAATTCAATAGAGAATCTATGGGGTATTGTCAAGAGGAAGATGAGAGACACCAGACTCAACAATGCAGATGACCTGAAGGCCGCAATCAAAGCAACCTGGGCTTTCATTACACCTGAGCAGTGCCACAGGCTGATTGCCTCCATGCCACGCCGCATTGATGCAGTAATTCATGCAAAAGGAGGCTCAAACAAGTATTGAGTGCATATAAATGAACATACTTTAAGCCTGATATTTCTGTTTAAAATATCATTTTTTATTGATCGTATGTAATATTCTAATTTTCTGAGACACTTAATTGTGGGTTTTCATTCATTGATGATTCATGATTATCAAAATGTCAAGAAATAAAGGCTTTAAATATTTAACTCTATGTGTAATGAATCTATATAATATATGGGTTTTACTTTCTGAAATGAGTGACAAAACAAAATTTACCTTTTTCCCGATATTCCATTTTTTTGAGATGTACCTGTCTTAGAATGAATTCAGAAGGATCATATGACTCTGAAAACTGAAGTAACAGCTGATGAAAATTTTGATTTTCACCACTTAATAAAATTATATTTCAAAGCAGGACTGACAAGCTAGACAATATTGTTCATTCGATTATGAACGCGATATCGCGTAGCTTGTCAGTGAACTACGGCTCTGTGTATTAACTGCCACTCCATTTGAAAACAGGTTATTGAGATTTACCGCCAATCCCGGAGCCGGCTTTACTGACGAGATGCACATGAGAATTGCTTGCGATTAATTGCACAGCCCTATTTCAAAGTATATTCATTATGTATTATACTATATAATATAATCTATATAATATATTATACTATAATCATCATGTGATTATTCATATAACTAACTAGATACATGTATACTACTTGCACAGAAATCAACTGAGCAATTGGACTGTAGGTTGCCAGGTTGAGGTCACAAATATTTTGATTGTGTGAGATGATGCATTTCATACAAGATCTGGCAACAGGACAACCTTAAAATATTGATGTGATTATTCATATAACTAAGTTTGGTTCATACAAATTACGGGAGTTTCCTGGGAGAAAGAACAAAATGGGAGGGGGCGGAAAATGGGTGTGAAATACGGGAGACTCCCAGGAAAAATGGGAGTGTTGACAGGTATGAATCACTTACTTTATTTTACATGTTTTGGACTGTGTAACAGAAACACCCGCTGACTGCAATGATACAGCTTAGAAGAGCCAGGACAATTTTGAATAATACTCGGATTGGATTCATCTGAAAAAAGAAAGTTATATACACCTAGGATGCCTTGAGGGTCAGTAAAACATGGACTAATTTAATTTTGGGTGAACTAACCCTTTAGTTTGTACTAATATTTCACAGCATTAACATTTTACAGTAATTCAAATAAATACAGTAAATGAATGTAAAGAAAGAATAAGATACAAAAAATATTGTAAAAGCTTGTAGTATAATATGCAATATTTTATGCATTTGCAAATGATCAGTTGTACTTCAGCCTATAGTATATTAAAATGTCATCATGGTAATTTATTACATTTCAATGTTTGATTTTAAATACTTTTTGGTATTTTTGGTATAGGTATTTCTTATTGAATTTAATTGTGAGAAGAGGGAGCAGTTGTTGACTTTTGGTATTGCGTGTTGGCCTACAGCTGGATTGACAGGAAGGGTTCGAGGAGGTCTCTGGTAATTTAACACTGCTCTGCCCCAGAGCCAAGAGCCATTAACCTCACAGAACCTGTTAAACCACATATGCGCTGAAGATCTCGGGCTAGGTCTTTATCTTCAGATTGTGAGCACGCCATGGCTTACCTGTATAAGAAATTAGGCCAATTGAGTGAGTCTTTCAAGCAGGAAGTAGGTCTGGTGATAAATAATGCGAAGATAAGCGATAATTAATGTTTCAAGGGTTAATTATGTACTAGTAATGTAGCCTTAATTGCTGGTATTTAGTCCCTGGTGGGTGTACCTTTCACTGCTGTTTCTGCCACTCTTTCTCACTGCAGGTGAGATCTAATCCTGTCTAGTTTTGTGTTAGGAGCTGATTAAATCATTAAACACTCTTGCACAACATGCTCTTTCCTTCTGCATTTGAAAGATGTTGGAAGATGGATTGTGCCTTTTATATTCATTTTCATGGTAATAAATTAACTCCTAAGAGCTATATGGGAACGTTATCATTAAACTCACTCAAAGAAAGAACAACAAATAGGACTTCAAAATCAGCACATACGCATTTTTACTGACATATAAAAGAGGTTTTGCGCTTTTGATTCATATGTTCCTTGTAATCACAGAGATTGAATCAATAAAAATTTTTTGAACATTAAACATGTTTACTGGAGGCCGTTATTTGAATGAAACAAGCACAAAGAGCTGGCTTCAGTAGATCTCTGTTCAAAATTTGCCTAATTTTTAACCAGTGTTTTTCTCTTTTTTTAGTGAGTAGTTAGTGAAAAAAAAGGTTCATAAACTTCATAAAATGTAAATAAATAAATGTATGTATGCATGTACATAATTTAATATCCCTGCAGTTGGACTACTGCACATTCACGCGGGAACCCTTCTGGTGTTTTTATCTTTAAAATATAGTATCAGGGGAAAAGGAATGTTTATTTTTTGCAGAGTTTATTTGTGCTTTTAATGCTTGAAATAAATGTTGTAATATACCATATTTGTGAAATGTGTTAGGTGTACTTCAGCAAGGCATACAGAAACCTTTGCTGTACACTGCTTCTGCTGTGGGTCTAGAAATGTGCAGGAAAACAAAGGGCATGGCTGTAATTACATACTCACTCTCCTCTGCAAGTTTCCTGTGACACCTAATTTCAGAAAAGAGGGAAAATCAAAGCGACCAGAGGGGGTTAATCAACAGAATCTGTCCTAATTTCCAGCAAAATGATCCTTGAGCGTTTTAGCTACCTAATCCTGAACGTGATTCTTACAGAAAGCAAAAGAACGGGGCGAGGAATGTCTGGAGATGAGTATGCAGCTCACATAATGCCATTACCCGCTCAAGAGTGAGACAGAGGAGAGCCGCAGCTCTAGTCTAATCCACCCCAAACCTGACAGACAACACTGCCCTGATTCCACTTTAATTGAAGACATTTTATTAGATTTCTTTCTCTTCACTTCTCCCCCATTGTTTCATATGTTGGGAATAAAAGCAGAGGCTTATAGCAGTTGCTCTCTCATTTTCTCAGCTGCACGATCTATCAGAAGCTACATATTAAAAGGAGGCATGGGAATAAATGAAAGATGGAGGGAGGGGGCAGTGAAAGAACAAGAAAAAATGAAACATTAAGGGTGAAGCTGAGAGGATGTGATCTTGGTCAGACCTATGCTTCTTGCTTTATAGATATAAGCAAAGAAGAGAAAACTTGAAAAATTGGTGTGTTTATTTGTCAGAGCAAAGTGCTCGTCAGTATGAGTGCAGCACAGCCTCATCGTGGAAACCCTCTGAGCACCAGGCGGCTCTTACACAGATGTGTCGGCATGAATTAGGATGCTTGGTGTTAAGACATTCATTGTGCGTTCCTTCTTGGCTTGAATACTAATCAGACCTGTCTGCTTGACAAGCAAACATAACAAGCAAAAACAAACGACTTCCCAAAGTTGTTATTTAAGCAGCATCACATGAGCAAGAGTGCTGTTGGTCTGAATATCAATGGGACCTGAACTAGCTGTTGTATAAAAGGTGTTAAAGGGATAGTTCATCCCAAAAAAAATAATTGTTTCTTACTCTCATGTTGCTCCAAGCCTTAATTTCTTAAGTGCAACACAAAAGAAGTGAAACGCATTCCAGTGAAAAGTTCTTAAATAAGCCATTTGTATTACTGTGAAGAACGTTTTAATACAATAAACTTTTGTGAAATGGAAAGGCTCCATGATGCCAATAAATAACCTTCTTTTTTAAAGGTGTGTGCTCTGACTGCTTGCTGAAAACTTCAGTGGTCCACGCATTCTACTTCTGGTTGAAAACTTTTGTTGTAGAAGAGTTTTACATCTTTCAGTGAGGGGAGAGTTTGGCAGGAAGTTGGGTACCAATATGGGTTTGAAGTTAATTATACCAACTTACTGTGACAGCGAGAGTAAGACAAAGTCAGAAAGAATGTGAGATGTATTGAGTTAAGTGACAATTCCTCTTTATTAAACTTCTGAGGGATTGGCATGGCACAGCGAAATAATGAGGATGACTTGAAGAGAACTTCATTGGACACACCAGTGGTACACACTTTTCAGACTGGGAGATGTGTGTTGATGTGAGGAAGGGCCAGATAAGGATTTTTCCTCTGCTGTCAGATAATCAAGAAACTCCAACAAACTTTTCTAGTTTCAGAGGGTGCAAGTTTCCTGGATTTGTCTTAATTCCAACTTCATTTGTAATGTGTAATTTGTATGTCTGTTTAACAGTTATGTCAAATTACTATTTATTAGACTTTACAGTCTATTTTTTAGGCCTTATATGAGTTCCACGTAAAGGCATGGAAGAACCATTGGCTGTATCCTGATTTGCATACTTCTAGAATTTACATACTTTTAGAATTTACCAGAAATCATTTGCATTATATTTTGGAATACATTAATCCTGAGCTGGCTTGAGTTATTGGTGGAAAGTATGCAAATTGGCATTAACCCATGAATGCTCACATAAACCTGCCAATCACAGTACTCCATGTATAAAAAAATATGTATTAATAAATAATCATTAGGAGAAATATAACTAGTTATATGAGTATAGTATATGTATTATTATTTTTTGTTTTATGTATATTAATGTATATTTCTAGATATTATTACTAATTATAACAATAAATTATTATTACCACTATTAAATGTATCATCATAGATTTATCAGTGCTTATGCACTCACATGTACTGCTGTCTGCATGGGGAGCATTTACTGGGGAGTAAAACAAGAAACATTTGGTGATCTGCTTTTGTGCACAAAAACGTGTGTGTGTGTGTGTGTGTGTGTGTGTGTGTGTGTGTGTGAGAGAGAGAGAGAGAGAGAGAGAGAGAGAGAGAGAGAGAGAGAGTTTAGGGAAGCAGAAAGCAAGTAGATTGAATGGACTGTTGTTCTGTCTGTTCTCTCAGACATCGTGTCTGTATTAAACCCACTGGGCTTTGTCTCTCTCAAGCTTCATTACACTCCTAAACACAGACATCGAATACAGGGGTGCCCACGCAGAAATTCTCAGTGTTTTCTGTGCAAGCCAGGGTCTGGGTTGTCGTTTTCACATTGTATCAAACGCTGAAGAAACAATCATGTTTTGACTGCCAAATGCAATGCCTTGCTTATCAGGACTTGACAGCTGTCCTGTCACACGTGCATTTGATCAGCTCCAGTCGCTGACTCCAACACTCTGAACCTTATTCTTTCCAGATTTTTTGTTTTTGTCCCCTTCCCTCTATCTCTCTTTCTGTCGATCTCTCTTTCTCAGCAGTGGGCAAGCAGGTGGGCGTTCAGACAAGTACTTTTCCCCACTCTAGTATTTACTCATTCTGCTCTGACGGTGCATCTCACACTTTGTGGTTCATTTTCACAAGCAGCTTGCAAGGAATTATGGAAGTGTTAGTCCTAACTGTGTGTGCGCACATATAGCTCAAAGTTGTCACTGCGTATGACAGGTATTGTGATGATGAATGTTAAAAAGTATCGTGAGACTGCATGACTCATTAAAAGGTTACGGTATGCTGTTATCACAGTGAGTCCATAGCTAGTTGTGGCAGGAATGACTCTGTAATAGTTCAACGTTTGGCCAACAGGGAAATTCAGTCTAAGGTTTGGTTTTGACTGCGGTCATACACTTTTACCTCTGTACGGTTTTACACGCGTCCAACTAGATTAAACATCTGAATCTATGTCGGTTTATGATGCTGCAAATATTTTGTCCACGGCCCTAATTTATCATCATCTGACATAATGAATGCTCCTCTGCTGTCATATGAATGCTTTAGCATATATCACAGGAGGTGATTTGCTTCTTTAACGCTGACATTTACGTGAGGTTAACATATAAAACGGCTAGTCAGAGCTGCTTCAGTGTATTCCAGTCGTCACGCTCCGTATTTCAATACACGTACACGCAAACACACACACACACACACACACTGAAGAAGTGTGTTTCATCATGGATGTAATGTTTGCACTCTGAGCTCATTGTTATGCAGAGTGGTTTATGTTATTGTGTGGACTCTTCAGTCCAACAGAGTAACTGCAGAGAATGCTAGCCGTGGGCCACTGGAGTGTTTTTCTGAGGAGAGGAAATGGAAATGATAATAATGCACAAGAAAGTCGGAGCCAGAAAACATGGCATGGCTAAACTAATTGGTGGAGTAGGGATTTGTTATGCGAATACCATGCATAATTCTATTATTCCACATTAGGACAGGAGCATCGCATTATTACAGGAAGCAAGCTTGGAGTTCTTGCACACAGACACGTAAGAAATCTTGCGAACACTGGCCTAATATATGAAACAGACTAATTATATGATGTGATGTAATACTAATAAATATCCGGAGTGTATTTCAGACGCAGCCTTGATTGTGCGTGTTCATGGTTTGAGGGATATTAATGAGAAGAAATGTTACTATTGAGAAATAATGAGTTATTAATTGTTATTAATGAGAAGAAAAGTAACTGACCTTAAATAGACTCATGTGTCAGGTCCATATTTTTATTATTATTATTTTTTAAATCACTCATTCAAAAATACTGTATGATGACCTGTGCTTACCTACAGAGCTTTGGGTATCCTGGCAAGAGAATGTATGAGTGATTTATGAATGAGAGAGAGATTGAAGGAGCATGGATCACTCAGCACTAAGCAATGATTGCATTTAGACTGATTGGATTGGATTCTGTTGAAAAGGCCTGTAATTAGTACCACCTGCCCGGGTTATGACCCCCATTTGGTTGCAGGAAGACTAGGTAGAGGTAGGTAGTCATCTTCTGACCCACATCATCCCATCTATCGCTCTATTTCTTTATCAGAATGAGTGTGTTTCTGTATCAGCATCCTGTCAGAGTATGCACTGCTTTTGAGAAAGAACTTACTTTGCAATGTGTGGAGTCTTTTTTGGGGGGCATTTTTTACTTTATTAAAAAAATATTTAAAAAATAAAATAAAAAAAGGTAGAGGAGACAGGAAAGGAAATGAGAGAGGGGGG
Organism: Gymnocypris eckloni scoliostomus; assembly: GCA_027564155.1. Taxonomy (NCBI): domain Eukaryota; kingdom Metazoa; phylum Chordata; class Actinopteri; order Cypriniformes; family Cyprinidae; genus Gymnocypris; species Gymnocypris eckloni. The sequence continues at coordinate 20,808,652 of CM050426.1, forward strand.
GTCAGGAGAGGTCCTCGAGCCAGGATCGAACTCGGGACGCCCATAGCACAACAGTGCTTCATTTCGCTCAATGCCCACAAGGCTATTGGCGCCGGAGCATGTGAGCGGAGTGGAGCGGGAGCGTAGCGGTCATTTTCCTTCAGAGCGGAGAGCACCTTTCTGAAGAATCCGCTACGCTCGCTCAATGCTCAGCGCCACACGCTCAACCCAAAATGCCCTTTGGTAATTTGCTATTTCGAGAATCTGTGGAATAGTCTAAGCAATATTTTGTCTAAGCTAATGTTTCTAAAAGCAAATTCTAAAATCCTGTGAAGATTGACAGATGTTTTAATAGACCGCATTTCCTCGCAGTTTTAATTTTAATTTTAGAAAGTGTGTTACTTTTATTTATGCCATGAAATAATTCTTTGTTAAGTGCATTTCATATTGTGTGCACTTTCATGGGCCTGATAAGCAAGGTGTATTTTGTGAAATTCTATATCTGCATTTCATCTTGTGTGCGTGTTTTGAATATCCTGTTCCACAATAACTGAAGCGGTGTTTTAATCGAAAAGTATACTTTTTCAGTTATTAATTTTTTTTTTACGAAAGTTTGCCAAGTGGCTTCAAAAACAAGACATGTTTTTAAATTAATAATTCAAATGTAATACATTTAAATCTATAATGTCCCCTGAAACATAACCGTTTAACATAACATAACTACTGCTTTAATTGATATATTTATTCAATAATTCCATTATAAACAGGGGGGGGGGCTACTGGAGACATTTAATGTCAGAGCGTGATCTGAGCGGGATTTGGTTTACCGGTGAGCGTGAGCGGAACATAAGCGGAGCGTTTGCTTTGGCCATGAGCAACTGAGCAGAGCGCACGCCCACAAAGCGAAATATTGAGCTGACATATTTCAATACATCGCTCACATGCTCTGATTGGCGCCAACCAACGTGTGTAGTTTTAATAGAATTCAGACACACTACATCCACGGTGTTGGCATTGTCATGTGACCTACAGTACAGCTTCCACCCCACTGCTGTCCTCCACCAATTGAGGATTCGCATCCATAGGACAGTAAGGATTTTCACAAATATTTTCATAAATATAAATATTTTTATAAACAAAAATAAAACAATATACTTACTGTCTTTCTGAGCATTGAACATAGTTGCATTACTATCTATGGAGGGTAAGAGAGCTCTCAGATTTCATCAAAAAATATCTTAATTTGTGTACCAAAAATTAACCGATGAAGGTCTTACGGGTTAGGACGACATGAAGTTGAAAAATGTATGAAATAATTTTCATTTTTGGGTGAACTAACACTTTAATATTTATATTATTATTGTATATAATTATATAGTAGACAACATTTGAAGTGGATCAAAAAAGTTAATCAAAGTTGATGAAAGGTTTTGATCCACTACAAATGTTGACTAGTGTATTTTATAGTAGCATACTAACATACTACTCTTACAATTTCTGGCATGTGGTAGAACTACAGCAGCTTGCTATTCAGAATCTATGTCATGTTACATTTTTGTCACATGCAGTGTGCTCTGTTGTATATTGCTCATACTCACATATACTGTGCACAGTGTAAATGCTACATACATACTGCAGCAGTAGTACGAGTAGTATGCTATGCTGAACACAACCGGCATCTCCTTGGCTTCCTCTTTTCTCGAGCGCCGCTTACTCCAGCTGTGGCAGAGCCATCAAGGAACAATGTAAGACTCCGGTCTCTCCGGTTGCATGATTGCTAAAGCAATATTCAGCCCCACTGAGAAAGACACAGCAGATGGATGGAAAGAAAGTGAAGAGATGAAGACCAAGTGGTCTAATTATTTTGGAAAGATTGGAAAAACCCTATTCCAAAACTCAGGCTGCGACATGCAGTGGGAAAGAAGGTGAGAAAGAGAAAGAAAATGAAAATGAAAGTCGGGACGAGAGAGACAGAAATGGTGAGGAATATCAAGGGCTCTTTTTTGAAAATAGCAGAACAGACGCCTCGCTGCCTCATGCATACACAGCGGTAGTAGAGGAGTAGACCACCTCAAAAAAAAGTCAAATTAGAATGTTCGGATTGGAGTGTTTCTTCTCAAAGCCTCATCTTGTTCATCCATTTGAGAAGCCAAATGCAGGGGCATAGCAAGAGAGAAAGAAAACTTCCTGATATCATGAATAAAATATCCCCACCTTCTCTCAGGCTGGCAGGGGATCTGTGGGCACTGAGCCAAATTGAGATTCTTATTGCAAGAAGCCTCTCTGAGCTCTGCGTCCATTTATTTCCTCATATACGTTTTTTGGTAATGTGACACATGCATTTCATTTGGAAGATGTGTTTAAGAGCGAACCAAGACGACGAGTTCATTTGTAATCGTGAATAATTCTGAGCTTGTTTACTGGTTGTCTTCTTGTTTTGTAGATGAGGTAGACAAGGTCTCAACCTGCTTCATTATTAACATAAGAACAAGTGCTCCGTGAATATTGCAGCATTATGAGAGAGTTATTTTAAAGGCCTCCAGTGTCAGCTGCTAGCATTTTGTATAGCAATGCGGTTGAGTAACTGAACAAATCAATGAAAAATTATGTTTTTTTGGTTATCAAAATGTCAACCGGTGTCATGTGTTTTACCTTCCAATTAGTTATTTTTCTTTTACTCGTGAGAATATCTTATTACTGCTGATATGGCCTAATCAAACATACTTCCAGCAAACTGCTCTCACATTTCTGATAGCGGTGCAGTTTTGTCTGTTGCTATGAGGGGGCTGTTTCTTCATTGCAATGTGCTTGTTTGGAAATGTGCTATGATTTCACATAAAAATGATTCCTATAAAACACAGTTTTTAAGTTTTAGTCATGGCTGACCAGCAAACTAATTAATCCAAAATATTACCCTGTTATTTGGCAATACAGGTGCATCTCAATAAATTAGAATGTCGTGGAAAAGTTCATTTATTTCAGTAATTCAACTCAAATTGTGAAACTCGTGTATTAAATAACTTAAATGCACACAGACTGAAGTAGTTTAAGTCTTTGGTTCTTTTAATTGATGATTTTGGCTCACATTTAACAAAAATTACTTATTTATTTTAAAGTTTTCAATTTATTCATATCACTATGGTAATGAGGACCATGGTTTTACTTCTTGTGGCCACCATCCTAATACTATCCAGTTAAACTCGGGATACTTCTTTCTTTTTAGATGTTTAGTTAGATGTTCCCCCATTGAACGTGATTTTGAATCGAATAGAATAGACTAAATCACTAATAGAATTGAATTCCAAGCTTGAGAATGAGAATCGAATCGAATTGTAAAAATTGTGTCAAAATTCAGCCGTAATATATATATATATATATATATATATATATACTGTATATATGTAATGGGTAAATTTTTATATTGACATGGGTCAAATTAATATTTCTTGAGCAGCAAATCAGCATATTAGAATCATTTCTGAAGGATCATGTGACACTGAAGAGTAAACATTCAGCTTTGCCATCACAGGAATACATTTTATTTTAAAATATTGTAAAATATATATATATATATTTTTTTATGAATGAATGAATGAATGATGCATTTATATAGCGCTTTGTTGTGTATTGCTGTACACCCAAAGCGCTTTACAATCATGTGGGGGGGGGGTCTCTCAACATTTTAATTTGTAATATATTTTATATAGTTTTTACTCTAATTTTTATCCGTAAATTCACACTTGCAATATGTTTCGGTCACACATTTAAAAGTTGATTACAAAAGTCAAACTTTTTGTAAATGCTAACCATAATTTTACCACGGATTGGTGCTTATTCAGAAATTATTCAGAAATTCAACACATTAAATCTTTCCCAAGCATTACACGCTCTCTCCCAATTCTCTTCCCACAGTGCTTCAACCATTAGATGCACTCAAATAATAAGTTTTTTTTTTACATGAGTCTTGGGGAGATTTGCTTGTAGTTCTTTAAGTTGCATGCTGTTATGCAAAGAACAGTCTGTTCACAGCAATGTGTTGTATGCACAGGAAAGGAACACTCATGCCAGATATCATAATGCATTTTATACACACTAATTCCATACTATAACTTTATTCTGGCAAGGTTTGAATCCTACTTATTTGTGGTTTAATCTCCAAAATGTAAGCGTAAGGTTTTAGTTAACAACATCTGAGATGAGAGGATGTTTCTGTACTCATCTCTTGTCTGAGTGTATGCCTATTGATTTTGCCACAGGTGCAAACTAATAACTGTAATCTACGTTTTGTGTGTCTAAGTGCAATACATTTGTGTGTGTGTGTGTGTGTGTGTGTGTGTGTGTGTGTGTGTGTGTGTGTGTGTGTGTGTGTGTGTGTGTGTGTGTGTGTGTGTGTGTGTGTGTGTGTGTGTGTGTGTGTGTGTGTGTGTGTGTGTGTGTGTGTGTTTCTTCATCCCATCTTCATTTGTTGCAATCACCTATCGGAGAAATCCTTTATCCGCCTGTAAGGAAATCAATACCACAATGTCAACTTGGATTTTCATTTGACACAGACTGGCTAACAAGACACCGAAACAGAAATATATATATTTTTTTAAATGCATCACTCGGATGAACGAACACACATAGAACTATTATTTGGACGCTATCACATATTCGTATCATCTTACCAAATGTAAAAGTATGTAAACAAGCCATTATACATGCTTCTACAGATATATGCAGATAAGGATTCAGACTGTTTCAGTGTGACTCTTCCAATTTGTGCTTTGCCTAAGAAACCATGTAGCCCTGGGGCACACTGGAATAACCTCATCCAACCTTACCTGCTCAAGAACCAACAAGTGGTTGGAACGACCTTTTGGACAATAGATGTACAGCCAATCTTGTTTTGTGGACTAGATCCAAAGCAAAGCTTACAGGTCAGTGTATCTGTGGAATACAAATAAGACACACAATGTGCAACTCAAGCTCCTCCTGAAATGGATACTGTTAATAATCAATTAACAGGTGACTTCATAAAGCAGGTCCTCTGTTTTTGTTTAATTTTTTCATATATATGCAGTGTTGTGCAAGTTACTTCCAAACTGTAATACATTATAGATTACTTGTTACTGTTATTGAAATGTAATTCGTTACCTTACAATATTACTGCCTCAGAATTGTAATACATTACATTACTCCTGTATTACTTTTGAGTTACTTTCACCAAAATAACTACAGAAGAAGTAAATGTACTAGAGCTCTGTATGGGCCTCAAATTTAGGCCCTAGCCCGGCCCGGCCCGTGTCCGACAGCTTATCAGAATTACCGGCCAGAGTCTGACCCTAGCCTGTCTTTTTTTTCCTCCTTCTCCCAAAACGACTCATGTTTCAACTATTAAAATAGTTTAGTTTTGTATGTAATGGCAAAGTGTTTATATTTCGTTTAGTTTTTTTTATTAAGTTCATTTAGAAAAATGCTTGGAGCATTTTTTTTCCATTAAATACGTTTTTTCTTTCTTAAAGTAACGACCAAGCGGCCAGGTCATAGCTTATGTTTGATCAATTTAGCCTTCTCAAATGATTACGACTTGCCTAAAATAAAATCTATAGATATAAAACAGTTCAAGCATATAACAATGTTTAAATGTTAAACCTAGATAAATGTGTGCTGCATCCAATAGTTTGTGCTGAGAGTGGAAGCTAAAGCGCAGGACATGGAGGCACCAGCACAATCAATTGCATTATTTTTCAATGGAAACAACTTAAGTCATAATTTTTGCTTATAATGGTAAGAGTATACATCATTCGGAACTGTAAGGGTCTAACAGGAGCGCTTCACAAAATGAAACGAAAGTCAGCGAATACATGCCTCACAGAGATGATAAACATAGGCTATCTATAGAAAGCTTTAAATTACTACTTAACGAAATAAATAAAGACAAAAACTCTTTAATATAATCATTATCCATGATGATGCACTTATCTCTAAAGGCGCGTCTAATGAGGAGATGGCGAAACTATTTCCCCAGACACATTCATGGTAATTACTTTGTCTGGGGCTTTATGGCAAGCTTTATTGCATGTATTTGAACGCAGAACTCTTCTGCTTTTTTCATCACTAATTTATGGATGTCTAAAATATAAGAATAAGGAGAAGCCTAAAACAGGCCCGAGGCCCGGCTCGCGTCTGAACTATGACGTGAATATTGGCCGGAAGTCCAGCCCTAGAGACGTAAAAAATCGGAGCCCAACTTTAAATTAAATATTAAAAAATACAATTGCGGGCTAAAAGTGTTGTAACGCAAGTGATCCTGAACATGTACAGAGTCAAATATTGCTGGAAATTGATTAGTAATGCCTTACACTACTACACTACAGCAAAAAGTAATCCGTTACTGTAATGCATTACTTTTGCAACGCATTACTCCCAGCACTGCATATATGCCTGTATTCAGTAATATGGTATATTGGTAATTCAGATGAAAAGTATTATTATCAGAGGCAATTCAAAATACTGTGAATAATTCCAGTTTTCTTATTACACTTACATACTTTACTGTGAAATAAAAGAAAGTGAGTGCTGAAAGAAAATGCTAAATCCACTCTACGTCAGTATGAAAAAGTAGTAATAGCCTGGGTTACCTGATACATAGTGCTTCTGACACCAGCTTGTCATGTAGAAGAAGGGAAGTCGAAACTTATTTTTTCAAATGCCAGTCAGATTTTTGTATTCGCATTGTGCTTATTAAAACACTTGAAATACTTAACATTTGTTTACACTGTCTTTAAACTTCTAAAAATGTTATTAAAATAGTTAAAAAGACAGCATTGAAGTTTGCATATATGCAATTCAGTACAGTGGTGATTTTACTATATAGATTAAGGTGCAGTGTTTAATATTGACAGCTGGTGGTTAAAAATCTTCCTCAGACTTGATGCTCACATGGTTTGCCAGATTGAGGACACAACAGGAAACCGTGCAATTGACAGTGGAAGGGGATGAGCTTTACACAAGGTAGATGAATAGATTTATCCATAGAGCTTTAAATGTTAAGAATTTTGAGGTTATAGAATCTGCGATCTCTGACTCAGTTCGTTTTGTGTGGCTGTGTTTTCCAGCAGCTGGCAACAAGTGGAATCACACAGACATTACAAAAACAGACATTCTGACACGGAATGCACATTTCAATTTAGAATAATTGGCTGTAGCATTGCTGTTTTTGGAGAAACAAATATGTGAACTTTCCTTGGTTCCTAAATATCTGTAAACATGTAATGTTTTCTTTTGTACAGTCAAAAATGACATGCAGCAGCTTTAATCAGGTTACACACCATATTGAATTTAACACGGATGAAAACAAGGCTGGGATAAATGGAATTAACAATGCCATGGCCTGTATAAACATCCTTAACAGTAAAATCTGAATGCATTTTACTTATATCCTTCATAGATTAGTTTTCATTTCTGTCAAAAATTTAAAATGACACTACGCTGATGAAGGTCTCTGCTTCAGTAATTGTTGTGATATGAAAATTTGATTCCATCAAATGTCTAGAATTTAAGGAAACAATGGTCTGTTGCCTCTGTCAGAAGGCATGATGTTCAGTTTCTTACTGTGATTGATTTGTGGTCTGAGAATATCTCTCTTCAGCGCTGCTAATGTTAAATGCATGCCTTCTCTCCACATGGCTGCGGGGAGATCAATATTAGTACTAGGCCTGCAGTATAGGCTCTGAACCATCTTTAACCCCAGTCTCAGGTTTAGGCCCCTCGGACAGCCCCCCAAGCTGCCTGTGAAGTCCTGGAGTCCAGTCTGGAACCTCAAAGACCTCAAGGCACAGTCAATAACAGCCGATTTAGAATTTAGACATGAAGAGTATGAGAGAGAGCGAAAAACCACTCGGCTACTAAGTGTGATCTGGCTTTAGATCATTTGAAGGGATCGCAATTAGGAGAATGGTGGTCCATTTGCAACATGGGCTATTATTGGCGTCATATTCTATAGAGGCCTTTGATGAGTTAAAGTGCAAATTGCAAACACATGTACACGCACTCCCACGGTTTAATTCATAAATGAGGGAGGAATGGCTGCTTTGGCTCTAAGGATATTTCTCACAAAGCAGTAATAGCTTGGCCCTTCATTAGCTGAGTTTTAATTTTGAATAAGAGGGTAGTTAACAGTAAATTAACACACACAGGCGTACTGAGCACCTTGGGACATGCAGGTCTCAAACAGATACACTCACACACATAGACAGAGTGCACAGCTGTATGTTTTACATGATTCAATGAGAGTCCGTGCTCTTAAAAAGAATAGTTCACCAAAAATATATAAATTAATATATATCAAGAATGAATTATGCTCACCATGACTGCAGTAAAAAATATATTGTCAAATATTATTGTAGTTTTTATTAGAATGGTTTTCTTAAACATAAATTAAAATGTAATTAAATGATCAGTGTCACATGATCCTTCAGAAATCATCCTAATATGCTGATTTGGTGAAACATTCCCCATTATCAGTGTTGAAAAAGTTGTGCTGCTTTTTGTGGAAAGTTTGAAAGAATAGTATTTATTTGAAATATATATATTTTTTAATCCTAATATAGGAAAATGCCACTTTGTATAAATGTATTGCATCCTGAAAAAAATTATAATAACAATAATGATTGGGGTCATACATGTTTTTTTATTAATTATTTGTAATATTCTTTTCGAATGTAATAAATTGTTCTAATAAATACAATTAAATAAAAATTAGATGAATGTTCTCAATTTTTATGTGCATACAATAAAAGTTTCATAGTATGTGCAAAAAAAAAAAAGTTAATCCCTGAGACATTTTCTAATCATCTTCTGTTGTGTTATAAAAATATTTTGAAGAATAAAGAACAGTTTTAGGGCAACATCCATAGAATCCTGGACAGCAGCATGCAAATCACAAAATAGCTGGTGGTCTACATTGATCTTCTGTTTATCCCTGGTGTTTGTAGCTATAAATGCACTTAAGTGTTTAGTATTGGCTAGTTTTGGCCCAGATTTAGTGGCGTATCAGAATGCAGCTGGAAGCCAGAAAAAAACAAGCTGGACAAGTTAATTTGACTCTGTGCCCGGCGCACTAATGGAAAAGGCATATGGGCCATGTGGGTTCAGAGTGAGTTGGCGCAACCCATTTAGTGACCCAGCACAGAGATTTCACAAGGGACCTCCTGTGAGCACCATCAATACACACACACACAAACATAAACCCACTCATAAATTGAGTGATACCTGATGTGGGCAGGTGACAGAAGTCTATGTCAATATTTTGTTAGAGGAGGTCACTGGGAGGCTGATCACACGGCTCATTTCTCAAGCTCATTTCTAAGCTTTCTCCAGAAAGTGAGCGAAAATCACACGAAAGCTAAAACACTGCATTATTTGTCACCTCACGCACTTTAAACTACAAAAGGTCCTGTCAAGACTTTTAGCTGAGTTTAGACACTTTAATGTCCTTTTAGCTATATTTTGCAGCCTCACACTGTTATTTGGTCCCCAAATTGTTTCTGATCTCCCCTGTGACTGAAATAATTTTAGGGTTTGGGGCATTGGAAGATAGAAAGCTTCTTATGCTCTGTTATGACTGTTTTTTAAAACAAAAATACATTAAAAACTTATATTGCTATTACTCAAGTCTTCAGTGTCACATGATCCTTCAGAAATCATTATAGTATGCTGAGTTGGTTTATAAGATGGTGTGCTGGTCTCACAGCTTGTGCTCAGACCATCCTGTCCAAGCTGGAAGACCATCAGATGCTTAGGCTGGTTTGAGTTGTTTTTACTTTATTCTTTTCAACTGGGAATGGTGTCTCTAACTTTCAGGCTTATATTAGTTGTCTTATGTAATAGCTTTGTAACTGAATATGCCTTTTGGTGAAGCCTACACCCCTCATTTCAATTCTCCATTGCTTCATCCCTCTCCCTCATATCCATCGCTGCACTCCTCCACCTTTTGCTGCAGTTCTCAGATGAAGTAGTTGGAAATGTGGCTGTCACTCTGATACCACAGTGCCATCTATTGGTATTGATAAATATTGCATTAAATGGTGATGAGTGAAAAAGAAATACAAAATGGGGGATCAAGCAGAGAAGGTAAACATTTAAACTGAAGTGAATTGAGTGGCCGGTCAGAAATGAAGCTGATTTGTAATAATGGCTGATATTGATAGTTTGCGTGTGAAAAGGAAAACAACAGGGACGAATGTGCCATTGTGTGCATTATCATCTCTTCAAGCAGAGACAATCGGGGTAAGTGACCAAACAAAGAGTAATGGATATGTTTAGATATATGCATTTCTGTCTGGTCAGAATACACAGACATCTCTCTCTATCTCTCTGCTGTCTCTCTGTCTCCCTCTATGCTATCCCTTTATCAGTCATAGTTAAATGTAAATAATGCTGGTGTGATAGACGATGCTGTCAGGTTTCTTCAAAGCACCCTCGCCCATGAGAGCCCGGCTCCCGGATGGGTAGAGCGTAAACGGATAAAGGAAGAGAAGAATGAGTACAGGGATTCCCATTCAGACTGATGACAAAGTCATCTTGAATGCACCATCATTCAAGTGAACAGTAAACATATTGAAAATGAGCTACATGAAAGAACAGGAAATGGATGTGAGGTACTGACCGATAACGTATTTCCAATTTAAAACAACAGAGCGTAATTTGTTTGCGTGTGTGTGTGTGTGTGTGTGTGTGTGTGTGTGTGTGTGTGTGTGTGTGTGTGTGTGTGTGTGTGTGTGTGTGTGTGTGTGTGTGTGTGTGTGTGTGTGTGTGTGAGAGAGAGAGAGAGAGAGATCTTCACTGGGTTAAATAAATCATTCTGTTTTCAGTATCGACTGTTTAATAAATGATTTTCCCTTCTTTCCCTTTAACTTTGGAAACAACTACAACCAACAACAAAACAGAGCAAAGATGTACCTGCTAGTTTCAGAAGACAACAACAAAGTCCAATGAATTCAATGACCAATGGAGACAGATAAAAAGATGTTGTTATCAAATAAAATATGAAACAAGCTGATTCTTGTTCTGGCTTGACAGTCCACAAAGGATGCATTTTTAAGTATGTACACTCTTTAAAATAAAGGTGCTTAAAGGTTCTTCACAGCGATGCCATACAATGACCATTCTTGGTTCCACAAAGAACGTTCTTTATGGAACCATTTAGACAAAAAAAGTTAATTCTATGAAATCATGAAGCACCTTTATTTTTAAGAGTGCATTTTCCCTTTTCTATTCACTTCCCACCTGTAAAGATTAAAATGAGGTTTTAAAAAGCAGGACTACATAAATGGAGACACTGGGATCTAAAATAAGTATCCGTTATATGCTTGAGTTTGTAAGTCAGATGCATTTGAATATGCATCTTAAATTTGCATGCACTAAGAGTGCTGTGATGGTATTTGTATTCTTATTTTATTTTTATTTTTTCAGGCATTTGGCACAACTACTATCTTGCTAGATAGCACATTGTGTTCTAATGTTTGTGTTGTATCAGATAGTACATTGTCATGACACCCTGCTAAATGAAAATCTACTAGATAAACATGCAGCAACAGCACACAAGAAACTAAGAATGTGTTTTGCATATTCAGAAATGCAAAGTATACAGTATGTGTTTCAAACGAGGTAAACTGATTTGTATGACGTATGCTTGAACTCCGTGCATTTCACCAACTTAAGCTAAATTCCTGGATAATTTCTTGTTAATAAAAAAAGACAAAAATAAATTACTTATATGAACAGACATGCACTATATAACTTCAAGGAATGTGATTGAAAAGGGTGATAAATCTACAAGAGCAATGCTGAAATACAAACACACTTCTTGATTTGCATTTGATTTGGATGGGAATTATGGGGTTACATTATTACAATACTTAAAGCCCTTTGAAAAACTTTTCTCATCTCTTTCTAATCATTGCTATATTCCAATATAGCCCTCGAAAACCATCATCGCAGTTCCCAAGTCATTTCTTTTGTATTGCACTGGTCTATGATAGTCTGCGTGAGTGTCAGCTGTAATATGTTTTGCCTCACTCTGACATATGGAGGGAAAGATAAAGTCTGCTGTAGAGATGTCACTAAGACCGAATGAGAGTGAATAAAAAGTATATTTCAGTGTGTGTGCGTGTGTGTGTTTCAAGGGGTATAATACTTTTTTAAAGTAATATGCGGTTCATGCATGCTCTTCAAATCTCTTCTTAGCTCCTTTAGTTAGGGCTCCATATTGTGACTAAAATGGTCACAAAAGCAACAAAAAGTAAACATTAGCAACAGTAATTTTTAGTCACCACTGGCCACTGGGACACATGGGCTGCATCTGAAATTACATGCTCACTAATTAGGTGGTTAATTTGAATAAGTAATTACTTTGTGACTGTTAAAAATGTTCTTTGCGGTATTAATGAGTATAGTTTGAATGTGTTTTTGCATGTTACTTTGTCATGTAGTCTACAGTACTACAGTATAGTGCCAGGTGTGTCGCCTTACTGCCATTCAAAAATCCTCACTTATGGCCTCATGGGATAGTAAATTGTACATCAAATGCAATATTCAGAATCTTGCTGGAAGCAATAAGTCATCCAGGAACTTTTCATCTGCTATTTTATAAGTTCTGTAAATTCAGTTATACTACTATACTCACACACTGATACATTTAGTATACATTCAAATACATTTAGTATAAATGCATGAAAGCTTAGCTTAATCACAAACAATTACTGTAATTGTATTATATTACCCCATCTACATTAATAATAATATGCTAAAATGGGATATGAATATCCCATATTTCTGCCACAACACCTTGATGCACTTAGTGTTAGGCTCTAGTAAGCTCGTGCTAAGCTGCCGTTTGAAGCCGAGTGGATAAATAGTCTGTATAGTCTGAGCCCATAAACATTGTATCGAATATTTATTGAACTCTTGTCATCGTTTTATTGAGAAAAATTAACTTGCAATAATTATCGTTATTGTTTTATCACCCAGCCCTACTGAGACAGTCGTAAAGATTCATTAAAAAGCCTCATACTCATTATTGAGTTATTATTTTGAATCAGCCTCACTTAGTGAATAATTCAGTGCCATTGCAATGTTCAGCACTGACTCCCTCAGCGGTGGCCAAAATGAGTAGAACACTAGTATTTACACCAGCTACGAAATGGTAAGTTATTTCTATTTTTGCTGTAGTGTGTCAGTATGAAATATCAGTTTACATTTCCAAACATTCATTTTTGCCATTAATTATAATAATTCAGTGCGATTTTTGTTTGCACAAGGAGTCTGACAACAGCCAGTGCTCCACACAGAGATCTGAACTCATCATCATCCAGTCTGTCTGGAATGACATGAAAAAACAGAACAAACTGAGACAGACCAAATCCAGAAGAACTGTGGTAACATCTCCGAGATGTTTCAAGAGATCGCTCTGCAAAACTACCTGGAAAACAGTGGAAGTGCACCTAGGGCAAAAGTTGCTTTAAACGCAAAGGATGCTCACACCAAATGTTGATTTGATTTAGTTAATAGAAGTTAATTGATAAAGAAAATCTATGTATTTAACAGCATCCTCATTTTACAAATTTTTACACAAGTGCCTAAAACTTTTAACGGTACTGTAGCTTTGCAGGTTGGTTTCTTGAAGCATCTTAGAGATGTTGCCTCAGTTTGTTCTGTTTCATTGTGTCATTCCAGACAGACGGGATGATGATGAGTTGGGTCTAGAAAGAAAACTTTTTTGGGAGTGAGACTGTAAGTTTGGTGACTTGTTAGAATCATTATCAATTTTATTCAAACAGGTGGAAATATTTTTTTACAAACAGAGTTATATGTAGAGTAGGCAATGCTAGTAACATCATTTATATCTGCGTAATGTTACCCTGGGTTAAGAGGTTCTTTTGTGTATTTTGATTTATTGCATCTTTCTGTGAGACTGTTGAGGAGTGCTGAACACTTTTGATTCATAACTTGTTTCTCCCTTCCATTTCCGTCCAAGGCTGGGAAGAGATCAGTGCACAGCAGAACTCAGAGTTATTAATTACTTCAGAGTTTCAAGGATTCTGCTGAAGTTGAGAAAGACTGAGGTCAGAAGGCAAGTTTCTCTCAAATCTCAGCTTCTGTTCATTATTCACAATGTGGCCAGTCACAGAAGAAGCTCAACAGCACATATGCTAATTTATTCAGAAGAGGCCATAGCGACGTATTGGTATGGTCTTTGTAATAGTAGAATATTACAATTACAAGAGTAAAAACATAGTTTTTAACGTAATAAAATACTAAACAAAGCAGCATTTGTAAAAGGGATGTCTGCATCTCGCCCACAAACAAAATCAGAAAATTTTGTTTATTATGTTTTCGTATTTGTTTTCTTTAATCAAGAGCCTTTGTTGGACGAAATGACTTCCACTGCCGCCCACTGCTTGACTTCTCAAACCCGCTGCTGTTATTGTTATAAATGTAGCATAATGTGTAATAATAATTTCTAGGTTTAAACCATGCAAAACAGTCTCAGCCAGAAAGTGAATAATTCACATACTGCTGAAAATATTAATTCCAGACATTTGTGAAAGCAGGAATTTTCCCTTTTTCTAACTGATCATGTTTGATGCTGTTGTTGCAGTGTGGCTTCACTGAAATGAACTGTATTGAAACTATTCATGTGGATGCTGGCAGTATAAAATCAGCTCCTCAAAAGAATGTGATTTATCTCGTTCGGCAGTTATCTGTTTTTATTCAACCCTTCCTAACACAGCGTTGGTACCTTAAGGGTCATATTAAATTATAAGGTTTGGCTTGAATAAAATAATTTAGGTTACATTTTTGTTATATGACAAAAATATTTTATATAGTGTATAGAACATTGATTAACTGCACACGCCGAAATGTGCTTCTCTTAAAACACAATTGTGAATAATATGCTTTCAAAATGAATATAATATTTGAATAATACATGAATATAATAAAAGCGCAAAAGGTTGTGGGTTCAATTCCCGGGGAACACATACTGACAGTAAATGCATAGCCTGAATGCACTGTAAGTCGCTTTGGATAAAAGCATCTGCTAAATGCATAAATGTAATATTTAATGTAAATAAAAATATACACTACTGTTCAAAAGTGTGAGATTTTTTTGTTTACAAAAGAAGTCTCTTGAACCAAGGCTACATTTATTTGATCAAAAATAAAGCAAAAATTTAATATTGTGAAATATTATTACAATTTAAGATAACTGTTCTCTATTTTAATATATTTTAAAATGTAATTTATTTATATGATGGCAAAGCTACATTTTCAGCATTAATTACACTGAAAAAATGATTAATTGAATTGACAAGATCATTTTAAGGTAAGTGGTTGCAATCAATTTATTTTAGCTACATTTAAACAAACACATTTAGTTGACATATTCCAACATGTTTTTTAATTAAATGTAGCTAAAATAAATTGATTGAAACCACTTACCTTAAAAAAATTAAAGAGTAAATTCAATGAATATTTTTTTTCAGTGTACAGTCATCAGAGTCGCATCACATTCAAATATACTATTTTGATTCTCAATAAACATATTTGGATTAATATTTAAAGCATTTGTGCTGCTTAATGTGAGTTTTTTAGGATTCTTCTAAAATAAGAAGTAGAAAAAACAGCATTTATTTCAAACATGATAATTAAATATAATTCATTTGTGACAATGTAAAAGTATTTTACAAAAGCTTCCTTGCTGGATAAAAAATGTAATTTCTTTAAAAAAAATCTGACCCCAAACTTTTTAACAGTATTGGTTTTATTCAATTCAGAAATATAAAAAAATATTTGTTTTATATATTTTCAAATATATATTAACCTGACTACAGGTTTCACCAACCAAAGTAATTTTATAGATCAAATCAGGTAGAAATATTGCCTTAAGGAAACAACTACGCGGTTTCACTTTCTACAATATACTTAACTAGTAATTCTCCAAGTCTAGGGCATATAGTGATGTTTGTTCCTGTGTATGTGTGCATATGTGTCCTGATGACTGTGTGTGTTTGTAAAATGTGCCCTAGGCTGAAGTATAAAGCTGGAGAAATGTACTTTAACTCATCAGAGTCTCTTTCAGAAGTTTTGCTGCCCTTCAAGCAAAAAGCCCCAAACCAGATCCCTCGCTTTATAATTTACCTCAGGCAAATCGGCTCCACTGCAGGCTACAGACATATCACAGAGAGCACCGCTACCTCACCAGAGAGAGAGAAGTGGAGAAAGATAGCTGGAAAGAGAGAGATGTCCCTGTTGGGAAAATTAAAGGCTGAAGAATTGTTGTGTCCTCAGCAGCTTGATAGTTTCTGAAGGAAACAAATACTTCATTGTTGGTTTAAAACGTATAAAACCTCATGAATGTAAGTGCTTAGTGGACTCTTTGTGCCTGCTTTCCTAATAACTCAGATATGTCTTAATAAGATTCCTTTAAAAGGGCTTGCACTCTAGAGAAATTTCCTAAGGACACTTAAACAAACTCTCCCGTCCCCAGCAGAACATTCTTGAATTACATAGCGCCATAGAGGTGTATAAATGAGAGCAAGCACGAATCAGGCCCTGCGGTAGCATTTCTGTGATGATAAGAAAAACACAAACACTTCTGTAATTGTTTTTATGATGCTTTCTCTTGTCCTGAAGGCCTGATGAAGAAAATCAGCATAAAAGATAATTAAAAAGTTACACTGAAACAGCCCGATGTGTCTGCCGTCTCTTTCTCTCTTTCACCCCATCTTTACCCTCCAGTCACAGAAATGGAAATAAGGTTCTAGCGTCGAGCATTCAAACCTGAATGCAGCCATTTACAAACTCTTTGATAAACGACATCTTGAAATACTTTCAAGACGAACCGCTTGTGCTTTTTAACATGCAATAAATTATGGCTGCTTGCTGTCTTGTTGCTAATGAAGAATCTCAGCATTGCATTATTACCTGAGCTCCACGGGGTATCGTTTTATAGCCTAAATTAGGTTGCTTTTGTATGTTAGGGACCTTAATGCATTCTAATGAAAACCATGGTCTAACAAATGTGTTCAAACAGTCGAGCACACAAAACAACGCTTCATCTTTTCCCCTTGGGAATTTCCACGGCATCCTAATGGGCTTATTCACCTAAAGCAAAACAGCGTTTTAAGAAGAAAACCATACAAACGCCTCAGCAACAGCAGAGTTTTTCTGAAAGCCAAATCAACATTGTTTCTGAGTGTTTTATAGCTCAGCAATTGAGCGCCACTCTGTAAAAGAATAACTGTTCTTAATGTTATTTACTGTATGAAGACTAGGGCGTATTGTTCTTTGATTGATTATTGAATTATCTCTCAGATGAAAAGAAAATGTATGTGAAATGTAAGCATATTACAATTAATGAGGTATTATGAAATCATTCAACCATTGGAAAGCTTAAGATACTCATCCAGCAAGCAGCTTCAATGATTTGATTCTTTAACAGAAGATATAAAAACCTTTACATTTGATGTCTAACCTATTATTTTCTTTGGTATTCTATCATTGTCATTTTAAAAGAAATAGTCATCCAAAACTACCAAATCCCTTTTTGATGGATGTGTTAAAACAGATAATTGATTAATTGATGAACTGGAGTCATGTATATCATTGTGTTGTTTTCATCAGATGTTTGGACTCATTCAGACGGCTCCCATTCGCTGATACATCTGCTGGTGAACAAGTGATGTAATGCTAAAACTATATATTAGATGGCCTGAGGGTGAGTACATTTGCTGCATATTCACAGCATTTGTCACTTTGTGGTCCAAGTGTCAGGATTTTCGTTGAAATTTAGGTTGACATGAAAGTGGCAGTGTGTACAGAACTCTTGTTGTTTATTCATGTTAATTCTACTTAAAGTCTATGGAGTATTGGGGATTTTATTAAATAAACATGTTCTTTTAGACTCAAAGAAGTGTAACCTGGGAAATGCAAGCAGCCAGAGTTATACTCGTTGTAGCATCGTGCCATAGGGCTTGCTTAGCAGAAAGAAATGATGGTGTAAAGAGAAATGCTGCAAGACAGCCTGTTTCAGTCTGCTAAAAAAATAAAATCTCATCTTTAGAGAGGAGAATGCCAATTTGTGATCCCAAACACAAGCCTAAAATATCGGAGTGGCTCAAGAGCGAGTTGAATGTCTAAGAGTGGCTCCAATACACAGGCTGTAACAATACATTGCAGAGCACAGCCTGTCAAACCTGAACAACTTGAACAACCTTGAGCAAAATATGCCAAAACAAACGGCACAAAATTACTTGAACCCACTCGAACAGCGTGACCGCTAATAAAGACTTGCCACAAAAGTCATTGCCAGGCCAAATTACAGTGTAATGATTGAAAGCTTGCATTATACGATGGTTATTAAAAAAAAAAAAGATAAATAATATTGCATAGTGCTAAATTCTAGTGTGGGTTTGGCTATTCAATAAAATTAGAAAACTGCTTTACCAAGAAGAATACTTAAAATCTATACTGCTTCCACCTCAGAATTTCCTGTACACTGGGTCAATGCAAAGTATATGAAGATATAATATGTCTATATGTTTGTTTGTCTGCCCTTCTGTGGCTTTCCATTGACACGTTTGATGCAAGACTGAGCTAATAATATAGATATATAAGTAACACATTGAATTAAACATGACATTTTAAAGTAGAAAGACTGAAATGGTATAAATTAGTGTATTGTTGTAAAATAGTCCAATATTTTTTGTTTAATGGATGGATGGATGGATGGATGGACAGATGGACGGACGGACAGATAGATTATCATTATATATTATCAGGCCATGGTCATATTATTTTGCTTAGAATTTGAGGTGCTTACTACCTGTCAATCATATTGTTGTTCACTTGGCAGTGGATCGTTCAAGAAAGTGGCATATTCCGCTTATCAGGTTTTCGTTTGATGTGCGAGAATGAATTTTTGCTTCTGTTGCTTTTGACAACTTTAAAAACACTGAGATGATGTGCCGCTGATCTCCTGCCCCAGCATCTCTGATTACAGCGTGGGGGTGTCTAATTCACATTTGGCTTCCAGAACAGCTAACATTGCTTACAGCATCTTTTAAGCCACCCTTATGTGGGCGATTTCATGTTTTACTATCCTTTTGAAGACATTTAGTCTTCACAATGTAGGCAAAACCTGACCCACACACAAATAAGACCATTGCTTTTCTGTCTTCTGCTCTTATTAGATTGCAGCTTCCAGCATGCATCATCTGCCAATCTTTCTCACTCTCTCTCCCTCTACTTTCATTTGTTCCTCTCTTCTTCTCTAGCTTCAAATCGAATGACCTCACCAGGGTAGTAATTGCTAAGCTGATCTGTGGCCTATCATTGTGCTGAATGAGGGTCCTGCTCTCTTTTCACCCATGTCAGGACAACAGCAGTTGCCAGGCACTGATCCGGTTTGTATCGACTGCCCCTGCACAGCAGCTGTTAACATTTGAAATTCATTCCATTATTAAATCTACAAGGGAGTCGGAATAGAGCTGATATATCCTTCTCTCGTATCTCTTTATATCGCTCAGTTCCTCTTCATTCTCTGAGGATCATAGGCAACAGAGCAAATTTGAGGCATCCTATAATGTTGTTTTAATTCAAACACATTTGTTCCTCTGACCCCAGTCAAAGCGTATTAATATCGTTTTGATTTACTAAACGGCGAACAACATGATCTGATGGACGCCAGTCTCAAATCCCCCGGTCTCCAGTCCTAAAACCTCTACTCACAGAAACGTGAAAGACACAGCAGAGGCGCCAAGCCACCCACATCCCTCCACACGCCATCGGCTGTAGGCAGGTCATCTTCAAATCCTGCCTCTCATCCAGCTCAAATCAGCCTCACTTTCTCTCTCTTTCTTTCCCCAGAGGTACCGACTGAAGGTCTTAGCGTGTGAATAGAGGCGAATAGCAGAAATCGCACCCCTGGGCTTTTGGCCATCATGCGTGGGAGGGAGGGTGGAGATAGGTAGAAAAGACGGATAGAAAATCGGAAAGTCTCATCCGATTGGGTTTCCCGCTAAGAGCCTTTCGAAGGCGGATGACTCAATCAGCGGCATTTCCAATGGGAGGCCAGAAGGTTTCCCTGGGAGGCTTTGTGCTTGGAGGCAGAGGCACTTTCAGCGGCAGTCTGAGGTTTAGAGAGCTCAAAAGAAGCTTTCCTATTGTTCCAGCTTAAGCTAGACTCACCTGTGCTAAAGGTGTATTTACAAGCAACACCACAAAAAAAGTTTTCCTAAGTACTTGAAATGCATCTTGGTCTTATTAACATGGTATTCATGGCATTTATTTGTACAATTTATATTTTGGCTATACATTGAAATGCATAATATGCACATATTTACAGCATCAAAATAAATAAATAAAAATTGCATGCACAGCGTTAGAAGTTAAAATCTTTATGGGTGTGTGTGTGTGGATAGATAGATAGATAGATAGATAGATAGATAGATAGATAGATAGATAGATAGATAGATAGATAGATAGATAGATAGATAGATAGATAGATAGATAGATAGATAGATAGATAGATAGATAGATAGATAGATAGATGGATGGATAGATTAAATAAAGGTTAACAAAATGAAATAATTACAGAGTAAAAGTAGATAAATAAGCAATTAAAAATTTACTCAAATTGCAAAATGTGAACATTTAACTAAATGTTACATTTTGAAGTACAAAAATTTAAAGAGTGAAGTATTTTCTTGTAAAACAATCTCCAATAATGTTTTTTAACTTAGATTTTTTTTTACAGTGTATTCATTCCATGAGTTCGATATCCATTGAACCTAAAATAGTGTGTGTGTGTGTGTGTGTGGGGGCATGTTTATGTGGTTTATGAGGACACAAATTTGTATAATGACATGGGCATGACATAGGTATTACAAGTAGAAGGTGATTTATGAGGACATTTTCAATTGTCCCATAATTTAAAACGCTTATAAATCATACAGAGTGAGTTTTTGAGGGAAAATAGAAATGCACCGTCTCCTGTGAGGGCTAAGTTTAGGTGTAGGGTAGGTGTAGGGCAATAGCACATACAGCTTGTACAGTATAAAACCATTACGCCTATGGAAAGTCCCGTAAAACCATAAAACCAACGTGTGTGTGTGTGTGCGTGCGTGCGTGCGTGCGTGCGTGCGTGCGTGCGTGCGTGCGTGCGTGCGTGCGTGCTGTCAGTATATTAATCATGTACATTTCAGTGTCTAGGCAAACATACAGGAATTTCCTGTTTGAATTTTTATGCATTCCGACAGTTACATTTATAGAATTGTATATTTATGCTTCAGGTTGCTATGTTGCGTAGCAACCATAACCAGTGTCCAATTTGGCTAATTAACTAAATTACACAGGCATTTCATCAGAGCAGTGACATTACAGTGCATTACAGTGACTTACTTCTCACACCATGCCTAGCAACATCCCTTAACCATAAAAAAATCACTGTAATGCACTGCCTTTATCTTATAGCTTATTATGTTGCAATTCCTTAAAAGAGATAACGAGAGGTCAGTGTACTATGAGCGACATGTGGATATTCTCTGCTTAGCTCTAAGTAGAAGCTTTTTATAGTTGCGGCTGCACAGGGGGAATGCGTTCGGTCAATGTCTCCTGTTAAGTAAGGGTAAAAGCCCAGCATTTAGTGTAAGACCATCTGCTGTGCATTCACTAGAGTTGTATTGACCACTAAGATTAGATTTGCCATTTGCTGGGAAAGTGCTGTTTGGATCGGAGCAGGTGTACAACTGTTTATCATTCTCAGACCTGCAGACCCCACAAGCGAAAACAGGGCCGAGGGGAACGAGATGTTTGTGTGTGAGTGTAGGTGTTTCCCCAATGTTTACACTACACTAAACTGTTTACCACTTTGAGTCCTCCGCATGACTCTCATGTGAGCATATTCTCCATTTCTAAATGCCTAAAACTGAATAAGTTGTTTTTTTAGTTACAGCAGGTGTGCATGTTCGTATCTTTGGAACTGAAATCGACATCTCCCTTGGCTTCCTTCAGTATTTTGTCCAGGAGACCGTAATCTTCGCCCTGTCTTAGAGCTGACAGCACTGTAAGCCCAGCTGCAGGAGGATGAAGCCATCTGTCTTTGCTTTTCAATCAGCTTCCTCACACAAACGCTTCCCGCCTCTTTTGTTTGCGTTCATGTTTTTTCATTTGACGGAGTCTTAGAGGGATCAAATGAAGCGGCGTGCGTGAGAAGATATGTTTTTTATGTTTTTTTTGTATGCGTGTATGTTGTTTTCTATCAGTGAGGCTTCTTCCCACTTTTTTCCAATCTTTCAGGGGGATTAGAGAGGGGAGTGATGGCTTTGCTCACTGGCAGACGTATCATAAAGCTACGGCTTAGACAAGTCACTGGAGCCACAAAGAAATCGGCACACCTCTAAAACCCCTCCACACACACACACAGCCGTAAGCTGTCTCACACACACACACCTGATACAGTGAGAACCGGGTGAGCAGAGGGACATAGAAAGGAGGACTTGAACAGAACAGAAAGTGAAGTCTGCTTGTAAACACCCAAACTGTTAAGTGCAACTCTGTTCTTGTACACTATCAGTGCCAAAGCGGCACTTTGCCAGCACATTATTTTACACTGTAGTCAACACTAAAGAGTTTTTCCTTCAAAACTATGAAACACTCTTAGTTGTGCTTATTTGCTAAAAAAAATATTTTGAAAGATTGAAGGTTAGTAAGATTTACTTATTTTTTTACCTTTAGATTTGACTTTTTTGTGTACTTTATTAAGCAAGAATAACAAAAAAATATTCCACAAAATATTAAGCTGCACAGCTGTTTTCAACACTGATAATAATAAGAAATGTTTCTTCATCCCCAAATCAGCATATGCTATTTATTGTATTGTATATTTATGCTATATTGCTATATATATATATATATATATATATATATATATATATATATATATATATATATTCAGATAAAAACTGATATATTAAATTGTAATAATATTTTACAAAATACTATACTTTGAATAAATAAATGCGGCCATGTCAGGAAAGTATTATATTCTTATTTTAATCATAATAATAAATGAAAAATAATAAGAAGAAGAAGAATAAATGTATTATTGTTATTAGTATTAGTTTTAATATTATTATAATCATTATTTTAAATATGTATGAATTCATTATTAATATTTATAATTAATTATTATTGTTGTTGTTGTGCATTTTTCATTTAATATAATTAAATATTCAGGCTTCCAACTGAGTCAGGATTCCAAATGAAACTTCTTACATTTTGAAAAATTCTAAAACTTTTGCAGTTTCTTTATGTATTACCCCACTTTCTACAGGGGAACCATTGAGAGTGTGCTGACCAGCTGCATCACTGTCTGGTACGGGAACTGTAGTTCAGCAGACCACAAAACCCTCCAGCGGACAGTGAACACAGCTGCAAAGATCATCTGTGCCCCTCTCCCCTCCATCCTGGATATTTTCCTTACACGATGCTCCAGCAAAGCCAATAGTATCGTGAAGGACCCCACTCATCCTTCTCTCAGTCTCTTCCAGCTCCTACCTGTACCGGCGCATTAGAGCCCACTCCGCCAAGACTGCTCAACAGCTTTTTCCCCCAGGCTGTGAGAGCCCTGAACTCAACTCACCCCGTCCCTCTCTGAAATCCCATACAAACTCCCTATCTACTGAAACATGGACCATCCCCCCACCCCCAACCTTACCATATCACAGGAAAAAACTGTCAAACTGTTTTGTGCAATTCAAAGTGCTACACACAGGTAAAACAGTATAAACCTATACACAACTAACCTACTGACAGGTTTTGACTATACATATGCTATATGTAAAAATGGTTACCTATCCATAAACAAAAAAATAGATGGGGAAGAGTGTAAGATAGTTTTTAGTGAGTGAGCATGTAAACATACATATATTACTGAGTCTTTTGCGGGGTTATGTACACACAGTGGTGTGTGAAAAGTGTCTAGTGCGAATAGAGGAGAGTGTGTTACTAAAGTAAATTAGTTGTGTATAGGTTTATACTGTTTTACTCCATTGTTGTTTGTCTGTATTGATGTAGCACTGTGGTCCTGTGAGGCACGACATCTCGTCCCTCTGTATGTCCACACATGTAGCGGAATGACAATAAAGCTCAACTTGACTTGATTTTACTTTGACTTTACTTAGTTAATATACTATAAAGTAAGATTTTCAGAACCCATAAAATACATACCATTATTATTAAAACAAAATATTTAATAAATGACCAAACAAAATAAGAATTTGATTACATAAAGTTTCTGTTTTTTTCCAATGTGTCCAAACTACCCTAGCAACAATAATGTGTCTTAAAACGCATTACTCTTCTTTCAAAACATGTTTATTGAAGATGTCTCCCATGTCAGGTAAGCGGCTCCTGTGGGAAGACAGTTCTCATTTGTGAGGAGGGACATCAAAGCGTCGCAGCTCTGCATTAGTGAGTCAGGGAGAGCGGGACTGTTTATCCTTTGCAGAGGCGGTACGTATGAATGCAACTGCGTGCTTCTTCCACAAGCTAATTCTGAATAAATCTTCATCCCATTTAATTATACTACAAAGTCTTTCACCTCAGCCCTTCGCCCAAGCCTTTTGAAGCGTGTGTGTTTGTGCGGAGAAGAGAGTCACTTTTAATTTTTTGATCTGGGACGAGTGTCTCTGAGAGACACAGGGGAGGGACCTAGGGACAACTCTCCTGGCTAACTCTGATCTGAGTCTGTGGCAGTGTGAGTGTGTGAAAGAGAGAGACAGGGAGAAGTGGGGAGGGAAAACATCACGCTTTTCACTCAGACACAGCCAGGTAGGATTTTTTCAGATCCATAATTCATGGTATTTTTTTCTAGGTGTCTCCCAGAGAATAAGAATGCTCTTTATTTGTGACCGTACAGTGTCTGCGTGGGGGTTAACGCATGGCAGCGTTCAGCGCACATTTAGACTTCAAACACACAGCCAGCCGAGGGTGTCACGTTTTAATGCGCCCTTTCGGGGGAAAATAACATAAGCACAGCTACAGGCACGGTGTCATCTGCACTGTCAAATCCTACAGGAGAGGCACTGCATGCACTACTGTATTTAGTCATGAGTGAGGGAGGAAGAGAGAGAGAGAGAGAGAGGGGGGGGGCATGGATGAGAGCGCAGTCTCAGTTGAATGGGTGCAGAGCTTTTGTGTTGTGTACTTCAGTTCAGTCCGATTAGTTTGTGATATGCAAACTATGATATGTTCCGTTTCTAAGGCAACATACAGCACACTAACTGTGTGCATCACATGCTGAGTTGAATGAAGATAGTCCAGAAAGAAAAGCATCTTTTTTTAAAGAACACGCCTGTGGCTCCCACATTTTTTATATAACAGGAGTGCTCTCTTTATACAATGAGCATTCAAACACAATTGCAAACTACCAATTGTCAAGTTTATCGATTGGTAAAAATGAAAAGGGAGAGTGAGCAGATTTATCACAAGAGGACATATAGAAAGGAACTTTCTAGAAAGTGGTTATTTCCTGCCACAACCTTAAAAATAAAATGCATTTTTGTCAAAAGAATATTTTCTTTTCTATGTTGTGCACCTCTTCTCTCTTCAGGAAGGTTTCTTTCTGTCAGCAGCTTCTTTCTGCATATTTTAATGTTAATAATGATGATGATGATGATGATGATGATGATAAGGAGAAGAAAAATAAATGTATTGTTGTTGTTGATGTTACTATTATTATTTTTATTTGATCTGATCACTAATAATAAAACTGAAAATTGATAACTCTATGAAGTATTAAAAGCATTGTAATAGTAATATTGTTGTTGTAAGAAATATTTTATTTATATAAATAATTATTATAGAATTATTATATGCATAATAATGTTGTTGTTGTTGAAGAAATATTTTATTCATTTAATTATTATTTTTATATATGTGATAATTTTATGTTATATACATGATAGTAATAAATAATAATACAACGATTATCATTTTTATTATTAATAATCATAATAATATTATAATACAATAATACATAATTATTATAGAGTCATTATATATTATTTACATAATAATAATATATTATATTTATTTTATTATTATTATTATTATTATTATATCATTAATGAATAAGTTAAACTTATGGTCATTATGTTAAGCTTATGCTTATCATAAATTCAGTTTTATATTTTAACAGGCTAAATTAATTTTAATAAGTTATAAAAATGATATTTATATTATAAATTACCAAATTAATAATAAGAAGCTTAGTATTTCATAATTTCAAATTATTTTACACCTATTTATACTATTTGCATTTGTCACAGTGTTAATGGTTATTTATACATAAAAATATTCAGCTGCCTTTATATTTTTAGGAAATGTATCCTACATAAGGGGATTATTATATTTGGGGGTCCATGACATCAGAGTTTGAAAACACCCGTTAACCTAAAACCTACAAATGATGTTGGCTATAATAGTTGTCAATAGATATCAAACACAGATCAGTGTGTAAACACATCCACCCCCATCCGCGATGTCTTTGCTCTGTTCCTTCCTGTCCAGCAGAATCTATCAGATCACTGTTTGCTTTGTTATGTCCTCAGGTTTTATGGGTTAATGAACTGTCATCTTCATGGCAACTGGTGAACCTGTGTGAAGGTTACCCCAGTGACGGCACGCAAAGCCTGTGTCATCTCAAGTCGCCGCTGATGTCAGTCACGCTGAAAGTCATTACCCAGAAGCACTTAGGAGCACGCCTCCCGTCTTAGCAGGTAAATCGTCTGTAATTGTGTCGTCCGGCCGATCAGACGTAACGCTCGTCCCATTTGTGCCTCGTTGTACTCATGCAGCTCACGTAAGCGGAGTTATTTACAGTCGTTTATCTGTGTTGGTTGCTTTTCGTTATTATCAGTGAGGTTTCAACCTCATTTGTCTCTGATAAGGGTGACCTTTGATCTTGAGTTGTACCATATTCATCTTGTTCTGTATTTTCTTTCAATAGCCAACTTTAGAAGGACGCTTAAAAGGAATAGTTTACTCAAAAGATTTGCGCCTTCCCTTCCCCAGGCTTAGATGGTTTAAGCTGGTCTCCCATCCTGGCGATCTGGTATTTAGCTGGTCGGCCAGCTGAAGAGTCTCCAAAACCTTGTTCCTGGGACAAAGTAACCATAACTACCCCATGATATTAGGGTTAAGTCCTAGGGTTCTGGTTGGATGGCAAAACAAATTGTTGATCTAAGAATGTACTACTGTTCAAAAGTTGGGTCAGTGAGATTTTTAAAATGTTTTTAAAAGAAGCCTTTGATGCTCAGCAAGGTTTCATTTATTTGATAATAAATAGAGTAAAACAGTATAGTTGTGAAATATTATTACAATTTGAAATAACTGCAGTCTATTTTGAATATATTTTCAAATTTATTTCTCCAGTCATATGATCCTTCAGAAATCATTATAATATTCTCATTTGGTGCTTAACAAACTTTCTTACTTGTATCGATGTTAAAAACAGTTGTGCTGCTTAATATTTTGTGGATTGTTTATTCTTTGATGAATAGAAAGTTCAAAAGATAATTATTTATTTGAAAAATAAATATTTTAACATCATAAATTTGTTTGCCACTTTTGATTAATTTAATGTGTCCTTGTTGAATAGAATTATTGCAGCTTTTTCAACTGCTTTCAAATCTTTACTTGTCACACAATTTATGAAACCTGCACTCAATCACCAGAACCACACACCAAATCTGCAAAAACATTATCAGCCTTTGACTCAGTTTTCAATTTCATAAAACACTGTTTGCAAAACAGAACACACAATTCTCTATTTAACAAACAAAAATCTAACATGAAGTATCTGGATTTCCATTTTAAAACACAACCAATCAAAATGCCACACTAATTCATCAGTGCCTCACACTATCTCCTCACATTGCTTTACTTAACTCCAACCAATCATGGCTTTAGAATAGGCCTATAAATACACATCTACACAACTACACATGGTTGATGTATTTGAATATACTCTATTCACAACCACAAATGCTTAAAAAAAAAAAAGTTTGGTTTCAATCTTGCTTTCGAATTTACCTTGGATTTTCAACATCTCTCTAATTACTTTTAATCCTGTACAGAAATGTACATAGGAACTCATGAAAAAAGAGCTTTAGGTTTTGAATAACATTGTGTTTACAATGTAACACAAATGTTTGCTTTTGAGATGTGTTTGTTATATTTTGAATGCAGTGCTTCATTTTGCCAGAGATGTGAGGCATTTTGAATTTTGTTTCAATTCTTGGATTTGTGCATTTTGGGGAAAAAACAGGCAAAGCTTTGAAAATGTGTGTAAGCAGTTGAAAAAATATTTACAAAAACAACACTTACAGGTACATCTCAAAAAATTTGAATATGGTGAATATGTTTTGTAACTTATTTAAAAAAGTGAAACTTTCAAATATTTTAGATTCATTACATGTAAAGTAAAACTCTTAAAAAGTTTTTATTTTATTTTGATGATTAGAGCTTAAAGCTAATGAAAGTCAAAAATCGGTATCTCAAAATATTAGAGAATTAATTAATTTATTTTTTATAAATGACCATCCATACAGTATAAATTCTGGGTATATCGTGTTCTTTGAAACCACAATAATGGGGAATACTGCTGACTTGGAAATGGTCCAGAAGGCGATCATTGACACCCTCCACAAAGAGGGTAAGTCACAGAGGGTCATTACTGAAAGGGGTGGCTATTCAATGAGTGCTGTATCAAAGCATATTAAATGAAAAGTTGACTGGAAGGAAGAAATGGGTAGGGCAATGTGCACAAGCAACAAGGGATGACCACAAGCTTGAGAATAGTGTCAAGCAAAGCTGATTCAAACACTTGGGAGAGCTTCACAAGGAGTGAACTGAAGCTGGAGTCAGTGCATCAAGAACTCCATAGAAAATCTCTGAGGTATTGTCAAGAGGAAGATGAGAGACACCAGACCCAACAATGCAGATGACCTGAAGGCCGCTATAAAGCAACCTGGGCTTCCATTACACCTGAGCAGTGCCACAGGCTGATTGCCTCCATGCTACGCCGCATTGATGCAGTAATTCATGCAAAAGGAGGCCCAACCAAGTATTGAGTGCATAGAAATGAACATATTTTTCAGAAGCCTGACATTTCTGTTTAAAATATCCTTTTTTATTGATCTTATGTAATATTCCAATTTTCTGAGACACTGAATTTTGGGTTTTCATTGTCTGTAAGCCATAATCATCAAAATGGCAATAAATAAAGGCTTGAAATATTTCACTCTATGTGTAATGAATCTATATAATGTATGGGTTTCACTTTCTGAAATGAGTGACAAAAATAATGAACTTTTTCATGATATTCAATTAATTTTAGATGTACATGTACTGACCCTAACCTGACCCTAACTTTTAAATGGCAGTGTCGCTCTAAGAACTACTTGGACAGTAAGACAGTAGTCTTGTTGGGCTAGAAAGCATATTCACCCAAGGTCCTAAATACACAGTAGAAACTCCAAAAAAGGCAATTACCAATTTAAGTGGCTACACGGATGGTCACATGTCTGGGTGCGAAGCAGTGGCTAATTTGTGCAGCATGTGAACATGATGTTCTCCGTGAGACAGCAGGGCTCTCTGCTCTGAGCTCTTATAAAAGTAGCACATTAGTGCTGACACAAAAAGAGGTAGCAGACAAGAGGAGAGCAGAAAGAATGACAGAAGAATCACTCTCACCGTCTCCTGCTCTTTCTCTGTGTAACACCAGTGTGCTGCAGCTGCCTTATGGAGCACAGGTGTGACAGCACTGACAGTTTTATTGCCACACCATCAGTTCCGTGTCATCTCCTCGCATTTTTAGGTCTTTGCTACTCGCTCCCTCTTTCTCTCTCTTTTCAGTCCTTGGGTCACTTCTACAATTATCAACTCGCTACTTTAAACCCATTTTTGTGATTGTTTTTTATTTAACCCCCCGTAGTATGAGGACCAATTATTAGAGCCCAAAATGGTCATTGTCTTTATTTAACAAGTGTGTAGCTTTGAACCTATTTTGTGTCTTCCCTCACACTCCATGATCTATCTGTCTCTCTCTCTCATCGTGGAAGGTAATAATTCTGTGCCCGGTGTGTGAGTTCGGTGGATGGTGTGTAATAAAAGCTATTGTCATGAGCCTTCATGCTGTGTGTGTGTGTGTGTGTGTGTGTGTGTGTGTGTGTGTGAGTGAAGACTGCAGGGAGGTCTGAACGCATATAATTTCCTCTACAGTCATTTACAATAGACAGTCAATATGAAGTCTCTCTTTTTCTTTCCCTCTTATTTTTGCTCACCCGTTCACCTAGTTCTCTCGGTTGAAGAGCAACATTGCCCCCTGTAGGCCAAGTGCTGTTGTTTTACATCAGTCTTTAGTTGGGAAGTGATGAGAGTGATTGGATTGAGGAAGCCCATTTCCAACACATAAGAAAAAAAACAAGTCATGCTCTGATAAATCGAAATTATGACATAGAATCATAACTATGACATAAATAATTGAAACTATAAGATTAAAACTCATAATTAAGACATTTCAACTATATATTTATGACTTTTTGTCATGCTCTGATAAATCGAAATTATGACATAGAATCATAATTATGACAAACAAATTGAAACTATAAGATATATATATAATTAAGACATTTCAACTTCATATTTATGGCTAAGTTTTGTAGGGTATGTACAATAGCATCTACAGCTTTTGTCAAAATTAACTTGTCATCTGGAAACTGACTTTGTGCCATATATATATATATATATGTGTGTGTGTGTGTGTGTGTGTGTGTGTGTGTGTGTGTGTGTGTGTGTGTGTGTGTGTGTGTGTGTGTGTGTGTGTGTGTGTGTGTGTGTGTGTGTGTGTGTGTGTGTGTGTGTCTGTGTGGTGGAAATTGCCTTCTATAAGTACATTTTGTTTTGATGTTTCTTTTGAATCTTGTTTTTATAGAGAGCTGATGATGTATTTGATCTCCCTACCCATAAATATAACTTGTATTATTATTAATAGGCCTTATGATATATAATTATTGAGTTTTTAAAGTTGGTCCTCACAATGTTGATGATCTCAGGATCTGCTATCTTTGTGGAGTCATTTGGTCCAAATGGTATCTGCTAAACCTGACCCACACATACAAACACACATTTAGGGAGAGATGATGAGTATGCAGCAGGACCTGAAAATAAACCATTTCCTGCCATTTTTGAAATGGCCTGTAACTGCCAGTGCGTGTCATCAAAGAACTGGCTCTAAATAATGTTTCTCGAGGGTCAATGCAGCTGCTTCAACAATGTTCAGCATGCAACAATTTGAGCTTCAAATCATGAAGACTGTACAATCTTACCTCTTAATAGAACATCCATAACTTACCATAATTTACTCACCCACATGCCATTCCAAACCTGACTTAATTTATATGGAACACAAAAGAAGAAATTTAAAAGAATGTCTTGGTGATTTTTCCTCCATACAGTGAATATGTGAGGCCCAGTGTTCTTGAGGATGGGTAAATGATGACAGATGATTGCAGGCTCTGCAGTTGACTGTAATGGTGAATGGTGGTACTGGTGTTTGGAAATTAAACTGTCACTTTCAGACCCTTTTAGTTGCACACAGTATGTCATTATAGGAAACTGAATGTACTTTTTCCCATTAATTTAGAGCTGAATGAATCTGTATGTTCACTCAAACTAAGGCTCTTTTAATATTTATTTTAAAGTGCACTGAGTACAAAATTTGAAACCCCTAGAATAACCATTGAGAATTTAGTAGAGTCTTTATTTTGCACACCGCTCAATTCACTTGTGTAGCTTGCTCAAGAAAGCTGCTAGACAGTCAGAACGTGTTGCCCAGGACTTCAAGGCTACAGCTATTTAATATGATCCTTGTAGATACACGTGCATCTTACACGTGTCACTAAAGTTTCCACCCTTTCTATCAAAGACTTTCTATCCAAGATATAAATAAATTACATTTTAAAATATTAAAATCAAAAACAGGTATGTTATACTGTAATAATACTGTATAAAAAGTATTACTGTTTTACTGTATTTAAAAAAAAAATATGCAGCCTTGGTGAGCATAAGAGAAGTCTTTAAAAAGCATAAAAAATCTTACCACTGAAGCACACATAGAAGATATATGAGAAATACAGGGCATATGCAGAAATTAATTGACTCCTATTTGCCTCCTTTTATGCATTGTAGGTGTCAGGTCCACATATTTGGCCCAAAGAAGGTATCCAATTGTGGATGAAGGTTTCCTGCATGTTTGGTCTTTTCAATGCGCAAAGTACTTTAATTTAAGTTAAACTCTAATATGACTCCATTTCATTATGACCTCGAATTTAGGTTGAAATGCAAATTGGTTGTTTGTCTGTTTCTAATTAGTATTCTTCTGATATTTGATTATTCTAGTTAACTCTTTACTTTATATTTACTCATTTATTCAGGTGCTCATGTCGCTAGCAAGGATACAACATAATCTACTAGAGTCAATAATTACAGAGTAAAACAAAATAGGATCAAATATAACAATTTATTATCAGTCAGGTAAATATGTATTATGCCAATTACATAGCCAATTCAGAGATATCAAATTATATCAATACAAAACATCGAATTCTCAAAGGTAAATCTACGAGTAAATGCATACCTGACTTTATAGAAATGCATAGTGTGAAGTATAGAGACACACCACACTACGGGCTTCTGGCTACAGAATCGTGTCAATACAGTCAAACATGACTGTAAATATCACTTGCATTCATGTAGAACATTATATTCTGTATATGTATGTATGTTAATGCACTGTGTGTGTGTGTGTGTGTGTGTGTGTGTGTGTGTGTGTGTGTGTCCATCTCAGAAATTCAAAGTTTCTGTCATTCTTACATAGGTTTAAGAACAGATGGTCATGTAATAGACAACTGCATAAAAAGACAGCAGGTATTTTGTCTCATTGACCACCTTGAATACACAGGGTTCCAAGGCTCGGAAGTTTGGATTTTGCCCATGAGCAACCTCCGAATGTATCAAAGTGTTACTGTGATCTAGATAGAGAGAGTTCAAGAAGCATAGCACACTCCACAATCCATCACTTGTACACCCTATTCTGTGCACATACTCAGCATCCGTTTCACATGGGATACAGATGCATAAATGCTGCTCCACAGAGAAAATGATTTTGTTCTCCTTCATCCATACAGACATTTTGTTCGCCCAGTCGCTGACACAGAGAGGGCAGAGAGCACAGAGGATCAGCTATCACAGCCATTATCAGGAAGCCTCTAGTTCTTCCTTGTCTGAATAAATGAAAACGCACCCACACATTTGTTATGTTTCACTTGCTGTTGATAATAATACATGTTGAAAAAAAGGAAAACAAAATAATATCTGCTTTTTCTTGGCACACGCATATGTATGCAAGCACACGCACTTTTCTCACAGTGCTCTGTTTCTCTCAAGTGTAAAGGAACATAATACAATGGCACACGTCAATCACATAAATAGGGCAGAAATATGTCAACTTGATTATTCTTTTAACAAGCACCACAATCACTGCCTTATTTTCCTCTGTCAGTGTGAAACTCCGAAATGTCAAATTACCATACATGGCACAATCAAAATTAATATTGTGAGGTCTGGGTGGATTTGTTTGTCTTTCAGCGTAATGAGCTTGCAATGTTTGATTTCTTATCTTCTGTGTGTTAGCATTAGATTTCTTAGCTTTTGATTTGTGTTCCCAATAACAACAGAAATGCTATGGCTATATGGTACTGCTCACAAAGTGACTCCAAAAACATGTTTGGACACTTAACTGAATAGTTCACCCAAAAATGTAAAAGTGCTTAAATGTACTTACCTTCGGGCCATCCAAGATGTAGATGAGTTTGTTGCTTTATTGTAACAGTTTTGGAGAATTTTATCATTACATCATTTGCTTACCAATGGATCCTTTGCAGTGAATGGGTGCCGTCAGAATGAGAGTCCAAACAGCTGATAAAAACATTACAATAATCAACAATCAATCCACATTACTCCACTCCACTTTATCAAATATCATCTTTTGAAGTAAAAAGCTGCATGTTTGTTTTCTCCATTGGAAAATTTGTCTCATCTGAATCAGGAGAGAAATATGCAAAGATCAAGCACTGTTTACCAGCAGGGATAATGTATGTCTGTGGATTTTGATGTGAGAGGACAACAGGAGATGGAGTTTTTCACTGGAGGAAGCATTATTATGGGTCATGGACTGGCATTTTGGTCAGACCTTTTTTTCCCTCTTTTTTATCTAATGCAATAACATTCATACAGTTTTAAATGTGGCCTAAGGTTCCAAATATTTATCGGGACCAGTTATTATGAAAATTAAGTGTTTTAAACTGTGGATTTAATTTTACTTTTGCTTTGAATAAATTCAGTAACATTTTAGCAAGCTGTATTTGTATATGCTCAATTATTAAAAAGTGCATGGCTAATTGGGCTTTATTAATTGCAAAATCCTTCTCAGGCTTCTGAAAACACTGAGCAATGCTTTCCCAGGTTCTGCTCAAACAGATTGCTTGCTGCACATTAACTCCCACATTCAGCTTGTGAGTCATGTTGAAAACCTTGAGATAGTGAATAATGAATGCATGTCACATAAAAAA
This sequence comes from Gymnocypris eckloni scoliostomus, assembly GCA_027564155.1. NCBI lineage: Eukaryota > Metazoa > Chordata > Actinopteri > Cypriniformes > Cyprinidae > Gymnocypris > Gymnocypris eckloni. Next base: position 20,843,373 of record CM050426.1, read on the forward strand.
CAAAGAACGTAGTAGATTGCATGAATGCACAACCAAAACCACTTACATTTCACTGCTGGTTGTATTCTGTATAATTGTGTATGTGACGAATAAAATATATATATATATAAAACACATTATGAAAACAAATATTTGATTGAAATGTCAACCTAGGTGACAGGAGTTTGAGAAAAATACAAATATAAAGACCTTTGACACACTGTCTTACTTTTGACAGCTTTTGAATTAAACATTAAAAAAATTGCCCTTTTGACATTAACATTGCGTATAGAAAAAATTAACAGTCAAAGTAAAGGAAAGAAAAAGCTGATGAAAAATAGTACCTTTTCATTTGGGATTTTGTATAACGTCACTGTGTATTGAAGGTAACTTATTTACACAGGTGAAGGGGACTATGCTTGTTGCTTGGGTAGCGTTTTCTTTGGGTTAATAGGATAGTTTGGTCAAAAATTTTACTTCTGTACTGTCCCTCATTCCAAACGGATATGACTTTCTTTCCCTTTATAAAAAATGAGAAATTATGATATTAATAATGGTCACACTTTTAATTTTTTGGTGTGAGCTATCCCTTTAAGAACATTTAAATTTGTTTCATGCAAGCGAAAAAGTCAAACATTTTAAAACGGTGTTATATTTTAACCACAATTATAGTCTGTAGCCTATAGGCATCGTCCTAACCATGGCAGCACCAGAGAAGTGCGTGTAAATACTTGTCTGTGTGTGTCCATTGTGCTTTGTCTTCTATTACGCTGCTATTTTTAAACCTGGCAGGCATCACATTATGTCTGTTTCTCTGTGTAATGTATTTAATGACACAGCGCACTTTCTTTCCTTTTGAGCCATTACCAACCTCTAAATCCACTAAAGAAGCTCCAAAGGTCACAGCACTATGACAACCATTGGCTGTTCGCCGCTGATGTCATACATTCGTGTGCACGCGCTCAATTAACTCAGGATCAAGCCGGAGTTGACAGAGAAAGTTGATGATCAGCTTCATGGTACCAACAAAGCCAGATTGGAGTGGTTAGGTTTTGTTAACTCAAACATATCCTATAACTCTGAATTTGTTCATCTACCATCATGGTACAGGCCCCTGGTCTACTCTTTACTCCCGGTGTTCCTGTGTGTCTGCCCTGCCTTGTATTGCCCTGCCTTGTATTGCCCTGCCTTGTTTGTATTAAAGACTGTTATATTTTAGTTCACTCCTTGTCTCTGTGTTCCTCGTTCCTCCCCGCTGTATGCACCGTGACAGATATATACTGTTATCATGAAATAAAATTACTCAAATCTTGATAAAGCAATAAGCCCCAAGAAGCCGTGGTTTACGGTGAATTTATAACAGCTAAGGGACATTGTTAGACATGAAGCGAAGCAGAGTTTCACTCTGTTATGTGCTTAGTACATTAATAATGTTTCACAAAATCAAACAGAGCAAATAAGTGTAATGATATTAATAAAAAACATATTCTTCCACCAAACAATGTAGTTCCTCAGAAACAGTTGTGGTTGGAACTAAGTGGTTGCCAAGCAACACACAAAGTAAACAAAGGTGTTTGTAGTGTAATTTACAACTGCTTCAAACGTGGCTCAACCAATCAGAATCAAGGACCGGAACTATCCATAATTAATTCAATGTGTTTGACTAGTTTAACTGATTCACTTCAGCCAGTAACTCAAAAATCAGACTGATCTCAACTTAAAACTCATCAGTTCAACATGAATCAGGTCAACTTTCAATACAAAGAATCTGCTGAGTAAAAACAAAATTCTCACAAATAAGATAAAAATAGAAAATATAATTTTAGCACACTATAAAGCTTAAAACGCATCATGGAACAATTAATGAATCCATATTAATGATAGTAAGGGTGTTTGTGTTTCAAGAGGTACTGTAATTAAGAAAAAAACTTGATGAAACCATGTGAGCGCTTCTGAAGTTACTTTATCTTTTCCATATTTACAGGGATTGAAGAAAACTTCATAAAGTGAATGTTCTAATCAGTGTGTTGTTGAGTATTTTATTTTTTTACTTTGTGTAATTTTCTTCACATTGCTGAAATTCTCTCCTCAGCTCCATTTCTTTTCGCTCTCTCTCTCTCTAATAGACCTGCCTTGAGGTGTTCTGTAATAACTGAGAGGATGAAAAAAGTGAACTGGAGCACCTGTCCCCGTTTTTTCCTTTCCGCCCTTCACTGCTCTCCTTTCTAGCATTCAGTTCATTTCAGAGGTAATGATCCCTCCTCTCCACTTTAAAGGGAGAGACAGAGAGAGGACAAGAAGCTCACAGGGAGGTCAGGTTAGAGAAAAGACCTTATCCTGTTTTGTACTGGAGGAGGAGAGTGGCTGCATCTGCTCACATACGAACACGTCCATCCTTATTTCCCTGCCAGCCCATGCAGCAAGACTCCATTAAAGAGGGGAAGAGAAGAAGAGATAGATAAAAGAGGTGATGTGAACATGATGTCCTTGCATTCTCTAAGTGATCTCTGGTGCCCTTCTTCCTTTGAGTGAATGGATAAGAGGATAATTGCTCACTTCTTTTTCCTTGTTAACAGGTGACGTTCTTCCCTTCACATTGGTAACGGGTCAATGTCCAGCTCACCACACTCTCACTGGAAGTTCTGTCCTATTTTGCATTACTTTTATTCCAAAAGGTACCTAACTACATCAGTAGAACATCTTCGGCAGGTCATATCAACAACAAAAAAAGTGCTTTTATTCAGGCATCTGAAGTTTTCTCAGAAAATAGCATAATTTACTCAGATCAGGTTTGGTGTGAACAGGTGTTTAGATGTTTTAGAAACAATGGGCATTCTGGAAGGCTTTTTAGCACTTTTAACTGATTCATTCATTTGTTGAATGGCTTTACGGTGCAAGATTTTTTAAGTTTCTCAGTTAAATACATTACCTTTCAGTTAAATATAGTTAAATATATCTATTTTTCTCTTTTTATATTTTATATTATGTGTTGGTTTTTATTACTCTTTTGCTAGGGATATAAAAGATAAATGAGAAAAGATCAATCATTATATAATTCTGTAATTTATGAATTATTTAAAACTGTGATGCTCAACATATTAATATAATCTTCTGCAGTGTTCTTGATCACTTTAATCAGCAGGAGCTGTCCATATATTCAAGAGTTTAACTACAATTTTAAGTCATCTGCTCATTGGGAAGGCAGACGTATTTTAGGCACCACACTGGACCACTCTCTGTTCACCCATTTTTAATGGTAATCTAACTGACTTTATTTGTTTCAACTTTATTTACAATATAACTACACATATGTGGTGTACAGGATAGAGACATTGTTATGGACTGTGCTTTAGGACTTCCACCAGACGTGTAAGCACACGGTCACACACACATTCACTCTTAAACCCCTTTTACTTGATTATAGGTTGCATGGAACAGTGCAATTGCATTAGTAAATCACATTGTGCATGCTCTTGTGTGATCTAAGGCAGCACTCAGAGCCCATGGAGAGCATTATTATACATGCTTACGGCACATATAAACTACCGGCACTCGCCTTGTTCTATTTCAAAACTAGTCCAACTGTGAGTGACTGTGGGAGGGTAATAACAGTCAGGCTTCATAAAAGCGCTCAGTGATGTGTTGTATAAGTCTTCATGAAGTCTCGAAAATGAAACCAGTAATGCGTAACACATTTCCATCTGAGTGGTGTCCACAATTGCAAACTGTTTGAGTGGGCTATCTGACCTCCGTCTGGATCTTTAAGGTTTATTTTCTCTGCTCAAACACACACACACGTGTGCGCATAAGCACTCGCAGGTGCGTATGTGAACTCGCAACAAATATGATGCCATAAAGCTAGACAAATAATGGCTGAGATAGAAAGCAGAATGAACAGTGGTTTTAAATCAGAGCCATCTATGTATCTTGAATACAGATTTTATTTCAATCCCTGCAAAGAAAGGATGAAAGATTCAATCCAAACTCAGTCTCCCTTCCAAAAAAATATACATATGAATGGACTTCTATCATGATTAGATCTCACTGCCACAGAAAGGCATGTGTACGTGTGTGGATGTGAATGTGTGTGTGTTCTGTGAGTGAATGCCGGATGGTTTGTGGGGTCTGAAATAGCAGTGCAGGCTGGAAAAGGCAAGCAGAGTTTATAGAGTGGTATTATCAGTTTACGGCTGTACATCATCTCCCAAATCAAATCACCCCCCAGGGGGCTTTTCCCTGGCCTGCCCCCCCGCCTCAGGCCCCTCTCAGAGATGGAGCTTTTTCATTTCCGTAATCGCCTCGCTGCCATTCGCCGCCTCAGCTGCCAAGAGCCCACAACTCCATTACTGCGGTGACAGTGTGTGCATATGCGAGTGTGTATATGTATATGTGTGTGACCGTCAGAGAATCAGTCCCACAGGAGACAGACGGGAACAGTTTATGACTTCGGATACCTATAGAGTGAAATTTTCCGAGGCTCATTTAGACAAAATGGGAATGGGAAGCAACATACCGAAAGACAATGGTTAAAGTAATAGTTCACCTGAAAATGAAATGATGTCATCATTTACTCACCCTTGTGTCATTTCAAAACGGTATGACATTATTTATTGTGCGAAACACGAAAAAGGAAATAGTTTTGCATGCTAAAGTAAACAATAGCACCATTAAAGGTCCATATGATTTATGCTCTATATTCCAAGTCTTCTGAAGTCATACAATATCTTTTGTTTGAGGAACAGACATTTAAGTGGGCTGAAATTACATTAGAGAAGTAGGGATTTCAATATTTGCAAAGAATTAGTTGATCCCATTTCCCACCTTTTTCTCCTATTGTTGTTTTGATATAATTGAAATACTATTATCATTTTCAATTAATATTTTTACATTTTCATTTTATTAGCTATTTTTATATTCCTAAATAGTTTTACTTTCTTTTTTTCATCATTATATCACAGTTTTATTTAAGTTCCTATTTTTTTACTTTGGCTCAAATTTCTAGTTTTTTTTTTTTTTATTTAATTGTATTTCAGCTTTAAATTTTTTTTTTATTTAATCATTATATTACTTTCGGTTTTATTTCAGTTCATCATTTTAGTACTTTGGCCTACATTTATTTCAAAGCAACATTTCAAATTTTTGTTTAGTTGAAGGTATTTGTGTAATATTGATATTTTATTTACTTTATCTCACTTAATGTATTTTTAATAACTATAATATTGTTTCTCAAACAAAGCACCCATATTTCTTCAGAAGACTTGAACTATAGTGCAAGAGTCGTGTGAACCACATTTATGTGTGCTCATTTTTTATGTTTGCATGGAAACTGCAGCACAATCTTTAAAAACTCTCATTTTGTCTTCCATCTAAGAAAGAAAGCCACGAGGGTGAGTAAATGATGACAGAATATTATTTCTGGGTGAACTGTTACTTTAAGGGCATTTGTCTGTGTTTCTTTTTGAGAATTGTCTCACTTGTGTGTCACTTTCTTGCAGAAGAAAGAGTTCTGGTATTCCCAAATGGAAGTTCCTGAGGTTGTAGAATCCTCCCGGGTGTTCAGACAGCCTCCGAAGCCAAGAAAGACAGATTGTGTCTCACAAACAAATGCTCTGAAAGAATAATCCGTAAATTAAGCAGCTTAATATCTAATGGCAGGAAGTCTGAAGGTGCAATAGAATCAAACTTTGAATTAAACTAGTTTTTCAAACGCTGCACAGTGGCTTTTAATGGAACGAGCTGTCATGTCCTTCAGGCACAAGTATTCTTCTCCAGCTCTGCAGAATTGTTTTGCAAGGGTGGACCAAATGAAGATGGAGTGTTGTGTCAGGAGGAGCGCTGCCTCATTTTTAGGGTTAGTAATTCTTATGGAGATGAAAATGGCAGGCCTTTCCCATTCCTCTATACTGAAAAGAGCTCAGATAAACTCAAAGTCGTTTCCTTTCATGCTCTAATGCGAAAAGCAACATCCGCACGTCCATGTGGCCCCTGAATCATAAACAACCTTTCTCTGATGGGTTTCTGGGTACTTTTCTTTCTGATTTTCTGTTTAGATGGAATATGTTAGTTAATGGAAAAGTATATGAAAACATAAACTGCAAAGGTTGGGTGGTTAAAGAAAAAATCCATCTGTTATCATGCAGAATGTCATATATGCTCTATGATTTGGAATGTGATGCGGAAAACGCGGACGGAATCGCAGAATCCAGTCATAAAAACTACATTTACAGTAAAGCAGAATTTCACGGAATTTGCCAATTTTTTGAATACTAAATCAAAAGTAAACTGTCAACTTGGATCAAAATGCAATATTAACTAGTGTCTGTGAATATTAAGCTGCAGAAAGACTATTTAAATATGAATTCTGCATGTTCTGCATGTCTCTGTGTGAATGAATGGCGCACATCCGCGGTTTCGTTTGCTGCACATATACTGAAGCACGTGATGCTTGCGGTGTCTTCAGCCTCTGCCATCTCACTGTATAAGTACATGAACAGAAAATAAAAGTTCAGTTTAACTTGAAGAAACTGTGATAAAAATATATTACTTAATGTAATTATAGCACTACTACTAATAATACAATTATTATTAAAACATTATTATTTTTGTTAAAACATTATTTTGCAAAAAATAGTAATGGAAAAACAGAATTTGGTAATACAAAAAATAAGAACAATACATAAATAATAGAATAAATAAATACAACTGAATTTGAATATTTTTTTTATAAAATATGTATTTTAATATATATTTTTTAAAACTTTTAATACATTTATGTAAAATTGTGTAAGTTTCATGATTTTGTTTTTTTTATGAAAAAAATGATTTCACAGGGATCTAAACTTTTTATTCTTCATTTCAAATGTGCTTTTAAATTAAAAAAGACACAGTTTTTCTATATAAATATTAATAATAAATTCAAATTTACATAAATCCTAAAGCCTTTGACATTATGAATTCAGAACGAGTTATGAATAAATATAGAAAGTCAGATTTTCGTATCGAATAGGTCTTACCCTCATTCTCTCACTGAAACGTCGATGTTATTGGAAAGTACTTTGTTTTTTAAAGATGTATATGGCAAAAGCATTTTGGTGATGGCAGAAATAGTGGCAGTATGAATGTGAAAATGAGGTTTATAAGATGTGTAAAAAGAGAAATGTAATAACAATGCTTCTGCAACGCTTTGAACGTTTTTCTTACCCCAAAATCAAGACCTCTCCTTTTAAGAACAAAAATTATATATTTTTGATGACAAAAAAAACTTTTGCAATGTTGTTGTGCTAGCTGGCAGGATTGCTGTGTTGTTCTACTGTGACTTGGAGATTATTTTTTTTTCTACTGTGCTTTTTGACAGTTAGTTTCACAGTTGAACAATGTAGTTATGTGAGCAAGGTTAATGCGGATCAACCCTGTCAGCTGCTAATGCTGAAACATTGCTGTCTGTTTTTAGAATATTGATTCCCCTCGCTGTCACTCAGTGATTACCGCTCATCGTGCTTGGTGGCTCTCTTCGCAAGTGCGCTCCAGCTGAGCCTGGCAGGTGACATTTGAATATTTCTATAATATGCATGTGAGGAAACAAACAGCAGCACTTTTGTATGATAGAAGATAAAGATACATTCTTGATTACAGCATGCGGGCTGTTTGCTGGATAAACATCTCTCTTGAGTGTCCGCTAGCACATTGGCTAATTAGCTGGTAGCTTGGTTTGGTGGATAGTGCACTTGAGCCCTCATTACATGGGTTTGCAGTTTCGGATCTTCTTACACCGAGGTCTTTTACATATATTTGACCTCTGTGCAAGAATATGTAAATCTGTTACTGGCAGAAATCGTCTGTGCTGACGGCATGGCTTAAGTTTGGCTTGGGAGTAAGCGTTCTTTGATGTTAACAAACTGTAAGCAGTCTCTCAAGGTCATTTGAGGGATGTTTTGTCCCTTGAGCACATTTATGGTCTAATTAGGTGTTGTTTTTGTTTTTCTTTCTTTAACAGTCATCAACAAGAAAATGTTTAAGAGGCGGCAGCCGTGAAAGCCGCGCTCGCTGACTACCTAGAGACATGAAGAGGCTGACGATGAGGCGTTTTATCTTTTAACATTACTTGCAAGGCTTTTTTAGAATATAAAGCATAATCATTTTACTTTGATTGTACACCTGGGTAGTCATTACTGTGCCCCCTGAGAAAGAATGTAAGAACTTAACCAGACAGCAGATGGATCAAAACCATTCACACATCAAAAAATGTCAGAGCCAAAAATAAATTTGGATTGAATTACAAATATACGCATTCATAAATAAGAGGCTGAATGACACACAAATGCATGGTCTATCAAATCTGTGCACGCAGATTGTCCAGTGTAAATGTAGCAAACAAAACAGAAAAGTGCATTACGCTTTTTCTGTTAAGTAAAATCTATTTTTGATGTTTGGTTGGGCTAAATTGGTTGAAGCGGGATAAAAAATTAAACATTCGTCATGTGTGCTAACAAACAAAGTGATCTTATTTATATTCACAGATATTTATAGCAGTGGTTCTAGCACTCTATACATTAACAAAGATAGACTGAAAAAATCTGGTATAGGATTTACTTTTTACTTTTTACCAAACAGTTTTGACTTAGAAATTGCTACTAAATTTCACAATTAATTAAAAAGGATCCCAAGTAACATAATAAATTAAACATGAAATGTGTAGAAAGTCTAACATATTATTTTCCAATAATCTTTGTTTTATTTACAACTTAAAAATGTGTACAGTGTCCATGTATTGACAACATCTCAGATGTAATTTCTTGTATGTAAATATTTTAGAAATATACAAATGTTTTTAGATCTTAGTTTGTTAATTTAAATGTTATATTTATAATAAATATAATTGAATTAGGTTAAAGTTATGCTATTTAGCACATTTTGATAATGTAACACTATAATGGTTTAATGATTATGACCATTGAAACACACACACAAATTTACATTCACATTTACATTTACATTTAGTCATTTAGCAGACGCTTTTATCCAAAGCTACTTACAAATGAGGACAATAAGGCATTTAAAATCAACAAAAGAGCAATCATATGCAAGTGCTATAACAAGTCTCAATTAGCTTAATGCAGTACACGTACCAAGGTTTTTATATATATATAAAATAATAGAGCAAGCTAGTGTTAGAGGCCTTTTTTGCTTTTTAAAATTGTATAATAAATAAAAAGAAAACTTATCAAATACAAAAAGATTAGAAAATCTAGTGTTAGTTTTTGTTTAGTTTTTTAAGAATAGAATTAGAAAAGAGATGGAGAGTTCGAGTTAGAGGGTCAAATAAAGATGGAAGAGATGTGTTTTAGCCGATTCTTGAAGATGGCTAAGGACTCGGCTGATCGGATTGAGTTGGGAAGATCATTCCACCAGGAAGAAACATTTAATTTAAAAGTCTGTGAAAGTGATTTTTTGCCTATTTGGGATGGCACAATAAAGCGATGTTCATTGGCAGAATGCAAGCTTCTAGAGGGCACATAAGTCTGAAGTACTGAATTTAGGTAAAGGGGTGCAGAGCCAGTGGTGGTTTTTTAGGCAAACATTAATGCTTTAAATTTTATCCAAGTTGATGTGCCTAACTGGATGGTGAAATTGTGATGAAACGATGGGTTTGATGGTTCTGTCTTGGCAAGGTTGAGTTGAAGGTGATGGTCCTTCATCCAGCAAGAAATGTCTGTTAGACAAGCTGAGATGTGAGCAGCTATCGTCGCATCATCAGAATGTAATGAGAGGTAGAGCTCAGTGTCATCAACATAGCAGTGATATGAAAAGCCATGTTTCTGAATAACAGAACCTAGTGATGCCATATAGACCGAGAATAGAAGTGGTCCAAGAAGTGAGCCCTGTGGCACCCCAGTAGTTAGATGTTGCGAATTGGACACCTCACCTCTGCAAGATATCTTTAAGGACCTGTCTGATAGGTAAGACTCAAACCCCTAGAGAGCGGTTCCTGAAATGCCCTTTGCCAATAGGGTTGACAGGAGGATCTGGTGGTTAACTGTGTCGAAAGCAGTGGACAGATCCAGCAAGATAAGTATTGAAGATTTGGAATCTGCTTTTGTTAGTCTTAGGGCTTCAACAACGGAGAACAAGGCAGTCTCGGTTGAATGTCCACTTCTGAAACCAGACTGGTTGCTAAACACTTTTGCGACTGAAAAGTTATTTATTTCATTTACTCATGAAATGAACAGTTCTCTAACCACACACACACACACACACACACACACACACCCTCTTCATTGAAACTACCACTTTTTATTTCAAGAAAAGATGATACACAAACAAAGACTATACAGAATAAACATAAAGACCAACATAAAACAAAGCCAACCACAACAATAACAAAAAGCTTATAATCAAAATGACATAAAATTATCATCTGAAATGGTTGTGTGTTTTATGGCATTCGCTACGTATTTTTGTTTTACTCTTCCTAATAATAATAACAATAATAATTAAGGTATTATATGATTTCTCCATCAGTAAGGCTTCTCCATCAGTAAGGCTTCTCCATCAGTAAGGCTACCTACACACTTTCCATTGTACATCTTTACATTTTAGTACGTTACTAAAATAATTTTCATCTGTATGATGAAATTGTTGGTTTTGATGTCTATTCAAACTTAAAGAAAATTTGTTGCTATACTTTACATATGAATACCCACAAATAACAATGAGAACATCCTGGAATAAAACACTGACTGCTTGTACAGAAATCACGTCACTGCAAGGCACAAGCACGTGTACACGTGTACACAACATATGCACATCAATACTCAAATGTATCCGCCACACATATTCAAAATGATTGAGTACTCATATGCACATCACAACAAAGGAGTGTCTCTGAATTGATTAAGGGCTCACCAGCGTGAAATAAGAGATTAATTTGGTTTTGAGATGAAAATCACGGTTACCATAATTATGGCAGAGTGAGTAATGGAGTGTGTTGTGATTGGGAATTGCTCCACAGCTGCAGAGTACCTGCCAGTTCTCTGAATACTGTCAAATCAACCTAAAACACAACACACATTATTGCTGCAATTATGAAGTACAATCACTGTTATGCATCAAATTATTCATGAATCCCTAAATGGGAGGACATGTCCATCATGTTCTTATTGGGTGTTTCCTTATAGACATTTGGTAGCTGAAGTAATCTGTAAACATTATTGTGAAGAAAAAAAAAATGTAGTGTGAAGATTTATTCAGCACTTTACCCTGAAGTATCCCAGGTTTAATAAACGTTAATATCAATCAACAGAATTTGTGGCATTATGTTGATTACCACAAAAATAACTTTGAAAAGTCCATTGTTTGCTTTAAAACAAATGGAAGTATTTAATTTACCTTAATTCTAGGTTGTTGCATTTTTGTGTCATATTGTCTTGGTAATGAAGTTTTAAAAAGAGATTTAACTTAACTTAACTTGTACTGAACTGAAATATTCCTTTAAACCATATCTCATAGATGGAATTATAGCTCCTCCAGATCACAGATTATTTGGCAAACTATAAAACAATCAATCAAAATTCACTCTAAATGACAAATTTGATGCAAAAACATCAAAGAGTTCCAGAACTTTAACCCAAGACATTATTACTTATATTCCACCTCCTAGGGTTATAGAAATAAAGTTCTGCCCTAATCTGAAACAATCTGAATACTTCATTAGGTTTCATATTAGGAGAATTGGGTTTGTTCATCTCATTCCGGACTCCGGAGCTCCAAGGAGAAAAACTAACTTTGGCCTATAACAGAAATCAGTTTGATTGCTAACAGTTCGAATGAGTCAATGTGACCTTTGTGTAAGTCAGAAGCAATGAATGACAAACACTTGACAAAGCGACACTCAATCACCATTGGGGAACAAACCTGATGAAGGGGAAATAATCTGATTTATAATTTGATTAGAGAGATTTGTTCATCAAAAAAAATAATATAAAAAATATTCTTATCTTGGCATTATCCCAGAAAATGGATCATCATTAAGTTAAATGGAATAGAGAGTAAATCATTTAAATCAAATATACAATAGATTTAGGTCATTTGAGGTGAAATGATGTGTGCGATATGGTTCGCTAAGTTATTATATGTGTGTGTGTGTGTGTGTGTGTGTGTGTGTGTGTGTGTGTGTGTGTGTGTGTGTGTGTGTGTGTGTGTGTGTGTGTGTGTGTGTGTGTGTGTGTGTGTGTGTGTGTGTGAGAGAGAGAGTGCGTGTGTGCGTGCGTGCGTGCGTGCGTGCGTGTGTGTGTGTGTGTGTGCGCACACATAAAAGAGCATATGTGTGTTATGCATAGAGTTCAGGTGCTGAGCAAAGGAGAAGAAGTCACATTGTCCCAATCTAACAGCCATCAGCCTAATGTGCTATGAGACATCATTAAAAACCCATCCTAGAGGCTGTCAATCATACCACTAACGTGAACACGGAGAAGAGGGAGAAAGAGGAAATAGATCCTTAGGGAAAGAGAGAAGCTTAGGGAATAGAAAAGAGCAAAGAAAGCAGTTTCTGAAGGTAGTCTCCTCCCCTTCACTTCCTGAGAAATGATAGTGTGATGGCTTATGGCTTGAGTGGGCTGATCATCAGTCCATTTGAAAGGCTTAAGCCGCAATCAAAGAAACAGACCGTCTTAGTTCTGATCTCTCCATATTCATACAACGTTCATAGTAGATGCTTTTTTTTGTTCAAACCCTTATAAAAATGTACTGTAGTGATAGCTTGGATAATCAGTAATGGGAATGATAGCATGATATTTGATTTATAACATGTTTTAGAATGATTAAAATAAGAATTCTATATTCAGATTTTATATTCAGATTAACTGAATTTGCATTTTCAGATAGAAATAACAGTGGTTGTTAAAGGAGATAGTGCAGATAAAATAAAAATCATCATAATTTACTTGATTACTTTACCCGCATGTACAGTATGTCCTTTGAAAAATGTACAGTATGCATGAACACAAAATACGATTTTGAAGAATGTTGATAACCAAGCTCTAACTGAAAAGGTATTTTTTCAAAGTCTTTGGGAATTAAAAGTATTATTTTGTATCCACACAGAAGGAACCAAAACTGTTTAGTTCCCAGCATTCTTCAAATTATCTTCGTTTGTGCTCCACAGTAGAAAGTCATACAGGTATGGAATGCCACGAGGGTGAATAAATATGACATACTTTCCATTTTGGACTATCCCTTTGTGCTGTCACAATAGAGAAAGAAAAATTTTACTTTGTCTGTTTTTGTCAAAAGTGTAGCGATTGACAGCCAAAGTCCCTTTCAAGGAAAGTCTGTTCACTCGGCGGCCATATTTACAACACCTCCGGGCAGCTCAAACAAGACCAAGTCCTATCTAAATGAATGGGAGAATCCTGAAATCTAAAAAAAGCCATATGAACTCACAATTAAATTGCATATTTCAAATCAGCAACAAAAACTGAAATGAAGTGCCCCATGAATGTTGTTTCTTATGCTCAAAAAGCTTGTTTTTCAGGCTAGACCAGCCAATGCACACGCACAGTTATAGCGTGCAGGTTTCTATGGGAACCGGAGCTCTTTAACGGCCGCAGCATCTTTCTGTTGGTCAAAGCAACAAATTCGCATGACCTTGAACATGAGCGAAATCTGGGGGAAATCTTTTGTCTACGACATTTCTGATTGCATGATTTCCTATTGAAATGACAAAAATTCAACGAACAGAGGTAAATGTGTCCTTTGTTGTCCATGTAAATAACATTTTCATTAAAGACTCTTTTTGACTTGTCTCACCGTGCTTTTTGTTTAAATTACTGTGAACAGTATTTTTTGTTTTGTTCAAAATACTAAATGCAACAAAAGTAAGTTTATAAGGACACTTTTCACACACCAATTGCAACTGTTTTCATGAAAGTGTTATCTATTTAATGTAATCTACAAATAATTAAATACAGTTAAATATGAAGGGTCTTTGTGATTTGAACTCTTTTATTACTATGTAGTGCCTGTTTTGTGTGATCCTTGGAAGGACTTGGGCATTTAAAAACAATTGACTGTCCTTCTCTTTTATATTTTACATGTCTGTGTAATATAGTTCATTAAATTCATTAAACTGAGTCTGATTCACAACAAAAGGTTTGAAAGCTTCAATTTGAAAGCACTTATCACTACTAACAATACAGCACACGGTGTGTGTGTATGAATATGGTAATATAAACAACACATTTCTTTATTTAAAAAAAACTGTGAAAGATGGTAGAACAGTCCGTTTAAATTGTAAATAATTTATTTTCTGAGAACCTTGTTAATTTATTAACTTTGTGTTCTGCTGAAGATGCTTTGGGAAATATGTTGTAGAGATCAAGAACTAAAAGTCTGAATAATATTCTACATAATGTCTTGGAAAACGCAGACACAATATTCACATTGTCACTGTAGAAATGTTTTCCAACATCTCCATTGCCAACCATGTTTTAGTATGGTAGAGTACTGTATATCAACCCTTCTCTGACACTGTGGACTATATGGTTTATTTGTAGAAGACTTAACAGGTTAAAGGGCTTCCAGCACAAAACTTAGTTTTGCGTTGTGCATTGTGAATATTAAAAAGGTCACGTTTTGTTTATTTGTTGGGTGTTTTTGTGTGATCCCTCCATTGCACATTCTAAAGGTGGTCCTTATTACAAGTTTTGCTCCCTGTTGTTAAAGTTTATCTACAGCGTAATAAGATTTATTGAGTGTGTTATATGTGTGTAAGTGTGTGTCTGTTATAAGCTGATATTGGTCTCATTTCAGCATGGCTGCTAGGAGATGTCCACACTGTCACCTGTGAATCCCATTAACTTCTTATCATTCAGTGATTAATGTTTGCTTTCAGGCAATACAGGGATTTTGATATCCGCGTTATCCGCTTAATCGCACAATATGTTGACATCGTCTTTGACATTCTAATAAACAAAGCAATTACATCTCTGTCAATCTTTGTATTGCTTATGATGGGATCCAAAATGGGGATCGGGTCCGCTCTCATACTCAAACTGGCATATCATAAAGAACTTTAGAAGTATTTCGTGCAGTGCGGATTCATGTGTGTGGACCGAGAGAGGCAGAGAAGGATGAAGAGACAGAGACCCTCAGCCATGGACTTTCTGGCATTTTAAAGGTCAACAATGACATCATTGATTAGTATCGTCTGGGGACCGAAGCGCTCCAAGGCAAAGACGAGAAAATCTATGACGAATACTTGCGCAATGAAAGCCAGAGAATTTACATCATGTACTGAGCACTCACTTCTAAACCTATTACTGTCAATGTAGATGGATGTACAAACACCAAACATGAGCGGGATTAGGTACTGTTATGTTTTAACTGGCGAGGCAGAGAAGAGGGCTATAATTAGAATGACAGTTCCATGAATCGCATAGAAATGCTTAGACATAGGAATTCATTAAACAGACAATGCAAATTAGCAGGCCATAATTAGATGTTTGTCAGACTAACTGACAGATACCTGATATTGTATCAACGTCGCTACATATTAGATACTAAACATTACTGCAACTCCCTTTTTAACAGCCATGAAATATTGAATGGAGTGGGAGGAATAAAGCCTTGCAAAAATTGCAATGATGTTATCAGATGTGGTGCTGTATGGGACTTCAATATATACTGTACCACAGTACAATGTGGTTCAGAATAGGATGATATGACGTCACAGTTTAAAACAACTTTGTGAGTGTAGAGAGCTTTAAACTTTCTGGAAGGTATCTTAACTTATTTGTGAACTGGAGAGATTGTTCCTGTGGACAAAAAAATTGGTTTATTGCATATATACCCTGTAATTTGAGTGGTTAATGGAATAAAATTCAAGCTAATAGATTTTTGTTTACTACAGACCAAACATGTAATTGCTTTAAAATGGAAGGATATCTAAAGACCTTCATCTACTTTGTGGGTTAAAAAACTTCAATCTTGCTATCTTGCTTTGGAAAAGTTAACATGCAGTTAAAGGGAAAATGGAATTTACAATTTATAACCACTTAGATGTGACATTCAAGATAATTTGTTATTTCACTGCTGAGATATATGTTATTGTATCGCTGAAGGTGAAGTAGGATTGTGCTGTTAATGTTGTTAAAGCCTAAAATGGTGAAGTTAAATGGAGAGGTGTTTTTTTTTCATAAAGCTTCCAGAAATAGTTTTTAATTGCATCACATGAATAAATTACATTTTGAAATATATACAAAAAATAAACTAACATAATTTTTATTTTACATTAAATCGGGAGAAGCCTATTAGTCACCAGAAGAGATGGACAGCGGCGCGTAAGTGTTGTAATACTTTATATTACAATACTATACAATACACACACAATACTAAATAATTTACCTGCAGCTAGGAAGGAGTACTTTGTGTCCTACCTATTTCTTTTTGGCATTTTCGTTGAGCTTTATATTTTTGATTGCACGTACTGTTAATTATAATAATTAGCGTTAGGCTAAGAAGGAGCCTATGGCATTTGCATTTCTCCTCGTGCTTTGAGGTGTTAGTTTCGCCTTGAGCTATTAGCACTGCTTTAGGCTATTGGCTGGGCTAATCAGAAGCCGGCCACAGCTGTTTTGACTCTAGTCTCTTTGACTGTGTATTTATTTGATGTCCGAGCGCTGACACGGAAGTGTCTGCGGAAGCATTCAGCCTCCTCGTAAAGACCTACTGCTTTTTCCTGCGCGACTTTACCCGAGCAACGAAACTGGCAACGCACTTAAGTATAATTTTTCTCTTCCCTTCACACACTCACCCTTTCTGTCCTCTTTCTTTCCACCCTTATCATGTGTTTCAAAGCCATTCCGGTTATCTCTCAACCTCGATCTAACATCACACGCAGACTCAGTGGGTTTGTGGAATTGTCAGTCAGCTGTCAACAAAGCAGACTTCATTTTGGCTTTTTTTTTTACAATCCGCACTCAGCATCTTGGGCTTGACTGAGACCTGGATTCGTCCAGAGACTTCCATTCACTCCTTGCTTCATTTGATCTCGAACACCTTACCACTACAAGCATGCACAAAGCAGGCAACCAACTTGATTTAATTTACACACGCAATTGTACTGCAGACAACATTTTCGTAGAACAACTACATATCTCCAACCATTTATTCATTACATTTAAATTACATTTTGCTACCTGCGTGCCACCAACCCCTCTACCCTTTCTCCCTCCCATCTTTCCTCTGCAGTGTCCTCCTCTCTTCCCTCACCTACCCATTTCTCATCTCTGGATGTGAATGCAGCTACGGACAATTTATGCTCTACTTTAACCTCTTGTCTAGACGACATTTGTCTTCTCCTCCAGGCCAGCACGAGCTGCCCCTTCTAACTCCTGATTATCCGATGTTCTTCGTGAGCATCGGACCAAACTCAGGGCAGCAGAAAGAAAATGGTGCAAATCAAAAGATCCGTCAGACCTGAATAAGTATCAGTCTTTGCTTTCATCTTTCTCTTCTGAAGTCCACACTGCCAAATTATCATATTTCCACAAAAAGATCAACAGCGCTCCAGACACACGTAATCTCTTCAGAACATTTCATTCTCTCCTCTGTCCCCCTCCACCACCTCCCACCACTTCTATAATAGCTGATGACTTCGCCACTTTCTTCACAGAAAAAAACTAGAACAATTAGTAGTGAGTTCTCACCTCCACACACACAGGACCTCCAACCAACCACAGCCACTGCTCAAACTCCCATCTTCTCCTGTCCCCTCACTGAAGCAGAAGTATCCAAACTTCTCCTCTCCAGCCATCCTACAACGTGTCCTCTAGACCCAATCCCCACACACCTTCTACAAGCAATCTCTCCCACACTCTTACCAGCACTCACACACTCGGTTAACCACACTGCTCAAAAAACCTACATTAAACACTTCTCTTATAGAAAACGACAGACCTATCTCTCTCCTTCCATTCATAGCGAAAACGCTTGAACGACTTGTTTTCAATCAGGTATCATTGTTTTTTTCAAAGAACAACAAACTGGATGCTAACCAGTCAGGTTTCAAGAGTTGCCATTCAACTGAGACTACGCTACTCTCAGTCACTGAAGCCCTACAATTGCAAAAGCTGATTCCAAATCATCAGTCTGATTCCAAATCATCATTCTGCTCGGTCTATATGCTGCTTTTGACACTTTCAATCATCAGATCCTCCTGTCCACCCTCTCATCACTGGACATCACAGGGATTCCACTTCTCTGGTTTGAATCCCATCTCACTGGTAAGTCTTTCAGGGTGGCCTGGGGAGGGGAGGTATCCAAAGCACATCAACTGGTCACTGGGGTTCCTCAGGGGTCAGTTCTCTGACCCCTCCTCTTCTCCACATACACTACATCACTGGGTCACATCATACAAGCACATGGTTTCTCCCACCATTGCTATGCTGATGACACACAGCTGTATCTCTCATTTCGACCTGATGATCCAACGGTAG
Organism: Gymnocypris eckloni scoliostomus; assembly: GCA_027564155.1. Lineage (NCBI taxonomy): Eukaryota > Metazoa > Chordata > Actinopteri > Cypriniformes > Cyprinidae > Gymnocypris > Gymnocypris eckloni. The sequence continues at coordinate 20,861,843 of CM050426.1, forward strand.
CTGCACGGATCTCAGGCTGCCTGGCGGACATCTCGGCATGAATGAAAGAACATCACCTACAGCTCAACCTGGCATAGACTGAGCTTCTTGTCTTCCCTGCCCCTCCGACTCTACATCATGATTTCACCATCCAGCTAGGTTCTTCTACAATTACCCCATCAAGCTCAGTCATAAATCTTGGTGTAATCATTGACGACAACTAACCTTCAAAGACCACATTGCAAAGACTGCTCGATCTTGCAGGTTTGCATTACACAACATAATGCATGTCACACCTCTCTTTATCTCCTTGTACTGGCTACCGGTTGCAGCTCGCATCAAGTTCAAAACATTGATACTTACATATAGAACAACCACAGTCTCAGCACCCGCCTACTTCCACTCACTGATGACAATCTACATCCCCTCCAGAAGTCTGAGATCTGCTAGTGAGCGACGCCTCGTGGTACCATCACAGAGAGGCTCAAAATCACTTTCCAGAACATTCTCGTTCACCAGTTCCTGGCTGATGGAATGACCTTCCTACCCCCATCCGGACTGCTGGATCCCTGTCAATCTTCAAGCAACAACTGAAACTCTCTTTCGACACTACTTGACTTCATCCTAAATTAAAAAATTATAAAAAAAAATATTTACCTTTATTTATTCCTTATTCCTTTATTTATCCCTTGCTAGCTTGTACTTATTTGAACAATGCCTGAGACTTGGTATTACGAGCACTTCCTCTGTCTGTTTGCCTCTTTAAGATTAATCACTTTATGTATTCCCCAATTCTAAGTCGCTTTGGATAAAAGCGTCTGCTAAATGACTAAATGTAAATGTAAATTGTAATAATGTTACATAATATTTCTGTCTTCATTGTATTTTTGATCAAATAAATGCAGACTTTTTTTTTAAAACCAAACTTTTGAACAATAGGGTCTATATATTCTGGCATGTTTTATACATGTTTGTTTTACACATTATATTAATGTATTTTATTATTAAAGATGCAGTACCAGGGTGGGTGAATTATCTTTCAGTATTGTTATTTTTTAAATAACTAATTAAATAATAATGTTATTTTATGTTTTTTTATATAACATAAATAATATGAAAACCATTTGTCCAATAACATCTATGTTAATACTGTCATTTCAATCATTATTTAAGTGTCAGCATCTGATTTTTTTTGTTAGTGTGTTCTGTCTTACTTTTAGCCCAAGGAACACAATAAAAACAGAAGAAAAGGCTTTTCACCAAGGACTAGTAAAATATAAGTTTTATTTGGTCTACTTACAGAACCATTATAACTGTATAACTTTCAAACTGTCTGGGGCTGAGCGTGTGTTCACTGTACTCTTAAACTAATTGAATTTCCTCTGTAGACGATATAGAGCGCCCGAGAAACACTGACAAAGTGAGAATCTAACTGCTGGAGAAAAAAGAAAGAGCTTCCCAGGCTTGTCTCTCTGCACCATACAGATATATACTGCACAGTTCATGTCTTTCTCTTTTATTCTCTCTCACACACACTTTTCACTTCTCTCTCTCTCCGCAGGGTAAATTTAATTTTTGGAATGGAGGGGTGTGAGAATAGGCCATGCGAGCGGATAGGGTGATGTCGGGTGAAATGATGCAGAGCGGAAAGGCAGAATGGGATGGGAATTACAGCCGGACTTGGTAATGGGAAGCCTGGAAACAGACCAAGTTAATAAAGCCACCGGCACTCTGGCCCGAGCTCGAGAGTGATTCAGGCAAACTGCCCAATCCAGTCATTAAGCTGATGATACAAATGAGAAGTGAAAAAGGAGTGTGCTCGTGCGTAATGTGATTGTGAATCCCTGCGTTTGTGTGTGTTTTAGAGAGACACTGCGCAGCAGACTGATTGGTGCCTCTTCAGTGCATGTGAGGAAGAATAGTCTTGATTCTGGCTCCTGTCCTTGTCTTAAGCTTGTGCATCTCATGATTAAAATCAATTACACTCTTGAATCCGACTTCCTGCCCAACAACATACACAGTATCAAAGCAATGGTTTGTTTGATTGATTGAGTGATTGATTGATTGATTGATTGATTGATTGATTGATTGATTGATTGTAACTTTAGATGTGTACTTTTAGATTGTCCAGTTTTTTTTCTTTAATAAAGATGGCTATATTTGTGTCCAATAGACAATAACTTTTTGTTTATTCTAAGTTTTGACATCTGCCAATTTAAATGCTCAAGCTCTTTAAAATTGACTCAATTAGCCCTAAATGTTTTTATTGTCAAACTGAGTGACTCGAGTGAATCAGTTGAGTGAATCATTCAACGTCTCACTTAAAAAGACTTGTTTATTTCCTGAAGGGATCAGTGTTTTGAGCAGTGACCCACAGACAGTCACTTGTTTTTACTTGGCGTAACAGTGTAATTGCAGAAATGTGAGGAAATAAAAATGTACTCCACAATACATAGCATTAGGTGGGTTGTTAATGGTAGAAATGATGGCAGTTAAAACAAAAGGTCAAATTGATAAATTGTATTACAATATTTTGTATTATTTTTTATATTGTGCAAACTGTTCGAACAGTCTAAGAAGCCATGCCATATAGTGATCATTGCCATGGCTAGAGCCCTGATGTGATGTGTTTGCAGTTGAGATAGGACTGTTTTATCTGATAGATGTACACAAACTGGCATCCAGCTGATGATTTTATGCACCAGGGATTTGTGCTCATTGTGGCAATTTGACATTTAGCAGATGCTTTTTATCCAAAGCATTTTTAATGCAAGGACAGCCCCTCTGGAGCAGCCTGGGGTTAAGTGGGCTCAATGGTGAAAGGAGAGCTCAGCAACTCTTCATGTGACCTTTAGGTTACCATCTCAGATCTTTAACCACTACACTGCCTTGTCGTTACAAAAGCCTTTTTGCCCCAAAACATTGCATTGATTCCCTTCCCCATGGCTGTTTTGTTCGCCACATGCTATTGTATACGGATGCTTTCAGACACGGTAAACAAAGCTTTCTCTATTCATATTTAGCACACTAATTGTGTGTGAGTCTTGGTGTGTAGGTGTATGTTTGTTCCTAGGATTGATTATATGGCTCTGATCCCAAATAATTTCCTGTTGTGGGCCTGAGTCTGTCAGGCAGACTGATGGTAACCCAATTAAGTTTCTTTTACATGTTTAATTTAGTTTCTTTGCCTCAGCAGTTGCCTGTCTGTTTATTTCACATTTTGATAGACTTTAACATACAACATCTACAGACTGCTTAAGGAACTAACTCTACACATGCTGTCAGTAGATGTACAGAATTATGTTGCTTGACAATATCAACTCAGTCTTAGTTTGTTATTGGGTTTTTATTTTTTACTTGGCTTTTTAGGTTTTACCATACCAAAGCTGGCTTGTTTGTTTCAATATGTTTTTTACAACCATTCCTAATAGAAAAAATACAACATTATGATTTTTGAAGTTGTAAATAAAACACTAAGATTACTTGAGTATGTTTTATAAGAAAATTCCAGTGTTAATCCCCTTCGAATGTATTCAATGTATTATTTGCCATTCCTTTGTAATTATTAGCAAATTTACTAGCAATTCCTGAGTGAAAATAAATCCTACACCTGCTGTGTCATTTTGACAATGGATTACATATAGAATGAATAAAAACTGTAAAATATAGAATGTATATCACGTGCTAGTCATATATTGCAAATGTTGTTTAACATCTGCGAGGGCAGCAAAGCCATGATTTGTGTGAGTTGTCATCTGACAAGGTCAGTGTTAAGCCTTATAAATCAGCCTTTGAAAAACTTCCATTGCATCCAGAGAAAAGACTGATGCCACAATGTTAACCTGTGAGTGGTGAAAAATCATCTGTGTCTGTCGACGCTCACACAACACAGTTAAAGCTAAATGTTGTATCCCGTTTCTGCTGCTTTTGTCTGCATAAAGTCTTTTTGAAAGTTTTTTTTCATTAGCTATGATCTGTGAATTGAAAACTTGGGCCTATTTTTCTCTTTCTTTGAAGCTACAATGATGTTCAGAGAAAGTATGTACTCTATTTAAACCAAAAATAATGGAATCAACAGATGCAACTTTGAAGAAGTTAAATTGCACTTTTGTTATGTATGCAAGTGCACTGCGTTTAAAGTCTGTGAATTCCAGCAACTTAATACCTTGAAGTAAATTCAACAGATAACTATTGGTCTTGTACAGTATACGGAGAACTTGGTGCATAAGAAATGTTCAAAGGGGAAGCAACACAATGTCATTTTCAGTATACAAACCTGGTCTCCACTAGACATCCAGGTGATAGATCTTGCATCAAATGTCAACACTGCACATTCATTTGGCCACCAGGAGTGCATGCAGTTGGCCAGATTTTCACATCATGTGTGGTATATTGCTTCAAGCTATGCAGAGAGCAACATAGGCTCATTGGAAAAACGTGCCTCTTCTTACATTTTTGTAAAAATCTAGAACAAGTACATACGGTATACATGAAATTCAGTGCAATGATAACTAGTGGCAGTCGAAAAAACAACAACTTTTATTCTTATCCACACATATTATGATTACAGGGGCAAATTATCAGTTAATAACGATTTGAATGCGATGTTAATACTTCAAAACACTATTTGTAACCTAATATATGTTGATGTTTGTATAATCAGCTATATAGCTATTCTGACCTGGTAAACTTGCTCAGTAGCTCACCTGGTACAGCACTGCAGTGCTCGGTTATGACTCCTGTGAAATGCGTTGTGACGTATTGTAGAAGCATATTAAAAGGGCATGTTACTTCAGAATTTGTGTTTTCATCTCATATTTGCTGTTGTTAATATAATACATTTGGTTTGGTGTAGGGTTTAGTGTAGGCGGTTTGTTATTTGTAAGCTTTTAGCACCATAGGACATTTAATTTCTAAATTTCTGTGATATATACATAAACCAATGTAATAAAATGTTGCCAGCCTCATACTTGTCTTTTTCGAATACAACTGAAATGAGCTTTTAATGCCACAAACTGGAAATGTTTGAAAGGTCGTGAAACTTGAAAGAAGCAACAAAATATAATTTTACCGAAATGTCCACAAGCATGTTTTTCCAGTTAATCTGGGATGGTGGAGAGATTGGCGGATGGGTCTTTTGGTTTGTTTTCAGTTCCACATTACATTTTTAAGGTGGAAAGAACTTAAAGGTTTAGACCAAGAGATAGCTCCACGTTTCATTTTACATGATCAGCAATGTATGGGGTTTTGAGTCATTCTTTGTCTCTCTTTTCTCTTCATAATAAATGGCTTGAGGTAAAAAAAAGTTAATTCTGTATTTGAGATTTACAATGCTATTAATCTAGAGGATCTCTGGTGTTTTGTTTGGTGAGTGTCTGTGTATTGTGTTTCTGCCTAGAACGTACTGGTATAAATGCACAAATGTGCACATAGTGTCTGCAGCCCTGAAAAGGGCTCACAAGACATTGCAAACCTCAAGACAAAGCTCCACATGGACCAACACTGCCATCTAATGGAGAAATTGTAGATAAAGGCACTGTCTGCTCCTCAATGTCTTTTTGCTTGTTATTGTATGGTTGCATTGTCTGTTTAAGAGTGTGTTTTCTTTAATTCACCTCAGTCTTGTCTTTATTGGTTTTTCTATATATATCCATGTAAAGCCAAGTTGTAGGACACTGGTACATGGTACACTGGGGGAAAAAAGACTTCATGCACAGAGAAGGGTAAAAAAACAGGAGGACACTTTTTTTCACTTTTTCAAACAAATGATTGCATATAGTATATTGAACATATATCAAAAGATAAAAACATCTAAAACCCTTGAGGTGTAAGTTAAAGTGACAAATGATTTGTAACAGATCATTCGTCATGCTGTACACTGTATTTTAACATCTGTATCTTCACCTCTCACCGTTGTACATGTTCATATGGCCCTCGTCACATTAAAGCAATCAGAGCAAGCACTTGAATTCCGCCAAATGCTACACTTAGTCCCATTATAAAAACCAGTCATAATGGAAGTGTCAACTGGAGAAAGAAAGTGAAATGGCCCACTTGGGTTATGCCAGCTATCAGGTCAAGTGCATAAAAGCTCTTGAGTTTATAATCACAGCACTAACTCCTGCTGCATGGATGTATGCACATTTGTGTATTTGTTGAGTGTTTTCTCTTTTTTTAATCAGGATTGTGTATGCATGAATGATGGAGCAATAGTGCAAGGGGAAGTAATACAGCAAACAAGAGGACACATGGAAGTTGAAGTTAAGGACAGTGTTTAAACGTGTGAGAAACCTCGTTTTAGAAAATGTGGTAAAAATAAGTGGTTCAGAAGTTGAAAGGCAAAATGGAAGTCTTATCAGCGAGCGACTCTCAACATGAGGTAGATCATTGTTACAGGGGAAAGGTAGGGTGTATATGGAGGACACAGGAGGGGGTTTGTTGGGGTTAAGAGTAAAGCTCTGTAAAGTTCAGATTTGAATTTTCTTCTATCTCCTTCTACTTTCTGAGGGGCAAATAGAGACACCTGTCACCTGAGAACCCAGCATGTGAAGCTAAGATTATCTAAACTATGAGAGTGCCTCTTGTCTGCCAGAAGTGACACATATGCCAGTCTTTTTCTTAACGTTGCCTTGGTTATTATATAGTTATTGTTTGAACCAAGTAGATAATAAACAATAATTCTTTAAGCTATCATTTCCCCCGTCCCTCTGTGTTTTGATATTGTCAAATGACCTTAGAGAAGGTATAAACTACTATTTAAACGTTTAGGATTAATTGATTGATTGATTGATTGATTGATTGATTGATTGATTGATTGATTGATTGATTGATTGATTGATTGATTGATTGATTGATTGATTGATTGATTGATTGATTGATTGTCTCTAATGTTTATCAAGGCAGCATTTATTTGATAAAACCTGTAAAAAAAACAATTATTCCCATTGAATATATGAGAATTGAATATATATTAAAATGTAATTTATTCCTTTGATGGCAAAGCTGAATTTTCAGCAGCCATTTCTCCAATCTTCAGAATATATGTAATGTATATGTGTATATATATGTTAAAATGTCAGCAACACATACATTTTATGTTTCAGTTTGGTTTACATGATGAACAGTGTATTGGATTAGAGCATTCTATGTCTGTCTGGATTTTGCTTTTAAACATGCACAGACACACACTGCAGAGATTTCAATCTTCAAGGCTCTCTTATCTGCGCTTCAAATATCTTAACCTGGTTTACCCTGCATTTGCTCTATTCTTTGGTGGTTCAAGCAGAGATATGTGATGCTTAGATGTTTTTCACGCTTTTTTCTCTCATTTTATTTATTTAATTTTACAAATGAACGCTTCATCGTGGTAGAGAACATTTCAAACCATCGCATGCCATCAATCAGTTGTGCACTTTTAAAGGGGGCAGCAGCTCCTGTCGCACTCTCTGCCAAGGTTGCGCATTCTCCACATTACAATACATTGGCTCACCTAGCCCACTTAGAAAGATGCCTTTGTCTGGTGATTTTCAGCTGCTGCGATTTAAGCTTCTCTCAGGTGGTCTTGGTGGGAGCACTGTCAATATTTACCAAGCCTGTGACAATTTGGATCACTCTGCAATCAAACCTAGGGTAAATGCTTTCAAACAGCTCAAATTATTGTGTTCATCTGGTAGTTTTGACATTTTCCTTTCAGTGTGTCTATACGCTGCATTGCCACAGAGTTTCAATCGAGCATGTCAGGAGAGCAGACAGTTCCTTTCAGCCAGTGTGATTTGTGTTACTGAAACACCTCTGAAAAGCAGTTTAAAAACCATTGTAACAACACGAGACAATAGAAGAGAGTATCCGTGTATGTGTGTGTGTGTGTGTGTGCATTTGTAAAGTGCTGAGCCATGCAAGCACTTGCTGAGAGTTGTAAAACTCCAAATGCAACTTTTGGGTGATCCAAAAAGCAAGAGGAGAAAACTCCATGAGACCAGGGAGGAAATGAGCCAGACTCTCCTATGGCTACAAAGCACTGTTAAATCACCTCCCACTGTCAGACTACAGAGTGGGTGGATGCTGAGGACATCTTCATCCCAGATATCTGAGCAGGACTGCCAGGGGGCCACGGGGGTGGTTGGAGACCTGTGTGAGGTTTCTCATCCAGCGCCAGATAGCTCTGGGAATCCGCATCATGTGGATGGGAAGGAGGAGAGGAAACCGTAATCCACCCCAGGAGCTTCTGCACACCACAGAATCTCATTTTTGATTCATGGAGAGGTTGCAGTGACATCAAATTGCACAGCTACAGAGATAGAAGTGGAGCAAACCAGTTGAACATAACAGTTCTTGAAAAGTCAGCCACAGTTGTGGCATACCATAAAAAGGCATTTGTGAAAATCAAAACTGCAGTCAAAACATCTTGTCTGGTAGAATCAGATCAAAGGGATAGTTCACCCAAAATGACATCACTGCCATAATTCACTAACCCCTCATGCTGTTCCCAAACTATATGGATTGTTTTTTCTTCTGTGGAACCTAAATTAAGATATTTTTGCCCATACACTGGAAATGATAAACGTAGGCCTAATTTGTTTTGCTTTAGCCAACAACCCTCACATAAAAAGGCAATGAAATATAGATAACAATTTGGTCTTGAGCTGAAACATTAAAATATTTTTACTTTTTATTATTGTTATTATTTTATTATCTAAGCTCTTCGGGTGCTCAATAAATATGAAACAATGTATTTTGATGGGAAAGGAGTCTTGAAGGCTGTTAAAGACATCACGTATACTTAGATCACCATCTAGTGGCTGAGAGGTGTAATAAAATATGAAGCAAGCTCTGCCTCAGAACATGCTTGAGAGATGGATGTGTTTGTATTAGGTTCAAGCTCGAACAAGTAGGCCAAGAGGGTAATAAAATAAAATAAATAAATAACACACAACATGTTTTACCTTTAAATAAATATCAAAACCATGAACAGTTATGCTACTTGGTTGCAGGTGGTTAAAGTATTAGTGTAATCGGAGAAAATAATGTATTTATTTTGTTAGTACTACTTAAATGGTTTGGTAGAAGAAAGAAAGAAAGAAAGAAAGAAAGAAAGAAAGAAAGAAAGAAAGAAAGAAAGAAAGAAAGCGTATTTCACCCTACACAGGTGTAGTGGAGTAGTGTTGGCATCTGTGCGCATACAGGGGGCGCTCGTGTTTAATCCTGCCGGTCTCCAGCTGTTGGCTTCGGGGAGCGCTGCCGTGATTCACAGCTGTAGATCTTCAGTTCTCTCCACGGTCAGGGATGCTGACGGGTCATGTCAAGAGAAGAGGCGAGTGGAACATAAGTACTCCTGAACTTTTCTTCTCTTGGACAGTATAGCTACTAAAAAACGTGTAAAAGAAGACCTTGCTTCTCAAGAGTGTTCGTCTCCATCCTTCTATTAGAAACTGTTTAACTGTATTAAATCGCTTTCGGTGGACATGTAAGTACTCAATACCCTAATACTACTTTCATCAGGCTCTATTTACACCATATTTACTTTGCAAACGAACGCCTAAACGCGACGCGACTAACGAGATCATGAGGAAAGCTGCTGTTGTGTTTTAGTTTGTCGCGTCGCAGTTTATAGGCTATGTAGAGTAAAACTCAATCGTTATGATTCTCATGGTTTCTTTTAGTGGCGGGTCATCATAAAATGTTTCCAGAGAGAGGAAGCTTGACTTTTCTTACTGGGGTTTTGGTCGTGGCGTTATCATGTGAAGCGAGAGGTGAGTCAGTCTTTTATTCATTCATTGGGACATAATTAGAAGCCATTTCCTCTGACGAAGGCAAAAAAATAGCGGTATAATGCTGATTTTATATTCTTGGCTCACAAATAACGTATTTCAGTGTTACTTTTAGTATATCATTATTGTATGTTTCACTTTAGCCTCTTGAATTTTGCTCCCTCTCTAAACTTTTCTAAACCAAGAAATACAAGTGTCTGTTCTAAATATTATCACAAATAAATACATCAATAAAATCACATATTTTTCTGTATTTTTACACAGGGTTTTTGAGGAAAAGGGTGTTTGTATTTTGCCCTGTAAAAACTAGCACTAACCTATAATTGACTTTAATTAAAATTATTGAAATGTATTGGTTTAAAACAATTTAGCAATAATCTGTAGTGATACATTAAATACATTTTATTCTCTTTGAAGTTAAAACTGACAATAAAATTGTGTAGAAATGATAAGTTAATATATCAATATTAGTTATTGTTATAACTAATTAAATCAAAGATGTTATTGTGTTATAGTGCTATTGAACCAATTTTTGTTTGCTTTAAGATCGAGACTTTAAAAAGTGACCTTTTGCTGCCCAATTTGTTTATTGACTACTTTAAGCACATCAGGGAACGGGCTGGCCATGTTTACTGACACAGCAGACTTACTGCAGACACATATAAAGTCATTCTTTTGAAGTCTCACATATATATCTGCACTGCGGTGTCTCAGGCCAAACAAGAGGTCCCCTTGAACTGTTACAGAAATATAGAGGTACATAATTCAGTGTCCCCTGCCAAGTTGAAACGAAATTTCCATAAATCAAAGTCTAACTAATTACACCTACTGTGCTGGAGATTGTGTATCGGAGAGTTGAGTCAGAAAGGTGTGGACCTTCTCCACATGTGCCATCACCCTGCTGGGAGCCCAAAGGACGTTTTACTGCCTCTCAGAGGAAATAAATGAATGTGTTTGAAAGAAAAAAAGCCATTTCTGTGTGTTGTGCAAAATCTTAGTTCATCTTGTAGTAGCGTTGATTTAAATTCCTTGAACATGTATGCTTTGACTCATACCGGGATGCCAGACCTGTTTATCTTTTATGGTGGCTTGGCCATTTATGGTCTCATTTATGTCACTATTATCTGAAACAACATTATTTGGTCTGGAATAATAAATCTGGATGAATTAACTGTGGTATTTACTCTGTTAAAGGTGATTACTATTATTGCACCCATAAGAATGCCAGGTTAACCCACAAGTCAGAGCCTGACATCTACTAAGTAAACAATCCATTGTCTTCTCTGTTTATTGGTCCATTTGTTTACTCTATCCCTCATTGTGTGCTATGAGCACTTCTTGAGGGGGGTTCTCAATCTGTGTTGTCCTTGGATTGCTCTTCCTTTTCCCCTATCAGCCATTCTTGTAATTCTTGGTCCCAGTTTTACCACTATCTCTATGTAAAAAAGTGTGAAATAAAGGAAGCATGAGTGAGATATAATGAATTTGAGTTAACTGGCTTTGCAGTGGTTGCTATGTATGTTGGTGGATTCGCTAAAACAGTGGCATTCTTCAAGCTGTGATATGCAATAAACCATTAGGAAATGTTTCAGGAAACCCTTTGTGCTCTAATAGATTTTGTCAGACACAACTGGACTTGGTTCATTTAAGAGGGTTCATTGTTGGGTGAAGTGACTGTTATGTTGTGGAGAAACATGATACAGAGCTTAAGGCAAGACAGTTACTGGATGTGTTTCCAATGACACTTTGGCACTGTGTTAAGATCATTAATGTGTGAAAAACACTTGTTCACTAGAATTCTGGAAGAGCGGAGAAATTACTTCATTGTAAAGAGAAGGGGGCAGCTTGAGCAGAGCAGGTCTTTCCTGATTATATTTATGTTTCAATTCTGCTTTTTGCCAGCACCTGCTTTACTTGTGATACGTTAGAAATTAAGCAGGTGTATCTGTACTTTCAAGATCATGATATTCAGTCAAATCTGGAGATCATATTTAGAAATAAAACCAAGCAGCACAAGCTAAGCATATTCATATAGCACACGTTTGCATAAAGCACAAAAGTTAAGATGCAGTGGGATTTTGCCATTGATTATACTGATTATATCGCTGAATATATCGAATATTGATATATATTGAATGGTCAATTAATCCTAATCTTGTCATCTGAACACCAGCATTTTTGAGATTTATTTCAAGTTCAACTACTGTAAGTAATGTAGATTTTAGTTTTTCATTTTATTTATGTATTTATTTTATTCAGATAGAATGTCAGCATGCATTAATGGTGTGACTGTTTAGTGATTCATTCTGCTGGTTACCTCGCTTCTACAAGTTGTCGACAACTTTCTAAGTGAATCATCGCCCTGATAGATCAACTACTTTATTCAAAAGCAGTTATTCATTCAAGAATGAAACAAGAGACTTCATGAATGAGTCATTGAATCGCCCGTTCAGCCAGTTCGTTTAAAATTGTGAATTATTCAGGAAAGAAAACAACAAAACTGTGTGTTGTTGATCAGTTTTGCAACTTGCAACAGTTCGGTTGTGGCTTTGTTTGGAATCATTTTCATTGGTGGAGCCACTTTATCTAAAAAGTAAGTTACTCAACTAAAAGGCGGCTAGTTGTAACATGGCATTTTCAAATGAGTAATAACTAAGGCTTGAGATTTACTTTATTGCTCTCCAAATAACTCAAAACTTTCACTTGCCTCAATTTTGTTGAAATTAAATTGTATATGATTAAAGTTGACTTGTGCATACTAAAATGTACTTTTGTCAGATTTCCAGATTTTTTTTTACATAGGTAAAGGGCTGTTTTTTCCTAACCTTTTTAAATGTACACATCATCATATCAAATTCTTACATTTTGGTGTTTTAAATCAGTTATTTAATATATAAATATAACATGTTGAGAGGAAAATGCAATCATAGGCCACTTTTACATATGAGAGTAAACGTGGAAAAAGGTGGAAGTACGTGATTGTCTCAATGAGTAAGTGATTGAATCATTCATTCAAATGATTCGTTCAGATGGCTGGTTCATTGAAGAAGGAATCAAGTGCCTTTCTGCATCCGAAATTGAATACTCTCTTGGGTAGGTACTTTTATGAATACGTAATTACTTCCTGACCACAAAAAGAGTATGTTCAAGGCTATATATAGTATGAATGTGTGCAGTATGATTATAATCTGGAGTTACTTCATTCACCATGATATCATTGTCTAGTGACCTACTACCATCAGTTGCGTCACATCATTGAAATTCATAAATCTTCTCCTGTGGCCTCATGGGATAGTGTCCATCGAATGCACACTTCAGAGTCACGTCGGAAGTAGTAGGTCATCCATGTATTGTTTTTTTTTTGCCTACTCTTATTACTATGAATACGTACATACTTATTTTGTTGCATACTGTTTTTCTGTATAGTATAAAATAGGGAGTGTGCAATTTTGGATGTAGCTCCTGTCTTTATGAAAGGGATTTGAATCATTGAAGCAGTTCATTCAAAAAACGCTGAATCATTCTGTAACGAAGCATCACTGTGTGTTACCCAGAGATGCGTGACTGTTCTGCTGTGATCTTTGTTTGGAACTATTTTCATTAACCAAATCGAGCAAAAACGGTCAACATAAGTCACTTAATATTTACTATTTATTTGAACTCTTGTATAAAATTAATGTTACATTTGCAATCAACCTGTCAAAGTGTCTACTGGGAGTGACAGTGTTACATGCCACTGCTAAAATCCACCCGCATTTGGCGGGTGTTAATGTCAGCATATTTGGATGTAGCAACTGCAGACCATGAATCAATGATATAAGGCACACAAGAGTGTATTTTGGGAGGCTGTTTGATTAGTCCTTACTTGTTCACATACTTGTTTGTATTTTTTAACAGCATCTTGCTTGATCTGTCATAAAAAAGCCTGAATAGCAGTTTAATTTAATAATTATTATAATATATTCCTTTATATAATTTATAGATTTATATAATGTAATCTATAGCTTTGACTAGAATTCTGTAATTCAGATTTTTCTGTCATTATCCAACTAAAATGTTTGTTAAACTGCTTATAATTCACATAAGATCTGATCTGGGATAAGTGTACACTAGTGTAGGCTACTTCCTTTAATCTCAGTATCTCATTGGTTTCTGTGAGTATGGACAGCTCAGATTGGCATGACACTCCTCCAGCAATCCTTACACACACAAACACAGCAGTCAGCTCAGACAAAGTGTGAACACAGCGCTTTGAGAAATGCTCTCGCATCCCTGTTCTCTCGTGTGGTCAGATATTTCCTTTCTCTCACTAATGTTCCTGCTGGTGGAAAGAAGCTGCCTGCTTTCTCCCTAGAAAATGTTTGGGTTCCTGTGGCACGGCGCCTGGCTGTTATAAGCAGCGCAGCTTGACATGTGTCTGTTTTTTATGTTTGTTCTGATCTGGCGTATACTTGAAGTTGAAGTGAAACAAACCGTATCCATGCTAATGAATATAACTGATTTACGCACTCTACCGGTCGTAGAGTTCGATGAAAGACAGAAATGTGTATCCAACAGTTGTGGAAGTTACCAGCTGTTTAGAGTGGCACGTGTATCAAAGGCCTGGATTGTGTTCTGTAAAGAGGTTAGACACAGTAAAACGTGGTATATTTGCAGCCACAGGCACATCAGGAGAAGGGTTTCTTTTTCTCTCCTCTCAGATATTTAAATCAGTTCCAGACTCTGGGGTTGTAAGCAGGAGATGTTGGCCCTCATGCCTCATTTACCTCAATGATACCTTTTAAAGTAGAAATAGCTTTGATAAGAACAGGCTTCAGTTATGCAGCTCTCCCTTCAGCTGGTCTCTCAGCAGGTGTCAGGATCTCTGGGTTTATTAGACAGATAATGCAGCTCTGCAGGCGGGCCCTGCTTATCAAACAAATGATAATGGAGCAGCTCTGTTGGAGCCATGCTGTGTCTGTGATCTGCCTCTGCAGGACAACAGTAATGCAGGCGTCAGTCCCTGGCTGCTGTGGCCAAGTTACAGAGAAGCCCAATTCAATGGGCAAGCATAGGCTGCTCCATATACTTTACTTTGATTGATTAGTTAGCCTGTGCTTTAGTTTAATACAAAATACTAATGGCTGTAAGTCACAAAGTTCTACACATCCTGTACTGCTTATGTGTTTTTTTATTAAATATTTAGTCAATTAACTATAAACTACAAATATAAATAAAGGCCCGTTCACACCAAGGACTATAGGTATAATTATATAGTTACAAAAATCATTCTAATTCTGTGAGAATAGGGATGTTCACTCTGCCTTCATGTTGTTCCAAATATGCATCACTTTCAAAAGGAGACATTTTTGCAGAATATGAATAATGGGCTCTGAAGAAATGACAACACGCAGTCGCACCATAAAACTAGTCAATGTAACTTGAGTGCTATATTCCAAGTCTTCTGAAACCATAACATATTTGTTTGAGGAGAACTCATTTAAATTTAAAGAGACCAAATTAAAACCTTGTAAACCAAACATCATTCTAATATCATACTTATGGGTCTTGTAACCAGTCTTTGTCTGACAAACATAAATAAGGCCAGCTGTTATTGTTGTAGATGTTGTTTCTCTTGGGTCTGCTTAATTTTTTTTTAAATGGCTATAAAAGATGTAGAATATAGACAACTGCTTTTATTATTATTATTATTTATTTATTTATTGTCTTTTCTAAAGTGCTTGATAGTCTCTGGTTACCATTCACTTTTGATGTGTTAAAAAGAGCTGTTTTTTATTTACAGAACTTTCATGTTTGGCTAAAATCACTTTTTTTAAATCCTGCAATCTATGCAAATTCAGTGGGGATTAGTGATTAAATATTTAAAATAGAAAGCTATGAAAATATATTTTGCTAGAATTTATTGCTAATTGTCTTTGATTTAACCATCAGGGGCCTTTTTGGGCCCTGGAGATGTTTTGACATGCCCTGACATTTGTGGTTATTTCAGTTACATATAACATTTTAATGGCTAACGTCTGATGCATCTCTGTAAAGCAGCACGTCTTTGGTGTAGTTCTTTTATAAGATTCTTTATAGAATATTTATTCAAATAACTTTACTTGCATATTACTACAAGCACATTTATGCAGTTTCAATGAGCTACACTTAGAATTGAGTTGTACATGTTCCTGTGTTAGGGAAATTATGTACTTGGCACAGAGATGAAAATGCCTAAGGATACAAACAGCTGTAACCAGAGCTGCTCTTATCTGCCTGTCTGTCTGTGTGCGCTGGAGACAGAGTTATTATGTCTGTCTGTCTGTCTGTCTGTCTGTCTGTCTGTCTGTCTGAAAGAGCTGCAAACTGTATCAGTTAAATGTGACACACTTGTGAAGAAAACTGTTAAATATATCTGGAAATGTTATTATTTAGTTATTTTGAGAGGAACATTATGTTACATGTGTGTTTGCATGCATGTGTACAAGTTTTTTATTTGGCCCAGTTTTAGAGATAATTAAGATGTTGATTGAGGTGATTTCACTATTAACACATTTTTCTGCTAAGGTTTGTCTTGCCACAGGAAATGAGCATTGTTTAGTGTACCTATGGGGCAGTTGAGTTTCCAAAAAAGGATTATTTGGCAAATACCTCTGTCTGCGTGTGTGTACGTGCGCACACATGCACATGTGCGTGTGTTCCTTGGCATTGTAAATGCTGAGCAAGTTAACCAGCACATTTCAATCGGGAAATAGTGCAGTTGTTAAATTTGAACATGATGTTCATAACATCAGATCCTGCAGTGAGTCTAAACACACACGCACACACTAGAACATTAATGTCAGGACAGCATGAACCCAGTCTGGCAAAAACTGAAGCTGTATTTTACCTCGTATTTCTTAATCGCAGATGAAAACCAGAACCATTAGCCCATTATTCTCCTCTGAAGACTGAGGGCTTTTCTTTGTAGTTCGTGATCTATGTTAAACGTGCGCTCACATCACAAAAGCCGTCGGTTTTGTGGGCGAAAAGTCAGTTTATGTAAACAAAGCAGCTAATGAGCTGCATTTGTCGATGCTGTATTGCGTCGACGCGGCTCTTTGAGTGTCGGTATTTATGGAGGAGGTATTAAAACACAAAGGAAGCGCGCCAAGCCTTTGAACTTTTTTTTATAATCCGTGCTTAGTTAAAAAGTTTCAGCGCTTGAATAGTTCTGGGAGTTCAACTGTGTTTCATCCCCTTCTTGTCTATGTACCTGTGACATACCGAGCTGGAGTGTTTGCACAGGTGGGAGAGGGCTACTCGTTTTGAATGAGAGATTGAGGGCTGCCATCTCACCTTTGTTCTCCCCATTCCCGTGGACTGAGCTTGTCGGAGCAGTGTCCTCGTGCAAGACCAGGCCGATGCGTTCGTCATGTGCAATTTGCTGTGGATGGGCGGTTCACTGTTTCGATACAGGAGGCTTCTTGGCAATTTCTTTATCCCCTGTTTAAAAGAAGGATTAGCTTGTGTTTTACAGGATTACAGGTGTCCAACACAACAAGGATCAACCTCAGCTGCACTTCGCAAAGCGAATCTAAGATCCCATGTTGTGAGATCTAGCATTCCTGGAATTTCAAACTTGGACAGAAGGGCCGCTTTTCTTAGCAGTTTTTAATGTTCTCTCACACTTATTGCTGACTCGGGTGCACTTTTCCTAGGTTCATTGCAATAGGTCAAAGGTCAGGGTGGGAAAAACACAGAGAGCAGGAATATAAACAAAGAGAAGTTGCCTCGAGTTTGTTTCAGCATCTGGGAAATAAAAGAGAAGATAAAAGGAAATGAGTGATCTTTTCGTGTTCTTAGTGTAACATAGGGTCAGATGTGATTAATATCGTGAGCTCGGCAAATGCGTTGTGTGCAGTCTTGTCTTTTCGCGAACAGCTGTGTCTGCTCTGGCACGCAATTCTGTCAGTGTCATTGCAACAGCAGTAGCTCACGCTGCAAGGCATAACTTAATATGTAAACACTCATGAGAAAGAAAGAAAGCAAAGAAAGCAATAGAGAGAAAAAAGAAGCAGCAAAAAGAGAGCCAAATCAGGATTAGAAGCCTTGCGTGTGATGGCTGTCGGCCGGGATTTTTGACACAAAGGTCGAGCTTAATAAGCAGGTGCTCATTACGGTGCTGGAGACCAGGTTGCTCAACATTACCCCTGAAACCCTGCAGAGCTGTGGGTCTATTTACGAGGGCGGGTTTGGCGTGCTGCAGTGCCCTTCTCTGTGGTCCAAATTGCTGGTGGTCCATATGAGGAAGAAACAAATAGGGAATGCTGTTCTACACAGAAGAAATTGGAGATGATGTCCTGCATTGGGTTTCTGAGGTTGTTGGATCACAACCTTACTTTGGGGGGTCTGAAGTACTGAATAATAAAGCAGATATACGTCATAATTTCAGCCAGTGTGAGCAAGATAAATCTCTGATCAGCGTTGTAACCATAATTAATCATAATGTATAATTACAGCCCACAATGAAACACCAGTCATGCTTGAATAGGGCCTTTTCTACTGAATACGGTAGCAATCTATGGTTTGAAACCATTGGCAATAATCTAACATCTCCTCCTTGTAGATCATTGATGACAGGCAGGAACACTTTAGGTGCAATCACAGTCATAGATGCCACTTCTGTTCTCCAGCTCTTAAAATATATCTGTCAGGGTGAGGGTTTGGCTTGGGTTTGTCTTGAACCAGATTCCACAGCTGGCAGTTTAAATGTCAGGAGTTCATTTGAGATCCTTGGCACCAGCCCTTTTCTAGCAAATGGACTTAACAGGGTTATAATCGTAAGCTTAAGTAAAGCTATCGTAAAGTTAACTAAACTAAACCAGTCCTATTATTATATTATATAAGCAATACATTAAATGTACAGTAAAATAAATGAATTAACTGCATGAAATATTAAGCAGCACAACTGTTTTCAACATTATTAAAGCAAAAAAATGCAAATGATCATATTAGAGTGATTTCTGAAAGATCATGTGACACTGATGACTGGAGTACTGATGCTGAACATTCAGCTTTGCATCACAACTATAAATTAAATTGTATTTAAACTAAAGTAAAATACAAAACCGTTATTGTAAATTTGAATAGTATTTCCCAGTTTTTACTATATTTTTGATTAAATAGATGTAGTGTTGGTGAGCATAAGAGCCTTTTGAAAAGATTTAAGGAATCTTACCAACCCCAAGGTTTTGAACGGTGATGCACATTTCAAGTTTGAACATAGCAATAAAATAAGAACAGAATTTGCAAATGCAAAACTAACAACCTCTTGGTACTTAATGTGGTCAAATGTACAGGAGGTCATCAGAATTAAGACAAAGTGAGACCAGGCGGCCTGGGCTTTGCTGTGTTTGATTTAATTAATGGATCAGTGGATGACGGGCAGCTGCTCTGTGTCCTCTTCAGGGCACAAAGAGCAGCCCATAGCCCACAAGGAAGTCTGTGTGGAATCGCACACATTATGTCAGACTTCTGCAGTGCCTTATTGAGTTAGCTTGGCTCCAGAGGCAGCAGTTGGTCGAGGTACAAAGTCTGGCTCAAGATCTGATTACACTCGGTAGAGAGACAGCTGTGAGCAGTGGTGATGACAGAACCACAGCTCTGCGTTCACATTACCAGAACTAAAAGGGAGAGGCGTAAGTGAACCTGTTTACCTAGCAATCCTATGTAGGAGGCTCTGTGCAAACACCATCAGACCTCAATCTCTGGCCATTATCTCTCTTCCTGATAAAAGAGTCACATTCCTTTGCCAAGACCAGTGCTGCAGTGTTTGGTCTATCTGTCTCTACTCTCTATCACTGATCACATGCTGAGTCCTATAGCAGCTCTCCTCCCCTTTTGCAGGAGATTCACCATAAGAGAAGATAAAGCTGCTGTGTAGATCACATGAGAGTGGTTGATCTGATCAAACTCTAGATGACCTGGCAGAAGCTTGACTGCCAGTGCTGTTTGTATTGTTCATGTTCATGTTTTGTCAGAACATCCACATGCATTTTTTCAAAGATATACACAATGTACTAAAAACTAGTACTAGGTCTTTTTAGATTATTTGATAAAACTTTACAATACATTTTTTAAATGATTTTCTTTTCATTTAAAGTCACTCTATTGTTGTTGCAAACCTTTATTACGTAATGTCTTGTGTTTAACACACACACACACAATATATTTTTGATATTTTGTCTACACAGTGAAGGTCAATGGGGTCCATAGCTTGGGCCACCAACATTGCTTAAAATATTTTCCTTTGTCTTCTACAGAAGAAAGGAAGTCATACAGGTTTGGAATTACGTGAGGGTGAGCAAATGATAACAGAATATGATACTGTTTTTCATTTGATTCATATTCTCATATTAATAAAATGTGAAAAACAGTATAATTTAAAAGTAAAACAAATGAGTTTAAAAAAACTTGTATTATTCGTTCATAAAATATTAACTTATACTTGAACTTGACATTTCAGAAATATATTAGCACTATATGTGTACAATACTGTTTCATTTATTTTAAATAAATTAATAATTTTATTCAGAAAGGCACAATAAACTGATCAAAAGTGATGGTAAAGACCTTTAATGTTTCAAAAGGTTTCCATATTAAATACATTCTGTTCATCAAAGAATCCTAAAAACAAAAACAAAACAAAATCATAGTTTTCACAAAAATATCAAGCAACATGACTGTTCTCAACCTTGGTAACAATAAGAAATGTTTTTGAACACAAAATCAGTATATCAGAATGATTGTGAAACCTAAAACTAAAAAAACTAAACTTTCCTCCTTTAAAATGTATTAAAATAGAAAACAGTTTTTTTAATGTAGTAGTAGTAGTCTGTCAGAATGTATTCATTAGGAATCAACACCATGACCTTAATGTTAGTAGCACCAAGTTAAGCCACAGGAACTAAAATGCTATACATGTTTTATTCAGTTCCAGCTAAATATTTTGAACATACGGTCATAGGCTATTTGTAACAGCGGTGGGTGATTTACAGCTGAAATAGTCCCTGGGAACGCTGACAGAAATGTGCAGCGTGGTCTCTTGCTCTCATAATGGACTGGACTGTTTGGATGTTGTGTACACGTGTCCTTTGACAGCAGCAGTTAGTTAACTGGCCGCCATGCCTGGACTGCTCATCCAAGTCTTCAGTGTTACTCCTGCACGTTCTTCTCTTACACACTGCCTTCTCTTTCTGTCTTTCTCTCTCTGTCTCAGCCTTTGATGGTCATGTCACTTCCTCTATTCTAATCATTTATCCATGCAGCATGCTGTCAAGCTCGTTTGAAGCTCTCCCTGTGACACCAGTGATGTTCATCTAAAGCTGTGGAAGCTGCCCAGGCTTCAAAGTACTTCCACTGCGGCCTGTTCATAAATCCTTTGAGAAATCAAAAAACCATATCAAGATGTCTGAGACAAAACGGGCCAGTGAAGGAGTGCATGCTTGGTAGCTAGTTATCCATTTAGTTTGGTCTTCTTTTGGACATGGAGACAGTGGAGATTTAACTGGTCGTGTGTCTAGTCCAGTCTATAGATCTAGACAGAAATGAGTGATTTATGCCCATGTAGTCCTTTATTGTGCAGGCAGGGTGGCAATAAATGTGTATGGCTTTTTATAAAGCATCAGTCCATTGATCTTGTCTTCAGTGTTGTCTTGAATGCAGTGAGGGTGTTTCCTGGGAGGTCTGTTAAAAACGTATTGCATGCGACGCCTGCACATGGACGCAAGATGATTTCTCTCTTTCTCGTTCCTGTCTTTGTCTTGCTGTCATTTTCTTTGCACTATAGACTCAAAATTAATTATTAAATTGTTATTTTAGAATGCACAGATATCGGGTGAAAGTGTCTGGTTTTAATTAGATAAGACTGAAAAGTATTGCTAAAAATAGGTCCACGAATATATTTACATTTACATTTTGATGCCAAAATGAAGTACACTACTATTCAAAAGTTTGGGGTTAATGAGATTTTTTAAATGTTTTTGAAAGTCTCTTATTTCACCTATTCTACATTTAATTGAAATACCATAAACATAGTAATACTGTGAAATATTAATACATTTATTTTGCCTGTCATGGTATAGCTGATTTTTTTTGCAGTCTTTGGTGTCACATGATCACTCAGAATTAATTCTAATATGCTTGCCATTTGCTGCTTAAAAACATTTCTTGTTATTATCTGTGTTGAAAACAGTTGTTTTTGTTTTTGTTGGAAACCAAAATAAACTTTTCAGCATTTGTGAAGGTTCAAAAGAACAGCATTTATTTGAAATATAAATATTTTCTAAGTTTGTACATGTCTTGTAACATTATAAATGAACAATTTAGTTCATCCTTTCTGCATAAAAGTATTAATTTATGTTCAAAAAAAATCACACTGCCCCCAAACATTTGTATGGTAGTTTATCTTGGGAAGCAATGGATATATGGCTGTGGTAGGTATTGGTGGGCAAAATGGTTGACTAGTTGATCCAACAAAATCAATTACTGACATCAGTTATTTCATCTAGATAAAAAATTGCTTTAATATTATTTTTAACATTAATTTAGAGATGCAACTTATCTGAAAGTGCAATGCAAATCAACCAACCCTTACCTTAACCTCAAATACTTAATATTCTGCCTAAAAAGACAGACAAATAATCTGTCAGCACACAGTGTGGTTATTTTCACCTTGTGTAGGAGATTTATTTTGCCACCCTGTCTGCCATCAGCTCCAGACATGTTTTTTTCTGTACGGGGTGTGTGTGTGGCCTCAGTCATCTTTTGTCTTTTCCACTGTTATGGGCAATATTTGTCTGTCAGCATGTATGACGCCTCTCTCCACCTCACATCAAAGCTTTTCGGACAGCTTAGACACGGCTCTGTGACAAATAGTTAGCAAGCATGATGGAAGGAAGCAATTTTAAATGACAGTCCCAGGCTTTCTCTGAGTCACATCTTTCTTCTAATGCATTCTTTATCATGTGCGTGATGATGTATGCTGGGTGTGAAGCGTGGCCTGTGGACGGAAAAGGAATGAGCTATTTCAGCTTCTGCTCTATGGTATCCACCAGGTTGTTTTAATATCCTTAAGAAAACATTCAAAAGTTACCCTCGTCTTTTTCTATTCATTCAGCCACCAGGTTCATCAGATCTATCTCACATGGTCCATGCAATCCATCTCCTCTCTGCTGGTGAAAAGATCCATTGTTTGTTCAAGGAGCCCACCGATCACATGACATCTTTATTATAAACACACAACTGTTTTCCTTTGCAAAGCATCACAAATGTTTATTAAGCCACCAATAGCTTTATACACTTACATTTGTAAATCAAGTGCATGATTCATCTAACATAGACTTCTCTCCAACTGTGATGTTCATTTCCACCTTTTTTCTGCTCTATTTCCAGAAAGGAATTTTTCTGCCATTCTCGGCCCTTCTCAGTCTAGCATTCTGGAATTTACTGTAATTTAATTCCAGCACCAAAACAACCTTTTCTTTTCCCTCCCGCGTGTTCTCGTTGGCACTTTCCTGGATGGCAACCAGCAGCTTCAGGTGCAAACACTTCACTCCAGCAGAGAGACTTGAAGGAAAGTAGGAAAAAAGAACAAAAAAGTACATTTAGGGCCAGTTTCATTTTTCAATTTATAATCTCGGTGGTTCTCACAGCAGCTGCTAGAGCAGAAACAGGATGTGACAGTACCAGGCATGAATGAGAGGTGCCTTCCAACTTACACACACACCAGTGCAAAGGAAATGGAAAGCAAGTGCTCATGGGAGTCTTTGCGAGCTGCAAGGAGGGGATGAAAAGGACCTTGTGCATGCAAGGACAGAAATTCCCCATAAGATTCTTGTGCCTAGCTTTCCCCCTCATAAGATTTCTTTGTGGGGCTAGATGTATTAGGAGCTGGAGAAAAAATCAGAAATGTTGTCCCCACGACATTTTTGGCAGTGTTGTCTTTGTCCTAATTGTGCCATAACACTGGCAAAGGAACATTTCAAATGAATGTTCACATACTGTACCTTTCCCTTAGCATGAGTATGCCAGGACAACTTTACCTGCTGGTCCAGGAACATTACAAAGTATATATTGCAAATACTATATATAAAGCAAATAAGTAATACATTTACAAATGTAATAATAATTATCATTATAATTTGTTTATTTTTTTTTTTTACTATTAAAAATGTTATTATCAATATGTTTCTTATTATTATTGTTATTATTAGTATTGCATTATGTCAAAATGCACCACAAAAATATAAATATTTTAAGAACAATTATTTCAAAACATTAATTACTGTCAGTAATAATAAAATGAAATGATTTTATTTATTTATATAAGTTGTTTATTAAATGTGTTATTATTTCATAATTAATTTTTATTTGTATTAAAGCAAAATACACTAAATATAAAAGTGCGTGTCTATATATATATATATATATATTGTCAGTGTTGAGTCCTAAACTATGTACACTATATTAACTATTAAATTATTTTCATGAAGAAATAAATGATAAAGATTTGTATCAGTATTTAGAAAACAGTATTTCTCATTTTAAAGGAGTCAAAAACCTTTGTTTTTTTATTTTGTACTGTTCTCTGAGGTCTGCTTATAATGTTTTCAAGATTCTTACATCAAAAAAACATCCTAATTTTGAAGTACTAGGCTATTTTCTGTTCTGTTTTTGACCCCCCTCATCAGAACGCTGTAAACGCCCATTAAATGTATTGGCTAATAGTGTTTTTTGACAGCCTACATTCCTCATAGATGGACTATGATTTAGGTCCAAAATGCATAAATAGCAATGCCTTCAATATAAGCTGTTTTTAGACTAACAACAAAGTTCTGGATTATGAAACTTACAGGATATTTTTAGACAAATTTACAGTGACCTCTTATATGTCAAAAGATCAAGGGAATTTTGTTATCTCAGTTCGTGACCACTTTAATGTGCACTTTTGTATTACGCTCACATGTTCGGTATGTGGTTATTGTTTGTTATGTAAATACAGATGCTCTACTTTTTTCAGTCTTTCAGACTTAAGACAATGTTTTTTGCTCCAGGTCCTCCATGGGTGAGTCGTCAGGTAGAGGACAGACAGACAGCAAAACTGGGCCACACGGTTCGACTTCCATGCCCTGTGGAGGGTGACCCCCCTCCGCTGGTCCTGTGGGTGAAGGATGGGCGGAACGTGAATCCAGGCTGGAGCCGCTACAAGGTTCTGAAGCAGAGTCTGAAGATCAAAGAAGTGGAACTGGAGGATACCGGCGTGTACATCTGCCGCGTCACCAATGGATTTGGCAGCCTCGCCCTCAACTTCACACTCATTGTAATTGGTAAAGACTGCCTCCCACGCCATACACCACAACCCTTTATATCTCAGTTCTTTATACTTTTGCTCACCCAGAGCATTTGTAGGCCACATCAGTCATCCAGGCTTAATCAAAACCTGCACCGTTGCACACGCACAGCAGTTTGAGGTAGTGTTTTAGGGGGTTAGAGACCCAGCTAGACATATGGCATCTCAAAACAGCAGAGCTGAAGTATGAGCTTTCAACTGCAATCCGAAATGAGCAGGGCAACTTTTATATGCCCTCTCAAAAGGCTAATTGTGGCACAGGAAAGCAGTTGGGTTTATGTAAACCTGCTCCCAAATCATATTTGACAAAACTGACATGACTGGTGTAGAATATCAAGGACCGAATAATTGGCAAATCAAGATTCGATCGAAGCATGGTTGAAACATGAGAAGCCGAATTCCACAAGACAACAGCAGGAAGTCATAAATCAGACCCTAGCTCCAGCCCGTCTGAATACAGCCTGCAAAACCAAAGGAACACTCAATGATAATTCCAATGCAGGAATTCGGTAATACATTGGAGGAATAAATATTGATTGACAAAGAGATGCAACATGTGACCATTACATGTAAATCTGTGATTGAAATCACAGCTACAGACTGTAAAATCATCTTAAAGGACTTTCATGCTCATGGTTAATGAAACTAATCATTTCTATGCATAACAGCATATTATGTATGTGACCCACAAATTTGAATATCCTTGTTTTAATCATTGTGTTTATCGTGCTTTTAATTAGTATTGACTAGCTAAGCCTTAAGGGTTAATGTCATGTTTAGTATGTATGAGCGTGATAATTCCAGCTTTGAACATTTCTTTTAATTGATTTCCTGTCAAATGCATCATATTCTGGCTATAGAAACCACATTCAAAAGGATATTTGGCAAGAGAATGTAAAATTCAAGCAATGTGACTGGCCATGACATGTTAATTTATTAAGTGGGTGGAGCTACAAAGCGGCACCCAGAATCAGCATGGGACCTAATTGGTCAAGACAACCATTGGGAGGTGTCAAAAAGGCAGAGGTTAAATACCCAGGTTACACTTCTCCCCTCCCTCTCTCTTAACGCTCTTCAGCCTCTCTTAACTTCTCCTTGGAACTCTCTCTCTCTCTCCGGAAAATGAACTCTCTCTTCAGTCATGTGCTCTGACCACACCCAGCCAGTTGCTACCATGATGAGAAAAAAAGCCACCTAGTCTTTACATCCTTTTATTCTTTTACTTTTGTTTATTTTCTTTCCGTGAGTTCGTGTGCTAAGTTACATTTGCCAGCGGAAACAAGCCCAAGACTCTGCAAAACCAGCCAACGCCCACTTCCACGACTCCTGAACTCTAAGCCAATCAGCGACTTCGGAAAACCCTTTCCTGAAAAGACGGAGAACAAAAGGGAATCCTTTAAACACAAAAGCTACGCAAGTACAAACCCCAGACTTTGCTGTGCCTGGTGTAATATTGAAAATAGATTTTAGCCTCATTGAAAACTCAATGCGAGTGTTAAATCAGTGATTGATGGTTGTTCAGGTTTATGCAATTACACATATTGCTGTAAACGTGGGATATCAAACTCTCATTCTCTTAATCTAATCCTTTCCTCACTTTCTCTCTTTCTGCAACGTGAATGTGTGAATGCTTGTGTTCATGTAGATTAGTTTCCATGTCTTAGCATTATATAAATAAAGTCTTGTTTATATTGAAAAGAGAAATATCTTGTGTTTTGTGCTCATAAGTTAATGCCTTAATCTGTCGATTTTGTTACTGCTTATTTAATAGTGTTTTCACTATATTTTGGGATTTTAATATCCAGTGCAGAGTTTGTTATACGGCTTGTTCGGTGAATCGCCGTGAAACAGTGAGTCTGTTCAAATTCCTATAAAATCATTAATGATTCCCTTTGAGCTAAATTGACCTGTTTCCCTTATAACAATATATATATTATATGTTATCATTACATATTGGTGGAGGATGCGGGCAGATTAATCTAAATTATGAGCATAAACCAAGTTATTTAATCTTTTATATTCTTACGGATGAGATCGAGACTGGTGTGTGTGCGTTTGTGTGAGTGACGTCAGCAGCGCGCCTCCTTGAATGAATGAGCGCAGAGAAGGCTGTAACTCGAGTCAGCCTCTCTTTTTTTTGTTTAACTGCAGTAAGGGAACTCAAAGTTAACGGTTAAGATCGGAGAACAAGGTCGGATTTGAGCGTGTTCCTCTCTTCTTGTAATGCCTTGTTTTATAGCTGAATTAATTTCCTGCGTGTTCCAGGTCATCTAATAGCTATAACTCACTCCATAATCTCAGTAACTGTTAGCCGCACGAAGCTAAACTGCAGTAATTAAAAGGGAAATAAATCAGTGGATAAAGAATAGTTTTGAGCGTGTTCCTCAATTCTATTTATCAAAGCCTTATTATTCATAGTTTGATCGTCAGTGCGTGTTCCATTGTCAGATCATATATGCTATGACTCCCCGGGTTAAACATTAGAGGATAATGCTTGCCTGTTTGTGTACACTGCTCACAAAGTTAATTATATCTCGCGAAAACACTGCGCGTGTCCGAGAGTGATTTGAATGGGAGCTTTAAAAGCTTTATCAAGTAAAGTTTACCTTTGAACCAACAGCGAAGAAACCCTGTTGTGTTTATGTCCATATAAACGGACACGGGCTTGTGATACACTGTTTCCTCAACCGCAGCACGGAGCTATTATTTGAATAAGGTTTAAGTTTAACTCTGAACGAACTGAAAGTTTAAGCGCCACATCGCAGAACAAGCGGTGTTGTTATTTGTACAGTGTTGAGATGCGCCAACATTTAATGTAACATACTTCGAGCAACTTTGAACCGCGCACGCGCAGTACATCGATGCTTTTGTAAACAAGCTCCATGCTGTTGCTAATGGCACGGTGGTGTTTACATTGAAGTCTATGCTAAAGCCATTAGCCTCAAAGGTTAGAAGTTAGCATTAACCTCCAATGGTTGAATAAAGTGTGTGTTTTGAAAAGCTAAAGTGGTTTAACCCTTCAAACATTTAAACTAATATACTTGTTGGTCTTTCTCTTCCCTATTTCTCCCTTTTACCACTTATTTGTAGTTCTACTAGAAAGGAAAATACTAGTTCAGAATTATTAATTGTGCCAAATTCAAATTTAATTAAAACATTAAATTTATTTGGAATCATTCTAATTTTCCCCCTCATATTATTAATATGATCCTTCCTTCTAGTATTCCCTTTTGGGCATAATCATTTTAGGTACAAATAAGTATTGAACTTTAAAAGTTTAAGTAAACTCATTCTACCTAATTGATTTATTACCCATTTAAGTAGATTCTATTCAGACTTATACTCACTCATTACTTTATTGCGTTTTACCCCTAATTCTTCCTGTTTTGGTTATAAACATAACCACTATTTTATTTACTTATTTCCTCATTTACTTAATTTCATATTTGCTTATTTTGCCTGTTTATTACTTTACAATTTTACTTTGTCTTACCATTTCCTTTCCTCTGTGTATCCTAGCTTGGGAACGACCCACCTGAGCCTTAATAGGACGCATTGTTATCCTCGCTACGAGTTCAAATAAATTAGAGAGACAAATCTCTTTTACCCAAAATTTATTTTTGTTGATAGTTGTGTAGCAACTGAAAACAACACTATACGCGTAGTCGGGCATAACTGCTTGCTAGTGGACCCATCCACTCAACTTACTGTCTCTTTCTCTTCCCTCCTGTTCTATCCTCCTTTCTTTCCTCTTCACTTTTCACATTTGTAGGGACCTGTAAGAACCATCAATCAATTCTAAGTGTATGAGAGATACAATCCTGTCAAAAGGCGAATCATCCTAACGAATTTGATTGCAATCAAACCTACTTTTGTTCTTCTTAACCTCCCTATATTTAAAACGCAATCCAAATTTGAACAACGCATGCAACGCTGAGATCAATTTTAATAGAGATAAGTGTTGAGCAACTGGAGCCTTCGCAGCCTCCCTGGTGAGCGGTCCAACTGTAAGGTGTTGCGTTGTCAATTCTGTCAGACTAAGAAAAGAGATATCAGAATTATTATTATATTCGTTTGTCTAAGACGAAGATTTAATAATATTGTTTGCCTCCTTGATAACAACATTTAATAATAAAAAAAGGAAAGAATTTTCTTCATTTGAAAAAAAAATAGAAAAGGATTTGTTTTTTTATTAAATTTGTTTTTCACCTTTTGTCTCTTTTCCTCTTCCTCATTAGAGTGACGAAGTCTTCACATCGCTAGTCTACCTAGATACTCTGAGACCAACACAGTGATCACCACACTTCACCAGTGGTTCAGAATCACTGACATAACACTTAGTTGTCACACCCCACATAAGCTTCCACTCCACACAGATCTGTGTCAGTCTCTTCTCCCCAGCGTGCCAACATGCCGCAGACTGCAGACCCCTGGCAAAGGGGAAGAGGTGAACACTTGGCTGAGAGGTACAACAGACAGCCTCACCCCAAGACGTTTGAACTGTTATTATTTTTAATAATAATCCTAGGTCTGAGAAGATCCTGACACAAGATTCAAGCCAGAATAACAACCATGAGGAGCTAGTCAAAATTGCCAGCTCCCTAAGCTATGCCTTCACGACCCAGTTGAAACTGAGCGACAAGCACATCACCCACCTTCAAGAGGAACTGACATGTGCTCAACGTCGCAGACAAGCTGGAAGTGAAAGTTCAAGATCAACTCAAAGCACCCAACGAGAGCGAGCAGGAAACAACGGAACAAGTTAAGGAGCTCCAAGCAGCCCTGACAGCAGCTCAGCTCGACCAACAACATGCAAAGGCTGCCCAGGAAGACCTGGTAAACAGACTTCAGTATGCCAACCAGCTACTAGAGAAAGCCAAGCATGACATCAGCAACAAGAATGCTGAAATAAGTGCCCTGAAGGACCACCTTGAAAGGTACAGAATTGAAATGGACAACCTGACCCCACAACTAGACGATACCAATGATCAGCTCTACATGGTCAGAAGAGGACTCAAACATGCTTATGCGCAGAAGCAAGAGCCAAAGCAAGAGAAACCACACTCAGCCTCACCACTGCTGAGTCGAGCAGAGTCCCATGTCCAAGAACTCGTATACAGCAAAGAAGCGAAGGGCCACAACCCAAAACCTCACCTGCCTTCGCCACAGAACTCTTTCCTGTCAACGAAAGAAAACCTCCCATCCAAGCAGACCTTGGAGCTGCACCTGGGATGACCATCAAAGACCTCGACAAGCTGTCTAAAACATCAGCAAGTTCAACCCGAACTCCACAGGGGGCCACACCATCCAGGCCCACCTTCAAGATATCGACTTCTATCTAGAAATGAGACCTCACGTGACTGACAGAGACAGGTTATACCTCCTTAGAGCCACGTCCAGTTCCGAGGTACGAAACTTCCTAGATCGACAGCCCAGTCGAACGAAGTCAGACTACCAGCTACTTCGTGAGGTCCTGATTAAAGAGTTTACCGACCCTGACTCCGAACATGGACTGTTAACTGCCTTAGAAACCAAACAAGGTCGACAAGAGGCTCCACAAGCTTACTACAACCGACTCCGACAAGCCTACTTTGGTGCACACAACGAACCTGACCTTGAAGAGGATGTGAACTTCAAAAGCCTCTTCCTAAGAAATCTGCACCCTGGAGTCAGCCACCATCTAGGCGTCATGGCCTGTCCACGCTCCATGACCATCCAACAGTTGCGTGACCTAACACAGAAGGCCTACAACAAGCAGAAGATGGCCTCAAAGAAAGGTGACAAAACATCCACACTCTTGAACTCTGTCAACAAAGACTCAAGCCTTGCACTGGACGACACCCAGATGCATCACAAAACCAGAGTCCTCCATCAAGAGCACAGAGAACGTGATCCCCATGTCCACGAAAGCTATCAGCCCAACTTCTGGAAAAATCCATGGGACCAGCCACGCTTCTCAAGAAACGCAAAAGATAGCAACAACTGGAAACCTAACCAGACATCCAAAGGTAATCGCCTGACTCACCCAAGAGCATCTCGTAGGGTTGCGACAACGAAACCCACCTCAGCATTACTCAGACATGCACAGTGCTGAGTATGCTCCAGAACCATACAGCTTACCGTCAGAAGACATGGAACAAGTCATGAGCCAACTGAACGAGTTCCTTCAAGATAAGCTGAACACGGATGACTACGAAATTGAGTCATGCTCGCTGTGACCAGCGACAGAATGGAAGGCCGACGATCGCATGGTACACCACCATATCCGAGATGACAAGCACCTGTTCAACAACCACACAGGACGAGCAAGTCTCTCATGGCCAACCGTTGATGAAAACTGAGGTACCAGAGAACATCACCTCACTCACCCATCACTCACTAGCAAATTGCTAAATGAACTCCAACTCCTAGAACCACATTCCTGTCTGTGCAACAGCAACCACCAAAGCACAGAAGGTCAGAAAGTCTGCCACATCCAGAAGGTAGCACAAGAGGAATGCAACAAAGGAGACAAAGTTTGCAGCCCAGCTTCACACAGCCATGCCAAACTACCTCCGACTGTCTGCTAAAGAACTTCCTGCCTTTCTGGACTGACCCCCATTAGATCATGGACATGCCAACATCCAAGCCAAGGATGAAGAGAGCCAGTCTTATGTAACATACCTGAAAAGGGGGGAGACGACACAGACTGGAACAGACCTGACCACACATACACTACACCCTTAACACACACAACATTACCTACACCCAGAGGTAACCACATCTACTGATAACACATTCAACAAACATATTCTTCCCACAAGTAGAATATCCAACTTTAGCACAACACAGTTACATACACCACCATGAAGAAACATATAGCTATCCTCACAAGAGTTAGAACACCTGACACGAAGTTAAGGTGCATCCCCCTAGCTGCACATGACATCCTAGCTCAACAGTAGTTGCAAATCATGCTAGGAAAACCCACAGCAGCTTTGTTTTGTTTTGTTCTTCTTTACCTATCCTTTTCCTTCCCCTCTTTCTTTAGTAGGTGAAACACCTAGACACCCTGCAAGGGTCAAAGGTCTGATATTAGGATTGACTCGCTACACCTAATATCCGCAAGCCACTCTAGACTGAAGGAAAGCCAGAGAGCTCCATGCACGATAGGTCGATTCATTTTACCACAAATTAGCTCACTAGAAACTAAATGTGAACATTCTTAAGTTAAGACAACTTAGAAGAAACACACAAATCTAGTCGCAAAAGTTGATCAAGAACCAAAAACAATAATTTCCAAAATTGAATAACCTAATGCCCGGCACCAGTACAGTAACTGTCATGGAGGTGTTGTCTTGTTGTTTGCTGTGTTTTGTCTGCTTCTTCTGCCCTTGTTTTTCCAGCGCTCGACGATGTCTTCTGCTAAAACACCTCGCCGAACGAAGAGGGGTGTGTAGAATATCAAGGACCGAATAATTGGCAAATCAAGATTCGATCGAAGCATGGTTGAAACATGAGAAGCCGAATTCCACAAGACAACAGCAGGAAGTCATAAATCAGACCCTAGCTCCAGCCCGTCTGAATACAGCCTGCAAAACCAAAGGAACACTCAATGATAATTCCAATGCAGGAATTCGGTAATACATTGGAGGAATAAATATTGATTGACAAAGAGATGCAACATGTGACCATTACATGTAAATCTGTGATTGAAATCACAGCTACAGACTGTAAAATCATCTTAAAGGACTTTCATGCTCATGGTTAATGAAACTAATCATTTCTATGCATAACAGCATATTATGTATGTGACCCACAAATTTGAATATCCTTGTTTTAATCATTGTGTTTATCGTGCTTTTAATTAGTATTGACTAGCTAAGCCTTAAGGGTTAATGTCATGTTTAGTATGTATGAGCGTGATAATTCCAGCTTTGAACATTTCTTTTAATTGATTTCCTGTCAAATGCATCATATTCTGGCTATAGAAACCACATTCAAAAGGATATTTGGCAAGAGAATGTAAAATTCAAGCAATGTGACTGGCCATGACATGTTAATTTATTAAGTGGGTGGAGCTACAAAGCGGCACCCAGAATCAGCATGGGACCTAATTGGTCAAGACAACCATTGGGAGGTGTCAAAAAGGCAGAGGTTAAATACCCAGGTTACACTTCTCCCTCCCTCTCTTAACGCTCTTCAGCCTCTCTAACTTCTCCTTGAACTCTCTCTCTCTCTCCGAAAATGAACTCTCTCTTCAGTCATGTGCTCTGACCACACCCAGCCAGTTGCTACCATGATGAGAAAAAAGCCACCTAGTCTTTACATCCTTTTATTCTTTTACTTTTGTTTATTTTCTTTCCGTGAGTTCGTGTGCTAAGTTACATTTGCCAGCGGAAACAAGCCCAAGACTCTGCAAAACCAGCCAACGCCCACTTCCACGACTCCTGAACTCTAAGCCAATCAGCGACTTCGAAAAACCCTTTCCTGAAAAGACGGAGAACAAAAGGGAATCCTTTAAACACAAAAGCTAGCAAGTACAAACCCCAGACTTTGCTGTGCCTGGTGTAATATTGAAAATAGATTTTAGCCTCATTGAAAACTCAATGCGAGTGTTAAATCAGTGATTGATGGTTGTTCAGGTTTATGCAATTACACATATTGCTGTAAACGTGGATATCAAACTCTCATTCTCTTAATCTAATCCTTTCCTCACTTTCTCTCTTTCTGCAACGCGTGAATGTGTGAATGCTTGTGTTCATGTAGATTAGTTTCCATGTCTTAGCATTATATAAATAAAGTCTTGTTTATATTGAAAAGAGAAATATCTTGTGTTTTGTGCTCATAAGTTAATGCCTTAATCTGTCGATTTTGTTACCGTGCTATTTAATAGTGTTTTCACTATATTTTGGGATTTTAATATCCAGTGCAGAGTTTGTTATACGGCTTGTTCGGTGAATCGCCGTGAAACAGTGAGTCTGTTCAAATTCCCTATAAAATCATTAATGATTCCCTTTGAGCTAAATTGACCTGTTTCCCTTATAACAATATATATATTATATGTTATCATTACACTGGCAAGGTACTTTAAAGTAAGCATGGTTTCATGAACGTAACATTAACTCCAAAAGCACAAGAGAGCATTGTGCTGATGGAAATTTATGACTTGTTAGCATTTGTTGGAGCATATGGCACTGATGCCGGCTTGCATTATCAAATCTAGAGAACAAAGAATGGCTTCATGTTGGCCGTCACACAATACCTGCAGTTGTTTATGTAGGCTGTAATTTAATACCAAGTTCGTACTTTTACCCGGGTAGTGTAGACTTTTGTTTCCTAGTAGAACCTGACAGGCAAGGAAATTAATACACACCTACCTGGATGGATGGAAGGAGAAAGAAAATGAGGTGTAGAGGCACATAGCTACTATGAGGCAATGGGGGGTTTGTGTTGGACTCTTGCAGCTTGGAGTGTGTGGTTCTCCTGATGACTGCTGAGGGACTGTGGGGCAGTCATTTCCAGCCAAAACATGTACACATGGAGAGGAGACAGAGACAACCTGCCGCCTTCTCTGCCATAAATCTGAACTGGTTCAGTGAAGTTGAGAGGCCTTGAGGACCCAGAAGCCCTTGGTTCTTCCTGTGTAGCTTACCACATTTGGGGAGGCAGTCGAGGTAACTAATGTGCGGATGCAAATGATGATTATTCTGCTGAGCGAGGCAGCTGCTTTATTGGCTGAACCAGTGTTTTCTGGGCTCCCTCCCCTTGATGTCTTTGCTCTGGGTCTCCTGTATGGGTAGTGAATTAGTGATTGCGGCCTGCTGTTTTCCTATTTCGTCCCCGAGAGCTTTGTGGAGCTCAGAGTTATGGTGCTGGCTTGGACTGGTTCACTCCCTTTGGAATATAGTTGCAGAGTTTACTGAAGTCATTAACTGCAATGACCAACAGCTCCCCAACCAAAAAGCCCATTAGACCCTTCTGTTGCAGTGTTTGAGTGTTTAAGGCTGTGATTTTTGCTGAAGGGAATGACACTATTAGTTAACCGGAGAAGGGTTAACAGGCAGCATTGTTTTTCAATAAAGATTAATGGACCCTGCAGCTGAAGAGTAGAAGGGTAGTTTACCCAAAACTCACCCTTTTGTTGTTCCAAACCTGTATGACTTTCTTTTACTTTACAACATTAGACTATATTCTTTAGAAACATTAGACTGTATGCTTTACAACATTAGACTATATACTTTACAAACATTAGACTATATACTTCATGGACACTGTCCATACTGTATGGACAAAGCTGAGACATTTGAGACAAAGTGTCGTCTTTTACATTCCACAGCAGAAAGAAAGTCATAAAGTATTGGAATAATGCGAAGGTGAGTTAAAATAATTCATTTTAACTCAAATTTGAATCTCTTTAACTAGATGTCTTAAAAAATACTTTTTTACCTTCTCTAATTTGACATTTTTGTCATTGAGTAGTGAAACATTTTAGAAGAACATCGTATAAGTTATTTCATATATCATCATTGCCAGCATTCTTTTTCTATCTGTATGATGATTATTAATTTTATTCCTTTTTTTGCTATTAATTGAGCTCTTGTGTGCGGTTTTCAATGACATGGGTTTAATTAATGAGCAGAATTTTCAGAAAATCTGACCAATAATATGCATTTAAATGTGTGTGTGAATGAAACACTGATTAGTTAAAGTAATAATAAAATAGTTTAAGAAGGGGTTCTGGCAAATTTACAGCAATAGCAAAGCAAAGTATAAAATTACCCCTAACAGGTGTTTTTTTTTAACCAGCTACTTAATGTAAATTAATGTACACCTAAAGCACAACAGGGAAACTCCAGCCAGGACTGACTGTATCAGGAGAGAGGAATTTGGTGACATTCAATAGCACATGTTTTCATCAGTGCAGCTCTAATATGCAGCAGGATTTTCACTCACGGCAGGCATGGACAAAACTGTGCCCTCATATTTTAATGTGCGTGCAATCTATACCTCACTTATTTCCTCATGAAGTGTAATTTTAGCTTTTAGTTGATATTCTGCCCCTATCAAACCAGGCAGCTGATGGCTTGGTGTAATCAGTTGGCAATAAACCTAAGCTGAGGTTACAGCTATAATTTAAGCCTTCGGTTTTTCCTGACCACAGTCACCGAAAAGTCTTTGTGCTTTTCACATGCGTAAATAGAAACACAATTTTTTTCTAAATCATGTCTGCAATTGTACATGAGAACAACAACTTGAGTTTTAAATATAGACAGATTAGCACAGCTTTACAGCTTTAAGGCATTTTAATAGGATCGTTAACTTGCTCTCCAATGTTGCTCACATATTCAGTGCTTTTTTGTAATCTGGCACAGGGACCTCTGGGAATTTGTGTTTGTAAGAATGGCGTATTGGTCTTTAAAGGTCACAGTGAAGGTGTTGTTTACTAAAAGGTGTTAGAAGAAATTCTTCACCACCATCTCAGGCTGACCATTCTCACATTTACTGATGTGTTAGGGAGTCAAATCAGGCTCTATGTCATAAACCGCTGTACTTTAAAATGTCCCACAACACCTGGGCCTCTCCATCTTTCCCCCCACAGTGGTCCCAGACGCTGCACCCCTGCTGTTTCTAAAGAGCTCCACACACTGCCAGCATTGTTTTCTCACAGGACTGCTTTGCAGGAGTCCAGGGCGAGGGATCTTATGCTTTTCTCTGCAACATAATTGTCTATATTGTTTCAATTTATGTTGGACGTGTGAATCTGTGAGTGGAGTCGAAGATCTCGAGTTTATCTCCAAAAGTAACAGTCTCTGCTCACAGTTGCACTGTTGTAGAGTCTTGGTTTCTGGGCATTGGCTCCCTCTTGTCTGTATTTCTCACCTATCGTATAGGAGGCTGTACTGTGTACGGACGCAACAGAGGGAGACCGTGGCTTCTACTCAGACGGTGGTTTGGGCTGCCTGTTTTATGAGGGGACTGGTGGAGAGCTTCCAGCCAGTGGCCTTTTGTTCTTTGTTTGCAGGCCACGGGTTACATGTGTTGCAGTTTAGCCAGCGTTCTCCTCACCTAAATGGATAATTGTATCAAAATTACACTCATAAGCCAACCCACGGCTGCAGATGGACGCGGTAGGTGGGATAAGGGAGGGGTGGCACGTTTGGGACAGCATGGATATGCCTTCCAGTCTTTGGGTCATGCCACCTTGGCCAGGATTGGCTTGAGTGGGAATCACAGCACTGACGTTCATTCATTCGAGATGATTTGTTCATAACCTTTGCTGCTGCTGAACTCTTACACAAGCTCTTTTCCATTCCAGTAGACGTGCGTTTACTCATTTGCCATGGCTGGTCTGAATGCAGAACAGCCTCACTGCTGCAGTATTTATGTTTAGTCTGATTTACACCTATTTTCCACGATAGCTCTTCTTTTGGGAAATGCTTCTCTCCTATTTAAACAGTCAAAGTGTGAAGAAACACGAACTGGGTACATTTTTTGCAGTTGATTGCAGTTGTTAAGTTGCTTCAATTATTTTGATGGATTAATTAATTATATACAAATAATTTAATAATCCATTAATTTAATTAATTAAAAAATATATATATATATACATATATTGCAGAAGGTTCAAATGTTCACTGATGCTCCAGAAGGAAAAACCATGCATTAAGAGCCGGGGGGTGAAAGCTTTTTGAATTTGTAGATCATGGTAAATTTGACTTATTTTGTCTTCTGGGAAACAGGGTAGTACTAAATGAAAAAATATGATATTTAGGCAAAATAGGAAAAAAGTACAAAAAAGTAGTTGTAACATAAAAAAAAAATGATATTTTTCTTACAAAAACGCATCGTATAAGGTTAAAGTATAAAGAGAGATTTTAGCTAAAGTTTTTTTTACACAGATGTATATGAGAGACACAAATGGCACACGTTTTCTAGAATGACTATTAGTATTTTAATAAAAGGAAAGAAGAATACAGCAGAATTTATTTATATGATGTCAAATGTATCATAAGAACCAACCAAAATGCTTTTAAAGCCCTAATTTGATCATGCGTCTCTCTCTAACACTGATGTAATTCGTGATTCTGATTACTCGTAATGTGACACGGAGCTTCACGACTTGCGCTCTCAAGAGCGTGTTTGTTTTATTTCTTTCACTGTAGGAAAATAAGTTCAGGCAAGTTCAAAGAACAAACACATATGGACACAAATGAATTCATGCTTGTGAGAAGCTGAAGAAAAGACATGGTTGAAAAAAGGGAAAGATGAAAGGATGCTTGATGGAATTGAAACCAGTCTGGACTCACATGAAATTAAGCTGAACAGAGAGACATAGAGTTTGAAATGGCACATAAGAGTGAATTCAGGCGGAGAAGTAAGAAGCATAACTGAGAAACAACAGTCTGTAACTTTAGCAGCACAAGGACATAAAATAACAGATGATAAGAGAATGAAGATGTAAATGTAAGCAGAGGAAACAGTTTCTGCTGGTTTAATGTTAATATAATTGTAGTTTGATATAATAATATGTATTGTATTTTATCATTCCTTTATTTAGATACTTTGTTGTTTAGATTACCAGTTCAAACCTATAATGGAGTCCAAAGTATAAAATCTGGGGTTAATAATGTTTACTAAACAGAAATATTTCTTATTAATTTTATATCATAATGTTTAAGTTTTTGCACTATTTCTTGGTCACTAGAATGACTAGTTGCCATTAAATAAAAAGGGGGAAATATGACAAATGTAATTCTGAAACTCAGATTGTATGCACTACCAAAATCTGGGGTCGATAAGATTTTGTTTTTGAAAGAAAGTCTCTTATTTTCACCAAGGCTGCATTTCAATCATGACAATTTTAGCATGGTGATGATATGACAATGTTAATGTATTTGGTCTTGGCGGAATAGATCTGCTACGCTGCTGCTGAATTGCTGCTGCTGTTGGTTATTGTTGTAGTTGTAGATTATTGCTGCTGCTGCAAGCAAGCAAGTACAGGAACTTGCTGCTGCCAGTGCGTATACGGTGCCATGAACATACTGCTGCTGAACAAATAGTATATAAAATAACCCGTAGCAGATCTACACAGGTGGAGCTGGGGAAGGTGGAGGGTTTCAGAAATACTCTGAAAGGGTGCTGCAAGAATCTCAAGTGAATGCTAGCCAGCCATATAAATGCAAGGCATTAAACTTATTGGCTGCATATGCAACATGAACTAGTCAACTTGTGCCAAGTCGTTTAACTCCCTGAATATCATCAGTTACGTCAACAACCCATCAGCCTTCGCCATAGAGTTTCATGACTGAACTATATATCATCTGATCAAAAATGCAATAAAAGCTCCCATAACTCTAATATTATAATATCATTATAATATGCTGGTTTGGTGCTCAATTAATATTTCTTATTTTATTATTGGTGAAAACAGTGGTTCTGCGTAATATTTTTGTGGACAAAAGAACATCATTTTTTTTATGGAAATCCTTTGTAGCATAATAATGTCTTTACTGTCATTTGTAATCAATTTAATGCATCTCTGCTGGAAAAAAATATGTATTAATTTCTTTCTTTAAAAAAATCTAACTGGCTCCAAACTTTAGTGTATAATTTGCATTTAAAAAATATTAGAATAGAACATTGAAAAAAGGCTCTCAGACGTTTAGACCCCATTTTATGTAAAATTATAGCATCCAGTAAATGCACTAAATATTTTGACTCCAGTATTTTATGATGCATCTCATGCCCACCCTGCCTTTCCTTCTATGTGAAATTTAAACCAGAACCTAATCACATCATGGCTTTGGTTTCATGGCGTACAACTGAGCCTTCTTTGAGCTGCAAAGGGAGCAAAGGTTTTAATTAAACTGAAAGGATGCAAATTACCCACCTTCATCAGAGCCACATTAAAGGGCCTTTCATCCACCTCATTAGAGGGGCCAGAGGCTGGGCCGGGCCCTCTGCAGGATGCTCCGGGCCCACTCCACTCACAAAAGAGAAGAAAAGAACATGGACACATTAGGTTTGGCCAATTTCCTCCCGGGTCTCCATACGACTGTGGCTGCAAACCACTTATGGCCTTATAAAAGATACAAGGAGACTTCTAATTATCCTTTCTCATCTGCTTCTCTCTGTCTTTCCCTGCTGTGAATCAACCAACAGTCTCTAATTTGCCTTTAGTCAGCAAAAACAGATATACAAACTGAAATGGTGTATGTGTAAAGCTAACAAAAATGGAGGTACCAGATCATATGCTTAAATGCATGAAAGCTTACCTACATTACCCATCAGATTTTTTTTTTTTTATTGGCAAGAATAAGCGCTTGCTTTTATAACAGCTCTGTCTATTCTTTTATATTTCCCTCTCATCTCTCTCCAGTATTTTTGAATACATTTGAATACATGAAAACACATAACCGTGCTTCTTTCAAGAACGATTAGAGCTCTGTAATGTTTTCATCAAGAACAAAATGATTGGAAGAGCTCAAAAGAACTGGAAAGCATTCGGTTCATACCTTTTCCATGCTTATGGATCTCCGTGAGTACTATAATCCTACTATAGTAAACAGCATTGCCAATATTTTTCTTTTATTGACAGGAACAGACATGGTTTTAGTTAGTGATAAGCTATAACCTTAAAAACACAGAATCACTCTCAGCCAAACGACTCAGTAAGTTTCTCCACGATATTCAATCTTCATTATGTCTTAGATTGAAAAAAGGTAATGAGGCCTTTCTTTCCTTTGATGTTTATTTTATTTAGATGTCGCTGAAAATCAGTAGAAACATTTCAGCCTGCTTTCTATTCCATGTTTGTTTTGCTTTGATTTTTTTCCAAGCATGTGGAGCGCTCCATGACAGATCTACAGGAATGTATATTTGCTCTCACAGGTATGAATGGAGAATGAACCTTTTTGAAGGCACAGCTTTCAATCTCATCCCGTTTGGAAAAAATCATATGTGAACCTTATTAACACTCAGTCCACATGAAGATCATTTGTAAGCTGAGCTGCGTGGCTGCATGTGGACCTCTCTGGACCAGACCCTCCTTCTTTAAGCAGCCCCCTCTTTGAATGTATCTCTATGGGGCTACAGAGGAAAAGGAGCCCCCTGTCCTTCAAAACTTCAGAGCTCCTTTTCCACTATTTTCTAGTCCTAATGGTGCAAAAACATAGCTGAGAGTAGGTGAACTGTGAATTGATTCCATGAGAAGCATGCATAATAATACCCATAAAGCCATACAGCTCCAGAATGCCCTGTCAGGAAGAACCTGTCTTTTTTGGACACCTGTTTAGAGAACTCGCCCTTCACAGACCAGAGAACAGGGAGTCTGGGGTCGGGCTTTCAGTAAGACTACTTTAGCCCACATAAAGCTCTGCTGATTCCACTCTGCTGCTGCTGAATAGAGCGGCAATGGCTTACTTTTGCTCCTACACCCCAGGGCCAAAGGTAACAATGGACTGAAGGCTGGTGAAAACACTTCTGCTTGCTTTGGCCTGGTTGTCTGTGTTGAACATGCAAGCCCTGTGCTCAGCATATGAGGCTTAGCAGGGACAAAGGTGCTGTGCTTTACTCCAAAGCAGCTAGACACACAGCCTCGGGACAGCAAAAACTATAGAAAGAGACACAAGAGAGTTTGGAGGCTTTCCTAGCTGAAGAGCCATTTCCAAACTTTCAGTGTCCTGTTTAGTAATGTGGACATGCATTATGATTCAAAAACAGCAAGTTTTTATGACATTTTTTAGATAGAATGAAACATATGACAATAAAATAAACGGAAAAATAATATGAAATAATTAAAAATGATAAAACAAAACTCAATTTTGCCATTACAGGAATTATTTTAAACTATATCAAAATATAAATAAAATCTTTTTTGCATTTTTTGATCGCATTTTTGATCGCATAAATGTAGCCTTTATGAGCGTAAGAGACATCTTTCAAAAACATGAAAAAATCATTCTGACCCCAAGTTTTTATAATATATTTGAACAAAAAACTATTTCCTTTAATATTTTTAGGATTTTCCAACACTGTATTTTTATATATTATATGCACTTAAAAAAAAAAAAATATATATATATTAAAAAGTATAAAAAATTTAAAACATCCTCTAATCAATGGTAGCAACTGAAAGTTGTTCGTTTTTTTTACCATTTATTGATACCATTTTAATTTTATAATAACACCAAGCAATGTATATGGTATCCAAATATTGGTACCAATCATAGTGACACTGCTGTAGGCTTTAAACTCTGCGTCATTTAAGGGGTAACAGCAACCTTATATAATGTTTGGTTTCACTTTTTTCCTAAGTGAAGTACGAGCTGTACCAGTCACTGATGACTCTGGCTGAACCAAATTATGGAAAGTATTCATAAGGCATTTTATTAAGTAGTTTCATCACCTACCCATGTGTGAACCATTTGTTGCCAGTGTTGATTCATGGCTTGTTGATTTGGGATTGCTCAGAATAAGTAATGATGTGTACATAAATATGTTGTGCTGGGTTCATGTACACACTTGTGTGTGCCGACGATTCGTCTGCTGTGGATTCAGGGAAGTGAGAGGGTTCTCTGTGCATTCCTGTGAGCCAAGCCAGAGAAATTCATCCCAAACAAAGCAGGGCTCTCAGCTCTGTCTGCACAGTTTAGGTTAAAGTCAGTTAATTGGTTTCCTGTCCAGGGTTAAGTCAACAGGGTGTTGTGTCTTAAACAGTGTGGAAACCGGAGAGAAGAAACAATATAGCAGCGTTTGTTCAACCCCAGCGCACAAACCCCTCTAAAATAATACATCGGTTCGGCCTAGTTATCGTTCCCATGGAGTTCTGAAACGTCACCGGTTCCGAAACAAAACACAAAATCGCTTATTTTTCGGCA
The DNA here is from genome assembly GCA_027564155.1 of Gymnocypris eckloni scoliostomus. Lineage (NCBI taxonomy): Eukaryota > Metazoa > Chordata > Actinopteri > Cypriniformes > Cyprinidae > Gymnocypris > Gymnocypris eckloni. The sequence goes on from CM050426.1 coordinate 20,904,820, forward strand.
CAGAGGGGTTCTGTTGGCTCTCAAAGCACTATAAATAAATCTCACCAAGTGTTGGCCTTTGCATTGACCCGCTCATTCAACATGATTTACATGACACCATTTGCAAGCATTAATAGTGGGTATGAAGATGAAAGAGCTCATATTGCTAGAGAAACATCTGACCGCTGATTTATGGACCAATATCTAAACTATCCTTTAAAGTATGCCTGAGATCATGAGGAGTTTTGTATTGACGAGTCAGGCTGGGGTGCTTAAACAAGTTTCAGTGGTTTCACTTATGCTTTAAAAAATCTAACATTTTCATATTTAATTTAATCCATTAACACTGAAACAAGCTGACATTTAAATTGCTCCCTGAGTAGCAGAGATTTGCCTGAAATCATTTGTCAGCAAGTCTTTACAGATACAATATTAAAATGGGTATTAAAGGTTTTTTATATTAAAAAAAGAAAAGATTCTGACTGTTTTAGACACTTTTAAAAATAAAGATAAAGTGGCAACTAAAAACAATTTTTTCCAGACATTGTTTTATGATTATTTTATTGATTATGTAAAATAAATTCACCACAGTTCACCTCTTTGTTTGATATTTAGTTATCCAAAGCAAATATATAAAATTTGTATTAAGTTTAACACAGTTAGGTAGAAATGCACAATGATTAATAAAAAAAAATCCTATTGATTATTTGAATAGGAAGCATGATGAATATCATAACAGCAAATATTTCTCATGATTCATTTCTTTGGATCGTGTCTTCCAGATGATGGAGCTGTGACTCAGAACCAGCCTCCGCCAGACGCAGCAGAACCTAACGCAGATCTTACCCTACAGGACCCTACCGGAGAGCCATGGGGTAAGTATCTGATACACACCCTCCTCAGCTTTCACTGCAGGTTACTCAATGCATGAGGTCATCAGCATGGGCCGTGTCTGTGCCCGTGTCCTTAAATAGCTTAAGACAGTTCATTTCATCACTGTTGTGTGACTACCTAACAGAATATGTTTTGTCATCCAGCCGTAACCTCATGCTGTAAATGTTTTATTTCCTCTGCAGTGAAGCCATGCTTTACTCAGCCCACAAAGATGCGCAGGCGTATGCTAGAGCAGCCCGTCGGCAGCTCGGTGCGTCTCAAGTGTCTGGCCAGTGGCAATCCAACACCGGTCATTACATGGAGGAAAGACCAGAGCCAGCTGCCCAACCTTCACCAGAGTAAGCGCCCACAGTGGACACTGACTCTGAAGAACCTGCAGCCTCAGGACAGTGCCAAATATACCTGTCACGTCTCCAATGCAGCTGGCCATATCAATGCCACCTACAAAGTGGATGTAATTGGTGAGTTTGTAACCCAAAGTGTATGTTTAACTATATAACTATAGAATATATTTATATGTGGAATACGACTCAATAAGTATTCAGTATGCCATAGTTCCAACCACTGTTTATGTTGATCATTACACCATAATCAGTCGCAAATGTGATGTGCATGAGTAATCTCATGTTAGTTTAGACAAAAAATATTCTGACTGCTTTTAAGTTTCGGTCTGTTTTCTCCACAGAGCGTACCAACTCCAAACCCATTCTGACAGGTACCCATCCTGTCAACACGACTGTGGAGTTTGGTGGAACAGCTTCTTTCCAATGTAAAGTCCACAGTGATGTAAAGCCTGTGATACAGTGGCTGAAGAGAGTCGACCCGGGCACAGAGGGCCGTTATAACTCCACGCTGGAGGTCGGAGGCCAGCACTTCGTGGTGCTGCCCACTGGGGGCGTGTGGTCCAGACCTGACGGTTCCTACCTCAACAAGCTGGCCATCGTCAAGGCACGCGACGAGGATGCTGGAATGTACATCTGTCTAGGAGCGAATACCATGGGCTACAGCTTTCGCAGCGCCTACCTCACCGTTCTCTCAGGTCAGCTCCTGGAATTCTCCCTCAGATCTAGGTGGATTTACAGCACTAATATTTACTGTAAAATTATCATAATATTCATGATAAAATAACTAAAAACTTATTCACTGTAAGTTCCATTACTATATACTGTGAAGAGCTGACATTTCATATAAATGTACAGCACAATATCATAAAAACATTATAGTAAATATTGTGATAATTAGTTATGAAAAAATAAGTAATCTTTTAATTTACAGTAAAAAAAAACTATAAAAATTGGCATTCTTGGAATTCCCTGTGTGATGCTTCACATTTGATTGATTTTCTTTAAAATGAGTGTTTCTTCTGTTTTTCCTTGTCATTATTCACATTATTGTTTAATGTTTTAATGTTAAATATTAAACCATACATAAATGGTTTAATGATACATCTTATATTTTTAAATAAATGAATATTGCATTATTTTAGTGTCACGTTTTTGTATGACACTATGTGCCAATACTTAAGGGGAAAAAAGTACAAAAGCTGTCACAATATATATTATATTAGTTTTAGCATTAGTATTATTAGCTCAGCTTGTGAAGCATTTGCTTGTGATGAACTTGTGGTTTTATCATTATAGCCTATGTTTTTGGTTTTGTTCGTATATTTTAAAGGTAGAAAACAGAATTTAGTCCTCCAGTAGGTTGCTATCACATTATAATCACAAATATGATTTTTTTACTGTATTTTTAAGTTCATTTAATGAAACCAGAAATGTTGCTACCATATTTTTATGGTAAGGTTACAGCAACCAAAGCTGTTTTTCAGTGTAGCGGTTAATAAATGCCTGTTTTTATTTTGCTTTTACAGATCCCAATGTGGATAAGGAGGTAATTCCCCGCCACATCAGCCCCGGTCTTCCCTGGCCGCTGATCATTGGGATCCCAGCTGCTGCCCTGCTCATCGTAGGAGCCATCGTGCTCTGGTTGTGCCACAGCCGCAGACGCCAGAGCGCTTTGCCGCACCGGCCGACAACCTATCGAGACCACCACATTCCAGACAAGGAGCCCAGCACGGCCAGCGGCATCAACCCTGACCTGCCCAACCAGAGACTAATGGGACCCCCAGCTCTCAGCGGTCCGCCAAAGATTTATACCAAGGTCTACACAGACATGCACACTCACACCCACACACACTCCCATGCACACATGGAGGGAAAAATACACCAGCATTTCCATTACCAGTGTTAACAGGTTGCCATCAGGTAACCCATGCTGCTGCCTCTGTTCTCATGAGCTAAGGGCCACCACTCGAGGACCACAACCGTACTGTTTTGACGGAGCCCATTTACCTTACCTTACCTTGTCTCAGGTCAAGGAAAATGTCTCGCACTCAGTAGAGCTGCAGTGGACCTCAGTTTTCCTTTAGGTTCTTCGGAGTTCAAAATCAAATAACACTGAATCAAAGCAACCCGAGCAAGTGCTAACAATCCAAGAACAATATTTGGACCTTTTTGCTATTCGAAAGCCAAGCATTACACAGGAAGTAGAGCGGAGATGTTTTATATTTGGAGAAACTGTGATGATCTGTGTTAAGCATACTGGTGGCCCTGTTTACAGTGTATTCTGTCAGTAAATTAGCAAAGATGTGGGGTTTTTTTCTTGTTTGTTTTTGTTTTGCAACATTATATTGTGAAGAAATTATGCAAGGAAATGTCAGGGAAAAGAGATGGATGAATAAATGGAAAGGGGGTAAGGGCTTCTGTTGTATTACCAATTAAAAGGTACTTTGCGTGTATGTATTCAGCTCAACTTTCTGATGATTGCAGTATTACATAATCTCTCTTTGTCAATTCAGTCTCAGTTTGCTAATTACAGTTGAGGAAGCTATTGTATTTCAAACATATTGTGTATCATTTCAACTTGCAGGTGAACTGTAAACATGGCATTGCTGTTTGATTATAATATATTTTAAGACTCCACCAAAAGCTAGTCAGCAGGGTCTTTAGAAACCCCTTGTGAGCCGATATACACATCTCTTTAAAATCTATAAATGTGACATGTTTATCTGAGATACCGCATGCTGCGATTTTTACTTTGGTGCTCATGTAAGTGATATTTTTGTAATAAATAAATAATTTTCTATTTTCCGTTTACAACTTGACCCCCAAAAGCTTGCGTATTTTCTGTGGGAATTGAGCGTTGGGTGCCACCGCAGTGGCTGTAGACTCCTCACCCTCCCTAACACGGCCTCAGACCACTGTTAGTTCAACAGGCTGAGGAATGCAATGAGAAAATCAAGTTATTCTTTTCGACACCAGGAAAGGAGGGAAATATTCCCGGCAGGATTTGATGGATATTAATATTCGGATAGGGTTACAAAGAGAGGGGCTACAGTTCTTAAGGATGTTTCCTCTGTGTTCCCTGTGGATGACAAAGGCAAGAAAAACTCTCCAGCAACACTAAAAGCCCCAGAGGTGAGCGCTGATGAGCACTGGACATTTGAACATTTACACGAAAAAAGAGAAGGGGTTAGACTGTTTAAATGTAATGAATCAATGTGTGAATTGAGGGACTGTCAGTACCTGCCAAACCATGGTAGGGTAATATGGATGAGAACAGGCTAGGCTGCCATCTAGAGGCCATAAGTAGTGTTGCCACTCAATGTGCAACTGTAGTGCCTTTTAGTACAATTAATACTTCACCAAAAATGTTTTATGAGCTCAGAACTAAAATCAATTAAATTTCAAGTTAAGATGTAAAGCTATAGACATGTTTAATGTGATAATTTCATGGTTAACTACAGTTTATTACTCTTAATTGATCTCAGTTGATTGGTCTTCCAAGTGTGTGTGTGTGTGTGTGTGTGCGTGCGTGTGTGTGTGTGTGTGTGTGTGCGTGCGTGCGCGTGAATGTAGAGAGAGATCAATATCTCGCATGTTTTTAATCTTTTCATCTTAAAAGCATGCATCTAACGGGAGCAGCTGATCATTGTTTTCTGTGGCTTTTTGAATATAGTGGGTAAAATTATGTTGTTTTCCTCAGTGGTTTAGCAACCACACCGCAATAGTTTGTCTATATACTCTAAAAAATAAAGTACTAATGAGATGTTTTACATTGCATTTAAAGAGAAGCTAGAGTCGATTGTGCCTCAAGTGGCTCTTTGAATTAGCTTAAACACATATACTCTGTAATGGTAATTGCATTTCAGACAGGATTACTAGAAAAAAATATGTTTACAATTATTAGTATTAAAAGTTAAAAGTATTGATTTGCATCATACTCATACTAACCAATGTTAGTATAAGAATAAACAGAAAACATCTGAGACAGAGGAAGGAGAATTTATTTTTGTATTTGCAGGAAGCTATATTGTGTCTTATAGTTTCTATTTATATGGTGATTTGTGTTTGTGGTCTTTTGTGCATTGCTACATGGTTTTGACCATGCAAGAGATGCATATCATACATTTGTACATCTAAAAATAAAATGGCCTTCATGCTAAGACTCAGTAGGTTATCATAAAGAACACTCCTCCTTTTTGTGGTTTTGATTTGTCCTTTGACAAAGTAACCATTAAAAACATGCCTTTAGTTTACAGAACTTTAGCGTTATGTTTAGCACATTGAGCAGAACAGTGTTACTGGTGTCATACAAAAAAATTATTATTATTATTATTAGATTTGCAGAGATTATTACTATACTCTGATACAGCTAATAGTCATGTGATGCTATAAAACTTTTCATCAAAACTGGAGTGAAAATAGGAGGGGCTTTAAGTTTTATCTTAGATTTGGACATCGACGCATCTTTAATATGAGACTTTTCTATGTTCTTCTGCTTTTGAGCATTGTTTGTAAGTATCATCTTATAATGCTTTCGATCAAAAGGAAAACAAACAGAGGATGTAGTTGTGGAATATTGCACATTTAGAACATATTGTTTATATTGTTACGGTTTGACTGAAACATTTTCCGGCACGAGAAATCACTTCCTTGTAAAGCCAGTATATGTTCTTTTAAGGCTTTGAGATCAGCGGCTCGGGTTAGGAAAAATGTAATTCTAGATGCACAATATTTCAAATAAATAAGCACTATGCATTATATGTATATATAAATAAACACACACACACACACATTAGTTGTTATTTATTACAAATATTGTTACAACTGGGCTGAAACATTTTGTATGAGAAATCTCTTGCTTGTAAAGCTAATATGTTTTCTTTTTAGGCTCTCAGACGAACTGCTCTGGTAAGGAAAATTGTAATTCTCAAAATATTTATATAAAAATACATCCATCTATCTATCTTGACAACACTATGTTCTGTTTCAGACACTGGGACATGTTGCCAGACAGGTAGAGGATGTGTTTAATTTGAAACCCTTTTACTCTCTTAAGTAATTTTCCATTTTCTCTGTAATACCATTCTACGGGATAAGATTATTTTGTGTGCGTGTGAAGCTAGTTTCATCATTTCAATCACATAATTTTTTTTAATGTCTCAGGTTATTGCTATGGAAACATTTACATTCCTATCATCTTAATTCTCTGTGAAGCATTACTGCTTTCTATTGCTGTAAATGTCTACTTCATCTGCATGACAAGATATAGAGACTCGAGCCAGAACTTTTACAGTATGTAACTTTTCATTTATTACTATTACAAAATAAATGGCATTAGTTATTACAATAAAAATAGCAATAATTATCATATGCTGTTTTTTGAAGATAATTATATTGCTGTCTGGTGTAGTCGTGGAACAGCAGCTGAGCCTGAGCAATCAGATGAGCAGGTACAATTTTAGCACATGCAAACGTTTCATATTTGCATACGGATTTCATATAAAACATAATGTATTTATTATATCCATAATAAGATATACTGAGAGGTATACTGTGTTTACTTGTAGGTTCCAGACGACATACAATACTCTGCACTGAGTGTTGTCACAGACAAAAGAGAGCGTGAGGAACAATCCGAAGTGAACCCCGCTGAGTGTGTGTACTCTGCCGTGAAACACTAGAAAAGAAGAGCCCTCATCAAAAACGTGCTAAAATTGGTGATATCTGCTTTTTTTCCCCTCTCTCTGTTGTTTTGTATTTTTGTTTTAGTTTTGATTTACTGTCTGTAATTTATATTTAAGCAGATATTGAATGGTTTTCTGAATATTTTAAAGTTTTGCAGTGTGCTGGGGGGTAATAAAAATGCTTGTGAACTGTTACTGTCCCAGCACAAGAGTCGAGGAGCTGAAGTCTAGTGGATTGTTTATTGTAACCACCTCACTCACAGTTGACCGGTTTTAAATGGACAATGATAGTAGTTCTTGGTTGTTAATTAGTTTAATTAGTAGTGCAGAAGTTTGCTTGGTATACTATATCCTCTGGATAAATGCAAATTAGTATTACACATTTCTGCATGTGGTTACACATGAAACATGTTCTTCAAAGAAACTGTCAGCAGTTCGAAACATAGCTGATGCATTGTACTATTGATTTAGCCTTTGTGTGAAGTAGGCTTTAACATGATGTAGGTTTGTGCTCTTTTTTTTAACATATCTGAAAATTAGATTTCATCCTGGCCAGCGCCGAGTTTAATGTATGGATGATGTAAATTTACCATTTAACATGTCTGTTTAACGCTGTTTTAAAAGGAAATGTTGTGTGTTCTGTAACGCTCATGCTTTGGCGACAATAAATGGTTACCAGCACAAGTTTGTCATTACCTGCAATCTCTGAGCTCACCTTCTGAGGGCAGCAGAACTCACTCAATTCAAAGAGGTTGAAAAACTGTGACTATATCTGAATATTATAAGCTTATTTTGTACATTTTAGGCTATTCTTACAATATTAATATGTAAAATGTGCATTAGTATTACACAAGAGACGGTGGGGGAAATATTAAAGAGATTAACGTGATATTATACTAAACTGCATTTAACAGTTTCTGAGCTCGATCATATTTTCTGAGAATTTTCAGATTTTTCCAGTGAACACATCAGATGAGCATCACAGCCTCCTGAAGCTCCTCTTATAACTGTGGTGTTTGAATCTACTGGATGACTCAGGATTTGCATGCTTGACCCCAGACAGTGTTAGCGTATGCATTACCAGCAGGTCAGAATAAAACCAGTCAAGACCAAAGGCCACCCTAGACTTACAGTTTCACTTTCGCTTTTTATTTATGGACACGGTATATGTGCACACAGAAAAAATAAAAAATAATTTTATCAAGACCTTCGACACATGCAACATTTTTTTATGTTTTAATATGTGGTCATGGTATGTCAGCCTTTGTTTCTTCTCAGTGAAGCAACTAGGCTCACTTTAATTTAAAATGAATAGATTACATTGATTTGCAGTCCCAGGCTGGAAAGTAAAGAAACCTTATTTAAATAATAGACAAAAAAAATCTACTGCTATACTGTTCTCATTTTAGATTTTAAAGAATTTATTTACATTTAGATTTGAAGAAAAAACAGCAACAGGTGCATAGATGAATGTAATGGAAACTTGTGGTTTCACTTTAACACCTCCATCACACCTTGACTAATGACCAATGTCTGGTGAAAGGTCTTTCGCAGGAAGCCCACAGCAGCAAATGCATGCGTTTTACTTTAGGTCTCAAATGTATTTTCGTGCTAAAAATGATGTTTGTCCAGATTATCCAGGCATTTGTACTTTATCTTAATATATGTAAGTGACATTTTAGCCTGCAAAAGATTTTATTTAGACAGCAGCAATTGGCTTTTAAACCTGAAAAAATACCATTATGCATTTTAAGTCCGTGGCTTGTTTTTTTAAACCTGGTGTGAATGCTTTTGTCTCTTTATTTCAGATTGTACTCACTGCACGGTTCTTCATCAGCCCGACTCTGTTACACTAGTTGACCCCGGTGCCAACGTGACTCTGCAGTGCATTTTCGCAGAAAACTACAGCATGTATGACATGTTTTGGTACAAGCAAATCAAGGGCCGGCAGCCTTGTCCTGTAGCTAAAGCTGGAGCAGTTGCGGATCCCGTTTTTCACAAAGGATATATGAACACACGCTTCAATATCATCAGGTCAAAGACTAGACTTTCTCTTAGTATCATTAACATCAGTCACTGGGACGAGGCGGTCTATTACTGTGGAGTGGAGGTTTTCTTTGATATTGAGTTTGGAAATGGAGTATTTTTGGCATTAGATGTATCATCTTTTAACTCTACAGGTGAGTTCTTGTTTTATGAGCTGAATCCCATCAAAAGTAAATCAAATACATTTGCATTTCTTAAGTTCTTCGGTGTGCATGTAAGAGTGATTTTAAGTCATAAAATGAATATTTATCGCACTGTTCTGTTTCCTTTTCAGCTTTAAATCCAACAGAGAGATTATCTTATTGCAGTCGTTATCTTTCAGTGCAACATTATTGGAATATGTGCCACGTGGATCATATGTCTGTGCATCAGGATTAAACAACAAAAGGGTCTGTTTTTGCTATATTTTATGTTATGCATTAGATCTATATCTTTTTAATACTCGTTTGCACTCCTATAACCTCAAATGATGTATCTGTAAATTGACTAAATTTACAAAACTCATAGCATTGTAGAAAGAGTAATGTCATTTGATAAGAATGGGTATAAAACTACTGTTTATGTCAACATCATACAGTAAACCTTATTATTTACAAGTAATTACCTTTCAAAATGAATGTTGATTTATATTCGTCAGAAACCTCAGTCTCTGTTAATCTAAATGAATCTATCTTTTTTATAGCTTTATCTCCAGTTTCTTCCATCCCCAGTCAGCATCATAGAGGACACTTACCTGTCCATATTGAAATGTCTGATGCAAAGGTTAAGTCATTATTTTGTGTTTTCCAAAATTCTGCTTGAAGATATTTTATAAGTTTTACAAGTGCTAGGAACAAGCGCTTCTCATCTAAACCAGTACAAATATACACAAACTGATGCTTACATACCTGTATACTTCTGTATTTTTAATCGCAGTAAAATTCTAAAATCACAGATGAAAATCTAAGATTGTGGCCTTTATATTTTGGTTTTGCACTAACCTCTTCTTTTTTTCTATATCTATTTTTATTTATTGTATTATTTTTTACAGAGTCACACATCCAGTTTGTGATGCTAATCAAGATCAAGAAGCTTGAAGAGACTATGAATGAGGATCATTTGAGAATGAAACATCTTGGGCAAAAAATGTTTGCCGCATTTCTGTAATATAACATATTTGCATGTTTATAACAAATAATTCAACATTGTTTGTTCAGTAGAATTTACAATTTGAATAAATGAGCATTGGCAAATTTTCATCTTCCATTTAAAAGGGATTGCAAAATGAATTTTGTGGGGGTTAATAAAAAATTGTATCACAACTGTGTGGATTCAAATATGTTGTATTTACACACTTTTATTAGAAAATTAGATGCAATAATGGAATATGCAGAAAGACACAGCTAGTTAGTAAATAAATCACAAGTTAAATTTGCTGTCTAATTCTATACACTTCTGTACTCCACTACGCTGTGGGCCGTCTCGTGGGGGGTGTTGATTTGGCTGTACACACTGCCTTGAGGTGTTTCCCCTTCCTTCGCACTCTTCTGTTTTTTTCCTCCTTGAAATGCAAAGCAGCATAACTCACCTCCACTGAATCATGGTCCTGTGAGAGGAACACATGAAAGACAGAAACTAATTATATTATACTTTATATCATTTAATATTAGATGTACACTTAAAGAATACAAAGTAATAAATAAAAATACAATTAAATCATTTAATAATACGAAATTGTAAATGACACCGCCCTGCATCATATTTGCTAAATTGAACTACAATACTTGTTTCTTAGTTATTTTGGGATGCCGTTTTGCTCTAGCACATCAAACTTTCTCAGAAAATATGATGTGCATTTCATAGCATTTTTGTTTTTGGCAACCATTCCTAATTTGAAAAGGTTGTGTTATATTCCTTAATCACCAGAAAACTGCCACGAAGACATGATTCATATCTGAACAAGGTTGCATTTGTTCAATTCAATTCCAATTTTCACACAAATGAATGATTCTGCAGACATCATTTTATGCCTAATCTCAAGGTTTCAGGGTTAGAGTTATGGCCAGTGATAGAGGAAACTGCAAATAATTTTTGCTACATTTGTGGATTTTTTACCACATATAAGCAGCTACAGAAATGTTACATTATATTTACACTTTAATTTTGTGAAAAAGCTTATTTGTAAACTTTTTTGTTGTTTATGTAAAGTTCTTTGACATCAAATGAGTACTTAAACATACTTTTACACTCCTTTGCAGATTATAAGTTAAATAATACATTTCGAACACTTCTTTGAAGTATACATAAAATCAAAACTTTTGAAATTTGAAAGATTTATTCAAATTTTGTGGGGGTACACAATGGAAAGTTTTCACTGATATTTTTAAACTCGGCATCATCAATTTAGGTCATTTTAGTTTTGCAAATCAGCAGAATTTTTAGGTTTTTTCAAGATGCAAGGCTGTGTTATCTATAAAATACATGAAACTGCATTGAAATTAATGTATGACACACACCTGACTGGGGAGATGTTCTTTTTCAATGTCTTGTAGACTTTTTTCTGGTTTAAAAAAAAAATGGTGCAATGAAAGCCTTTGTAAAAAAATGTTTTGTCAGATAACTAAAAAAGCTTTTAATATGTAATTTCAAGAAGAACATTTCTTAGAATTTTTTCAGCAGTGGTTTTTGCTAGTCATTTTAATATAATTTAAATTACACACAAATAGAATAATTTTTATTTAAGTCCATTAATGTAAGCCTATAAATATAGGGAGAAAATATAAAAATGCTCACCTTTGGTATTGTAGTATATTTCCTTTTTATGACTTAAAACTGCCTGAGCAGTGATCACAATTATACAAACACCCAGTAACACACCCAAGATTATCACCAGAGGATCCACTGGCTTTACTGCAAGACAGTATAACAAAACACATTGTGTGTATGTGAATGTACCGTGTCAATTGCAGAGATGTGCGTTTATGATTTATATTAAACATTTAAAATAATTATACAAATACAACATGATACATTAATTCAATTAATATTTATAGAATTGGCATATAGAGAGGCTCTGTTTTGTCTGTTTTATACAACAAAGATCAATCTCCATCTCCAAACGAGCAACTCAACAATTTATGATGAAAAACTTAATTTAGTTCCTTACAAAATATTAAAAAGCCTGAGAAGAAAATAAATTGGCACTTACTCATATTTATTTTTGTCCCATTCCCAAAGATAATTTTTCCACAGGTGACCACAGCGCAGTAGTAAGTGCCCGTGTCCATTTGGCTGCGAATGTTCTTAAACAGTTTGAAAGTGCAGCTCCGTGTAGAATCAGTCTCACACTGATTAGACTGATTGTAAGTGTAAAGGATTTCTGGAATAGATTGTCCTGAATCAGATCTGAACCAGAACATCCTGATATCTGAGGTGCTGTGTTCATACAGCACAGAGCACTGCAGGGTCACTGTGTCTCCAGACCGGACAGGCTCTGATTCAGGATGCTGAAGAACAGACACTTTGGATTCATATTGTTTTTTTGACCCTAAACAGACATGGAGAAATGTTATGCATACGCAAAATGTCTTAATTTAAAATTGTAATTCATGTGGACTATCATTTAGCAAATAATCATATGTAACAAATACTATTATAGTATATAAATACTATTATAGAATTATAGTTTCCCTTTCAAGGGAATTCCGTTGCGTCAGAAACACTTTGGGGAACGCTTTGCGTGATAAGTCTTGAAGCACATGTGAAATCAATCCAAGGTCACGACGTCACGAACCAGGAAGCTATAAAGCCTGCCCAAACGAAGCTGTCACTAGCTTTTTGTGTCTTCACAAGCACTCTATGTGAAACTGTCCTTGTCTTATTTGGTGTTGTCTTTCAGTAATTATTACTAGTATTATGGCGAGCAAGCAACAACAAGGTTTTAGGATGTCTGTTCATCCCTGCCCGCGTTATCTAACGGGAGGGGATACACAAATACTTTGTGTTGCCTATTTGGGAGAGGAGCATGCACGGTCAGCGCTCGAGCGCTTTTTCCCCGAGGGGCAACCCCTTTCGCATGATCAAGGTCACGTGGCGATGCTTTCGTGCCTTGGTAATGTGGAAGAAACCGTGGTTCCTGTCCCAGGGTCCCGTGCTGGGAGCTTCATGTCGTCGCAGAATGCTAACGGCAAATGCCTCTCTCACGGGCTGGGGAGCGATCCTAGAAGGACACTCGAGTCAAGGTCTGTGGAAGGACCAGCATCTCACATGGTACATCAACCTTCTGGAGATGTTGGCTGTATTTCTTGCTCTCAAGAATTTCCTAACAGATCTCAGGGGCAACACATATGTGGTCTCCTACATAAATCACCAGGGGGGTTTGCAGTCACGTCCACTTTGCAAATTGGCGTGCCAAATCCTCCTGTGATCCCAAAGGAAGTTGTTGTCTCTTCGAGCAGCTTACATCCCGGGGACCCACAATATAGGAGCAGACATCCTGTCGAGACAGGGGCTGAGGCCCGGGGAATGGAGGCTCCAAGGCACAAGTGTATATGTTTGCGTCTCGAGAGACGTCTCACTGTCCACTCTGGTTCTCCTTCACGCTTCCAGCTCCTCTCGGACTGGACGCGATGGTGCAGACGCAGCCGAGGCTTCATCTGTATGGTTTTCCCCTGATCCCTCTGCTCCCGGGAGTCCTGGAGAGAGTTCGCCGGGACCGGGTTCTACTACTTCTCATTGCCCCGCGGTGGCCGGGCAGAGTATGGTTCCTAGATTTAATATCCCTTCTCGACGGGCCTCCTCTGGAGCTCCCTGTCAGGAGGGACCTTCTGTCCCAAGCAGGGGGCTTGATATTTCACCCCCAACCAGAACTATGGAAACTGTGGGCTTGGCCTCTGAGGGGGCCCAACTCATAGACTCAGGTCTCTCAACCGAGGTTGTTGAGACCATTCTCCACTCCAAAGCTCCCTCCACAAAGAAACTTTATGCCTTGAAGTGGAAAGTTTTCACTTCATGGTGTAGTGACCGTCAGCTGGACCCAGTTAACTGCCCAGTCGGTACAGTCCTGCAAGATCGGTTCACTGCAGGGCTAACCCCGTCCACTTTGAAGGTTTATGTGGCGGCCATTAGTGCTTACCACATTCCTTTGGGTGGAATGTCATTGGAGAGAGAGACCCCCTGGTATCTCGTTTCCTCCATGGTACTTTGAGGCTGAGGCCTGCAGCTCGCACTAGGGTGCCGACATGGGATCTGGCCATTGTCCTGTAAGGCCTTTCCCTGGCTCCCTTCGAGCCTTTAGAGGAGGTGCCAGCCAAGTTTTTGACCTTAAAAGCGTTGTTCCTTGCCATCTCATCTCTTAAGAGGATAGGAGATTTACAAGCACTGTCGGTTGCACCCTCGTGCCTGGAATTTGCTCCCGGCATGGTTAAAGCATTCCTTCACCCTAGACCAGGTTACGTTCCTAAAGTCCCCGATAATGTGGTGAGGCCGATTATGCTGCAGGCCTTATGTCCTCCTCCTTTTTAGAATGCAGACCAGGAAAGGCACAATTTGCTTTGCCCTGTACGGGCATTAGATGTTTATGACCTCAGAGCTGCCCTGTGGCGTAAAAATGAACAACTATTCATATGTTTTGGACCTCCCAACAAGAATTCCCCTGCATCTAAGCTAAGGATGAGCAAGTGGGTGGTCGAGGCCATCTCACTTGCTTATGAGTCAGCCGGTCAACCTTCTCTTATGGCTGTCCGGCCCCACTCGACCAGGAATATGGCGGCCTTCAAGGCCCTGATATCAGGAGTTGCTTTCCAAGAGGTTTGTGATGTGGCAGGCTGGTCCTCACCGCACACATTCATCAGATTTTATTCTTTGGACCTGGACTCTACCCCAGGTTCCCAGGTGCTTTCGTCCTAGTGCTGCTCTCTTGATTTCACACAGGACAGGCACTCGTCGCTATGGTGATGTTGTATTGACGTTACCCAAAGCGTTTCTGACGCAACGGAGTTCCCTTGAAAGGGAACGTTCGGTTACGACTGTAACCTCGGTTCCCTGAAGAGGGAACGAACGTTGCGTCCCCGGCCATATCTCCTTCGTGCCTGTAAGCGACTTGCTCAGACTTTTTAAGCTAGTGACAGCTTCGTTTGGGCAGGCTTTATAGCTTCCCCGCTCTGACGTCCCAATTACAGCTTGGATTGATTTCACATGTGCTTCAAGACTTATCACGCAAAGCGTTCCCCAAAGCGTTTCTGATGCAACGTTTGTTCCCTCTTCAGGGAACCGAGGTTACAGTCATAACGATTTCAATATTATTTACTGGAGACCCACCCCCTCCCCTAAACTTAAAATAATGCTTGTAAGAAATTTTACAAGTAGACTACATCATTTGAATCTTCTGTAAATTTACTCAAGGATAAAACACAAACCTTTCAAAGCTAAATATGTGCCTCCAGCAAAGTGAGTTTCATACTTTCTCCAGCCACAGTAATATACTGCTTCATCCGATGAAGTGACATTTGAAATCCTTAAATGACATTTTTCTGTGTCTGTCTCAATGCTAAAACGTGAGGATTTAAAGTTCTCGAAGAAATGAGGAGTTTTGGCTAATTTCTGCATCATTGCAACAGCTCGTGGTTGGTGTCCAGAAGTTTGCTTGTACCATGTAATTGGATCGGTGTGATCTATCAGGAAAAAGCAGCGCAGAGTGACATTGTCCCCAGCAGAGACCATCATCACTGGATCTGGTTGATAAAAATCCTCAGAATGTGTTGGGTCTGTAGAGAGGAAAAAGAGCAAATAAGAAAATACTTTTATTTCATCTATGTGTGTTATACAGTACGTTCATATTTCAGAAAACAATGTTGTCATTGTGAGTACCATGTTAAAGTTAAATGTAAGTATAAATATATAAGTTTTAAGCCCCAAAATGGACTTACATAATTAATGAGGTTTTAATTTTTTTAAACAGGTAAATAAATACTCATAAAAATTCCTTAGTTCAAGGTAATATATTATTTGAATAAAACTATTGCATTGCACAGATAAATATACCTCTTATTATATTTATATTCATTATATGTTCAAAGCGATTATTTACAAAAGTTATTAGTCTCCATATGGATTATAAAAACCTGAAATTATAGAAAACTGGAGGTGACTTACCTTTGTATATTAAAGAAAAGTATTAAAGAATTCCTTTTAGATACAATATAAGTATTACAAACTTACGCATTTCACATAGAAGCATGACGGATATCCACATAACCATCATCATCTCAGCAGTCTGTGAATGATTGGCTTGCCTTCATAAACTACTGCAAGATTATACTGAACACTTCTGTACTGTCTGTCCTTTCGTGACATCACAGACTTCCTGTAACCTTTTCTTGTAAACATTACTGCTCTTTGTAGGACAGTCAGGATGTAATCTCAAAGAAGCATGTTGAAAAAAAAACATTCTGAATGTCTACCAAAATGTACTTTGATATATGAAATTTGCTCACTTTTATTCAATTTAAAAAGTGAATCAATGAAAAGGTGAAGTATTGTAAAAACATTGAGATGTTTGAAGATCACGTTGTACAATTAAAACTTTTAACATGCTGCTCTGACAGTCTCAAAAGGGGTCAGTTACATTAAATGTACAGTACATACATAATTATTGCATCAAATTAAGTAAAGACAAGGCCAGATGTTACTAAATAAATAAATATGTTAATTAATAAATGCTGTAAGTTTGATATAATCAATGCTGTTAATAGTGTTCACCGTCTGTATGATTACATGACATTAACTAACTGCTTGATTTTTACCGTACATTTCATATGGACATCAACTTGAGTCACCACTGATAAGCTATTACTAAATATAATGTAGAAACTTAAATTTTCTGTAAAGCTGCTTTGCAATGATTTGCATCGTGAAAAGCGCTATACAAATAAACTTGAATTGAATTGAATTGAATAAATAACAAATGCAAGATTACGCTTTTAAAACTTTGATTCAAGAAATATTTCAAAAGACTTATCAGTGAGTAAATAAAAGCAAGAATCCAGCACACTTTGTCTATCAGGGCCAGCTCATTAGTTACTATCTGAAGGTTTGGGACATGTGCTTGGGTTGTGTTGCAACCTGAACTTGAATCATTCCTGCAGGTTGATAGTAAATAAAAGGCTAGTAAGCTAGTAAATAACAAAACTCTTAAACCAAAGTAAAAAAATAGAATTTAAAAGAAAGTGTTGTGGAGACCCAAAGGAGCCTAATAGAGCCAAACTAACAAACTTAATAACAAAACAACAGGAAGTGGTGGGACATCAACGTGGGGAAATTAGTAGCACAGAAACTTAGGCCTATGTGTTGTAAACAGCTTTTAAGCATCATAGGGAAAACGGCATTCACATTTATTTGAGGTTTCATAACCCGTGAGAACAAATAACAGGAAAGTGTGGAAAAAGCCGCTTGTAGCCTGCTGACAACGGCGAATGTAAACGTTCCTTTCGCACAACAAATGTGTTCTGTGGTCTGCGTGTGAACAATTCATGATATTTATTTCTGTCTAACAACAGTGGGACAGAGAATTAAAAGGAAGGCATCTACACATTACAAAAACGCATTATTTGGCACAACAAAGGAAAGAGGATTTGCCTACAATCATGACAGAATTGGACACAATAAATGTAATATACATTTCATTTTATAGGGGAACATCTTACTGGATATTGTGAACATTGTTAAATATAATAAACAGCTGAACATGTGATTATTTGCAGTTAAAATGAAAGGGAGAGAAAGGACATAATAAAATAAATGGAAAGAGTCAGAATAACAATAATTTGCATACTATGCATCTTAAACAGGTGGGTAGAGGGAGTAAAACGCCCCCTAGCCGTGATCACCCCAGTACTCAAAAACCTGGCCTCGACGAAACTCTCCTGGGTAGTTTTAGACCACTTGCACTTTTTGTCTAAGGGCTAAGAAAAAGTGGCCGCCACACATCTACAGTCTCATTTGGATGAAAATAATTAGCATGAACCTTTTCGATCTGGATTTCGTCCTCTCCACGGAACAGAGACTGCTCTTCTAAGAGTAGTGAATGACCTTCTCCTTGCCTTTGATACTGGTTTCATCAGTCTTCTAGTCCTGAGCGCAGCTTTTTATACTGCTTGTCATTCAATACTCCTGTCTCGTTTGTCTGTGGTCGGCATAACAGGAACTGTCCTGCAATGGCTAAACTATCTCTCAGGCAGGCAACAGTTTTTTAGTATTGATAAACACAAGTCTCGTTCTGTCAGTTCTTCCCGTGGCGTGCCTCAAGGATCTGTTCTTGGTCCACATCTGTTCTTAATCTACATGCTTCCTCTGGGTCAAATCATCAAGCGCCATGGTCTAAATTTCCAAAGTTATGCTGACTATATGCAATTTGTTTTTCTGCACAACCCAACTCTATTTTTCCTCCTACTTCTTTAACATCTTGCCTACATGATCTTAAAAGTATGGATTGCTCAAAAGTTCTTAAAATTGAACACTGAAAAAACTGAGATTCTGTTAGTTGGTACAAAATTTAAAAGAAAAATTTAATTTTGTATTAATATTGATGGAGTTATAGTACATCCTTCCACTACTGTATTAATTTTGGTGTACTATTTGATTCTGCACTATGGTTTGAACCCCATATCAAGCAGCTTGTCAAGTCCTTTTTTACCCACCTTTTTACCAACTTCCCAATATTGTCCATTTACTACAATCATTACATTTCAAAGATGCTAAAACTGTTATTCATGCTTTTATAACTTTGTTCCTGGACTATTGTAACTCATTGTTATATGGCCTACCTAACAAAGCCCTTAATCGCTTACAGCTAATTCAAAATGCAGCTGCTTTTGCCTTAGATTTACCAAAAAATCAGCCCACATCACTCCTGTCTTACAGAAATTACAATGGCTCCCCTCTATCTATTGTATTCAGTATAAGATACTCATCCCAGTTTTCAAAGTGTCTCTTCACCTTTGTACCTCTCTGAATCAATTCACCCTTATGTCCCTGTGCATACTCTAAGATCGAGTTCTTGCAGTACCCAAGTTCAGACTTACAGTGTTTGGTTGCAGGGGCTTTCAGTATTTCAGATCTTAAGCTCTGGAACAAACCTCCTCAATATCTTTGTGCTGTCTCTTCACTCCAAACCTTTCAAACTGATCTCAAAACTCAATTATATTCAATATGTTTTATTAACTGACTGTCTGCCTCATTTTTCAATTCCATACTTGCATCTGGTATATAAAATGAAAGTGTGTCCTGTAGTGTGCTGAAAGGAGTAGTATCCCAAAAGTACCCAGATTATTTACTATTCCAGGAGAACATTTTAAGTGCAGATCCATGAACAAACATGTACAAACAAGTGTTTTGAAAAAAACTACATAATGGATATGCATGTAGAGAAAGGGGTTGAGTGAATGATAATCAATATAAATATATTTTATCTGTGCATTTTATATAGATAGATCTATAATATAATACAGGTGCATCTCAATAAATTAGAATGTCGTGGAAAAGTTCATTTATTTCAGTAATTCAACTCAAATTGTGAAACTTGTGTATTAAATAAATTTAATGGACACAGACTGAAGTAGTTTAAAGTCTTTGGTTCTTTTAATTGTGATGATTTTGGCTCACATTTAACAAAAACCCACTAATTCACTCACAATCTCAACAAATTAGAATACTTCATAAGACCAATACAAAAAACATTTAGGGAATTGTTGGCCTTCTGGAAAGTATGTTCATTTACTGTATATGTACTCAATACTTGGTAGGGGCTCCTTTTGCTTTAATTACTGCTTCAGTTCGGCATGGCATGGAGGTGATCAGTTTGTGGCACTGCTGAGGTGGTATCGAAACCCAGGTTTCTTTGACAGTGGCCTTCAGCTCATCTGCATTTTTTGGTCTCTTGACAATGCCCCATAGAAAGTGAGTTTACTGGCCAGTCAAGCACACCAACACCATGGTCATTTAACCAACTTTTGGTGCTTTTGACAGTGTGGGCAGGAGCAAAATCCTGCTGGAAAATGAAATCATCATCTTCAAAAAGCTGGTCAGCAGAAGGAAGTATGTAATGCTCCAAACTTTCTTGGTAAACGGGTGCTGTGACATTGGTTTTCAAAAAACACAATGGACCAACACCAGCAGATGGCATTGCACCCCGAATCATCACAGACTGTGGAAACTTAACACTGGACCTCAAGCAACTTGGGCTATAAGCTTCTCCACCCTTCCTCCAGACTCTAGGACCTTGGTTTCCAAATGAAATACAAAACTTGCTCTCATCTGAAAAGAGGACTTTGGACCACTGGGCAACAGTCCAGTTCTTCTTCTCCTTAGACCAGGTAAGACACCTCTGATGACAACTGTAGCCTAATTCATTGACACGTCTGTGTGTGGTGGCTCTTGATGCCTTGACCCCAGCCTCAGTCCATTCCTTGTGAAGTTCACCCAAATTCTTGAATCGATTTTGCTTGACAATCCTCATAAGGCTGCGGTTCTCTCGGTTGGTTGTGCATCTTTTTCTTCCACACTTTCTGTTAACATGCTTGGATACAGAATTCTGTGAAAAGCCTGCTTCTTTGGCAATGAATGTTTGTGGCTTACCCTCCTTTTGAAGGGTGTCAATGATTGTCTTCTGGACAACTGTCAGATCAGCAGTCTTCCCCATGATTGTGTAGCCTAGTGAACTAAACTGAGAGACCATTTTGAAGGCTCAGGAAACCTTTGCAGGTGTTTTGAGTTGATTAGCTGATTATCACCATATTCTAATTTTTGAGATAGTGAATTGGTGGGTTTTTGTTAAATGTAAGCCAAAATCATCACAATTAAAAGAACCAAAGACTTAAACTACTTCAGTCTGTGTGCATTGAATTTATTTAATACACTAGTTTCACAATTTGAGTTGAATTACTGAAATAAATTCACTTTTCCACGACATTCTAATTCATTGAGATGCACCTGTATGTAGTTATCTGTGCTATATTTCATCTACAAAAACATTGTGAAAACGTGCATACTTTTAGGACATATTATAGGTAGGTGGATAGGAAGATATGGCAGTAAATGCAACATTAAAAGGATGCAAGATGCTGTTAAAACTTAATGACGAAGAAGAATGTTGCGATCCAAATGAAATAAATCCTCAGAAGAGGATTGAAGTAAGAACAATCGTAGCTGCAATACTGAAGGGTCATTCCAAACCAGGAGTACCTTTACGGGTACCAAGGCTGTTAACAAGCACAGGGGCTCAGGGGCACGAAAACCATAGCAGCGCCCATGTTCCAAACTGAAGTTCTTAAAACTGGCCACTTCAAAGGGCCCTTCGTATTTCGGAAGAGCGCCTCCTTAATTGACTGGAAGAGTTTTTTAGTCCCCTACACCCTTCAGCCCTCTGAAGCTCTCACTCTGGAGGAAAAATCCTTCTAAGGGATCAGGGCATAGAGATGAGCCCTTCAGAATGGAATACAGGTCATTTCAACTGCTTTAGTGTCAAAAATCCAGCATGAAATCATCATCTTCAAAAGCTGGTCAGCAGAAGAAGTATGTAATGCTCCAAACTTTCTTTAACATGGATCACCAGCAGATGGCATTGGTGGGTGAACAAAATCTGACAGACCTTGGTTTTATAGTTCAGAAGATAAATGGAAAGTGAAGAGGACTTTTCCCCCTGTAAGTGTCTCAACCAATGGTAATTAATCTGAGCAAGTTAGTCCAGGAAGTACTGTATATAAGGAACTCCTGCTTTGCAAAAACTATTACCAGTTTGATGGAGTGCATGGACAGCAGAAAATCTGTTACATTATATTTACAATGACTCCTTGGACATTTGTCACTGTTCTTTGTATTTTACGTAAGTCATGTTTTATGTAAATTTGTTTTACATTTTTGAAATTATCTGATTTTTTTTTTTAAGCATATTGTGGATTAGTTATTTATTTTTACTGAATAAGCAGTTCATGTCTTACCGTGTGGACAGGTACTGCACATCCTCGTATTCATCAGCCAGATAAAGTCATAACTGTGGCACTTGGCAACACTGTGACTCTGCAGTGTTGTTCAGATAAAGACAACATATTTTGGTATAAGCAAATTGCTGGACAACAACCTCGAGTCATATTAGCATTGCAGAAAATGTCAGAACCCATATTGTACAATGAATTCAAAAATGATCGATTCTGTGGCAAGAGATTGGGCAGAACCTCCAATCTGACAATTTCGGGCATCATTCAGTCAGATGAAGCAGTGTACTATTGTGGAGCAAAAGCATTTTATTTTGAGTTTGGAAGTGGAACACATCTGATCATTAAAGGTACATTTTCAAAATCATCAAAATCATAATCACATTGACTGTCAGTCTGTATGAGTTATATTGTATTTAGCCTATATGCAAAGATTATGCACAACGGTAAATTACAATGTAGAATAAGATATTTATTAATCTCTAAAACAACTGAGATAAAGATCTATTTTTGTTATATGTAATTATATATTTATTTATTTGAGTAGGTCGACAAGATTCAGCATCAAAGATCTCAAAGTATGATAATTTAAGTGACTTCACAGAATGTCCTCAAAAATGCTTTGAAAACAGTACAAAACAAGTGAAGAATGGTAAACAAGCACTGCTTTCATTTGTGACCCTCTCTGTGAAATCCAGGCTAAAGTCTCAAAATCTAGTTGTGAGATAACAAGCATCAAAGTTTGATTTCAAACATTAATTTCAATATTTGTCATGACCTTACTCAGTCAATATTAAAGCTATAACGGTTACATTTTCACAAAATGTTCTTCATTCTTCAGCTGGGTTATCACAGAGAGGGTCACATTTAATACATTTTGTGACAGAAAAGTATTCATAATACGAAACTCTTGAGTGTTTATACTACATCTACATACATTTATTGTGCAATCATTTCAGAAGACATTTCAGAAGAAAGGCTCTATCCAGCGGTGCTTGTGTTGGCATGTGCTTTGGGACTTTGTGGAGTTCTAATCTTTGCTCTTGTGGGTTTTATATTTAAGAGAGGTATGTGTGAATAGTGTCTACTAGGACTTTTGTTTTCCTTTTTTGCATTAATCTTTGAAAATGCTTAATGTTGTTTCTGCATCTTTTTCATGCAGTGCAAGTTTCTGGACAAGACAACCAAGTAAAGGTCCTCAGGTAAGAGCATGGAATGCTGTTAAAGAGCAATCTTTAGCTTTAGTAATGTTTAAAATGTCATTTTGATTTATTTGGTCTGCCAAACTAGGATGTTTTGTTTTGTTCAGCTCCAACAACAAAATTGTATTTAACCAATTAGTGTTATTTTTCCTGATTTCATGTTGCTTTTTAATAAGTGAATAAGTGTAGCCTAAATCTATGTCATTGTGATTTGCTTTAATCAAATCACATTACTTTTAAATGCAGTGAATTCAAATACAAGGAGTCAGTTTTATAATTGTGTAACTTTTTGGTAACTTTTCTCTTCAGGATTCTGATGATGAGAATTTGACATATGCAGCCTTGCGATTCAGTCAGAGAAAAATTAAATCTGGAGGAAAGAAAGAAAAATCTCATCAGAGTTTGAACATATGATTCTATAAATATTCAGTAGTTAATGTTTTCCCACTGTTGTGCTGTATGTAATGAATATAAAACGGTGAGTTGTATAAATATTGAGGTTTTTATTAATTGATTATCTTGTTCTTGTCCATTAATTTTCTCTCCGCTGTATCCAATCTTCTGACAAGGGATCTGTTATATCTAAGATAGATACATTTTACAGTATGCTCAACAACATACAGAAACTGACCTACAGAAATATTCGCTGAAGTAAAATAAATAAATAGTCCAAACCTCATTTATGTAAAATGTCCAAAGGACAGTCAGTTGAAATGCATTGCTTATAAATTATATGTCTTATATGTAGCTGTTATAAGTCTTATTGCAACTGAGTAACAGGAGGACTTCAGAAATTAATGCCATTTTTTATATCAATATACATTTGGAGGGAAACTAAACATGCATCTAATTGGAACAATACACTTGAAAGAATAATGTTACTAACAACTAATCAAAATCAGTGTCATGTTTGCTGATAAGATTTATGCAGAAATATTTTTGTATAATTTTAAATAGTGTTTTTCACACTCAGCAGCCAATTTAGTCATGGATGGAATTTCCCACATGAAGCTGTTAAAGCAATGCTAGCATGAAGGCTTTGTAGTGCAACAATGTGTGATTTCTGCTCTGATGATTGTGTGGTAATAGTGTGTTCCATTGTAGCAGAAAACTGGATTAAACTGGACTAAGCATTTGCTCCAATCTCTGCAGTTTATACATGCCACATTACGTTTCTACGCCTTCCTGTGGGCTGGTGATAGGTTTAGGTGACGACCACCAGTAAAGGGTCAGTCATGTATCTGATTAAAATATGGCTACTTGCAAGTGAGTGGATTAGGCACACTTTTTAATTCTTATAGAATTTGGAACTACTTGGAATTTGTGCAAATGCAGATTATATTCACATTACTTTCTTCTTTTTGCACTTGCATGATTGTGTTTTTTTATTTTGGATCTGGATAATATCATTTTGTAGACATATTCACTTTTACAGTGTTCCAATTTTGTACTCAGAAACGATATTTGAGTATGTTACACATTGCATGCTATTGTAGTTTAAGATTTGTTTTACATATTACTTACATTTTCTTCCGCAAAATAAGGAATTAAGATTGTTTCCTCGGCTTGTAACTTGCAGCATATACTGCCCAGACCCTAAACAGATTAAAAATATGATACATTTTAATAATTTCCTAATGGATACAGTTTCCTTCCAATAGCGTATAGAACTGATAGATTTCCTCTCAAGGGTTCTTGTATTTTTGCAAATGCTTGTATTTGGCCTATACACAGTATGCGTCTTGAATGTGAACTGATAGACTTGTAATTATGTGTGGGAGGGTTAAGATTCAGTGTCACCTTAGGCTCTGCCTCCACCACAGTGGCTAAAACTTCTTGGCTTCTAGTGTTTCAAAATATGCTTTTGTATGCATGTTTGCTTGTCCTTGGTTTCACAGGCAGGCCATTATTATATATTATATATTATAGAATTAATGTGAGAGAAATAGACACCACACAATAGTCGTGTTGTAAAAGAATCCACTCCATCTGTGCATGAACATAATTAGTTATGGCTGTAAAACACACTAATACTTGATCGTGTATCTCTTGGGACCATCAAATGTATCAAAGTGTCAAAGATAAAGATGCATAAACCTGTGTTTGTGTTCAGTGTGCAGTGTTGGAATGCACGTGCATGTGAGTGGATGTGTGAGTTGTATGTGCATCTCTATGTGCAGGAGTGCATCTGTGCTTCACTGTGTGGCGTGTGCATGAGGTATTGTGCAGACTGGGAGACCTGTTATTTTAAGTGGTTTCTCTGCACCTCTCTTGTCCTCCTGTCACCCACCACCCTCGCTTAATTAACCCGTGACCACTCATCTCTACCGACTTACACCTTCCTCAGTGGGTTTCTCAGTAAACAAGTCACTTGCCACAACAGCTTTTAAAATTTCCACAGGATGTATAGTTATTTGTGCCACTGTTAAATTTAGTAGTGCTCAAATGCATGTTGTTATTTAAGGGAGTACTCAAAAAGGTCATCTCTTGGAACCAGTTAATCAAGAATATTTCATGCTTATGTAGTAACATTAAAGTTGCAACCAAATGTATATTACTTGTATTAATCTTTTAATGGAAAACCTGTTCTGTGTTGGTTTTTGTGTGGAAATATGCTCAACACTAAAACTCTGTGGAAAAGATACATTTGAGCCTAAGGTTTTTTTTAAACTATATGTTTTATGATATGTATGATGATGTTGAATGATGTGTATGATAATCAGGAAGACAGATTGTGAGACCTTGTAGCTCTCTGAGCTAAACCACAATGATGCACAATAGGTTCCCAAACCATGGTCACTGTGTGCAGAGACAAAAACAATGAGCATACAACTGCAGTTATGTTCAGACTAGTTGTCACACATGGAATTTGTCACAAAATTAAACTTCTTATCTGTAACTTTTTTTTCTAGCAGCGGTATTGTATGTTGATTTTAAAGAGCTAGTTCAAAATGCAAATGCATGTCCAAACCAAAATACATAAAAATCATAGTTTTGCTATAGCTATTGTGTGAACACTATAAAACCACATTAACATCCATTCAGACCAAATTCAATAGATTTGAACCCTTGTCCTCCTTAATTAATATTGAGATGGGACGAGTTGTCACATTTTTATTATTAATGTTATTATAAATTACATTTATACACATTTATTGTATTGATTCATTATTCCTTGAAAGCCAATAAAATTGATTAACAACAGTTTATATTGTGACAAAATACCCCATAGTGTGACAAATACGTCCAGCTACTGAAATAAATGGATTTCTTCAGTATTCCTCATTCATAGCACCGTTTAATCTCTACCGCCCTCTATTGGTTTGATGTATGTTGTGTAATTAATCTGTCCAGACAAAACAGATTTGGATTATTTGGATAAATAACAGTTTCATTTGGCGTCGAGATAGATATAGCCTATACGGTTTACAAAGGTATGTATTTATTATTATTATCATTATTAATGATGGCTCTGTGGTTTCCATGCCGTGTTCAGAAGTTTAGTTTATCTATCCCGACTGCACATGTTGATCTTTCTCATTTGATATTGCCCTGTTGTGACATGTTGATTCTTATCTAGAACTTGACTACGCCTGCCAGGCAATGATTGAGGATGAAAGGGCATGTGTTAATGTTTCCTTTGCAGGTAAACATTAACTCTCTTTACTGTAGTTGGCCTCATCCCCACCCTGAGGTGATAAATCAGCCAAGGCTTATATAATGTCACATCGCCTCACCCTCCTGCAGCGGGAGTTTCTCTTCTGGGTGATATTACAATCTCTCTCAGTCCGTATCCAGCTCCAGAGAGCTCCATCGTCATGTTGTTCAGTCAGTGGGCTGTCCTCTTGACCGTGGCGATGCTTCGTGTGGAGGTTTCATCTTTTAACCTGGACACGCAGAACGTGATTAACAAGCGTGGAGAAGCTGGCACTTTGTTTGGGTTTTCTATGGCCATGCACCATCAGCTCCAACCTTCAGAGGAGACCGCGGTCAAGTGAGCCGTCATCTGTGAAAACGCGGTCAAGCCAGCCGCCGCCAGAAGTTTGATGCTCGTCTATTTCATGAATTACGGTACAGATACTTGGAGAGGACAAAAAGCATAGAAACCCCAGTATTTCAACGGTTTTCCTCAAATTTGCTCACTAACACATCACACCTATTAAAAAACTACGTTTACATGAGATATTTTACAAAATACAGTTATTTTACATTCAAAGACATTTTACAGTAGATTTTGTGAGAAAATTAAAGATAAAATCCGTCCAAAACTTTACAATTTAACAGTCTACAAAACCAACATCTACAGGCTTTTACAAGATAAAAATGTTTCTCTTTGAAGAGTTAATTTACAATTACTGAGGTAAGGTCAGTAACTGTTAATGATGTGATGTTCAGTTACAGTATGCATTAGTACACTAATCATTTCCTGCTTTTCCACAGGCATAAATACAATTCCTTCAGAGTTGACATGAAACTTCCAATGGATTCTTCTTCAGGATAAACATAACTCTTTCTATGCCAACTTTCACCAGGATTTACTGTACATTTTGGGAGAAAAATAAAGTCAAAGTCTGTAAAAATACATAAGACATTGATTATTCCTGTTTTTTCTAATGGCATAAAAACCATTCCTTTTGAGTTGACATGAAACTTCCAATGGATTCTTCTTCAGGATAAACATAACTCTTTCTATGCCAACTTTCACCGGGATTTACTGTACATTTTAGGAGAAAAATAAAGTCAAAGTCTGTAAAAATATTGCTTATAAATTATATGTCTTATATGTAGCTGTTATAAGTCTTATTGCAACTGAGTAACAGGAGGACTTCAGAAATGAATGCCATTTTTTATATCAAAATACATTTGGAGGGAAACTAAACATGCATCTAATTGGAACAATACACTTGAAAGAATAATGTTACTAACAACTAATCAAAATCAGTGTCATGTTTGCTGATAAGATTTATGCAGAAATATTTTTGTATAATTTTAAATAGTGTTTTTCACACTCAGCAGCCAATTTAGTCATGGATGGAATCTCCCACATGAAGCTGTTAAAGCAACGCTAGCATGAAGGCTTTGTAGTGCAACAATGTGTGATTTCTGCTCTGATGATTGTGTGGTAATAGTGTGATCCATTGTAGCAGAAAACTGGATTAAACTGGACTAAGCATTTGCTCCAATCTCTGCAGTTTATATGGGCCACATTACGTTTCTACGCCTTCATGTGGGCTGGTGATAGGATTAGGTGACGACCACCAGAAAAGGGTCAGTCATTTATCTGATTAAAATATGGCTACTTGCAAGTGAGTGGATTAGGCACACTTTTTAATTCTTATAGAATTTGGAACTACTTGGAATTTGTGCAAATGCAGATTATATTCACATTACTTTCTTCTTTTTGCACTTGCATGATTGTGTTTTTTTATTTTGGATCTGGATAATATCATTTTGTATTCACTTTTACAGTGTTCCAATTTTGTACTCAGAAACGATATTTGAGTATGTTACACGTTGCATGCTATTGTAGTTTAGTTAAGATTTGTTTTACATATTACTTACATTTTCTTCCGCAAAATAAGGAATTAAGATTGTTTCCTCGGCTTGTAACTTGCAGCATATACTGCCCAGACCCTAAACAGATTAAAAATATAATACATTTTAATAATTTCCTAATGGATACAGTTTCCTTCCAATAGCGTATAGAACTGATAGATTTCCTCTCAAAGGTTATTTTATTTTTGCAAATGCTTGTATTTGGCCTATACACAGTATGCGTCCTGAATGTGAACTGATAGACTTGTAATTATGTGTGGGAGGGTTAAGATTCAGTGTCACCTTAGGCTCCGCCTCCACCACAGTGGGTAAAACATCTTGGCTTTTAGTGTTTCAAAATGTGCTTTTGTATGCGTGTTTGCTTGTCCTTGGTTTCACAGGCAGGCCATTATTATATATTATATATTATAGAATTAATGTGAGAGAAATAGACACCACACAATAGTCGTGTTGTAAAAGAATCCACTCCATCTGTGCATGAACATAATTAGTTATGGCTGTAAAACACACTAATACTTGATCGTGTATCTCTTGGGACCATCAAATGTATCAAAGTGTCAAAGATAAAGATGCATAAACCTGTGTTTGTGTTCAGTGTGCAGTGTTGGAATGCACGTGCATGTGTGAGTGGATGTGTGAGTTGTATGTGCATCTCTATGTGCAGGAGTGCATCTGTGCTTCACTGTGTGAGCGTGTGCATGAGGTATTGTGCAGACTGGGAGACCTGTTATTTTAAGCGGTTTCTCTGCGCCGCTCTTGTCCTCCTGTCACCCACCACCCTCGCTTAATTAACCCGTGACCACTCATCTCTACCGACTTACACCTTCCTCAGTGGGTTTCTCAGTAAACAAGTCACTTGCCACAACAGCTTTTAAAATTTCCACAGGATGTATAGTTATTTGTGCCACTGTTAAATTTAGTAGTGCTCAAATGCATGTTGTTATTTAAGGGAGTACTCAAAAAGGTCATCTCTTGGAACCAGTTAATCAAGAATATTTCATGCTTATGTAGTAACATTAAAGTTGCAACCAAATGTATATTACTTGTATTAATCTTTTAATGGAAAACCTGTTCTGTGTTGGTTTTGTGTGAAATATGCTCAACACTAAAACTCTGTGGAAAAGATACATTTGAGCCTAAGGTTTTTTAAACTATATGTTTTATGATATGTATGATGATGTTGAATGATGTGTATGATAATCAGGAAGACAGATTGTGAGACCTTGTAGCTCTCTGAGCTAAACCACAATGATGCACAATAGGTTCCCAAACCATGGTCACTGTGTGCAGAGACAAAACAATGAGCATACAACTGCAGTTATGTTCAGACTAGTTGTCACACATGGAATTTGTCACAAAATTAAACTTCTTATCTGTAACTTTTTTCTAGCAGCGGTATTGTATGTTGATTTTAAAGAGCTAGTTCAAAATGCAAATGCATGTCCAAACCAAAATACATAAAAATCATAGTTTTGCTATAGCTATTGTGTGAATCACTATAAAACCACATTAACATCCATTCAGACCAAATTCAATAGATTTGAACCCTTGTCCTCCTTAATTAATATTGAGATGGGACGAGTTGTCACATTTTTATTATTAATGTTATTATAAATTACATTTATACACATTTATTGTATTGATTCATTATTCCTTGAAAGCCAATAAAATTGATTAACAACAGTTTATATTGTGACAAAATACCCCATAGTGTGACAAATACGTCCAGCTACTGAAATAAATGGATTTCTTCAGTATTCCTCATTCATAGCACCGTTTAATCTCTACCGCCCTCTATTGGTTTGATGTATGTTGTGTAATTAATCTGTCCAGACAAAACAGATTTGGATTATTTGGATAAATAACAGTTTCATTTGGCGTCGAGATAGATATAGCCTATACGGTTTACAAAGGTATTTATTATTATTATCATTATTAATGATGGCTCTGTGGTTTCCATGCCGTGTTCAGAAGTTTAGTTTATCTATCCCGACTGCACATGTTGATCTTTCTCATTTGATATTGCCCTGTTGTGACATGTTGATTCTTATCTAGAACTTGACTACGCCTGCCAGGCAATGATTGAGGATGAAAGGGCATGTGTTAATGTTTCCTTTGCAGGTAAACATTAACTCTCTTTACTGTAGTTGGCCTCATCCCCACCCTGAGGTGATAAATCAGCCAAGGCTTATATAATGTCACATCGCCTCACCCTCCTGCAGCGGGAGTTTCTCTTCTGGGTGATATTACAATCTCTCTCAGTCCGTATCCAGCTCCAGAGAGGTCCATTGTCATGTTGTTCAGTCAGTGGGCTGTCCTCTTGACCGTGGCGATGCTTCGTGTGGAGGTTTCATCTTTTAACCTGGACACGCAGAACGTGATTAACAAGCGTGGAGAAGCTGGCACTTTGTTTGGGTTTTCTATGGCCATGCACCATCAGCTCCAACCTTCAGAGGAGCGAGTGTGAGAAACTTCTTATTCTATATTTTTATTTTTTTTAAACGAACGAGTGATACATATTTAAATTATAACAGATACAAACTGTTGTGAACCTGTAGCAATTTTGTATTGTTTTTCAAAAATATCCTATAGTTCAAACTTCAAACCTTAACACTTTATAATTACCTGCATGATTATTAATATAATTGAAATATTAAATAATCATCTATCTATCTATCTATCGACAACACTTTCATCTTCAGATTGCTGATTGGAGCCCCTCTTGCTAAAGCATTGCCCAGTCAAAATGCCAATATATCTGGAGGTCTGTACAGATGTAAATTCACAACCAAACCTGATAATTGTGAACGCATTTCCGTTGATATAAAAGGTTGGTTGTGCCTTACTTATTGTTACTTTAACGTATATTTCTAACATTTTATCAGTAAATTGCATTGCTGAATAATGACCAAATACGTTGTTTATTTTTTTGATAATGCAAGCATTTTAAGTATCTTAAAGAGCTTATTCTGATCTTAAAGAACGTCCCCCAAACACCCCTGGACAAGATTATAGAGAAAAGCAATGGCTGGGCGTCCGTGTCCAAAGTCAGGGACGAGGAGGCAAAGTAGTGGTAAAGAAGCATCTTGTGTTGCTCATATCAGCTGGTTGTAATTTATTATGAAAACCCTTTAAAGTTGAACCGTCAAACTCTATGTTTTTGTACATATACTAGCTTAATGTTTTCTTGACATTATGTGTAAAGTCTATGTTCTGTTTTATCTAGACTTGTGCCCACAGGTACCAGGATTGGAGTTATGACAACCAGCGGTTATTGGGCAGATGTTTTGTCCTGGAACAAGACCTTAACTTGGTGACGGATGGAGAGTCCACAAGAGCAATTTGTAAGAATCTGGATGCAGATAAGACCAAGTTTGGCTACTGTCAACAAGGTGTCTCTGTAGCATTTTCCAAAGACAACAAATATCTTGTTTATGGAGCTCCAGGAGCATATGACTGGAAAGGTACTGCACATTTTTTTGGGAAGGTGATATGTAAAACATTTATTTATTTGTAGGTTTTTTAGAACTCATTGTAAGTCTGTAATATTGAGTATTACCTTGCAATCTATCATTTATAATCTCTTTATCACACTTAAGGCAGTGTGCACATGCAGCCTGTTGATGACTTCTCTATAGAGACCTATGAAACCGGAGATCAACACAAGCTTATTCCTGTGGACATCAGCAGCTTTTTAGGTGATTATGCTCAACCTTTTGGACTACTGTGTACCAGAGGCCAACTTGCAGTACAACTGTATTGAATGCAGAACTATTCAAAATAATATATTACTGTAAATATAGATGCTTAATCTTGTGTGATGCAGTAGTTAGAAATGCGTTAGAATGCATCTGCAAATATATAATAATGAGGAATACAATTTGATGTACCATGGAAACACACTGTAACTTTCAGAAGTTCCAAAAAAAAACATTTATTGAAACTAAGCAGCAAAAATCGACTCATTGTGAACATATTAATTTATGGACCTAAGGGGAGAATTATATTATGTTCATCAAGGCTGCATTTATTTGATCAAAAATACAGACAAAGTTTAATAAATATTGAACCAAATAGATTTGGTTTTCTATTTTAATATATTTTAAAATATAATTTATTTCTGTGACGCAGCACTGAATTCAGCCATTACACCAGTCTTCAGTGTCACGTGATCCTTCAGAAGTCATCCTAATATGCTGATTTATTATCAGTGTGAAAACTGTTGTGCTGCTTCATATTTTTTGGAACCTGTGATGCTTTTTTCTTTGATTCTTTGATGAATAAAAAGTTTAAAAGAACAGCATTTATTCAAAATGAAAATCTTTTCTAACAATAGAAGTATTTACTATCACTTTTCATCCATGTAACACATCTTTGCTAAATAAAAGTATTAATCTCTTTAAAAAAAGAAAAGAAAAAAGAATTACTCACCCCAAACTTTTGAATATTAATGTATATTGTAACAAAACATTTCTATTTTGAATAACACTGTAATTTCTTACATTTTATTTATCAAAGAATCCTGAAAAAAAATATCACAGGTCCCAAAAATATTAAGCAGCACAACTGTTACCAACATTGATTATAAATCACCATCCTAGAATGATTTTTAAAGGATCATGTGACACTGGAGACTGGAGTAATGATACGCTGCGTCACAGAAATAAATTATATTTCAAAGTATATTTAAACTTTTGAAAAATACTGTATATAAAACAATGTATTGTATTTGGATGAATTTTTCTGTCTTTTATTAGATGTTACCAATTGTTATATTGACTGCACCAATAATAATTTAGCACAAATTTGGCTTCCCAACATCAGCTCTTACTATATTTGATCACAGGTAAGTGATTTCATCCAGGAATCGTAAAATCAAAATGCTAACAAATGAAGGGGTTACCTACAGCTTTCATAGGATCTTGCTCTTTCAACTTAAGCTTTGTGTGCGTGAACATCCACATTGATTGGCTGTTAGGTGGCATTTAACACCGTATAACTCTGAGACAGCTATGAACACTTCCCTCTGTAAACGAGCATTTTGATTGGACGAACATTCCTTAGTCCTACGCCTTCCACAAAATAAATAAATACAGATAAATATATTTAGCCATCTTCAAGAATCAGCTAAAAACATATATCTTCCATCTTTATTTGACCCTCTAACTCTAACACTCTCTATTCTAATTCTATTCTTTTAGACTTGCACTCTATTCATTTACTGATGGCTTGTTTTTCTTTAAAAAACAACTAACACTAGCTTCTCTATTCTTTTTTTGTAATCTTTTTATTTATTATACAATTAACAAAAAGCAAAAAAAAAGGTTTCTAACACTAGCTTGCTCTATTCTTTTTCAATTCTATCTCTTTTCTTTACTATATCATTTTTTGCTACGTGTACTGCGTAAGGCTAACTGAGACTTGTCATAGCACTTGCATGTTGTTGCTCTTTTGTTGATTTTGATTCCCTCCATTGTCCATATTAGTAAGTCGCTTTGGATAAAAGCGTCTGCTAAATGACTAAATATAATTGTAAATGTACATGTACACCACTTAGCTTAATAATTGCTATGGGATGTGAAGAGACTCTCAACCAGAATAACAAAAAAAATTCTGAAGACAATCACCTATTGCACCTTTAAGCTAGAAAACTGATGTGCATTTAAAAAATATTAAAAGTCTTACTGATCACAAATTTTGAATAGCAGTGTATGTATGCTGACTCTTTTAAATCTGATATCATCTATTTATCAACACATTTTCTGTTGTTTTCTGTCAGGCTTTGCTGTCGATACTGGGATGAACCTAATGAAACAAGGAGAGCTGAATGTTGTGGCTGGGGCTCCGCGATCAAACCACAGCGGGGAAGTTTTGCTGCTGAGACCAGAAGAAAAGGCAGAATCAACGAACCTGAAAGCAGAGTACATCCTTCAAGGCCCAGGTTTGGCCTCCTCCTTTGGCTATGACCTCGCTGTTCTTGACTTAAATGGAGATGGGTGAGTCTTCACATAACAAGTTACAAAAGGACTAAACAGGATCTGATTGTAAATTCCCTATGAGTAATAAAGGTATTAAACATTTACAACACAGCTGATTAGGGAGTTTATGTCTGCAATGCTTCAGGTGGGATGATCTTGTTGTGGGTGCACCCGAGTTCTCCAAAATAAGCATGGATGAAGATGTAGGAGGAGCTGTGTATGTTTACATCAACCAAGCCAAAGGACAGCGATGGAACCAGATCCAACCAGTGTGTCTATATGGGAAAAGGGACTCCATGTTTGGACTAGCAGTGGCGCATATTGGGGATATCAATCAAGATGGATACCAAGGTTAAATGAAAGGTTATTTTTTACTTCAGTCTTTAGCCTCAGCTTTACAGTGCATCTGACAGATGATCTTTTCTGATGAACAGATTTTGCAGTGGGTGCTCCTAATGAGGATTCAGGGAGAGGTCGAGTGTACATATATCATGGTTCAGCTGCAGAGTTTAGTCAAAAACCAGAGGTTTGTAGAAGGAGTCGCATGTATAAACTTTATCTTTTTTATTTATTTTATTTATTCGTTTATTGCATTGGAGTTTGGGGTCATGTTTAGATTGTATTAAGAATACTTTTTATAACTAATGTATATAATGTCAAAATATGTGAACATTTATATTATTATATTATATTATTACTCCCAGCATGAATCATTGTGGAGATCTTCTATGCCCTTTTACATTTATAACGTTTTTCAAAGTGACTCTCTGTTGAAACAGTCTCTGTTTATAGGTTTTAGATGCTGGAGACACTAGTATCAAATCGTTTGGTTATTCTTTGGCTGGAAACATGGATATAGATGATAATGGCTATCCAGACCTTGCTGTGGGTTCACTTTCAGATAGTGTGCAAGTTTATAGGTTAGATGTTTCCTACATTCATAAAATCATTTATTCAAGGTTGATCAGATGTTTTACAATCATAATTCCTACGAAGTGATAGTATAACCACACCCCACTTATAAAAAATACTTTCATTAAATACCATTTTGTAGGATCTGAGAATTTCAGAATACTAAATTATTTATATTGTAATGTTTCTTCTATTTATTTTTTCAAGGAGTAAACCAGTGGTAAACATAGAAAAGACCTTAAAATTAACACCGAATACTATTGATTTCATGGCTGAGGACTGCACGATATATTCATGGTGAGATAACAGCTATATGTCTGTCTGTCTATGTATAAAAAATATTGTTAAAAAATATATATATTATTATTATTATTATGCATTTTTAGCGATATTACAGCTCAGTCCTGCTTCAACTACACTGCCCAGACACCTACATACAATCACAAACTGAGTGAGTCCATTCCTCCATACCACATGCTTAAATATCAAACAAAAATGAATGTCCCAGAACAATCTTCATGAGTCATTCCAAATGGGTGTGTTTGATTAGTTATAAACTTGTAAGAGCAATTTCTTTGAACTTTTTGTGGCATTTGAATCCCATCTGATAGTCCCCTTTCTCCAGGGATCAAGTACACGCTAAAGGCTGACACATTGCAGATAGAGCGGGGTCTTCGTTCACGGGTGGTCTTTGTGAATTCTGAGGCTACACAGGGATACCAGGAACTGTCTGTTCAGGGCAAACAAGAGTGTATCCAGACCAAGCTCAGGCTGCTGGTACTATCAGCTCACACCCTGATTTGATGCTTTTAAGAATTATAAGTGAGAATTCATGATGAAAACCATTGTATTGTGTCTTAGGGAGATATCCAGGATAAGCTGACCAGCATTTTCATCAGCCTGTCTGTTTCTTTGCTGTCTAACAATCCGAAACAGACAGTCAGAAACCTCCCTGGCTTAGAGCCAGTTCTGAACGCCCTGCAAGAAAATGCAACCAAAGCAGATGTAAATTCCCAAATCTACCATATCACTTGTATTGCTTTAATATTTGCCAGTCTCAAACATGGCTTTCTTTGTCATATAATATTTTGTCTCCCAGGTCACCTTTAGAAATGCCGGCTGTGGAAGTGACAACATCTGTCAGAGTAACCTGCAGCTCAAGTATAGGTTCTGTGCCAAAGGCCAACAACAAGACAACTGTGACCCTCTAGCCATGTAAAACCATTGTCTATGTGGCTTGTGCATGCATGATTTAGGACTGATGTTTTTTCTACAATGCAAAAATTGCACATGATTGAGATTTGGCAGGAACTACTATAAAGCTAGTGTTCTGTTACTGTAACTGCAAAACATGTACTGGCAAATCTGGACCTCTTAGCTTTAATATATCAGGGGCAACAGTCAAGTAATAATCACATTACGTGGGAATTACGCAATCTAATTAGCATATTATTAGCTGCATGTTTGGCACATTTTGTAATATAGGCTTTAAAAGAAAAAGAAAAATCCTTCCATGGCTTTCCTGAATTTGGCTGTATCTTTGTGTGTTGAAGGGAAAATGATATTCCTGTCATTTCTCCTGGTGATAAGAACTTTGCCCTGGAGGTCACTGTAACCAACATAGGTGGAGACGATGCACACCAGAGCCAACTTTCTGTGGCGTTTCCAGAATTTCTGCAGCTAGCATCAGTCGAGCCGAAGAAGAGTGGTGTGAGTGTCCCATTTTACTGAAAACAAATTTATGTGCAATTCTTGACAAGTTTGTATCAAAAAGCCTGACTATGTTATGTTTTTTACCATAATGCAGTCACATTTGTATAATGCTCTGTTGCATCGGGTTGAAGGACTGTCATATTCAGGCCTAGACTTGTACGTTAGAATATCAGATTTTAAGAGGAGTCTGTCAAGTATTCCCTACTGTCCTCAATTAAACTGTATGAAGTAAAGAACGTTTCAGATAACTAGTGGTGCATGTTAGCATGCTTAATAAAAGTTAATAGTTTTGGTTCTTACACATTGTAAATGTTGCCCAACACACCTTGCAGACTTGTAATTACCAGTATTACTCTCTTTAAAATATATATATTATTTTAACAATATAAAAAATATATATATTTGCATATACGTGGATGGTGTTTTAAAATACCCTTTGTCTTTTATCATGGTGCAGGAAACTCAGGTGCAGTGTAACCCAAATGAAAATAAAACACAGGCTGACTGCCAACTTGGAAATCCTTTTAAAAGAGACTCAGAGGTATGAAGAGTAGTTCACATTTTACTCTGACCCCAAGCACATTTTCAATCAACTTAATTCAGGTTCTTTTCAACACTTCCAGGTTTCATTCTTCCTGATACTTAACACAGAAAGGCTTTCCTTGAGAGTAACCAGCGCTAATGTGACTATGTTGCTAAAAACGTAAGAAGACTCTAGCTGTGATGATATCGTACCTCTAGTTTAACAATTAATCAACCTAATACGTTTATAAAAGTAGTATAAAGGTTTATAACATGAAGAACTTTACAAGCTAATGGGTTTGGAAGTTTAAATGTGTTACTAATTGGTTTTTGTTTGGTTGTTTTTTGGCAACAGGATCAGCATTCAAAATATTCCAGTAGTCGTTGCAGAGGTAAAAATTCTCTTTGAACTGCATCTGAAAATCGCTGGGTAAGTCTTGTTAATTGTTCATCAAAAATGTACAGCAGTCAGCAAGTTTTTTGAAGGATACTAAAGGGGTCATTTGACTTTGCTAAAAAGAGCATTATTTTTGTGTATTTGGTGTAATGCAATGTGTTTATGTGGTTTGAGGTTAAAAAAACATTATTTTCCACAAACTGTACATTATTTTTGCTCCTCTATCCCCGCCTTTCTGAAACGTGTTGATTTTTACAAAGCTCATCGTTATGAGAAGCGAGGTGTACTCTTATTGGCCAGCTATCCAGTGCATTGTGATTGGTCGAATACCTCAAGCATGTGACAGAAATGTTACTTCCCTTACCGTATTTTGATGCTGTGTCCCGGTGCTACAACACAAAAAAAATAAAACCCATTATAAACAAGGTATTTGTTGCATCCGATGGGGACATAATCACTTATTATAATGACTTATACTGTCTTTTTACACGTCGTGTTGCATCACGCCGCGTAAACATTACCATGTCAGCATTTGTGATCGAAGAAACGACAAACAACAATACTCTACTGCTCAAAACTCGCATTTCAATCGTCAGTGGCAAATTCTTTAAACAAGAACACGTACTTCCAGGCTGTGAGTCAGAAGTACCAGACTGTCCTTGCAAAGTTGGAATTGCTCAACTTTATAGAAACAGCCTTTGAGCACAGCTGGCAGGCTCCTCCCAGGTTCAGGAAATAGTCTGTAAAATGCTCTGCACACACTCTAATATTTGGGTTGAACTGTTCTGGAACAGTGTTGTAAATACAACTTAACCACTGATTTCTAGTTGTGTCCTCTTTTGGAAGCCCAAACAAAGTAGTTTCGCTTTCACAACTAAACACAGCGTCTCCACAACATGGCGTCAACCGCATTAACAATACTACAGTGAGAATAAAAAGGATGCCCTCTTTCTTTGCGTATACATTTGGGCGGTGTTATGCAAATCTTCCCACACAGTGACATAGACATGTGGGGGCGTGTTTAAATGAGGTGTTTCTTAACATTTATAAAGAATATTTATTTGGTTTTGAGACTTTAGTCTTTACAACTTCAGGGATCTGATCAATGCACAAACAGCTTGTAACACTCCAAAGAGAAAGGAGCACTTGAAATAGAGTCATATGACCCCTTTCATATTTTTATTTACCAAGGACACATTCAATTGTCAAAAGTAACATCAAATACATTTATTCATTTCAAATAAATGCTGTTCTTTTGAACTTTCTATTAATCAACGATTAATATTTTTTCAATATTGATTATAATAAGATGTTTAAAATAGAAAAAATATTAGTATTTTCTATTTTTGGTCAAATGAATGTAGCCGAGGTGAGGTCATAAGAGACCTATCAAAAATATTTTTAACATTTTTCTGATTGGTAGTGTACAAGCATTAATGTGGATTCCGCAATGCTTGTGACTGAAAGATCTTGTGATTTCAAGGGGTTGTTGGATGCTAAATTCACTTTACAATTGTTTGAACATAAATGTGTGTTGGAAGTGTGTGTACACATCCATCCTATAATGATAAAATCCACCCAGTGATTTTTAAAACCCTATTTTAAAATCAGGCCGTTCTGAGAGCTCTGTCAGAAAGACGTAGTTCTGTACAGAATCGCTATCACGATAGTTGATTGACAAGACCGTCTTACCTTAGACCCTGAGTGAGAAAGCTGATTTTGACAGGGTAAAATAGGTGTTTTTTACACTACCATTGAGAAATGTTAAGACTCTAAAGAATCATATCAACTTGTGGAAAATGGGCATCCGATGACCCCTTTAAAATACTGCTGTTCTCTTAATAACAGAATACTTGTTTTTTCTGATGTATTTTGTCTTTGTAGTCTTGCTAAACCTTCCCAATTATACTTTGGAGGAGAAGTAAAAGATTTGAAAGCAATGAAATCAGAAGATGATATCGGCTCTTTGGTCCAATATGAGTTCAGGGTTGGTGTTTCAGTCTCCTTAAAGCTACATTAATGAAATAATATGCTTTATTATTGATTATCATTAACCTTAATTCAATCTGTTTAAGCTCTTTCAGTTTCTAGACATAACAAATGAATGATTATAATAACGTTTTGCAGATAGTAACCTGTGTATTAGCATATTTATACCTCAGTTCAAAATCAATCAGCAGCTTGTCACAGAGAGAGGTAGTCTCTGTCAGTGATTGTTCAATATTAAAGCCTGTTGATTTTGTGCATATGTTCTTCTGTGTCAGATCATTAACGTCGGTCGGCCTCTGAAGTCCTTCGGTTCTGTTGTGCTGAACATTCAGTGGCCAAATGCAACCAAAGAGGGAAAACAGCTCCTGTACCTTGTGCAGATCAAAGATCATCAAACAATATTATTCACTGCACGCCAGCAGCGGCAATCAATCCCACTCCGATTTATCAAGGTAGTTCCTTCATGAGATATAAAGTGAAATAATGATCATTTATTAACTTCAGCTGTCACTGGTTCTACTTTGCAGCTCTCTGTATTAGATATATGTATAATTCCTTCTGGCATTGTGGGAGAGGTCCCTAATGTTTCCTATGCTCACTCTTTAGGCATCATCTAGAGGACGACGTGAAGTAGAGCATGAATCAAGCTTGAAGGCTCTTACCTCTACTGATTTTTTTCCCTTTTTGGGGAACAAAAGAAAGTATAAAACCCTGGTAATTCCACAGTACAACTGATTTTATACATTTACATTCACAACATCAGTAGTTATACTAGTGTCTTTAAATGTATATTAAATGTTTTAAGGTATGTTAAATGTTTTGTCATTCTTGCAAATGTTTTTCTTTCTTTCACTTAGACATGTGCTGATGACTTAAGATGTGTGGCGATAAAGTGTCCTCTTGAGGAAGTGAACAGCACTACAGCCATTTTTCTTCATGCACGCTTATGGAAAAATACTTTTCTTGAGGTCCAGTTGCTGCACTTTTCTCTGCACTGACAATAAGACTTAATGAATCAAATATTAATGAAAGTTCATTAAAGTTAGTAGAAAGTTCAACACAACTGATTATATTAAGCAGGACTCAAACTGAAAGGGTTACTAGAATTTTTATCTTTTCAATTTCAATTTAGTTAGTCATGTGATTTACACACCAACAATATTTTTGCTGCTAGCTCAATATATGTTGATTAATGCAGCAATAGTCCTCAACATTTGAAAGTGATGGTAGCAATATGAAGTGTTATTGATCAAATCTAATTAACTACAAGATAATAGTTGTTTTAGTCATTTTGAGTTCAAACTTTTTTTACATTGAATAGCTTATTAAATGATTTCCTCAGATTTTTTCAGACATAATCATTTCTGTGATTTTGTATCAGAGGCCTCAAATTAAACAAGTTCACACTGATTTACATTAAAGGGATAGTTACCCTAAAAATGAAAGACTCTGTCAATATTCAGTTTTTCGAGTGGGTTTTCAGTCACTTTTCTCAGATTCTTATCTATCTATCTATATATCTGGCCATATTGAGGAAGTAAACACAACATAAAAAGTAAAAATAATACAAACAAATGAAGCAAAACAAGCAGCCAACACACTACAAGGCGCCATCTTGTTCCAATTGTTCCTTTTATATCTATCTGTTTTTTTGTTGTTGTTAGAGGAATTAAACAAGTGCAAAAAAATTACCTTATTTCCTTTATTTTTTATTTTTTTTTAAAGA
Organism: Gymnocypris eckloni scoliostomus; assembly: GCA_027564155.1. Lineage (NCBI taxonomy): Eukaryota > Metazoa > Chordata > Actinopteri > Cypriniformes > Cyprinidae > Gymnocypris > Gymnocypris eckloni. Next base: position 20,946,727 of record CM050426.1, read on the forward strand.
AGACTTCATTTAAATGGTTTGGTCTGGCAATCTCCTTCCTGAGATTGGATACATTTGTTGGGTTTTACAGTATGAGCATATTGATGTTTTTTCTTTACAGGAGTATAGCTCATTGAACTACTTGGATATTGTAGTGGATGCATTTTTGACTCTTAATGCGACTCAGAAGAATATCGGGATGCAGACATCCAATACTAAGGTTAAGTGTCCTGTAGATTAGCACTCGTTTATACCATTTTTATTTGATTGTTCAGCAGTATAGTGAGAATAAGAGTGCAATGTTTAGATGAAACTAACTGAAATCATATCTCTTTGACTCATATAGGTGAAGCTAACGGTGTTTGGTGAAAGAAAGCCTGCTTTGCTCAGTCGAGTCCCATGGTGGGTCATTCTACTCAGCATATTGACTGCTCTGCTTTTACTGGGTCTTCTCTTCTACCTCTTCAGGAAGGTAATGTGACCCTCATCTTCTCTAATCTAATTTTAATATTTGGTTTACCAGAAAGATAGGCATTAATTCATATAGTTGCATTGTAGCTAGAAAGGTTGAGTGTAGTTGCATGTGTTTACAAACACAGAGTATTAATTTGCTGTGATTTATTTATTTACTTGTATTGTTTTTTTGCTCCTCAGTTTAACTGCTTGAATTGTGGAATCTGTGCTAAAGAAAAGAAGGTATACTAAGAATCCGGACAGGAACGTATGACAACCAAACAGAGATGTGTCTTCTCTGGAAGATGGACAAACAATTTTCTGATTCTGTGGAGATTTTTTAAGACTTGTGTTTTTTTTAATGTTGTCTGTAAATACAATTTTGAAAATGATATCTACAAATAAAAAGTTGTTAGCATGTTGTATCACTAAGGACAAATGATGCTACTTTGCTTATATCACATTTGATTAACATTGTTTGTCATCTTATGATGCTAATCATAAATCAGACTATTTAATGCAGTGAAAGAACAAATTACATTTACATAGTAATGTGCACTGTCTGTAATAGTGTTGGTGGTACAGTAAAATTTCCTTTTGTGATGTGATGTATTTGACTGGAATGACTCAAGTGTCATGGAGATGGAGGTGGTGTGCGCAGGAACAGCTTGACGGCGGGTGTGAAGATGAGGATGGTGCCGAGCACAGAGACTGTGAGGAAGGCCCAGAGAAAAATCCTGTCCAACACCTGAGCCACAAACTTCCAGTCCTGAACTACCTGGAAGAGGGAAGGAGTGTTCATTATCATGACTGCATCTACATCATCAAATAAAAGTCAACACTAAAAAAGTCATTAGTGCTAATAAACATCATTTTTATTCCTTTCTTTATTCTTAACATCAACCGTATGCTAGAGCAACTATTACTGCAAAACATCCTTAAATATATAGTCAAATAAAATATGTTCTGGCCAAAATATATTTCAAATATATGCTAAATATATATTGTAATCAATGTAACTGAGGGAAATATATTATTCAAATTAAACAAAAACTATATTTAAACATCACATGCCAAAATATATTACAGAATTTACTTCAAGGGTAAGAAAAAAACAATATATATATATATATAGAAAATACATTTAAAATGTTAAATGAACAAATATATATATATATTTTAAAATGTGTGAAAATTTGGAAATACATTTTGGGTTAAAATATATTTTAAATGTATATTTTTACATTGATTTTGAAAAATAAATATTCTTAGATATATAAACTATTGATTAACTTTATGTTTTCAAAGACTGCTTATGCTTACCACAAAATTAATTTGAATACAAATACAGTAAAAGCAGCAATACTGTAAATAAAAGTATGTATTTTTTACTATAAATAACTTTATTTTATATATTGTAAAATGTATTTATTCCTGTGATGGCAAAGTTTAATTTTCAACAGCCATCACTCCAGCCTTCTATGTCACATGATCATTCAGAAATCTTTCTAATATGATGATTTTATTCTCAAGAATAGAATTTATTATCATCAATGCTAAAAATAGTTTTTAAACTATGCAACATTTCTTTGGGATTCTTTGATAACAGCAAGTTCAAAAGAACAGCATTTCATTGAAATGGTAAAAGATTTATGTCTCTCTTTAACAAATGAATGCATAATTTCTGTATAAAAAATATTTGAAATGGCCTCATGTCTAAAAATAGTTTCATTTTATATTTATATATGCAGTCGTTCATTATGGAACTTTCCTTTACCTTCATCTCAAGACATCTTCAAGCCCTTACCTCCCTAATAAAATGTTCCTTCTTAATGTGGCGTGAGATGTAGTGAACCGAGTTGGTAGCCTGCTCCAGCATGTTAATGAGAGCTTGACCATCTCCTTCAGGGCCGGGTGGCCCTTTCTTCTTCCTGGGCTTGAGGTCAGGGCTGTGAGGCTCCATCTCTGGGTAAAGATAGCGGTCCGTGTTTCCCCTCATACAGAGCAAATGAGGCAGCCGCTGGAGAAACAGCGAACGCACCCACGGAGACATGGGATGGTAAGTAGCTGAAGAGCGGTGGTGGACGTTGATCACAAAAACCGTCACGATGATGGAGAGAGTGACAAAGATCATGATAAAAAGCAGGTACTCTCCAATCAGCGGGATAACCTTGGAGGAAGAAGGGATGATCTCCTCGATGACGAGAAGGAAGACAGTGAGGGACACCAGGACAGAGGTGGAGAGAGAGACTTTTTCCCCTTCATCAGAAGGAAGGTAGAAGACCAGCACTGTTAGGAAGGACAAGCCCAGGCAAGGAAAAATGAGGAAGAGTGTGTAGAAGAGAGGAAGACGTTTCAGAATGAACGAGTATGTGATGTAGGGGTAGGAGAGGTGGTCGTCTCGTCGACTGCCTTTGACCCCAGTGGCGCTGAGAATCTCCCACTCTCCGTTATCAAAGAAGTCTCTTCGGTCCACCTGCTGGTTGACGAGGACTAGTTGAACCATGTTTCCATCATACGTCCAAGAGCCAAACTTCATAGAGCAGTTCTGCCGATCGAACGGGAAGAAGGTCACGTCCATGGTGCAGGCGGACTTGTAGCTGGCAGGAGGCGTCCATGTGATCATGCCGTTGTTCCGCACGATGACTTTGGTCATGAGTGAGCCTTCAAAACGTCCATCAGCACTAAAAGTGGTGAGGATAATACATATTAATATTTTAATATTCCAAAATGAGTCATTATCGTTAAATCCACACAAATGGCACAAACTTACTTGTCATATAAAACAATGTCTGGGAGCCAGATGCTCTCAGAAGGGACTCTGATAGAGGTGATGCCACCATAATGCTCAGGGTTCCATCGCAGTTTATAATCCAGCCATTCCTTACACAGAAAAAGAATAATTCTGAGTACTTTATAACACTACTTTCACTACTTTGCCAGGTAGCATTCAAAGAGCTGCTAAACGTGTCTTCTGCACTGATAAGTGTTATTTTAGTGTCATTGAGATACTTGTGTTTTCTTTTTTCATATTTAATAATTTTATTTGTATATCTTCTGTTTTCATTTTAATGGTAAAGTTTTAGTAAATGTATTGTGCATTTAGTAAATGTTTTGTGGTTTTTGTTTGTAAAAAAACATGTAAATATTGTTTTATTTATTTTTAATTTCAGTTTTAGTTATTTTAGTACATTATATTGCACTAAATGAAAATGAGCAATGTTGCCTTGGCAATTAGCTGACATGAATTATGTTTAGGTTTAGATGTAATGATGGTTGGCCTTTGCCACAACCACATTGATTATATACATTATTATACACTGTATAATTGCGTATGTGACGAATTAAATCTTGAATCTTGATTACAATATTTGGTGATAACTACAATCAATTAAATAAAATAAAAAACAAATCCTCTATGCACAGTAATTTCCCATGCACTGTAAACTATTTAAGATTTTTACTTAAACTGTTTACTTTTAAATTGTGCATGGAGGATTGATTGATTATTCTTACTATTGCTATATTATTATTATTATATCATTATCATCATGATAATCATCATTATTATTATATAACTGATAATACCCTTAATAACTCATTCAGATGTTGTGTCCAACCCATTTTTAATTTCCCACACAAATAATGATAGTGATGGTTGAGGTTACATACCTGCCATAGCCACACATTAGTGGTCATGAGTTGGTTTTTCTCATCCTAAATTCATGAACAGAGAAGAAAAAAGATAACACCATAAGCATAAGTGTGTGTGTGTGTGTGTGTGTGTGTGTGTGTGTGTGTGTGTGTGTGTGTGTGTGTGTGTGTGTGTGTGTGTGTGTGTGTGTGTGTGTGTGTGTGTGTCTGTGTGTGTGTGAGAGAGACAGAGAGAGATTTAATATATGTTATTAACTCAAAGTCTTAACTCTAATAATTTACAATTAATTCTGGTGGTGGATTCTAATGAATTTTAAAGTCTGCTGTAAAACAGAATAAGCAGCATAAATAACCACACTGGGAAAAGACCTTTCATCAAACAGGTTTATATTATTACCCATATTTTTAGATTATGAGATATTTGAGAAAGAGCAGTTCTGAGAGGGGTGACTCAGCCCACATAATAATAGCTGTCCTTATTTATTTTCCATAGACCTCAAAATCATTGGCTATATCTTTTGATAAACGTCCAGCATAAGCACTTTTAAAGCCATCTAAAACTCTGAATTACGAGGCTCTTGGGCACCTGTGCCTTTAGGTAGGTTTTAAATCAATAATATAAAACAGGCACATCTGAGCCCTCAACAAGTAAATCACATTACAAGGTGTACATGTAGAAACAGCAAGTTGACGTCATCATATTTCGATTATTATTATTATTGAGAGGAACACAAAGGCTTGATGGTGTTTATATGTTACCCTTTTTTAGCGTTAACAAAACATATTTTTTAATGCTGATGGATTTCATGCAGAATCATACATTTAAGCAGGTTTTTATCAAGAAAACACATTATACTTATTCGGGCTCAAAGCAGCTTAGATCGCTACTGCTTTGAATATTAGTGTGTGTCTGTCAATTTATGCTGAAATTAATAGCTGCAGCATTTGCTGAGCAAATACATTTTCATCGAAATATGCTGAATAACTATCAGTTTAGTTTGAATAATTTAATCACAGAGAGAAATTGTACACCATTAGATTTTTGTGGGTGCACACTGTTAAAAATGCTACAGCTCTCTGGATCTCTGCTCTTTTAATAATTCAGCCTCCCATCATACGAGTCGTCTGAACAACAAAACCCTTTCAGAGAAAAAGTGTATGAGAATAAAACAAGGAGATGGGAAAAACGATGAAGGAGGGGAGCTGCTCTAAGGCATCATTTTCTATATGTAGACTCTAAAGAAGCAGATGCCCCTAATATACAGAGATAAACTGGCTTCAATGGTCAATGGTTTTCAAAACCATGGACAGCTCCATCTGTTGTGTTTCAGCACCATGGACAGAGACCAACCAAGGACCATCAAAGTTATGCTTCCAAATGAAGCTGAAAAATTCTGAATCTGTATGTTTGTCTTACCACATCCACCAGCTGAGATATCTTCAAGCCAAAGCGGACCTTCACAGTGTGGTTTGCATGCTGAACAGGCCTGACCCAACGCTGGTACCCCTGAAACAAGTCCCTAAGAAGAGCATCTTCTCTTTCTGCCAGAGATACAAACTCTCCAGCTGCTAAAATACACATATCATTATCATCATCTTATTACATCATTGACATAATTACTTACAGCTTACAACCATTGTTTATACATCTCAATTGACCAGGTGTCAATGCTACTTTCTATTAGTTAAAATGTGTGCTTTAATTAGCAGCTAAATACCTGTGTTTTAAAAGTGAGTCGTATGAATCAAGTACACTGAGTGTAATGACATACAGACAAGGACAGACAGAAACCAGACACTTGATAAACATGGCAGTCAGCGGAAGTCCAGCTCACTGCGTCCTTCACTAATTGTTTACTGACCTCATCTGAGGACAAGTGCACTCAACTACACACAGCGAACAAATAACATTCTGAGGAGAAATTTAAGCAAATAACAATAATGTTAAGATTTCTTTTAATTCGAATATGATATTGTTGAAACAACGATTCAAAACATTGTTCAACGACACATGTCATTACTGAATACTGGGGCGGTACGCATGGCACGAACATAAATCATTCTGATTACACACAATTAATGATTACAAACTGATTTCATATAATAAATATATTTCGACTCTTTAAATGCATTGTGCATAGTCCATAACTCAAAAACGAAAACGGCTGTTAAACAAACATTTTTAAGAAATAACTTTGCAGGACAGAAAGAGACAGTGATTGGTTTGCACTTACCAGGCGTGGTGGCGATGATGCTGCTAAACAGGGTAAAAAGACCAATGACTGCCAGCATCATTCTGGGAGAAAGTATTTGGTATTGCGTGACACTAACTAAAATCAATTTGAACGTATTAACTGCTCTTTAAAAACAACTTTTTGTAACAAGCGATGAAAGTCAGTAGTTGTTATCTGTTAATAACTAGACGACTAGACGATGGTAAAGCAAAGGATGTGAGTAGATCACTCCTAGATGGAATCCATCCAGGCGCGCGCGCTCGGGTCCTACAGCACTCTAGCATACGCGAAGCGCGTGCGTGTCAGTTTAAAGGGAAAGATGAATGCATCGCTTCAGCAAATAGATCACTCAGAAAATGCTGCACGGTGTAATTGTAACTGTCACTCTTTGACCAAGGTAGCCAACAGCCCAATTCCTTACAGTTCTGGCGAACGTGAGTAATCTGCGTAAACGTAAAGAAGAAGAAAAAGGAACAAACTAAACATTCTAAAATATTGTAAAAAGTTCGTGATGAAATAGCTTATGTCAACTCATTTTCCATCATTCAAACTTCAAAACAGATTTTCACAAATATGAGTAATTATAGTAATTAATTAAATGTGTTTGTGAGAGAGAGAGAGAGAGAGAGAGAGAGAGAGAGAGAGAGAGAGAGAGAGTGTGTGTGTGTGTGTGTGTGTGTGTGTGTTTTTGGGGTGGGGGTACATCTTGTGGGGGAAAATCCTAACTACTTGACACAATGTAAAGTAAATTATGCTGTAGCTGATTTTATCCAACAATAAGTATTGTTTGAATGGTTTTCTTCAACTTTGGCCAGTTTTATGTCCTTCGGTTTTATTTGTATTAAAACTTGTATTTTCTTTTTTCCCCTTTGGCTATATAAAGGTGAAATCTAACTTAGTATTGGTAACAGTATGCTCTGGTCTAGAGTGTGTTTGTTTACAATCGCAATCAAACCTCAGCAGAGTCTCTTGTGTAAACACTCACATTGAGTCCAAGCTGCATCTCCTCAGCGTTCGTGGCTACTGTATGAGCTCAGATGATTTTCTGCTCCAGTTGGAAACAGCTGTGGCCTCCGTGAGGGTCTGTGTCACTTTTTTTCTCATGCTATTGCATGTGATTCTCTATCATTCGAATATGACATTAAACCTCAGATAAAAACACAGTCAAATGTCTAATACACATCAGAACTCTGTCAAAATCAATAATGCATGGATAGAATCAGAAAATATGCATTGCAATATTTAAAAGTTGTTAAGTCTGCGCTGGTATTATTGCATTTGGCATTATGATTTAATGGTTGCTAACTTACATTCTGTGCTTATTAGCATCCTTCATACACTGCATATGCATGTCAGCATTCATCTGCACACAGACTGCTGTCTTCAGAAGAGAGCAAAAACAGACTGGAAAATAACTTAAATATTCATACACTCCTTTAAATAATGCATCTCAGCCTCCATTTGCACACTCCCTTGACTGCACTGTCACCACCTGTCAAATCAGCAGAGCCACAGTCATGATGAGTTAACATTGAGAAACAATAAATATATCCCTAAGAGTCCTCAGAAATGAACACAGCAAGAATTGGTGATTAAAGTGATGATGAAGGTGAAAAGACCCCTTCTGCATAACAGATGCGTGTTTGTTTTTTATTTTTTATTTACCAGTGTAGTTTTACATGCATTCATGTGGAAACATAGAAAAAAATCTGTTTCAACATATTATTTTTCTAAAATTATTTTAGGGTTTTAATGACCCAGAGGTTTTTAAAAGAATAGTTATACCCCAAAAATAATAATTTGATGAAATGTATTCACCCTCAGACCATCCTAAATGTTGATGACTTTATTTCTTCATAGGAACAGATCTGGAGAAATGTAGCATTAAATCACTTGTTCACCAATGGATCCTTTGCAGTGAATGGGTGCCGTCAGAATGAGAGTCCAAACAGCTGATAAAGACATTAGAATAATCCATACGACTCCATTCCATCAATTAACATCTTCAAGGCTTTTTTTTTACTTTGAGTCCTCTTTCCTGGATCAGATCAAGCACTGCTTATAAGCAAAAACAGCCCAAAACAGTTCTAAACAAATATGTCAGTGCATTTCGATATAAATGGACAATGGGTGATGGACTTTTTCACCGGAGAAAGCATTATTATGAAAACACAAAAGCAAAACATTCTGACGGCACCCATTCACTGCAGAGGATGTATTTATTTGCAGAGGTAGACAAGTGATGTAATTCTACATTTCTAAACAACTCATCTACATCTTGAATGGCCTGCCGGTTTTATTTTTGGATGAACTATTCCTTTAAAGATTGTGCTAAACACACTGAATAAGTTTGTTGCAAACAGCATAGCAACTTTACTAAGCCAACATTAATAAAAACCGATAAGCACAGCTGTTTGTTAATAATTTATATATTCATAAGTTGCATATAAAAATGTATCTGTAATCATACATTAGCAGCAGAATGTACGTAAATGAAAGAGCAAACATGACAAAACAATTTGTATGGTTTTCATTTATTATTTTCTTAATACATCACATAACCATCATAATAAAATAAGATTATGATAATAATTATTTATGAAGTACTCATCAATCATTCCAATGACAGCACATGTCCAAAAATCGGTCCGTAAAGGTCAATCAAAATGCTGCTGCAAGGTGCTGTTTATGTTATGTTTAAACCAATCTAAGTATAATAAGGGGGGAAATGATGGGAACATGTATATTAAAGAACAGGGCATGGGTGCTGTTTATGTAATGTTTAAACCAATCTAAGTATAATAAGGGGGGAAATGATGGGAACATGTATATTAAAGAACAGGGCATGCATATGTGTGTACAGTATGTTGTTACATCCCTAGGATGTGTGTGTATTGTGTGTGTGTGTGTGTGTGTGTGTGTGTGTGTGTGTGTGTGTGTGTGTGTGTGTGTGTGTGTGGTGTGTGTGTGTGTGTGTGTGTGTGTGTGTGTGTGTGTGTGTGTGTGTGCTCTTTCTCTCCCTCTATCTTTTTCTCTCAGATTGTTTGACTGTTTTCGACTACAGGTGGGGAGGAAATTGTTGCAGTCATAGTGATAATGGAGTTTGATTTTACTGCATTTACTCTTTGTCCTACAATTAAGGGCTTTAATCGTTGTAAGAAAAAATATCTAATTTTGGTAACAGAGTTCTTCCATATTGACATTCCAATAAATATCTTCAGGAGAGGGCCTGGCCAAAACAACAAATAAATCAGCAGCTAAGTCAAGGGGAGAGTTGGTTTAAAGCCATTTGGGGATTTTGAGCATCGCTTTCTTTGAGAGGTTAGAGAATGTCGAGGCCTCCAGGGCTAAATGTTGTGGTTGAATGACAGCTCTGAAGGGTTTCTGACTTCGGGTCAGTGTTAGGGCAGCTAAATATTCAGTGTGTGTCCAGTATTGTGCTCTGACTCAACGGCATCTTAAGAATTTTGTGACATTGTGCATTGAATGGCACACAGAGCTTAACACTTTATGAAATGTGTCAGGTTTGAAGTCCATTGTTGGGCTTTTTGCTACAGAATTGATTGAAATAAGAAGGTTGTCATGTCAAGTTTGTGATAAGACTAGGTAGTGCACTGAAAATAAACAGCCATATGGGTTGGGTTGAAGCTGGTTTGACTTTATGTGATCTACAAATCATCAGGGGAGGGTGTGTTATAGCTCTTGAAGAGCGGCTGCATAAAGAGGCCGAGTGTTCCTGAAACACACACTAAAACAAAGATCCACAGAAACAGACGGTCGATCACCATAGCCACATATTTCCAGTCCTCGATAATCTATGAGAAAGAGAGAATGTGCAGATTTATTTACATTTATGTTTGATATATCTGCACTACAATTCAAAAGTTTGGAGGTTGTTAAGATTTTTCTATTTTAAAGTGAATTTTATTCCTGTGATGACAAAGCTGAATTTTCAGAATTTTTATACACACACACACACACACACACACACACACACTTCAAATAACTACGTTATTTAAACAATTATAAGTACTATATATATATATATATACACACACACTTCCTGTGTCCGTTTGCCTCTTTATAATGTATCGCTTATTGTATTCCTCAATTGTAAGTCGCTTTGGATATATATATATACATACAAATTTAGAAAGGTCCATTGAATAATTTTCTTTATTCAATTTTTTTTTAAGTGAAACTCAACACTCACCCCTTCATCATCATCCTCATTCTTCAACTTTTCAGCGATATATCGGACCCCCTTCGCAGCCTCCTCCATGTCTGCAGAGCACTTTACCGCCATTCGCTTACGAAATTCTGTGCTTTCCTGCAACTCGCCAGGTCTCCAACCAATGTGCTTGGCATCTTCATTGACAAAGAAGGTGGAATCGGTCTCATCCGCCTCACTTTTTGCTGGAAGATCTGATGAAGAGCACTGCTGGTGCTTCCTGTGACATTTCTCACGTTTGTTGGATGCTCCCGGTCGTCGCATGAATAGGAAACCAGGCAAACGGAACAGGAAGTAGTATTTGACCCACTTGGGCATAGTGTGTGTGCTTGGGGAACGATGGTGCACGTTCAGCACACACACGCTTGTAACAATTGAAAAAGTCACCAAGACCATGCTGAACATCAAGTACTTTCCAATGAGGGGCACGGCGAGTGAGGTCGGCGGTACGATTTTGGAAATAAGCAAGAGGAACACAGTTAAGGCCAGAAGAACAGAGATACACAAAGTCATCTTCTCCCCACAGTCTGACGGGAGGTAAAAAACTAAGATGGCCAGTGAAGTGATGAGAACACATGGAATGATTAAGTTAATGGTGTAGAACAGCGGTTTGCGTCTGATGATAAAATCATACGTTATATCCAAATATGTGATGTCATTTGGGTCTTCGTTTTTGCGACCAGGCAAGGACACAATATCCCATTCACCGCTTGGCTTGAAGTCATCTCGGCTGGCAAAGTCAGACAGCAAGACGAGGTCGATTTCTGTGTGATCATAAGTCCATGAGCGGAACTTGAGTGTGCAGTTTTGCTGGTCAAAGGGGAAGTCCCGGACTTCAATTTTACAGGCACTCTTATAAATAGCTGGTGGTAGCCAGGCAACCTCACCGTTATTTGACACGACCGCATTGGAGTAGAAAGACACTTCATATGTCCCATCAGCACTAAAAATGACAAACATTGTTTTAAATTTACATTTATGCATTTATCAGACGCTTTTATCCAAAGCGGCTTACAGTGCATTCAGGCTATACATTTATTGTCAGTATGTGTGTTCCCTGGGAATTGAACACACAACCTTTTGCGCTGCTAACACTATACTCTACCACTGAGCCACAGGAACACAAATTTGTCGTTTTAAACAAAGTATCCTTTTTTGCTTGTGTGCATGATAAAGTGCATATTAAAGGAAAGATAAAGCTGATACTCGTATCCTGAGTGCCAGCTCATCATCATGCGAAAAATGCTGTCTTTCTAATCTCAGTCTCAGTTCCTTAGATTAACGCAGTAACTCTGTCCTTGGTAAAGGTGAAACCCTGTCCAAATCCTGCATTGATGCAGCATTGTAAAAAGATTACAAAATAAATCTCCTGCTGCAATCTGTATTTTTTATAAGGATTCAGCCTTTGAATAAATAAAACCGCTTGTAAATTATTTAACCCTCTGGTGCTCCTCATTTCGGAGTCACACTTGTGCTCTTCAGGGTCAAAAGTGACCGGACACCTATAATGTAACCTCTTATTTTTATCATTCTAATTCATTGATGTTTGATCATATTTTATATGTTGCATTTTGAGAGGATTTTGTGGTAATAATTAATATTTTTTCAGTAATTAATATCAATTTTTTTGCCATTGGACAAATAAAATTTTCTTTATAAAGAATTTTCAATTATTTTTTAATTAATGCAGTTTTCTCACGTAAAAATAGAGACTTGTGGGTAAATGTGAAAAATGGGTAGAGAGACTTCAATTTATGAACAGTCCATGGATATGAGAGAAACCTGGACAGGCCAGTAGTGAAACAAATGACGCATGGCCTTCAGGGACATATCGCCATGTGACACATTTTTTTTTACTTCTTATGCTCTTAACAAAGAGCTCCTGCACATTTTTTTTAAATAAAATATCTAAGAATGATGCGAAGGAACAAGCCTGAGCTTCCAAATGCACAGGTCATAGGCATGTGTGTATATAATGTGTGTGTGTGTGTTTATGAATGGGTGTTTTAGAGAAATTATTTTAGAGTGTCATCCATTTACTGTTGTGTATTGTTTCAGCATTGTGGCCAATTTGTAGATTGTACACACAAACATTCTCTGAATTTCTTGTGGTTTTGTCGATTTCATTCATTTCCTACAGTCGTTCATTTATGTCCGAAGAGCACACAACCACTTTTTACAACCACTTAGCCTGCTCGAATCACGTGTGTTCACATTCCAAATGCCATAAAAGTCACCAAGTTTCGTACAATTCCGATGACGCTGTGACTTAAAAACAATTCAAAACAGAACATTTTTCGGTCAAAAGTGAGCACCAGAGAGTTTAAAGAGATAGTTCAGCAAAAAATGAACAATGCCATTCCAAACCTATGACTTTTTCTTCTACAACACACAAAGTTATTTTGAATTTTTTGGTAATGCTATGAAAGACACTTGTGTGGTTTTGTACCCCACATATTTTCATTGTATCAGCAAAAACAGTTGAAATATTCTCACAAATATTATCTTTTGTTTTTTACAAAAGAAAGAAAGACATTGAGGTTTGGAAGGACATGAGTGTTAAGAAATGACAACAGAAGGGCTGGAAAATGTCTCACTTGTTGTACAGGACAATGTCAGGCAGCCATATATGCTGGGAGGGAAGGCGAACTTTCCTGATCCCTTCATACTCCTCTGGATCCCACATCAACCGGTAATCATTCCATACCTGCCAAAGACAACATCATTTAGAAAGATTTTTTTATTTATTCAAATTACAACACAAAAGTTCCACTGCTCATACCTGAGTGAGCCAACAGTTTGTGGTCATGATCTGCTCTCTCTCATTCTGAAATACAAACATAAATATATTACAAACATTAGTTTAATCAAATGTGCGGCAGCTCTTGGTGTTTCAACTACCCACCACACTGATGAGCTGGGCAAGGGACACTTGGATTGCAATGGTGACCTGCTGGCTCTTGTTGACTGCCGGACGGATCAGCTTGTTGTATCGGTCAGGGGAGAGTAAATAGTTTATCAAACGCTCCTCCACCTCTGCACACCATACAGCTGAAAAACAGGCGTGAACAGGGTAAAACGTTTAAGAAACGGTTCTGAATTAAATGAAGACATTGTTTACTTGGGATTTATTTAAATGACTTACACATATGTAATCCACACAGAATGTGTAACACCTTTAATACAATGATTCAAAATTAACAAATTGAACACAAGTGACAAATGGAGCAAAAATGGGTTTTGGTTGGTAAGTAATTTCAATAATTGTAATATATATTAACCATGGTGCTTTGCTACAAAAACCTCATTTGGGGTTCCTGGTCGATTTCTCATTATGCTATATTATCACTAAATCTTAGATTCAATCATTTGTCAACTTATTTTCTTTCAATTAGCACAGGTTTTGATCCACTAACCTGAGCTTATGCATCTCATTTTGTAGTTTACAAAACAAACACACATCATTTATTTTGGTAATGTTTAATAAAAAACTAAGGCCAGATCAAATTTATAAGATGCCTGTGCAAATGTATAAGAAAATAAGCTAAATACATTGAATCTAATACTTGGAAATAATATTGCATAGTGAGAACTTTATAAGCAATTTCTTGTAAGTCGCTCTTTTTTGACTGTGAACACCACAAATGTGATAAGGTGGGGAAAAAATCTAAAAATAATCAAGAAACTTTTGGGAAGTTGTTCATGTGTGACCAAAGTCAGTAGGTTTTAGTCCAATGTGATGATAATAACAAGCATTGTTTAGCAAAAAGAAAATCCTTTCCAGGTCAAAATGACTTGAATATAACGTGAAAGTTTATCTAAATAAAGGCATGGTGAGCATAACAGACTTCTTTCAAAAACCTTTAAAATATCTTAACAACCCCAAACTTTGAACAGCAGACTAACCCCAAACGTACTGTTGTATGTCTTCTAACAGCTTTTACATTAAAGGAACATTTACAATTATTAGTGTAACAAACAGAATTTTCTACTGTTTTCATAACTCCGCTATAAATATATATATAGACATAAACAGAACTATATTTTAAGGAAACAAAATTAAGTTTCATGGCCAATAAACATTTTATGATTGATTTTATTCAATTTTCTACATTTACTCGTCATTGGCACAAGCAACTAAATGATCATTTTGAACAGGCAGGCCAAAAAGTATGTTTCAGAAAGAAGAAAAGAGAAAGCCCAAAACTCTACTGGTGTGTCTGTGCCACTGTCTCGAAGGGACAGCAAGTCAGGACAAATGACATCACTCTGTGGACAAGCAGTGCACTGCGGGGACAATGAGTACAGAGACTACAAGATTAAAGTTGACAGTAGAAGCACTGGGGCAGCAGTCAGCATTCAACACACAATCACCCAGCCTGTGCTCAGTGAGACATACTCCATCTGACTAACAGCTCATCAAGTACAGCTGAAACATGGGACAAGTTTAATGAATACCGTAATAAGCCATCTTGGGATCCATGTGAGCAAACCAAGCAGAGCCAATCTGAAACCCTCCAAGAATTTCCCAAAGCTGAGAGTAAAAGTTTTCATACACAACCATCTTTTGAGAACACAGTTTTGGAGGTTATTATTTAAAATGGCAGAGGCGTCAGACATCTAAAGCTACATTTTAATGTCCATTTAATGTTTTATGACCTGTCATAATAATATATTTATCTTCTGTATTTCTTTTCTCAGCAAAAAGTGATATATCAAATGAATTATCCCACAAATCATAATATAAATAACACATTTATTTGACTGATCAACTCTGCTACGAATATTTCTGCAAAATAAGGAATCTCTTTATATGCACATGTTGATGCTACTGTGGTAAATATCTCTCATAAAACTCGTTATCCCTTCAAAATAATTAACACCTCCATTATTATGAATCCAGACAGTTACATAATGAGCCCGTTCATCTGTAAACAATATGCACCAAAGCAACAATCCTCATGATTCACAGACAGCATGCGGGGGGGTCACAGAAGCCCTATGCCACATCTCTCATTAAGACCCCATGGGGATGATCATTCTTTAATGCCAAACATGAGTCAGCGGTTCAGCCCATCACTGCTCCATCAGCACACATTCTCTTTATCACAAGCTCTCATATTACAGCATATGAAAGCAGAGTCTGACAGTAATTATCATAATGAGGGTTTAATGAGCAAAATGATAGGACCATACATGAACACTACAAACACAGCAGTAACCATGTTAGTTTACTTTCCCAGTTGTTTCAGGTTACGCATTATGGGCAACATAATGGAACATCTTACAAATCAGATTATCAGAAGTGTTTTTGTTGGTTTGGTATTAAAAACATATTACTACTGTATAACATAACTGTTATATAAATATGTGTAACCTACTAAGCCTTTTTAGTTATTGATTTAATTCTGTATGGAAGTGTGTTTCTTATGAAAGCATCTTTCTGCGACAAAAAAAGGTGACTTTTTAATCTCAGATATCAGACTTTTCTTTTTTTTCCACAAAAACAATAAATCTGCAATTCTGAGAAAAACCCAGAATTGTGAGATTAAAAGTCACAATTATCTTTTTTTTTATTATTTTTAATCCCATGACAGAAAAAAACTGAATTACTAGAAGTAAACTCAGAATTCAGAGAAAAAAAGTCAGAATTGCAAGATTTAAGATCAGAATAATAAGAAAGCAAGAATTTTGAGATTACATCTGTCAATTCTGATTTGCTTTTCAGAATCGCAAGGAACAAAAATCCAATATAAACTCAGAATTGCAGGAAAAATAAATTGTGAAATAAAAATCACAATTACCATTTTTTTATATATATACCATGGTGGAACCATATTCCATATTTTCTGCTTCAAAGTAAAAAAAAAAAGTCACCACAACTATTGAACTCACAAGTGTGATACAGTATATTTCTTGGAATTGTCACTTCCTGTTTGGATTTCTCTCAGTTGTGTTCTTCCAAATGTGAGATTTTAAACTTTTTATTTTAAACTTCATTTATTTTTGTATTATTATATTTTTTAGGTGGCTTTCATAATTATGAAAGAATGAAAACTGTTCTCAACACCCGTATGTTTGAGCAGTATATTAGTCTAGAAAAAACAAGACTTATTTATTAAAAACACAAATTCAAGGCATTAATGTTTGCCTACAAACCCACTCTGCACCCCTTTACCTAAATTCATTACATCAGACTTATGTGCCCTCTAGAAGCTTGCATTCTGCCAATGAACGTCACTTTATTGTATCATCCCAAAGAGGCACAAAATCACTTTCACAGACTTTATCATTAACTGTTCCCATCTGGTGGAATGATCTTCCCAACTCAATCCCAGCAGCTGAATCCTTACCCATCTTCAAGAAATGGCTAAAAACACATCTCTACCATCTTTATTTGACCCTCTAACTCTAGCACTCTTTATTCTAATTCTATTTTATATATCTGTCTTCTTTTTATAAAAAGAATGCACACACACTTCTTGACCCTCTACCAATTGCATATTTATTCTCTAACTGCTAGCTTTTCTTGAAAACTAACACTAGCTTTCTTTTTTCTATTCTATCTACTTGTTTCTTTAAAAAAATCCTTCCTACGTGTACTGCGTTAGGCTAACCAGGACTTGTCATAGCACTTACATGTTGTTGCTCTTTTGTTGGTTTTGATTGCTTCTGTTGTCCTCATTTGTAAGTCGCTTTGAATAAAAGCGTCTGCTAAATGACTAAATGTAAATGTAATGTAGATGTAAAAAAACACAACAGTAAAATATTAAATTCATATCTAAAAGTTTACATACAAAAAACGTTTCACTGTAATGTCAAATGTTTCAGTAAAACAATGGTTCGAGATTATAACATCTTCAGCATAAACACACTGTCTTGTTTAAAATGACTCTTTAGTATGGAGGATGCTGTCTGAGTGGTGACTAATATATGTGGAAAACCCTATAAACCCTCGACTTAATCAGACAAGCCCCATGTCCTGCTTCAGGGCTCTTCACAAAACACACACACTCCTAAACATCCAAGGCAGGACAGGGTCTTGGAAAGAAACACACACACATCTCAAGATTATACAAAACAACACACACACGATCACAGTTGCATGCACTGAGATTTTCCACCCCGGTGCACTTTAACTCTGTGAATAATTCAGCTGCACTAAAATAAAACCTGTCTCATCACACAGACAGCAGCAACAGATACACTCCAACACAGACAAACACACACAGACCTAGTCTAACTCTCAGAATACTTTACTAGGAATAAAAATAATAACATAGGATTCAATATTAGACTCACACACATAAACACTTCCCGTTCTAAGTTAAATACAGTTACACTCTTCTTTTTGGCAGGCCGGTGCTTAACCAGTGTATCAGTGTTTGAGTAGCATAAATATCCTCCAACTGAATTATTAAAAGCTACTCCTTCTGCAGCCAAGCTCCACTGCATCAAACAACTTACATATATATACAAATATTCACTAGCAATTGCCCAACAGTTACCCTAGTGCCGCATTTCAGTGTGTGAGAGAGTCAAATCCACTTCATGCTACTCTTAAAAGAGTGTGTTTCGGTCTCTCACAACCTCGCTCAGATGCTTTGTTTCTGCTGAAGACTTTTCCCCTTTCAGTTTGCATTGATTTGAGAATCTGAGACTGTGTGGGGGTTTTAGTTTATCACACTTTTTCTGGAATCAAAAGAACATTTTTCACAACTCTTACAGAGACTAAATCCCCATGATTACACCATGAGCAGATGGCTTGTCTTTAAAATAATCACTTATTATTTTCAACATATTGGGATTATGTCCAAATACAAAACCTGGTTCAGTTAGCCTAACTGCCATTTACATTTACAATTAGTCATTTAGCAGACACTTTTATCCAAAGCGACTTACATTGGGCAGTAAATGGTCATTTATTGGGCAGAACATGTTGTTTCAAGCCTTTTTGAGGTTAATACTTTAAGACTACATTTATAAAATATATAATATATTTATTTAATTTAGCAAGAATGCATTAAACTGATCAAAAGCGAAAGTACATTTATATTGTTACAAAAATAAAAATAAATGCTGCTCTTATTTACAAAATCACAGTTTCCATAAACATATTGAGCAGCACAACTGCTTTCAACATTGATAATAATAATAATAATAACAATGAGAAGAAATGCTTCTTGAGCACCAAATCAACTTATTAGAATGATTTCTGAAGGATCGTGTGACAAAGATTGAAGTAATGGCTGTTGAAAATTCAGCTTTGCCACCACAGGAATAAATAACTGTTTTATTTTATTTTTGCAATAATATTTCACTTTTTTATTTTTTTACCAAAAGAATGCAGCCTGGATGAGCTTAAGAAACTTCTTTAAAAATCATTTTAAAATCATGCCGACCCCAAACTTTTGAACTGTTCTTGTAATTTTTTTAACTGTATTACTCTTCTCGTGCTTTTTTGCCATTTTAAGATGAATTGCTTGCTGTATTCCTCATTAGTAAGTTAGTAAATTAAAAATGTAAAATGTAGTGTACATATCTGATTGCTCATGTCATGACCTTGCCTCTGTGTAACTGACTCGCCGCTTAATGAGTGGAAATACTTCAGCAATAAAAATCATTAATGGAGGCAGTGATACAGGAATCAATACTGCTAATGGCAATCACAACAGTTGGAAATAGAGCCCAGTCCTTATCCATAGCTTATACAAGTGCTTACTTTACTTTTTGCTAGAATGCAAGGTGTAATAAAAAAGTAATTAATAGAGCTCACTTAAAACACTCCCTCTACACCACAAAAACTGTTTTGTTTATACTTCAGCCAGCCATAATACATGTGTGCAATTCAAGGTTTGATAATACACAGATAATGCAATAAAACGACTCAATTTATGCATTTAATGACAAAATATATTAAATCAAATTTTTTGCACAAACAAGACTTCAAAAAAATCTGTCCTTCACAGCAACAAGCTCTTCTGAAGTCTATTCTGTATGTGCGTGCACACACGTTCATGAACGTGTTTAAGAGACCATCTCTGCAGCTCTGACTCACTGAGCAAAAGATCTAATCAGAGTTATGACAGTTAGCATAAGCATGCCTCAAGAACCAAAACACACACACACACACTATCACCATGCATGCCCTGAAATGGACTGACAAAGACACTGAATTGTACATATGCTTAAGCTTCCTTTTACTACACAGAGATCAAGAAAACACATGACCATGCAACCTTGATGAAGGGTCTATTCTATAAACCTATTCATTGTAAATTATCTAACAGCTATTTCATGTTCAGTCTGAGACTGATCGATGATTTGAAGTAATAAAGTCATATTTCATACTCATTGAAACATGATGCACTCACACAAGACTCTGCTGTGGGCACTGAAGCGATGCTTCACAGCTGTAAACATATCTGTGAGTGAACTGAGCTATGAGGCATAGACAATGTGTGTGGACTAACCCAATTTAACCCCTTTAATGCCACTGGTTACAGGTCTAAAGAGAGATGAGAGCAATGAGTTGTCAACAATAAATAAAAGCCCAGGTTGTCTTGACTTCATGTGAATCTTTTACATGTCTAGTGTAAATAGTGTCACGAAACCAGAGCTATTTAATGCTTGTTTTCCCTCCTGAAAATGTACTTCTGTTTCAAAGCTTCATAAAAGCAAGTACTACCTCCGATAATACAGTTGCAACCACCATTTTATATAGAAAGAGCTATTCATTTAATAAATTATTATTTATGCAATAAAATTGATTTAGCGCAAGTCATATTTATAATATATTAAGATTTCATTGATAATTTAATTTGTGACTAGTCAGTGTTAATAAACTGATTGATTTACACTATAAAATGTATAAACAATCGTATATTTGTATTTTTATTTATACATTTATTTCCCCATAACTGTTTTTTAATTGTGCTAATTTATTGTTTTCAATTGTCTTAACAACTGCGCAATTTGTGATCCACAAATTTTGACTGTCACTATAGTGACCAGACGTAAAACACACTTCCACTAACTTAAAAAAAAAATCATATTTAAGCGCATTTAAGACTTTAAACTAACAGAGGTTAAGAGCGTAAGTTTTAATGATAAAGCTACTGTTCAATGAAAGTAACACATCAATGGAAAAAAGAGCTGCATGCTTACTCGCCACGGTGAGCGCAACAAACCAAAGTCCTGACGCCATCGGAGCCGTCCTCTCCTGCAGGAGCCCCTCCGTCCACACGTACTTATCAACTGACAGGCAAAGATCGCGTCTTTACAGATCCATTCCCCCGCACACTTCACAGCGAGTCCCTGCGGTTGAGACAAACAGATATGAGTACGCGACAACACCGGGACCCAGGCGTCTTATGCCCTCAGATTTGGAAAAAATCGAGCGTGTTTTACGCTTAGAGAGTAGTTCGGTTCCTTTTCGGTGATAATCAGCCACAAACACTAGCGTTATGATAAAAGATCTTTGGGATTTTCTCTTCTGCACGCGCACTGACTCGCGCGCTATCGGCAGACTGTGCGCTTCTCTTGCGCGCGCGGCAGACTTGACATCCGCGAGCGCAATCAAGCCATCAACTTATGTAAAAACAAATCTTCCTAGGGCTAGGCTACCACTTAAATACAGTTCTATGTCATATTATTAAAAATATTTCAAAAATCCATTTGTCTTTTCCATATCACGTCGAATGACATCGATTCTAATGTCGTTTTAAATATTACACAATTTTAAAGCGAGAGCATGTGTTGATGGCCCAGTGTGATAGGTTATGATAATTACTGGCTCAAGTGCATATGGGTAAAAAAAATCTGAAATTGCCACCGTGTCTTGCATGGGCAATTGGCAAGGTGTGCGTCACGGTGAGGAGAGTTTGCTGGTTGTGTGTTCTGCACCATGAAACATAAGAAACGGTCTTAATACACATTTGCATGAGTTGGTTTTTTAATTTGACTCATTATGGGAGACACTGAGAAGTTTTCAGTAGGGTTATATTTCATGAACTGTTTTGAACATACAGAAAAAAAGTGTGTTTCTCTTTGTTGCTAGTTCAAAAATCCCCTTAAATTGAAATACATTTTATCAAAACGCATATTATGCGCTATATTCAAAGTAAATATTAATAAGTGAACACCATGAATCCACAACAGCATATTCAGGAAAGAACCACCTATATGATAAATATAATAAAGATACGTTTTAACCAAAATGCATTTTCCGTAAGTATTATGTTGGGGAAATTTGGCACATGAGTTTTGGCAGGTCAAAACAATGGTTCAGTGTTACCATGTACACTTCTGGTCAAAAGTATGGAAGATCTAAGATTTTTATTAAAGAAGCCTCTTTTCAAGCCTCACATAAAGCTGCATTTATTTGATTAAAAATACAGTAAAAAGTGAAACATTGTGAAAAATTATTATAATTTAAAACACCTTTTTCTATTTTAATATATGTTCAAATGTTCAAATGTATTCCTGTGATGACAAAACTAAATTTTTAGCAGCCATTACTCCAGACTTCAGTCACATGATTCTTCAGAAATCATTCTAATATGATGATAGCTCAGGAAACATTTTATCATCATCATCAATGTTGAACAAAGTTGTTTACTATTTTTATGGAAACTGTGATATTTTTTTCAGGATTGTTTGAGAAAGTTCAAAAGAACAGCATTTATTAGAAATAACAATCTTTTAAGTCTTTACTGTCGATCAATTTAATGCATCGCAGCAGAAGAAAAGCTTTAAAAACGTTTTCAATGGTAGTGTAACATGCCAAATTAAGCAGCAAAAACTGTTCTTCAACATTGATAATATTAAGATTTTTTTCTTGAGCACCAAATCAGCATTAGTATCATTTCTAAAGGTTCGGTTCTTTTAAATTATAATAATATTTCACAATATTATGATATGTTTGATCAAATAAATGCAACTTTGGTGAGCATAAGAGACATCTTATGAAAACATTGTAATACTGACAACTAGTGTATTTTTGCCATTTAATATATTGGCTTTCACAAATATTTTGGCCGAGGCGTAAAAGCCTGTAGGCTGTCTAGAAGCCATCATTATTGTGACAACATGCCCCAGCCCACTAATGTCAATGTGTCACATTAACAGTATTATTGTTTGTGTGGCCAAAAATGGTGCAAATATTCAAAAATATTGCAGCCAAGACTTTAAGACTTCATCCATAGATGAGTGTCAAGTTCAGAATGAAGAGAGCTGATTGCAGTTTCTAGCTGCTCACTTCAAAGGATAAATATATTGCTAGAAAAGCATTGTTTTCTTAATTAACTTTCAATGAACTTAATTAACCATGAAAACCCCAATCACGGAAGCAAATTAATCTCTCACAACCTGTCACATATAATCTCATGAGGAAAGACATCACACAAAATGTTGCAAAGCAGTGGACCCTTGAGGCGACGTACAAAGCAGACCTGACGTTATGGTCAGAAAATAGGACTCTTGTCGTTCCACAAACCCTCTGCAGTGTATGCATGTCTGAGTGTGAGAAATCATGAAAGCAAGAAACAGAGAAAGAACAAAAGTGTGCAGTCAAAGAAGGCATTAAGGTCAGTGATTCTACAAAGTGGCTATGGATCTTTAAACTTCCTAAGCCATTCATACATACACAAACATTTTCATACACAAGCATGCATATACTCAAGGCTCTCTCACTCAGCCATGCTCAAATGTTACAGCCATTAGTGTTGGGTAAATGGCTGTTAATTGAATTTAGTCTGAGTGAAAGAGGACCTCACATAATGTTACCTGATACAAACAGAAATACACAAACAATTCCCAATATCAATTTCTGCACAGGCACATCACATGTTTATTCTAATATGCAGCCTTTCCTTTACGGACATAACTGAAATATATTTTTCTGAGGCTGACAGTAATCGTAGTATGTTAACAAACTGTGGTATCATTGTGATTAAATAATCTAAACAGAAAACGTCATCTTCCCAAAGTTGTTTTGCTTTATTCTGAGCATATGACAAATCTATAAATGAATGTGTGACTGCATAAACATACCACATTCACCGCCATTTACGTATTGCCTTTTTCTGACTGTCTGCAGCATGAAGTCTGGTTCGCCATTCCTCTCATGCTCCAATTCCCCCAATAGGAGGTGTTTGGTGACAGAAGCAGACTGCAGTATAAAGATTTAAACGCTAACAGACATTAGCTCACCATTTTGATGCCTTATGTTTACGCATAAGAAGCACTCTCCATGGACTTTCAATATGTTCTTACACAGAACATGGCAGTTTACCTAACGCATATCCAGGATAAACCACTTTAATCTTCAGCATCTGGTGGGTGATGGTTACTCACTTCACTCATCTGATCTCCAGAAGGTGAAAATTGCTCCATTCATTCTTTGCTTTGGCTGAACACAAAAGCTAAATGCATCTAGCTGAGAAAAAATAAAACAGCTAGTCTTTACAAAAAAAACATTAATAATATTGCACAAACCTTTCAAACCATGTATGAACATAAATAAATGAATAAATATTGTTTTTAACTGAACAGTGTACATATTTATCGCACGGTATAAATGCCAATAATCAAGTCAATGTAATTTATCAGAGGTCGATCACAATTTCATCACTGTAAATATTCTAGTCTTTAACTTTCTGTGTAACATATTATAATATACCGTTTTCTCCATAAGCTTAAAATAAACCATGTGTAAGATCCACAGCGTGTGAAAATGTGCTTAATTTGGAAGACCGCCACGGGAAATGATAACACACAAGGGAAAGCTAAATCTACCTAAAGAGTGATACAAGAACATAATGTTGTTTCAACATAGAAGTCGAATTTCTGCCCAATTAATTAAAAATGTAATGCACACTTAAGGTTTGTTTACTTACGCATGGCGTGGCGTATTTACGTCTTTTCTTATGGCGCCATCTTGTGGTGAACTAGATACAGTCCAGGACCCTGACCTGACAGTGAAGATAATCAAGTTTGTACTTTCTTATTCAAGGTTCAAGGTTCTTTATTCGTCACATACTCAATTATACAGAATAGAATCAGTAGTGAAATGTAAATCAGGTCAGGTCCGCTCAATGGACAGTGCACAAATAAAGGATTCAGTTATAAAACAAGGATTCAGATTTTGGTCTTAACATTACTGTTACTTTGAATGATTTTAATATACATGACTTTTTAAGCATATTAGTCTAGATGTTTTAAATCTAAGTCTAGCATTAAAAAAAAGTAAAATGTTAATCTATAAGCCTTAATTGATTTCACTGTTAGATAAGCTCATTTGAAAAAGTCTCGAATGTATATAATATATCTAATTTATTTATTATAAATATATACAAACACTATATATATATATATATATAAAATATACATTTTAGATTATTAATAGCATATGTTCCAAACACAGAACAACTTTTTTCTGTTATGTATATTTTATGACATTTTATGTTAGCTATATTTTTATTATTGATGTATATGTATTTGATTATTTTAATGTCCATTTAATGTAATTTGTATATCTTTCACAGACTAGATCCTTTATCTTGGTATGAGGACTTCCTGTCGGGAGAGACTCCACCGCATCATCATCACCGTTCAGTTCCCAAACAAACTTTACCAACTCACAGTCTCACACTCCAATCCACAACTTTTCCCTCAGCAACCTCCATCGAAAAGTCCCGTCGCCTGCCAGACCCGCTGGGAAAACAAAAGCAGAAATGTCCCCTCCGTCCGCACGGCTTCAAACCAAACCCGCGATAACGTGTCTGAAGACGTTTCTGATCTCGTACAGTCTGATTTTCTGGGTGAGTTTGTGTTTTCATCAGATTCGCCGTTAGCTTGAGGCGGCTATCAGCACAGCTAACTCACTCTGAACAATGGGCTCAGTCAACGAACAGTTCGAGCTCCTAGTGTAATCCTAGTTTCGAGTTTTAAGATTTCCTTATGGAAATAAATAAAATAAAATGCATTTCTAATCATTATTTAGACGTTTATTTATCTTCTGATTAGCAAAAAAATATTTACAAAAAGTGTAACACTCAGTCTTGATTGCCTTTTATTGTTAAGTTACCTTATTTAAGGATGCGTCGAATAGTTGTATATTTTCCCAGCATTTTTATTTAAGATTACCAAAAGTATTTAATCTACTTTTGGTAATCTATACCAAAAGTATAAAGTGAAACATAAACTTTCGGATAGAGTATAAAATTGATTGCAAGCCTTGTGTATAATCACAGCTGTTTTGATCGCTGTTCAAATTGATCTAACGTTATACCGAGATTTAATAAGGAAACTTATATAAACCGTTCATCAAACGTGGCCTAAATGCGTGCGAAGTCTGTTGCAGCTCCTTTATCTCGACTATTTATTGCTATCCACTGATTTTCAGATGGTCAAGTTTATGAAGTGGATAAAGTAAAGTAAAACGACTCAGACCCAATCAGTTGCTTATGATTGAAATTATAACTCCGTCATTTATTTACCCTTCCCTAAATAGGCTTGTCACTACACCAAATTATTATGCATGTAACAAAACCTTAGGTTTCAAACTCATCAATATCATACAATAAAAACTTGAGTCTGCAGCTACTATAAAATATTCATCTTTATCCACATACATGCATTTAACTTTACATATATACTATAGAGTTAATCTCAACTGCATGACTGATTACAAAAAATGTAAACTATATTATCCAGTGCAAATCTGTTAAATGTGACTATAGGACAAAGTATATTAAGATATAATACGCTTTAACATCATGCTCTTCTGAAAAGCTCTTAATGTATATGTGTAAAAAATATATGACTTGGCTTTTATTTATTTTGACCAATTTCTAAATAGGTCAAGGCTTGTATTTGCTCACAACAGTTGTCTGGAAACTCCCTGATTACTTATTTTTATGTAATGCTCTATACTGTCCAAGTTTTGGAGCTGAAGTGTAATTACAAGGTTTGTAAGGGTATTAAGAATGGGGATGGGCAAGACACAGTGCCATAATCCCTCAGGCAAATCTATAAACACTTATCGAATATGTCTCTGAGAGTCTTTAACTCTTGTAGTTCACAGGAGTGATCTTGTTGGCTGTTGGAGTATGGGGAAAGGTTAATTTGGAGTTTGATCTCCTTCTGGCTTCAGACAAGAGCACCAATGCACCATATGTCCTTATTGGGACCGGAGCTATCATCATCATCTTCGGGTTGTTCGGCTGCTTCGCAACCTGCCGTGGAAGTCCATGGATGCTGAAACTGGTCAGTTCAAGAGGTTTCACAAGATGTTTGTAATGTTTTCAACTTTTTGGTAGAAAAAGCACAGATCCTCTTATGTGACACAAAACTGACCTATCATGAAAAATTGCTAGTTTGCATTTGATGTGAATATTGTTAGTTATTTGAGGCATTATTTGCCGTATTTTTTTTAATGTAATTGTTTAAAAAAAAAAATTGTAGATTTGTTTTTAAGCATTTTCTCTTTTCCCCCTCCCGTGTAGTATGCTATGTTCCTGGTGCTTGTGTTCTTAGCTGAACTAGTGGCAGGTATATCTGGCTTCATTTTCAGGCATGAGGTAATTCATTTTTTTACTTTACATACAGTATTTCAGATACCATCTGCTGTCTTCACGTCTGACGTTTTCACTTTTTTTTTTAGATTAAAGCAGTGCTTCAAGTTGTCTATAATAAAGCGCAATTAGTCTACAGTGGTAAGGACAACGAAGATCTGGACAGAATCCAGAGAACAGTAAGCATGCATTTGTTTTATTGGGAGCAGTACAAAACATCAGGATTATATCAAACTTCACTTATCTGCCTAAATGTTATTTTGAGGAATGTAATTGATATTTTTGTCATTTGTAGCTGCAATGCTGTGGAGAGACAACTACACCAGCTGGGAAAACACAGATTACTTCAAAAAAGAGGGCATCCCCAAAAGCTGCTGCAACATGACTGCTGGTGTAAACTGCACTTCTGAAGAACTTAAAGATCTCAACACGGCTGCATCAGTGGTATATCACCGGGTAAGATCTCTGCTGTTTCTGAACGCTCCTAAATCAACAAAATCATAACACAAGTTGTTCTGAATTCTGTGGGGGATCCTTCTCTTGTAGGGCTGTTTCTCCCTGATGACTACAGCATTGGAGGCCAATCTTGGAATTATTGCTGGAATTTCTTTTGGAATTGCATTCTTCCAGGTACTCATCGTGTCCAGTTGTTATTATTATAAATATATATATATATTTTTTTTATCTATGTATCATCATCTTTTTCCATTCAATTCCTCCTCAGATCATTGGGATATTCCTGGCATGCTGTCTGTCTCGCTATATCACCAACAACCAATATGAGATGGTGTAATGATCCACAGGTATATTTCCTTACTCTTCCCATTAGGCTGTTCTCTTTAAAATGGCACAGTTTTGTGTTGTTATAGTACATGTCATTTAAGGGTTCTTACTGTTGCTTCTGTCTGATTACAGGGGATCAACTGGAGATCACAGATGCCTGAACCTGACAAAAAGGGAAAACATTTAGTTTGTGTTTTGTATGTGTGCCTTAGCGAAACATTTAATTTTAGAAAATGTCTGACTGATTTTTAAAGAATATTTCTTGTTGGTAACTACATTAAAGAGAAGGAAACCATTCCGAAGGGATGTGATCATTTTGCATTGTTTTTGCCAGAGTGAAAATAAAGCAGCGATTAGATATACAAACTTAGATATAAGTAGATAGTGCATGTGTTTTAGCCGGTGTGAAACCCAAGAATCAGTTATGCAGTAAAACAGTGTACTGCACACCTGCTAAAGCATTGCATCTGGTCAAAACACTATTAAAATTGCTTGCATGCAACTAAAGTTCGAACATTTGCCAAAAAGGATGTTTTTGAGAATGACTTGAGACATTCAAGATGTTATCCACTCAACATGTTACACGGGGAGTTCTGTTTATATCACCAGCAGTTCATTTTCAAGAACTAGTTTTAATACATGTATGTTCATTGCCACTTGGGTTGCTTCTGTGAAAATGACGTGGTTATTTGCAATTTCTCTACAGTCCTTATTAATGTAGCATCTATAGTGTTAATTGTAAGGTTGTTGAATGTCATGGTGGTGATGTGCTGAAGAGAAAGGTTTTAGTCTCTCTTTAACTTTGTCTTCAAAATGTGAAATCTTTTGTCGCCCAGGTTGATCGGGTAACAATATTTAACATGTACATACAAAGCTACACATATAGCCTTTATCTATACAAGGGTTGAGCTGTATTTAAAGACATCTTTGCATTTGTTAGGAAAATAAAGTGATGTATAATCCAGATTACTTTTTAAACTATAATTATTTTCTCTTGTCACTCCAGCATAATTCGTTTTTGCAGTAAAATAAACCACCCTCATATGCACATCAGCAAATGGGTTTACTTTTGGGGCATGTACACTCAATTGCCTGTTCTTTTTGTGTAAACTGTAAAATGCATAGGAATAATAAACTGATTTATATGAGCATAGGCAGAACCACCAGATGGCGCTATCTATTTCTTTATACAACTGCAAGTTTGCAATCTAAAATAACCAATGACGAGTGGATCGAAAGGTCCACAGGGGCGAAGTTTGACATTTGGGACAGGCATTTAATACTGATAATTCTAGCTAGTATTTCTATCTGTGATCAGTAAAAATTGCAATTACTGTCCTAAAATGCTTTAAATCAAGCTGGCTGCAGATCGCATTATTGATATATACGACACTAAATGATCATTGAGGGAAAATAGCAGTTTGTAGGTTTTATTGCTATTTCTTTAATCACCACGAGCAAGAGCTCATATACGCACTAAAAACGATCACTACGTTCAGAGAAAAGATGTCATAATTTACACATCCTCATGTGAAGAGATACCGACAGGCGTCGATGCAGATTATATGCTGAAATTCGATTGGTCTGAAGACCTGTCAATCACCTGCAGCTCTGCACACTATTGGACATGACGCTTCCCCGCCTGACGTCAACAGTATAAAATTTGTCGGTTGTCGGCTGAGCGAACAGAAGAAAGGGATCTTTCTTCTCAGTTGGGGTGGTAGAAAATCTTGACTGCTTCGTCAAGCTTTTGTAGGTTCTCTTTGGGTCATTCCAGTCCAGTAAATAGTTTCATCCAGGTAAGTAATTTGCATCTAAATCTTTTTGAGATTTATTGCCTTGTCATTGAATGGTCAGATTAAGTGACGCTTGTCTCGTGTAACGTCAGACGTGCAATGAAAGGTTCTTCAGTGTTTCGTTCTGCATGCTCGTTAACGTTAGTTCAATATCAGAAAGTATTTTGATGGGTTTCATCTTCAACGTCGTTTAATATTGTTTGGTTGGTGCTTTATGATGATGCTTTAAATGGACAATGCCATATGTGTGTGTGTGTGTGTATATACGCGACGCGATAAACTAAAACGTTCTATTATTTTTAACGATGATAAAGATGTGCGGATAAACCGGCGTTTTTAGTTTATTCTTAATGACTCGGTTGAACTGCTTTAAAAGCGGCACTGAATCGAGAGGTTCTAGGTTGAACTCGTTGAACCGAGAAATCGCCGAGTTGGCTTCATTAAATGGCGGCCTTTTGACCATCATTGAACGTCAGTGCTTTAAAGAAGTGCAAGTAAAATTTAAGCTCGAGCTTAATAATGGCTGCAGCAATTGAATCGGATCACGTGAAACCGTAATAAACACCCTTAAATATGCCAACAAATGGCTTTATTTGAAGGGTTTACAACATGTAATGTCGGGATAGACTTTGCATCTAACGTGGACTCTTATTAATAAAATACAAAAATGCTCAGTCGGTTTGTCACTGTTTAAAATGGTTTCCATTATTGCAAGAGATTTAAGTCGAAGACATTTTTGTCATTTTGATTGCACCCTTTCATTTCAGCTTTGCCATGATGCAGCTCCGCAGCGACACACAATGCAACAAGCACTCGTTGTTCAATGTCATGAACCGATTCATGGCTGCTGCCAACAACATGGACGAAACCATCATGGTGCCAAGCTTACTGCGGGATGTACCTCTGGAGGACCAGGACATCCAAGCCTCTGTTAGTCACAATAACAACGAGCCCTCTTTCCCCAGCAAACAGAGGGACATGTATGAGCACTACCTGCTGCTAAAGTCCTTTAAGAACGATATGGAGTGGGGTCTGCTGAAGAGGGAGATGGGCGGCAGCTTTCTAGAGATGGCAGTGAAGCATGAAGAGCCGCAGGTAAACGGTGAAGATGCAGAGGAAGGCTCTGACCTGGAGGGCCAATTCCACTACCACCTCCACGGACTGTTTGCTGTTCTGTCCAAGCTCACGGTCCAGGCTGACCACCTCACGAATCGTTACAAGAGAGAAATCGGCGGAGGTAGCCTGTTGCGATAGGATTGATTGGTTTAAATCTAAAATAGACTATTCTTGAACCGTTGGACTGGGAACTGTTGGACTGGGAAGTGAATGGGTGGCAGTGGACATAAAGGGCTTCAGATTCCCCTCTACCATCAAAAAAGGGGGTTCTTGCCAAAGTTGGCTGTCCTGTGGCCTGTCTTGGTGGTATCTGTTTCTGTTTAGGATGTTTCCTCTAGACACTAAAGGGCTATGAGAGTAATGGGTAATTTCTTTTACACTGACTGTTTCTGCAGAATGCATCTACTCCACTTAGACTTTAGTTTTGGGTTTCGTTTAAAATCTCTGTATGCCAGGTCAGAAAACCCTTGACATTGTCATTTAAAGCTGTAGAAGAATGTGGATGCTGGTAATTCAGTTCTTTCTATTAGCCAGCCAATGCCTTTTAATGAGGGGTTTTATGTACTAATGCTGCACTTGTCCATGTTAAATGGCATGCCTTTTCATTTCGCACTTGTGCTGTTCTCTAGTATGTGTGCTTGTCATGCAATGTATCAGTTTGAACAGTGCCCTTATGCGTCTGTATGCCACTTGTTTTGTTGTTCTGGTTTGTCCTAAAATATTTCAAGTTTTATATCGTGCTGTAATATAGTGACTTATTAAATAAAGCATTAACTTAAACTGCCTCTCTGCATTGGTTTTCCTCCTGAGTGTTTCCTTGCAATACCCCTCTAAAGTGCAATAAGATGCCAACATTTACCAGAGGGCTGGGTCAAATATCTAATCCTAAACGGAGCAAGTGAGTATCTGCTAACGTAGTTTCTTAAGGGCTGTGTCTCTTGCATTGTGCGTGAGGAATGTGTTTTACGAAGGCAAGTTTGAGCTTGACTATTCGTTAGTGTTCTCATGTTTGCAACGACTTAAAGGGATAGTTTATTTGAAAAATGAAACGTGTCATTCCAAACCTGTATGCCTTGTACAGCAGGCAAGACACTTTAAAGCGTGTTGGTAAGCAGCCATTTGTGACCCTTGACTTTTACGGTGTGAATGATGACATTAGTTTTTTTTTATGCCTTTATCTTGTTCTCCATTCCCAACAGTGTTTTAAAGGAATCGAGCAACCAAAAATTCACTTGTTCCGAGCCTGTCTGAAATTGAACATCATATGGGTTTGAACGGCATTAATTGGACAAAATATGTCATTAAAGTAAACCATGTGGTTGCCAACATTCTTCAGAACATATTTTTGTGTTCTGTGGAGTGTAAGTCAGGTTTGGCGTGTCATGAGTAAATGTTAACTTTTTGAATGGAATATATCTTTAACTCTTGAATAGCATAGGCACCGGCTGAAACTGGTGTTTTAAATGCTAACGCAGGCAGTTCTAAGACATGACATCAAATATAGCGGTTCAAAGTGTATTAGACCCATAAAAAGTGTCTGGTGAAGATTATCAGTTCATGACCTTTTGATCTAATTCGGAAAGTATATCTAATCCTTTAAGGCCCTGAGTTTTAATGTTCAGTTCTCAAGGATTGTGAGTGTTTGAAACTTGAATTTCATTCTCAAATAAGATGAAGTGTTTAGAGGAAATAATTTTGGTTTATTTTTGCATTTACCCAACAAATATTGTGTGCATTTTATATTCCCATCTTTATCCTGTGTGCTTGAATTATGGTTACTTTTTCTAAAATGGAAACCCTTTTACCTTTCCTAACCGGAGTGTTTTGATCTTCCCCATACTAAACGTTCACAAAACCATGAACAATACAACTCTGTAACCGTTCAAGCTGCAGTTGAGGTAACACCCAGCCTTTGAAGTAATGTAGGTGGGTGGGTGGACACAAAGAACAGGCAAACGAAAACATGTGAACCACAGTAATACCAATCAAAATGTCTGCTTTGGCCACAGAGGGGCATTATGGTATATCAGACCAAACACAGTCCAACCATCTGTCCATTCAAGTGAAATAGGTCAGCTTGAGGCACGCAAACTCGGCCAGGCGGTCACAAGAACAAATCTGCACGATATGTGAACCAGCAACTAAATGAGGGATTTGCAGCTGTCTTAAAATGTCATTTTAAAGCTTCAACCAAAATGTAGCTTGAATGGGACATTAAAAGCAAGTCTTTTATGTTGTTTCATTCACCCAGAATGCATCTTCGCAGGATCCACATGCATGTATACTCTAGAGCAGTGGTTCTCAAACTTTTTCAGGAGGAGGCCCCCTTGCGTAGGGTGAATTCTTTTGTGGCCCCCCCAAAAGAAAACTCATGACGAAAACATCCTCAAACTTAACATTTTACTTACAAATTTTAGATTGTACCAAAAACTAATTAATTTACAAATTAACAATGCTGGAACAACAATTCTGTTTGTAGCCTAATGTCTCTGATGTTGAATATACAAAATTGGTTAAAGGCTACATTTCATAAAATATAACAAATTGTTATAAAATAGTTTTAACAGTTAACAATAATATTGTCTGGTAAGTGCAACAAAAGTATTAAATACTGAACAGTTATTTAGGATGTCCATAGTAGAAGATCAATACTGAAAAGTTCATTTACATTTGATTTGTAAAAAAGTGCATTCAACTTCTTACATTTGAATGGAGTAAATGACAGTGGCTCAAGTTTGGTTTGCAATTTGAACAGCAATATGTTTGTTTTTCTGCAAGAAACATGAAAAATGTCTGCTCTACTTAAAAAGAAATCGTTTTCAATATAGAAGACATACAATATTATACAAGTTTTACAATATAAAAGAAATCTTGCAATGCAGATTTTGCTCCTCCCGACCATCACTCGGCACATGTCCCGATCGCGAGGCTTTTACATTTGGCTACGCAGGGCTGCAGGATACGATGCTTGCTGTGCTTTCTCGTGTATTGTCTTGATATGTTAGTCAGTCGTACCTTTTTGCTTGATGTATTCTTCTTTCTTTCTCAGAAAAAAAAATCCTTACTTTTATTCGCAATTAATTGTTGTGACATGTCGGTTGAGTTTCAGTGCTTCAACGGATCACATTTTCAAGCACAGTGTGCACTGTTTTCTGCCGTCACTATATTCCATAACGTCATATTTTATGTACGAGTAGTCAAATTTACGCAGTTTCTTTTTTTTCACGCTGGGCTCTTCTGTATTTACCTTCTCAGCTGAGACACTGCATCCTCTATCTAAAAACTTGTACATTTTAAATAGTCTTAGCATTTATCAGTGTGTTCGTGTTGATGTGTTCACTAGTACGTCAACGGTTTGGTGACGTTTCAGCGTAGTGTGCTGCGCATAATTGATATGTCATAGTTCAGATAGGACAATCCTGACTTGCATACAGGTAAAAAAAAAAAAAAAATGTAATATTCTAGAATTTCTTTGCGGCCCCCCTAGTACCATCTAGTGGCCCCCCAGGGGGCCGTGGCCCCCAGTTTGAGAACCACTGCTCTAGAGAATGTAAAGATTATGATGCAGAGGAAACCTGCTTAACCTACTCATTTTCAGTAGGTTAAGCAATATCTTGTGTCTCTAGATTGCGCTGATACATAATAACAGCGACCGTGTAACTTTGACAGACTGGTGTAATGATAAAACTAATTATAAAGGGACTCATAAAAGCATAAATCAGTTTCGAAATGTTTGGCTGGATCAGCTCGTCCCTATGCCATGGTGCATTGAGCGACTGCGTGATCAGGCAATTTAGACTTGGCCGGGCACGTCCAGTCTGCTGGAGGATATCTAACAACTGCCCTTTACGTGCTCCCGTACATCTTGGCACTCGCAAGGGAACATTGCTAAACAAATGCAATGCCGGAGACTGGCAGAATGTTTCATGCACTCCTTCATGGGTCAAACTCATTTTAAAAGACAGTGATTTTCTGACAACTAAAAACAGGACAAAATGCATTAGTGATCAAATTAATCCATATTTGTGGCAACAAATCTCCAATTAATTTGTGTTTATTCAGTTATACATAGGGCTACAGAAGAGAACAAATGATAAACAATTAAACATGAACCAAAAATAGCATAATGAAAGTACCTGAGAAAGTATTTCGGAGGTTTAGGGAAGATACCATGAAACTACTCATAATGTGGAGTAGAAAAAAGTGATTCAGTGCTTCCTATGAGAGAGATGACTTGGTGCTGTGGGCGAGAGTATAATTTAGCATGAAGCAATCAAAATGAATCTGACATAATTGATACACATGGGAAGGAGGGTTGTTTGTGAAACCAATTCACAGGAATGAATCAGACTAGATTCAATGGTGTGAATCAAAAAACATAAATGTCGTTAGTGAAAAACGTAGTTATGTTAGTAGTGTCGCTACACTGCTACTTAACGTTATGGTCCCAGGTAATTTTTTTATGCATTTTGGCTTAATGTTGGGTGGCTGAGAGCTGTTAGTGATGCTATGGGGAGATGATCAGCTGGTTTGTGTAAGGAGATGCTCACGCCACTCAGCCTCACAATACTAGGCCTTGTGTTGTATAATGAGAGCCTGTGTGTTCCTTCACTGCATTACCAATCTATCTCTGCAGGACCTCTCCCTGCTGAAGGCCTGAGCTTTCACACCACCCACTGGGCACAAAAGTCAGTAAGCAATATGTCTCATGGTTCAGTTTTTCATTGTGACTTTTAGGAGGTGCATGATGATGAGTGACTTGTGTGACAATTTCTGATGAGTGACTTGTGTGACAATTTCAGTAAGATTTCACTGAAAGAGCAATAGAGACACGGTTGCATAAAAATGCAATAAAGCAGTTCCAAAGCAATAGTTCCTTTTTCTTGTGCCCTGTTTCTTAAGATGTAATCTAGATTTGGTAGATCAACTTTTACACTGTAAGAAATATAAATATTTTTCAAAGCTGTAAATAAAAAGATTTTTGGAGTGCATTTTACTAGAAAACTCTATTTCAGTTTTCTACTTCAAAATGTCACATTTAATTTAGTGTGCTATTTGCCAAATCTTTGTAATTATATCTGAAATGCACTAGCAATTTCTGAAATGGTTTTTAATGAGCTTTCCTGTAGCTCAACTGGTAGAGCATGGCGCTAGCAACGCTAAGATCAT
The DNA here is from genome assembly GCA_027564155.1 of Gymnocypris eckloni scoliostomus. Taxonomy (NCBI): domain Eukaryota; kingdom Metazoa; phylum Chordata; class Actinopteri; order Cypriniformes; family Cyprinidae; genus Gymnocypris; species Gymnocypris eckloni. The sequence continues at coordinate 20,982,719 of CM050426.1, forward strand.
GGGTTCGATTCCCAGGGAAAGCAAGAGCTGATAATATGTAGAAACTGTAACTTGAATGCAATGTAAGTCGCTTTGGATAAAAGCGTCTGCTAAATGGAAAATTAAATAATTAATTTATATACATTTTTTGTGATTGTGTCCTGTTTTTTGTATATGTGATAAAGTAATTGTGAGTGAACCTGTTGTAACGCAAGACAAATTTCAGACTTTGTCTGACAATAAAGTTGTATCGTACTGTTACTGTACCGTTTACAAATTTTGATGTGTGATGCTGATGCCTATTTCTCTACTTTGTTAGAAAATGCATCTCTGTGATAATGTATATAGTTTACATGTACATTTGTAATTTTAGTTTAGTTTTATTGTGCTTTTGTAATTTTGATTAGTTTTTGTTTATATTTTAGCTTTAATTTATCTTATTTTTAATAATTATAACAATTTTAGTATTAAATATATTTTATTTATCTTAGTTGCCAAGGCAAGTTTAATTTTTTCATCTCTCTGTGTGTGTGTGTGTGTGTGTGTGTGTGTGTGTGTGTGTGTGTGTGTGTGTGTGTGTGTGTGTGTGTGTGTGTGTGTGTGTAAAAAATCAGAAACATGCTTTCATGTTTTTCCCATACATTGTATCTACTGTAAATATTATATAAAATGTATTGAGATAGCACAAGACACTTTAACTAATCCAGATGCTTATATAATGACCTTCAGACTGCTGATGTCGGGTCACAATGATTGTCTCTTTACTGATATATTTCCTATCAAGCTCTTTGTGCAGAGCAAGGCTGAAGTACAACCCCTTCCTCTATCTGTCACAGGAAACCGAGCCTGCAGAAAGTGTAGAGGTGCACTTCAACAAACAGTCAACAAAGAAAAAGCGCTTAGTGACCCTGAAAAGTTCTAATGTTGACTTTGTATTGAATACAAGCTATCTTATCACAAAATGTTTGCTCTCTTTGTACTGCAACACTGCAAGATAAAGACCGTATGTAAAAAATACAAGACATGCTGTCGTGCAATATAGTCAGAGAGGGCAGAGAATTCATCCTGTCCTGCAACTAACTGTCTTGCTGTGCACGGTCAGCTTATGCAGACTATATATGATAAGTCAGGGTGCTCTGTGCACAACGTGTAGCTGTGAGAAGGTTCAGGGCAGCTGAGGTTACATAAGCCAGTAGGCGTGGTGCTCAGCTGGAACATTTACAACGCCATACACAGAGTTGCCTTGGTTCCTCCCCCACAGACACACACACTGCTCATGCACATCTGCATACCATAGCTTATCAGTTCAGTGTAGTGTCAGTTTAGGTAAAATGAGTGTGTTTTCCCACTTTTCCCCTTATGATTATTCCTTAAATTTAATCCGTTAGGAATTTGACATATGTTATTAGTATTTTGTACAAAATATTCAAAAAGATAGTATATTGCTCTTAGTCTGTTGTCCTCATAGATTATTGAATAGACTGTCCTCAGAAAGGGTCCAGCTGACCCCTTCATGTGATTTAATCTAATTTGAAGGACAGGAGCGAGTCATTAGGTAGATGATTGTCAGTCATGTCCTATACTGCTGCATTATGCAGTAAATGTTTTCATTCAGGGATTCAACTGTTAATAATTGAACTGAAGCACTGAAATAATACCACTTTAACATGAAAGTATTGCAGTTTGTAGTTATATATTTCTCAAATTTGAAATCATCCATATGTGTCTATAGAGTATAGACCAGGGCTGTCCAAACTCAGTTCTGGAGGGCCGGTGACCTGCAGAGTTCAGCTTCAGCTTCAGCCTCAACACACCAGCATGTAAGCGTCTATGCCTGATAAGAGCTGGATTAGCTGCTTCAGGTGTGTTTAATTAGGGTAGGAGCTAAAGTCTGCAGGACACCGGCCATCCAGAACCGAGTTTGGACAGCCCTGGTAACTTTATTCATTTTATCTAATCTAGTTTAAATCCAGTTTAGTTAAATGTAATTTATTCCGATATAAATGGATTTAAAAAAAACATTATAAACATATTAATTATACAAGTAAAAAGTGACAGTTTCATTATTAAAATAAACATTTTCAATAATAATTAACTGCTTAATTATGTATATACAAATGCTAATTTTCTGCCAAGACATTATTCTTTAATTCAGGGACATTTCTGTTAACTCTACAACCCAACACAATACAGTGCTATTTTAATTATAGGTAAAACAACTCTAAAAAATAAATCCATTATCAGTACATTTTCTTTCAGCTTGCTCTTTTGAAAAGACCTTTTCGTGTTCTATGATCTGGTTTACAATGTAATTTCCTCTGCTGTCATAATTAAAAGTAACACACGGTTTTAGATGTGGTGGAAATGACATCATCATGGCAATGTTCATGACATCATGACAAAAAATGTCAGAATTCGTCTGTGATGCATGTTGGAGATTGTTTGTAGACAAACTCCACAAAGTCCAAAAGTATCAAAAGTGCTCATATAATTGAGGAAACACTTCTGTATATTGCACCACACTTCACTGGTAGTGTGAAAATGTGCAGAGTCACACAATGGTGTGTGATCTGTGCGTGATCAGTGATTTAGTTCACAAGGTCCACATGCCGTGATGGCTAAAAGACATTCAATATCCAAGAATATTTGTCCCTGGCAGACATGAGTCCTTCCAGAATAGCAACAGATTATCGAGCCATGCCAGGCTTTAAATATAGAAAGAATGGAATTAGCGGCCCAGATCAGTAACGGTTCTGCTCAGTCATTACTAAGCATGGCTGGAGAGTTAAACTAATAAAAGGTCAGCACAAGATGACATAGACAAGATGACATTTTCACAGACGCATAAAAACAGAATAAGTCCTAAGTGAATGTATCTCGCTTTAAAACACTGCAAACCGTATCTAAGTGAAGTAATGGTATCTTAAGTAACATGTAAGCAGCGCCTGCTCAGGTTGTCTGGCATTTCTAACTGTCTCTGCGTCTCCATAAGAGTGTTCAATAGCAGAAGGCTAAAAGGGAAGTACCCCAGTGGTGTTTGAGAGAAGCAAAGCTGGCAGGACCGCCTCTTTGTGGAAGAACTCTTACATAATGTCAGTTTGAACAAAGACGAAAACCTGCTGACCTGCAGATCTTTAAGAAAGGAGGGTGACAATCAGATTTAACCCTTTAAACCTCTCAGCTGTGACTTCAAATCAAGTGACTTTTGTGTTGGTCATGTGTATTTGGTGAACAACTCTGCAAAGACTTTATCCAGTTTAGAGTTTAGCTAATAAAGATATTTAGTCAAAACGTGCATTATTATTTTATTAATTAATACTGCATTTGAAAAAAAGGCTTTTCCTTGTGTTATATTCGTTTTAACACTGCTATTACTTCCTTGCACGTGGATATTTAACTGTCAGTCTTGTGTAGACGTGCCCTAGATTTAAACCAATCGTGGTTTAGCTCCAAAAGGGTCAGCCAATGGCAGGCTGCAGATCTTGTGGGTTTGGTGAAGGAGTGGCTCTGAAACCTGAGTTCACATATGATGCAACCGGGAATGTGACGATGTAAGAGAAAAAACACATGACTGGTAATTTAGGGTAATTCTAACACACTTAATCCATTGCTGGATTTAAAATCACATCAACACGCCTATAAAGATTCACGTAAAAACATAAATCTTAATAGTTTTAAAATAACAAACACGGTGAAACAAGTGAACTGGAGTAACCTCAGTTAGTCTGCTCTGCTTTGTAAATCATTCCCTGAAAGCGTGTGCTAGATGACTGAAGAAGGTTCCCTTGTAGAAGTGTTGTTTTTTGCTAATAAAAGTTAATACTATTAAATCTTTTCAATAATTGAGTAATTCTGAAATAAAATATTCAAATTAAAACAAACTTGAAGAACTTACACTTATACTAAACCATATAATATAATATAAATATTACTAAAATAGCATTGTAATTTTGCTTTAAAGTTAACGATTTCAGAGCACAAGTTGCCATTAAGGCTTTTGACTGACTGAATATTTCGTGTACCATGATAATATACATACGCAGACGCAGAGCTATAGTCGAGGTGTTAACTGAAGCATTTTATTTTTAAGTTTTATTTTGCTTTTACTTTCCGACTGTCTCCAGCAGCATCCTTAACTCATCTTTCTCATGACTCTGTCTCACCTCACCGCTGTACCGTGTGCGATTTCTATTCGCTCTTTTGCATATAAACGGCTCTCAGCCACTCAGCATTCTCTTCCACTCCACTGCTTCAATTCAGCACCAGGCAACCAAACCAACCAACGGCTCACTATTGAGAGTACTGTGTCGAGTTACTGTGCGTTTTCAAGGCGTGTGCATGTAAAGGACTTACTAGACATTCCAAACTAACTGACTCGTGTGTTGAAATATACGTGGGTGAAAAGAAATGAATCAAAACGTGTGAATTCGTTCTGACATTCTCTGCTCACGTAACGTTAACTACCGGTGTTATCTGTCAACGGTCGGATATAAAGCGAGGTAGCGTAAGAGATGTAGATTACAGGACTGTTTTATTGTTTAATAACATTTTAAATTATTTTATGACAGTAAGGCGCGTGTTCCTGCTTCAGAAAAAGGCAGAGTCAGGAATGATCTGATTTGCTCCTCAGTCTCCTGAGGCCTTGTTTACGCAGACAACTCTCATTTCTAAATTCTGTCTCGTCTCTTTTCCCATGAGCACTACAGTTTCTCAACAAATTGATTGTCCCTTCCTCCAAAAAACTGAATCACCTACTTTGACTGACCTTTTTACAGCTGTGAACTGCCCTCCACACATTTTAATTGGATGTGTAGGCATTTTTTATACCACACTAACGTTACTAGCTTTGGGTCGATACGATTACGAAGTCCATATGAAGTCTCGTGTGCTCACCAGGGCTGCATTTACCTGAGCAAAAATAGCATACATATTGTGAAAATGTATCTTCAGTTTCACACGATTCATTTGGCGCTCAAGAAATATCAGTAATTTCATTATATGTTTAATATTTTTATTATCAATGTTTAAAACACGATTACGCTGCATAATATCTTTGAAAAACCCGTGATACAGTTTTAAAAGATACATATTTTGTAGCGTTATGTATAATGTCTTTACTATCACTTTTACCATCAATTAGTGCAAATTTCTTTCTGTAAAAAAGTCTTACCGGTCTCAAACGTCTGTATGATAGTGTTGGCTTATATTATGTAGAAATGTTCAAATATATTACGTCTTTCATATAAATGTAATAAGCTAAATGATTAAGATTAAATTAATCTTCTTTATCTTAAAAAGGTGCAATTGAATTACCTTCTCGGATCATGACGCAGATGGAGTCGTGTTAGTATCTAGTGCCCCCTTGAGGCTAGTGCAGCAGTCTTTCCAGCACAAGTCAAATGAGACTCCATGTGCTGCGCTGTTTCAAATTACACTTACCGATATTAAAACCCAATTAAGATGACATTAAAATGTGACGTGTTTTGGTATTGTTTTATTTTCTTTACCAAAATTCTTAAATTAGTTTTTAATGGTTGCCTAGCGTGGATACAATCTATGATTTATTCAATAATAAATGCTTGCAACAATAAAAAATATAAATATCCTCGTTATTGCTATTAATAATAAATTAGATTGATTGAACGTTGCATGATTTGATCATATTGCTGTTGCAAACCTTTTATAAAAGCAGTAATTCACATGAGGCTGGTGTTAAAATGGATTATCTGTGGCTAAGTGTGGAAATTTCACCTCAACCAATGCTACAAAGACACAAGCAAGACTTGACAATCATGCTTTATTCTGGTTGATTTCTTTAAAAAAAGAATCAAATAAACAGCTCTCCTCTTTGAACAGAGATCACTGAAGCAATAAGCCTTCTTCAATCAAAACCAAGTGCTTTCTTCATGTCTCGCTGTATTTCCATAAGTAGTGAAACTAAACTCTATCTTTACATCTCTGTCTCTTCATTTAAATATTTATTGGTTTCAGTTCAAACAAAACTTCATTGATTGTCAACACAAAATCTAGCTTAGCACCAGTACAATAAAACTGTACTTTAGCTTGTTAAAATACTGTTCGCAGTGTGGGAAAACAAAACAACCTCAGGATAAAGGGATCATTATTTGTACATTGTCAAATAAAGCACCAACCATACAAAGCAATTTTCATATATAATTTGTCTGATACACACAAAAAAGGTCAAATATATTAATGACTATTAAATTAAGCACAAACAACAATCAGTGTAAATAAAACACACCACGCGCCACAAAGCACGCTGGAATCTGGTACACCGAAAAGCTTGGAGACGACCCCTTCCGTGAGCACTGGAAAGCAGTTCAAGACGGAATCTAGAAAAACAGCTCTAGAAAATCCTCAAAAAAAGAAAACACTCCACAGGCTCTTTTTTGTTTGTTTGTTTGTTTACCACTTAACTGGATCAAAACCAACAGCTCATCAACCAAAGCAAAAACGAAGCGACGTCAGGTGTCACAGGAACACGTCCCGTGCCTGCTACGATACAAATGAAATAAAGGGAAGGTGTAATGTTTCTGGCAGAGCTGCAGTGGTGCTGAGGTAAAGAGGGCCGAGGTGAGGAACATATGCTGTTGGTTAGGGGGCTTCTGGGAGCCGAGAGAGGCTCGATGGTTTACACAGGAACCATCTGGCCCCAAAGGCATTCCTGCCGCTGTTAGCTTGACGTAAGCCTCTTAGCTACACACATTTAGTTTACCAAGATAAAAAAAGACTTGGATTACCACTCCTTCTAAAGGACCGTCAATAACGAACGAACATAAAACATGTCAATGATAAGTTACAACCAGATGCGTTCACCCTGATGTCAAGATATACATATATATTTACTTTTAGGTTTATATATATATAAAAAAAAACTACAGAAGGAACCTGAAAGTTGCTTCCCGGTGGAGTCCGTCTCCAGCCTTTCTCCCTGGGTAGGGCATTACAAAGTCGCTCCCTAGAGCCCCTTTCATTACTCAGGGGGGGTCTGTGAGAAGAGTGTCTGGGAGGAAATAGGACCTTTCTGGCTGAGTCTGAACATACAAAGTGCTGGTACTGGTAACAGGCCATCGGACCCGCGCATGACTTCGGACGACTGCTGACGATCCCAGGAGATATAGGGCAAGAGTCGCTATCGACTGCAGAGTCTGGCATCGGGCCCTAACTTGTCATCCTCGTCTTCTCGGAGGAGATGTATGGAGGAGCCTAGCAGTTCCTGAAGCTCTGGTATGCATCGCACCAGCTCAACCATCTCCTCCCTGTCTTCATAGTCAGACTGGAGCTCGTCCGGAGTGATGCATGTTTGACTGACGGAGACCTGCTTCCACAGCTCTGCCTGAGCGATGCTCACCACCTCAAACTGAGGGTACCGAGCCCGGAAAATACGCTGGACATCTTTAACCGCTTCAGCACGTCCACCAGCAAGAACCAGTTACAAAACCTGTGGAGAGGAAACAAAGAGTGGTGTTAAATTAGGTGCCGCGCTGACCGTGTTTTAAAGCATGTCTGCAGTCACTCACCCCTGCGTTAGTGATACTTGGATGTGGTAGCAGGGTAGGAGGGGTTCGGAGGAGAACTCGAACAGAAGACAGTCTGCATCGGTGTCTTTCTCCTTCACCTGCTCGCTCAAGTTATCCACGCTGTCTTCCTCAGGCTGAGATAATAGGAAGTCCCAGCAAGGTTCCTGTTCTGTCTCTGTATATGTTTAAAACAAATAAAGACAAAAGCAAATCTTAACCTCTTGTTACAAACAGTGTTTACAGTGCTTCTGCTACCCTCTAGTGGGCAGTTATGTCACCTAATAGTTGGATCTCTTTCAGATTGAATTAGGGGACGCTTGGACAATCTATTGGTCTTGCTTGTTATGCCACCATCATCTAGCAATTTGAAAAAGATAATTAAAAAAATTTAAATACAGCAGGGTCCAAAAGTTTAATAGCATATTGAATATCCAGGATTTAAAATCTAATTTAAACGTGGGAATAAAAAAACGTTTTAGTTTTTTTTTGTTTTTTAAGAAACATGAATATCAACATAATAAGTTATTAGTTTTATGAATAAATAATACAAAATAAATATAGAATATTCTCAACTAGTTACAGCTCAATAATCAAAAAAGCCCATTTTGGACAGATAGGACACAAAAGATTTCTTAATATAAGATTTCTCAAACCATACTGGAGAACATGACCATCAAGTTTTGCACGTGTGGAGTCAATGGCATATCAAGTGCATGCAAATACTAATTTAAATCTTCAAATACATTTTTACTCTGGTTGTTATGCTGATAGATATGAGTAATGAAAATAATGTTCATCTAACATGTTAATATAACATGCTTAAATATAACAAGTATTTTCACTTTTCAACTCCACAATGCATTGCTGTTCAAAATTTGAGGTCAGTAAGACCTCAGCATTTATTTGATCAAAACTACAGTAATAATATGTTGACATGTTTAATACAATTTAAAAAGATTGTTTTATATTAAAATAAAAATATTTTTGTGCAAACTGATTTTTAATTTTTTTAGGATTATTTGATATTGGATTATTTAATTATTTTGATGTTCAAAAGAACACTATTTACTGTATTTGAATTTTTTCAAATTCAAAATTTTTTTTTTATCTTTTGATAATTTTAATGCATTGTTGCTCAATAAAAGTATTACTTATTTAAAAAAAACTAATTTTAAAACAACAGTCTACGTAATTTTAATTTCTTACCAAATACAGAGCTACTGTAGAAATCCCACTGTAGATTAGGATCTTGGTCTGTTTGTCCTTCTAATTCAGTGAAGTACTCTGTGGATAAAACACAAAGACTGTTTTAATCTAAACAGTGCATCGGTTTGATTTTGGTGACCATTATCATGTATGCAAGATTTTCAATACATAGCCGTTTTACCTTTGAGGAAAGTTTTCATCCTGGGACTCTGGGCTAGTTTAACTGCAGTCTGACCGGAGTAGGTTGCCAGTGTGGGATCTGCCCCGTGATTTAATAGCATCCAGACGGCAGCCAGATTATCAGTTGCTACTGCATCATGAATCGGGCTGCAAAGTTGGGAACACAAATTAGTATCCTAAAAATTCTCTATCTAAAGTTAAGCGTATATAGGGCTGCAACAAACAGTTATTTTGAGAATCGAATCATCTAACTATTATTAGAACGATTAATCGACTAATCATCTATTATTCCACTGATTAATCAGAGCTTTTGCAATTAGTTAAAATAATAAAGTTATACATATTCTTCAGCTTTAGAAAAGCTTATTATGTCATTAAAATGATTATACAATTAATTGGTAACACTTTACAATAAGGTTCATTAGTTAACATGAACTATACTTCGACAGCATTTGTTAATCTTAGTTCATGTTAATTTCAGCATTTACTATTGCATTATTAAAATCACAAGTTTTATTTTTTAACAATGGTAAATGCACTGTGAACTAACATCAACAAAATGAACAACTGTATTTTTATTAACCAACATTTACAAAGATTAATAGTTAAATGTAATAAATGCATTGTTCATTGATGTTAATTAATATGTTAACTAATGTTAACAGATGATACCTTATTGTAAAGTGTTACCAATTCACTATACAAATAGATGTATTTGGCACACAAAATGAGATGCCAGACAGAGACACTCTCACCATTTAATTAGCTACATTAAAAATGTAACTGAATGACATCATTCTTCCTAACTTCTCCTTTTATTAGTGATATAGATAAGAAACAAAATAAAGATAAGTGATAAGACGCTTTGGATAAACTATTTTATTCACAACATAATTTCTTAAAATACCTTATAGGGTTATAACCTAAACAGTCCTTAGCTAGATCAAGCTTTGATCTCTGTAAACCAAACTGTCACTTTAATTAAATAATTTTTTCCCCACTAATACAAATATTTTGTCATTAGCTAGCTCCACACTGGAGAGCTGCTTTATAACAGAAAATTAAGGCCCTATGAAATCAGTCTAATTTTTTCCCAAAATCCGGTTTAATTTTTCTGGATTACGTTTTTTTTTAATTAACATTTTTCTAAACTCCTTTTTAGTGGTCAAAATAAATTGTATTAATTAAAAAGCTTGTCTAATTAATTAAAATCATGAAACGTATACAATTTAGCATACATTTATTAAAAGAGTAACAAAAATGACGTTTAGGGTCGTATTTAAAAAAAAAAATCTCTCACCTTATGTTTTATTGTTACCAAATTCTGTTTTAGCATGTCTAATTATTTGAATGCATACAAACATTTTTTTTTTATAACAGTAGCCTTATCAATAGTTTTTCCCCTCAGAGATTCTGTTTTGCTTATTTCAATTTTGCTGGTTATCAGTTGAAGGCATAAAACATTGAATCAATTTATATTTTAATTAATTAAAGTTAAACATTACAATTTTTGGCAAATAAAGGGGATTTACTATAAAAATGTAAATATTTTGTGATTATTTCTTTAAAAAATTTAGTTTTATTATTTTTCAACAGTAGTAGTAGTATTACATACTACATAAAAGTAATACAGCCTATTTCTGGCACAATGACTTTAATAAGTTAAATTGAACTTTTATTTTGACGGGATGCCACGAATGCCTTTAAATTTACGTGTGTAGCTATATGATATGATGCTAGTTTTACTCAAATGAAATGGTAAAATGTTCGTAAAGTGACTCTCAAAGTGCGTTCACCCCAGACACGAATGAAGCGTTACGCGCAAATGATTTTTCATGTTAAGTCAATACAAAGACGCGATAGACAATCCTGCAGCGCTATTCGCGTGAATGAGGCGACGCAAAATGAACGTTTGGGGCGTTTGACGCGGCATTCGCCTGAATAGCGAACTTTGGCGGATATTCGCGCCGTGTTAACCAATCAGGAGCTTGCTCTAGCAGTGACATGATTAGGAGCGGAGGCAGAAAATCCGAAACAACAATGGAGGACAAATTAATCGTGGTTGTATGTGGGTACACGGAGCTGTACGATACTACTTCGTACTTTTACAAAAACAGGAATACATTTTGCAACGAGACTGGAGCTGCCTGGCAGAAGCCCCTCCCATGACGCGAATTCGCGTCTGTTGTGTAGTGAATTTCACGCTTGAATGAAGTGTATTTCATTGCTTGAATGAAGCGAGTAAACTCAAAATGTTCAAGCGTCCAACTGCGTGCGAATAGCGTGATTTATTCGCTTCATTCGCGTCTGGTGTGAACGCACCTTTAGAGTAGTTTTGGAGATAATGTTATTGTATTATCCTCATTGAAATGACAGACGATGAAATCACCACGACATATGTATCTTAGTAAACAAAACCGCGTATCTGCTCCATTCACACAGAGACACCCAGAACATGCAGGATTCATCTTTAGACTCAGAATCAGAATGAGCTTTATTGGCCAGGTATGTTTACACATACGAGGAATTCTTTAAATCGACATTTGCGGCTTAATATTTATATCTCTAATCCACTTGATTGGCTCTATGACTCTCTCTCCTCTCCACCTGTAGCTGGTGTGTGCTGAGCGCACTGGCGCCGTTGTCCTGTGGCAGCCGTCGCATCATCCAAATGGATTCTGCACATTGGTGGTGGTTGAGAAGAGACCCCCCCCCTCTCATGATTGTACAGCGCTTTGGGTGTACAGCAATACACATAAAAAGTGCTATATAAAATGCATCATTCATGCATTCATTCAATATTTACAGATACTAGTTCATATCGCAATTTGACTTAAGAGTAATGACCTACTAGATTAATTCATCCAAACGCGTTGACAAATTCCGTGACATTCCGTGTTAAACTGTAAATTCCGTTTTTATGACTGGATTCCGCGATTCCGTCATTGCAAAAATCATAGGGCCCTACAGAAAATCAAGTTGTAATTCTAACTGAAAGCGACACTGACTCTGGTTTTTCATGTTTAATACCGTAAAGCAGCTGGAAGACTATTACATATGACTATTGCATAAAGTACGATATAAATAAATATGATGTGACCGGACTTTACTGCAGAGCTCATGCAAACATCCACATCGTTGTAATCAGATGCATTTTTAACTGCTGCTTTTACACTACTGTCAGTTTTTGTTGTGTTTATTTCATTACTGAAAGGAAAGTGCGCAATATATATTTCAATATTCATCCAAACGCCACTCAAGTTCGAATGCATTTTCTCTGAAGTGCTGTGTCTAGAATTGCATCCAGAAGGGCTGAACTAAAGTATTGCCCTACAGCGCCACACTGGTCAAACCACAGTATTACAGGCTCTTACATTAGGTCATATGAGATAAAAACGACTACTCGACAACAAAAATATTTGTCGACCATTTTTTATTGTCGACGTTGTCCATAATGTCGACTGATCATTGCAGCCCTAGTGTATAGCTACTGCAGATGGACTGCAATGAAAAAGGCAAAAGCTCTTACAGGAAATGTTAGGAGGAAGAATAGTTGTATACGGTAATTGGACAAAGCTTGTTGGACACATTGTAACTGTGGGTGGACATACATAATCTTATTTTGTACAGATTCTGATGCTAAAAATACATCTTCCAAATCTAATGTGGCCCATTAGCTACCTACCATAAAACTGTGTCATTATGTCATTCTACAAATAAAAAAGCAGTAGCCCAAAGCGGTCTATGGGGATGAACAGAACTTGGTGCCTTTTAGTTGAAATTAATATTTCAAGTAACAAATGAAGCATTGATTCTGTCTGTATCATATCCTCAATGCTCACCGTGTTCCATCCTGTGCACTGCAGTTAACATCTGCGCCATGCTTCAGCAGCACCTGTACAATGTGCGTCCAGCCACGCGCACAGGCCTCATGCAGTGCCGTGTAACCCGCGTTGTCACGACGATTCACCTCTCGCACATCCTTTTCCAAGCAATATAAAACTACATCCTGAAAATAAACGCTGGTGTATAATGAACAATTGTCAAACAGTCTATCACAGTCAGTTACACCAACATCAGCAGATGATGATGTAACGCAAAAAAGACAAATTATCAAACTGTATATATTTAGGGCTATTAATCAAATTATTTAGGGTTTCATAAAGTGGGGTTTGTGAGGTAACTACTAGGGGTTTGTGAACTCATGAAAAATATTAAAATATATATTAGAAATATGTAAAAACAATTATTAAGAAGTCATTCAAAAAATATTTATTAGAAATAGTTGTTAAATTACTAAAATATTAACTTAAAATCTCAGGAGATACTTCGTAAATAGGTCAAGGGGTTCAGCAGACCAAAATATCTCAATATCTGCTGTCAAGCCCCCCAATTAAAATAAAGACAATACATAACAATTAATGAAAATTTACAAAAATTACAATTTAAATGTATTAATTGAGAATTTTACATACATGTATACATTTAATCACATTGGATTAACTTTTTTGAGCTTCATTGTACACTCACTATTAATAAATGTAATGATTAACATGTCAGCTAACAACCAAAAGGGTTATGCTTTACCTGGTATCCTAATCGAGCAGCTCTCTGTAACAGCGTCTCTCCTGCATTCTTATTGACAATCAGTCGACGGACTTCTGGAGGCACTGGACGGCTTGGAGTAGATTCAGGGATTCTTGATTTCCCAGCTGTTCCTTTTTTACCAGACAGTGTTGAGTTTGACTGCTTGGGCGGAGCGTAAGGAAGAGTTAGGGTTTTCTTGGCGGCTGGACCATCCTCATCTGAAATGAGGGGCCCTGCGCGTTTACCCAAGCTGCCTTTCTTAGTCTTGAGCTGAAACAAAGACATTAAGACAAAGAGAGTCATGCATGAAGGATGTGACATTCAGGGGAGGGCAACATGGTCCCGCATAATAAAAACAGCTGTTGTAAGAAATCCCTTTACGGTGACTCGAAATGCCACTAGGGGGCAGCAGAAGACTAACTCAAAAGACATATACCTTTGCGAGGGAATAATCCCTTGAAATCTCAATTTTCAGTTCAAGTGCTCTAGTATATAAATGCTTGAAAGTTTGAACAGATGTTTTGGCTAACCTTTTTCTGGTCGTCAGTGTCACACAAGTGTTTGCTTTTGAACTTCCTCTTCCCTGAGGGTTTGTAGTCAGGCTGTGTGGCAGGTGGACTCTCTTGAGGTCGTGCCGAGCCTGAACGTGTGAACAGGGTCCGCCTAGGACTGATGTCTGGACCGGGTACTTCGCCGGTCAGTGTGGCACCGAGACAAGGGTGCACACCCATCTTCTCATCTGCAATGGAATAGACTGACATTTCAACACCAACCTTCTTGTTCCATCATTCCTAACACAGCATAGACAGATGGATATAACACCACTGAATAAATTGCTTTCAATTTAATCAAAAAGAAACTTCTGCTAAATAAGACTTGCGTACCTAAGCCCTATTCAGACAGAACAATTTTTTTTCCCTGAGGTCAGGTAAATTTGCGATTCACAGTCATTCTTTGACCTTCAGACCTTTGGTAAAACCCCATCCAGACTCTGGACACTCCTATTTTAGTAAAAACTACACTGATTCTATTTTCAATATCCTCTATAAATAGCAGTAACTAAAAGGATTTTTTGGAAGTTGAAATTGTGCTAGATATTGCTCCCCAACGGGAAATTCATTCAACATTTATTTTAATTATGCTACCCTCAACTGTAGCACACGGACTAAATATTAAGACCAGGAAAGGCAAAGACAGAATGACGTTCTCAGCAAAATGTTCATCAAGCCTCAGCCATCTTTACTCACCACTGGCCTCACCATCTTCCACGCCCAGCTTCTCCTCCTCTCCATCTGCCACCTTATCTTTCTCTGTGATGTATTCCCCATTCTGATATTTACGATTCTTGCAGCGTTTCCTTTTCTTTATTGAAGCGGTGTCTCCACCCTCAGTGGGCCTGTCCTTGTCCGCATCCACCTCCTCAGGCAGAGGATTGATTCGAGGCCTGCCGCGCGGCCGGCGGACTGGTACAGGGGGTGGTGTAGAGGGGGGATCGAGGGGGGGAGGAGTAGGTGGAGTAGCAAAGCTCCAGTCTCGGAGCAACGCTTCATCAGTCCGTCTGCGCCCTCGTCTCCGTCGTGGAGAGGCCTCCTCCTGGGAGTCGGATTCCTTACTAGGCCAGCCTGGACTGCTGAGAGAGCTCGAATCTCTGTCAACCTGAGGACTTCTGCATGGACTGTTCTCTGAATCTGTGACTGGTGATAGAATTCAGAAATCAGAAACGCTCTAATATTTGGGAAACCATTCCATTGTCTTACATATGACTCAAAAGCAAAAACATCTCACCCACAAATGTCAAAATGGTCATTATTTACTCTTTTGTCGCTTCAAACTTGTATTTTGGTATATTGTGGTGAAATCTGTCACACAAGTCTTTTCAATATAAGGTTGCAGTGACTACAGCTGTTAAGCTCCAAAAATGATAAACTAAACCCACCAAAGTTGTACGCAAGTTGTTTGTTAAATTCCAATATTATACTAGCGGTTTCAATCCACCTATTTTATTCATATTTTGGAATATAGCATAACAAATTAATAAAAAACGCTGGATGGAAACGCCAAGATGCGCATAAATTCTAAAAATATGCATAAAAACCTATGCGCACAATTGTGTAGGATAAACTTTTTATCCGATAAGAAAAATGCGCATAAGCTATGATGGAAACACATTTACCGAATAAATTCCACCTTGTGCATCAAAAGTCCTGTGACTTTGCACGATGGGATTGAATAATTTGAATCATTGCACAGCTTCTGAAATGTTGTTTTGGTTGTTCTGAAATGCCTGAGCAAAGTCTGTCATCAAAGTATTTCGGTTTTATTGTCTTAAACGACTGCGTTCCCAAACTCCCTCCGAAAGCAATGACTGCATTTATTGCATTTCGCCTGCTCGCTCTGAGGCGCAAGTAATTCATCATATATGAAAATTATTATATTATAATAAGTGGCTTCTCCAACTTTTCTTAGTGATAATAGTGCCAGTTTACCAGGAAGTGACAATTATGTTCTCTTCGACTTTTTGAACAGAAACAGTGCTTTATACACAAAGGTTTTATGCGATATTCCAGTTTTGCACACAAGTTAAATTTGAATCTTTGGATGGAAACATAGCTATTAAGTTAGCGAGCTGAACTTGAGAACCAGATCAATGCATGAATTCTTTTGAGCTAGAATTCAAGAATCAAACTGATTCAATCACGAAAAAGAGTTCACCTCACTGACTCTTCTTTTTTTTGGCCTCTTTTGTCACTTTTGGAGATTAACAACCAGGGTCACTTTGACCCACTTCGACTTATAAGAAAAAGACCTGAATAAAAACAATTTTCTTTTAATAAAGAAGATAGGTATGGAACGACCAAACTATTACTTTAACTATGAGCTGGATCAGTACCTATTTTGTTGGAGTCGGAGTGCTCCATATTAGCTGGACAGTTTTTCCCTTTGCGAGTCTTTCCCCCTACTTTAGAGGCTGAGCTTATTCCATCTTTTAGCACACTTTTTCCCACTCCAGGCAATGCGTCTTTCTTCTGGTGAAGTACAATATAATGTGTTAAACAATATTAAAACAGAACATTATGACTTTTAATAACACATGCATATTTGTCATTTAGATTAATGGCTATTTAAGCAAAGGAAAAGTTTCACAGGAAAATATTTCACAGGAAAACGTAATGGTCTATAAACCCATCACTAGCTCTCATAGTGGTAATGCCATCATCTCTCACCAAGCGCTTTCACTGGGCTTAGACTCCCGCAGCTCATTTGCACAGCAGACTGCACGTCACTAGGCTACTCCCACAATAATCACATGTGAACTATTTTAATTTCCCTCTAGAATTTCCACAAAAATGTTCCATTGTGTAGCTGAATTGTGTGAGTCAAAATACTCTTTGTTTCAAACAAGTAAAACCACAAGACATAAGCATAATGTTAACATTAAACTAGTATGATTAAATTAGCTAAATTTGCAGTTATGACCATATATATATACCCGTTTACATGGATAAACCCCCATCAGGAATTACATTGGAAACTCATAACCAGAATAACTCCACAAGCACTTAAAAACAGAATCATTTAAACTCTTGTAATTAAAAAAGACAAGCTTCCCATTTCTGTTTTGAAATCCTCTAGCAATGTCTTGGTGACTCTAAGAGCAAACAGACCGACTGTGGTACGAGATTCTGTCAATACAGGCTAATTTAGCTTGAATAGTCTGTTACAGCAAAGCTGGCTAAATTGTGGGTCTGGAACAGAGGATAATGGGCAAAAAGTAAATGTATATTATAATAAGTCTAATTCACTTATATTCTATACATTCTAATGCAGACACATACACAGTATATACACATTATATATAAATCAAAGGTCATCAGGCATCATATTTGGCCTGTATTGGCCATCTCTGCTTTACACAGTTATCTTGACATTAATCTGCATGAAGGCTGAGCATTATGACGATATGTACAGAATGTTTGAATATGGCTCAAACAATCACAACTCAATCACACTATACTCAGATATTATTTAATGTGAATCTGTTTCTTACGTATACCATTTGCACATCAAGTACCAAACATAAACTAATGAAATTAAATAAATCTTTAAAGTATTACATTTACTGAATTGTTCTAACATTATAACATGGTTTTAAACCAATTTATTAATTTGCTTAATTTCCTGCAGTTACTATATTGTCATATATTTCTTTGTGACATTAAAAATTCCTCATGCTGTTATATCAGATTTTGGTCATACTCCCATGGTGCCATGGTGTAGGTCTGACAAGGAAGTATAAATTGGGCTTAACCCATTTAATTCCACCGGTCACAATAGTGACCGTAAAAAAAGGTTTTCATTTATAAAGCTCTAAATACCTTAATGACTGATGTTTTAGTGCACTTGCTGCAAATATGGAAAAAATAAAGGGTCTCAATGAAATATGTGCAGTTTCACATGATTAGTGCAAATTGTCACATGACCAGAGCAGTTTATTTCCTGTTTGCACCTTGAGAAGATGATGACTGCATCAAAGCTCCAAAACAAAAGGCTAGTAAAGTATGTTAACAAAGATATGATAAAGATTTTTGGTACACATGATCTTTAGGGTGTCTAGTATTAATATATGTATTTGCATATATTTAGTTTTGTTGAGTGAGGTCATAGAATGAGTAAACATGTAGATGGTCACAATAGTGACCGGTGGGATAACAGTGAACTTAGGTATAAAATATAAATACAATTGCAGTTGCTAGTGAAAATGACAATAAATGTTGCAATGACAAAATATTGCTCTAAATAAAAAATTCAAATGTTACAAAAAATGTACAATAATGATGTTGTAATACTCATAGCATTAATATAAAAATCACATGTTATATTTGACCAAATTTTACAATTTTGAAATGCGGTGATGGTTTAATTCGTTTTGTTTTTTATCTCAGTGTTCCTATCAATGTTGCATAATTTTTTTATGCATAATAGTAACCCTAGAATAAGGTCAAACCATTTAAAATAGCTGGGCTAAGATATATAACAATTTTTATGACTGCAGAAATATGTGATTTCAGTACACACACATTATCCTTAAAACACAATTTTTCCCACTTTTGCAAAACAAATTCTACAAATAATTATTGATTATTTCAAAGGATTACTTATGACACATCATTTGGATATTTTCATGTCTGGGATTAAACGGGTTAAAACTGAATTAGGGAAACATTGTATTTAAGCAATCATGGCTTATGCTATTGATGCCGATCTATTACAAAAACTATAATAAAAATGAACCAATACATGTTAAACAAAGCTTACCTTTTTATGGGAGGTGCCCTTCTTAATCGATAGACTGTCTTTATCTTTTTGCTTCTTAGTCTTTTTTTGCACTTCAGAAGGTGTCTTCTCCTTGGCAGGCTTTTTCATGTTCATGTTCTTCTGTTTGGTGGAGGATACTTTTCCTTTGGAAGGTATCTCCTCTTTGGCTCCATTCATTTTTGCCTCTCCTTCTGTTTCTGTGGTCTGGCTCTGAAGGAGGGATAAGGCTATACCTTCTACCTTAACATGAGAAGAAAGCGTCCTCTCTGATGCTTTCTCCTTTTTTGCTGTCTCATCCTCTAACTGTTGAGCCAATCTCCTTTCCTTCCATTCTCCTTTAACACTGGGAGCACTCCTTTTACTAGGGGTACTAGATTTCATTTTTTGTCTACCATAGGATGCTTGATTTTCTGTCTGTTTTGCCTGTTTCTCTCGTCCCTTATCCTTGGGCACAGGAACAGTTGTGATCTCCTGTCTGCTTAGAGCTGCTATGGCATCCGTTTGTGGAGAGGTTCTGTCTGACTTGATAACCTGTCCTTCTACGGCCCTGAATGGGGGAGAACCAGCGGTAAGGGTCTGCTGCAACGTGGACTCCTGACCCCTGTTCTGCACGCTGGCTACCTCAGGCCTAATGGATCCCACAGAAAGCAGATTACAGTAGTTCTCACCAGTAAGTGCAGTGGTCTCAAGAGTTTTCTGCTTCACTATTGACTCCAGGTTAGACAGGGGGGATTTGGCCTTCTCCCACTTTTCATCCTCTACTTTAGTTGGACTTAAGTGGGAGTTATGGAACAGGGCTCTCTCGCAGCCAAGGGTGCTCTTTGTCTTTGGGGCTTGAGTCAGACTTGGTCTCTTCTGCAGGGATGTTTCTTGGGAAAGAACACAAGGTGGCTGCCACAAGGATTTAACTGGAGGTGTAAACAGGGGGCCTCCCTTTCCACCAACAGATTTCTGATGAGGCTGTGAATTCGCTGTAGCACATAAATGGGTGGATAAAAAACCTTGTTGAGTACCTGTCGAGAGCTTTCCAGCTTTATTATGCTGGGCACCTTTAACAGCAAATGGGGCTTTCCTCTCTCTACCGACTGGCTGCTCTCCTTGGTCAATGATGGAGATGGTTTCCTGTTTGGCAAATATCTGAATATCTTCAACAAAAGCAGCGCTATTTCCATCTTTGCTACGTAAAGTAGATGCTAGAATGGGGCTTGCCACTCCTACATATGTACCAGGAAGATTATTCAAGGAACCAGGAGATGAGCCTTTGGTCCAGGATGCGTTGGGTTCCAAAGCATGGTGATTAGTTCGTTTTGAAGATGATTTCTGAGTTGCACCATTTCTTTGGGTGTCATATGTACTGGATGATCCAAAGGAAGCAGAATTAAACTTTTTTCGACCAGCAACATTTTTCTGATGAGAAACGGCAGAATGATGTTCCGTGGCCACCAATGGGCTGTTCTGAGCATCTTTAATGTTTTGTCGCTTGGATTTTGCAGACAGATCAAGGGGCACGTCCCTTGACTCAACAGGGCAGGAAACATTGTGCTCCTCTGGAGTGGACAGAGTTTTTGGTTTCAGATACGCCAATGAGGTTTTTTCGGTACCTCGGTATGTCGAACCTTTTTCTACAAGGCTAAGCAGCCGACTTTGAGTGGTAATATTCGCCAGAGCCGGGCTGCAGCAGATGGCAGCAGTGGGAGAGATGGTGTAACGGGTTGGTGGAGCTGATCCCTGCGTGGCTTGCTGTACTGGAAAGTCTAGAGCTGGGGCTGCTACAGAGGACATTGTGGCTTTATGCTCAGCTCCACCTTGAAAGCCCTTGGACAAAGAGTCACACCTGACTTTGGATCCTGAAGACTGAGGCTTCTTCTCAGCACCAGGTCCTCTTCCCATGGAAAAGTGATATGGGTATGTTTTGAGCATAGGCGCACTCGAACAAGAGCTTTGTGCTGTGCAGTCCTTTTGAAACTGGCTAGCAGTGGCTTCTCTTAGTGCTGCAATCTGACCTAACCCTGGTGGCAATGTGATCTTACAGAGAGGAGAAGAAAAATTGGAGGGGGGAAGGAAAGCAACAGGCTGGACGGGTTTAAAAAGCGTGGAGCACTGGAACCCTAAAGGAACGCTGATCACAGGCTGGGTTGGTGCTGGTGCGTTATTCTTCTTGTTTAAGTTTATACTAGAGTGAACAGAGTTCACAGGGTCCTCTGCGGTGACCTTTTTACCACAGGGCCACTGGTGAGTGGAGTAGATGCCAGCACCGTCAATCTTGCTTTTGGAAACCTCAGTCCGATCAGGCAATGTTGTGCTCACGGGATCAGTGCTGAACACATTGCTGTGCGGTAGGGAGGGGGGAACTGGGGGACAATGATTTGAATTGCTGGCTTCTGAGCAGACGTCGGGCGTTTTGCAGTCTGTGGTTGCCCTCAGCTTGTTCTGCTGACTTTGAGGTATGTCACCTCTAAGTTCAAGAGGCAGTGTCTGCTGTGGATTCCCCACCATGCTCTCTAACACCTGGGTAGGGGCACTGCTATCTTTGCTCACCGTCCCTCCATCCCCTACATTCATTGGTGAGGGATCCACCTGATCAGAAAAACAGGAAGTTAAATTTGACTTAGGGTGAAAACTAAAAAGATCATGAAAGAATTAGAAGGGGGACTAGAACATTAAAACGTATGTTACCTGCATAGGCGTTTTCTCAACACATTACTCAGTGTGTGTGGACAAGTTACTTTTTATTGGGTTCTCCTCTGGTTAGTGTACAGTTCTGCGGTGGAAATAGATCATTTTCAGCTTAAAATTGCACTAATTGAGCATATAGAATTATTTCCAACAAAAAGCCAAAATTTGGAACATTACTATTAGAGTTTGAAATGTGTTAAAGCCTTACATCTTTCATTAAACAGAACAATGTATACTAAATAAAATGAAAAATACAGATTGCTGTCTACATTACACATTGCAAAGAGGCATCTGAACTAAGAGGCAACTGAAATCTTGTTAGTGCATTCATTAAAAATGGTTCAGTTGGTTAAGCATTTACCTGACATTCTTACAACTGATAATACCTTTTAGTAGTGAAGAACTACATGTATCATGCACATTGCTTCAAGAACTTTCACAATTATTTTGAGTGACATGAAATATTTAAATAGTCACTAAGTTTTTGTCAGATTAGTCAGAAAAATTATTCAACCAACTTGACTCAAAATGGCAAAAATAAACACTTCTAGAATTTTAACAAAAGATGGACATGGATGAGCTTTAATTATGATCGATGAGAACGTTTGCATGTTTTATGTCTCTATCCCTGTAATCTGACAAAATTGACACTCTAACCATGAGGCCCCAACATCACTTCTTTTCTTACAGTCAGTGATATGAGACAGGCTGGAAACTTCCTGTGAGTAACAGAGGTTTCCTTAGTCAAGATGTCACAATTTCCTTCAGACCACAGCTTGAGTAGAATAGATATTATATTTAAAGTGTTCAGATTTAAATAACAGATTTTAAAAGAATACAATGATCTGCTCCACATTCCAGCGATTTACATTTTGTATTATACATTTGAAAAATCAAGCGGTCATCTTCTGCTGAAGGAGAGACTAATTTGTGAAAACACTGAGTTTGGCCTGTGACTCTCTGAGTTTGTGAGTAAGTCAATTTCAAGTATGCAAGAGAGTGCCTAAACACCAAAAACTCAGTTAAACTGAGATGAGCTAAAACCACATCTGAAGGGACAGTTTTCACTGCAACAACATCCTCTTAACCCACATTGCATGTGACCATGGCATGGTCAAAGTCTGCATATTCTAATTCTCCCCTTTTAAAGAAGCAGAGCACCTGATACTGATCAGATCCCAAAACCTCACACAGCACGATGGAGGGGAATGGTCGAGTGCATGAGAGACCGCAAATGCCAAGGGTCGAGAATAAAGGACGCAAGGCCATGCAAAAGTTGATGCTGGTTTTACTGCCTCATTACCTCAGTGGGACAAACTGCAGTAGATCAAGACAACATCAACAGAGCAGGAAAAAAACAGTGCAACCATTAATGTGATTCTGGGTCTAACATAGGCGCTTTACTCTTTACCGACATTAGGTAAAGGCAAAGCATTTCATGTCCACAGTCACAGAGTGTGCATTACTAAAATGTTTGTTTATAATGAGGTGGTCAAGCTGTGGTTAATCTAATTCCAATAGTGCTGAGTGTAAGGCCTTGCAAAACTCCTATCAGAGACAAACAGATCAAATCAATATACAGGGTTTCCACACTTTTTGACAAATTAATTTCCATGACCTTTACAGTCATGCATTATTAGCTAATAAGGATCTCAATAAAGATTGTGATGGCAGATTTCCATTTCTATGTCAGATAATAGCTTTTCAAATGAATAGAATTAAAATCATCATAATTATTTTTGTACAACATGACTGTCGATTCTGTTTTTACTACATGTGATATTAAAACTTGAACGCACTATTAATTTTACTCATTTGCATGCCATATAGCTGGCAATATCAATTACAATTGCTTGGTATTTTCAGGATTTTCATGTTGGTGGAAAACCTGTATACGAAATCAAACCGACTGATCTGAACTTGAATTGAAGTTGCACATTGTTGCATTCGAGACGAAATCACACCGATGTCTCTCGAGGTTATGTTATTCATTTTAAAAGAATGACATGATTAAGACCAGATATTACTTTAGAAAATCAGACTGCATACATAACCATCACAATTAACCTAATCGAATTACCCAAGTCTCAAACGCAAACAGCATAAACTCTTGTTTCGCATCAGAATGCAGGTGAGCGCAGCAGCTCCGCGTTCTCGATACAGGTGACAGCTGTCTTAAAATACGAACTGCTTATATTTCTGACTTCAAACGAGATTCAACTGATGTTGATGCACTTAAAGTACATGTCTAGCATAACCGAGCCGTATAGGCCTTTAGCGAAAGTCTGATGATTGGAAAGTTTATGTGTTATGCCCTTGATTTTATCTGCTGTTAAAGATAGAACCGATCATTTTCGTGCAGACATATTTCATCTTGAGGCATCTCAATTATTGAAAACGCAGGATCAGTAGGAGTGTTTTCTTCAGCCCTCGTTCTTTTGAATGGGGTTACCAGCGCAGAGCTAAACGGAGACGAGGAAATAGCATCGTCTCTCTTCTCTAGACTGGAGCTCAGCACACTCGCGGTCTCCAGGTCAGTCTGCCGGAGCTCCGCAGCCCGGAGCTCATAAATGCACAAAGGCGGATGATGCAGAAAAGCAGTCGATGACCAGCCAATGTCACGTATCCACAGCGAGCTTAATATCAGCATAGAGCATCGTCCTAAAACAGAGCAAAATATTTGTTTCTGGAGCTACTAAAAAACCGTATCACACAATACAAGAGACTCTCGGGTGACACGAAACGACTGCTGAAATGGGAGTCAGTGATAAATATCGCCGATGTTCACCCACAAAAACAATAAAATGTAGGTCCCGCTATCGGGGATTAGCCGAAACAGACGTTTTCGTTCGCAGAAAGAGCCGCAAGCCTACACGGTCCGTGTGGCCACAATGTAGTCAAACTAACCGACGCGTTTACCGAATCCTGTCAAACTATGAAGTGGCCGTTGGTTTTTCGCGAAGCGCGAGCCGAGCTATGACGTCTGAATTAGAACTCGAGACAATATACACGGCCAGACTAGAAATGTCACGCGCACATTTAGGTTGGATGATATCTCGCTCGCGAGGAAACATCGTACTTTGGCTCTGTCTCGCTCTCCACGCTGCCCTCGAGGAGTGTTTGGAAACTAATAGGGTCGCCGAGTTTCCCCTACGCTCCTTATTATTATCGTCACTTGCGCTGCGTGACACGCGAGGAGAGCGTTATTTCGTACGGAGCAAGGTGTACGAAACTGAAGGAGCGATTTTCAGATCCCTGCGCAGCGAAGTCTCCCCTCTAACAACTCGGTCTGCATTACTCTGCCACAGTACGACACGAAATGTTTCCATAGCGGAGCAGCTCCAACAATCCAAGTGTTATGGCATACCACAGCACCAGAACCCACTCCTTCGTCTATGCAACCCCGAATAATTCCAAAAGGCAATTAGCGAGTCAAATAACGATGTCAGATTGTACAAACGTGCACCAACCCGTTTGACCGACATTTGGAAGATGTTCGCGCATCAAGATAATGGCTTTAATCCGGTCTTCCGATCTTGTTGCTCGCAGTTCACTAATCTCGACGATTTTCGGTTCTGAAAGTCCGGGGGGTTCGTATCGTATCTTTCTGTCTCTGGTGTGGTGGGAGAGAGAGAGGGGCAGATGGAGTCGAGCTCGTGTGGGAGTTGTAGTGCTCCGACATCCACGCCCTGACCGTGTTCGTCCTGAGAAGGGAGGAGCGAGGACTGCAGATCCCAGCATGCACCGCGAGAATCCAGCCGCTCAAGGGGAAAGGGGATCGCAACGGTGCGCTAAACTGCGAACCCTACCCGAGTAACAAAGTGAAAATACACCCTCTGTCTCAAGTAAACCGTCGCTCTCGGACTCAGCACGCGAGGGTCACTGAGTAGCACGTGCGTGTTTGTATCATTTCGCTTTCAAAATTGCACACGTGGGCCGGATCAAAACATTGAGACAAACATCGCAGCGGAATTAATAAACACCCTGATCGGTCTCGAACTGTTTCGATAGAGCCACGAGACTGATGTCCACTGCAGGACAGCCGAGAATCTATCATCAATAGTGGATGCACATGAAGATCCTCGCTAAAGTTACACACAATGATGGGTCAAGATGTTTATATTTCCAGCCTAAATTAAACCGAATCTCAATATGAGAAGCCCCGACTTCTTTGTTAAAACATGCTGCATAACACAAGAAGATATTTAACACATGAGTTAAATTTAAACAATATCATATAGCTAAATCTGTTTTAGGTGAATCGAAAACATGTTTAAAAGATTTTGGGATCCTCAGGTGGATTTACCCTGTTTAACTTCTCAAAAGCCCACCACTGACCTTCAACTGTTGTTTTTTTGCATGCAGGTGACAACAGCATCAGCTGTTGCAAAATATCTCTGGAGCTTCAACAGTGCTGCATTGTTACTAGGTTACTCTTCAGATGATATTGAGCAAATGTTATTGCTATTTTTCCTGAAACATCTGGGAATTTATAGTTTTTTATAGTTTCCCTGTTTGAAGGTTAAACCGTGTGGATTATTATATATAAGAACAAAGAATGAAAAGTTTTGTTTGATTATTTCATGCAAAAAAAGATCTGGAGACAAGAACCACCTTGATAACATCATTAGAAATACGTTCATTCTATTTGGTTGAGCTCATTAAAATGGCCTTCAAATGATTTTATAATTTAAAAAAAATCATGCTCCGGAAACAAAAAAACTGACCATATCGGTATTCATTTGAAGTAAAAACACAGGCTCTGTAAAGATATGATGATAACTAAATAATAAAAACATAATTATCTTGTGGATCTATGTCTGTTTTTGTTATATTTCAAAATTAGGTCAATTTAAGATATTTTTTTATTTTGCCTGTTTATTTAGTTATCTCAAAATAATAATTAATTTTTCAGCAGCGATGCAGAAACAATCTGGGGCTATATTCCTTGTATCAAGACAAGACAAGTGATAGTTAAATCAGGTCCATCAGCAGTCCAGTAGCCATTCACTGGCTTCTTTGATCTTAGATTTAACAAGCAACCCTTAGTTTTCAGACTCAGACACTGTGCATTATAAGATACACAGTGTGATTCAACATGTCAACCAAACACTTTTAGTATTATTTCTGCTTTATTTAGTGATAGTCACACAATTGCTTATTCTCCATTTTTTTTAAATTGCAAGCAACATCATGCAAACCTGCAAAACCGAAAATATGACTATATATTGCACAAATTGATCTTATATCCTACCAAACAAAACAATAACATCTTTCCAACGGATTGAAGCATCTTTCAGAGCACCACAGTCAGATGATGAAACTGACTTCATCACTTGTGGTCCAAATTATTTTCTGTTTAAGTCTGGTTTTGTCTGTAAATCACAATGACCATAATGTTCAGAAACCAATGCATATCTCGAGACCAAATCATTGTCACTGTCGTTTCTTCAGATGAAGTCTTGCAGCAAGATTACACATTGACTCGCAAAGTTTCCTCGAGCTGCCATTTGAATGCTTTTGGCACCAGAGCTTCGCCAGACCATGACCTTATGATTGAATGACTGCGTATAATACAGCCTATAACCCGGTGAAGTTCTGTTCAACGAGGGGACGAGCATACGTTTGATGATTAGCACAAGAATAAATAGACCTTTATTCCGACCGAAAAATACAGCGAATGACACTGCATCATCATCGGACAATAATACCACACATTTCTCCTCCTGAAACACATCTACGCTAACAGATGTGAAATGTAACATTTTGAGCCGATGACCTATTTTTGTCATAACTGCTCCGATGCAAACGGACCCCATAGACTGCGCTGAGAGCATCGCGTCCTCTTAAGGCTCTAACAATGATTTTGCCGTAAAAATACAGGGTATTAATTGTGACTGCAACATATGAGTAAGGCAATTATATCAGACAAGCGCAGTCACTGCAACGAGGACTAATTGCATTATTAAAAGCTAAAATATTGTAAACAAGACGAACGTGCCACACATGAATGCACTCTATCTATCTGTCTGTCTGTCTATCTATCTATCTATCTATCTATCTATCTATCTATCTATCTATCTATCTATCTATCTATGGGTCTTTCTGTCTGTCTATCTATCTATCTATCTATCTATCAGCTGACACATTAAGGAAAGGCCTATTGAGAGACACTGAAAAGTTTTACTTGATTCTCTCAATTTCCAGCCTCCATTAGCTGCTTTAAACAGGCCTGGGGTGACTGCACATGGGCGTCATCGCTTGGGCAACGTTTACAACTTAGTTTCAAAACAATTAAAAAGAACTTGCACGGGAAATGACAACAGAAAGGCCGTGCAACAGTGCAAACTGGGGTGTCTAACCGGTAAATGCTCCACAGCATGACTGGGGTAATGTCGCAAGGGTGGGAGAGAGCACATGAAAGTGGGCAGGTTGAGGGGATGCAAAAGACATCCAAACTTATTGCAACGTGAATTAACGCGTATTTGCGCGATGCATCACTTTTCGTAGGCCTTAACGCACATAATGACATCGGCTGTTGTGATCGCGGGCGGTCAGTTTAGGACACAGCATTATCCATATATTTTCAAATGATACCGCATGTTGTATTTGCACTGTATTAATCCATCCAACCGTTTCAGATAGTTAGCTCTCGTCATGACAGGATGTTAGGACTTTGATGCACTCATGTACAAGTGCAAAGTTTAGAGAGTTGACTGTCGCCCTCCATTGCGTTGTGCAATGCCCCCTTTAATGCCCCCTCGCTCGCCAGTATAGCGCCTTTGTTATTAATCGCATGGAATCGCGCCGCCTTACCTTAACGGCCCCAAACTGTTTTCCTATGCCTCTGAACTTGACGTATTCATCCAAATGCAGGGGGAAGTGCCCGTGCCTGTTGTTTTCGTTACCGTCCGATAGTATGATTCAGTGGAGGATTTAAGACTGTGAATGTTGGGCTTCTCCCCGCGATCTTCCCTCATCGCCGCAGCAGCTGGAGAAGAAAATCGCGCACGCTGGGTCCTAACGCCGGCCACTTTCCCACAGGTGACCAGGCTCCGTAGCCGCGTGCACTGGTTACGAGCTACGCTCCTCTGGCTTCCTCCGGAGTCCTGTCTGGTCAGAGTTCATGCAGACAGGTAAACAGACTTAGCTATAAGTTTGAACGCAATTTATGGGTTGACTTTAAGATTTTCACATACAACCATAATCTATCCAAATCTGATAAAAGGTTTTCATGTTTTTTGAACACGAAATAATCATGCAAGGAACTGCATTGTGGTTCCAGATATAGATTATGGACTGGCCCAAATAGGGCCCCTGACTGCCAGGGGCCTCTAACCGAGCTAGATAAAACTGATAGAGAAGTGAAATAAATGAAGAAATCTGAAACAGAATTTGTTGCAGCTTTAATGTTGACGTGGTACCTTGTTGCAATGTTTTATATACATAATGTGTTCATATTGTAGGCTAATTGCAGTTTTATTTACAGTGTAATTTCTCATTATTTGGACATTGCATCTCACATCTGCAACACCAGGGAGCTTACAAAGAGAATTGTTTTTAATGGAACTGTACCTGTTCTTGTGTTGATACAAACAGCAGTAGCAATTAAAAAGTGCAGTAATTTATTTATAACTTACAATGGCATAGACTTAAGTTCCAGGGGAAAATGCAATTAGTGACTAATCGTCATTTTTTGTGTGCATTTGAGACTGCACTATATAGCTTTTTGGCAATGCTATAAAATCAGGGTCTTAAGGGGAGTGAAACCAAGAAGAAAAATGTGCACATTACACAGGCCTGTGGTGGCAGGTTAATTGCTTATCTTTCAGAAACTGAGAGGCGTTAAAGAATTCAAGCACTTGGGGTGTAAATTAAAGAAATTGCATGATTGAGTGACTGTCTTTTGCAGTTCTTCACTCTGGATCTACCAAGCCTTTTAATCTTTATGCAGAACCCCCAAATGCTGAATGACCTTACATGCGATATTGAGTTTGTAATAATGACCTGGACAAAAAAAGTCAAACATTTGTCAAACTCTTTCAAACATAAACTCTTATTTTACATCAGAGCAGCCAAAATAACAGAACCTTTTACATTTAGCAGATGCTTTTCTCCAAAGCGACTTACAGTGCAGTGCATTCAGGCTATACATTTATTGTCAGTGTGTGTGTTCCCTGGCAATTGAACCCACAACCTTTTGCACTGCTAACACAATGCTCTACAACCGAGCCACAGGATTTCACAAGCATGCTTATGGTAAAATGAGAAACAGTGTGTTATTTTAATTAAAAAGTGTATCAAATTTCATGCACCCATTTTGCCCAAAGCAATGTAATGAAGAGAATATATTGAGCTGTCTGCATATTAACCCCACAATGTCATCTGAAAATATCTGAGGTTTGGAGTCAACTGATTATTTCACTTACTGATTAATCCTGAGATAGATAGATGGATGATAGATAGATAGATAGATGAATGGATGGATGGACGGACGAACGGACGGACGGACGGACGGACGGACGGACGATAGATAGATAGATAGATAGATAGATAGATCTATAGATAGATAGACGGACGGACGGACGGACGGATGATTGATAGATAGATAGATGAATGGATGGATGGACGGACGAACGGACGGACGGACGGACAGACGGACGATAGATGGATAGATAGATAGATAGATAGATAGATAGATAGATAGATAGATAGATAGATAGATAGATAGATAGATAGATAGATAGATAGATAGATAGATAGATAGATAGATAGATAGATAGATGGACAGATAGATAGATGGACAGATAGATAGATAGATAGATAGATAGATAGATAGATAGATAGATAGATAGATAGATAGATAGATAGATAGATAGATAGATAGATAGATCAGCATCCACAGGCCTAATAATGTGTATTGTGTTTTATTGATTTAATTTCACATAATACCTTTTCAATCTATTTTATGGTCCTTTATATGGGTGGATTGAGCGTTTAGCCTACGTTACAAATACAAATATTATTAAGTAAGAGAAGAAACATTAACCATTCAATGCAATTTATCATGCATGCAAAGTCTTCTACTTTGGTCTCAGAATGACTTTGGTGGCCGCAGAAGGCATGGCTCTGACCCCGCGCTGAATGTCTGAACTGATCCACGAGCAGCACATAACCAACGATCAGAAAACAGCCAACCTCAACAACACGCTTAAAAAAGACTCGTATGCTTTAAAATCGAGGTGGTGGTTTTCTTTATTAGTAGTAATGAGACTGGCCTATTTGGGGTCGGTCTTTTTTCTATCGTTCGCACGACCTATATGTAGCAAGTGGTTCCATGGTGTAGTGGTTATCACGTCTGCTTTACACGCAGAAGGTCCTGGGTTCGAGCCCCAGTGGAACCAAGCGTTTTTCATGTCACAGTTGTAGAGATTTGGTCCTTTCAACGACGTCGTGGCTTCTACAGGATCGTACCGTTTCCTGGTGAACTGGTTTCAAATCAACCATGTACGCGTTCTGTGTCTGTGACGCTAATTCTATGCAGAGAGCTATATGAAAAAGGAACTCTGCGTGCTATAACTAAATCACATTTGTATAATTTGGTAGATAAATTAGGCAAATTGCAACGTCATTAGCTAAACCGTAAATACAATCATTGGGTTAATGACGGTGACAAGCAACATACTAGCGGCGTGCTAGCGTGAAGTCAAATATAGTGTTAGTGCGACCTCTACTGTTAACTGTAATCTCTGCTTGACTGCTGTTCCAACAAATCCAGTCAACAATTAAAGTAGACTTCATCAGACTTCATCATTGGACAGTGCTATAGGTCACATGTTGCTGCAACGCCACGGTCTTGTTGATAACCAGGGAAAGACACACACTAATAAAACACAGGCTATATTAATTTAATGCACTGTAACATTTTTCCAACAAAACTTATATTTGAATTTTCAACAGAACAGAGACTTAACGTTTTTCTTACTACTAATATGTACTTTAAAGTATACTATAATGTACCTTTAATGTACAAATATGTACTATTTAGGGGTAAATAAGGTACACATATGTACCTTTTATCCTTTACGTCCCAGTAACTCCTCTAAAATATGTTATCAGCTGAAGATATCATAAGATCATAAGATGATAACTGGGGTTAAAAAGTCAGGGGAAATTCAGAAAATTCAGTGGTGGTGTATCAAGAGCTCTTTTAACTGCAGATGCACATTCTTTTACATTTAGTACATTTCGCCATACAATTTCCTTTGAACAGTTTTAGTAATGGCAGAACATGAGACTGATATTCAATATTTTTAGAACCGAAATTGGGTTTGTTCATATGACATCATTCAGTTATAGGCTATATGAAGCTTTCTATTCGTACCACAACTATTTCCAGACCAAACGGCAACTAACAAACACGATTCTGGTCATTTTGGACTGAATATGATTAGTTCCAGACCTCTTTAATCTCAATAAAATGAACTAGAACGCCATTTAAAATAATCTAATACATAAATTTTGCAAAGAATTTGCTCTAATCCACATTTGTAAACATAACTGCTATGTTGTGATACATTTGTTTACAGTATCAAATTTACACTCTCCATAATGTTGAGCAAAATCATGGCTGAACAATAAAGGATTTTCTGCGTTTCATTTGTGGTTTATTGACAACATAGGGGATGACATTGTCCTAACTAAACAGATTTACAAAAAACTGATAAATATAGCTTATCATGTCTTTGCATTTTCTTGATTTAATATAAGGATTGGAGCTGTCCAAGGTTCTGAAGGAACATGTTACATGATTTACAGTGATAGTAAATAACAAACAAAATAATGAACATGTTCTTGATGGATATATCTGTAATAAGATAAAATATCTTAACATAAATATATATATTGGTCCTGCTGTGCTAGTACTAAGTGAACTGACAAAAAAAGACTGACAAGACTGACACACTAACAAGTGTGATGTTACTCAGATGCTAAAAATCAATTTGCAGTATATTGCAAGAACAAGTCAAAATGTGGTCAGATTCTTTTTTTAATTTCACAAACATACTTGACATAAATTAAGTTCTTAATCGGTGCAGTAACCGGTGAAGCCAAAACTCATTAGATGTTTGCAAGTAAAAGTTCACCCATAGAATTTCTCATGCTGTTATTTCAATATAGTGAAAGGTAATAGGGACCAGAGGCTGCCAGACTGCAAGAAGAGCACATAAGTACTGTGAAAGCCTTATAAAAATATTCTGACTCATGCATCATATTCCAAGTCTTCTGAAGTCATACAATAGCTTTGAATTGAATATCTGTGTTTTGTATACTGTACAACGAAAGAAGACCATTCAGGATTCATAAAATGTACAAGGTAAATTATTTATATTTTTGAGTGATGTGTTACTTTTCAATTATTCCAAATAAAATATGTTAAAATAATTCAATTAAAAGCAGCTAAAGAGACACAAATCAAGATTCAGTGCAATACTTGAAAAATATTTCTTAAACGGCATGGAGAAAAATCCCAAACTTTACTTGTATAATTATAATTCATTTTGAATTTGAATTTATTTGTGTAGAGGTTTTGTTATACATACTGTTCTAAAAAGAAAACAAAGCGAAACGAAAAGAAAAATAGTGTCATACAGCCCTCTAGTGAGCATGTTAAGGGCGACAGGGTAGAGAAACATTTCTCTGAGATATTTAGGTTGATGTTTAGGTTGAGCCCCCTACATGCTCTATATCAACTCTCACTGTGAACATTATTTAATTGTTTTTAATTGTTTATTTTTTAAATGTTTACAGCAATTCTGCATCCGGAAAATCCCATCAAGAAAACTGCTCTACTTGCTTTCACTCCTTAAAAATTTAACATTGCGTTAACATGTTAACATAAACTTTTATTTTACTCCACTGACACAAAAATGTATTAAATGGGACACTCAAGACCTGATTTAGTGGGAAAATGTATGCTATTCCTTGACTTCACATATTATTCTAAGGAAGAAGAAAAATTGTGGATTATTCAATTAATGTTAATGTTGACTAAAGCTCATCCAGGCAGTAAATTGACAATATTATATATTATATTAATAAAAACGTGTGTGAGCTCAGTAGCCCTATTATATTTGAATTAAATATGTGTTTAACAATAGCCATTTTAATTTTTTATAAAAATCACCATGCATTTTTAATTCTCCTTTTTTTGTGTGTGTTTTCTCTTGTTCGTTGTTTATGATGCTGTATAATCTTGTGCATTGAATAATGCTCAAATATTTCTGAAAAGGAGATTTAGCAGGATAAAGGGGTTATTCAGACTCTTATTTTGAAATATTAACGCACCGCACGTGAAGCGCCATCTTTACTTTTACCCAACGGTCTCTGGCTTCTCATCGGTCTAGGCTGGTCATTTTTCGTGTTAGCTGTAATTTTATCATTGAATATATGGCGAGTTCAGCATTTGCTGCGGCAGCTGCAGCTGCCAGAGACCCGGCCGTGGACCGCTCGTTACGCTCGGTTTTCGGTATGTATGCATGCAGAGATTGGGGTAACGTTAGTTTGTTTCTTGCATCTAACGTCACTATTCATAAGTTCCATTAGCTGCTAAGCTAAACCTCACTCACCTACAGTTAGTAACAACTAAAACTCCAGGATAAGATTATGTACCACCTTATTATTTTACAATATATATTTGCTAGACTTAACGTTATACATTACTATTAAAAATATTGTTATTAGCTAATTTTACGTACATTCTCACGTATACACAATAAAAAAGGTGCAAAAACTATTGCAGATATGGATGAATTGATGCAGTGGAGTAAGTGATGAAAAGTAACGTTAGCATATAAGATGAGCTTCAAAACAGATGCTGCTACAGTAAACCAGTTTGCAGCATTGTTCCTTATTGTTTGTATTTTGGTAACAGTGGGAAACATCCCATATGAGGCCACAGAGGAGCAACTGAAAGACATCTTCTCGGAGGTTGGACTTGTCGTCAGTTTTAGGTATGCACAATAATAGACTCAATAAATCAATATGCTTTGGTCACTTCAGAGTTAACCTGGTTTTGAAAACGTCTTGCAGGTTGGTGTATGACAGAGAAACAGGTAAGCCAAAGGGATATGGCTTTTGTGAGTACCAGGATCAGGAGACGGCGCTCAGTGCCATGCGCAACCTGAATGGCCGAGAGTTCAGCGGCAGAGCCCTCCGCGTCGATAACGCTGCTAGTGAGAAAAACAAAGAGGAGCTCAAAAGTAAGGTTTGAACCAAATGTAATATTCTATCCAAAGGACGTTTTTATTTCTAAATCTTGCGTTTGACCTGCATGCTTGTTTCCACAGGTTTGGGGACTGGAGCTCCAATTATTGAGTCTCCTTATGGAGACGGCTGCACACCAGAAGAAGCCCCGGAGTCCATCAGCAGGGCAGTAGCCAGCCTGCCTCCAGAGCAGATGTTTGAGCTAATGAAACAGATGAAGGTGAGGATAGGAAAGTGGCCTGTTCAATTTAAGACTGAAGTTTCAGATCATTGAGGGTCCAAAATACATTTAGAAAACAAGATACTTAAAGGATTGGGTCTAGTTCACCAAAAAACACAATTCATCATATAACCCTCATGTTGTTCCAGATTCGTAAGACTTTTGTTCATTTTGAAATGCATATATTTTGTTAGAAAACCTGTGAGAATTTTCTGCTCTATTGAAAGTCCATTCATTCAAAACTTAAATATTGCAAAAAAGTTTGTAGAATACAAACATTTTGTATCTGTGTAGATTAATGGTTATATGTGCATAAAACCTTAAATGACATATTTTCATTAAAAAGTGATTGTTTTAATTCATAAGACTTAGATCTGACTGCTTAGATTTATATGGATTAATTTGATGTTTTTTTTACTTTTGAAAGTTGTGGACTTTCAATGGAGCCACAGAAATCTGAGATTTTGGTAAAAAATATATTTATTTAGAAGATAAGCAAAAGTAATACAGGTGTGAATTTACATGAGGGAGAGTAAATGATGACATAATTTCAATTTTTAGGGAGTTTATTCTTTTAATTGCTAGTAATCTTATTTTTTCCAATTATTAGATTCGAAAAAATTGCCAGGTCTGTGCATACTTTGTTTGGTATGTTTAGACAGATTAAAAAACAGTGTTTTACTGAACAAACTATGGCTCTGTCTTTAAATAAAATAATGATAAAGTCTGTCATTATTGCTGCAACACTTGTACAGCAGTTTATAGTGGTGTTGTGAGTGGGGGAATATTTTTTGAAGTGCTTCCACTTTCAGATGCAAAAAAATGTGGTTGTTAGTAGATTTATCGTCCTGTTCTTGTTTGTACAGCTATGTGTGCAGAACAGTCCCCAGGAGGCCCGGAACATGCTCCTGCAGAACCCTCAGCTTGCTTTTGCCCTGCTGCAGGCTCAGGTGGTTATGAGGATTGTGGACCCTGAAATCGCTCTGGTAAGATCATGGAATGCCTCTGAAGGAACACACTATAGAGAAATGGAAAGTGTCTTAGTACATGAATGGAAAAGACTGAGAACATCATATTAACCTCGTTAAATAAGTATTCTTGCAAAAAAATCAAGGATAATGACAGTAGTTTGTATCTGCTTTTGTATGTGGAATTTTAAGCCAAGAGAAAAATCATGTTATTCTCATAGAAAATGCTCCACCGTCTAGTCCTCATCCTGGCAATGCTCCTGTCTCTCAGCCTCAGCCAATGGTCAGTTTTACAGCTTTGATCCTTTCCTGAACACTTGTATCAAGAGATGCATTAAATAGTAGTACTGTTCAAAAGCTTTTGAAAGAAGTATCTTATTCTCACCAAGCATGCATTTATTCGATCAAAATATACAGTAGAAGTTTTGTGAACTATTGCAATGTAAAAAAATCTGTTTTAATATTTAAGATGTAATTTATTCATGTGAATTTTCAGCATCATTACTCCATTCTTCATTGTCACATGATCCATTATTCATTCTAATATGCTGATTTGCTGCTCAAGAAACATTACTTATTATTAACAATGTTGAAAATAGTCGTGCTGCTTAATATTTTTGTGGAAATCTTTTTCGTTATTTTTTTTAAGGATTTTTTTATTAAAAAAGAGCATTTATTTCACACACAGAATTAAAAGAAAAAAATGACCAAGCGTTTGATTGGTTGGGTGTTTTAGTCTTTTTGTGCTATAAAAACATTCACAATCTGTCACAGATTGTGTGTTTTGTCTGAGTTAGGTTCATGGTCAGTCAAGCCGTTTTGCTTATTCACGGTGTTAACGAGTAATCTTCTGTTGATCTTGTGACTCACAGCCAGGTATGCATGTGAACGGAGCCCCACAGATGATGCAGCCTCCACAGATGGGAGGTGGAGTACCCGGACCAATGCAAGGACAGGGACCCATGGGACCAGCTGGTAAGCTTGGTTTTCCTAGGATTACTTTGGTGCTTATGTATATGTTTGCATGGTTATAGAGGTTAACCTTTTGGTCTCTTATTTTACAGGTGGGATGCAACCAGGCCCAGTGCCCATGGATAGAGGACCAGGTATTCATTTTAGGCATTCAGAATTATGTGTATGATTTTATACTTGATATTGCTGTGGCTGTTGTTTATATTATATCATACGCATTTGCTTCCCATTACACGCATTTGCTTTTTCAGCAAATTTTTAAGTATTTGCTCAGTATTTAGAAGTAGTATCGTTGTTTTATATAATTTCAGACATTCACAGTCATTGTGAGAAATGATGATATCACTACATGGTTTCTGTCCACAAGTGAGCAGTGTTGGCCAACAAGTCTGCTGCACTAAAATAGGCTTTTATGTAGTGATTTCGTTTGTATTTTCTCAAACATTTGGTTTAGTCAGTGTTGTTGTGCTAAGATACTCAACCGTAAACATTTAGATGGCATATAATTATATATAGGCAATAAAAAAAAATGACTAATTTTTGTGTGCACTACTGATAAAAGGTTGTTGGTTAGTATACATTTTTTTTATATCTAAGCTTTATATTACACACCTTTAGCAAGGATTCATTAAATGAGTCAAAAGTGACAGTAAAATAAAAATCTATTTTCCACAAAACTATTATGTAGCACCGTTTTCTACTGTGGTAATAATAATAACTATTAGTTGAGCACCAAGTCAGCTAATTTAATTATATTTGAAGAATCATGTGATGCTGTAGTCTGGATTAATGGGTGCTGAAAGTTCACAGGAATAAATTACATTGTGATTTCTTTTTTTTATTATTGTAAAAGTTCGCA
The DNA here is from genome assembly GCA_027564155.1 of Gymnocypris eckloni scoliostomus. Lineage (NCBI taxonomy): Eukaryota > Metazoa > Chordata > Actinopteri > Cypriniformes > Cyprinidae > Gymnocypris > Gymnocypris eckloni. The sequence goes on from CM050426.1 coordinate 21,020,489, forward strand.
ATATTACCGTTTTGGTGAGCATAAGAGACTTTTTTTATTACCAACCCCAAATATTTTTGTGTATACTTAATTTTATATATTGATATATTGCATTATAGGACACTTTGATTTCTAGATATTTCTATCTGCATTAGCCAATTAAAAACCACTACTCTAACCCATGTCCATTAACATCAGTACAAGCATCCCTGGGTAATACCAGTAAGTGCTTCCATGCGCTGTCTCAGTTCTGTCTCCTGTTCTCTTCACTTAATGCTGACCCAGGAACCCTTCAGGACGCTTCATTGGGAGCAGTTGGGCAGGCTGGTATCGAGCGCTCTCAAGGTATCATGGGTATAACTCTGGTCTGCTCTGAACAGGCCTGTCAGTAGTCTCACCTGCTCATTGTTTTACCCCTTCGTGCACCTTTGTAGTGTACTTCTTATTCTCCATCTACCCATTACACTTGAACCATTTGACAGCAGTACATGGAACATCCATCACGTCAAAGAAAGAGTGTGCAAAATACCACATAGAAAAAGTGAATCAGTTCAAACAGTTGACCCCAAAAACATTGTAAAAGGCACAGTTGACAGCACTAATCACCGATTATCACATGGTCATGAATAGTGTTGAAACATAGGTGTGTTCTGCTGTATTGTGTTGCTGAAACCAAAGTGCTTGAGGAGTAAAGACAACACATTGTAAACAGTTTTAACCTTTTATTGAAACATTTCCAAAACCTGAACAATGAAGTCTTGTTGCCTAATGGAATGTGCCAATGTAGCAGAATAGAGCTGAGTATTGATGAGTTTCACTTTAAGATGTTGAAATCCTCTTTATCAATGTCACTGTGACAGCTGAAACAAAATCCTTTTGTTCGTGAAGTGGAACCTTTTTGTTTCTTTCAGTCTAATTTCCTTGACGCTTCAGGAATTGTCTTGGTGTATCATAACGGTGTCATACCTGCGAAACAATACAGCCTTGTTATTCATGTTCTTTGATTAAAAGGACATGTCCAAGTTTTGACATGTTTGTGTAATAACATTTGACATGAGTTTCTTTCATCATTTTGATTCTATAGCCAATTATTTTTGTGAGTTTTGGCAAAGTGACAAAGCGTGCATTTTTCAAAACCAGTTTTCATGTAAATGTTTTCTTTTTGCAGTGCCGATAGTAGATCCACGCGCTCCAATGCGAGGGGCCCCTCAAGGCCCTCCAGGGCTCCCACCCAGAGGCCTGCTTGGCGACGGTCCGAACGACCCGCGAGGTGGATCATTGGTTAATGTCACTGGAGAAATGGTGGAGCCTGGGTAATGGATACTAACAGTGTTGCAGTGACAGTTAGATGATCACAGCTGATCATCGAAAAAATATTCACAATAGGCTCATTCGTATTATCAGAAAGCTTTACACTTCCCTAATTCAAATGTGATTAACCCTATAAAGAAGTCAAAATGTCTGAATAAATGTCTAAATTTTTACTGATGAAAATATATATATATATTTTTAAATGGTCGGTCATTTCTTAAATGTTTTTGAAAGTAGTCTCATCACCAAGGCTGCATCAAAGATAGAGTGAAACTGATATTGTGAAGTAGTACAATATAAAATAAATGATGTTTTATAGTTAATTGTATGCAATTCTTTTATAAAAATAGTTGTTTTAAAATGTAATTTATTCCTGTGAAGGCAACGCTGTATTTTCAGCTGCCAGTGCTCCAGTCTTCATTGTCTCACAATCCTTCATAAATCATTCTAATATGATGATTTAGTGCTGTAGAAACATTATTATTATCAATGTTGAAAACAGTTCTGCTTAAATCTTTGAGGAAATTGTGGTATTTTTTATTTTTGGATTATTTGATGAACTAATTGTACAGTATTTATTTGAAATCGAAGTCTTTTATAACATAGACGTTTTACTGTTAATTTTGATACATTTAATTCATCCTTACTGAATGAAAATTACCAAAAGAAGAAAAAAAATCTTTATGAGCCCAAACTTTAGAGCGGTATTGTACATCACCATTGATATTGATCTCCATTGATTTGTTTCTTTTGTAGGTAATTTTTATTATGTTGTTCACTTACAGGCATGGTTACATAGGAGGCCCTCCACAACATCAGGGGCCACCCATGCATATGGGGCCCCCAGACATGCGTGGCCCTCATGACATGAGAGGAGGACCCATGATGGGAGAACCTAGAGGTCCTATGATGGAGCAGCGTGGTCCACCTATGGAGGCAAGAGGTACTTGGATGTGGTTTCCCTTTATTTGTTGACTTTGCTTGGTTATCTTTATGGACCCTTTTCATAGACTGATGGTGCGTTTCAGTGTCAATTGAAAAGTAAAATCCTGCAAGTGTTTTTTTTTTTTTTAAGTAGCTTCCCATTCACTGCAATAGAAGTTTACGCAACTACGATGATGTCTGAGAAAACCGGAAATGTGAAAAGGGTCCAATGCTGGTTTCACTCCTTTCTGAAGTAAATCTCTGTTTTAAGGTTTCTCTTCCGGATATGATTTAAAACATTTTTCTTCCTCAAGGTCGTGATCCAAGAGCTGTTGATGCTCGGGGTCCGATATCTGGCCAGAGGGTCCCTGTGGCTGGTGGAATGCAGGGTCCTCCCCCCCACGGCATGGGACAAAGTGCTCCACCAGCACCGAGACCTGTAAGAGTTCCAGACTCCTGTCATTTTGCATTTTCAAACCTCTTACTGTCTAGGACCCCCAAATGTGATCATTCCGTTGTTTCCGCTGAAATAAAAAGGAAGCTGTCGATTTTCAAGTCAACAGAACCGGTGTTTGACAAATACTAAATTTGAAAGCACGTTTGCAGATTTTAAATTATTAGCTTTTTAAAAATGTATTTTGTCTTTAGTGCACTATTATAATTAGTGCTGGGCAAAGATTAATCGCATCCAAAATACTTTTTTGTTTACATATGTGTGTTCTGTGTATATTTGTTTTTATATATAAATACACACACATGCATGTATTTAAGAAAATGTTATGTTTATATATATATAAGTGTATTTATATATAAAATGAAATATATACATGTAAATATTTTCAAAATAAGTATGTGTGTGTCTTTTTATTATATATATATATATATATATATATATATATACACATACATAAATATGCTCAATACACACACATATATTACATGTACACAAAAACTTTTATTTTGCATATGATTCATTGTTGCCCAGCACTAATTATAATATTAGAAAACATTTTTTATTCAGATTCAGTTGCATAGGACTTTTGACAAATATTGTTCTGAAACAGCTTTACAGAAAATGTTTTACAAATAATAATAAACTTAGGCGTAAAAAAAAAATGTAATAAATAAAAACTAAACATTTAGTAGCTACTTATACGCTGATGTTCTGCTCAATAAGCATTTATTCCAATTCCAAATTATTGGGGAGAAATGTGTGCTACTTTATTTCAATTGTTTTTAGAAAGTATACTTTTGAACAGTTTCAAACGAGTAATAAATATACCCCCCCCCAAATAAAAATAAAAACTATATGCATTTTTGTTCATATATTTGAGCAAAAGCACTTCATAATTTTTTCTTTCCTCAATTTTCCACGGACCCCCTGTTGCAGCCACGTTTAAACAGCCCTGTCAAAGAACACTGAGGGCCAGTTTTACTAATCAGGACAAATTAGCGTGAGAGCGCAGTTCCAAAACAGTGCCGATGGGCGTGGACATTTCTGCAGGTGATTTACTAACAGTGTGCAAATTAAAGAACACAGACACATGTCATTTACATATCGACCAACGCAATACCAAGTGTAGCACAAATTAGCATTGGCGCAAATAAAGAAATAAGCCACAGTGCATTGAAAAGAACCAGAGGCCAAACAATGCTAGAAGTTTCAAAAGAGCTGGTATTGCGTGGTTCAAAGTCATGATATGTGGCGAATGATATGTTGTTCTGGCATTCAAAATAAATGAATACATGTGGAAATAATTCTCTCCCTTCTTCCACGCGCTCTCGATTCTCTGCGTTTCTCCTCCTAGCAACAATAATTGCAGCCACTTCAAGCGCAAAATAGTTTGACATGGTTTTTTGGATGTTAAATAATGGCACAAATGCCAGTAATTCGATGAGAGCAAACATTAGTAAAACACATTGCGTGATTCATTTTAATACTCTCCTCCCATAAGTTTTGCGTTTGAAAGGTAAACTCCTAGAAATGCATATTCAATAAGGTCAGGCGAAAAATAACTGTCCACGCCTTTTCAGCGCTAATTTATCACTGCGCGTCTTTAGTAAAACCTGACCGTACTATTTTAATGCCAAAAGACGGTTTGCACTGGCGCAAGCTGTTAGTAAAACTGGCCCTATGCAGCTTGCAGTATTACATTTAAATGTCTGCATCTTTTAATCCCATTTGTCTTTTAACAGGGTCCTACATCAGATGTGTCATCACAAGACCATGAGAAAGTGAGTGTCTTTTTTCCCCTACACACTTTTGGATGACATGGTCCTCCTTATGTTTTCACTGAAACTAAAACTTCCAATGACAGCTATTTATCATTACATTCCTAAAAGTTTACTAAAGTAATTATAACCATATCTATTGTTTAGGACAGTTCAGACTTGCATCGCTTCATTCTGTTTCAGTGTCCAGATTTTCCAGAATTACTAGTTCACTTTTTAATGTCGATTTAAATGTTGACAGACCTGTTAGATTTTTTTTTTTTATGTAACATTGCTTCGGTCTCATAGATAATAATCTATATGCTGTTTTTCCACATTCCCAGGCTGCCTTGATTATGCAGGTCCTGCAGCTGACCCCAGAACAGATCGCCATGCTGCCACCAGAACAGAGACAGAGTATCCTGATACTGAAGGAACAGATTCAGAAGACAGCAGGCGCACCCTGAAAACTCATCGTATGACGTGAGTTCTTTTCTTTCCTTTCATCCATCCTAAAACAGCCTATTATGATCATTACAAGCTCTGTGATGAAGCAGATCATGGGTTTTCTCAAGTAAGAGGGATTCATTTGGGTTATTGCAAGTCTGAAAATCTGACTCTACAACTTTATTGCAGGAACATACGCATCCGATCAGACAACCATCCCCTGGCTGCTTTTGTATTGGTCTGGATCCACATCTGTAATGTTGTTCTTTTGGTTTATAGTGGTATTTTCTTATTTCAAGTGAGATCAGTTGTATATTAACAGTAGTAGTTCACAGTTTACTGCTCATGAAAAATAAACAACTGGAATTTTTTTCAATGCAGAATTTAATTCCTGCCTTCATAATTTATTTTTAAATACAGTTTATAAAAGACATGATATATATACAGTATTAACAATTTACATCTTGGATGATAAAGTTGGTTTGACTGTTTAAAGGTTACAAAACAAGTGACTAACCATACGTGACATGTTAGATCAGATATGTGCTTTAACAAGGAGATGAAATTCCACAATCCTTTTCAGTAACTTCTTTCTTTAGAGCTGTGCACTTGTTTACATAAGGAGGCACTTATAAAAACAGTACGTTGTGGTGTTTCCCTGATTCTTTGATCAGGTTTGATTGATTTTTGGTGATTCATTCTTAACCAGGAACTTGGAAAGCCAAATCTACAAAACAACAATGAATGGACCTTTGACTCACACGGAATTAGTCTCTTCCAGCAATTAGTTCACTTTCCAGGAAGAAGTCTTTTTTTTCTTCCTCATTGTCACAATGCAGAATAATTTAGAGATTTGAGAAATGGCAATTCATGATACTGCTGAAGTGCACAATCCAAATTCAAGAGAATTAGGTTTCCTGTGAAAATCTTTCTCAGAAGTTCTCTTTGTTGAAGTAAAACTTGGTTTTCCGGGGATCCACGTCAGAGTATTTCACACATCTCTTCTCCAAGTCCTTGGCTAAGGCTTGTGGGCCACACAAGAAAGTTCCAACCACAGACCTGTGCATATTTAAAGTGTAGTGTTTAGTTTGGTGTTGGGCTATTTTTGAGTGTCACCTACGGGAATCTATAACATGAAACGTTTTTTTGAAACTTACGATGGGTTCTCTTGCCTAACTTGTTCAAATTCTTTATCCCAGTTCGGTCGGCCATAACGAGTCTTTTGTTTTAGACCGGTGATGATATCTATATCTTTATCAAAATGCACCATTGCATGGTTTACCTGTAAATACAAGATTTGATGTTCTGTGATTAATTCATATTTCAGTTTAGGTCAACCTGTTTTTCAAATTACAGTGGTTTTATTGCACGTACATGACTCTGGTCCCATCCGGTGAGGTAGAGTTTATACGTAAGGAAGTCCCTCAATCCTCGTTCCTCCATTTCTTTCTCAAGAACCTGTAGGAGATCTGCAAACCACTCAAAGGCGTTTGTCTCTCTACACAGCCAGTAGAAGTAAATCTAAACACAAAAGTCAGAAATGAACAGGAAACGTTTTCAAGGAATCCTGGACTTGATCTAGGACATGAAGGCAACCTTTGTAATATCACAGTAACGACTACAACTAAAGTGATTGTGCTCGACCTTTGCACCCAACTTACTTATTTTGTGCAGCATGATCTTACCCTCTTTGTTCGTAGTTTGGGGTTCGAGTCTTTAAACTTGTACCAGATGGACTTCAGGATAGAGGCAAATGGGGTCACTCCAATCCCAGCACCCACCAACATGCTGACCTCATAATCAAATACATCCTCACTCGCAGTTCCAAACGGGCCATCCACGGCCATCCTGAAGCAAAAAATAAACATTTTCTTGATCTATTACTGCTCTTGTGTGTAATTTTCCATATTTTAAATGTTTTCCATAAATGAAGAGCTGCAGCTTGAAGAATACATTAATATTTAATGCCATAAACTTTAAAAAAATAAAGGTTTGTTATTGGCATCTATGGTTCTATTAAGAACATTTAAAATCCACAGAACCTTTCCATTAGACAAAAGGCTCTTTATAGTGGAAAAGGTTCTTCAGATTATAAATAATTCTCATACTAAGAAAAAAAGTTTTTTCTTAGAACACTCTTAAAAAGGGGTTGCGCCAATGGGTTCCCAAATAATTTTTAAGAGAACCTTTGTTTTTAGAGAATTAGTAAAATGGCTAAAAGTACATACATGGGTCCTTGCCCACCCTCTGGTAGGTTTTCGACCATCTTGATGAGCTTTTCAGTCCAGTCTCCAACGGAGCGGATGTGCACACTAAAGAAATCCTCTTCCGGGGCTGAGGTCATGGTAAATGGATGCCACTCCAGCTGAGAAATGGCTGGACAATTGAGGAACACATACTGACCGACTTCCATCTTGAATCCAGGCTTCACCAGCTGTAGTTCCAACACCTTAGATGGGCGGATTACAATCTAAAATGCAAGAATGGAAACCGTTTGTCATTACAGAACAACTGTACTGGGGTTAAGATGAACAATATCGTCCATGAAGACTCACCTTCCTATAACAGACAGGCTGCATGTAGCGAAAGAAACGAAGCAGCCGCTCACATAGATAAATTATCATTGGTCCAATTACCCACATCCAGGTCTGCAACAGGATTCAGCAAATTGAAATCAGTAAGCACTCAAATAAGTCTATCACAGGCTTATGTAGTTTTAAATGTGACGACTTTTACCTGAGGAAACCCTCCTGCAAACTGTGGAATTGGACATTCGGGAATTTTCCCCCAGGTCTCTGGCTGATCTTCACAAAGGGAATTATTGTGAGGTGGATCGGTCGCTTGCTGACTTCGCACAATGCGCCTGGACAGAAACCAATAAGCATGTTTTAATTACTCTTAATAATCTACAAATCAGTTTTTTTTTTATTGGGCTAACCCAGTTAATAGATCTTACCCTGCACCGTGGAAAACTAAACCAGCAAAGAAAATGATGAAAAGGTGATGCGTGTACCAAAAGACCTCAAAATAGCTTCTGCGAATGACTTCCATTGATGAAGTGATTATGAGGATGAGGGCAAGAGTTATGACGACTCCTGTGAGACCCGCAATAGTGGTGAATACGAGAAGCGTTGGAGTCTGGAGTACAAGGAAACAAGATTATAGCAGGCATATCACACCACATAAGCAATACAGTGTGGAGCTCATTCGTATACTACCATTCAAGTTTGTGTAAGTTTTTTTTTATGATAGCCAAGGCAGAATTAGTGTTATCAAAAATCCTTTACAAATTTTAACATATTAGAAAAAGTAATTTATTCCTGTGATGCAAAGCTGAATTTACTCCAGTCCTCAGTGTCACACAATCATTCAGAAATCATTCTAATGTAATGATTTATTATAGTTGAAAATGGTTTTAACTCCTTAATATTTTTGTAGAAACATAATACTGTTTTCAGGACTCTGAAGAATAGAAGGTTCAAAAGAAAAGCATTTATCTGAAATACAAATCTTTTGTAACATTATGCATCTTTAATGTCTCTTTTGATCCATTTAATAAAACCGTGCAGAATAAAAGTATTAATTTAATATAACAACACTCACTGATCACTACACTGGTAGTGTATATAAAATCGAAATTATAGGAAAATGTGAAAATAAAAACCATTAAAAGTTCAGTGACTCACCATTGAATTGGAGCGAATGGGATTTAGGTAAGTGGTATTTAATTCACGGGAGTCGTCGAGCATGGACAGATTACTGGCGAGAGGACCATATCGACCTTGGAAACTGTTTGTGTACCACTCCGCATTGAGCAAATGAGCAACAGTGTGAACCGCTGCAATAAAGAAAGATTTCATATGATCATAATCAGATATCATGTTGACAAAAAAAATCAGTAAGAACACTTACAACTTACAAAAATTTGAATTATTGTTTACTTGCGAATATATTCTATAACTCTGGGGTCAGTCCGGGAATGTTTAGCACATCATTAGTTAGAAATATCATGAAAAGTTACATTCTGTATGATTTATATATTCATGCAGATGACCTCGAGTACCTTCAGGTTGACAACTATTGTTCAAACTCATACTATTTCAGCTTTTTACTCTTAGAACTATGCGTTCTGGTTCTTACAAAATCAAAACGTGGTCAAAGTTTATCCAGATTTGGTCAGTAAGAATAACACTCTTGCAATGCTAGAGTTATCAGAGATAAAATGCTTTGTCTACGGCTCAAACAGCGATTGAGTACGTTTGCTTAAGTATCCTATTGCATCAAGGCATGCCAGTATGAATAGCCATATATCTATTGCACATATGAGTCCTTTCCTGCAAAACACACTGTATTATCAGGTGTAAGTAAGCCTAACCTACTATTATATGCACAACAACTTCCTGTTAATTTTTCCAAAAACATGTTGTTTACCTGTCATTAGGGCAATCATGTAGGCAACCAACTTGTGGAAAGTCAGATTTTTGTCCAGCTGTTTCCTCATTGTTCGACCACAGCACTGAAACATGGACAGGAGAGCAAATATATACAAAGGTTCACAAATACTCTCTCAGAGTCAGACACAAAGGTGCAAGTGTGCAGAAGCTCACTATAAAGGAGCCGCGGATCAGAGACAGCAGGTTTCGACACACTGGCAACAGTATCAGCATGCAGTTGAAGTTGAGTACAGCAGCTGGAGCTCTGGCCCAAGGTAATGCAGACTGAAAGAAGCAGAATTACATTCACGTTCACTACATTTACTCAGCTTATCCCTCTTTTTACTACATGAAAAGTAACTTTGGGTGTCATCAAATAAAGTATCTCCATCTATTGTCTTTACAAAATGCCTACATATTTTTTTTATGCCATAACTTACCCCTAAAAGTTCACGAGTGTACTCAAATTGTGGTCCCTGATCATATAATAAGTAGTAGTAGACAAACAAAAAGATGTTGATGCCCATCCACACCGCCTACAAATACAGACACATCAATATAAGAATAATGGACAAATATGACTTATTTTAACTCAAGTTTTATAGCGAACTGTATTACTAACACTACGAATAATATTAATTAATGTAAATAGCCAGCAAAATAATGTCTCTTACCAAGATGAAGGCGCTGAGGCCGTGATTGATGATCCAGTTGCCCATGTTCACTCTCTAGCGCTGCATGAAGCGAATGAACACACTCCTCGCAGATGAGCGCTATATCTCACCTGTCCCGTTCGTGACCTGCCCTCGACTGTCATCATCGACCAGGAAATGATTTTGTTGATGTTGCATGTGTGAAGAAATTCCCGAGAGGGAGCTACCTAAACGTGTTTAACGAGGCCGTACAAAGCGCGTCTTGGTATGTTTGGCAACTATTACATGAACGATTGGCTTGGTCGTTTTGACAGTTATAAATTATCAACCAACCAATTTATAAAATATTATAAACGCAGCAGTCTGGAATACTCTCTGTATAGTCTTCTGAGGTCAGGTTTGGTAGCTGAGGTAAACCAGACAGTTATGACGTTTTCAATGATAGTAGAACTGTATCAACAGCTCCTGTGGCAGGTTTAATTGGAGTAATAATTAAATATTTTTATTATAGGAATATATATATATAAAAAAAAAAATCCTTATTCATTTGTTGTCTCCCAGTCCTAAAATGCACAATAAACATGCAAATGAGGACATGTATAAAATCAACGTCCTGTTTCATTTCATAACAAAGTCATATTTTGATTTGGAATCACATAACATTTTCCTGCGATGTTGATTCATTACAAACAATTAAAAAAATTGTCATATTTAAAGGATAATTACAAAATATTATAGTTCCATAAGAAGACTGTTACATTTGATCACTAAATCAATGTTAGCCATTTTTGAAGTTCAAGGAGAAGTCATAGTTAAACATCCAAATATTTAATATCTCTGAAAAGCCTTGGATGTGCTCTATACAGGACATATACACTTAAAACTGTTGCATGTACAGGTACATCTAAAAAAAAATTAGAATATCATGAAAAGGTCCAATATTTTTTGTCACTCATTTCAGAAAGTGAAACCCATGTATAATATAGATTAATTTGCATAGTGAAATATGGCAAGCCTTTATTTCTTGAAATTTTGATGATTATAGCTTATAGATAATGAAAATATAAAAAATGATTATATATGATCAATAAACAAAGGATATTTTAAACAGAAATGTCAGGCTTCTGAAAAGTATGTTAATTTCTATGCACTCAATACTTGGTTGCGCCTCCTTTTGCATGAATTACTGAATCAATGCGGTTTGGCATGGAGGCAATCAGTCTGTGGCTCTGCTCAGGTGTAATGGAAGCCCAGGCTGCTTTGATACAGCACTCCTTGAACAGCCACCCCTGTCAGTAATGACCCTCTGTGACTTACCCTCTTTGTGGAGGGTGTCACCATTGCCAAGTCAGCAGTGTTCCCCATTATTGTGGTTTCAAAGAACAAGAGATACCCAGAATTTATACTGTATGGATGGTCATTTATTGAAACTCAAATATAAATATTGTAATATTTTGAGATACTGATTTTTGACTTTCATTACCTGTAAGCTCTAATCATCAAAAGTAAAACAAAACAAAAAACGTTTGAAGTGTTTTACTTTACATGTAATGAATCTAAAATATATGAAAGTTTAACTTTTTGAAATAAGAACAAATTCACTTTTGTACCTGTACCTGTGCAGCCTCAGAGAAAATTCACAAAAATATAATGTACTCCTATGAGGACAGAGTTTCAGGAGGCTAATTTCTTTATATTGATTTCAAATAAGATGTAGGTTCTGATTCTGAATAGTTTTCATGTGGTTCACCTTAAAATCTTGATTTTAAGAACCTAACACTTTTGTAAAGGCATGCTTTAGTTCAGAATCATAATTATCATGCACAATTCAGATATTTAATGCATCTTTATTCATATATCAGTATCATTATCCAACTCAGTAGTAAAGAGGCACATAACTCAGGCAAAAATCACACACGCAAAAATATTTCCATACAAAATAAACAAACAGACATCTCTTTTTTCAGTGAACAATTAAGAACATTAGTCTTTTCAGGCACAAAATTACAATCACACAATATTAAGGCAAATGCGAGTTCAACTTCCAACTTTAAAGAAGGCTCTCCAAATCTAAATGTTTAAAAAAAGCACAGGGCTGTTGAAGCAAACGTAAGAAAAGTTCAGAAGGCTCTTTAGCTTGTTGAGTCGCGGTTCCCTGGAAAATGTTAGTGTAACAGGTGCCAAAACTTTACCAGCTTTATTCCTCGAACTGGCACGATTCCCACACACCTGGCCCACAGACTAGCCATTTAGCTCTCTACTGAAAGCTGTCTTTGTAAATCATCACAGCACAACCGAGAGCATTCTTTGGTCTTCAATGGCCAACAAAAAGAAATAGGTCAGTGCTCTACAATTAATAAATGATGAGTTGCCCTCTCCGCACCAACATAATAAGGTTATCATGCTCTACACCACCTTTTTGAAGAACAGCTCCAAATGGCACAAAACACAAATTTCCTGAAGCTTTTAGGACCATATAAAATAAATAGTTCCTTCACTAATTACAGTAGCTAGCTGTAGCATAGCTACATCATCTCAGTGTAGAACTCCTGATCAGGATGTGTGCAAATACGCCTCGCACGGCCCTAAACAGCGCTACATTAACATAACAGCAGATGTTTTTCATGTTTCCTCCATGATATCATCCACAATGTCGGTTTCTCGATCTGTCAGCTGGTTCGTGAGATCAGGAGGTGCATGTTCTTGAGGACCTTGAGCATGGTTTTCAGGTGGCTGTGATCGCTTTTTCTTACAGCAGCAAGAGCAACGTAGACAGTCCTCGACGTTGTAGTGAAAAAGTCTGCGGCACGGATGGCAGAACTGAAGGAAGAGCAGCATGAAGATTACAGCCAGGCCATAGCACACGATAAGTTGCACCACCAGCAGCGGCGTGCATATGTATTCATAGAAGTCTGACTTGAAGTAGTACCACAATATCATGAGGGTCACATTCTCCATGAAGCGCAGGGTGTAGTAGACGGCCAAGCTTCTCCAGCGAGGCTGTTTCTCCACCAGGTCGTGGTCGGACAGGTCCAGCTGCACGGCGGACCAGCAGAAAATATTGATGCAGGCATAGAGAAATGTGACCATGCAGAGCACCACGGTGGTGCCAAGTTTACTGAAGTTCTTCTCTATGTTCTCAGGCAGGGATGTCTTCCTGACCCAAAACTCAACCCATGGCTGGAAGAAGAAGATGAACAGGTTGGTCAGGCCCACCAGGATCACCCAGAACTGGAGTGCTGTGCTGAAGAGCACCAAGGTGGTGATCCGTGTAGCGATCTCTAACCCTCGCCAGAGGATCATGCACAGGTAGGCAATAGGCTTCATTCGCACTTTGTAGTCATCGTACTTGATCTGTATGGCCAGAACGCTGCAAACTAAAGCTCCGTATATGATCGATATCATGGAAATGATCATCAGGACAACTGTAAACACAAATAGGATAAGCGTTAGAGTAAAACAAATTGAAAATAAAAATGTAACACTTTACAATGGGGTTCCATTTGTTCACTTCATTAAGAAACATATGGTCACATTTTTAGGTGTCCTTCTTATACGAGTGAGGACTGAGTAATATGTATAAACATTTAGGATCAGTGGCATTATATAATTACAAAAAAATGTACTGTTATTTCTGTAGTAAGTTCATGTAATGTGTAACAGGCTTGCTGCAATAGTCAGTGTTGATGTTATTCACACGGTGGTGTGTTAAGCTGCAACGCCGGTTACATCACTTGCCCACCGTGGCACCGCCTCCTACCGCTGTTTAGATTTTTTAAAGCCTAGCAATAAAAATAATTTAGTTCAGTTAGAGAACAGACATTATAATTAAAAAACGAATGCGGCTGCTAAATGCAATATAAATACAAGACTGACAGTCACAACACAGATCAGGAGCAGGAGTCAGATTTTATTTATCACGTGAGGAGAGTGAGTCGAGCTGAGTGACAAGAAGAGTGACGTGAGAAAGACAAGACGATAGAGGAAGAGTTTTGAAACTAAATGCCTGTTTGATTTTGAAAGGCCTGTTGACTTGCCCTTTATCTAAGTTGATTTTGGAAGTTTTTTTTAAACATCCTTTTTATTGATTTTTTGGTTTCGCAGTGTTTGCTGACTTTTTCTTTATTTAAACTGTGTAATTTATTTATTTATTTTTATGCTTTGCCTCCAAGCTTTCTTATTTGTTTTGCTTTTCTTATTCGTTTCTGATTTATTTGTTTCCACATTGTTTGCTCATTTTCAGTTTTGTAGCCTTGCCTATTCATATTTACACTTTGTAAGTTATTGGTTATTTTATATTAGGTATATAGCATGGTGTATTTTTATTCGCTTTGTTAATAAAAGTTCTATGATATACACACACACACACATATATAAATTAGTGATGTCAAATGATTAATCACATCCAAAATAAAAATGTGTACTGTTTATTTATTATATTTATAGAAATACACAGACATGCATGTATATATAAAATATATATTTACATAAATATATATGTATTAAAAAATATATATATACACATATTTATATTATATATAAATATTTTATGTATAATTCCAAAATAAAATCATTCTGAACTATATACATGAATGTGTGTATATTTATAAATACATAATACATTTACAGAGTTCACACACACATATATTATGAAAACAAAAACCTTTATTTTGGATGCGATTAATCACAATTAATCTTTTGACTGCACTAATATATATAGGCTAAGGGAGTTTGATGTTGTATTTTGTAACTGACGCTGAATTGTCATTAATTCTAAAGTGAAAGTAAAAAGGTGCTTTCAAAAACTATTTAAAAGTGAAGGAAAGTGACAAAAAGAGGAAAAAACTTAAACTAACCCCCCCGCCCCACGGTGATACCAGTATACTGGTGTTGTCACACATCGATTAACCGGTGGAAACAGATTCATGTAACATGTCATTTTCATTTTAAGGTAAACTACTTATTTCATGTTAGTTAACACGTTACCTACTATTATTTCATGGGATCTTATTGTTAAGTGTTACCAATATTACATTTGGTATCCAGTAAAGAATTCAGACTCACGGCGTGTGGGAAGGAGATATTTTTCCTGAATGGCGGCATAGAGCTGTAGAGTGAGCTGTGGAGTGGAGCCGAGGAAGGCCTGGATGACAGCTGTGCGTTTGAAGGCATTACGGTGGACGGCTAGTTTGCGTTCTGAATGTCCGATCTCACATTCAAAGGCTGGGCCTAAGCCTCTGCCATGCTTTAGCTTGATCTTTCTTGAAATGGTAACATATGGTTCCTCCTTTTTTCCCGCCTGACAGTAAACAAGAAGAGCTTCAATGCACCTGAAAGGAAAAAGGAATCAGGCAGATATTAAAAAACTGATTTGACTGTTTACAATGTATTTTGAGAACATGGCAACTGATTTATATTAAAAAAATAAGAAAAAGTAAAAATATGTTTCATTCTAACATGATTGACTAATTTGAGCAAACAAATCAGACTTTCACTACTCATACACTTAGTTCCCACAAGGTGGCAGCAAACTCTTAGAGATCAAACCATTCAAACCAGTTTATCAGCTTGCAGTGCTGAAATATGAGAAGTGTGTAGTCTTATTCTGTGTGAAATATTCACAACAGTGGTGTTCGCATGTCCTGCATGAGCACAACATTTCACTCTTTATTTGAATAAAGCATTGCCTTTAGATTTCAATCAAACTGACTTTAGCACATGAGTGAACATGCTTAACATTATTACAATAACAGAAAACAAGTCAACACTGCTGTGAACTATGATATGTGTAAAAATATGATTTAATACAATTATGTATACACTACCGTTCAAAATGTTGCAGTAGGATAAAAAAAAAAAGAAATTCAAACTTTTATTCAGTAAGGATGCATTTAATTGATCAAATGTCACAGTAAAGGAATTTTTATATATAACAAAATAATTATACTTCAAATAAATTCAGCTCTTTTGAAGAGAAATCTAAAGAAATTTAGCAACACAATTGTAATAATTCGATGGTGCTAATTATTATTCTACTATTTATTTTCACATATCGTTAATATTTTGGTAAATATTTAGGTCAGGTACATTTTAGAAGTCCTATCATTAATTATGAAGCATTTGTTTAGTTAGGACATATACAATTTCTTACAAATTTTGCATGCTTTCCACCTTATGCTTTCTGGAACATTCCAGAACATTGTGGGACTAGTCATAAAATACAAAAATCATCCAACATACACTTCTGAAGAGTTAGATGACTCACTCGTGTTCACCGTTCATGTTAAACTGTTGTTAGATCTGTATTATACATGCACCATGTGACTTTACACATTGACCCTGCTGGATGTGTGAACTTTGTATTGATTGTAATCTTAGTTTTATTTTATGCAACCATTCACTCAATCGTTTTTGTGCGTTTGTATAAATTCATTGTATTTAGTGAGCCACATTCAATCACAAAACATAACAGCTATATACTTAAAGAGAGTTCACCCAAAAATGAAAACTGATGGAACATAATAGAGGCTCTCCATACGACAGAAGACAATTGCAACCAAAACTGTTTGGTTACCAACATTATCTTTTGGTTTCCACAGAAGAAAAAATGTTGTACAGGTTTGAAGCTCGTACAGAGGGTAAATAAAATTAGTTTTGTGGGTGAACTTGTGCATTTCAATGCAATTCACACGAATTGTGTGATTATAATGTGTGAGTTTATTACACTTCTATGTATGTGGCTTGCAGTAGGCACTCCCACTCAGCTGCTGCATGCAAAGCATCGGGTGACACATGACACCTCAAATAAAACCCTAAAAGAACATAAAAGACTTCAGCTCTTTTTATCACAGCAAATATCACCTCTTTTTGAAACGAGAACACTTGCCTGCACAGTATGCGGAAGAGGCAGTTCCAGTTTGTGAGAGGCCATATTTATTCAAAAGCATGTAAATTAAGTCTACAACCCAAACACATTAATGTGTGCGATTGTTAGTGTTCATTTAACATGACACCATTTTGTGTGCTTGTAAAGCTGTATAAGAAACAGAAAAATACACTAGTGTTTTGAAAGGCTTTTTACTTTCAAAACCATCCAGAGTACCTAGAAATAATACAAAAACAAGCTGTTTATGGCATAATATGATGTACAACATTATGGCATCTACAAAGCGTGGATCACTTGTAATCTAATAAAGTGAGAGTTGTCTGTTATATTAGAACGCTTGGCCTGTGCTGCACAAAGAAATCAGAGCCTGTTATAAGGCTGTTATTCAGAGCTTGGTAAAATGATTACTAAAGACAGTATTTGGTTTCTGCACAGCAACTACAGGCCCTGTTATTATATAAGGAGATGATGAAGGTGGCTATTTTGATCTTGATATTTAATACTTGCCAATGGCAGATGCGTCTAGCCAAAGCATACAGCGGGATTACTTTATCTCAACTTCTGTGTTTGCAGCCCAAATTTGGTAAACCCTAACAAATGTGACAAAAGCATGTAGAGCTGTATGCCAAATACCAACATGAACAAAAATCAGCCACTTCAAAAATAATCGTTCTTCAATAGCTCTTCTCTCAAGAAACACAATGAGATGACTGCTGTATAAACAGGACAATCTGAGTTTAGGAAGATAAGACATTTCCTCTACAAGAGAATGACTTTATGACACCGTGTCATATTTATAGGTGAACCTGACCCTCATCTTTTCTTAGTCTACTGACTGCTTACTGACCTCGGCACAGCATACCGAAGAAGGACACAGTCCACAAATTGGACCTGCACACTGCATTCCACCCTTTTCCTCTTTTTTTTTTCAGACTTGACAGTAAGCAGTGAAACGGATGTGTTATGTTGTCCATAGTGTACACAGTCAATCACAGCTCAGTATTTTATAGCAATAAACGTAAAAGCTTTGAATTAGTCTTTAAATTTTTTCAAGCTATAGCAGATCTGAAGACGAATAATCTCAAACCACATTCTATTTCTTTGTTAGAAATTATAAGCAAATACATTTTTAATATAAACAGCTTAGCACTTTGGCATAAGATTTGTAATTACAAAAAAGCAAGAGCTGTACACTGCTGAGAATATAAATCTGTTGTTTACATTAGTCGTAATATTGACATTGATTTCTGCTGTACAATCAAAAGTCTCGGAAGATATTTGAATACTGTATAACCCCGACCTAGATAGCATCTGTCCTTCTGTGACCTGCCATATATTACTAGATAACAGTATTAACGGAGTACAATAACTGACGGTAGACTGGGAAATGACGGTCGTTTTGTTTATGTGTGGCGACACACACCCTTAGATTTCAATTCCAACCAATAAGATTGAATCCTGCTGCGAACGTTTGGTTCTACTTTCATACATCTCCTACACTCCACCTTAATTACCTGGAAAACATGTCAATGTTTGCTCAAGACTGAACACGTTTTGAAATTTGAAACACAGATGCCAGAAGCAAGGGGAGTATTGTACATAAAATATTTTTGGGAGACACCCAACATTTTCAGTAGTGGTTTGAACTCTGAACATTCTTAAGAAAACTGACTCATGTAATATCATAATATACCGTAAGAGTATGTCTCAAAGTTCCAGCAGTTGTAGTTTTGTTATGTGTTGTGACTTGACCTATTACGAAGCTTGTCTGGCAGTTCGGAAATGGAAACTTCTGGGGGAAAGATCCGCAGTACTTAAAAACTGAACACTCAAAACTGCCATTTACCAGTCAAAAGAGTGAACACATCAGCTCATTCTTGATCAGTACTTAAGTATTGTGATTTTTCCACATTTTAAGATAACAGTAAAGATATCGAAGTAAAAACATTTTATACATTTAAACATAAAACATTTTAAATAAACAAAATAAATGTTTTGTAACAAAAAAATACACAGTCACAATTTATTTATGTTATTAGTTTTCCTTTTTTTGAACAGTACTATATAAATACAGTTATTTTTATAGATTTTAAAATGTAAATGATTCCTGTTATAGATAGCTGACTTTTTAACAGCCCCTCAAAAAAATGTAATTTATTATTATTATTATCAGTGTTGAAAACAGTTGTGGTGATACATTTTATTCAGGATTCTTGATAAATTCAAAATATAAATGTAATAACAGTCACTTTTGATTAAATTAATGCAACGTTGCAGAATAAATGTATTTCTTTCAAAAAAATATTACTGCCGCAAACATTTGAATGCTAGTGTATATAGATGCCATATACATATCAGGTCCAAACTACAGTTCCTGTACATACGAGAAAATTACTTATGGGAAGACCAAATAATCATTTTATATGCTTATATATTACATTTTAGCAATTGTATGAATTATTTGTGACCCTGGACCACAAATCCAGTCATATGTAGCATGGGTATATTTGTAGCAATAGCCAAAAATAAATTGTATGGGTCAAAATTATCAATTTTTCTTTTATGCCAAAAATCATTAGGATATTTAGTACATTTCCTACAGTAGATATATCAAAACTTAATTTTTGATTAGTAATGTACATTACTAAGAACTTCATTTGGACAACTTTAAAGGTGATATTCTCAGTATTTACTATTTAGATTATTTTTGCACCCTCAGATTCCATATTTTTAAATAGTTGTATATCAGCCAAATAGTGTCCTATCATAACAAACCATACATCAATGAAAATAATTTACGCTTATGACTGGTTTTGTGGTCCAGGGTCACATTTTGTACATCATAACCATTTCAAATGTACCTATAGCTGAAAGCTTTTATACTGTTTAATGTCAGTTTCTATGTTAACATCTTACCTTATATAGTGTGACTGCATGAGCCCAGAACACACTGCCACAAAAGGTCAATGTGTGTTAAAATATGAAATTATTAGGCAATAACGGTGGAAATATGCAATAGCTTTTTTTGTATCCCAGACTGAAAATAAACCTATAAGGTAAACATTCACACCACGTGTGGATAAACATGCTGAAATATGTTGGCCTTATGTGTTTGTCAATATTGTGGTCATGTGATCATCAAGCGTCATCTCACTGATGCTCATACCTTATAATAGGCCCCATCTGAAGCAGATGCATGAAGAGCACAAACGGTCGGTCTCTCCCCAGATCCCGGTGCACGAACGTCAGCGTGAGCTGGGTCAGAACCGACGGAACCAGCATGAATGTAATAGTCAGCCCCATCCACACAACGTCGTCGGTCTTCTGGTACATTCTGCTGAGCACCGAGGCGCATATGAACTCCGCGCAGTACAGGACGGTGGTCCACAGCACGCTGAAGGGTGGATGGACTTTACCGTGGTTGATCACCATCATGACGCCGTTCTTACTCGGGTTCGCGGCGGACTGCTGCGCCACCACCTCCGTGATGTCATGCTCGGTCGGCGTGTTGTTTTCCATCGTCTATCGTTACTTATCGCGCTCTTTATATGGCTCGATCCGCGCAGCGTTCATGCCATTGTTTATGAAAAGTCATCGTCGGTGATTCTGATCTCAGATCAACCGTCTGCGTGGTGCATGCTTTTATGTGAACTCGGCTCATATGCACACTGCCACATATGCGGTTCTGTGAAGGACAGTCACATAAGTATATAGTATGAAGTGATCGTCTGTGTTTTGAAGTATGTTACGTACCCATCTAGACATCACGATGCCGCCAACGTCGATCAGTTAAACCGTCTCCATTTCGCAGAGACTTCCACGGATTTTTCTCTGATCAGAAAGCCAGGTGTGTCCTGCGCTGTCTCTGGCTGCCCTGGATTACACCCCGTCCCCGGGTCCTAGTGCACAGCGCGTGTGGTGGTTAACCAAAGTTGTGAGTTATCTTACCACTGCATTACAGGCTCTTAGTGTTATATTCTCTGTGTTATTTTCACTGCATTTGAATGAGAGGGCAAACTGATGGCAGCAAATTAAGATACGTTCATTTAAATTATATAATGATGGCAATATTCTTGAGGCCTAAATAAGCATTTTGTTTGGTTGTCTATTATTTGCATGAAATGCAAGGTCAGAGGACAGCAGAGAGGATCTGAAAGAGGTTTATGGACAAAGAGCTTATAACAAAAGAAGAAAGCAGTACAAATATAGCCAGCTGTTACTCGATACAAAGTATAGACATTTGTAAATGCTGGAAGTGAAATAAATTTTTTCTTAGCAAAGTAGTCACATTAAGTGTACAATTTTCCTTCTTGAGACAATTCTAAAACACATTATTACATATATGAGGGCATTTTTTACCTTTATAAGTGCATATTTTCATTCTAACCTCATAAAAGACACTTGGAAAAATATGTAATTAATAATATACTGTATTTTGCTGGTCTTGTATATATTAATATTGTTTTATGATCGCCAGAGGTAAGATGATCATCAATTCAACAACATCTGATGCTTTTCAAAAATGTAAGCATCCTTTATATATATATATATATATTAGCTGTTATACAAGTAATCTAGACACTCTTTTTCTGTAATGTTCAATCTTAATCGCTAATACAAAATCAACTGTTCCTGAAACACACGATAGAAATGTATAAGGCTTGAATGCCTTGGTTTCTGCTTAAACCATAGTGCAAACAATGATTGATTTTGTACGTTCAGTTGTTCACGAGAAAACCGCTTTAGCTTGCCATCTATCCAAATGTTACATTTGTAAAGTCAAGGACGCAGGGGTGTCGTTAGTGGCCGTGGGGGAAAGGGGAACAGAGTGCATAGGGCCCAGAGGTCTGGGGGGCCCGCGGTCGCCTGGCCATCGGAAGCACCGGGATGTTCTATTCGAGTAGTGGTCTGGGCGCGATGCATCCGCGAGCCGCGCGTCAAAACAGAGCGGGGTCAGTCTCCCGCACAGCGCCACGATTGATATAAACAGCACAAGTCGCTTGATCCATTCAGATGTGACAGTCGTGTGATATATGAGAACACTAGGTTCTGTAGAGATGCTGGCTGAAAACATACGCGACAATGAGCTAAATTGGAAAACGCCAATAGGCGTCAATTCAGCACCATAGTAACACTGCTAGTAGCTTATGTGTTGGATGAAATGTATTTATTGTAAATGTTACTGTTATTACATATTGGGTAATATTTTCATTTCATAGAAGTTGTTTTCTAATTTCTAAATGTGTAGTTTTTTTTACTACAAATGTTATGGTTTATTAGGCTATTAATTATTATTAATTAAAAAAAATTTTTTTTTAAGTAAAATGTTAATTCAATAAGGGTCTGATTAAAGATAAATATCAGTGTTTTATAAGGTGCTTATTTACAAATAATAACGTTTTTAAAGGGAGATTCACCCAAAAATAAAATGTGTCATAATTCAGGCTACATCATGTTGTTCCAAACCTGTATGGATTTCTTTCTTCTGTGGAACATAATATGATCAATTCTGTATTTTTTGTCCATACAGTAGAAATCAAGGGTAACCAAAATGGTTTTGTAACATTCTACACAAATCCTCTTTTGTGTTCAACAGAAGAAAATCATTTGCTCACCCTCATGTCTTCTAAACGATGACAGAATTTATTAGCACTAACTTTCCAGCAGCTCAAAATCAATGCTTTACTGTCGAGTGCTTTTCTGTAACAAAAATTCATTACGTTTGTTGCATTTGTTGTGAACAGTAATATCTATCATTTTTGTCCTGTTTTATTTATTCATGTATTTATATACTCCTATTGAAGCATGACCCATCAAAACATTCAAGGGGGGATTTGTGGGAATGTTACGATCGCATGACCCCCCCCACGCCCGGAAGGTGATTTTGGGGCCCCATAGCAAATTCAGTGCGCAGGGCCCATAATTCCTAGCGACGGCCCTGCAAGGACGTATCCCACTGCTGTGGCTTGACACCCAGAATCAAACTACTGCAGGTGTAAAACTGATACACAGACTAACACTGCTTGAATTTGTTGCAGTGAACATTAGCAATACAAAATTAGCAGCTTTGATGTTTTATACAAGTCGTTATACATTGGTGTTGCTTTTGAAATACATTACTAATGTGGTGTGTTTATTCTCACAATTGCTGCTATGTACTTGTGCCTCTATTCAAGCGAGACCCTCCAAAGTGTCTGGTGTCCCAGGGGCCTCACATGGCCATAAAACACCCTTGTAAATACTCACATTGCAAACAGCCATTACCTATGGCAGCCACATAGTAAAACACTAACAATGGCTATTTGGAACCACTTGAATATTAGTTTTTTTTTCAAATCTAATTTTCAGTATAGAGATTTAGCATGTCAGTTGAATATCTTCACTACGTGACAGAGACACACAGTAGAGCTGTTGTTGGTGCTTTGCATTCCCACCCCCACAGACTCACTGTCCCAAACTGAACTAGCCATGATCAGTAAACAATTGCATATGGCCTTCTCTGACTCAGGTCCACAGTTGTCAAGCTCTCAAATTCCCAGTGAATCATAGGATAAAGCAGTGATTAGTAAAATACATGAGCTTGTGGAATTCCTGGATAATGCGGTATGTGCAGTTGTCCAGCCTGTGACTCATGGAATCGGGTGTATTAAATGAGCCGCTGTAAGGACAGGCAACATGCACTGTTAGACTTTTTATTGTATTTTTGCGGTAACTTACTGGCAGCACTGTTGCCAGTAAGTTACTGTAACTGTCCCTTTACAGTACTTTAACTGTAAATGTGTTTTACAGTATGATGCCCTTACCGCAGTTTCATTTTGCAGTATGATGCTCTTACCGCAGTATCATTTTACAGTACAATACCCTTACCGCAACTTAGTTTTACAGTATATTGCTACAGCAATTTTACTATAATTTATTTTACACTATTTATTATACTATATCTTTATTTTGAATATTTTACATGAATGCTATTGAATTTAATAAATTCCAAAGAAGTAACTTGAGTCAATGCACAGCAGCAAATTTTTATTCACTGTCACTGTCAATTACATTTATTTTATTTACTTATTTATTTAATCATTGTGATGCAACATTACAAATATATATATATATATATATATATATATATATATATATATATATATTAATATATAGGACTAAATTCATAACAAATCACATATAGAACTGAATTTATATAATTTAAATCATAACAATGTGTTAACAATACATAAAAAAAAAAAAACTACAACAAAAAAAAACATGTAAAGCATCCCAGTTGGCTGGCCTCCATGCTGGTAAGCCACTGATGGCTATATAACTGAATTCATAACAACAAATCATGACAATATCTAAACAAAAACATGAACAAAGCATCCCAGTTGGCTGGCCACCATACGGGTAAAACACTGATGGCTGATCTGAAACAAAACAGAGGGAAAATGAGGGAGAAATTAGTTTATCTCGTTATGTTATACTTACGTAACAACTTAGGTAACAACTTGCAACAGCAGTTATTGCCAGTATTGTTTCTGTTTAAATAGTATAGTTTTTGCACATCCTTATCAGAAAACGCCATTAATTGCCTGAATGTACAATGACGTTAAAGGTACACTAAGTAAAAGTGTTTTTTGCTTTCAGTAACATTGTAACTGTATTTTTGATGGTTAGACATTCTGTTGACTATATATAACAATGTCTGTGTTTTCGGTGCATGTGGGATCTAAATGCCAAAAAAGTTTTAAAGGAAGCAGGACATTGCTCATTTCCACAAGCAAACCTATGGTTTGCTGTGTGCTGATGTTTTTTCACATGTGTCACGTGAGATGAGGTCGAGGACTCAAATGCAGGGGAAAAAGTTATTTTTAATATTAAAATAAAACAAAGAAGAACAAAAACCAGCCCGAAGGGGAAAAACAAGCAGGCAGGCAGAAGACTGGGGCACAGTCAGACATGAAACACTCACACGACATTAGACACACGAAAGACAACGGATCAGCACAGGACTGCAGACACAAGGAGAACTATATAGGGAGACAAACGAGGGTAACGAGGGAGACACAGCTGGAGCCACTGAAACAATGATTAAGTAACAAGATGGGAGGGGACAGACAATCAACATGGGAGCACATGGCACCAACAAACAACAAGCCATGTGCTCAACACAGAGACATCTGGTGGCCAGCCTGGGCACACCAGCAGGACCGTGACATAACCCCCCCTTTAAGGAGCGGATCCCAGACGCTCCACACACACTAAACAGAAAAATGTCTAGGAGGGAGGTGGGCCAGGCCCGTGGAGTGGAAGAGGGCCTGGAGCAATGGGCACACAGGGGTGCCAAGGTGGGGCTGGCCCTGGAGCGGGCTCTGTGAGTTCCCAGACCGGAGCGGTGTCCAGGACTGGAGTGGACTGCATGGGCTCCCGGACTGGAGCGGTGTCCAGGACTGGAGTGGACTGCATGGGCTCCCGGACTGGAGCGTGCTCTGGAGCGGACTCTGTCGGCTCACGGGCGGAGCGAGCCCTGGAGCGGACTCCGTGGTCTCCCGGATCGGAGCGGACTGCGTGGGAGCGGGCTTCTGTCGGATCGGAGCGGACTGCGTGGGCTCCCGGAACGGAGCGGACTGCGTGGGCTCCTGGAACGGAGCGGACTGCGTGGGCTCCCGGAACGGAGCGGGCTCTGGAGCGGACTCTGTCGGCTCACGGGGCGGAGCGGGCTCTGGAGCGGACTCTGTCGGCTCCCGGAACGGAGCGGGCTCTGGAGCGGACTCTGTCGGCTCCCGGAACGGAGCGGGCTCTGGAGCGGACTCTGTCGGCTCCCGGAACGGAGCGGGCTCTGGAGCGGACTGCATGGGCTCCCGGAATGGAGCGGACTGTGTGGGCTCCCGGAACGGAGCGGGCTCTGGAGCGGACTCTGTCGGCTCACGGGCGGAGCGAGCCCTGGAGCGGACTCCGTGGTCTCCCGGATCGGAGCGGACTGCGTGGGCTCCCGGAACGGAGCGGACTGCGTGGGCTCCCGGATCGGAGCGGACTGCGTGGGCTCCCGGAACGGAGCGGACTGCGTGGGCTCCCGGAACGGAGCGGACTGCGTGGGCTCCCGGAACGGAGCGGACTGCGTGGGCTCCCGGAACGGAGCGGGCTCTGGAGCGGACTCTGTCGGCTCCCGGCAGGCGGGCTCTGGAGCGGACTCTGTCGGCTCCCGGAACGGGCGGGCTCTGGAGCGGACTGCATGGGCTCCCGGAATGGAGCGGACTGTGTGGGCTCCCGGAACGGAGCGGGCTCTGAGCGGACTCTGTCGGCTCACGGGCGGAGCGAGCCCTGGAGCGGACTCCGTGGTCTCCCGGATCGAGCGGACTGCGTGGGCTCCCGGAACGGAGCGGACTGCGTGGGCTCCCGGATCGGAGCGGACTGCGTGGGCTCCCGGAACGGAGCGGACTGCGTGGGCTCCCGGAGCAGGCGGACTGTGTGGGCTCCCGGGCGGAGCGGACTGCGTGGGCTCCCGGAACGGAGCGGGCTCTGGAGCGGACTCTGTCGGCTCACGGGGCGGAGCGGGCTCTGGAGCGGACTCTGTCGGCTCCCGGAACGGCAGGCGGGCTCTGGAGCGGACTCTGTCGGCTCCCGGAATGGAGCGGGCTCTGGGCGGGCTGCGTGGGCTCAGCGGAGGCGGACTGCGTGGGCTCCCGGGCAGGCGGACCCTGGGCGGACTCCGTGGGCTCCCGTACTGGGCGTGCTCTGGAGGCGGACTGCGTGGGCTCCCGGAGCAGGCGGGCCCTGGGCGGATTCCGTCGGCTCCCGGGCAGGCGGGCCCTGAGCGGACTCCGTCGGCTCCCGGAACGGAGCTGGCTCTGGAGCAGATTCCATGGGCTCCAGGAACGGAGCGGGCTCTGGAGCGGACTCTGTCGGCTCCCGGAACGGAGCGGGCTCTGGAGCGGAGTACATGGGCTCCCGGACCGGAGCGGAACGCGTGGGCTTCCAGACCGGAGCGGAATGCGTGGGCTCCCGGAACGGAGCGGAGTGCGTGGGCTCCCAGAACGAAGCGGGCCCTGGAGCGGACTGCGTGGGCTCACGGGGCGGAGCGGGCTCTGGAGCGGACTCTGTTGGCTCACGGGGCGGAGCGGGCTCTGGAGTGGACTGCGTCGGCTCCCAGAACGGAGCGGGCTCGGGAGTGGACTGCGTGGGCTCCCGGAACGGAGTGGACTGCGTGGGCTCCCGGAACGGAGCGGACTCTGGAGGGACTCCGTGGGCTCCAGGAGCAGGCGGGCTCTGGAGCGGACTGTGTCGGCTCCCGGAGGCAGGCGGGCTTTGGGCGGACTGCATCGGCTCCCGGGCAGGCGGGCTCTGGAGCGGACTCTGTCGGCTCCCAGAACGGAGCGGGCTCTGGAGCGGACTCTGTCGGCTCCCGGAACAGAGCGGGCTCTGGAGCGGATTCTGTCGGCTCACGGGGCGGAGCGGGCTCTGGAGCGGACTCTGTGACCAGCGGGCTGGAGTTTACTGGAGACATGCCGGCTGCCCGTACAGACCTCATGGGGGGATCCTCCAGCTTACATACCCGCCTCGGGATCCCAGGGTGCGTTGCAGCTTTGACGGCCACCAATAGGGGCACTGCAGCGCCATCTGCCGCCACTGGAGGAGCTGCAGCCTTGTCGCCCACCACCTGAGGCACACCAGCCACCTTAGCTGGGGAACGTGCCAAAGCCTCAACAAATTCCCCAAATGTGAGGTGGTCCAGCCCCTCATCCTCCACCAGCTGAGGGGCTCGTCAAGGCGCTGTTGAAGAGGTCCTTGAGGGCCTCATCATTGTAATCTAGCCCCTCAGCTGCACCACTGAACTCCACGGCAAACCTCCTCACGTCATTGCCCTGCTGACGGCAGGAGCTCAGGGCCTCAAACTGGAGGATGCGTTGGTATAGGGGCTGGAGATAGTGGCGGGTGGTGGGTGGTCCAAACCCCTCCTCTGCTGAGTCCTCATCTTGGCTGATCCGTTCTGTCATGTGAGATGAGGTCGAGGACTCAAATGCAGGGGAAAAGTTATTTTAATAATAAAATAAAACAAAGAAGAACAAAAACCACCCGAAGAAAAACAAGCAGGCAGGCAGGCAGAAGACTGGGGCACAGTCAGTCATGAAACACTCACGACATTAGACACACGAAGACAATGGATCAGCACAGGACTGCAGACACAAGGAGAACTATATAGGGAGACAAACGAGGGTAACGAGGGAGACACAGCTGGAGCCACTGAAACAATGATTAAGTAACAAGATGGGAGGGGACAGACAATCGACATGGGAGCACATGGCACCAACAAACAACAAGCCATGTGCTCAACACAGAGACATCTGGTGGCCAGCCTGGGCACACCAGCAGGACCGTGACAACATGACTGCAGAAAATTCTTAAATCTGAAACACACAAGCTGCAATACTTGCACCTGTACATACTTGCATGTGCTCTGTTTTTTTTGTTAAATTTTTTTCTGGTGGCTTTGCGACGTGTTGTGGATGTGTTGGTCCACCTTTGTCCATTTCTCAAACTATTCCTTACTCTCTCTCTCTCTCTCTCTCTCTGTTTTCTGGTGTGGCCCTTAAAAGAGCCTTTGGGTTCGTAGGTAGTGCCTGCGGACACAAAAGCAAAAGAGAGGAAATGAGGAAACTTCACTGAACATGGGAGAGATGTTGTATATGTTTGTGTAAAACTTTTTCCATCAATGACTATTTACTAATCTGTATGTTATGAACATGGAAAATCACAGATGTGGGATGTTTGATCATCTGTCTTTACAATACATTTCTGATGACTCTAGTTGTTGCATAACATGCAGTTAATCTAATGTCAAATACTGTATCTGATAGTAAGTCAAAACATATACTTACAAAGCCAAAGATGCTCAGTGGTGTGGCCCTTAAAAGAGTATTTAGGGTGTAGTGCCTGCCTGACACAAAAGCAAAAGAGAGAGAAAGAATAAACATAATTTTCATCAGTGATTATTGACTATCACCATGTTATGAACATGATAAATCACAGATCTAGGCTGACTGCTAAATGTATCACTTACACAATAAGATGACAGTCAACACTGAAAGAAAAGATAGAAGAGAATATTTAGCATACAACAGCATGTAAAATGTAATTACTGGTACTATGAAAATTTAAATGCACTGACTTTGAGACCTTCCTTCTATTAACAAATAAGAAGCCATAATAAAGAACGATTCTTAATTATTTAATGATTTGTAATTTTCATGAAATTACATTTAATTGGAATTGCTATAAGTAATGTATATGTTAGAGATACTGTCTGCTGTTTTTTCTCTCTCTTATTTTGTACTCATTTATTATCTCCTTTATTACTTTGGTGGTGTAAATATATTCTGTATTTTACACATACTTCAAATGCTTTGGCAATACTTTAATTAAAATGTAATGCCAGTAATGCAACTTGAACTTGTGTGTGTTCCCTGAATAGAGCAGGCGCACAGAGAGAGAGAGAGAGAGAGAGAGAGAGAGAGAGAGAGAGAGAGAGAGAGAGAGAGAGAGAGAGAGAGAGAGAGAGAGAGAGAGAGAGAGAGAGAGAGAGAGAGAGAGAGAGAGAGAGAGAGAGAGAGAGAGAGAGAGAGAGAGAGAGAGAGAGAGAGAGCAAGGGGTTACTGAGCGTCTGAGAGAGAGGCGCGCAAGGGTTAAGAGCGCACGAGAGCCTTTGAGGCGCTTACTCAAATGACGTCACCGCGCATTTAACGGCATTTAACCGTTATTCATTTAATTGACGAGTAAAATAGGCCTACACCATAACTGGCCGTAAAAAAGACGGAAAACCATTATTCGTGTAAATATTACATTCGGTACGTCTACTGGAAATGGCAGTCAAAGCAGCAGTTTTTGAGGAAAACGAACAGTCCTGCTTGTCATAGCCAATAATTCGATTTTTATTATTTGCTTTCTTCATATATTTTTATTGAATTGATATTGGTAATGCTTTACGATCAAAAAATAACTAATAAAATACATTTGTTGAAAGTTTGTAAACATAAATAAAAGTAGCCTACTTACCTCAGGAAAATCTGCAGCTGGCGTCTGGCGATCCATTCATAAGGGACGTCCGTTATGCGCGCACTGGACACAAACCTCAGTTTATATAACCTCTGCCAGGTTGTTGGCGGGCTTTGCACGCGAGTAACAGTTTAAATTGTGTGATGTGTAAGTAAAGTTTATATATATATATTTTAGTTTGTAATAATTTACAAATTACATTTGTATCACCACTTGTGTATTACCATGACATTACACAAATAATAATAAAATTAAATTATACCAGTCTGTATTTTTTTCTGATAGCCTATTTTGAAAAACGGTGGGAACCCAATTGTGGATTTATTATTATTTATTATTATTATTATTGTTTATTATTATTTCGTTATTTATTATAAATACTAATAGAATATGCGTATGGGTGTGTGATTTTTTTAAATAAATTTTAAAATGAGAAAAATGAATGCAGATTCATGATTTTCTTTCGAACAAGATTATAAACTATAAAACATTATCATATGACATTTTAATAGGCCTATATGTGCATATTGTCTTGATGTTTTCAAGAATCAATTGAAATCGAATTGGATCGAATTAAAGAATCGGCTAAAACACATCTCTTCTATCTTTATTTGACCCTCTAACTCTAGCAATCTCTATTCTAATTCTATGCTTTAAAAACTAACAGTAGCATTTCTAATATTTTTGTATTCTGTTTTCTTTTTGTTTATCATACAATTAACAAAAGCAAAAATGCCTCTAACACTAGCTTGCTCTATTCTTTTTCTGCTCTATCGGTTTTCTTTTTATTTATTATATATAAAAAAACCTTGTTAGTGTACTGCCTAAAGCTAACTGAGACTTGTCATAGCTCTTGTATATCATTGCTCTTTTGTTGATTGCTTCCATTGTCCTCATTTGTAAGTCGCTTTGGATAAAAGTGTCTGCTAAATGACAAAATGTAAATGTATGTTTTAGGCCTATTAAAATGTCCAGCACATTCAAGAAACCTGTCTTCTTCATTTACAGTAGCACTACTGCTTTTGTGTAAACAGTAAAATACTGCAAATTCACATATACAGTAAATTACTGTAAACTTAATAAAAAATACCCATAATGCAGTGTGTATTACAGTAGTTAACCGTAAATCATATATATGGTATTTTACTGGACTTTTTTACAGTAAATAACTGTAAAATTACAGCAAAATACTGTAAATTCCCATATACAGTAAATTACTGTAAAATTAATACAGAAATACCCATAATGCAGTGTGTATTACAGTAGTTAACCGTAAATCATATATATGGTATTTTACTGTACTTTTTTACAGTAAGTAACTGTAAAATTACAGCAAAGTCTAACAGTGTGGTCACTGAGCTGTTTCCATTTGTGTCATGGCCAGCTGACAGGGGGAAGTGCCTGCACTCAAGGCTCCACATGAGTTTAGTCAGCAGATGAAGTAAGCGCTTGCCAGTAATTATTTAATCAGATCAGACTAGAGAGAAGCAAAGAGGATGTTGCTTTTGTTTTGCTATGGCAGTTGCCTCACATCCGGTTTTAAGTAGAAGAAACTACCTTCAGTATGATCTTTCAGAGAATCATTTGAATTGATAGATGTGGATGCATGGCTTATAAATAAAGATTATTGGAGTATGAGAAAATCTACTTTCAAAATGAATGTTGTTTGCTGTTGCTTTGTACTCATTTGTTAAATTGAACAGACTGAACAGAAAAACAAGTGTCTTGAATTGGACCTCTGGTGGTCAAAAGCATGTCATACACCGCAAGTAACTCGATGCTTCTCATCAGACTCTCCCAGTGACTCTTATCAGATGTGAACACCGTGTCCTCAAATGGAATTCTAAAATTCTTGGAAAATGAAAAGTAGCTGATAAAACAGGAAGTGATCTGCGCAGATAATCTTTTCTAACGGCCACGTCAAATATTTGTTTATTCAAAAGTATATGGTTTAAATAAAGGTTGAGATTCGGCGCAGTTTGAGTACTGTGCTTAAAACAACCTTTGACTTGGAATCTTGTGATCGAGACAGATGCAGACTTTGATGTGGGTTGAGCCCGAAACTGCATGTTATTGTCATAATTACAGTCTACCTGACATGAATTATAGGCACAAGAAAAATAGTCATGGTGAGGTCACTGAAGTTTGGTCTGAAATTGACTGTGTTATGCAGGGATGCTGTTAAGTATAATTGACCATATACATGGCTCCGGAAATTATTTATATAAATGTCGCAAAATGTCAAACCAAGTGGCTTTCATTTACAAAATTGTTAATGTAATGAATACATTGACTAAAATTAATTGACCAAAATTGACAATGAAAAGGGTTGGTTAAGTTATTAAAAAAGAAAGAAAAGTAAAGTTGGTTTAATTTCTTTGCAAATGCCTCTTGGTTTTCTATTTTATGTAATGCAAAGACATATAAAAACTTTTTGAATACTGTGTGCTGTTGAAATTTAATGTAAAATTCATATGCAGGCTAAAAGTCCATTCACACCAAGAACAATAACTAATCATAACTACAATATTTATATTTGTGTCCACTCCAACTCCCAATATGACTGTTTATTATAAGCGAGCGCAGCTGTTTAGTTGTCTACTGCCTTAAATGCTCTTTAAAGTCAGGTGGATTCTAATGTCAGGTGGCTGTCAATATTTTAACAGGAAAAAAATCATTTTGAAAGTGATTCCAATAATTGTTCTTCTGTGTAGCTATCATTATAACGTTGGAATGAATTAAAAGTTTATAATTGTCGTTATCGTTCTTGTTGTGAATGGGCCTTAACAAGTACTAGTTTTCTGAAGTGTTAAAATCAGCATGAAACGAAAGTTGAGAGTTATTTCTTCCCTATTGTGGCAGGGCAGAACTAGATGTTGTCCATCAGGATTTAATTGGATCGTTGTTGTCTGCTAAATTGCTGTGATCTGATATGAGTGACGGGTAGCTGGACAGGATGAATTATTGACCAGGTCTTGTGTCGTCGATACACACGTCATCACAGAAGCGATGTTACAAGGAGAAGAGGAAGTTAATGTTTTTCACTGAAGATTAAGAGAAAAAAATAGTGATGTGCACAGATAAATAAGTTACAATACTGCAATATTCCATTAAAATATAAATTGTCCATTTTGATTTGATGTTGATTGTGAATACACTCTAAAAAATGCTGGGTTGTTTCAACCCAACTTTGGGTGAAATATGGACTAGCCCAACTTTTGGGTAAAAAATGTAATTTACAAATTTAACCCAGCAGTGAGTCCATATTTCACCCAATGTTGGGTTGAAACAACCCATACTTTTTTAGAGTGCAAGCAGAAGCAATGGTCTTCTGAAGATGGAGATTTCAGAAGCACGTACAAGTGAGCCAGCATCACTTGGATTATTTATCTGCAAGTGGTGTGTAAACAACAGGATGACATCACGCTATGCAGCTCCACACAGTAATATGCATTAGACTAAGTAGTAGATAAAGTATTTCTCATTTACCTCAAAGCAGATATCTATGGACTTTTCATTTAACTAAAATCGAAGTATTTGTTTGGATGTTTAAATATCTTTAGCTTGTATTAACCTGGCGGATGTACATACATTTAGCTCAGTTAAACCATGCAGAATGGCAGCTGTCACCCATATAATTGGTTGTAAGGATTAGATGGTTCCTAGGCTCCTCCCACATGAGGTGACAGGATTAGAGGAATAAGTAGAGCCTGATTAGTTTTTAGCAGACTTGTGCATAATGTCTCTATAGAGACAAACAAAAACGCATGGAATCTGACATACTACTGTGAGTAATATTGTTTATAATATAATATAATAATTGTCTGTACATGAACGCTATATATGTGATATGATGTACTGTATTGTCTATGCATATGTCTGTATACTCATTAATGCTGTTTATGATCACATGTGATTGTGCACTGAATTATGAATTATGGTGATCTTGAAACAATTTAGTTTTTTGGTCCTATAAACAGCTTACAGTCTGTATTTATGATCAACACTAACATGTTCATGTCTTATATCTGTAGTCAAAAATGCAGTTTAGAATTGATAGTTGTAGCATTCTTAATTATGTGTAAGATGTCAGTTGGGAAGTTTTGTTATGTAGAAAAATATTTAAACTTATTTTACATTTACAGACATAGAGAGTGTTTGAATGGTGGGCTACAGCAGCGCATGCTGCTTAGATAAATGGGTCAGGTGTTCAAAACTAGAACAGTGTAATTGACTCAGACTACTCTTTAAAGGCTTATGGGACTGAACAGATGTACAGTGATGGACCAAGTACTAAAATCGCAAACCTTCCTACAACTCCGACACCTGTGAATGTAATTAGATTACTGCGTGTCTGCACTGGACACTGAATATGAATATGAGCAGGTTATTTTGCCATGGAAGAGCTTATTCTGCTATTTGGCTCAAAAACTAAACCTAATCAGTTTCTTTGCAGTTTTTTTATCTCTTAAAGCATGACAATATAGGCCAAATACTGCAAAATGTTGGCTTATGCTGATTCTTAAATATGAAAAGAAGGCTAGAGGTTTAGATTTATATTGTGTTGTTGTAACAAAGTGTGTTTACAATCTTTTTTGTGAACTTTTTTTGTTTTGCTGTTTTTATGCACCTTTATTCGGCTTTAAAATTAAATATTTATAAAGTTTTTTTTCTTCTTTTTGTTTGGCTGCAAAATGACTGTCTATAAATGTAAATGTATAACACATATTTTAAGTAATTAAAATAATTAAATAAAAACAATATTATAAATAAATAAATAATATAAATTCTAAATAAATTACTTCAAATCAAAATAATATATTTGTTTTAAATAGTCAAAAACCAAAAACAAAGTGAGGATGGCTCTTTCTCAAAACTGATCACTGATCAACTGATTTCCTTTTCAAGCATTACAGATATTAAGGGGATGGTGTGGGTGTCAGAAATTCAAGTAACTAATGAATCATTCCTGTGCGAGACACAACAGCGGCATTATTTCTTCTCATTTTAACTTTATACAACAAAAAGTTGAGAAATATCCTAAAAAATAAGTTGAGAACTCCAAAATCTGCTGAAGCTGGTTGCCTTAAACTTTTAAGTTGGCTCAACTTTTCTGTTCTTTTTTACAGTGTAGGGTTTACATGTATTCTCAGGCCATGATGACCGAGTATCCCCGTTATCTGCTCTCAGGTACGAGCTAAGGAGACGATGGTGCTCTCCCTGGTGCTCTCGTCCTCAGGTCAACATGTTCAATCTCATGAGCAATTGCTGCAGCTGGGTCTCCAAACTCCAGCAACCACTGAGGTAACCTGTCAGCCAAGCAAATCCTATACAATTCTACATGACTTTAATAGGGGTCAGCCTATTAGCAACAAATGCCACTAATTAAATAACCCTGCTTGAAAATTTTCTAGGAAGATCACGGTTCTAGTGATTGGTTTGGACAAAGCTGGAAAAACATCTTGTGCCAAAGGGATGCTGAGAGGTAATTTGTTAAAGTACATCAGTGAGAGATTTGCTAAATTGACTGCAATTTGTTGAGTTTTAATGTTGTGTAACTTTGTTCAGTGCCCCCTGGAGATGTAGGTCCCACTCATGGATGTGTCCGCACTGAATTAAGGGTGGAGAACTACTTGGTTAACATACTGGATATGGGAGGGGCTCCAGAGCTTCGGGGGTCCTGGAGAGAACATTACGGTGAAGCTCACGGCATCATCTTCGTGGTGGATTCCAGTGACAGACAACGATTGAAAGAGGTCAAAGAAGCCCTGGTGGACTTACTGAAGCATCCAAGAGTAGCAGGAAAACCTCTTCTTGTGTAAGATACCCATTTACAACTACTATTATTAAATCATCTTTTGATGAAAATGTACCAGTTTATTATTATAATTTTTTTTTAAATGATTTTCTTTGAGATCGCTCCAAACTATTACGTTTTTAAAATCAATCAAATTCAGGTACAAGTTGCAGAACTATCTTCATTGTGTCTAATTTTGCCTGCAATCCAGCTTATGTTGGCCATCTCTATCTATTGCTCATAACAGGATGGCAAATAAACAGGACAAAATGAATGCACTGCTGGGAAACGAACTCATTGAAATTCTCTCTCTAGAGAGGCTGGTCAACCAGAGCCGTTCCCTTTGCCACATTGTGAGTACTGTAAAATAATTGCGATTATTCAAAACATAAGATAAGCCTCCAGAGTAAAGGAACTGGCAATATGCCATGTTAACGTTTATGGCAACATTCTGACCGGTTACCAGTAGCTTTATTACAGTGTGTTTTAAGCAGTTTGTTCTTAATCAACAGGAGCCATGTTCTGCCTCAATAGATCTGCGCCGCTGGTCAGACAGAAAGACTCTGCGCGGTCTCAGATGGCTACTGCGAGCCGTGTGCCTGGACTACCCTGACCTCTGTGCCCGTGTGATGAGAGACGGGAGGAGACCATTAGAGCCAGAAGAAAAAGAAAGGAGAGGAAAAATAGAGAAGAGCCGGAACAAAGCTAAAGAGGAAAAGTAAGGGATGTGTTTTATATAAGATAATATGTATTTAAACTACCGTTCTAAAGTTTGGGATCGGTACGGTTTTTAAATGTTTGATAAAGAAGTCTCTTATGCTCTTATTAAAATAACGGTTTCTGATTTAATATATATTTAAAATGTAATTCTTGTGATGGCAAAGCTGTCACATGATCCTTAAGAATTCAGTCTGATATGTTGATTTGTGTTCAAGAAATATTTATTTTTTTATCAATTCTGAAAAAAATTGCTTTTTTTACATTTTACAGTATATAACCCATTATAAATAAGAATAGAAAGCTCAAAAGAAGAGCATCTATTAATTATTTTTATAACAACGTTAGTCACGTTTCTTATTAACATTGTATTATTCATTCTTTCTGAATAATAAGAAAATATTCTAACTGGCCCGAACGTTTGCATACATCCTACTATCTAATTTGTATATATGATAATAAGATGTATGCAACTCATCTTGTCTTGCAGAACACATATAAGCAAAACCGATATCCGTCCAGAACAGCACAATGAAACTTTGAGGAAAAATGGGACTCTGCCACCAATCAAAAACATTCTAAATAAGGTTAAATATCTTCATCTTGGAATTTTGAACAAATCTGTACTGTTGTTTAATTGACTTCGCTTATTGATTTACTCTTTGGCATTGCAGGAGAACTCTTTAAAAAAGAAATTAAGCAAAAAGAAGGTGAAGGTTAAAATTAAGAAGGGGAGTCCAAGCAGAGGAGTAAATGAAGATGAGGTGGAGGACACAGAAGGAAATGAAGCAGAACAGGACCACCACAGCCAGAAAGATAAAGCCAGCAGTGCATTACTGCCTCCCAAACGAAGGAAAATGAAACGCAAAGCCAAAGTAAAAGAGGAGAACTCGGGTCCACCAGAGTCCCCCAACAGCGAGGTCTCCAAACCCAGAGGTACTGAAACATTAGTGTCATTAAAACTGAAATACTGCATCCTATTTGCTTTCATGCTTTTAAACTATTTATTCACAGGAAAAGAGGAACGAGTTAGAAAAAAGAAGACCGTTCAAGCAAAACGAAAGAACAAGATAAACACAGAGGAAGTTCCAGCATCTTATGCACAGCCTGTTGATCTTTCAGCTACTTTCGGTAAGGAACGGTGACCTCTATAACACAATCCCTTTTGATCATGGCTGCTCTTGGGGTACATTTAGGCCTTGTGGGAGGAATTTTAAAACACAAGTGTATATAAACTTTATATTTATTGGTAATCATTTTACTATATTGAAATTAAATAATAAAACAAACCAAAGCATTAGCTCAACACTGCCCTCATCTGTAGAAAAGTAGGAGACTAGTTTAAAGCATTTCATTTGCCTGTTTCCTAACAGACCTTTACCGAAAAGCAATTTTGGCTCTCAAAGCCCGACAGGAACAGGACATGGCTTCGGGATAGTAATGAAAAAGAAGAATGAAGGTTTATGAAGCAATGGATGACTTGGACAGATGGATGACTTGCTGAACCACTTATCAACAATGTCTTTTACCCAAACAGAAGTCTGCTATCAATGTCTGAAAATAGAAGTTACAATTTCGTAATGGTTAGACCGTCATCATCAATACCTTTTTGTACAAAATGTTGAGGCAATTTTCAAAAAATATGTAAATTTTGTATTGCAATTGTATTAAGGGATTACTGAGAAATGATTGAGAAAGAATTATACTAAAAGTGGGACATCTATCCAAAACGGTCTGTCCTGAAAAAGACTTTGATAATGTCCTAAAGAGTTTTTGTATTATAACTTCCATAACCTAAGACAGTATGAATTAGTCTGATAGATAATCAAGATGGTTTATTGTGTATATTGCATTCACTGTATCCTTGAATCTGTTAGAAGATGCCTACGTTTTTTGTGAAATTATATAAATTTTTACCTTTTAAAAAATATATATGAATCCTTTTCTTTTTAGCCAATGTAAACTTTTTTTTGGGTGTGTGATGGTTTTATATGAAGATAAATTTGCATATTGGCAGCTATCTATTGCTCAAAATTATTGTCTCTGATGTTTTCAATTTCAACCAAATAAATGAACAAAATCCTGATGAAAACACTGGGTTATTGTAACACGGTATACTAATAAACAATTCGTTTTGAATAAGAGTTTTTCTTAACCAGTTAACGCTTTGTTAACCTGAAGGCTAACTGAAAAACAAAGGGAAATATTTAGTTTGACCATTTGTACCATAGGTAATTTAATGCCATTTGTATTTGTCAGTAATTATTAATAGCTAGCGATTTACTTTCAGGTACCAAATAGTTGCCCAAACTAACGGAATACAGTTGACAATGGGTTTGGAACTAACGTTACAAACCGACAAAAACGTGCTGTTTCTGAACATCCAGCGGTCTCGTTATAATTTTGCCGAGGCCTAGTGTTGAGAAGCACTGCTTGCAAGACGCACTGCTGTTGGATACCATTAGCTTTACCACAGCGCTCTCTAATGGTGCTCCATAATACTGAAGCGGGAGGACATGCAGCCATATTTGACTGTATTCATCAAGCCCTTCCCCCCTTCAGCATCTTCAGCCGGACAGTGAAGAAAGCTGGAGCGGGACAACGGATGCCAATCGAACGGAGACTTTACCGAAGATGGTCTCACCAAGAACCGTAACCATTGTCGCCCTTTCCTTTGCACTGGGTCTGTTTTTCGTGTTCATGGGTACAATTAAACTCACACCAAGGTTAAGCAAAGATGCATATAGTGAAATGGTAAGTGATCGTCGCTTAGCAGCATCCATATAACGTTAAGCACTGAAGCTTCAACTGGAGGCAACCGGATTTGTTTTAAGAGGGGGTGTGAAAGTAACCGGCTGTGTTTGCATTTTTCTATAAGATGTCCGCTAGTGCTGTCTGTCGCTGCCTGCTTGTGGGATTTAATTTTCATTCTTTGTATCGGATGTGTCGGTGAATATAAGATAAACTCAATTTAATCTTAGATATAAGAATGACATAATTAAAATCCTGATTATGAGTCGAATTATGTAAGACAATTGAACATAATTGGTGCAGCTGAACAGTCTATGCACAGCTGCAACATTGCTTCATTACCGCATAAATGGGTCAATTATGACATCACAATGCGCATCATCTGTATGATAAACAGAAGAAACGCTCTCATATACGACGTGTGATGATTATTTTGCGATATCGTTCTAAAACAATCCATTTAAAGCAGCTAGTGATAAAGCAATGGCGCCGCTTTCCAGCAAATTCTATCTTCCATCTGCAGGTGCAGCAGCTGCTGTGCTGATGACATATACACATTCAGATATATATATATTTAATAAATTACAGTGCGATTCAATGCAATACAGTTGGGTCAATATCTATCTATCTATCTATCTATCTATCTATCTATCTATCTATCTATCTATCTATCTATCTATCTATCTATCTATCTATCTACCATATGCTGTCTTCTGTTGTTTTGCAGTGCACATAATACATAGTTACATTGTGTTCTTGTATCTATTCATGTTTGTTTCTGTTCACTTTCCAGAAAAGGGCATACAAGAGTTATGCGAAGGCCCTTCCAGCATTGAAAAAAATTGGCGTTTCTTCTGTACTTCTACGCAAGATTATTGGTACTCTTGAGGTGGGATGTGGAATTGTTCTCACCCTTGTGCCAGGGAGACCAAAAGACGTGGCCAACTTTATTCTGCTACTGGTCATGCTAGTGGTGCTTTTCTTCCACCAGCTGGTTGGGGATCCTCTGAAACGCTATGCTCATGCCCTGGTGTTTGGTATTTTGCTGACGTGTCGGCTGCTCATTGCTCGTCAGGGTGAGGACCGGCCTGAGAGGGAGGAGAGACGAGAAGAGCAGATCACTGCCCAGGAAAAGAACAAAGTCAAAGTTTCTTAGCTCCACAATTTCACAAAGAGCGCCTGGCAGCAGATCTGTTTCTCTGGATAGTAGAGAAGGTGCTTGGATAAAAAAGACAGTATCCCAAAAGGTGATTTATGTCCCCTAGCTACATATCAGCTGCCTGAAAATCAGATCTGATGTTACCTTTACCTCATGTCTCACCTGTAAACTTCTTATTTAAAATACAAATATTCAATTTGGACAATCACCATTGTGGCAACTGTTTTGGCTGGGTTTTGCAACAAAAGATTAAACTACTGTTATCCCCTGCTGTATTTATTGTTATTATTTTGGCCCTGCATTGAACTATATCCAAAATGTCACTTTTAAGATTATACTGTGATACAGGTTTCTTGAAATGTCAACAATTTGTGGGATGGTTATTTACTTTTGAACTACTGACGATGAATACTATATAAAACCGGTTCTGTTTACATTAAGATAGATTTTTTTTATTATTATAAAAAAAAGCTGTACATCATTTGTTAAATGTTCGAGGCTGATGGTAGCTTTTCTGTTGCCTCACAATCTGTTACAAGTTACAACCATCAAAATTGAAAACATAACAGCAGTTTGTTCAGAGACATGTACGTTCTGCATAACATTAATCTTTTTTATTATATATAATAATATTTCTTTATCAAATTAGATTTTCTCGTTTGTCTCTAAAATCACAAATCAAATAAAAATTGTATCCTTGGATTCTTCTTATGGTTGCTTTCTCTTTTTGAGTCATAGAACTACCACATTGTTTTACTCTTTTATTACTAAAATTGATATTTTTTTCATGTTTTTATCTACTGTTCCTGAACATCCAGCACTGCTCATTTGAGGTGTGTTACTAATTTTACATACTAAATTCAGTTTATGCATCTAATAAACTGAAGAGATGAATCAAGTGTTACATTCTAAATGCACAGTGCTGGAATGAGTAGAACTGAGAAACGTGTCTGATATGTTTGGATGTATACTGATA
Organism: Gymnocypris eckloni scoliostomus; assembly: GCA_027564155.1. NCBI lineage: Eukaryota > Metazoa > Chordata > Actinopteri > Cypriniformes > Cyprinidae > Gymnocypris > Gymnocypris eckloni. The sequence continues at coordinate 21,061,774 of CM050426.1, forward strand.
ATTTGCTGTTTGTAACCGAGTAAAATGGTGGAGAACATGACCTGTTGTCTAAACCTTTACCAGAATTCCCAGCTAGTTTATGAACTGAATTGGGCATTCTTAGTTTACACAGAATAGGTCATATTACACTTTTGACAGTGAGGGAAATAAACTGATATCTGTGCAGGCAAATGCAGACAATAAAACCTATGCAGTTTATCATGGAGTGTGGTGACCGTCTTGCTTAATAATTCCTTATTGGGGGGGGGGTCTCCTCAACCACCACCAATGCACAGCATCCACCTGGATGATGCAACGGCAGTCATATTGCACCAGAACGCCCACCACACACCAGCTTATTAGTGGAGAGGAGACAGTGATGAAGCCGATCAGGAGGCCAATGGGGAAATTTGGCCAGGATGTCACATTTCTAATGACCACAGGGTTAGGACCTCGGTTTAACGTCTCATCTGAAGGACAGATTCCCAAAAGGAATGTTTTATTAAAAACACATCTTGTGATTGTTATGTCTTGCTCACTTTTTACTTAACAGATTTGAATATGAATAGAATATGTTTCCATCAGCACATTCTTGTCCAACACAGACTGTAAATCAACCCTATTGATTTATGTATGTAAATACTGTAAATCTTGCAGCATATGCTATTTAGTATATTTAAGCTCAATGCAATGTAAACAAAAAATAAATATCCTCAAAAATAACTATCGTTACAAAAATTGTTTTCAGTTCACCAAAATAAATATTTGAAGCATACATCTTTAGCATTTTTTTACAACCCGAAATGTTTGGATTTTTTTACATTTGAATAACATTTCAAATCAAATGAGACAATATTTTATTCAAAATAGAACATAGAGAACATAAATATTTAAACTGAGAAATTTAACATTTTTATGCACAAAATGAGCTCATTTCAAATTTGATGCCTGCTACAGGTCTCAAAATGGTTGGAACAGGGGCATTTTTACCATGGTGTAGCATCTCCTCTTATTCAAAACAGTTTTAAGATGTCAATGACAGAATCATGAAAATTAGTTTTCTGAGGGTAAGACCAACAAAGGTCTTGGTTGTCCTTTACACAGAGATTTCTCCAGTCTCTTTGAATCTTTTGATGATGTTATGCACTGTATATGATGAGATTTACAAAGCCTTTACAATTTGACATTGAGGAACGTTGACGTTGAAGACGTTCCACAATCTTTTTTACGCACTCTTTCACAGATTGGAGAGCCTCTGCTCATCTTTACTTCTGAGAGACTCTGCCTTCTTCTTCTTCTTGATGCTTGAAGGTCGCAGACTTATAAGTGCATTACCTTTATTCTTGCACCCACTTACAGTCTTCATAGAGCTTCATCCAGTGCTGCGTGTTCAACTCCTCCGTCTACCCTCAGCCCTCTTAAGCCGGATTAAAAAAAAAGAAAATCCCTGTTCAAACCAGTTCTTCACAAATACTGTACCAATAATGATTTAATGTTTCTTTCTGGATTTAATACTTACTTAATTGTAAACTGCTCACCCTTATTCTCTAGTTAATCCTTCAAGTCATTTCTTTCAGCAGTATATTTCCTACAGTACATTATAACATGTTCAACTGTTTCATTAATGTCACATACCTCACATAGCCCTGTTGGATGTTTGATTAAATGCATTGTACTGTTCAACCTTGTATGCCCTAATCGCAACCTTGTAATCATGTTATCCTCAGTTCTGCTCCAACTGATACTCTTCCCTTGTCCACTGTTGACTGTATTTGATACAAATGTCTACCTTTGATATCTATGTCCCAATACTGCTGCCATTATTTACAAATATTCCTTTTGATAATTGATTTAATTTCTGACCTTCTAAGAGGAATCTGAATATCAACCGAGACGCTGCCTCTTTAAGTGACAGGCCTGATGTCAATTAACTTAATTAGTTGCTAGATGTTCTCCCAGTTGAATCTTTTCAAAATGTCTTGATTTTTCAGCCCTTTTTTGTCCCTGTGCCAACTCTTTTGAGACCTGTAGCAGACATCAAATTTAGTGAAAAATCACTCATTTAGTGGATAAAAGTCAAAATTTCTCAGTTTGAAATTGTTTTATGTTCTATTGTGGAATTATATATTGGCTCATGTGATTTGAAAGTCTTTTAGTTTTCATTTTATTCAAATTTAAAAAACGTCCCAACATTTCCGGAATTCACGTTGTAGCATGGATCATTATAGTATCAACACACAATAGTATCACTGTGCCCTTTTTTCTTTTACAGTTCTTACCATTTAATACCAACCAATCTATTTATGAAATATATTCAACTCAGTATCTTAATGTCTCAAAATTTGGTCTGATAGTCCGCTGTTACAATTAATATTTGAATTCATTTGCAACCACTTTGACGTTGCCCACCTCAGTCCAGTAGGTGGCAGACAAGCACTATGTTGTTGTTGTTGTTTTTTCCAACCACCATAAAATATCACACGAAGTAGAAGAGCGGCTCAGTAGTTTATTTATTATTATGCCATACATCAGAACAATGCAACGAGAAACATTCAGATGTAAAGGAAAAATAGAAAATATGAACAACATTAATATAATGAAACAGTGCCAGAAAACAGTAACAAAATATAATCGACTAAATAAATAAATACATAAAGAGGGGCTCAGTACGTTGTAGCCTAACGTTACCAGTGATACCTTAGAAATAATCATAATAATAACAATCGATATGTATATAGACACATACATTTCATACACACATACATTGCTCTTACACACATTAGCAGCATAATATATTTACACTCATGGAACTTCTCGTGGTAGGCTATTTATTTGATAATAATTTGTAATTTAACTAATTTGCATTGTTAATGTTTAAAACAGTACGCCATTTTTTATGTTTTAAGAACGATAAGTGCAACTTATGAATTCACTGAAAAAAAAAAAATCTGAAACACAACCACATATTAATAACATCTTTGTTGCAGTAAAGCTATTCCGCTTTCAGTTCATTGCGCTAGTGGCAGCACAGGAAGTGATGCAGTGTGCAATCTGCGCATGTCCAAACGGTCGCGGCAGATTTGGCGTTTGGTTTGAATGGGTTACTTCAGGGATCGAGATAAACACGCGCGAGAGAGCAAATAATAATATAATGTATCGAAAAAATGGCCGATTTATATAACCTGGCGGGGTTAGGCTCCGAACCGTCCGGAGAAATAGACTCCTCCGTCTCCTCTGCGAGCAACAGAAGTTTGCGTTTGGCAGAAAAGGAAAACACAAAGTATCACTGGCCCTTTTTCTTTAAGTATTTTACCATTTAGCAGAAAACATTATAGAAACGTATTACAAAAACTATTTTAGATGGTTACATTACAGTTTAATAGTAGGTAGGTTCTTTTATTTAATCAATTGTTTCTTTAGTTATTTTGTTTTTGTTCCTTTAGTTACTCTTATCATGAGCCTGGCCGACTTCAAGTCTGTTAGGTCTTTTGTTTATCTGTTGTTTTTCATCAACATACCATATGAAGTAGTAGTAGTAGTATCTTTATTGTCACTAGTACAAGTACCAGGAATTAGATCAATGTCCATAACAACATACATATGACAACTAGACAGAACAGGAGACATATTTAGAAAATACATTTACATGAGGAGAGAGAGGAAAAAATTTAATCAGACTATGCTCCATTTGGAGTACAGTCTGAGAACAGAAAACCTTAAAAAGCACATATAATAAACACATGACTTGCAACATAACATACCAGCTCTAACACATTCCACCAGCCATTTATTATTTATAGACCTGCTACATGGCGGTACAAAGTTTTACAGAGGCATTGAATAATAATGTCCGTATTAAAAAGATTTCCACCCATGTATATTTAAGACTATGAATGCACAGCCAGAAAAATAAGATTTTGTTGTGACTTTAGAAACACCGCAGCTATTCTCTTTGTCCATTCTGATCTGAAATCACCAAGTCATCCAAAGCTGTGAGTCATCATGATGGTTTATTTGATAGTCTCAGTCTCATTGCTGACCGCCTTCCCACAGCTAATCAAAACGGGCAGCGGAGGCTTTAATGTTGCCGAATTATATAACCCAGGGTAGCTAATCCAAATAATACCTCCGTTATCATGGTGCGAAAAGGTAGATATCGTTTGGCAGGAAAGAGAAGAAACGATTTGCCACCCCTGGTCTCGCGGTGATATCTCGGGTAAGTGCAGCAGAAAACATTATAGAAACGTATTACAAAAACTATTTTAGATGGTATCATTACTTAGAGACCATAGTTGATCATTTAATTAATTTTTCTGTTTGAGTTACTCTTATCATGAAGGAGTCTTTTCAAGTCTGTTAGGTCTTTTGTTTATCTGTGTGAGGGTGTCGTCATCAGATACTATATCACATCTAAGTGTCATAATATATGTATGTTTGTATGTTACAGTGGATGCTGGCACAGTAGTCAGAGGGAATGATGAGCTGGAGAGGAATATGGTGGTGGTGGAGACAGTGGCTCTCAGTAAGGGTCTTCCTCCGGTGGTCATCACAGTGCTACTGGACTTGGCTTTAAGCCTCAATGCAGGTAACATAATTAGGGGATACACCATTTCTTCAGCTGTAATTGTTTATATTATAACATGAGCAGAAATGAATCATGATAAACATTATAGCAAATTAGATCACTATCAAACATATCAGCTATTGCTCATACTCATTCTGCTGTGTGCTTTTAGTGGTATATGGCACAGCTGATTAAAATGAATTTATCCAACAGGAACTGGGAACTGTACCAGGGTGCTGAAGTTTCTCATACCTGCCACAGTGGTGCCGCAGGAGGCTATTGTAAAGGGGGTGTCGTGGCTGTGTGTAGGGAAGATGCCAGTGAATGCACAGGTAAGGGCTGTCGATTGTACCTGGTCATTGGTGAAATGGCTGTCATTTGTTTTTGCTTCATAGGTATCAAAATTAATGTCAGAAATAAAAATATACATTTTCTAAATACATGTTATTAATCTTGAAAGTTTCATCCATATATGTTCTTTATTTCTTGTCCCTTTGTTTCATTTTCAACAGGTCTTTTTAAAATGTAATTATGTAAATAAAATACAAAATATATATAATATAATAGTGGAATGACAGACTTCTCTCTGTTTATATATATATATATATAACTTTTACAGTTATGTAGTCTCCCCTTAAACACACACCTCCAGGCTCGATTTACCTGACTGCATTATTTTTTTTATGCATCACCCACATCTCAAAATCCAATCAACACCCGATGCATAGAACCAAGTCCCTGCCTTGTATTTTGTCTTTTTGATAATCAGTTATACTTTAAATATATGTCACAATATGGAAAGAACCAAATCTGTTTCATTGCAATTTTTTTTAAACATTTGTTTCATATATTTTATTTTAAGGTTCTCTTTGTCCGCTGGGTACTCACTGTTTTTGACCTGATTGACTGCAAAGATGACCTGAGATCTATTTATGGCTTCATTTTCAGCTTTGTGATGGAAGAAAATCTGGTTAGTTGTGGTTTGCAAAGTATTTTTTTCTAATTTAGAATGTGTCCATGTTGTAAGTCTACTGGCAGATGTTTTATAATGGTATAACAAATGTTTTTCATTTTAATTTACTAGGCTAATTTTTTTCTTCCAGTGCCCTTTTATTTGTCACTTGTTGTACCTTTTAACCATGCGGGAACATGGTGAGTTGTTGACTAAGTGGTTTAATTTTTTTCTCTGTTACTCCTGTAATTGAACATGTTATTCTGAGTAATTTTTTTTTGTGCCACTTTTATAGTTCATCCGTACAGGGTCAGGAAACTGTTGGATATTCAGACCAAAATGGTAAAGACTATATTAAAATAAACAATATCCTTTATCATAAATGTAGAGTATGACAATGTTTCTTGTAATTTGATGCATTTCTTCCTTTTTCCTATTAGGGTAGACAACCATTTCTCACACAACTTCTTGCACTCTACAAAGTGTTCCGACCAGACTTAGTGACGCTCTCTGTTCCATCAAGAGTGAGGGTTAGTTTATCAGTTACTGTTTTTTCCAGCAGAGCTTTGTTCCTCTGCCAGGTGTTTAGACTCTTAGACCGCAATTTTTTTGTTTTTCAGACTGGATTCAAGAATCACAACTCCACCTGGAAAGTGGCTCTTAGTGCTGTGCAGAGGAAAAATAAGGGTGCCGTTTTAGTTGACCAGAGCCTCAGCCTGGATGTGAAAGAGAAGCCATCCTCCAGAAAGCGGGTAAGATGTCATCTTTGTAATCCTGTAAAGAGCTTTTGAGAACACTGTTATACACTGAACACTGCTGTTATACACATCACATTTAGGTGCTCGTTTCACAATGCAATTCACAAATACTATCCTGTGGCCTCATGGGAAAGAAAATTAAGTCAGAAATATTAGGTCATTCAGGTACTTTTCCGTTATTGGGTGAAAGTGAAAGTGTGGCCAAGTATGGTGACTGACTTGGAATTTGTGCTCTGCATTTAATCCATCCAAGTGTGAACACACACACACACCCGGAGCAGTGGGCAGCCATCTTGCTGCGGCGCACAGGGAGCAGTTGGGGGTTCGGTGCCTTACCTTAGTCATAGTATTGAGGGTGGAAGAGAGTGCTGGTTATTTACTTCCGCCACCTACAATTCCTGCCGGACCTGAGACTCGAACATTGAATTTGAACATACTATTTTCACAAAATGTTTTTTCACTACAATGTAGGGATGGGTACCGAAACCCGGTATTTAATCGGTCTCGGGGCTAAATTATAAAAGACCGGAGTATCGATAAACTCTGATGTTAACGGTTCTGCTATCGGTACTGGAGAAATTAAGAAAACACACATTTATTATTGCTATATATACACATTATCTTGCAAATTCTATCCCACCAGAGTCACCAGCTGTTTTTATGTGCAATAATATTCAAACATTTGTCTATGATGCATTTTTGCTATTCGCAATTCAGATCGCGCTCACGTGGATGAGTTCAGCACGCGCAACATGAAAGCGCTGTTTATGATAGAAGAGAGAACTAACCATTAAAACATGCTTACACTTTAGGCCTGTGGCTGTTATATTAAACTAAGTTTATTTAATGTTTTGTGGCTTCTAAGGATTATAGCTGCGTTTTTTCTAGCACAACTTCCTTCTCTTCACAGCGGCGCCGCATTCCTCCTGACCAAAACTTAACGTCAGAATCAGATCAATCGCCTGTCAATTGTTGTAAAATGCAGTCTTTACAGTTGCTAAATTGCTGGACATGTATGTGTGTGTGTGTGTGCGTGCGTGTGTGCGTGCGTGTGTGTGTGGCGGCGCTCTAAAACTGACAAGCAAAGGACACTTTTGAGTTTTGGTGCGGCCCAAACGATCAAATACACATAAAACATGTAAAAAACATGCTTGAAGAGTATTCACTTAAATACAGTTTATATCTTAAAGTGAACGAGAACAGTTGGGAGAAAATTGTGTGTGTCAATATTTTGTCTTAAAGTGACAGACTGCTTCATCAATGTTAATCAAAGAGAAAATCACCCACAGCTCTTATTCTGAATAATGTTATAGCTTTAATAAGCATTAATCTATCAATATATATAGTGAAAACTATGCAGTGTTCATTTACATTTGATCACTTTTAGCTATTACTTACCTTGAACATTAATGTTAGTAGACATTCATGGAAAAATGAAATCACAGTTTTTTGTACATTTGTTTTATGGTATGACAAATGGTTTATTTGTCAGTTTGTTTCTTTGTTTCTTTGTTCATGTTCTTACTCTATCTTATCATATGTATATAAAACACAAAAAATGCCTGCACACTGGTGCATTTACAAATTGATGCTTTATATTCATTTAATTAAATATGTATTTAACATTTCAGAATATAAAGCAATGTTAATTAAGCTGCTAATCTATCTATCTATGCTAATTTATCATATAAATATATATTTCATACATATATGTATGTATGTATGAATGAATAACAAAAAGTACCGATAAGAATACCGTTAAAGTACCGGATCGATAAGCAGTATCGATAAGAGTAGTAATACCGTTAAAACCTTAACGATACCCATCCCTACTACAATGTATTGTGGAAGTAGACATATTCAGAGCATATTATATGTTTTAAAATTGGCACTAGTTGACTTTTGGAATTTAGTGTTGACTCCTCCAGACTAGAAATTGGGGCATAAAATTGGCCTTATATATTCCCGTTTTAATTTTTTCAAGTTTTGAAATTATTTGAATGGGGACAAAAAGAAAATGTGTCAATTAATCTATAAACTGAATGTATCTTTTGTCCATAGAAACGACATCACCTAGCGATACCTCCCTTGAGCTCGGCATTGGACAGCAACTCCAACAAGAAGGTGTTGCGCCTGCAGGAGCTCCGTTCCTTCAAAGAGCTACTGGAGAACATTCACAATATAGAGGTAATGCACATGTCTTTTTCTTGACTAGCAATAAAATAGGATATTGATTTCATGGCTCTTTAAATCCAAAATGCCATATAGCATAATATTCATCAAATTTACACAGATATGCACTACTGTGGTTTGGCCACTTGGTGGAGCTAAGCCTTCACAAGACTGATCAGTGAGCAAGTCATCAAGTCTGCCACCTTATTGATATTACTGCAGAATCTCTCATAGTTGTCAAATTTCTCAAATGTAAAATTAAATCTTAATTAAATACTGATATCTGATAAGTCCCATATCAACACTGTCGTGTCTGTAAGTACTAAACAATATATTACACTCTCAATTGGCAAGTCATAAAATATTTACAGATTGGATTCACTGACCTGATAAGCCGTATTTAATCTCTTTTAATGGTCTGCAGACACTTATGCTTTATTCTGCTTCACAAAATACTGAATATCACATAATGAATATAGTCATAGTGTTCCTGCACCAGATTTTAGGGTGATTTTGCAGTCTGCAATATTAAAGCATTGAGAAAGAAGCTGGTGGAGTCAGTTAAGTGGAAAAACAGTTCAGTTGTGGCCATGGGGAAAGAACATTGATTCTTATTCACTGTGGCAACCCCATCATTAGAATCAGTCATTTCTCAGATGAATGATACATTTGCTTGTTAATTACAGAAAGACTCCGCCATGTCCGTTGTCAATCTGTCACTGTTTGTAGACTGACACAAATTACAGTTTTTGAAAAGAGTGAGAATGTAGAATGGTGGGATGTGATTCATCTAAACTGTTGTACTAAACTGTCTGTGTCAGTTCAGGTCTCAAAGGAGCCAGAAGAATGACTGAATTGGTTGATTTGCCTCCAGCTGTTTTGACAGCTCTTAGTTATGATATACTGTCTCTGTGTTGTGCAGATGCACGTTGTATAGCATATTGCAGCTTAATGTTGAAGTCATAACTTGTTTTCAGCTGCCTGCCCAGATGGGTTCGCTTCTGGGATCAGCTCTGGCGCTGCACTACCTGGACTGTGTACAGGATGAATCTGCCTTTCTGCGCCTTAACTTTTGGCTTGGACACTCATTGCAAGAGGGTACATTTTCCACGTCCTAATACCAAACCTTTTCAGGCTTATCTGAAGTTCTCTAGTCCCCCCCGCCTTTATATTTCCCATTCAAAATCCAGTTCAGTACCATAATGCAGTTTATTCGTGTATGTTTTGGGCAGAGTTTTTACTATGTCCTGTGGATGGGAGTTCTGACAACACGTCTGAAGCCTGCCGCTTCCTGAGCACCATCCTCTTTTCACAGCAGTTCCTTCAGGTATGACCAAGCAACAGAAGATAAGTATCACCCAGTAGAAGTTAACTGGCAGCCTCAAGGTTGGATGTTTAATATCAGAAACTTGTGGCAGTTTATTCCACAAACACCAGGACACCTATCAATAATTTTTTTTACCCATCAATCAGTTTATTTTCTGTTTTCCTGAATGATCTCCCCACTTGTAAAATCCCACGATGACAGGGTTTGTATTTGTACGTTGTTCTCAGGAGGGATTCTCCAGCACGGAGAGTTTTCTTTATAAGTTTCTGACTGTGTGGGACGGCTGTCTACTCCGGCCGCAGATCCTGGATCTTCTCAGTGACATCCCCTTGATGCCAGGCTTCTGTGAGTGTCCCAAGTACCTCTGCTGCAACCAGAGAAATTCAATAAAACATCTTTGCTTTCGTAACTTTTTGCATTTGCTGATTTAGTGACTTTTATTTTTGTGAAATGCATGTAGCTTTCTAAAAGATAAACAGTCCTTCCCTCTAATGATAATGGCATTTCTTTGTTGTTTATTGATCAGATAACATATTTCATTGTCTTCAGCATTTTATTGGTCCGTGTAAGTAAAACTGTAACCTAACATTTCTTTTCTTCATTTATAGACATGCATAAACTTCTCTTTGAGCCACTGAAGCAACTTTATTTTACATCCACAGTATTTTTCAAGGTTTGTATCTAATTATTATTGTGTTCTTCCTTTCTATGTGTTTGTATCAAGCACGAGCATGACCACGTGAGCCAGGTTGTCAATGATTGCTTAAATCATTCAGACATAAGTGAATTACTCTTTCTACACAAAGCCGAGGCATCTTTACACTTCCTGGGATTCTATATTAGAGTGGTGTTGTGATTAAGCTCACAGCAGTTGAAAGCAGGGTTTGTGTTTTTTCCGCTCTTATCTGAATGTGCCTTTCCACATTGTCCTCCTCACAGTGTAGTGTCATCGAGTGTCTGAATAGCATGCTGGTGAAGTGGCTGACATGGCATTCCGTCAGCGCATCAGAGGGCGGATTGGACATCAGTCTTAACAGCAACAGCACCATGTGAGTATACCAAAAATGTGAAATAAAAATCGACAGCATTTCAACTAAAATCAACACGTTTTCAAAAATAAACAACTTTACCTTTTTGCTGATGTAACTAACCAAGGCTGTGTAGGCAGAGAAAATGGCATTAACCAATAATAATATAGCCAAAAATGCTTAACTACTTATTCTTATCATCCTGGTAAAATCCCAGCATTATTTCCAGATGAATAGGCTTGGAAACATGTTGCTTTCTAGTATTTAAATAACTTGCAAATGCTGTTGTCTTTAATGTGACTTGCACTTTACCGAGTCCTCTGAGAGTTTTTAATGACTCTGTCAAAAATTCACTGTCCTGGAAAACATTGCAGAAATAATCTGAAGAAATGGGACCACACTTCAATGATCGTACAATTTAAAAGTCTTGCCTGAGGTTTACCACTGCAGATTTCTTTATATTTTAAAGAGATCAATGAACTGCTCCTGTGGTTGGGCTCCGTCTGAACCTCGTTTACCCTAAAAGTGTTCTGTGGAACGGTGTGTAATGAAGTGCAGTGGTTTTTTTTTTCCTCGCCTGTCGAGCATTGCTTTTCTCTCGCTGCTGATTTGGTTAGTTTTTTTATTACATTACTGAAGTGCACAGCTGAAGGAGAAATTATGATCAAGGGCAAAACCCTGTTTGACTGTGTCATGCATCAATGCGATACACCTATTATTCCCTTTTTCGCTTTAGGTCTCTGTGCTGTGCGAATTGTGTGGGTGCCAAGCATAGCACAAAGACACATCTGGTGTGTACTAGGTGTGATTTAAAGCTGATTTATTTTGTACGTTCTGCAAGGAAAACTCGTTTTTCACATGTTGTTTTGTTTATGCTTTCAAAAAAGTGAGTGCAAAGAATAACGCACTCCCCTTCTTAGGACTATGACCTTGTCTGGCTTCATGGATTCAGTTATGGAGCTGGTTCGCTTTGTGGGACTGCTGGCATCTGAGGGACTCCGTCTGGAGAACTGCCATGTTCTTCTGCTCAACCAGACACTTGCTTTCTATGAGACGGTACTCTCAGCTATGATTAACTTAATTAACATGATGTTCTTGGCAAAGTGACATCAACCGAAGTTCCATCCTGAGTTTTACTAAGATTTATGTGCTGATTTTCGTCTAGTAGATCTAGTACAACAAACCCTGCTGTTAATGTCTTTTTCCATAATCATTTTTTTCTCATCATGTCTAGGTGTGTGACATGTTTTTGAAGTACAGTTTGCCTCTGATCATCATGCCTCCGGCCGGGGTTTTCTATCCAGCTCTCTTTGCCACAGACTCTATCAGCGTGGATAGGCTTGGCTACATCATGTACAGGTACTATATGTGAGCTATAATAAGCTTTATGGGTTGTTATGGTCAATCCTAGAGATTTTCTGCTTGAGATGTTAGCCTGGCATGCTAGATTAAGGGCATCTTCTGCAACATTGGGGTGAATGAGCTGGGTGAGGGTAAGTTCCTCTTCATCGCATGTGCAGTTCCCATGGCAGTGGGACACCTGTGTGCTGCTGGCTAGACTGAAGGCAACAGCCTGAACCTTCAAATGCATTACATTGCCATGGCATGATGCCTGTAAGCAATAGATGAAATGAAGTATGAAGATACTTTCATCTGCTTCGGCACGCAAAGCTTTCAGAGCTTCTGTGAAGGCCTAAAGGGGTAGGTTCACTCGAAAATCAAAAGTCTCAGCCATTTATACACTATCATGCCAATATGGAACAATATCTAAGTCATTGCTTTCCATATAATGAAAGTTGATGGGGATTTATAGTGCCAAGCTCCAAAAAAGACAAAGAAGCACAAAAGTCATATGAAAAGTTGTGTTAGGAACAGACCAACATTTTTGCCCTCTTGTTTGCCAGGCTTTCATTTTAAGAGTATTACTATTATTGGCTTAAACATGCTGAGGGAAGAGTCAAACTGGAAATTCATATTCTCTAATAAGTTTTCAAACCAGAATATTCATTCTTTTTTAAATATACCAACATTAGTTTCACAATTGTATCGTATATCTGACTTGAATTATTTGTTCTATTTAAAAAAAGAGACATGAAATAGTTTTAGTATAATATGTTAGCTTTATTAATAAAATCCTGTTGTTATATCCTTTTCTTAGATACCGGAAGAATCTGACTTTGGCTAAGAAACAAGTGCAGCAGAGAGAGGTAATGAGGAAACTGTCTTAAAGCGAACACATAACAAAGTCATGAAAAGCCAACTGTGTGTATGCAAGAGGTTTTGTGTCTGAATAATTTACTCATAATGGGTAAATTAGAAAGACCTTCAAGCTGTGCTTTTAAGAATTTACAATGAAGCTCCTGGAGGCTAATGCTGTAATACTCACCTTACCTGCTGGGGATGAAAAGAGAAATGGAGTCGTCTTGATTGAATCCCAGTGAGACAAAGCATGACATTGTCAATGCAGTGAATAAAATGGCCAAATAATTTGATCACAGCCTTGCACTTTTGTCATTTAAAATACACGGGCGAAGGTTTTTATTAACTCACAAGATGATTCTTGTCTCGCACAGTAACCCATTAGATCCCTTTAGTGGCACCAAGGTGTTATTGTTCCCACAAGCACTCTGTAATTTGAATGTAGACTTTTATTGAGCTGAAAATGTGTCTTGACAGGTGTTAACTTATTCATTTTTAATATTTTCTCACAATTACAGCAAACGTTCCACATTAGCAGAAACACATACAAGGAGTTTAATCGGAACCTTCAAGCCATGGTGAACTCCATGTGGAACTCCTGGTGGAACGTCCCTGGTTCAGACATTGAGATTGACAAGGATCTTATCGCTCTGAGCAAGGTGGCAGAACCCTTATGCCGTTTCGATCTCATCCACCACCCGGCTCTTTTCAGCTATGCCATCGAATTCCATCAGAGGGTGAGTGAGATTATCACACTAGTGGCGTTTAAAAGCGCGAGAGTTTGTAATCGTACAGTGCTGCTGGACTGTCATCTTATTTGGAGCGAAGGAAAGGGACTCAGCTGCGCAAGCTAATTAGATGATTATATTACATCAAGTGTAAAGCCTTGTGTCACTACTGGGGACAGCGCAGCCTCCACTTTTCACTAATAACTTTAGGAATGGACAAGGAGATAAATGTGGTATTAATGTATCATTTATAGAGGATCCATTAATATAGAATCACATTTTATTATTCATGGAAGCTGTGTGAGATTGGAATTTTCATCTTCTTTAATAATACAAGTACCTTTTTTGGTCCGACTGTAACATTCAGCAGTGTACTACTGAGATTTAGAGCAAAGGGAGAACAATGAATATTTATGTGTTCTCTTAATCAGTGTTGGCCGGAGAGGAAGAACGTGGATCTGGGTTCCATAAAGGTACTAATGTTATATCATCTCCTTTTTATTAAAAACTACTTGGCTTGTTTTTACAGTCATATTCCTTTGCAATGTTCACCGTAACTCTTCATGTTTGCAGACCGGGAAGTACTGGAACTGGTATATGGAGTTTCTCTTTAACCAAGGCTTTGATGGCCTCAACAACTTTATTCAGACCAACACTGGGCACGGCTCCACGTTGAGTAGTCAAGAAGACGGGCAACCCAAGAGTCAGCCGTGATGCTGGCAGAAAGTCCAGGTGTCAGGGGTGTACAGAAAACATGTATATATTTTATAGTCTTCCTCCTTAAGAGGGCAGAAAGGAACCACTTGCATAATTGTAAATACTAAATGTACATTACAAGCCATTGTTACTTTCCAGTCTTTTCTAGTGTTGTGAATATTTTTAGCCCTTTTTTGCTTTTTATCTTTTGTGCACAGACAACGGAGCGAAAACATTGTGATAAATACTTAATATTTTGAAAAAGACTGCTTTTACTGCCATCTAAAAAACAAAATCCCAATATATATAACGATTTAAAACTGATGATCAGAGATTGATAAATAGTCTTGTTTATGTATAAACATGTATAAAGTCTATGTGTCTTTGATCGACCTGACATTAAAATAAATCCTTTGTTCTCAGATCCAACATGAGGTAAAGCAGTGTGGTGCAGGCTTTTGCCATTTTTTGTAAATGATCAACTTTACATTAAACTGGACTTAGTTGTGGACCTGCTAAGTTGCAGTGATTTAGAGCTATTGTGTGATATTTGTCTCAAAGTATAGTTTTCTTCAGAGCAATTCACACAACAAATCTGTTTTTAATATTTCAAAACGCATGGTTGTACTGATAAATCTGTCATTAAAAAAAATGATTGTTTAAAATGCTTATTTATAAACATGCTTATCGCTAAATCAAACCCTATAAATACAGTTTCTTTAAAAATCAATAAAGACCATTGTTTTTCCACAGAAACACTAAGCATCCTCTAGGTAACCTGGTCCAAGTGGATCCCAGGAAATCTCAGCATCAAGGCAGTGTGAGCAAAGCTCTACGGCATTACGTTTTCCAGCCCGTCTCATAACGTCTTCGTGTTTATGAAGGGCTCTGGAGATGCCTCGCGACGATGTTCTCTCTCTGGTCCGAGCTATTTTCAGCGCGAGCGCGTCACGATGTCGTCCAGCAAACTTCATCTGGAGTGAATGAAGAATACGCGCGCACCTCCGGGATTACCGCTCATGCGTTATCATGAATTGAGGCAGGCGCACAACTTGAAACGATGAATTCTGCGAGCGCAAAACTACGCGATCTACCTTGCTCGACTGATGTGCTTGTTCATGTATGAGAGATTATCCGTTCATCGCCGTCTGCCCGATCATCACTTCTCGACTCTCATCCCGCAGCTTTCCTCTTTTCATCGGAGCGTCCGTGTAAATGGAAATCTGAAGTGCTCCACTTTCGCAGTTTCTCACCTTTCAAAGAACAAGGTAGGACTTTGTTTGCTGGACTTGACATGTGTGCCGTGACGATGGCTAGAACCGTTACGTTCCCGCGAAGCATATAGTTTCAGTTTAGAGACGCGAGATAAATCAAGCGTCCGTTATTATTAATGCAAACTCCTCGATCGGTGGTTTGTAGAAAGGCCTGATGTGACATGTCTTTCTCGTTTTACCGGTTAACACGTGAAGCCAGTTGAGCAGATCTTGTGGTTTATCATCTCGTCCGATGCTCTATTAAGAAAAACATCCTGGAAGTGTATCTTAAATGATGACAGTCATCTGCCGGTGACTTTATGAGCTGATTTAAGCGCGTCTATTTAACCCGTAGGTTCGGTAATCGCAAATAATTAATGGTTCTTGTTCAGATTCTTATCGATTCCTCTTTCATTAGCTGTTTTAGAAATATTCATAGGGGAAAATAAATGCTATTCTTATTGCATTGCCCCCAGCACTCGGTTTGCAAATGAGATCATTTCAGATTTTAACATAACAGGTCTAATTTATCAGGAAAAATACAATTCTTGTAAACTGTTTATGTAGTTTTTATTAAGAGAAGAATGCAATCCAGTGATTGGAAGGGACTGTCTATTAAATGGAATTGTTACAGTTTTTAATAAAATGCCTCATATTATAACAGTAACATATCCTGTATTTTTTATTTAATCTAACGACTTTAAAGTACAACATAGTATTTATTTAATGTGGATTATTTAAGTAGGCCTAATTCTGTAAATGAGTCGGATTGATTCAATAACCGCTTTGACAGATTCACAAGAGTTTGCTGATTCGCCAAAACGAACGTGTATATATGCCTATATCAGTCATTTATGAATCTGCAGCAAGATATATGTTTTGATTCACTAAAAGAACCCACTCATAAGATTCATTCTTTCGAGCAGCACTGGTCATGGATTCTCAGATGTAGAAACCGTATTAATTGTAGGCTATAGTCTGGAACGTCTCGTAGTCGTAGTATTTTAATTTAGTTCGGTAGGAATAAACGGTTTATGATTAATTCGTTAATCCATCAAGGATTCGTTTGGAAACCATACAACACTGGTGGCACTGTACGATTTTGATACCACTTAAAAGAACCGATTCATATGAATCATTCCTTTTTGAATCGGTTCTAAATAAGAACACAGTTCACAAACTTTTGATACATTTTAGTTTTTCTCAACCCTTGAAAATGTTTCTAGCTGTATCTCTTTGTTTTTACTCTGTAATTAGTAGAATTCAGTTCCTCCTTTCTTCTTTCCAGGCAGACAGTGCTTCACATTTAAAAATTAAATGTGTGTGAGTTTTGACATTTTCCTCCAAATCACGTTCATAAATTTGTAATGTTGTGGCACATTAATGTAATATGAGGTTGAAGCTTCTTTAAAGCACTATTGTGACTCATGCTTTGATGTTCTTTGAAACGCTGACAGCCTTTGGAGCTGGTGGCAGTTCATGCTGAACAGCCACAAAAAGAGGAAAAGTAATAAGTGTCTATCCCTATCTGAGTGTTAGATAGACAGGGATCCTGCTGAAATGATCAAGAGTCATCCCTCGGAGTTATCAGCTCATCCTCTTTGTTATTCGCATGAGTCATTCAAAGTTTATGCCACTGTCACGGTCCTCTTCCCCTTTTCTTATACCCCTGTCCTTTTTCTTTTGTAGGTCATGTAAGTTCACCCTTCCCCTTGCTGTCATATTCAGAGTTATAGAACACAAGAAACCTGGAAATATCAGGGAATTTTAAATTTGTCATTTCTAGGCCTAGGAAAGGAGATGTCAAAGTCATTGCTATAGTGAATGTAGATTCCTCTGGTTCTGCTCTGCGTGGAAGCTTAGAAAGGCTTCGATTTTTGTACACAAGTAATCTTCAATTTTGGTACCTGGCCTACAATTTAATATCTTCTTCTGAAATCTCGATGAAAGATACGAATCATGAATAGCTCAAAATGGAAATTATTTTCCATTCTCAGACTTCGTGACCCTTGCATTTTCAATAATTTTGCTTAATCTGAAAATACATTTGTCAATCATTATTCAACATTATTCCTTTGTCACAATCCTCTTTATTTAGTTCTTCCCCAAATCATGCATGTCATTCCCTCGCTTGCAGTCATCAATGTGAATATGTGATGAACAGCAAGTGTTGTGAGATGACACAGTTTTGAATGCACTTTGAAATGTGTTTTGACAAGAACATTTATTGGTGCCGCTCGTGCCACTACACCTCTGAATTGTAACTCATTTTCATGGAGATTTGTTTTCCCTCTGAACATCATCAGCATGTAGTTTTGGACTACATTATTTATTTGCTCAGACGGCGCCTTGTACACAGAGAACTACCAGGGGAAGTTTACCTTGTTTTAGTTTTTGCCTCACTTAGATGAGTGATCTAAAAATGTCATGAGTTATGGCGACACAGATTCGGCAAGAGAGAAACTTTCTTGAGTGTGTTCAAAGTTCGGTTGGAAGTTTCTGCGTGCCATAATTCAATGTGTTTTAAATAAACTAGATTTGCATTTCCTGAAGGAAATGCCAGTGCTTGCAATGCAGAAAAGAATAGCATTTAGAAAAAGTTATGGGACTAGAACAAAACCCTAACTTGAATGTTTGATGAGTATCAATACAGTGCCTTGCCAAGACCGTGTTAAACAAATCTGTCTGTCTTCTACTCTTGCGAGTTCCTCAGGTACGGACCTTATTATGTTGGTTATATAAATTTGTAATCTTGTTTATCTCCAGACTGGCTTTTGATGTTTTCGCCGCAATCCTACAACCTCAGTTTGCCTTCACATTGTCGTGATCGTATATATAAACCAGTAGTCAAGGGAAAAGGCAAATAAAGCAGATTCACGTTCTCAGACATCGCAATCACTCTTGACTGGCAGCAGCCTCACCGTTGGCCACATCCCCAACTATGTTGGAATAAAGCATTTTAGTGCTGTGAGAAACGTCTTGGTAATGGGACGTGTCGGCAGAGTTGTGCCTTTGATGAGCATCTTTCTGTGCTTCCCCTGGCCGTCAGACACATCCTGCTCTCTGCTCGTGAAAAACAGGCCAATCACCCCCCTGTTACTTTCCATCATCCATGTGCTGAGTTGAAAGAAAGGATGAACAGACAGAAAGAGCCGCAAAGAATGAGGATAGAAAAGCAATTTGCTAACTCCATAAATCCAGCCACCTAGGGTACCTGACCCCAGAGATAGAAGCAGGAAGGCCATTATTTAAACTCGGGTAACCAATGCTCTCCTATTAACATTGAAAGGGCTGGTGTCTGGTGGTTGTCTGCTGTGGCACATTTATGTGTTTTATTTACTGCCTTGTACCGCATAGCCTCATGCGCAGGGGTCCCGAAAACCAGCTCAGACTGAAAGTCAGAAGGCGCCCTTAATATGGATTGATAAGGGGACTCTGTTGGTCTCCACCAGTTGCAGCAGGATGTTAAATTAAAATAAAGGTGATGCCCAAAGCCTGTTCTCTGTTGTCTGAAATGGTTATGTGTGTGTTGTTTGGAGAAGGAAATGGATACATAACCAAAAAGCACATTTTGTGGGGGTGGTGTGGTGCAGTGGGTAACGCGCTGGGCTGGTGACCAGAAGTATGTTGAGTCGATGCTCGTGTGGTGCATACCATGAGTTATCACCGTTGAACCTCATATAAGAATATTGGACTTCACTTTGGATAAAAGCATCTGCTAATTAACTATTTATTTTTTAATGATTTTTTTTTATATTGTGTAAGTACTATACAAATGTTTTGGGTCTGTGCTGTTAAGACTCTTCCAATTATTTATGGGAAGAAATGGTGTAACATGATCCTTCAGAAATTCTCATAAGCTGGTATGGTGCTCAAAAATATTTCTTTATTATAATCAGTGTTTGTGTTGCTTAATATCTTTGTTGAAACTTTGATACATTCATTTTTTCAGGATTCTTTGAATAGAGAGTTCTGAACAGCATCTTGTTTAACAAAGTAAAAACTTTACTACTACTAAAAGTCATTTTAGTTAATATGAATTATAATAAAATGTAATAAATTAAAAGTATTGATTTTAAATTAATTACTTGCAAATTACACTTCTTATTTATAAATGACAAATCATTTACTAATTGTCTTTAAAAATCGAATGAAGATATTCTTTTCTGAGGAACCCAGATGTATTTATGGCGTATTGTCCAGGCAGCTCATTTCCACTATACCAAGATTTTTCATTTACATTACACTTACAGTACATTTAATAATTTAGCAGATGAGGAGCATTCCAGACTTTAAAATGATAAAGGCAATCAAACCAACAAGAGAGCAACGATATATAAGTGCTGTGACTGTACACATAGCAATTAAAAAAATAAACAAAAAGTAGATCGAAAAGAAATAGAATCAATAGAGCTAGTGTTATAGTGTTTTTATAATAATTAAAAAGAAAACAAGTAGATAGTAAAAGAATAGAGAATGCTAGAGTTAGAGAGTCAATGTGTTTTTAATAAATAAAACAAGTAGATAAAATAGAAATAGAAAAGAGTGTGCTAGTGTTAGAGGGTCAAGTTTTTATAATAAATACAAAAGAAAGTAGATAGAATAGAATAAAGAGTAGTGCTATTTTTCAAGGTAAGATTTTGTGTGAATAATGACTCGCACAAAGCTGTTGTACGGCTTCAGAAGATTTGAAATATTGTGCACAAGTCATATGGATCACTTTTCTGATGCTTTTATGGTTCTTTTATAAGCTTGACACCCGCTGCTCCCCATCTATGTATATTGCATGGAAAAGAGCAGGGCAGACATTCTGCTAAACTGCTTTTTGATGTTTCACAGGAGAAATATTGTTGTGCTGGTTTGGAATGTCTTAATGGTGAGTAAACAATCTCAAAAAGTCTCTTTAAGTCTAGTACTCCTTCCAGAAAAAAGCAGATATTCCGATGTGCCTTGAGCACAAAGTCTTGTTTTTCCTTCAAAGGAAAGAGTGACCTTCATTGAACTCATAAGTCATTTAAGGACAAAGTTTTATAAAGGGTGAGTAAGTGTTCGATGGGGTGATTGCACTTGAATCCTGGTCACTTTTTCTCTTTTATCTGCCCACTTGTTTATGGAGTGAGACACCACTGTCTCAGTATTACAGATGTGTGCTCTGAAAAGATATCAGGCATCCAGCAAAGTCTATCAACCTGACGCTTCTGTGGCAGAGTGAGAAACGGCAGCATTTCTTCATCCCTGTCATCCGTAGGTACGGTGATGAATGTACCTTTGCTCTCCTGTTTTGTCAGACACGCTGACACACCGAGGGAGATTAGAGACAATGCAATGTAACCTCTTTAAATAAATATTTATAGTTTCTCATGTTTTTAACACTGACAAAGGACAGATGGAATATGGAACAGATAGCAGTAACCGCATACACAATGAAGACGCTGACGTGTTGTTGGCTGTTGTGATTTAACCAAACTTTTAATTGATCAGTTACATTAAAATTTAAAATGTAATGAGTACACATTTACAATATCATAGTAATTTCTGCCTTTCTGTTTGAGCTTCTGTTTAAAGCTTTGCTTAATAAATGTGCCATTTGCAGTGCTTTGTTATTATTTATATGCTACTATAATATTTAGTTCTTTATTTTCATTTCATATTTTCTTTATATATTTTCAGGGTCATTTAAAAAAAAAAAACTTCTACATAGCCTTCGTTTTTAACAAGTGTAACCATATTTTAAAGCATTAACACGATTAGGTTTAACCTTGTCATCTAATGCTTTTATTCCATTTTATTACAATTATTGTAAACGAGTTTTAGTTAACAAAAACAACACTGGCCATATGCCAGCTTTGTTTTTTATTCTGCTAACTCATACGTTGCTGGTAAATGAGTCCCAAAATATAGTGATTCAAAGCTATAGTATGGAATACGATGCAGCCAAAGTTTCTTTGGTTTTCTGGAGAGTTCATCGCTTCATATATACAGAGCTACTTTTATATCAGCACAAACACCCAATTATGCATCAGTGGTTGAGAAAATGGCATTAGACTGGCATTGGAGGGGCTTTTAGAGCTGGTTTATCAGAGATTGCAGCACTTTCCTCGCTTACACTACTGTGTGATATTGTTACGGACTGTGACTCAAACTGATACATGACTTGCAATCAATAACATTAGTGCATTAGAGCGGACTGCTGCAGTGCATTCCTTTTAATTTGTCTTAATGGCTCCATGCATTTAGCAAATTTCTATGTTTGACCGTCTCTGCATGTTTTTTTTTTTCCTGGACCATTTAAACACACTGGACTTAACAGTAGTTTTAAATGGGTGCAAATGTTTTCAAATGGCCAGTCCAACAAGTATTGTGTTAGGTAATGCGTGCTAATTATAGTCATCAGCAAATGTGAATGTAATTGCTTTGTTTTTGCTTTGTATTCAGGTCAAGGGGCATTGATCTTTGTTTGGTTGTGTGCACAGGTGTGTTAAAACTGATTTGTCTGAGCCTTTGCATTGCGATAGGAACAGGAAGTAAATATAATCCTAGCTTTTGGTAGTGTGACTACTCACCAAAGGCATAATTGTGTGTTTGCGGTGACAAGAACATTTAGACACACTAATGTAAAACACAAACAAACTTTTAGATATGTTTAAAGAAAAAGTTCACCCAAAAATAAAAATTAGCTGAAAGTTTCCTCGCCCCCAGGCTATCCAAGATGTATTTTGTTTGTTAATCTGGCCAAATTGATACTACTGTAGCAGTGAATGGGTGCCGTCAGAATGAGAGTCCAAACAGCTGATAAAAATATCACACGACTCCAGTCCATCAATGAACATCTTGTGAAGCAAAAAGCTGTGCATTGTAAGAAACAAATCCATCATTAAAGAGTTTCATCTTTAAACCATTGCTTCTGGCCAAAATACAAAAGTCCATAATCCATAATAATGCTTCCTTCAGTGAAAACGTCCATCCTCTTGTAATGGTACATTTGATGGTACATGAAGAAACAAACTCATCAGCTTCCTTTTTCATTAAAATCTGTCTTCTTAAGAGCTAATACAACCTCGTTATTAACATCGAGCTTTAACAAACATACCTATATAGCTGATATTTAAAGATCAAGTGTAAATAACATATCAAAGAATAGTTATGAAAGATTTGTGCTTGATTTTACTTTTGGATTGGTAAAAACTTTCTTTGGCAACTGTCGAGTGCTCAATCTCTTTTCCACTCCAGTCAATCATGATTTCTGTGAATAGGTTTGTGATTGAAATGTACCAATCAAAAGATGAATTTATAATGAGGAAGTACACAGAACATGCAGCTGCTTTAGAAATGGAGTTAAAAGACTATTTTTAAATCCGTTGGGTGCATTTTCCCCAAAGAAACGATGTTTGGGCTCAAGATGGAATGATGGAATGCATCACGATTGAAAAAAAAAACAAAACCCGATAGCTTAATTGATGAAATATATAATGGGTCCAGAAAGAAAATACTTTAGAGACCTGGAATAGAGAGTGGCTTTCAGTCAGAACTCAGTTTGGTAATATCTGTGCAGCGCCTTTCTCAGGTCAATACAGGAGGGAGGATATTGTTTATCAAAGCCAGGCGTTCTATGTCCACAGGCCTAACGTCGCTTTATGATTTATCAAGCTGAAAAGGTCAGTCCGCCTCACTGTAATTAATCCTGTCTGATTTTATTTGGAGTCTGCATTGGAGAATGTTCTTCATTAGTGGCATGTGTCATTACATTGTTTACTTTCTCGGCTGGAATGGGAGAGGAGTGGCGGCATTCATTAAAAGGGAATGGTTTCAGATAATTTGCTATCAAGATGTTGTTCGTTCTTTGATTTGGAGGACAGATAGACCTCTACAGGCATGAAGTTATTCATTCTTCTCTAATTGGCATGTACGAAACCTGTTGTTCAGAGACAACTCGCCAGCCAGCGTCTCAAAGATGGCAGGTTCCTCCGCAAGCATCGTTTTGAGAGTTAATGCATAAGTATATTTAGTTGTACTGTTTAAATTCAGCTGTGACTCTTTACAGCATTTGATCTTCATTACAAAAATTACCGTTTATTACCGTTACAAGAAACTGAGGGCAGAATATTTTCATTTTGCCTACAGCATCAGTTTTTCTCTTTGTTATTGTTGGTTATTAATGCAGTCCATTTGTTTGCCATCTCTCTAGGGTGCTGTGATACTTAAAAGACTGTTCAAATTATTCCTCCATATTTGATATAACATTGCATCACTGCACCTAACTACAGCTTTAAAGACACAAAAGGGGAATGAATTCTAGCTGCAGGTGAAATTTGACTCATTGACATTTTTGGCAGTATATCATTGAAGATGTCTTTACTGAATTTAAACCGCTGTCATTATTATTATTATTGTAAATAAGATTACAAATGATATTAAGTGTATAAGCATGACTTTTTATTTATTATTATTAACTAATAATAATGAATTCTTACTATTATATTTTATTTTTAAAACATAATACTGATGCTATTAAGCAGGTGAGCATTAACTATACATTTTCTCTTCTAAAATAATGATATAATAATAATAATAATAATAAATGGTGTAAGCATTATTAACTAAACTAAACTAAATAATATCAATAATATAAGCGTATTAACATTATTAACTTAATTTTGTTATTATTATTATATTTAATAATAATAAAAACCATTATTATGATTGTTGTTGTAAATAAGATTAATAATAATAAGTGTATTAGCATTAAGTTGTATTTATTAATATTACTATTATTAACTAATAATAATACATTATATTATTATATTTTAATTTTAAAACATAATACTGATGATATTAAGCATGTAAACATTGCCTCTTCATTTTCTTCTAATATAATAATTATAATAGAATAATAATAATAAATGGTGTAAGCATTAACTAAATAAGATCAATAATAACAGTATTAACATTATACATTTTTCATGTTATTATTATTATATATTTAATAATAATACATATTAAAATTATCATCATCAGTTATTAAAGTTATATTGCATTTTGTTTTACAAAAATGATAATGATATTATTAATAAATTGTGTAAGCATTATTGACAAAATAACTAAACTAAATAAGATCAATAGTAAGCGTATTAACATTATTAATATTTTATTTGATTATTATTATATTATATATGATTTTGTTACACGTTAACAGTTGTTGTCAGCTGCTCTTTGCTCATTTATCATCTCATCATATTCTGGTCTGTTGCTTCATTTTGAAAGCACTGATGACTGTTAAATGTTATTTATGTTCCTATGGAAACTGAACTCTCAAAGGTCCAAACGTATTCCTCCGGCTAATCTAACTGTCTGACAAATTAAAAGATTGTTATCTTTCCAGATAGCGTTCTTGTTAAACCTTTTGTATCTAAAGAGGCACGACGATTTGACCTTCTCCCTCATCATCCTAAAGTTTTCAATTCGAAACAGCCTGCAAGCTGTTCAACAGACTAGATCCAGAATGATTCAGCTGTGTGATTATGTCAAAGCATGACCTTTTTTCCCGGATTGGCTTTGACCTTTTGGGACGTCCACGGACGATCGAGGACGGTTTAAAACCAGGCACCTCAATGAAAGGTGATAAAGCCCTCCTCTTCCACACCAGTTTCTCACCCAATACCTGATCTAACACCGTGGAGGTCACAGCGCTAATGGCACGAAGGGCGGGTTGTGTTTTCCACAGCCTGCGGCGCTCCGGAGAGGCCGGAGATTTGAAACAATCTGCTGCCTCCTGTCTGCTGAGACACTGGCATAAGTAAGGGGGCAGGATGTATATGCTAATCATGCCTTATCCTTTTTATTTTTAGAGCTGATCTCCTCTGAGTGCTCTCTCTCTCTCTCCTGATCTGTTTCGATGAGGAATACGATGATTCACAGGAAGGCGAATGAATGTTAACCTGGCACAAAACTACACTAGGCATGAGCTATATGAGATGTGTTTTCTCTCCAGAGGACAAACGCTGATTTGTAATGTCCTCTATGAAAGACTAAAACATCAATTCTTAGGGCAGCAGGCAAAGTGTCTCTAATGTAGTCTTTTTTGTCCTTACATGATTCAATTAAACAGTATTAAGTTACTTGCGCTAACCAAGTCTTACTGCTGAGCTGCTACAGGCAAAAATGTCTGCGCACATTTGCTCAGCTTTAATGTTCTCTCACATTGTGCATTTCTTTTTATAGCCCGTTTAATATATAGCAGTGACATTAAACATGCCATTTTTATGAAGACGATCTTCGCTTGGGCTTCACATCTGTGACAGAGGTGTCAGATTTAAGAATGCTGCAGTTGTATAATCCGCTCACTGTAATCTTGTTAAATCTGGAGCAGTATTTGAGCTGTAGGCAAATTGACGACAGTTCCTCTTGAAATGATTGTCTTGGGTTGAATTAACAATACTTAGTCATAGTTTGATTATTCACTTTGCAAGTGCTGCAAAATGATTTGGTTATTTGAGCAAAGTACCAGACGCCTAATCTTCATTAGAACTGGAATAGTTATCAGTTCTGTCTGTTTAACCAATACTTGATGGTGTCAATTAGATTCCGAACCGGTTGGTACGTGCACTAAATGAATATTTATGAGGAGAGAATTCATTAACTAAGCCTTGGCAAACATCATCTACACGATTCACTCTACGCGATTGACCGTCCATTGTTCTCATTCCAACTGTCAGATAAAATTGACAGCGTCGGCATACTAAACCTGCATAGAGAGACTCTCCAAGATAATCAAGCCCCAATCACAATTAGTCCAGTAGGATCAATATCCATTACATTTCCTCGTCTGTTATTATCGCCTTGCCTCCTCAAGCAGATCTGATTATCATCTGATTTTGTGTGTAACAATTTTCCCAGTTCCTTGAAGTTTCATGGCCTTCCAGCTTGACATCCTCAATTCTTGATCCGAATTTAAATGCAAATGACTCTCATAAATGACATGTTTGCCCATTGGAGTTGGTTTTATCGGAGGATTGACACCGGGGCTGCTGATGCTTAAGCTGTAATGGATGGCAGTAATGTTGGTGCCAAGGCACTCAACCTTCAATAATACCTCAATGTTAGTTCACAGCAGGAATTTTTTAGATTTTAGAATGGCTGGCTTGTTCCCGTACTGCATTCCCTCAGCTCCCATCACATCAGTTTTTGATGGAGCCTCAACATCAAAAGTTATCTTCAAAATACAGGCCATCAGCGGCATATCCAATGTCAATACCCTGTTTAGAGACTTAACATAGCTTGTTCCATTTAACTCTCAAATGCAGACCAGATTTAAATAAGCTTTTTTAGCATGCGTGTTCATGTGTGGTTGCTGTTTGACTCTAAAGGACTTGTATTGGTAATTTAGCGTGAGTAATTGTAACTGACCAGGTGTGCACCAGAGGTATTGAATCTTCAGTGCTGGCAGGAGGAGAGTTTAGAGACTTGGAACTTCCTCCAAAGACCAGCTCACAGGAGACCCTGAAATGTATTATTAATGAATGTCCTTAGATGGACTCAGAGGACCAGCTTCAACAGATTTTGTGGAATCTTTTCGCTAAACTGTGCTATGGTCTAATTGAGTGACATTCATTAAGCAAGGTTCAGTGAAACGTGCTCAGTTGAATAAATAAAGGCCTGTAACCAAATATAAGTCATTAACCTCAAATGCCTCTTTTACCTTAATTTATTCTGCTTTGATGCATCCGGCGATATTGTCACACATCAGCTCAATTAAATGTATTATTAGCATGCGTGGACGGCCTTTATTATCTTTGAGTGTGCTGATTAGTATGGACGTAAATGTGACTGATGAACAGGTGCATTCTAATAATCAACCCAAAACAAAGGCTTTGAAATTACCAAAATGCCCCTAGCTAAGCGTAATGAATTAAACCGAATCCATAGTTTCCAGACAAGGGTTTATCTTGTTTTTACCCTACTGTCTGTCTCTGTCTGAAAATCAATTTTAGACAATCCAAAATGTGATTGAATTGGCTGAAATGAATTCCTGCTCTGTTAACAAAGAGGTGTTTATGACTAATGACTATGACTTATGACTATGAATTTTTCACATGTGCACTACTTGTCAAAAGTTTAGAATAATTAATAATTAAGAAATATCTTGCACCATATGCACCAAGGCTGCATTTATTTGATCAATGCAATACAAAAATGCAGTATTATGCTGTTTATTTATTTTACAATTTAAAATAACTGTTTTCTACATAAACTAAAATTCTAATTTATTCCTGTGGTGGCAAGGCAGAATGTTCAGTGTCACTTGATTCTTCAGAAATCATTCTGATATAGCGATTTGATACTCTATTATCATCAGTTATTATTGGTGCTTATTTGCTTAACTATTATCATTATTCTTTTGAAGATTTATATTTACCTTTATTATGATAGGACCGATCAGAATGGCAGGAAGCGAAGTGGGAGAGAGATAGGGGGTGGGATTGGGTGTTTTGCTGTGTAAAATTTTTGTAGAAACTGTAATACAAACGTGATTACAACCGTGATACATCTTATAAATGTCCTTGCTGTCACATTTGATAAAGTGCGTCCTTGCTAAATAGAAGTATTCCTTCCTTCCTTTTTTCCTTTCTTTCTTTCCCTAAACTTTTGAATTAGTATATCATGGTTTCTACAGCACATGTTTTTAACATTAATAATAATAAATGTTTCTTGGCCTCTAAATCAGACGATAAGTACAGCTTTAGTGAGAATAACAGACTTCTTAAAAAAAAAAATATTTCTTATTTCAAACTTATGACCAGTAATGTAAATGTCACATTTGCTGGTTAAGGCACTACACTTCTCATTAAAGTCATTAAGGACTAGACTTGAAGGCATCCTATGTATTTTGGCAACCTTATACTGCTGATAGAGTTTATCTTGTTAATCGATCTGAAACAGACTGTAGTCTCACACCAGCGAAATCCTGAATGATTTATTTCAAAAGAGCCACATCTGGATCACTGAAGTGCTTCTGTAATTGCAACGTCAGTGATCACAGATATCAAGGCAAGCGGTATCGATCGAACGCTGTCAAGCAAATGCGTCAGTCCTCAAACCGGGATCAGTTCGATATCTGACTAATAAGAGCTCGGGCTCAGGAATATGTGAAGGGTGATAGGATGAAAAGAGGCGAGCGAAGGATAGGATGATAGAATGAAAAGAGGCAAGTGAAGCCCATTTGTCCTTTTTTTACCCCATTAGACGCATGAATCCAAACATCACTGACCCATGTTTGACTTGCTCATACCCAGCCATAGACACGCATAATTGTTAAGTTTTGATATGGTTGACATATTTCTAAAGGGGGTTGCTGGTGGTTTTGCTTGCCCTTTATCAAGACCCTGTGGTGATGCAGGAGGATGTGTGGTAAACAGCTCTCCCTCAGTCTTCTATTCTCTGCTCGGTGAGTAATGAGTCCTCAGGCCCTGTTGGCTAATTAAACCTGACATCACACCACAATTTGCTCTCTCTGACTGCTTCCTGCTGGCCTCCATGAACTCACTGGCCACTTTTCACATAGAATCAGCTAATTGTGCGTCATCTACTGTAAGAAGAAATGCCATAGCCTGTAACGGATTATACAGTACTTTAGTGAACTCTAAATGGTGCATGTTAAGACACTTTGAAGTACAAAATATGTGTACTTAAGGTCTCAATAATTTTTTTAAGATCACTGTAATTTTTACAAGACTATTTCAGTCTTTCTATGTTTCTGTGTAATTAAATATAAAATAATAATTTACTAGCAAGTTCTTAATCAAACTATATACTACACCTATTTTTTCGGTGTACCCTTTAGATCAGGGATCCTCAAATCTGGCTCGCCAGATCCACTTTCCTGCAGAGTTTAGCTCTAACCCTGATCAAACACACAACAAAAATGACAGCCTTTAGAAAGCATCAGATCATAGCGATGTGTTTGATATGTTTACATCAACTCTGCAATTTGGCACTCCAGTCAAGTCACGTCACATTTATTTATAGAGTGTTTTATAGAACAGATTGCTTTAAAGCAAGCAGCTTTCATCTCATCAAAGAGGGCAGAGCTGCAGGCATACCTTCCTATTAAGTAATTACCACAGGCCAATGGTAGTTTGAAGGTGTTTACCAGCTGGAGCGAATTTTCTAGGAAGTTTGCTTTGGCAGCTATTTTGAACTCCTGGACTCCAAACAAACTTAATTTTTACCTGTTCAGAATGATGTCATATCAGTTCGTTATTTCAATTTCGCTTAAAGTATACCAGCCTTTAGGTAAATACATTTTTACATTGAGTTTTGGTTGAACTATACCTAGGGTTGCCAGGTTTTCACAACAAAACCTGCCCAATTGCTACTCAAAACAAGCCCAATGGTGTTTCAAAGGGGGTCCCCAGGTACAAATCATGTTTCGGGGGTTAATTTAAAATATCAATTTTGGGGAGGTTCCCTGGTAAAATTTGCATCGCAGGGGCTAAATATCACATATTTGGGGTCGCTTCAATCTGCAGTGACAGTGTTAAAGTAGCCCAATTCCACAGGAAAACCGTGGACTTGGCAACACTGTGACTATACCTTTAAGGTGCCAATATGTGCACCCTTTAGGGGTAGATAAGGTCTAGTTCTGAAGGAACTTTCCCACAACTAAGCTATTGTACTGCCCCTGATATCACAGGTACATCACGGAGATGTCTGTTTGACGTCTGCATTTTCATTTGCAAGACATATTGTTTAGAGTATTTGCTCATCTGCAATATGTCTATAGGACGTTTCCTATCAGATGTCAAATAGATGTCTATTAGATGCCTTTAAGATGTTTATGATTTAGAAGACTTTATCTTAATTATAAAAATGACATAACTAAGTGTCAATGTTTGTAAACAGTGAATCTATTTGGTCTATACACCAGTGTGTTTATGGCTACAATAATAAAATACTATGATAAGAAATTCCAGTTTGCAATATTAAGCAGCATAATGATTTTGTACAGCTTAAATAAACAGAAGTGGGTAACACTGAAATCCTTGCAGATACAAGTTACAAACAGCTTTTCCCACTCTGAGGTTGAAAAAATATGGTTTATACGGAATAGTGGATTCAATTCTGTTTGTAAATATCAAGTTTATTTGCTACTGTGTCTCTCAGGCACCACTTTTTTAAAGATTTACTTTCACTAACCTGGCAAATCCAGAATAGTTATTTCTTATGAACTTAAGCATAGGATCAGCCGGGAACTGCAGATTTCATCCAGTGTTATATGCATCCAGACGGTCAGTAAATACACTGTGGGTAGTGTGTGGGTGAGCCTAGGATGAAGTCTGATTGCAGAATCTTAGTCTTGCTCACAGAATATGAGCAGATTTATGTGTGTTTGGGCTTTCCTTTCTCCACAGACATAGATTTGTGGATCCGCGTGCTCTGACTTTAGTTTATGCGATTTCTCCGCAGCAGGAGGTGTGTGCCGTATGTGGCTGAAGCTCCATGACTCCTTTGGGGGAGATGTTTTTTGTGAAGGGTCCTGCTAAGCTCTTGTGTGATACTCTCTTGTTGACGAATCGTGCTTTGTTGTCATCAAAGCATGTTGCCATCGCTTGTTCCTTTATGAAGCTTGAGGGTGCGAATCCGGTTTCATTATTGAGAGAGATCTGTGCGTGCTCTCAGGCTGCTTTCCTTCTTTTCTTAGGGAGGTCTTCATATGTCAGATATACCTGAATTGCTTTACTTGTTTCAGGTGAAGCGTGACTGGGAGAATTTGAGTTTTATCTGGGAATGCTTAGACAGCCAAGCAGGAAAGAGGAGGACAGTCTTAAGAAGGATTGCAGTCAGCAGCAACCAACAAGTCAGCTGTACAAATGCAGACAGAACGTTATCATGTGCTTTTGCATACACTCGTTGGTAACATTTTCCAATAAGTTTCCTGCATTGTATCAAATTGATTAATTTAAATGCTAGTGCGTGGCAGTTAGGTAAACTTAATATAAAGTGGTTCCCTTTTGGTTAATAATAATCGCTACATATGAATAGCTCAGAGATGCATTATTGCAATTGTTTGCATCTAATTCATCAGGCTCCTATGTTTAGGTTCATTAATTTTACTGTAATGGCAATGTACAGGTCCTTTTCTATGCAATTAAAGTGAAATAACTGAACATAAATATAGGAGCCTGAAAAAAATGCTAATTTTAGAAGAAAATTTCAGATTGCATCGGAACTCTTCGTATACTAATAAATTCAAGTTGTAGAAACGGTTTAAATGTAGCAATTGAAGTAACCTAGATTAATAAATGCTGTATAAACTGTTTAAATGTATAAGTAACACTTAACAATTAGGATTAATTTGTTATGCATTAATCCTAATTGTTATGTGTTACTAATACATTTAAACACACACACTTGAGTTTGAGAATTGTTTTTATATACTGTTTATTATATTATTGATGCAACATCTTACAGAAAGCCCATGGTTCAGTACAACTTCAGTTCAGTCCATGGCATTTCTTATTATCAGTTACCATAGAAGATCATTTTATTTTGCACAATTTTATTAAAATGTAAGCCCCTTAAAATGATAGAACAGGGCTTAGTCAACCAATGTTACATTCTCATTGTTTACTGTCATAAAACTTAAATATTATTCTTGTTAACATGAGACTAGTTAGCAAGCATATTCAGTTTTCTCATTAAATTGTAACTTTGCATGATGATATATCACTGCTATACACCTGATAAACTTGTCTTACCAGGTAATGTACAAATGAAATACTTTATATATATATTTGAAACCGGAATCAATTTTAATAACTAAGCCAATTATGAGCTTCACAGTTCAGCCTGTTTACTTCCATTTAAAAGTCCCTCACTGTAACACTCGAATTTGCCTTTCAAAATAACAAGAGACAAGTCGAAAGTATTTTCCGTGCTAATTGTTATTGTGCATTGAACCTGGAACATTCCTTTAACACAGCACTCAGAGACATGGCCATTGGAAAATATCGATCTAAACAAAGGATCCACATTGGTGTTCTCTGACAAATGGGTTTATTAAGATGCTCTGTGCTTGCCAGCATTTACGAGTCCATTAAACAGCATATACTCGTAATGGCATATCATATTCATCTATTTTACTGTCAAATTAAGACAAAAACTGTGCCCTTTGAAGCAAGTCCTTGATAAACAATGCAAATGTTAATTGCCGTGGCCTCATATCCTGAAAGATGATGTTTTACTCTGGGTAATCTGGTAAGGTCACGCACCAGTGAAGGTAGTGGTGGTTTGTTAAAGCAATAAGACATTACATTGCAGTAATAGAATTTTATTTAATTTTCTGTAGTGCAGAATTCAATTTGTATATTTTAATAGCTTTGAAGTAGGAACATCTAGTCAAGGTTACAGAGTCAGATTGACCCATTTAATAAGTTATTTGTCCAGCAATGCTATCCATTTTAATAGAACATTTCAGTATTTACAGGTCTTCAAAGTGTTAAAGGTACTTTCTCATTTGATGAAAAAGCAGTTCGGAAAGTATTTTAACAGCAGGAGGTTGGAAAGCTTGAAAAAGCAATCCACATATTATATTTTATAAAGCTTTAAACTCTAACGTAATATTGTCTGTGACCTCCATAATGCAGTTTGCCTGTGAAATACTAATCAATACTGAGAACACAAAGCAAACGGATTTTATTTTATTTACAGGAACATTGTTTGATTTTGTTTGATCAGCCCAGGAGCATTAGGCAAAAAAAATAAATGCCTTCAGAAAGTTTGACCTTATTATGTCAGAAGAAATGTGGGGAAACATAGTGCAATGCCATCTACTTCACCCAGCCCAAAGAAATCAGACCAAGGGAGAAGGCTTCAATCATTTTAGATAAGATAAACTATAATGACAGGAAATATATACAGTATATAAACACATATATTTTCAGCAACTTACCAAAAATCCTGTGGCTGCTCATGTGCATCACACCTTTGAGGTCTACTGTGCACCTGAAGGTTTTGGAGCAGGTGTTGCTTTTTGATCAAGGAATGAGTTTAGAGAGTAATGCACTCCTCTGCATGTGGGTGATAAGTGCAAACTGCAGGAAATGAGATAGAAAGGGCCATAAATTGGATGCACACGGAGAGAGAAGGAGAATGATAGATGGAAGTGTGCATGTGCATATGCTTCTGAATGACGTGTTCTTGAGGAATAATCCTGCACACTGTTGTGATGGTCATCTCCTAAAGAATATTCCAAGTTAAGCTAAATATACAGTATTTGAGGCGTAATGTTGATTCATTTCCACTTGCACCCTACTTAAAACAAATAAAAACAGCATAATCTCATATTTTTTTTGCAATGACAATAATGCTAAAACCTTAAAAAGACAGTAAAATGATTATTTGAAGAGATTTACAACTCGGTTGTAACTGAAGAATCAATGTAAGTTGTTTTATATATATGCTTCACATTTCTGTTTTGACTGAAAAAATGGGCTTGTTTACTTTTATTTTAAGTGTAAATGTATTAATGTTTTTATTTAGAAAATGAGGAAGACCTTTTTTATGGTAATCAACATTATGCCACAAATGCTATAGACTGAGCTTAACTTATATTGAATCCAGCATCTCTTCCTTTTTGAATCCATTTAAGCAACTCCTTTCACTTGCAGTTCTTCTAGTAGAAATTGTATTCAGCACTTTTTTAGCATTTCGAGGCTAAAATAGAACATTTTTAATGGAACTAAATGGTTTTAATTACATCTCATCATTTTAAATACAAGGGAGTATTTTAATTAGAGAAGGCATCTTGTGCTCTTCTCTGCAGGGGGAGTGCTGTCTGTAACACCAAAGCAATTTGTTCCCGCTCTGCCTCCATTTCTCATCCCCAAAACCTTTTTCTGAGTGCAGTGAAATTAATGCAGGGTGGAAATGTTGGTGGGGTTTTAATAAGATGGGCAGACGGTTCTGCATAGGCCCTGAAAACACAACAACACCCTTTTAAGATTACTTTAAATGTTCTAAGTACATTTCCCCTTCCCTTTGCTTACAGAAATACTTTGTATCTGCTTTCTTTTTTCTCTTGCCTGAAGTTAAAACAAGTTTGCGGCACTGTTATTAAGCGTAGCCAAAATGACGGGCAGTTGACAGATTTGTGAGCGAGAGAGACGGCCTTTGAGAGCGTGTCTGGCGGTGACTGGAGGAAGACCCTTCACTTATTTCCTGTGATGTACTGTAAGATTTACAGGCTTTATTGGTCTTTGATTGGAAATATAGGCTTTCATCAAATACGGATGCCATTCCTTAGCAATCTTAAATTGGATTTATGATTAAGAATGGCAAAGTTGTCACCATCTGTCCTCAGAAAGCGACATTAAGACTGAAATCGTTTTAATGCTGATTGGGAAACGATGATTGCTAGGATTAATTAATTACTCTGTAATATGTAAGGGTGGAAAGTAAGATGAGATGTTCCAGCTGCCAGAATTGTTCTGTAATTGCCTTTGTGGCTCGTATTCTCCAGCTCCAGAAGAGATTTTAGAAAGAGAGAGAAAAATCAGAACGCATTGCTCCTTGAAAATTTTGGCCTGTATACTGCATGTCTAAAACATACTGTGTTCATAAGCTGACAGAATACAGTTAGTGGTTTTGTTTTAGACTCCTAAATATGGTTATATTTACACAGTTCACTTATGAACATTGTTTTATGTTCAGTTTTAGAAGAAAGATTTTTAGATGCATTCACTATCTTCCACCCAAATGCACTCTCTGTTTAGTTAAAAATAAAAAGCATTCAAAGCTCCTTTTGATTTAATGGATGAACTTGTGCCTCTGTTGGATTTGTTTAAATTTACATTTATATTTATGCATTTAGCAGACGCTTTTATCCAAAGCGGCTTACAGTGCATTCAGGTTATAATTTTATTTTTATCAGTAAGTGTGTTTCCTGGGAATTGAACCCACAACCTTTTGCGCTGCTAACGCAATGCTCTACCACTGAGCCACAGGAGCATTAAATCATTTATTAAATGTTTATTAAATAAAGTTGTGTCAGTTATTTCCAGTAAATCACCGTCTTTAATAGTTCCTTTGATTACTGTCGGTTATTCACAGCTATCGTGGGAATATCGCAGACTTTCATTGATGCACACATATAAGTTGTTTTAACGATTAATTGTGATTAATTGCATCCAAAATAAAAGTTTTTGTTTATGTAATGTATGTGTGTGAACTGTGTATATTTATCATGTATAAATAAAGACACATACAGTATATATTTAAAAAATATTTACATGTATATGTTTATATTCATATAATTTATATTATATATAAACATATTTAATATAAACATAACATGATTTTCTTAAATATATATGTGTATTTATATATACGTAATTCACAGTATACACATTATGTACACAAAAACTGTTATTTTGGATGTGATTAATCGTGATTAATACTTACCCAGCACTAGTTTTTATTATTATTATTATTTAAGAAATGACTATATCCAACAAGATATAATTTTTTTCCTCACTTTAATTAGATTTTCTCCACCTCAGCAGGTTACACCATACAATTACAGATATTGAATGATTGTAGAATGATTGATGAACAATGTACTCATTCTCAACTAGATATAATTGTAAAATCATATGCCGTGCCTGAGTGCCGTGCCTATTACAGTGTTTTATTTTTTATTAGTGTTATTTTCAGACAGTTGTAAACTCACAAATAGCAGCAATTTGAAAGTATGTAAACATGAACCAGATTACAGTAACAGTGTTGTACTACTTGCATTTTCCATTAGAAAAATAATATATATATATTTTTTTAAGTGAAAGAACTGAATACTGTGTTTCTATAATTGGCAATAAAAGCATTATTCACAGTTTGATGCGCTCAGCATGTTGGAAAATAAGTTTCTGTTCTTTGAATATCTGATGATTGCTCTTTAAAGGACAAGCTGTCCTTGTGATAATTCAGGCTTCCCATGTTCCCTTACTGTATGCTCACACCATGGTGTCTTTAACTCTGTAGGCAGTGCACTCAATGCCCTCTTGCTGTGAAAACAGGCAATTTGAAAGGATGCCTGTGTGATGTGCTCTTGTATTCCTCTTTGCTCTGCAGGCGAACAGTCGGTCTATACAAAGCAGAAAGATGCACAGATCGCCTCACATGGGTGGCACTCACACTTGACCTGCACACCCTCGACTCAATCAGAAAATTCATGAGCCTTGTCCACTCCATCAAAAACTATTAGGGCAACACTCCAGCGGTTAATGGCCTGTCATCATCGTCACTGGCTACACTAAGTCACTCATCTATAGAAAAAAATATATATCTAAAGTGAAATTACAGTTAATTCGCTTTCTAGAGCACTTGCAGTTAACAGAAATAGAAAAGATTTAGGCAGCTAGGCTTGTGCTTAATATGATACATCTGCTAATCGAGAGTGGCTTTTGTCAAAGCACATCTGAAACCTTTGAGTTGTTATTCACTAAAATCCGCAGTGGAGGGAAGCGCAGACACTATACTGTGGCGTAAGTGGAAGAGTTAGCTTGACCTTGAAAGCTGTTTTCTGTTAAACGGCCAATGGAAATATGTGTCTGAATGTCAGATTTCTGCACATAATGGTGGCAGCAGCCGGGGGTGTCGGACTGAACGAGACAGAACTACAGCTGAGTCTGTGAGTGGGAGACGGGCTGCTAATGTGCCGGACGGATGGATTCAGCACGATTGAGCAGCTTGTGGTTCCCACACGACTGTGATGGCCACTGCCCTTCTCCCTTTGGGGGGGAGCAGAAATGTTTTTATATGCATTGGGTTTTATACTAATGTATTTAAAAATTTAATTTATTCTTGTCATACCAAAGCTGAAATTTCAGCAGCCATTACTCCAGTTTTCAGTGTCACACTTCAGAATCATTCTAATATGATGATTTAGTGCTCAAGAAGCATTATCAATGTTGGAAACAGTTGTGCTGCTTTATATTTTTGTGGAAAATTATATATTTTTTTCATGATTATGTAATGTAGAATGTAAAAAACAACCTATATTTGAAAAAATATAACGCACAAACACACACACACACACACACACACACACACACACACACACACACACACACACACACACACACACACACACACACACTCCATTAAATCCATCAATAAATAAATACAAATATTCTAACCCCACACTTTTGAATGGTAACACATTACATTAAATATTGTATCTGAGAATGTAATTACTAATTACCTATTTTTATTATATATTGTATTGTTTAAAAATAAAAAAACATTTATTTGAAATATAAATATATATAAATATTGATATATAATTATTTATTTGAAATATTGATATATAAATAAATATATATCAATATTTCAAATAAATATATATCAATATTTATTTGAAATATTGATATATATTTATTTATTAGATTTTTCAATGAATGAATGAATAAATGAACAAACAAATAAATTAATTAATTATGAACTAATAAATAATGTAATAATTATATATATTTATAATAATATGTTATATTTTATATATAATATATTGTATTATATTTTAAAATATTTAATATATGTTTAATATTTAGCATTTATTAATGCCCTATATGTTTCTAGTAAACGGTTATTTTTTCAATATAAGGATATTTATGAACTGAACAAATAATAATAATAAAAAGTGCAAAAAGTTAACAGTAAACAAAAATGTAGCTTATTGTCTTTGTAGGCAGAATGCAGAGCTGTAAAGGTCTATAATGGTAATGTAATAACAGATTATATAACCCATGACTATGTTTAAAATGGATTAAATGGCAGCATGGCAGGATGTTTGTGCAGAAGCGGTTGTTCTCAAGCCAATCAGTCTCTGTGTCTGAGCCATCGGGTGGAAAGATGGTGCACAGTTAGTGCATCATGCAGCTGCCCTGGAGACGGATCAACTTAATAATTGAATGCCCTCTCCTACAGCTCCCGTGTTGGACTCTGGGGCTGGAGGTCTGCCGCCGTGCGATTGCAGTTTACTCTCTGCTTCGCCTCTCATGTTGACAGAGATACCCAATAATGTACTGCATCTATACGAAAGTCTTAATTAGAGGTGGTCTCCTCCCCTTACAGAGATGAGGAACTTCAATGAGGCGGAAGCGAGACGTGATTTATGCAAACCTTGACTTGGTAATCCATTGAATTTTCCCTCACATTAAGTTTTAAATGCTGAAACACTCTGAGCCGTGTCAGTTTATTTGTCAATAACGGCTCAGAGCAGCGGAGACAGATGAAGGCCTGAGGCGGTGGGATCATGTTGTTTTAAACGAAAGGCCTGCAGTTGGAACAAATTCATGCTTCTCTGTTTTCTGTTTACTGAAGATGATTATACACCTTACATGTTCAAACAGAGTCAATTACTGTTTTCACTTGTATGCTGTCATATTAATTTGAGTCTCTAAATACAGTGCTCATAATGGGGTCATCTGAACCAAACGATTTGAACTGTTCGGCGGAGAATGAGTCTCCCGCTAGAATGAGAAAGAGCCTTCTCTTGTTCTTGTGTTGTTTTACTGGGGTTGAGGAGGGAGAGAGAGGGGAACTGACTCGAAGGCAAGTGGCATTCTTCCTCTTCTCCAGGCATTGTTTGTGGTTTGGGATTTCAAAGTGTTTTATCGGCAAAAGGCAAAGCGCTTGTGGGAAATTTGCTGTGAGATTGGAGGTGGAAAAGCTGCATTCTTCTTAGATATGTGTGGCTGAAGGGCATGAGTTTCCACCAGCTTTGACTCACAAGCAATGCATTTCTATATCTAAAAAGCCTATTGATTTGAATCTTAAGGGGCTTCAGTCCTGGAAATGGGTTTTCATGTTATTTGTCTATTTAAAAGCCCATTTATAAGAGAAGTCTTCGAAGTGGAAATGTCATGTAAAGTACACGAGGGACTGTACCTATAAAGAGATTCACTTTCCATTTCTGTCTATTTAATTAGAAGCTCATAATGAATTCTTGAAATGTTTGTCACTAAATGCACAGGAATACAGAGTATATACCTATATATATATATATATATATGTATGTATGTATGTATATGTGTATATATATATATATATATATATATGTGTGTGTGTGTGTGTGTGTGTGTGTGTGTGTGTGTTTGCGTGTGTGTGTATATATAATATTTATATTATATTAATATTTACTTTTTTGTGCAAAGCAAGAAACATTTTTCCCAAGGATCTTTGATTAATAGAACGTTTAAAAGACCACAATTTATTTGAAATATAAATCTTTACATTATTATTTACTTAACATTATACGTCTCTTTACTGTCACATTTAGTAAATGTATAAAAGGAAAATCTTACAGAACCCCAAAACCTTTAAATAATATGCATATTTATACATATACTACAGTATAATGTAGTGTATGTATATCTAAATAAATATTTATGGCCAATGTATCAAATTTTATCAGTTTACTCTAATTAGCTTTAATGTTACGTTATGTTATGTTATTGATTTAATTTAATTTTATATTTAATTTAATTTAATTTTATTTTATTTTATTTTTATTATATGTAATGTAATGTTATTTTATTTCATTTTATTTTACAGACATCAGTGTTGCTGTCTGCAGCCTTATGGCTCGGAAGAGTTTGGGATTGAATGTAAGGCAATTGTAGGAGCAGGTTCAGAGTTTGTCAAGCTGAAAGGCTTTAGACAAATGGATGTCGAGTGGACATGGAGTCGAGGTCTTAGCAGGTGACAGGTAGGAAAACCCTGCCAAACTTGTGCTCTTTGGGAGACTGATGACTGGGCACTTGAGAAAGTAGAACTTTGGGGATAAATAGTGTTTGGAGTGCACTACTTCTCCGATCTCTGATCACATGCTTTAGATTTATAAGGACTACTGAAATCAGAGGCATGAATGCGATGGTTTCTCCTCTGGCTTTTGTCTGATGTTTGATCCCATCATCTTCATTCTTTTGTGCAGTTCTATTGAAGATGATATGTAAAGGTTTTTCTTCCTTTGCTGTCCTTTGAGGTGTCATCAAGGCATCTTGTTTTGTTTTTTTAACCTCACTCTTGCAGGAATCTGAATAAATGATTTGGTATCTCAAATCCAATAACAGATGCAGTATGTCAACATCTACAGCGTGTCTCTGTTCCTTCACTATTACTTTGTAGGGTTGCGTCTTAAAATCAATACCTAGATTGAATTAGCTTTCTTGTTTTTTAACCTTTGAATTGTTTTGCTCAAAGAGAATCCCATCCAGCTGTAAATATCATTAATCACGGAATAGTTCACAATAAAGGTCTCTCATGTTGTTTCAAACTTGTACATTTATTTATCCGTTATTTTAAATAACATTCAAATGATTTTTTTATATTACAACAGTTCATATTGACTATCATAAAAATAGAATAAACATACATTTATACTGTATAAACTACAATTATGTGGCAAATAATTGTGTGAAGATTCTTTCAAATGTGTCCTGTTTTGTCCTACAGATGAAATACCAAACAACATGTTGGTTTGTGACATGACGGTGAGTAAATCACATAATGTACATTTTTGTTTGAATTTATGGCACTGATGAGCAAGTGATGCAATGTTAAATTTCTCCAAATCTGACCCGATGAAGCAACAAACTCATCTATATAACCAACGGATGGTCTGTAGGTGAATACATTTTCAGCAAATTGTAATTTTTGGGTGAACTATATTCCTTTAACTGTCACTTCAATAGTACAATTTTGGAGGCTGATCTTCAATAGGCCCGTCAAGATCTTTTATATAATATTGTCAGTCCTACAGACCTCCAGTTCCATGTAATACTGTAATTTCAGGGATATCAGGGAGTGGATATGGAGCAGGATCTGTGGAGTGGGGTGTCGTGACATCTGTGCCACTGGATGTGATGAGGCAGAGCTCACTGTAGATTTCGAGGAGAGGAGGTGTGATATAAGTTGCGTGTGTTTTGTTTGCAGTTGTGCCTATGCTGACATGAGTGGGAATAGACTTACAGGAGAGAGACATTCTTTGTGTATTTGTTCGAAAAACATCAAAAAGCTTGTTTGCACAGTGTTCACGGTTACAAGGAAAATATTCAATTCAATTCACAGTACAAGGCTTGTGCAAACAGAGGCTTTCAATAGTGCTAGAGCAGTGTACCCTACCCATGCAATGCAGGATGCAAGAACACATTGAGAGAGACGTAATGGAGATGTATACAAATAGACTTGTAAAATATAACTCATTATTAGTAATAAATGATTAGAGCCATTCTGTAGTACTAAATGACAGAAGCATGTTTTACAAGTGCAGTTTGTTTTTGAAGAGCAGTGGAGTTTTAAGCTCCAGAAGCTTTTTAAGGTACTGCTGAAGTCTCTTTAGTCTGTTGAATGATGGGATGTAGCCATGACTACTAAAATTCTGATTAATTTTTCTCCCAATATATTCTACCATAATAAATGGATATGCGTGTGATTGCAACAGATCTTTTTTTAAAAGCCATGACAAAGAATCAACTAGTTTTCATTAATATCCACTGTGGGAAATTGTCTTGGTCTCACCATGGAAACTGCTAAAGAACACTATAATCATATGTTTTAGTATGGTGTTTGATTTGTGAATGTTAGTGACCTTTTCCTCCATAACTCATCTCACTAATGCGTCAGAGCTAAAATACTGACTCATAGTAACTCCCAAACCTAACATGACATTCTGCCTTGTGATATTCTTTTAACAGGACTCAACACATCTCTAAGAGTTTGATTGATTTATTTTTTTGATTGATTGATTTCCCTTGTTTGAGGTGACTTCAATATGTCTTGCCTTCATTTCACTCTTCCAGGATTGTTTGCAGGAAACTGCCATTTAATGTTCTCATATACCTTGACTTACTCTTTCTGTGTCCTTAAAAGATTTTGAACCATATTTAAAGAACTGACATTATACAATTAGGTTAAAACCGGTTAGTTTCTCTTAGTATATGGAAGTCTCCATATACTAAGTATACTATATATATAGTATATCTCTTAGTATACTACTCGAATGGAATGTCCTGGTGCTTCCGATGGCCAGGCGTTCGCGGGACCCCCAGACCTCTGGGCCCTATGCACTCTGTCACCCTTTTCCCCCCACTAGCGACACCCCTGCACTTAAGGGTTGGTAACAATGGATGATTTAGCTGTAAATAAATATTTAGTATTGGACTTAATAGTTTAAGAATCAATAAGCACATTCCGCTATGCTGATCCTGAATTTCTACAGCATTTACAGCCCTGTTATTATTTTGCCTGTGGTGGAAATATATGATTTCTTGAGAGTTCAGGCAAGAGATTTTCAGAAAAAAATGAAACAGTTTCTTGGAAATGATTTTCAACAGTATTGAATAAGGCATAATGCACAGTCATCCAGTCAGTATTGCAATATAAACCCAACAGGGTGATCTGTAAAGCAGAGGAGTCTTGTGATTTGATTTCATAAAGTAGCGATTGACTCATCAGAATCGAAGAAAAAGTAGCCTATTCGAGAGATAAGCATAAGTATAAACCCTCTGTTCCTCTCCTATTACTTTTAAAGTATTACAAGTGTTAAATTATGTTATTGGAATTCTATTATTTTCCCCTTTACTTGCTGGTACATGTGAGTTTGGAATGTATGTATGGAATGCAGTTTTGCTGTTTTAAGACATCAGCTCATCATGAGAAGCTGGGCCATGTGTGCTGTCATATGGTCCAAAGCCTCCAGATGGATGAGGACAGACCAAACGTACCCCTTAACTTCCTTTCTAGCAAAAAACACTATCTAAACATCGATGATTTATGGCTTCTTCAACGCAGTTATATAGCATTCCAGGCTTTGATTTCCACTCAGTTTTTAATCTGAGATCATATTATAGTATAAGATACTGTACGTATTTGCTAAACAAGATGTAATATATAATGCAATAACTTTGATTATACAAGACCTTGGCTTGATTTCTATCGGAGAGCGATCCTGTTTATATGGAAGCCATCTAAGCATAATTCAGCTGACACTTAAGATGCACTTTTTTATAGTTTATCCATACCTACTGTTTGGGTTCTGTTTGCGCTTAATTATTTATCAAAGGATTTGGCCATGGCCTCCCTCCTAGTGTCTCCCTTTTAACAAACATATCAGTTTCCCACATGTGTTGGTATGGTTTGTTGTTTATCTCCCAAAAGGCATTATTGACTAGTCCTAGATCAATATCACCCAGAATATGAGCATGATGTATTCCCATCGACCTGAAAGAAAGAACAATCTCACAGAGTCGACCAAAACTCCATTAGGGAAAAAGAAAGTGTGATTACAGGCCTGATAATGGGGCTGTATACACATTGAAGTGCATCACTCTCCCCATATCTATTGGCGGC
Organism: Gymnocypris eckloni scoliostomus; assembly: GCA_027564155.1. NCBI lineage: Eukaryota > Metazoa > Chordata > Actinopteri > Cypriniformes > Cyprinidae > Gymnocypris > Gymnocypris eckloni. The sequence goes on from CM050426.1 coordinate 21,105,831, forward strand.
ATGAGTTTGGATGTGGAAAGTAGCGGCCATCAGCCTCACTGTTCCATCAAGACCATCACAGCACAAATCCACAGAGGGACTGAGACCAATAAAAGCAGTTTTTTTCCTGCTGGAACGCTGCTGATGGGCTCTTTCTGCAGTGAGACGTGAGGAAATGCACAACTCTGAGATGTGCCTATACTTAAAGGGGGGAACTTGGAAGCACTTGTAGTTATGCTATAACATTTTTTGACTCGGGATGTACAATCAGTGCATGGTAGAAAATGCTAATTAAGTAACTGTGGAGCATTCCTTGAATATTCAAATTAAGTTTGACGCATATGAAATTGCAAAAGGATCAGTAGTGCATACTGTTTTAAGACACATTAATTGGATTGTAGGATGACGACAATTAAATAAAATGTAATTTGCGTCATTGGTATCACCAAGGCACTTTTTAATGCTGTTGAAATCGTATTAAACACCCATGTTTGTGGTAACCAGATTCCAAGATGTAACATCTTAAGTTTTAATAACATGAAGCAGCATCATAATTATACTATAAAGCCCATAAACATTCATAATTAAGTTTCATAGCTTTCAGATGGGGGATTTCAACGTGACCGGATTGATTATTGTCCTCTGCTATGCTCCGTTTGGTGTTGATGGTGGAGAAGATGGCCTATCATACCATTATCCTCTCCAATATAGTTATGGAGACATCAGAGCTTGTAAAGGTTGAGCAAATCTGGGATGATGAAGCTAGTCCTCTAATCTTTCATATAATCTTTCATTACCCAGCTCCGCTGAGCTTTTCATATTTTTCTCTTTGTGTGTGCAGTGTAGCGTAGCCGCCTGCGTACACTGGAGCTCGGTGTGAATCTGTATCCTGCCAAGCTGGATCCAGGCTGTGGGGAAAGTGTGCATAAGTCGAGGGGGGTCACACCTCGGGCTCATCTACTTACTTAACCCCCTCTGGCGAGGCTCCATTTCTGTGTGCAAAACATGAATTAATCACTTTCTGCATTGTGTGTGCAGTGGAGGAGGTCATGAAGACATTGCCTTGAAGAAGCCTTTTAAAGACTAAGAGCCCGTTTACACTAGTGCGTTTTCGTTTTAAAACTGTGTTTTAGAAGGAAAACGATCAATGTTTACACTGGCGTTTCCGATGCGTTTCTGAAACGATCTCCGTTTACACTACACAACCGAAATGCATGTCACATGGCCATTCATGCAGGTACAACCATAGATATGTATAGGTAGGATAGATATTATTTAGATGGCAGACGCGTCTGCGTGCTTGGAGCAGTCAAATATGGAATCTACCTATCTATGGGTATAATAAGAGCCTGATGTTATTGTTTACACAGTCATCAAGGATATGCAGAGTGAATATGGCCAGCCACGCCATCATTTTCAAAAGTCTCCATTTTGGTCAGTTTACACTGAAACACAACCCTGAGTTTTCAAACTAAAACGGGGTCTGCAGCATTTAAAAAAGTCTCAGTTTTTGACCTTTAAAATGCCGGAGTAGTGTAAACGATAGGCGTAACTGTAGCAAAAGTTATGCGTTTTAAAACGAAAACGCACTAGTGTAAACGGGGCCTAAAGGGAGGTGGATTTGTAGCTGAGTCAATAAACTTCATTGGTGTTAATAGGTCCTTCTCTTTAACTTATGTGAGATGGGTAATGATGAATTTATAATTTTTTGAAACTTTTTGCATTAAAAACATATGCGAGAGTAATGGTGTAGAGTAATGTGGGTGTGTATAAAAGCAGCTGTACTGAATGTATATACTTTTGTTCTGTTCAAATCTTGGACCACTGGTGCAAACACAAACTAATGTGGGTTGCCTGTTGTTGTGCAGCAGTACTGAGGCAGCTAGCTTGACTTCAGAGGTCTCATGGTGCTAAATATGCACATATTTTATTCTCTGGAAACTGATAACAAAGAAATAACATGCCTCCTGAAAATGAACTTTGAATGGAGGAAGCAGCCAGACCGAGAGGGAATTCTCCACCAATATCCACCAATAATACTTAGGTATAACACTTTTGGCACCATAAATAGCTTAGACCTTTTGCTTAACGTCATTCTCTCCAAGTTTATAATATAAAATGCTGCATTATGACACCTTAACAACACCTTTGTAATCAAAAACAGTAGAGGACCTCTGTGCCATTATATCCTAATCTATTCTTGTTACCACCTGGTTTCAATTCATTAGCTGCTTAAGCTTTTGATGAATTGATTCCAGTATGCCGATGGCTAGTTGAAATAATGCGAACGAGCGAGACTGCGGAGTGAACAGGAAATCTCAGGTTTGTTGTAATGAGTAAGATGGCCATTGAGTGTATCAGCACTTTGAAAATTCCCCTCTGTTAGGAGCAGCCTCCTCTGACAAAGACAGGAAATGAGTGTCTAAGAGGTTGTGCAGTGATTAAGTGTGGATCGTGGAGAGCTGCCTCGCTCTGCTGAGAGGCAGATGGTAACCTTGGGGACGCTGATGCAGCTTTGTATAAGTGAGAGTGGCAGGAGGCACTTCTTGAGCTGCACTGCCTGTTCCACCAAGCTACCTCTATCTTCCTCTCCGTTTTAAATTTTTCTGTTTCTGTATGTCTCTTTCACTGACATGAATGCACACTCGAGCCTGTGTTTCTCTCAGCAGCTGGCTGATGGGAGAGCACATTACGTGTTCTTACTGGGTGTTTTTAATTTTTATTTTTATGATATATTTCTTAATTTGAAAACATTTACAAACAAGAATTAGCTACATTTTTACGAGCAAAGTCGCATATTTGTAAAAATCTAAAAAAGTGGCTTCTCTAAATGTTATACATAATATTTAGCTATTCAAATAAGGCAAATGTGCCTTCGATTTAAAGATCAGCTACTGAGTGGACACTTTGATTCCTTCAGTAAGCATAAGCACCATCCAGGGTAGAAGGGAGAAACAACAGATTAAAATGTATCGGGGAAGACAGGGGCATAACTTGAAAGCCAAACTTATGTAGAAACTGAATCCAAATTTTGAGACCATTTTCACTATTGTGTTATCTGAATATTTCAAAAGAGAGAGTGTTATTGGAAAACATAAAAGAGTGTTCAATGTAGAGGATTTTCAAGAAGCATTCTCAATGTTTAACCATGCTGGGGGCTGTCCAAATTGTTTGAATTAATCCAGTGTAGCATACTGGGTTGATCTTTAATTACATTACCCTTAGCTGGAGTCTATACACTCTATTATCTGCAAATAGACTGACATCCATTAAATCCATTCAGGGCAAAGTCGTACGTCACCTGTAAGCAACAACCATTGCTTAATTTTTTTCTTTACTATTCAAGGTGTAAAGTATAAGCCTGGCTCCCTATAAAACCTAGTTTGTGACAATCTCTACTATAAATAAAGCTGATGTGATTTGACCCACCATCAAAAAGCATTTCATGCTCCTGAAGCCATGTACAAGTTTATCTGAATGAACGCTCCCAATTCCTAGTGACAAAATGGTTCATTATCAGGGCGCAAAGGGAATGACAGAGGAGCTAACATGGTGAATGATGGATTAGCTTGTGTTGTAAATGCGCTTCAGCATTGTGTCCTACTTAAAGTGACAAGCACTCTGTTTGTGTGGTTCGTGACTAAATGCTTTTGGTCCTTTGCGGCACAGTTTGGTGCATGGTGGTACACAGCCTGAGTGTTTTTCACTGTAGTTATTCGCTTTCTGTCATACTGTCTCCATCTCTTCCACCTTCTCCATGTTTCACTTCCAGGCCACCTGAGACTTCTTGTTGGTGAGAATGTGCAGATGGGCTTTAAAACGCTCTTGATTCAGCCGGCTGAATGCTCACGGATGGAGCGGAGGCGAACAGGACACTTTGGAGTCCTTAAGTTATCTTCCCTCAAGAATTTTGTGTTTTATCTTTAAAGGGATCCATTGCTCAAAAATAATACAAAAACTTGTATGCCTTCATCTCTGTGAAACAAAAGACGATATTTTAAAGAATGGGGTCCAAGGTTGTGTTGGGGATAGTGGCAGTCCAATGTTGTTTCAGTGAACTATCTCTTAAATTGTGCAAAATTCTTTTTTCCTCTAAGTTATATTTATGGGCTTTTATACCTTTAATGGACAGGAAAGTAGAGAGCAGACAGAAAAGCATTTGGTGAAGAGAGGGTAGTGGGTTCGGCAAAGGACCTCGAAACAGTAATCGAACTCTGGTTACCATGAGCACATTTGCGTTATGTGTTTGTGCACTAACCACAAAGCTATTGGCAATGACAAATTGTGTGAAATTCTTGAATTATGATGATTTAAGGACTCAAAATTTTCCCGTTTGTCTCTATTGTCTTTTCTTTTATTCAGCTGAAATTAGAGTGTTTTGAATCCCACTGAATTTTGTTTTATGGACAAAAAATAGAGAAGGTCAAAAAACAGCCTTTATTAAAAATACCTTCTTTTGTGTTCCACAGAAGAAATAAAGTCATTCAGGTTTGCAACAACATGAGAATGTTTAATGGGGTCATATGATGCAATTTCAAGTTTTTCTTTCTCTTTGGAGTGTTACAAGCTGTTTGTGCATAGATAAGATCCCTGAAGTTACAAAGACTAAAGTCTCAAACCCAAAGAGATATTCTTTATAAAAGTTCAAACTCGTCCACGCCCCCCTAAAACGTTTCATTTAAACACGCCCCCACATGTCTACGTCACGACGTGGACATATTTGTCGCCCAAAATATTCATGCAAAGAAAGAGGGCGTGATTTCAGTAACCACAGTAGTGTTGAGGCAGCCATGTCAGGGAGATGCTGTGTGTTTCTATGCGAAAGCAACAGAACAGCACAACCCAAATATTCGAATTTGTGCAGCACATTTTATGGACAACATTTTCGTGAACCTATGAGAGGGCAAGGCTGGCTGTGCACAAAGGCCAAAAAAAAGGCAACAAAAAAAAGCCAAAAAAAAAAGGGTAAATTCCCACTTTGCTATGACAATCTGGCGCTTCTGAATCAGCAACTGTAAGTCTGTTTTTTATCAGTTCAAGTATTTGCTATTGACTGTTCAAATACGCAGTTATGTGCGTAATGCGTTGTGTGTGTGTCTGAGTGAGTGTGTGTGTTTGTGTGAGGGAACAGGGTCACATCACAGCGGTGTGTGCAGCCCGTCAGAAATCGGGCTTGAACTGATAAAACTAACTTGAAAGCTGAAGCTCATGATTATGGTAAGGGGCGTTACATTTCCGACGCATGCTTGTGGTGTTCGACCAATCACAATGTACTGGGTCAGTTGGCCAATCAGAGCAGACTGCACTGTTGCAAGGAGGGGCTTTGTAGAAAACGACGTGTTTTAGAAAGGTGAGGCATAGAGGAACTACAATAATTTACAGTATTTTAAAAATAATGTGTTTTTTGAACATTAAAGCATGTCAACATATTCTGTTACACCAAATACACAAAATAATTATCTTTAAAATAGCATCATATGACCCCTTTAACTGAATTTTTTGGTGAACTATCCCTTTAAGAGCTGCAGTCTCAAATATACCAGTGCAAATCACACTAAAGAGGAAAAATTCAATCGTATATTAGAGAACGCACAAGAAATCTAACAGTATAGTAAAACAGACATAAAAGCATATATATTTTTAGTTAAAATTAATGGCTTCTTGTTACTTGTCTGTTTGAAGATGGGAAAAGTTCAGGAACTCTGCTTCTTGCTCTCATTTGGTCTGTGTTTCTATAGCCCCTAGACATATAGATTCATCCATACACAGCTAAGTGACACCACAGCCTTGTGTGCATGACATGGAACAGGGGCATTGGGAAATAGAGAGATACTTTAACTCTCAGCTGAAACTATAATGTAAATTATGAATGCCTGCTACAGCTCTGAAATATCTGGTCTCATTGCCCTGGCTAGTTACTTCCAGCCAGCTGCACATTAAACTTTTATGGCTCTGTTTTTAACTTCAGAATTTTTTGCCACCTTTGTACTTTGACTGGTGGGTGAGTGACACATCTTCACGTAGGCCTTTTGTAGCTGAAATTCTGTCGCTTGTCCACCATCGAAATAGGATGCGTGTCCATCGACACCCGTAAAGGTCAGTTTGCGAGTAGACTTTAGAGATTAAAGAGGAACTCGGCGCAGGTGGCAGACCTCGGGCCCAGCCTGGAGCTGTTTGTGGCTCGAGAGCACATCCAGGAAGTAATGAAATCTCGGCTTGGCCGGCGACTCTCATTGGCATTCGCACACCGTCTGCTTCGCTTTCCCGCCATCGGCCATGTGTGAGCTCGGCTGGCTGTTGGGATTGCGTGGACAAAGCATGTTGTCCCCTGATAAGGGAGCCTCCGCTGGTTAGCCATTGGCCAGATTAGCACAACTAGGAGGCCTGGGCAGCAGCATCATGTCAAGCTCAGAAGCCGGAGAGCTTGGTATCCCTAGCTGAGCTTCATTTGCGGGTCCTCGCCTTGGCATGCAGCCCAGATCCAAGGGTTTCAAGGGAAAAAGCAATGAGCAGCTGTTTGATTTTATGTTTGCTTCAGTCTCTTATCACATCTTCTCTCTGGCAGTAGGGTGACGATATGATCCTCTTCTTCCTGTAGGTTCTGCAGGATACGCAAATTGTCAGGTCTGCTACTCCTCTTCATACCGCTCTGCTGGCTGCTCCTATAGCTTCTGGAGAACGCCTCCTCTCTACGCTGCCTCGGACTCCAGGAACCTGCCGCCACGTCAATCACGTCCTCACAGCTGGGTAATTAATTTCAAGTACAAATTGTAGCTGCCTTCACTAGAGAGAGGGTGAGAATAGATCAGAATTTCCCCCTCTTTTTTCTGGTTATACACAGTCCTGAGGCTTTCCAGACTGAGCTTGTTTCTCCAGACCAGTTTGCCAATGAGGCTCTTCTTAAATCTCTAGGGTGGTGATCAGAGGTTTTTGTGTTTTTGTTTGTGCATCTTTCAAAGCCAAGCGACTGTAAGGAATATCAGTCTTTTTTGAGTTGCCTGCTTGGCTACAAGTCAGCTGTGAATTTTCAAAGTCTGATGCTCTTTATGAGAAGATACCTTTGTGACTAAGCCAATAGCCTTTGGTGTCTTTCAAGAAAACTTTACCAAGCCCACTCTGTAGAATCTCATGAGACTGGCTTTGTCAACACAAGGCTTTGTGGCTTCATTGAGTTAACCTCTTTCTTCTCTTCCTTTTTTCACTTTTTGCAAACTTGTTGTTCACCTTGTTCAGTCTATGTTGAATTTATTAATGTTGGGAAATTTTACTTTGGAAAGCGTAATTGCGCTCCTCTTAAAAACTGCTAATTACATAATTTTTTAAGAAGATAGTGGCATGTTTTTCTGTGTTCTTTGTTTCTCTCTGTCTACTGCTCTGTAAAATGCTCTCAGAGAGTTGAACTGTGAAATTTTCAAGTGTTTGTCTGCCTCACATAGTTTGCATGCAAAGACTAGACTCCTGTATTGACATTATGCCATTTTAAGTGTAAGCCAGGGTTGTGTGGTGTGAAAAAATGTATTAGGAATGCCTTTTACATTCTACACAATTCAAATATCTACAATTCAGATTCCAATTCAACTTCCTGCTGAAACTCTGGAGCAAACAGCTTTGTTCATAATAATTGGTTGGTTGGGATAGTTTGGTCACATTATGATGCTCTACTCTGTTGTAGCATAAACATCCTGAAGACATCTATGTGGGAGAGTTCGAGCTTTCAAACGAAAACCCTGATATTATGGTGCAACTTGTCACATTTAAAAAGCTACAAGTAAAGCAGTTACTTTGTGTTTCACAATTGCATATGTTGGTTCCTGTGTTGTGCATTACATGAAAAGAAAGTTTTAATCTCCAGTTGTTGAACATAATGGTTAAAAGTGTGCATAATTGCTTATGTAGAGATTGCAGGAACATCCCACCCACACAATTTATTGTCTTGCATAGACACACACATAGACACAAACACTTAATTACACACATGCCTTTTTGTGGTAGACATAATACCCACATTTCCTCTGTGAGCCCTCATTTAGGTGAGCTGACCTTGCATGAGCTGCGTCAATCACTCTCTATCTGCCGGTAAATCCTCCCTTATCATGGACTTAAACTGACAGAGCTCGCACACATCTGCACTGCAGGAGACTGTGAGGCTGTACAATCCAGGAATAGTCGGACTGAAGCTACTGGAGTGATGGGATGGTTTGTTTGTGAATGGAGAATGCTGAAAGGGGGTGCGGGTTCAGGTCGTTCACACAGGATGAGGGCTGAATGGTGTATTAGGCATGTTCAGGGCAGCTGTGTGGCTAGTTTGAAGCCCGGATTCACTTTTGGGCAAGATGGAAGATGTAGAATTGTTCTGTGCACATTGTATCCAGCACATATTTTGTATGTGCATTTGCTCCATTACCTGATTTGCATAATTACCTTAGTGAAACAGGCGCTAAAACAATACATGTAGAGAATGCGAATGATTTAATGCTATCAGTGGGCACAATTTATTGTTAGTAAATGCGTAACGTTTTAGGAGAAGGTGGTGTTTTGTTATCGCTGTTGAGACAGCTCTGTCTCTGGAGGTAGAGCTGTGTGATTTGAGTCTTATTGCCCTCCAAGACATTAGAGGGAACAGCTCTGCCTTGAGTCTGCAGTGCACTCAGTGGAACTGTAGATCTCACTGTTGGCTGAATGTGTGCTCTGTTTCTCTCTCCCTCTTGCTGTCTTTCTCTCTGTCACTCTCAGTTATTTGTAATAGCATTGGAAAACCCTGTTGTTAGAGAATAACGTTTTTGCACATTATTTAGCTTTTTAGGCATGCATGATATATCAGTAGCATTATTAGATTTTCTTTTATTATTATTTATCTGTGTTGGGTGATATTGGATAGTTAATAGTGCATGATAATTTCCCCTGTTTTTACATTTAGATTATCTTTGCTGTCATCTAATTCTCTGTTAAAGTATTTAAAAAAACATTGACAATACACATTAACATGTAATCTTTAGGAAATCTCAAAATGAATACAATGTGTAATGCTGCACATTATAGTAATCTGATGCCTAAGTTAAATTGATTTTAGTTTTTAGTGTTTTATTTTATAATCTGTTTATGCAAAATATCTACAATTTAGTTATCAGCCAAAATGTATTTTATCAGCCAGAATTTTTATGTCAGTAATTTGCAGTATCAGTTTTTGCTGTATATATCAGCTTTGTAATCATCTTATTCCTAGTCTGTCTATTTCAAGATTATGTAATAAAATAAATAATGCATTTGCAGGGAATCTGATCTTAGAATGAATTAGTGCTGAACTTATATTGTTGCTATATGATATCTAGAGACCAGGATGTAGGTAGTTGATATAATGCTGATATAAACATAGCGATGTGCAATAAATGATATTACATTTTAAAATCTGTCATTTACTCACCCTCATGTTGTTCCAAACCTGTATCTATATGAATTACATTTCTAAAAAAAAAAGTTTTATGTTGCACTGAGGCATTTTTGTGTATGTTCATCATCTTAAATGGCCACATATTGACCAGTTAATTGGCCCAGGGAATAATGATGATGAGTTGATGATGAATACATGATGAGTATTATAATATCTAATTTGTGTAAATTATTCATTCTTTGTATGATTGTCAAAACAAGTATGTGTTAATCAAACACGCCCTGTCACGTTGTCTCTCTTCTCCTTTCGCTCATCAACAGTACTCACATCCCCCAACCCCTTTCTTCTCCTCATGTTTTTTTTTAAGAAGCTGAGGGTTGTTCTCTGTGAATGCCCCCCCTCCCGTTCCTGTAGTGAAGCTGAGCTAATGTGGCGTCAGTGCTGCCCGTATGCTGCCCTTCCACACAATCTGCGGCTGTGTGTGCGTGTCTCTGACGTAGAGAGACAGAAGGTGGCAGCCTGCAGACCTGGAGATGCTCGAATTTCTCCCTACCTGTGTCAGCATGGGGTTCAACATACTTTGTTCAATCTGACACTGATAAGCTTTTATCTTGCGTGTGGGAAGAAGATTTGTTTATTTGTATACAGTATGATGAATAGTAGGTGTTTCTGTTGACACATAAGGAGTTCACATGAGTTGGTTCATTGACATTCTGTTAAGGTATATTTGTATTGCTATCTGTAGATCTTTAAAGTGGGCACCCACTAAGCAATTTGTCAGAGAATAAGCTGCAGCAAGTGTGTCTGTGTATGTCAGAGTGAAATCAAGCAAAAGTCAAGCTGGATGCGCTTGTGTGCGATTAAATGCATGTCAGTGGGCAGGCATTCAGATTAGATTAACAGAACATGACATTTTCTTGGTTGAAGACAGATGCTTGCTCTATTTCTTGCCCGACATTTGCCTACTTTTCTGATGTTAGATTTACACAAATTAATTAGCATTTTTTCCTCCTGACATCCAAATTGTGCATTCACATAGTAAAAAAAAAAATGTAGTTAATGGTCAAATATGATTTGATAAGAGTGATGTATGATTCCTGATCAGTATGCAGCCTAATAATAACGTAATGACAAGGAGACTCGCGTTCATGACTGTCAAGTGCTTGAGTGTTTGAACATAATTTCATGCATCCATAACTAGGTCTCTTTACTCAATTTTACACCCTGGCAATCCTGATGATTGTACAGCTGATGCAAACCTAATTTAGTTTTGAAAGAAAGTCTTTGACCCTGTAGCAACAAGCTAGAAAGGTATTACAGCATGGGAAAACCGCAGACCTTATGATCGCACAAATGGAGCTACTTTATTGACTGCTGCTGTGGTGCTGTGACAGATTTAACTTGCAAAAGAAAGCAAGTCTTTACTGTGTCACATTAATGAGCTGGCATGTCTCTTTAGATCGTTATAATCCACTGCTAAACCAAAGCCCTGTGACAACAACTTAATCGAGTCATCAGAGCTAACCGTGGGTCATAGTAATCAAAACAGCACTATAATTTATAGACAATTGCATTTGTATTGCACTTCTATTTGTGATCAGCTGTACCTAGCACTGCCTACAAAGCATATATAGCCTGAAAACAAATTTTAGAGTTACTTTGAAACCATTTTCACGAAGAATTTGCTTAATTTCACAAGTAATTCCAATTTTAAGGTGAAAGTCTAATTTTTTTTAGGAAAATGTACATAATCTATATGAATAAATGTACTACATGAATACATATTATAAACATATTATGTATGTATATAGTACTGTGCAAAATGTTATGATGTTTCCTGTTATTTGATGTTATTTGACATTTCTTACTGACATACTACAGGAAAATGTATCATATTAAAATAATTGTGAAGCATTTATCATGCTTGCACATGTAAAACTTGCAAATTATTTATATTTGTGTTTACTTTTATATTGTTTTTAATAGTACTTTGTTCTGATGGTCATTCATAGCTTTCTGATGTCAAATATTTTTGAATAATGATTCATTTGTATCATATCTGTATTTACTGCCGTTGTCCTTGCTGGTCGTTATTGCACAAGTAATGATGTTAAATTCCTCTGCAACAGTTTATTTTGCACATATATTTACATGAATTATTATTATTATAAGACCCGCCTTATGTTTGGGTCATTTGTAAGCTAGAGATGCAATATAAAAATAAGGCGGAAACTGTTGTTACATATGTTTTTAGAGTCTTTTTAAAGAGATTTTTTTTATCATGCTGGGCTTTTCACTGGTAGGTCACTGCCAAGGGTTGTAGAGTCTCAGACTAAACATCTGAGCCTCAGGCTAATTCATCCCACTCAGAAAGAGAAAGCGCAGCCACTACTGCTTCAAGAGAAGCCACAAGCAAACCCTTAATTACGATAGAATTAATCCTCTCCACAAAACGCTGAGGCTGGGTGCAGACCAAGCCTTATTTTGGCTTAGCTCAGATCCCCGTCAGGGGTTAGGAGCTATTAAACGTGGCCTTTCCATGCGAGGCCATTTTTTTTATTTTTTTTTGGCTGAGCACCTTATCTTTTCATTCGCTTATTCCTAAGCATCCTTGTATTTCTTTCGTGAATCTGAAGTGTCAGTGTGCTCTCATATGAATCAATCAATGTAATTATTCGCTTGATTGAACCCCTTAATAATTTTTGGCTGATTTGTTTCTGGAACAGCTGAATATTCAGAGGAGACTCTTGAGTGAGTTTGAGTATTTTAAGAGCCGTCACGTATCTACGAGTTGAAAAATACAGTCGGGATAGATGTTGGCGTATTAAATGACCCCACAAACTTAGTCACGCTAACTTATCAAAGATCCAGGATGTTTTCAGAAACCGGAATTAATTACTAGTCGCATAGCTATTAGCTGGAATCTAGGAGTAGCAGTAAATAGCCCATGCTAAAGGAGAGATAAATCATTCACGAGTGCTACTCTAGTGGAGAGGGGCTCTCTAATGTCATGTACCTTATACACATTATCAACACAAATACTCGCAAATAACAGCTCACCCATGTTGTGCGGCTTTTCTTGAAATGTTATAATGCACACGATTTGCCCAGGAGAGCCACACAACTATGAAAAATTGCATGCAAATTGATCAAGCATTGGTAATATTAGGTAAATATTCTCCCGTTTCCCACTTCACTCTGTCAGCAGACGGAAGGCTGTAAAATGCAGTGCCCCCCCATGAGGGATAATGTCCCACACATGAATGCCGGTATATAAATTACACTGAGCTCTACCTGTTCACGCTGATGGGTGGCTGAAGAACTTATGTGCTTTCTGGAAATTGAACAAACAAGTTAATACAGTCTCATGGTGATTTTATAACCTAGCGATCTTTTCGCATTGACAAGCTCGACTGAAATGTGGGCCGTTGCCTGTTATTTGCGAGGGGTCTACGCCTGGCCTCGGGGGTTTTATCAGGAATACAGCACCTTAATGAATGAATTCATCATGGTATTTTCTCTTGGGGCTGATAATTCACTCGACTGTGGATGGCGTGGCAGAGTTTCCGAGCTCTGCGGCGGTAACGCTAGCGTTAGATGCTGCAGAGTAGTATAGTGATTTAGCAGCCTGTCACACTGCACCCAGAGGGCAAGCTCCAGTTTTTGCCATCGTCCTCTGGGCCATAAATAATTCCCATCGTGCTGCTGTGTGATGGCTTCCCGTAATGGTGCCAGGCAGCATGCCGTGACCGGTCACTGTCAACTGTGCCCACCTGAGACCCGCAAACACTGGGGAACGGAAGTGTAGCATCCAGCGCCGCTGCTCAAAGCAAGCCCACTTCTGGCCACTACCATTGAGGTCTTATCCAAGATAAAGCTGTTCAAGTAAACTGTGTTCTTTTAGACAGGTCCGCCTCAGGCCCAATGATAGAGAAAAGAATGTGTTTACCCTTGAGGAACCAGTTCTACCGCACTGTTTTTTTTAAAGAAATCCTGACATAGTGCAATCGGTGTATTGAATCATAAAGCTCTAGGAGGCTCGCTAGGGGATTGGAGCTGGGAGATGTGGAATCCCTTGACAAACATGAATGTATGTGAGCTCTTCTGCCTTTTTATCACATGCAGCTTCTGCAATCAGCTGGACAACTTCCTGTAGTAACTGTGATACCCTTGTAGTCTAATAAAAAGGAAGCAAAGAATAGACACGCACTTCTTAATTGAAATGCCATCCAAGATTGTAATGCCTATGCATTATTAGAATTTGTAACAAGAAATAGTAATTTTTTCTCATTTTTAAAGAGAAAATATTAATTAGAACTTCAGTTTTTGAATGAATAAAGGTTTAACACAAATAGTTTACCACATGCTTATGTTTGCAGATGCTAAGAAGTAGCATTCAAAACTATTACTATTAATATAAAACCAATGCTATTTTTGTCTTTCATATAACCAGCAAAAAATACTCAGTCAATACACAGCACTTTCCGAGCTCAGAAATGGTTCATGCATTTACAATGAATGGTGTCTGGAGCTTCCAAGCTTCAAAAAAGGGACCATAATGCACCTTAATGCAGTCTTTAAGGCATGTGCTTTATATTCCGTGTCTTTTGAAGTCATACAGTACCTTATATGACAAACAGACCAAAGTAAACGTTTTTTATCTTGTGAAGTTGTTAAATTTAAAGGGACAGTTCACCCAAACATTTTAACTCCTATTTACTGATGTTGTTTCAAACCTTTATTTATTCTGTGGAATATCGGGGAAATGTCTGCCTATGGATTTTTGCATACAGTGGAAGTCAATAGAGTGACATGAGAGTGAGTAAGTGATGATATAATTTTATTTTAGTGTGAAAAAAGACCTTTAGGCGAAAAATCAGACCATAGAGTCAGTTAAATGAACTCTTAAACTTCATCAGTTTCATTTGCATACAAATCATTCAGGACTTTGTTTCTCAAAAGCAGCATAAACCAAAGTAGAAACCATTGGCACCAATGGTCATTACAATCTGCTTTGGCTTCTGGTTGTTTTGGTAAATGAAATGAACTGAATTAAGCAATTAATTGAAAAGATTAAACTCAAAACAAAAGTTAGTTCATGAATTGTGACCACAAAACCAGTCATAAAGGTCAGTTTTAAATACATAAGCTTTCCATTGATGTATGGTTTGTTAGGAACGGACAATATGTGACTGAGATACAACTATTTTAAAATCTGGAATCTGAGGGTGCAAAAAAAAATCGAAATATTGAGTAAATTGCCTTTAAACTTGTCCTAATGAAGTTCTTAGCCATGCATATGACTAATCAAAAATTATGTTTTGATATATTTATGGTAGGAAATTTACAAAATATCTTCATGGAACATTATCTTTACTTAACATCCTAATGATTTTTGGCATTAAAAAAAATCTATACTTTTGACCCATACAATATATTGTTGGCTATTGCTACAAATATACCCATGCTACTTATGACTGGTTTGGCTGCTTCTCTTCTCTTGTGATCACTCAAATGAAAGTTAAAGTGGATTTTCATTAAATTGGGTCTTGCAGCTTCAGAAGTTGTGGGATACAGTGCAAGACTTGTATCAACCCTTTATGGTTAGGGTTAGGGTTAATTTTATTGTCATTTTGGAACTTGACAGCCACAGTCCTCAATATTTTTCATTATATGAAATAAAAAAGTTTTCAGTATACTCTTAAATTCACCTTTTGTAAAAAGTGAGACCAATCAAATGGGTTCAAAACAGCATGAGGGTGATTAAATAATGGCAAAGCACACTGAACTTCTACTTTCCCAGGGGTTTGCCTTTGTAGAATTAAAGCTGAAGTATCGGCCAGCCGTGTGGTACTCTGTATGAGGCAAGAAAGGAAGTTGTGAAGTTATGAAAAGAAGTCCTGCCCTGTCGAGGGAGAGGGACCTGCAAGCGATGCAGAGAGCGAGTCTGATGGTAGACGGACAGAATGAAAGGAGGAGACGGAAGGAGAGAGAGATAGTGCCCTCCTCTTCCATCGTAGCTGGCGAGGCTCACACAGACTGTTCTGGCATCGCTGTGATCTTCAAAGTCACTCACACTAACCCTTGCTCCGGAGAGGCAACATGCAAGCTGGCCTCAGGCGGGGAAAGCTTCGCTACATCAAAGTTTGTTCTGCACTTATATCTCTCCCATTCTCATTTCACCCCTCTCCAAATGCCATATTTAAATTAACTTTGTCTTTTTCATTTACTATAACAAGAGAATGCCGAATTAAGCTTTGTTCAAGGCTGGATTAGATATATCTTTGTGACACAAAGGTCACACCGGGTAATTAAAATCTCTGCCAGCGCAGTCTCAATACATCACATTGTCACTTTTTTAGGGTACAGCTGGCAGTTTCTGTCTCTCTCTCTTGTTTCAATGGAAGAAATTAGGATGAGGATGCAAGAACGGGTATCTTTCAGTTCTTTGTTTACCCACCCCTCAGTTCTCACCTTGTGTTTCACCTCAGGCCACAAAAGTTTTCTTGCTCAGTTTTCTTTTCATTTTGCATCCTGTTTTCATGTCACGAGCGTCTCAAAACCTGAGCCTTGAGACCAATTTCCACGGGTTGTTTTTTAATATCTAAGTTCTGTTTTGTGTTAAAAGCAATCCCATATGTAATGTAAACCCAGCGCACATAGCACAGCATACAAATCTGTCAATTTGTAATTCAGACAACTAGTGTTGAAGGGAAGATGTCAACCTAAATGTGCAGTATTTTGAAATTCTCCATGCATTCTCCATGCTTTTTTTTTTTACCAGAAGATTCAGGTTTTTATACCTGAATTTGAAATTAGCATATACTCGGCATTTGATATTCACAACTGTGTCTATGTCAAAATTTGGTCAGTCTCATTAAATCGGACCGCTGCAGGAGAGAGAAACAAATGAATGGAAAACCCAAAGGATAGCGATGCAGTCAGCACAAGTTCCATGCTGTACAGTGCTGCAAAAATGTGATACAATACTAATTAGTTTGGATTCGCTTTAAGTCCATGCACATTGTAAGGAATTTCATAACCAGGGGTTAAATTGAGCAGGAACCGTCTGGAATGACACCCAGAACCCTTGATTAAACATTTCAGAAGTTCATTGATATGCAGTAGCAACTTTGCTTTGATTATCAGAAACCATTTAGCCAAAAGCAAAAGATTGTTCCCAAAAGTAAAACTCATATTGAATTTAGAGATATTTGTTAGGGTATATTAGGGTATTCTTAAGGGATTATAACAAAGGCATAATGCATTATAAAAAACCTTATAATATGTTATATTTTCTTATGAATGTATTATAATATTTACTTATTTGTGGTTATAGCTTTTAAGAGTATGATGATTTATAACACACAGTGAACACGTTGCATCCACTTAAGTTACAATGGGTTATATTTCTTATAGTTATAATGTATTATAAGTCTCATATCTTTACACCTTTCTTATGCTACTTTACTTAAAGCCATCAATGACCACTTATAAGTATAGTAATAATAATAATAAGTAATTTTGCTACTATGTCGACATTATACCTACCCTATCTTAACCTAAGCCTACTAATACTCTAATGAGTGTTAGTTGACATGTAGTTGCAAAGTTTCTTACAGTCAATAGACTAAGGGGACATCAAAATAAAATGTAACCAAACATATAAACATTGAATTTGTTTCCGTTTAAATTATTAACTAGCTCACATCAAAATTAATACTAGAAATATTATTGCAATTTCAAATAACTGTTATCTATTTGAATATATTTTAAAATGTAATTAATTGCTGAGTGCTAAGCTGAATTTTTAGCAGCATTACTCCAGGCTTTGGTGTCACGTTATCCTTCAGAAGTTATTATAATATGCTCAGTGTAGAGCAGTTGTGTTTCTGAATATGAAGAGTTCATTTGCAAAAACAGGTGACTCCGTTTTAAACATTTTCAAAAATCATGTTTTTTCATTGTGCTTTCCAATTAATCTCAAACTGCAGTTGGGTTATTTTGATTTGGTTAAAAAATAACAAAAAATACAGTTAACTTACAAAACAAAACACAATCAAAACATGATAACATAATAAAAAACATGTTTTTTTACATGAGTTATCTGTTTTTGCAAATAAACTCTTCATATTTAAGTGGAAACCAAGATACTTTTAACATTATACATGTCTTTACTATCACTTTTGATCAATTGAATGCATCGTTGATGAATATGATTAATAGGAATTGCCTTAAAAACATACAGTATGTGTATCTGTATACATATTTCAATTTTGATGGATTTGTTTGTTTTGTTTTCGTACTACCCTGGTTTACATTTAGCTTGGTTGTTTCAGTGGATCCAAGAGCTATTACACTTTTTATACTTCAAGCTTAAACTCAATGTTCACCGTGTTATGTGTTTATTCCTGTGAAGATGTTGACAGAAAATGACGGGCTTCATCCATCCAAACTGAACACGTACCTCGCTAACAGACAGTGTATTTACGTATGTTTAGGTTTGTTAATAACAACATCTTTCTGAATCTAGCCTAACATTTCCCTCAAGAACAAATGTTCTCATTCCCTTCGCGCGGCCCCTCTTGTAGGCAGTCTTTCTCATTTAATTAACTCATGAAAGAGCTGTCTTACAATGCCATTTTGCGATGCGAAATATCATTACCTTATCATGAGTCTCCAATGTCACTGCAATCACCATGAAAAATAACACAGTCTTCAGTCTCTATGAAATGACGCTATTGTTCATTTGACAGGCATGCAAAGTAATAAAAGTTGTATTTTCTTATTAGATCCTCACAGTAAGGGATGTGGATTGACTCGCTGTGGTAAAATGTCATGCGAGGCGCACTCTCTCATTTGTTTCTGCCCACGCTGTGTATCCAAAAGGCCACCATTCCTTAGAATAAGTTTACACGGCCCACATCCGCACCCACCTTCTCTGGACTCAGCTGTTGCCAGAAACAGTATACGGACACTTTGTACTATTTTAGCAAGTGTATAATCAAGTAACATTATGTTTTATGTTGTGTAATGTGTTCAGTTATTTTCTCCTTGTTCAACAGGTGTCTCACGGACCTCATTTGACCCATTAGGCTTTATTTTATGGCCACAACATGCCTATTAGACTACTGTTAAAAATATATATATTTAAAATTATACATTTATTCAGCAGGGATACCTTAAATCTGGCATTGAAGACTTTCACATTGTTACAAAATATGTATTTCAATATATATATATATATATATAAAGAGAGAGAGAGGGGTAGATGGATAGATAGATAGATCTAATGCATACACCAAGCTTTTTAGTTACAGAAAATTCCTAGATTTATGGAACCACTTCCTGTTTATTTAAAGCACACATTCATGTACATCTTTTTGCTGTAGCACATCAATTCAAGGTTTTAAGTGTTATAAAAGATGCTACTGAATGACCCAGCTGCATGTATAATGAAACTGACCTTTTTTGAAACCATGTTGGCGTTCGCGGGGAATATATACATATATTACATAGAATCAAATCAACAGGTGCAAAAGGCTGAAACGATGGTAGTTTAAATGTGACCTCTGTTGACCTCTGAAGCGGAGTACTTAATCTTTCATTTCCTTGGGCCCAGAATTCATAGCTCATTTAAAAAGCGAAGAAAACATTTTCACGGTGCTGGAAAACCTCTTGCTCATTAGTGCTATCTTAATTATGTTTGGCGAATAGACACGGGCTTCGCTTCTAAAGCGACTTTTACTCAAATATAAGCATGTGTTGCAGCATTTACTTCTTTGTGATTTATTTAGCTTCTGCTCTCACTTTGAAAAGCCAGCTAATTCAGTTTTTGAGTTGTACTTTCAGAGCAGACAGTGAGACCGGACCCCTTCTGTGAGAGTGTGATGTGTTCTTGGCACAGGCCAATTGCGGCTGTGAAATACAAGCTTCAGACCTGCTTTATTCGGTGCCCTCTTAAGCAAAATGAGGCTAAAGACCTGACCCCGGCTGCTGTTAAGTGATTGTTCAGTTTGGAGAATGGCAATGGAACTGGTGTGATACATCAACCCCCCACTGAGTCCAGGCAAGGCCTTGTCCACTCCGTGGGTCTATATCCATGCTTTGTGACTCAAGTGATTAGCACTTCGAATGCTTTCATGATAGAGGTGAGAAAGATGTTGCTGGCTCTCTCGTCTTGCTTTGTATTGCTCTCTCTCTTATTCACAAATACACACACGGTTCTTTCTTCTGCTCTGTTTGTCTCAGATTAATGTAAAATCTGATTTTTGGTTGATCTGGCTTTGCTTACAAATTGAACGAGGAGTCAATGGAAAACGGCTCATATGATAATATCAATGTTAAACAAAGGCAGATGATGCATTTTATTGATCTTCATTAGGTTCTGAATCTAAAACCCTTTCATTTTTAGTCTTTGTAATGCTGTTTGGGTCTACGAGGACCTTGAACGTCTGCAACGTCTGCGTTCACAAATGGATCTTGTCATATCTGATAATCATTGATTTTCCTCTTCCTGCTCCAACTGAGTCAAAATAATTTAGGAAGCATTTCAGCTCGGCTAGAACCTCCATTACGACTGCAGTTTGGGTGGGTGGACTATGCAAAGGGAAAAAAAATCAGTGGGTTTTAATAATTTATGGCTGGCTTTTTATTTAACAACAAGCTGTCAACCTGACTCCCGTCTCATAGAATTTCAGTGACTAATTCCGCAAACAGGAAGTGACACGGCTGACAGGGCAGCCCACGTGGATGAGCAGGAGAGGGTGAGATGTCACATAGAAGGCTGTCAAAAGCCTTTTCTCTCACTTTTAATGAGATCCCAGATTTCAAATGAGTCGTAGTCTGATCTGCCTCAGCTCTCCTTGTTACTCGCGGTGGCAGCTGTGACTTTGGTGTGTGTGCGTTTAGGTGAACGGACAACCATTTGTGTGAAAATATATATCCATCTGTATCTATGGATGTAGACTGCTGCGTCGCAACATTGTTGCTGTGTCACATACCGAACTTCACCCTTCATTGTAAACAAATCATGTAGCATCAATACTAACATCTAACAATAGAGCCTTGATTAGCTGCCGTTGTAATTAAGGGTTGCTAAATTGGTGATTTGCTGGACCACGAGTTTTTGTTTTACAGATGAGTGGTCTTTAAGAATAGCTTTGAAGTGGTGTATTTATCAGATTTGTCCATGCATAGAGGCAGAGGAGGGAGTTTAGTGTCCATGTATGAATCTTTGTTAATTAGGTTTAAACAGCACATGCCTATTTGCTTAGATGAAATTAGCAGAGAGAACCGTGGGCTGATATGAGAGGATGTTCATACAAACACAATCTGTGTGAAGCTGCTTCGTTGTCGCCTAGAAACAAGACGAGCTCAGTCAGATGTGCTCTCTTATTATCAGAGTTTAAAGGTAACTTTCCATCAAAAGATCATGCAGTGGATCTGTGGAACTTGATTAGATGTAAAAGTGAAATTGAGTGCTGCATTTCAGATCTTAATGCGGTTTATAATATTTTTTCTTAAACACAGCCATCCTGATTCATATTTTTCCATTGGCACACTGTTTGAAAATATTATTATTTTAATTCTAAAAGAATACTTCATAAAAAAAGAAAATATCGTACTCTTGTTGCTCTAAATCCACATGATGACTTTCTTCCACAAAGCTGTTTTTTGTGTGAAGAATGAACATTTTGAAAGCTTGCCAGCCCCAGTGGCCAGGAATATTTTAATATTCGAAAATTCACCTTTTGTGTTACACAGAACAAAGGAAGTCATACGCGTTTGGAAAGATGAGGGAGGGTAAAGGACATCATTTTCACTTTTGGTTTAATTATTGCTGTTAGTTATTTTTCACAAACATCTTCCCATCTGCAGCTGCTCTCAAATCTCATTGGGTCATTCTCCTGAAACCATTAAAACACCATGGATTAATGATAAAAAATATGAAACATGTAAATTTAGTAATAAAAATTCCATCATAAAAACAATAGTGCTCTCTATTTTGCATAAAGAGTAATTTCTACATTACAAACAAACATTATTTTTTATATTTCATTGCATATTCTGCTGAAATGTTTATTACTGTAATGCTTCCAGCAATGTCTGGATGTGTATTTTGTTGTAATTTAAACATTAAAAACTAAATGTACTGAAAAACATAAACAGCTGTTCATCAAAATGACATTTTTTTACTGAATATTCATGTGTAATAATAATGAAAAAAGTGAAAAAGTTACGTCTATGACTCGTCCGCAATTCTTTTTTAAGTACTGTGTTCCTGCACACTGACATTTGCCAAGTTTGATCACTGATGACAAGCCTGGTGTGACACGAGTCGTTGGTCTTCAAGCTCCAGGTCTGAATATGTGCAAATGCAGAATATATATGAGAACTGCTGTGAAGGGGAACATTTCCCAGCGACTGAGTGATTGTGTATGTAAATAACCTTAATTTAAACAGAATTTTCTTAGTTCCTATTCCCTGAATTTAGCTGGAAGCCTGAGCCAGCCCCCATACAGTATAACCTTTTATGAATTGATTAAAAAACACGTGTCAGAAGATGTTAGAGTGTCACAGGGGAACCAATCTACCCATTCGTTTAACAGTGTATGTGTACTTCAGCAGATGAATCACACTTACATCCACTCGCACTCAATAACTTTACCACTCAGTAAACCATTCTCAATTTTCCAATGAGAGTTTACAGCCGGGGTGGACAAAGAGCTACATGAACTATCTTGATTGAAGTCTTAAATGAGTTCTCTCTAATTGCCCCTTTCTGCAGTAGTTAGTTTTGCTCTCAGGCGGTCTTACATGAAGCCGAGACCTAGTTCTTTTGATATGAGCTGCAATGTTTGCGCTGTCATCTGTTTTACACAGACTAATCTCGTCAGAATTATACATATGTTACCACCCCTCCTTAACCTTATTAAAGGCCTCTAGAGCTCAGCTCTCTGCAGGGGGACAGACAGCCACTGTTCATTAGGCAGATGCGGAACTGATCTGAAGACAGTTTGAGAATCTGAGGACTTTGTATTCATGGCAGTTTTATTCAGGGATCCATTCTCAAATAACTCATCTGTAGTACTGAATGTCAATTCATTTTGAGACTGTGCTCTCAATATCATAGAAACACAGTTTCCTTGTGAAACTTAATAATAATGGGCCTCGTTCTCTATCATTGTACACATACAACATATTTTTGCATAAAAGCTGTCATACGGTTCATACTTACATTTTTATTTTTTAGAATAAAAAAACTAACAATTTGGTCACTTTTTCCCTAATTTACGCCTAATTTGCTGCTTATTAAGGTTTGGGTACTGGGTATAATTTATTTTGTAATTTATGTTTATGTAAGTTGTTATTGTTTAAATATACAAAAATATTCAAGAAAAATGTCTTATAATCAGCGTTGACAACAGTTAAAACATCAAGTTCGGCAGTTCAAAACTGCTTTATATTTTTGTGGACCTTTTTATTTATTTATTTTTATTTTAGTATTCTTTGAATAAGTCCAAAAGAAAATAATTTATTTGAAATAAAAATCTGTAACATTATAAATGCATTTACAGTCAGTTTGATCAGTTTATTGCATCTTCACTAATTAAAAGTATTTTTATTTATTTATAAAAAATCATACAAAGCTATTGAATGGTAGTGTAATGGCATTTCTCACAGATGATTTGACACTGAAGACACTGCTATTTTCATTGTAAATTGCAATATATCACACACACATGGAATGGAAAGGCCATCAAACAGTCAAAGCGAGCAATGTCAGTCAGGTAAACACAGGTATGTTTACATGCTCAGATTTAATGCAAAAATACCAGAAAAAAATTCAGTCTGAGTGCAATATTATATGTGCACATGTCTTCCAAACAAAAGTTCTGTGCATGCAAAGAACATTAGCATAGCAACAAGAAGCTGTCAGCACTTCCTGTCAGGTCAGAGACATGACTCCATAGTCTGTAATTGGTGTTTTCTTTTCTGACACATGTAAAAATATGTCAAAACAGCTGTTGTTCCTTTCCATCCATCCAGTTTCTTTTTAATTTTATAAAATGTTAAGACATAATCTCCTCCACTAATTATTTCTTCACACGTCATGTTTATAGTTGTGATGCAAATAAATGCACACTGCACTGGAACTGCCAGACTGTAAAAATAGCCAATTATTCTATGTTTTATGTATTATTCTAAGACAATTTCGATGTAGGCATAAGTGTTCAGATTACACATACATGTTCATTGACGTGATCACTGACCGGATTGTGTAGATTCTTTTTAAGTCAGTCACAAATTTCCATGCCTTCAGAACACATTAGCTTCAGTCTGTTGGCTGTTTTGTTTCTTTAATATGCTTCTCAAATGCCTCCCCGTGTTATTCACCCTACCCTTTTTGTTTGATAAATTACAAAGTGCAAAGTTGGATTGTTTCAATGCCACTCAATGATAACTGGCTGTCGTCAAGTGCTATTTGTCACTCCACTAAACTGCAAGAGCTCTACAACACACTAACCTTACATTTCCGTATTCAGATTTATTCTCAGTGCACTCACACGAGCAAATAAGCCTAACCTTCCAATCACATTGAAGCACAGCTCAAACGGAGAAAACATGCTTGAAACATAATAACAATGTCTACATTAGGTTGCTACTTTGGTTTTCTGAGCATTTCCCCGAAGGCTTCTTGGAGATAGTCAGGGTTGTGAGAGGTGCTTTACTGGAGAGGCTATCCAGCTTGGAGACTTTTAGTTGTGACTTAGAAAATTGTGTTTGCTGTGAAGTCCTCCTGACCAAAGCCTTCACCTTCTTTCCCAAACCAGCAAACGGTCTTTCACGTGGTGCACAGCTACAGGTTCGATTCGGTCTGTGGTGTGGATAAGTAGTCTGCTGGGGTTTGACTGCCAGACCTTCGGTACTTAAGTTTGCTTGTACACAGGTATGAATAAAACATATTCACGTGCTGCTTATCAATTGTTCATCTGATGCACAGGGACGAGAGTGGCACTACGCAAGTGCCGGAATAATGGCCTGTCATCTTGCTGAGCCAACCATAGCCAGGGATAATGACTGCTAATGCTAATGGAGGTCTAATTTCCAATGCTGCTCTTCAGGGTGGAAAACAAGGGCACTGCCTCCATAAATAAGTGTGCATGTGGCATGTTTTTGCACAGAAAATTACTGTTTGTCATTGAGGGGATAATAGCTTGTCTGGGGTGGGGCAAACTGTTTTGTGCTCCATTAAACGGAACCGAAGTTGCACCACAACCTAATATTCTGCCTTCATTGGCTGATTTTGGCTACTAGGCTTTGTCACACAAGTTCAAGTTTAGCTCTTTAGCATGACACTGTCAGTGAGTCACCATTCACGGTTCTCATTCATTTGAAAGTAGCTGTGTACCCAAAAGTTTATGTACGTTTGATTTTTTTTTTAATGTTTTTGAAAGAAGTCTCTTATGCTCACGAAGGCTGCATTTATTTGATAAAAAATACAGTAAAAACAACAATATTGTGTAATAGTGTAACAATTTAAAACTGCTATTTTTCTTACATTTTCAAACGTTACCTGAATTTTCAGCAAATCTTCAGAAATCATTCTAATATGCAGATTTGATGCTCTAGAAACATTTCGTATTATTATCATTGTTGAAAACAGTTATTTTGAAATATCAAAGCCATTTTAACTCTTTCAAAGAGTGTAAGTGATCTCTGAAGTAAAAAAAAAAAAACTTGAATGTGTATTTCTATTCTTTCAATATGTATTAGTAAGGCTGTGAATCAATAAAATGTCATTAATTTCACAGTTTTCCATGACTAATCATGAACCATGAATATTAAAATGTGCGATCATAAATATATTTAAACATTACATCACCAAATGAATGCAGATTCAACATAAAATAAGTATATTTTAAATAATATTTGATCGATGGTATGTTTCACCAGAAAAGGACAGTAACACCAATATTAATACCAATACTGCTACATTTATGAATGAATGAATGAATGATGCCTTTATATAGCACTTTATTGTGTATTGCTGTACACCCAAAGCGCTTTACAATCATGTGGGGGCGTCTCTCCTCAACCACCACCAGTGTGCAGCATCCACTTGGATGATGTGACGGCTGCCACAGGACAACGGCTCCAGTGCGCTCACCACACACCAGCTACAGGTGGAGAGGAGAGAGAGTCAATCAAGTGGATGGGGATTATTAGAAGGCGATGGGCCAGTGGTGGGAATTTGGCCAAGACACCGGGGTTACACCCCTACTCTTTACAAGAAGTGACATGGGATTTTTAATGATCACAGAGAGTCAGGACCTCGGTTTAACGTCTCATCCGAAAGACGGATTTTATCTGTGCTAAATGCATTTTCTTAAATTAGTAAGGTTTGAAAGACATAATTTGTAACATTACATAGAGCATAGAATGCTAGTCAATGCTAGGAATTCAAATGCTGCAGTTCATGTGAGCAATTTTTTCCATTTTAAACTGTCCAAATTAATCTCAGAAACTGTCAGTAGGATGGATGGGATTGTTAACAGATAGCATTCTCTTGGTATTATAGATCCCCGTGGCATTTAGTGCGAGTTGGGCTTCAACAACTAAACCTATTCACATCTAGCCTTTGTTCCAGCCAGGTATTTACCCTAATCAACTACCAGGCACTGGAAATAATGAATACATAGAGGTCAGTTGGAGTTTGTTTGAGATGTAGGGAATACCCAGCACAACAGGAGGACTCTGGGTAGGCCAGAGAGGCGGACAGTGGCCAGCTGCCATGTGTTGAGTGTCACTTATACAGGCGGCCAGCCAGTTGCAGCCTGCTGGATTGTCTACATGGCATTTTCCTGGCCCCGTGGGTGGACAAGCCAGGTTGGTGTGATGTGGAATGTGAGGGACAATAGTGCTTTTGATTGCAGGACTTGTGCAGTATTTGAGCACTCCTTCCAGACCATAAACAGCAGACCATCTCTGTAAGCCCAACTCACCCACTGGAGAGGATCCGTGTGTGTATATAACGAGAGACAGGTTATTGCATGCACAGGCTTGTGTCAGAGGAAGAGCTTCTGGTCTTTACACTAAGGTAAGAACTATCACTGTCTTGTCAATGTAGGGTTCAAAGAGCAGATGTTTTTCACAGTGAACTCAGGCCTGAATCAGTTTATCAAGGTCGACTTTTTAAATGTTACATGACTTGTCTGTCTCCTTTACAGACTTTGATCACCTGACATGCATGCTTCTAAGCAAGGCATTTGAGAGAGCTTTGTGCTACAAACTGAGTGTTTTATTTTAGTGACATGGAAATGGTCGGTCTTTGAAGGCAAAGCTAGGTACTTAAAGCTCTGTTGCTCCGTAGTGGTCAGTATAAAATGTTCTGCACACTGTGTGTCAGTAGACTGGCTCAGCTCTGATTGTACCTTTGAATACTGTATGTTGTGTGCCTCTAAGTCAACTGGAGATACAATGAAGACGTGTATCTGTATGTCTCTCTTTCGTCTTGGTTCAAACCAATATGCAATACAAGAGAAAGTTACACAAGAACTTACATCATGAGCCTTCATTTGTTCTAACAAAGATCCAGTGCAATAGACTTTTGACTAGTGAATATACATATACACTACCATTAAAATGTTTGAGGTTGGAACAACTTTTTTTAAACGAGTCTCTTATGCTCACCAAGGCAGTATTAAAAATAAAATAAAAAACACAGTAAAAGAGTAATATTATGAAATAATATTATTATAAAATATATATTTAATAATGATATACAATTATAATAATGTATTTTGTTCCTATGAATTATATGAATGAATTAATGATGCATTTATATGCTGATTTGGTGCTTTAGAAATATTTCTTATTATTATTGTCAATGTGAAATCCTGTTTTGCTGCTTAATATTTTTGTGGAAATCGTGATTCAGGATTCTTGAATTCTTGATTCTTGTTCTGCTGATTTCTGTCTAGGCATATACAACATTTTTTGCTTTTGTTTCCAATGGGAAAAATGTGCAGTTCTTCATTGTGCCATCTTTATTATAAGTTTTAATATTCAGGTAATAAGCGTAAGTTTTCATATTCAGACCATTAAATCAGTTATTATAGGCAATTTAATGCCTTTTCCACAAAATAATAGTACAAAAATACAGCAAACCAATTATGAAGCTCAAAAGAAATAAAAGGCATCATATAAAACATCACACCATGTTTTGGCCAACAGATTTTATAATTTATACTACAGTTTAAAAATCTACTGTCTGATTATGCTAATGTGGTTTTATTCTTCTCTCTTGTTTACCCAACAGCAAAAATATATTCACATTTTAGTTTGGAGAACTGAATTCACAATAACTATTCTTATGTTAAGAAGTTTTCAAACTAACTGAAAGCAACATACAAATCCACTGCAAGAGGAAACACATTTATGTAACTGGATAATTGACTCAAAACATTATACTTGCTGAGATAAAGCCCTTGTGACGACTCACCCGTGTGACAACTAGCCCCAGGCTCCCTTTTATAGATTTATGCTGTGCGTTTGAAATCCATAGAACCGTATCTGCAGAGAGTTGGTGTGTATTTGTGCATGTTTGTGTTTGTATGAGTGGGAGGTGTAGGATTTCTGTAGGCATGCCAGTCCCTGTGCTGCCTGGGCCAGAAGAAGTGGTGCAGGGTCCTGGCAGTGGACAGCAGATCGCGTTCCATCCAATCGCCTCTGATTGGTGGAAAAGCCTCTCTGTAAGTCCACGCCAGAGGCTCATTTCCGCAACTGTTTTTGTTTTGAGCCTATTCAGCACAATTTTTGTCAAACCCACAAATCACTAAGCGGCGAGGGTGTGAGTAGGGACTCGTAATGGCACATAAACACAAAACAGAAAGAGATCCTGCATTGAATCAACTTTTGCCCCTCCACCAAAGATCCTACCTCACTGTCTCCTGATCATTTTGATATTTAACAGTATCTGATGCCCACATCTAGATATCTGATGAACCATAAACAACCAAAATTAATCACAGACAGTGGATTAAATACACACACACGGAGAGAGAGATTCGAGAAAGACTGAAAAATGACAGTGAATTAAGAGGAACCGCCTGAGGAGGGGACGCATTAGAGCCGTGCGGAGGCATTAATTCACTTCCTGCTATGGGGAACATGGCAAACTGAATTTCTCATTGAGACACATCTCAGATTCTGTTTGTTTTGGCCGGATGTGTTTATTTCTGCACAGATGTCAGTTGAGATTATGCAGCACTGACTAGGTGACAGTATGTCGTCGTGGTCAGTTAGCAAGGGGTCCCAGAAGAGTCCTTGAGTACTGTAGATGATGTGTGGGATGATGGGGCTAATCAGGGATGGGAATAAACGTCATCATCATAACTCACATTATATAATCACTCACTGTACTGCATGTGAATACAATACAAATTATTGCCAGCTGTATTATGTGTTCAATCATTATTATTGTTTACTTTATTTTGATACACTATCATTAGTAAGATTTTTAAAATGTTTTTAAAACAGTAATATTGTGAAATATTATTATGAATTATTGAATAAACTATATTGTATTTTAATATATTTTTAAAATGTAATTTATTCCTTTGATGGCAAAGCTGCATTTTTTTAGTGTCACATGATCCTTCAGAATTAATTCTAAAATGCAGCTTTGGTGCTCAAGAAACTCATTATTATCAAAGTTGAAAATGTAAATGTGGAATCGTGATTCTTTGAGGAATAGAAATTCAAAAGAACAGATAAAAAAATTGAAATATTTTGTAACATCATAACTTTTTAGATAATGAAGGCATCACACATTTTTAGAGTATGAAAAATTGATATTTATTCAGAGATTTTCTAAATATTACATTTAATAGTGGTATTAAATTATTAGTGTTTTAAATATTAACTTTAAGTGTTAGATGATGAAAATTACAAATGCAAAAATTAGCAAGGAAATTAGCAAGCACATTTCAAGATTTCGAGTGCAATACAGTATCAGCCAACATATTTCGAATATTGACTGATCTGAAATATTGATCAATAACCAAAATGGTTATATAAAGCTGATGTTATATATTGCTTATATATAACTGATGTATCATGCATCCCTAAAATTGGACATTGTCATTGCCAGACCTCAGACCAACTCCATCTGGAAAAGTCAGAGTGCTCCCTATGGCTAGTCCCTCCCTGGGGCTAAGAGAGGAACATACAGGCAGTCTGACAGCCTCACTGAACGAGACACAAGGGGTTTCATGACTGAGGGAAAGCTCCTTAATCATGAGAATTTTGCTGGAATGATTGTGTCTCCGTCCCTTTGCTCTGGACGTGTGCTGAATTCCAGCGATGCTTTAAGTAACAGCAGCATTACTGCCACTCTGGCTCTGGCTGAGAGAAACAGAGCTTACGTGACCCGCAGGCATTACTCATATTGTATTTGTCTGCTGAGCGCTTCAGGGATCAGCTGAGGTGCATCCTGTGGGAATTTGTTTGTTCCTGCGCTTGTTCATCTTTTGATTGTTATTGTAATTGAAGGATCATTACAATTGAGAGATCATTGCTGATTATAATAATTTGTATGTTGTAAATGTGACATGATGGGTAAGTAAAATCTGTCTCAGGTCACTTCCCAAAACACAACTCTTTATTCTGCCTGTAATTGTGTGTCACCTCTAACAAAGTCCCTTTAATACAAGGCCGTTCGACTATCTTGGCAACACTCCCGGCAGATCATTTCTAGACAGCAGGCATTTTAAGTGCTGTACAGTTCCTGTCTACTTAAATTGGGAAAGAACAAATCTCCAAAACTATTTGTCAAAAAAGGGCAATCAGCTTGTTTAACGGAGAAGTGGGACTTGCATTCATACTGCCGCTAGCTGATGTGTTACAATTTTTTCCATTCATTTTTTTTCTTTTTTTGAGTGAGCTATCTTCTCTTCTTTATATTGTTCCTGTACTTCTAATCTCTCTATATGTAAAAAAGGTAACTGATGAAAAACTCAGGCTATAATTAAGCAACATAATACAAATAAAGAGTGGTGTTCAATATATTATCAGAGCTGTGGTTCAGATGTGGGAACCATTGTGACTGTGATATTGCTTATATAAGCCTACAGCAATTCCATAAACAAGCAATTAATATAAATGAACTTACATTTTACATAGTTATTTTATCTAATTTGCTCCACTAATGAAAACAGCTCTACCACAGTAGGATTAATGAACCACGCCAAACAAATACACACTAGTGGGGTTCATTCTTGAATAAATCAGTGTTCTTGGATGAATCGTTTCAGTGAATGATTCCCTTATCACTTGTGGCCCTGTCTCAAATCGCACCCTAAACCCTTGTGGTCTTCCTCTGATTCTGCACTTTTGTGATGTAATGCCACTTTGACTGTTGGGTAAAAGTCTTCCGCGGAGCTCAGGACAAGGCCTGTTTCATTCCTGAATGAATCATTGTTTTGGAAAGAATTAGGTGGATAATTGATTCAGCCATTCACTAATAATAAGATATTTTCATCACCTATTACTGACTATTATGTAACTTTCAGAAAGAGTCAATAAATATCTCCACCAAACAGACTGGCAGCCTAAACGCGGAGAAGAAAAGCATCAGTGTTGGAGTCAGCTCTCTTGGAACACAGCTCAGCGAATCAAATTGAGAACCAAAACTAAAGGCCTAGGTCGTACAGAACCCGTCTTTGCGTTACTATTTTTACATTCCTCTGCGTTCAATCTCGTGTTTTTAAATGCATCGCTGTACACACAGAGCTTGTTTTTGTATTCTATTGCGCTGATTTTCTATTTCTATTTTCTGACCATTGCACTCGCGCTTTTTGCAGCATCTCGTGCTTTACACAGCGCCAACTAATTTTTCTGTGAAACGTGCACAGTGTGTAAAAAAAAAAGCACGTTCTGGAGACAGGTTTTTGAAAACGTATTTCACGTTAAGCGCTACTATATGATTATGTGAGTTCTCTAAATTTGAAACTGTGTGTTTCAGCTGCAGGGCAGCCCTCGTGGCCGGGATGCCACTGTGTACCCTGCCAGTCAGCGGTGGATCCTGAGGGGCAGGAGCTGCCCACCCAGTGCAGGGGGCAGTGGAACAAGCACCCTGACCACGACATGAATCTCTGCTGGAACGAGATCAAACGCAAATCCCACAACATCAGGTATATCGCATCTTTTGTTCATCCTTCTATTATATCAGCCTTTTATTATGTTCAATGTCTTCTGGGGATTATTAACCTTGTCTCAGTAGCACCACATATTGCAATTCTCCCAGTCTCAGAGGCGCTAATGAAACCGTTGATTGAGTTTGGGCTGTTTTGCATGCCATTTGTATATGTCTGTGTGTACTGCAGTGTGCTATGTTTACATAGTTAGCCTTTTAATTACAGCCTCAACCCCAAATTTTCTCTGGGGACAAATTTACCAGGTCGTGATTGGTTTAGCCATCTAGACAGCACGGGGTAATAAGATCACCCCAGGATGGCCAGCAGTCTTGTCAGTATTCTGACATCATCCAGCCCTGAAGGAAGACTACAGCCATACAACATCACATGTAATGGAAATGGATTGAATACTAAGTGGCTTCTACAAAAGAGCCTCTGGGATTATATTGCAGCAGCGTTGCGGTGACTGACTTTTTCAGCTGGCCATGTTTTGACAGACAGATGTCCCTTCCATCTAATCGCCTGATTTTTCAGCTTTGGCATCTATAAAATGCAATGGCAGGCATTTTAGTAGAATTAAATTATGTTTGATTTTTGTTTGGAAGCAAATCATATATTTTCTTTGGTAAATGATTGGATTATGGTCAAGTTTTTCATGTGTCTCTGTGTGCTGTTGTTTTTGTAGAGCTGGCATTATTTGTTTTATGCCTAATGTTGAATCACTGCTTGATTTTTGTAGATTGCGTTTCAGAGCAACACAACATGAATTATTTACTTGAAATTGTAGCTGTTTTCTCTTTCTCAGGCACTGTGACAGGAAGAAATCAAACACACTTGCTAGCGGGGCAGAACAGAGCTTGTCTTTGTAATTCTCATCAGAATGTTTGGCTTCATTGGGGTCCACTCACACGACAGTGAATGTGCTGTGACCGGGGGGCTATGTGGCTGAGGGGGTATATGGGTGGACAGAGGCATGCTGGGAATGTTTGATTGCAGAACCTCCTGAATGTTTCTCACCTCTTTGATGGCGCAGCTGTGAGTGGGTCCTTATGGTGTGAATCAAAACCCACATCCCTAAATCTGCTCAAAGCATCTCTTTATCTGCGTAGATTGTAAATAATTAAATGCCATGACTGACTGCGTCATGCTGTATTCTGAAGTTAAAGCTAGTACTCTTTGGTGATATCATTGCACATACTGTACATTCATATTTGCAGAGTTTTGTGAAGTATATGTGCAGAGCTTGCAGTGGTGAACGTAATAAAAAGAAGGCCATTCCAGTTCAGTTCTGTTCTGTTCCACACTCAGCGCTAAATGGCAGGGGAGAGCATGGTGACCTTTCAGCCATCCTCAAAGCCTCATCCAGTCTTTTCAACAGCAGGCAGAAAAGGCTTGATTGAGCACTAACAGCATGCTAATTGCTGTCCTTTCTCTGAGTTTTAGGGTCGGAGATTAGACTGTTAAAAACCCTTTTGCTAATGGGTCTACTGTCATGTCAAACTTGACATGTAATAAATGCATTTGTGGATCTGAGTGCAGTTTATGAAAGGGAGAGGAAATTGAATATTCTGTCAAGGGTTTTTGCTTGTTTTGGAAGTAAGATGTCCTTAAGTTTTCTTTAAATTATTCAAGGTAGATGTTTAACTGTGTGGGCAGCAGGAGTCTATTGTCAGCTGTTGACCATTAAAGGCATAATTCTCACAAAAATCTGTGCTTATACCCTCATTCTGTTTCAGGTCTGTATGACTTTATGTTTTCTGTGGAACTTCAAATAAGATATTTAGAAGAGTGTTGGCTGCTAAGTTTTGGTTACCATCGACTTTCATTACGAGACATTTCTCAAAATGTTTTCCACAAAAGAAAATAATTTGAATTACATAAGTGTCGGTGAATGATAAGTAAAAATACATGTGTTGGAAATGACTACAGTTCCATTTATGCATTTAGCAGACGCTTCCATCCAAAGTGGCTTACAGTGCATTCAGGTTATACATTTTGTGCTGCTGACACAATGCTCTAACCACTGAGCCACAGGAACACAGTTCCTTGTGGTGGAGTCTGTTTAGGATAAGAAGGGAGATACATATTTTCTTTCTGCTTAGCATCCCATTGTTGCTTGTTATCACAATTTGTTGTATTTTGGATGCTGATGTGTTGGTGACTTGACAATGCTTACCAGCAAGATTTTGTTTGGTCAGCAAGCTTCACCAGAATAATCCTGCTTATTCACCAGCCAGAAGGGATGCAAATAGCTATTTTTTAACGCTTCCAATTCTGACTCACTTTTAATGATTTTGGTTCCATAAAGATTTTATTAGTAATTCTTAAAAAAGAATTTGAGGAAGAAATATTTTCTTATTACATTCATACAGGAGTCTGTTACTAAATGATGACATAATTTCAATAGATAGGCCTATAACAAGTAAGGAATACTTTTAAAACTATTCTTCTAAAAAGTGCATTTACAGACTTTTTAAATGTAATTAAATATTTGCATATTAAATAAAAATAAAATAAAGTGAATTAAAGTGAAAAGTGAATAGAAAAGTGGAATAATTTAATTAATTAATTCAATAAAAAAGTAACTAAATTCATAACTGTATCTTTTTTTAACTACACATTGTCATATGAATGACCAGTTTGTGATTAATCGGTACTAAAAAGATCTGAAATGACAAGAGTCCTTTGTTTGTGAATCTGACTAAACAGATCGTTTTATGTTTCAGTTGTAGATTTGGTATCGTGTTGTGCTCAATAGCAGTGCTGGAAACTCTGTGAGTGTTTTAGTGGGTTGTTTTGTCTATGTTGGCAGAAAATTGCATGTTCGAGAATGGTTAATGGAATTAAAAAATAAATAAAAATGGAAACAGTACTCTGTTCCTTCCCATATAAAACCAGTCTGGTCCATCACAGAAATTGTTGCTGGTCTTTTCAGCAGGGTTATTTTGAGGTCAGCCCACAGTCTACTCATTATGAGAAAATTTCGAAGTGTGTTGCAACCATCGGTAAACACAGCCTTTTCTAACTTTGCTGAAATGCACATATATGTGTTTGTACCAGATTGTTTCTCAGTCCTCGTATGCTGTAGGAAGGAACCCACATCAGTTGCATCATGACATGGGACTAGAGATGAAGAGCAACAAAAAAGGAAATTTTTGTGAGTGGTACTCTGTGTTTCGAGTTTCTTGCTAAGCTTTGCAAATAAACCCACTATTCAGACTCCCTAATGAACAATCGAGTCAAAAAGGATTTCGAAGTGCATGAATTATTTACTACAAGTCTACCCGGCTGTGTTTGTAGGGATTAAATCACATAAAGCTTGTCCGGCGTGCTCATCTATCAGCGTGGAGCTGAGCGGATCACTCTCTTTTGCTGGGTAGACACAAAGCACTGCTGATACGGTTGCATTCTCTGCTCCAGCACTCTTTGAGGTAATAATAATCATGCAGTGACATAAACAACCGACAGCATGTGGTCCCTCAGAGAAATGAGAATTTGTAGTAAGGCTGAATCTAATTTTTGATGGGAGAAGTTGCCAGGCACTTAGGCGGCACCCGTCATCCCTAACTTGGCACAAGTTTCGAGGAAGCTAATGATACAGTTGGCCAAGGCAAGACCAGCAGACATAGTCTCAGGTTCCCTCGGTTTAGCTCTCTTTTACACGTTCATTGAGGTAACTCTGACTTGTGGCTTTGCTGACAAACCTTGTTAAAGTCAAATGTCTGCTTAGTCCCACCTGAGACCTGCCCATGATCTGGCCCTAAAACTTCTGTACACATGTCTCTCACAGATAATTTCTGCTTTAAGCTGGGCTTTATTGGAAGTGAGTGAATATATGAATACATGAGCATCTGTGTGGGATGCATATCTAAAGCTCTCTTGCAGGAAATGAATTCCTTTTTGCTTCTCAGTTCTCACATGAAATATTCCGATGGCGCGTTCCGATAGAGTGTTTATGCATACACAATGATATTTATGGAACCGGCTGATATTACAGGTTCGGTATTTGTATGCATGTGAGAGCCTGTGCAGCAGCCCATTGTGTTTGCTTAACTGTGTCTTATAAACAGAATTTAGGGTAATGAAAGAGGCGAGACAGGCAATGCTGAATTGTAAGGCTCATTTCTCCTATTGCACCATCACCTTTTTTAGCCAACAGCTTTATTGCGACTGAGGATCTGTTCTCGTAGACACATCTCCCACTTTTTCATTCCGTGTTACATTTCGAGGCTCGTGTCACTGAAAGGACAGGCGTCAAAGAGAATGGCGCCCAGAGCCTTAGGCGATGCTTCTGAAATGGAAACACAAATGAAAGAGAAAGGATATCACCAGACACCTCACTCTTATCTTTAGCATTTAGTTATTCGCTGATCCGTGAAGCAAACCCTCACTGATGGTTATCATGCAACTTCACTTAAGAGTCAGATTTTATCTAATGAGTTTTATCTGTTCTTATTTGCTTTAATCTGTAAGGCTGAGACAGGTTAGTGTCTTTATGTTTAAATTGTATGTATCGGACTGTTTTTCAGACTACTTTGCTGTAAGAGTGTCTTCTTGGTCATCTTGCATATGTCATCAGAGTGCACATAAAAACACACACACATATGCACACACACACCAAGTAGCAAATGAGTGGCCAGTCTATTCTCTACTTTCTGTATCAAAGGATTAGAAGCAATTTGGTTAATTATTAACTAGTTATTGCAACTTGTAAATATGATATATTTTGATCATTTTTATGTATTGTGCAGCCTTAATGCATTTGAAGACATGTACATTTACATTTATGCATTTAGCAGACGCTTTTATCCAAAGCGACTTACAGTGCATTTAGGCTGTACATTTGTATTGTCAGTATGTGTGTTCC
The DNA here is from genome assembly GCA_027564155.1 of Gymnocypris eckloni scoliostomus. Lineage (NCBI taxonomy): Eukaryota > Metazoa > Chordata > Actinopteri > Cypriniformes > Cyprinidae > Gymnocypris > Gymnocypris eckloni. The sequence continues at coordinate 21,142,267 of CM050426.1, forward strand.
CTGGGAATCGAACCCACAACCTTTGCGCTGCTAACGCAATGCTCTAACCACTGAGCCACAGTATATTTTGTCATACAGTACATTTTTGTACTTTTGGACATATACTGAAGTGTACAAATGGATTTATTGACAGCATCCAAGGAATAAATACATACAGACATCATTTGAAAACAAAACAAAACAAACAAATCGGTAACGTTTTGGTATAGGCACCAATTCTCACTATTAACTTGTTGCTTATTAGAATGCCTATTATTAACATATTGGCTGTTTTTTAGTACATATAAAGCACATATTCTGAATGACCACATTTTACATCCCTAACCTTACCCAATACTTATTAACTGTTAATATGTAGCAAATTAGTCGCAATTAGGCAAAAGTTAATTTGTTAATGGTGAGAATTAGACTGTAAAACAAAGTGTGACCCCAAAAAAATATTTATGAATATTCATATTTGCATACGTTTTACTATTATATACATTAAATGAATGTAATTCTAAATAAATAATTTCAAAATGAAGAGTTGGGTAAAGAGATGGAATCCAATTGCACAGAACAGATTAAACCCTTTATGGTCAAATCAGGTAAATAAAGTAGTGCTGTCAAACAATTAATACTGATTACAAATCCAAAATAAAAGTTTTTGTTTACATGATATATATATATATATATATATATGTGTATGTTTATTATGTATAAATAACTACACACATATACAGCATATATTTTGAAAATATGTACATGTATTTACATGTATATATTTATATTCATATAAATGTATATTATATTATACATATATAAACATAACTTTGTCTTAAATATATGCATGCATGTACATATACATAATAAACAGACATAGTACACACATTTATCATGTAAACAAAAACTTTTTTGATGCGATTAATCGCGATTAATAAAAAGATGCTAAAAAGATTTGTAATGTGTTCATCACTACAGTTAGTAAAGTACACTAGTTACAGGCTAATAGAAATTTAGTAAAGAAAATGTGTGCTTAAACCATTTTTTTACACTCAAACACCTTTGAATACTATTGAAATCATGTTTTGAACCTATGAACAAGGAATACAAGAACCTGAATCTGCTTGTGTTGCTCTTGTCTGTTAGTCTCCTTGGTTAAAATGTCTGCTAAATGGATAAATGTCCAAGTCATTTAGAACAGATGGCTCTGAAAAGGCATGAATGGTCCTCAAAAAAACGGCTTGCTTTGTCCCTGCCATGTGTGAACATTGTAAAAGTAGCTCCTCATTGGCCACTGGTATTGATTACTATACCCTACGCAGGCCATCATGCCTGATGGTTCATATCGAACAAGCGACGTTACAAGACTGCCAGAGCACTGTGCACAGCTGTTACCTGTTTGCTTTCACGCTCACTAGCAGTCACAGTCAGCCCATGCTAACATGCCATCCAGCTCCCGCAACAGAACCGATCCAGATGCCTCCAACATGTGCCATCTCAGGGCTGCAATCCAATCCATTAAAAGCCCTCCATTAATCTCCATTGGTTAACCTGAGTTTGATACCTGGAGCCAAGCGAGGAGGTCTATAATGCTTCCCTGCCCTGATTCCATTGAGTTTTAGTTGTTTCTCCTCCTTTGTGAAATGGACCAAAGGATTTGAATGCTTGTCCACCAGAGGCATTGTTTGATTTTGTGACTTTTGGAGGTATCCCCATAAAGCCTTAGAAAGAGATGAGATGATCGATGGTCTAAGTCTAAGGATTTAGAAAGGCTGCAGAAACCCAGCGGTCTGTGAAGGTTGGGTTACTGGATGTAATGTACTATATCTGTAATGGCGAGCGAGGCAGAGAGATGCTGTGCAATGCTTAAACATGACACAGGTGTGGATCAGTGAATTAGTAGCACAGGGGCTTGACTGTACCAGACAGATCATACCCTAGCGAGCATAAACGGGCAGATGTGTCCCCTGTACTCACAGCACTGGATGTAGGAACTGCTCTGATTTAGTCAAATATGTCGAGGGGCCAAACCTAACAAGAAGTAACAAAAGTTGCATTAGTAAGTGAGTGTAGTGGCAATATATAATGGAAAAAGTCTCATTGTCTCTGACTACATTTATATGGATTTATTAGGTACACTTTTATATTCTATAGAAGCCTGTTTCCCAATTAGAGTAAAACAACAAAAACATGGTAATTACATCTTTATTTCACAATTGCGGCTTTATTTCTTGTAATTGTGACTTGTCATTTTTCAATCATTTTGTTACTTTTATGTTACTTTCAGCAAGGGTGCATTAAAATGATAAGAAGTGACAGAAATATTTTCAGCAAAAATATTAGTTAGCATTAGCAAATATAAAATAAAAAGTTATTTTAAACTGTGTTCAGATCAGGATAAGAAAATGATTTTCTGATTTTTTTATTTTATGTCAGTTATCTTTTAATTTTTTTATTTGGTGGAAACAAGCTTTTATAATATATAATGTACATGTTATGGTGCTATCAGCTTAAAAATTTCAGTGAAAAGTTGAATTTACAGCTCAACATTAATCATAGATTCCTAAGTATTTGGTTTGTCTCATTTTAATGACAGCAGCATGGATCACCTGCATGAACTCCACAGCAGTAAAACCTGAAGAACATCTCCCTGTCTGTTGAAAGGAAAAGTTCACATGATCAGTGTCACAATTCAAATGTATGTAGTTTAGACCCCAATGTATTCAATAGCACTTGCATTCGTGGATAAATAAAGCCTTGGCATTGCTAGTAACAACATCCATATTAACACTGTTCGATGACTTTTTATACCAGTGCTTGATACTCGCTTACCTCTAACATACTTCAATTTACAAAGCTACAACAAGCACACGCATACCTGTAATAGAGTATCAAAAACAGTGTGTGCCGGTCATAGCTGAAGGCTAGACGTGTGACAAAAGGCCTTTTCAAGAACTCCTCCTTTCCGTTTCTAAGCAAGTTCAACCCATCACCGCTGAGTAGACATACTACATGAACTCATTAAACTCCCAGACAGGAGCTTAATTTGATCTTCGACGAGAATAGTACAAAAATGTGTAGCTGTGACCCTTTGATAGTAGCAGCTGTGTGAGTAGCATTTTCCTCGGGTCCAATTCTTTTGTGTTTGTATGTGTGTGACGCACCATTGGAGGAGGTGTGTGTACTTGTTTGTGTCTGTATGATGAAGGAGCCTTCAGGCAACTATAGAACACACAGTCTCTCTAATGAAATGTCTGCAGCCTGGCTGCCTTTATTGAGTCTAATAACACATCATTATAGAGATCGCTGCTGACCCTCCTTCACTACAAAAGAGGTCTGAACAGGTGAAGCAGGTCTCCCATTTGGCTTCTCTCTTTTCATCGTACCTCCCCTTGTTCTCTAATTATACAGTATATAATAACAATTAATTTTATTTCTACTGAGAATATAATTTCAAAGCACTGAAATTATGAGAACTTTGGTAGCAGTGCTTTACTAGAAAATATTCTTTAAACTAAATTGAACATATGTTTGCATGAGTTTTCTATATCTGCCTGTGGTGTCCTAATGAGCGCATGGTTGCCTGACAATTGGCCTCTATCTGCGAATGATTAAAAATAATAAGCACATTCGTGTTTGGATGTCCCGGTGGACACTGTCACTTCAATTATCACTAAGTGGAGGCTACATTTAACTAGCCCTGTTGAAAATAGTCATCCCTCAAAACAATATGTGTGAACCATAGGTCAATTTTTGAGTAAAGGTACACTGAGGCCAACAATCACTGTCTTTTTGCTTTGTCATTTAACAGGCGCTTTTATCCAAAGGGTCTCCATATTACACAGACAGTCCCGCTTGAGCAACCTGGGGTCTTGCTCAAGGGCACAACGATGACAGCTCATAGATTTCAGGATTGTTTGAGTTTGTACCTGTAGCTTTTTGGGTACTGGTCCAGATCATTAGGCTACACCATGCCCAGATCTTTGATTGTTTTCTTTAGACCTCAGTAGCTATGGACCTTACAATTTGCACATATGAGGAAGTGGTTCACAACCTTTTTTACCCAATTGTTACTCAAAAAATCCCAGAAACCAAAGGGCTCCGGGTCTAAGTTCACTGCCATATGGTGTCCTTTCATAAATGATCTCCAAAACCAAGTATAACTGTAAGTGGATGAACTGATGCTGATGCTGTTAGGTTTTGCTTGTTATTTACTGATGTTATTTTCTCTCTCTTTTCTTTGTTTATATGTACACAATGTCTATATGCATTAAAAAAAAAAAAAATTATATAAAGAAATTAAAAAAATCCCAGAAACCGGGAGTGCCAATATAGGTGAATTATCAAACTGCAGTTTTGAATTCCAGAACTGTGTGTTTTTGTTTACATAATATATAATTGTGTACTGTGTATATTTAAAATGTATATAAATGCAAACGCATGCATGTATATGTTTGCATATGCATATGTTTATGTTTAGGAAAAATATGTTGTTTGTATATTAAATCGATTTATATATAATATAAAACATAATAATATAAATATATACATTTAAATGTTTTCAAAATATACTGTATATATATATATATATATATATATATATATATATATATATATATAATAAATAATAAACACAGTACACATGCATGTATTATGTAAACAAAAACTTTTATTTTGGATGTGATTAATCGCGTTTAATCATTTGACAGCACTAATATATATATATATATATATATATATAATGTTTGCAAAACAATTAGCAAATTAAGCTGTTTCCATCCCACTTATTCACCAGAACAAAATCGTCTGGTTGTAAATTTGTTTGAGCAAATTATTCACTCAACATTACTTTTTTGATGTGGATTTAGGATAGGTTTATGCACATATCCTTTTACCATATAGCAAGATTCTTTAACACATTTCTATGTGTTATTCCAAAATTATCATAAAAATATGCGGATGGAAACCCCGCTTATAACTTGTTTGGGAGAATGCACAAAAGGAGCATTCCGTACAATAAGACCCGTGCAAAGCACACCTGGAGCCAAAAAAACATAATAGTGACCCAGGAAAATATTGCTGAGATGAGCCAAAAATATAGCTTTTTATCTAGAATTGAAAGCTGCATGTGTGCTGCAAATCTAACACTGCCCGCACCTCAAAAAACACCATACCTACAGTGAAGCAGCATCATGCTGTGAGGCCGCTTATTTATCAGTAGAAGCTGAGCATCTTGTTAAAATGGAAGGTAGACAGGATGCAGCAAATACTGCTAGAAGGAAATTAATTCATGATCTCAAACACAAAAAAACACTGTAGTGACACAAATAGGTGAATGTCCTACAGCTGTCTTGTAAAATCGCATAACCATCATGCAACCAACCTAAATGGCATGGAGCCGTATAGAACAAATCATCCATGACTTAATGTGGCCCTCTCTGCATTAGCGTTTGCTTTTAAATGCATTAGTTATTTTACAGTGTCATGGGGCAATTCAGTAGTCATACAAACAATATATTTAAAAATATTTTTTCTAACATTGAAAGTCACACTTAAGTCCTTTAATTTAGTTATAATTTTTTTCCTGCGTTCCCTGGGCTTTGTCAGTGCTCTTGAGTGCCATATAATGGGCTAAAAATAACACAGGTGTGAGAGTCTGCTGCATGCTGGGACACTGGTGGTTTTTGCAACACAACGCTTCTCTCTTAATCTTCAATGCAGCATCAGGTGGGATGCTGACAGAAACAGCCTGTCTCTAAAACAATTCCAGTCCATGTGGGCAGGTGGCTAAACGACTGACTTTATATTTTATTTAGCACCTTGTGAAAATGTGATTTCTGGAAACAGATAAGATTTCATCCCCTGAGTTCCTCCATGTAAATGCAGGGCAGTGGGTTGAGACGTGCTTTCCTGTTTCATTTCATGCCGGGATGTCTGGAGATGTGTTATGCTCTTCAGTATGCATAACTCATCTTTTGACGTGCCTAGGTAGGAGATGGAGGCAGGTTGAAGCCAAGTACAAGTGCAAGTAGGTTAGCAGATTTAGCATGGTTCAGTTAACCCCTGCTGGAACCAAATAACCAAAGCAATATTTTAAAGGTATATATTCTTTGTTTATATTACTTTATTTTTTTATAAATATTTTAATACACATTATATGTTAAATTAGAATGTATTCACACTGTATATAGGAGTCCTGTGGAGCATCGAAAACATATGCTATTGTCTAACTATGTTGGCCTGTTCACCAGAGAATAACATTGCAAAACCTTCAAAAATAATAAAACAGAAATAGTGACAAGGTTCCATAACAGTATGTCCTGAGACTCTAGATTTGGATGGTTTTTCAGTGCTGTGATCTCAGTGCTGTCTAAGTTTTGACCATGGGTCCGTGCCCTGTGGTGGGCTGTCGTTTGCTGTGTTGGCAGGGTACGGCTGGAGGCCTTTTCGGACAACAGCGGGAAGCTCCAGCTGTCCCTGCAGGAGATCATCGAATGGCTGACAGCTAAAGACGAGGAGCTGTCCGAGCAGCTGCCCATAGGTGGTGATGTGGGAGCGGTGCATCACCAGCGGGAGTTCAACCAGGTTGGCTTAACACACATGCACACTTACTCATGCTGTCTTTCCACATTAGCATATCTTTTCTCTTGCTGACTTTGCTCCTGAACATGGTTAATCTTGTCATCTATCAACATAACAGAATCAATTCAAAATATTTAAGACTGCAATATGGCAGCGGGAGTTCAGACAGAATGACATAAAAGATTCGAGCCCACCCACCTGTAAGCTAATAAAAAGCCTCTGAATCCATTATCAAGATGTAAAAGTAGACCTGAATGAAACATGTTAATTGGAAATCTGAACCCCGTCTGTTCATAAACCACAAAGGCTTAAGATGCAACTTTTATGTTCACACTTTTTTCCCAATTTAGGGATAGTTCACCTAAAGAGACTTTTACTGAAGTCATTCCAATTTGGAAGACAAATGGGGAAATTTGTAAGACTACAATGCACAAATTAATAGGTATGGAAGCTTTAAAAAAATAGACACAAAAGCACTAGGAAAGAATTATAGATGTGGTTTTTATGATAAAGAAACAAACTCTACAGAAATGGAAGTTTCTACATTACAGTTAAATGGATAGTTCACCCAAAAATGATAATTATGTCATTAATTACTCACCCTCATGTCGTTCCAAACATGTAAGACCTTTGTTCATCTTCGGAACACATATTAAGATATTTTTTGAGGATATCTGAGAGCTTTCTGACCTTGCATAGACAGCAATTCAGCTACCATGTTCAAAGCCTAGAAAGGTAGTAAGGACATCATTAAAATAGTCAATTTGACATCAATGGTTCAACCATAATTTTATGAAGCTACACGGAAGAGAATAAATTGTTGAATAAAGATGTTATTTTTGTTTTCTTTGCTCAAGTATTCTCGTAGATTCATAAAATTATGGTTGCCCACTGAGGATCACACATCACTACTTCTCTCATGAACTCACATGAACCTAGCACAGCTGGGTGGATATCACATTTTTGTGTGGCTTTGGAAAGACAGAAGGGTGAGTAAATGATGACGGATTTATTTAAATTTTTAGGTGAACCATCCCATTACATATTTACCATTCTCCTGTGCATACACATTATGTTCTGCATTCAAACATGTTTTTTCTCCCAGTACACAAACACAAACTCACTCTCCCAGATAAACACACACCTTGTAATTGGCCCTGAACTACTGCAGGATACTGCTTCCATCTTAGCACCAATTTCCAGTGCTGTCAGCTGAATAAAGCAGGAAAAACCGGGGTACTGAGAGAAAAGATCGAGCGAGAGAGTGAGAAATAGAGAGAGATAGCAAGCTCTTTCTTTCTGTGACTGACACACTGTGAAATCATCCTCCAAATTAACAGACCTGTATCTCACTGTCCGTTTCTTGGCTCTCACTTATTTATGCCTTATTGCTTGCATTTTTCAATTCAATTCAATTCAAGATTATTTGTATAGCGCTTTTTACGATACAATCATTGCAAAGCAACTTCACAGGAAATTTTTGCTCCTTATGTAATATTTAGATGCACATATACACGTGCATGCACCCCTATCCTTGAACTATCATTCCACCTGTCAGATACTGTTCTCTTTCCCTCCAATTCACCACTGCATTGTACAATGTTCGCATTCCCGATGTGCCACATCGCCCTAAAACTTTTCCGACAAAGCAGAGAGCAAAATCACATATGCTGCTCTGCCGAGAATTACAGCGTTTTAAGAGATTTAAATTATTGATCATAAGTGGATTTCTTCCTCTGTGTTTTAATATCATACTGTTTTTCTCTTCCCCAGTGCAAATTTTTCTGAGGTTGTTGACAGATTTGAATAGATTGGGTTTGCTTTAAAAACTGAAGCTTGCCCTAATACTAGTGTAGACTGAAATAGGAATAGTTTCCCCAGAGTCTTTGAACCCTAAGTAGATACCGTCATTACTTAAGAGTACTTAGTTGAAGAAACAACAGAACATCCACCAGACAGAAACAACCATTTCTTGAGGCTTTTCCAACAAATATATAATTAATACATGAGTTGAGTCTTTATTTTTGTTCGCTCAGCCAAAGGCGGACCTCTTTAGTATGAAGCTTAGCTGCTATTAAAGTTTCACAGTGAGTGGAATGAAAATGTGTTCAGGCCTCGAATATTCCAGGAAGGCATGGGCAAGAGGGTATGCTTTCCATGAAGACCCCTCAGGTGACTTCTTGATTCCAGCAGCCTGGCAGTACATTTCTACTTTTGACTGTTTGATTTCAGTTCACAGTTTCTTGGTTGCTAACTTAATTTGCAAATCGGTGAGTAGAGGTTTCAAGGACATAGTACGCATTACTGGGGTGACTCCAGATGTGGTTGCAAAGCCATGTTTGTAATATCCATAATCGGCATAAGAACGTAACACTGGGTATTTCCTTTGGGTAATACGGGAGATAAAATAAATAGTAATCTCTTCATGCTTTAAGAGGATTAAACTGTTGGATCATCCAAATAAATGACTTGAAAAAGAGGGGGGAATATTTCTGTGAGATTTTAAATGGCATGATGAATTAATGAAGCTGTCGCCTTAGTAACTATTAGGGTTTAGTGAAAAAAACTGTAGGTGGTGCCCAGAAGTAGGGATTTTACTCCATGATTGACATACTGTATATCATCAGGTCTGGTTTGAGCTAAACATCTCCCAAATTGATTTCTATTAGAACCCAGATGTTAATAAAAGTCTAACGGGTATTTAAAAGTGCCTCAATGGGATTCTGGCATAATTTACTAAACCATGACGTTCCAAAGCTGTACGATTTTCTGAATATTGTGGAATAGAGAAGATGATGTGGGTCCAGTGTAGTTTTGGACCCCATTGACTTCCATTGTTTGGACAGTTTATAACTTCATGTATGGACAGAAGAAAGAAATTCATACAGGTTTGGAACAACATTAGGTATGAATGCCAGAATTTAAATTTTTTTGGGTGAACAATTCTTTTAAAGGTAATCTGTCAGTATCTGTAAAGCTGGAAATTCAGATTTAGATCAGTAGACTGACACCTCAGAGGTTGATGGATGTTGTGGGGCTCTGATACTGTGTCTGTGAGCTAGTTTATGTGTCAGTGAGGCTGCTTTCATGTTTATGCCTCTGCTGTTGTGTTTGATCATGTCAGCGTGACGCACTAGTAAACATATGTTGTTGTGTGCAGGCTTTCATGGAAGATGTCAAATCCAGAGGGCCCTACATCTACTCGGTGTTGGAATCAGCTCAGACCTTCCTGGCACAACACCCATTCCAGGAGCCCGAGGAGACATTGCCTGATGGCAAAGGTTTGTTCCCAAGTGATGAAAGGTGGTTAATGAACCGTTTTGAGACATTTAACTAAGCGTCATGGCATTGTGGTCCTGTGGCTCCAGAATTAGGTGATTGGCTCAAAACAAGTGGGTTTCCCTTCATAATATTATGCGATTGCCACTAGCAATGTTTCCATTCAGATACATTTCAAATTAAAGTTTGATTCATGGGGAAAAATAATCCTGCTAAAACAATTTCTTAATAAGTGCTTCTGATTGGCAACAGATGCCTTCTGTCTGGGCAGTAACATGTCACACAGATCTAGAGGGTAATAGTACAGTGCCAAAAAATAACACTACATTAGATATATTAAGGTTTGTTGTCATAGATTCATCTTGAATGTGTCTTATTTTGACTGAACAAATCCTCTTGTTTTTAGTTTATTTATACTTAAAACAAGTGAAAACAAATCGTAGGTATTTTTTTACGCAGTTACGCCTTTCAAGTAAATTGTTTATAAAATATTTTAACTTGAAAATTAGACAAAATACTTTTTTGCAATATTCTAATGACAATAAATGCACATTTTAGACAGTTTATTTGCATCTGGTGTTTCCATTCACCTTTTTTAATGCAATATCCCAAAATTGCATATAAATTTGCTTCTGGATACCTATAGGAAAGAAAAATCTAAAGTGAGATCTCTTTAACATATTTCTCCTAGACAGAATTGAGATTAATTTAAGATGAAATTGAGATTGTTGCTTGAGTCTCCTGCTTCTCAAACTTGTCTCCTGAGACAAAAACTCTAACACTCTCACAATGGTCTCATTTAAAGATTTAGAAGAGATCTCAACAACATCACACACCGTGCTCAGACATTTCTCCTAGTCTAAACACACTGGTGGTCTCACATTTGTCTCCTTTAAAGTTTTAGAAGAGATCTCAACAACATCACACACTGTTCTCAGATTTTTATCCTTAGCTAGAGACTCTGGATCTCTCATATTTGTCTCTTTTAAAGCTTTAGAAGAGATCTCAACAGCAACAGAAATGCTGTTGGTACTACAATGAGAGATATATGAGAATATCAAGTCTCCTGAGCTTAGGAAAAGCAACCACTGAGCAATACATTTTCATAGGGGTACCTAGCTATCGACAGGCAGCTCTATTATGCCCATATTATAACCCACATTAACCCAGCACAGGTGCCTATAAATTGCAATGCCTGATGAGAATTTGCCTCCTCACATGTTAGCCATTAACCCAATTCTGCATCCACATGTCATCATGAGTGTGTCTGTGTCATATGGAGCAATTAATAATTAATAAAGAGAGATCAGGGCTGTTGTTTTTACTCTCTTTGCTCAAAGCCTCTCTGTTACTCTCTATTGTTCCCCTCTTCTCCGTCTCAGACGTATCTCCTCGCCGGCGAATGCTGAATGTAAGCCGCTCCGTGTGGAAGCAGGCCAACGTGGCCAGTGACCTGTGGGAGAAGTTGACGGCGCGCTGCGTGGACCGACACCGGCACATGGAGCGAACCCTGGAGAGGCTGCTGCAGATTCAGGCCGCCATGGAGGAGCTTGCTATGGCTCTGGAGCAGGCTGAGGGAGTGAGGGACGCCTGGGAGCCTGTGGGCGACCTGTTTATTGATTCGCTGCAGGACCATATTGACGCGACCAAGGTAATACGTCTTCGGTGACTTGATCACAAGTGATTAATGCAGACAAATCGCTGTTTACACTTTTCTGATTGGATTTTAAAGGGAATGGTGTTTGATTTGGTAACTACATACATCAGTTACTACTTTAATCAGAATCAGAATGAGCTTTATTGGCCAGGTATGTTTACACATACGAGGAATTTGTTATAGTGACAGAAGCTCCACAGTGCAACAGAATGACAGCAACAGGACAGGACACAGACAACAAAAGAACAATATACAAATATGCAAGTAGGCAATGTACAAAATGGCAAAAACATAATATACAATACAGACAATTATGTGTGAGGTCTGACATGTGCAAATTTGAAATGAAAAAATAAGTGTGTGTGGTGAATAAATAATTGTATAATAGTGTTGTGTGTTCCACGTTTAATGTCAGGTGTTCATGAGATGGATTGCTTGGGTTAAGAAACTGTTTCTGTGTCTGGTCGTTTTGGTGGTCAGAGCTCTGTAACGTCGACCAGACGGTAACAGTTCAAAGAGGGAGTGTGCTGGATGTGAGGGGTCCAGAGGGATTTTGCCAGCCCTTTTGCACACTCGGGATAAGTACATTTCCTGGAGAGTGGGGAGGGTTGTACCAATGACTCGCTCAGCAGTCCAGACTACCCTCCGTAGTTTTCTGAGGTCAGATTTGGTAGCTGAGCTGAACCAGACAGTTATTGACGTGCAGAGGACGAATTCAATGATAGCGGAGTAGATGTGTTACTGCATGCACAAAGCATAACAGAGCAAAAAAAAAAAGTCTGCTTCCAGATATGTCTGAGTCTCCCTGCATATCTGACATTTTGAGTATAATTATCAGGGTTATTTTAGTCATGCTTGCCGTTAATCATATGATCTGTCTCACTGCATGACAGGAGGTTCTGTAAAGTCACCTGTGCATATGTGTACCAATTATTTTATTTATTTTATTGTTTTTTAAAGCTGCACAGAACCGTTAAACATAATATAAGCACAATGGTTGATTGATGTGAGTAGGCAGACTTTCAGATGTTGTCTAGGATGGATCAGGGTGCATTAGAGTTTACGCAACACTATGTGATATTAAATAACAGTGCACATACCAGTGCTATAGTTACACAATGATATCATTGCACCAGTATTGTTGTTGTAACAACTATTCATTGAATTAGATCTATTTTGTAGTAGTGAATAAAACTTTATAAAATGCCCAGTTTGCAGTATTACATCTTGCATTGGCAGGCATGTTTATGAAGTGAAAAAGTGACTTGATTGTGACTTTTGTATGGATGGCTGCTGAGGCACTGTGATCCATGTACCCAATTTACTTCTATATGTGCTGCTTAAATAGATAAGGATGAAGAGGACCAGGGTGCTTTTATGTCTAGATGTTGATGTATTATGTGAGGTGTTCTGATGGACTTCAGATATTTTTTCATTTGTTCGTGGACCTCACAGCTCGCTCCATTACTATTTCTAAGATTTTCAGTCAGATTGTAATGAGACTTTCCACAGGGCACAAATCTTTAATAGCATAGAAGGTCTTTTACTTTTTCTCTCACTTCATTTCGCTGTGGTTTAAGCAAGTGATTTTTTTAGACTTTTAATTAAATGTACTGTTAATGTGTGATGTGAGTTTTTCCTGATGTGAATGTGTTTGAATCAAATAGATTGTTGGGTTTTTTGGGGGGAGTTATAATTTTTTCATTTTTGAAAGGTTTTTGTTCTGTTTTTTCTCATTACACTTTTACATTGTTTTTAATTAAACGTTTTACTTAATTAATGAATTATTTTATTATATTTTATGATATTATTTTATTTCATTTCAGAATCAAAAGGAATCAGAATGAGCTTTAATCACCAAAAAGTTTGCAAAAAGGTCTACATACTTATGTAGAGTATATACAACTATATAATGCATATATTGCCTAATGCCCAGATGGCATAAAAAACCACAAGTACACTGAAATATAAAAACAGGTACATAGTAGTGGGTATGCTTGCTGTTCAATGTGGAGATGGTTTGTGGAAAAACTTCTTGTGGCTGGATATTCTAGTGCACAGTGATCTATAGCATATGCCTGAGGGCAGAGCAGAAGATTCAGGCTGTGTCCTAGGTAAGAAGGGTCCGTAATGACGTTACCTGCTCGTTTCTCAAGTCTGGAGTTCCTGGAAGTTGGGCAGGTGCATACCAGTTGTCCTTTATGCCATCCTAACAGTTCATTACATTTTACTTATGGACTCTATATCAAGAGAGAGCCAGAAGGCAAATGGCGGCCATAATCCGTTGGTGGTATTTTTATATCTTGACCACCATTCACTTTCTCGATCTTCTATGTACAGTTTCCAGCCTGTGTGTTTTATGGTTTTCTGATAATAGTACAGCTCATTCGGCTGTATGCTGCTATTAGTTTTGCCCTTAAGATACTGTACACAGTTATTTGACTATGATCAAATAGAGATTAGTGTCGCAACAATAAAATGACTGAAAGATGAGGCATCTGAATATGTTATCCTGTAATCTACCATGCTATTCCGAAACGTATCTCCCTAATGTTTCCCCTCGTAATCTACCAGTGATGTACACACTCAGACTTCAGTAGGAGGTCTTGTTATTGACAACATGATCATGGTTGTTCCCGTGGAGATAAGCAGAGTTATTATAGATATGGAAACAGTGTAGGTATCTATCTACAGGAATACCTTGTGCATCAGTGAGTCAGAGTTTCAGTTCTGCCGTCCGGGTCTCAAAAGGCTTTCTTATGTGAGGAAATTATATTTCTGTTTCTCTATTAATGTAATCACGTAATTTGCTTTTTTTGTGAATAGCTCAGTACAGTACATGTGCAACTGTGTAATTTAATAATGAACAAGTTTGTCTGCCTAGAGCTGTACCCTGATGCAATATGTTGCGTTTTTAATTCAGGCTGAAGCCGGACTCTGTGAGCTGACATGTTCGTGTTATGCTCTGACAGGAGATGGAGCATTTATCAATGTTTCCCCTGCTGTCAAAACCAGCAAGCACATGGCAGGTCTTGCAGACTTACAGTTTCTCATTCTTTTTCCTGGCTGCATGTCAAGTGTATGAACAGGCCATAAGATCAAGGCTCCTGCTGTCCTACTGCTGCTGCAGTTACCTCAAGATTCAAGATTTGTATTCGTCACATACACAATTATACAGAATATAACCAGCAGTGAAATGTACCTTTGCTTGGGACCCCATACTGTACATACTGTGGAATTCAAAATTCTAAGACCTCATTGAAAATCTGATTTTTCTTTTTATTTACTCCTAAAAATCAACAACATTTTAAATCATATAAATTAGATTTTTTTAAATAAATGAATACTTTTATCCAGCAAGGATGCATTGAATTAATCAAAAGTGACAGTAAAGACATATGTATTTATTTTAATTTTTTACTTTCTAGTTATCGAAGAATCCTGGAAAAAAAATACACCACAGTTTCCACAAAAAGATTAATTAGCATTAATCAGTTAATCAGAGCTGTTTTCTTTCTAATATTCTTCATATTAAAATGATTTCTGACGGATCACGTGACACTGAAGAAGTAATACATTATATTTTAAAGTATATTAAAATAGAAAACAGTTATTTGAAACTGTAATATTTCACAATATTACTGTTTTTACCCTATTGTCTTGGTCAAATAAATGCAGCCTTGGTGTGCTAAATCCAACTTTTAAATGGTAGTGTGTTTCAATTCCACTTTTCACTGACAAAAATATTTCTCCCTCCATTTAAAATTAATTCTCTTGTGACCAGTTTGCTGTCACACACATTGAGTCTTTTCACACTTACACATACACACATTTGGTGCAGTTTCACTCTCTGCCATCGACAGATTGGATCTCTCTTGCACTTATGCCCAGTGTGGCACCTCAATGTAAGTGTGCGGAAGGAAGCGAACAGCGGTGGCGGGTGAAATGAAAATGGACAAGTGTAGTCTGTGAATAGATAAAAAGATATCTTTAAACATTAAAATATCCACCCTATGGCCAGTCTTTCAATAGCAGGGTATTTTATTGCTTTAAATCAGAGCAGGCATAATTGTAACACTCAATAAATGTGAAATAAAAATGCACAGTGCACCTAGAAATCAGATAGAAAGTTTGAGTAATTCATGGCATGATTATGGCTTTGTGTGTGTGTATGGCGATGACCATTCTTCTCTTTTTCGCTTTCTGTTGCAGCTATTTAAAGAAGAAATGGCCCAGGTGAAGGAAGGAATGAAACACATAAATGACCTGGCCCACCAGCTGGCCATATCTGATGTGCATTTGTCCATGGAGAACGCCAGAGCTCTGGAGCACCTCAACAACAGATGGAAACTTCTGCAGGTAGTGAATTCGCACCATCCTTATCTCATCCTTACCTGCCCACAATCACTAATCGACCCTATGGAGATCATACAGTGCAATGGTCACCATTGCCAGCAATGGCTCCAGCCAGCTAAGTTAGTGCATATACACTATGAAAAATGGAGCTTAGGAGATGGAATATAATACTCCGGTCCTGCCTGGCTGAGAGCGGTGATGGCGCCATTATCATCGGTCATGGGGAGTGCCTTTTGTCTACATGCTCATGGGAAAACAAAGGCCTTTCCTACTAGAAAAAAGAGAAGATGTAAAATGAAATTGAGTGTTTCGATTGCATCTGCTTGTTTTATGTGTGTGGTGAGCTTAAGAGAGCCAGAAAGAGATGCAGGCAGAATGAGAAGTACTCTTGAGTGTGGGGGAGTGTGTAAATCCAGTTATGGAAAAATGACTATGAAATGCATATCTGCAGCAGTTTGTGTGACCTAATGTGACAGAAGACAAACAGCACAAGTGTGCGTGATCATATCTCTTTGACTTTGTAGTATGGATGTCATGAGAAATGCTCTGTTGATGAATCCTTGGGTTTAATGTGCACATTTTATACATGTTCGCTAGTGCTTTCAATGGAATCACGATTTATAATGAATGTAAATTAACTAATATATTTAATGAATAATACAATATCCTTAGTAATTAATTAAATGCAAATAACTGTATATTTGCTGAAATAAGACCCCAGATGACAGCATTCAAGGACTTTTTAAGATTTAAGATATTTCTTATTTGCATTTATCTGAAAAACACGGTTGACTATTTATTGATTTATTTTTTTAAGATGTAATGTATTCTTGTATTGGCAAAGCTGCATTTTCAGCAGCCATTAGCTTCACCTTCACATGATCCTTCAGAAATCATTCTAATATGTTGATTTGTTACTAAAATAATTTTTTTCCAGGATTCTTCAATGAATATGAAGTTCAAAAGAACAGCATTTATTTGAAATAGAAATCTTTTGTAACATTGTCAAGTTCTTTACTGTCACTATTAGTAAATTTATTGCATCCTTGCTGAATAAAAGTGGTCATTTCCATTTTTAATCTTACCGACCCCAAACATTTGAACTGTATTGTATTTTGTTATAGTTATTTGTGCTAAATGAACATGATAAATTCACACAACCGATGTTTATCTAACAAGACAATTAGTGTCTTAATAGCTACACTGATTAACAGAAATGTCTGCTTAGACACAGGGCAGAATTATCTCTGTTAAGCCACTGCAGTGTTGGTTGTCCTTGAAAAGCCTCACAGAAACAGAGAATACAGAGGAGAGTGAGGGGAAGAAAATACTTCATGCTTGAGTGGATTTGTTGGCCTTTGTATATGCCAGTGTTTTGACATCTTCTGAATGATTTACATTGTAAATATCTCAGAATTAGGCAGTCCACCGTCCCCAGAGATGACTGGCTGGTGGCGACAATGACAAATGTGGATTACTCTTAGCAAACTTATTGTGCAACACCCTCGCCACTTCCCTCATTACCACATATGGACTTCTCTAAACATTTATCTCAGTCATATTCAGTCTGTATTCTCATGTCATGTGTATTCTTCAAAAACCAAATGGGGACAGCAGACTGCTACACTGGTCCATTTTCACCAAACCTAAAGAGACCCAGAAATTAAAATTGTCACTTACTGTACTCACCGACATAGTGTTACAAACACCCATATGACATTCAGTTGTTTTGGGTGAACTACTCCATTACCCCATCAGAGAACTTTGATTTAGTCTATAAAGTAATCCATTCTTAAGTCTGACTGTTTCTCTTTTTCCACTCAAGGGGTCTATTGAAGAACGTCTGAAACAGTTGCAAGATGCCCACAGAGATTTTGGGCCCGGATCACAGCACTTTCTTTCCGGTAAGTGTGGTAACTCATTTGAAGCCGTAGAGTCTTCCTCTGGAGTGTGATGCTGAGCACAGGCTGGTGGAGTTTATCGGAGAGGGGTTGGCAGGACTGTGTTTAAGTGGGCAGACTGGGCTGTGACTTAATTCATTCTCGCTGTCACTCACTGCCTGGTCTTGCATTGCAGGACAAAGACAGTGCCTGCTACACACTTAGCCTCATTTGCTGGTTTATTTTGTGCCACTTCATTTTGTGATTTCACTGGAACAGAGAGTGAGTTAGGATAGAGAAATAAAAAAGTATAGTGTGCTTAGTGCATCATGTGTGGAGGTGGTGCCCTGTTCTCTGGCTTACCCCTTTGGTCTGCCACTGACTAGAGGGAAGGATAATACTCTATGTCATTTTACATAAACCAAATATTTAAAAAAAGCTGGCACCTAATTCATTTCAGACTGTAAAAGCAGCTGGAAGACAGGAGTGCTGAAGCTCTCTAAACAGAGTCCAGAATGACCTCAGGGACCATATAGTTCTCAGTATTCACCATTTGTATCTCAAAGCAGAGCAGCGTTTGACCTTAGGGGTTTCATATAAAGAGGTTTGCACAGCTCAGAAAAGCTTTCTACCATTTTGAACACTTTTGAGGTCCTGTTGTTTAATAGCCTCTCGGTGTGGAAGCAGTATGCTTGAAGGACCATGAGCGGTGCCGTTTGAGATTTTCAGAATAGCTTTTCATGCTCGACATGTCTGTCTGATTGATATTGGCCTCTTTCTTTCTCTGTCACTCCAGGCTCTGTGCAGATTCCTTGGGAACGTGCCATATCCCCCAACAAAGTGCCATACTACATCAAGTAAGTCCAGCCGTAAAGAATCAACAGTCTATGAGTGTCAGAATTGAGAGAGACAGTGTAAAACCGTGGGATAAGCATGTCAGATTATCAGGTACAGAGAGCAAACTCAATTACTGATCCCTGGTGCAGAAGATTATTGCACTGTGATCTAAAAAGAAAACAACATTTCAAATGTGGCGTTCCTTTTGTCATGCGGCCTTTTGCATTTTTAGCGATTTGAGTTTATTGATGTTACGACAGTCTGTGTTGTGTGGGAATTGCAGAGGTTGGTGGCTTCAGTTGAGAGAAAGAAGGTCTGTAATAACGGAAAGATTTATGTTGGAATACAGGGAACTGTGAAGTTTTTTGTCATTTAAATAAATATTAGATACTTACTTAAATTAGGAATGTTGCAGCTGCAATAAACAGCAATAAGTTAAGTACACAAATTACTGACACTGAAATTAAAATAAAAAAATGGAAAATGTAAATACATAAAAATTTATAGAAATTACAGAAGTACATAACAAAATTGCTAAAACTTATATTATTATATACATTATATAAATTTATAAAAATATTTAAAAATAATGTAATAGTAATATAAATAACAGTATTATTTATAAAACATAGTTTTATTAATGTTTTGAATGCCATGAAGTGCCATGTGAGTATTCTCTCAAGTGGCAGGAAATGATGTCAGGGCAATGCTAATTGGCTGATGGAATTACAAGAATACACGTCTAACCCTGACGTCAAGGGAAGCATTTCATAGTTCTGATAAAACCAAATCTTAAAAAGAGACACCACTTGTAGTCAATGTGAACAAGCCAAAGGAGGAAAATTATGCAAGAGATGGTTTACATATCATTTTAAACAACAGCACAGGTAATGCTGAGTGAGTGAACAGCTCGAAAACTGCTCTTCAGACCCCCTCAATCAGTTATTTGTTCCTATGTTTATTTCTCTGATAGTTTTTCATGGCTGCTGGTGCTATAGATGAAGGCACGAGCACATGTTGCAGGAAAGCATGCAGCACACATGTATTGGCTTTGTGAAGATGTTCTTATTCTACACGCCTGTTTGTCAGATTTGCATTCAAGCTATGTTTAGCCATGAGCTTTTCTTTGAATGTCACAAGGCAGCCCTTGTGGATATAAGCACTCAATGGCTCTAAGAATCTTTGTTCAAGATTACTGTGACTGTGAGTACTCTTTCTCTCTATACTGTGGTAATGTTTCAGATTTACTGGATGGCATATTGGTGCCTTAAAAGCTTATGACCATATATTAAATTAAGTGATATAATTTTAATATAATCTACTTGAACTATCAAAATCTACTTGAATTATCAAAAGCTTTTTACTGTAAAATGTACTGATAAGCACTTTATTAATGCAGATAGTAAAATAAAAAGTCACATAATGAATTCGTGTTCATCATAAGAGGCTTTTGCATAAAACACGGACAGTACTCATATACGCTATATAAAATTTAACAAATAAATGAATTATATATTATATACAGACAGTGCACAGGGTCATACACACAAAGACAATATAGCATCAGGGGGACCGACCAGACCTCACAGGAAAACTATTTTATGAGGTGCCATAATATAATATGAATGATTTTTAGAAAAAAAATATAAAAAGTCTATAAAGGTCAACCCCTAACCCCACCATTAACACATACAAGTCACTGAGAAGTAAGCAGATTGTGTGAGAAATGTAAAAATTATTACAAATTATCCACCCATTTACTAAAACATAAAAGTGACTAATTGCCATGAGATTGTGTTTGGGTAACACAACAAAAGGGAAGTCGTGGCCTAATGGTTAGAGTCGGTTAGAGTCTCGGGCCGGCAGGAATTGTAGGTGGGGCGAGTGAATGTTCAGCGCTCTCTCTACCCTTAATACCACGACTGAGGTGAGACCCTTGACCAGGGCAATGAACCCACAACTGCTCCCCGGGCGCCGCAGCATAAATGGCTGCCCTCTGCTCTGGGTGTGTGTTCACGTTGTGTGTGTTCAATGCTGTGTGTGTGTGAGCTCTTTTTGATGGGATAAATGCAGAGCACAAATTACGAGTATTGGTTACATCACTTTCACAGCTTATGACCATATATTAACTTTCACAAAAAAATGCAATAAACGTTAACTAAATAACAGACAGCGTCACAAAACACCATAATGTACATTACTGATAACAAAAATAAAAAACAAAATCATGCAAGAACTTACTTTTTCACTGTAAATTATACAGTACATTTGTAGTTTTTACTTGCAAAAAACATACTTGACTGTATTTTACAGTAAAGTACATATAATGTGATGTTAAACCAACAGTTTGTTACTGTGTATGGTAGGATTTTACAGCTTTAAAAACCCAATGGTTTTGTATAAAAACATTTTGATAGTGTTATTACATTTTTTTTTTTAAGTTTACTTAGAAATTAGTATTCAGGTATCATTTATGCACCACTCCACATTATTCACTCCACTTCCAAATATAAAATGGGTGTTCGTTCTGTTGCAAAAGGTGAAACGCGTTCCTGTGTGCGTCGTAACCATTTGCCAAATGTGAATATGCAGAAAACGGCAGCAGAGGGGAAATTTATCAGTCCATAATGACTAAAATTAGCATTTGTGTTGCATAGGAGAAACAAAGTCATATGGGTTTGGAGTGCCGTGAGGGTAATAAATAATGAAAGAATGAGTAAATAATAACAGAATTTTCCTTTTTGGGTGAACAAGTCCTTAATGTTTCTCTCATGTGTGTTCTCCCTCCTCACTCTATGTTTTTCTATTTTTGGCTTCACTATTCTCCTCTTACTTCGCTATTTTCTCTCCCCTTTTATAGCCATCAGGCTCAGACAACCTGCTGGGACCATCCAAAGATGACTGAATTATACCAAGCTCTGGGTGAGGCAATTAAACACAATTAAACTCTGCTCTTATATCTTCTATGTGTCTACTTCCCACTGGGGAACCATAGTGTGGTTCTCCACACTCAAGCTCAAATAAAGCAACTAGAAGACGGTCTCACACTGAGCTCGGTTTCTTTACCTGGACCTCTCATTATATCCTAATATTTCATCCCTCCCCAGAGATGTCAACAGCTCTCTCGTTAACCCAGGGGCAGCTGGGCCAACCTTACGATTGCCTTGCCAACTTCTAATTAATGTTGATTAAAGGGCGTTTACTGTGCATGTTAATCCGATGCGATGTGACGCGGGTTGTCTAAGCACTCCGGCACGTCATTAACATAAACCGCTCAACCCCACCGATGTGACACATTGCTTCCTGTCTCTCTATTTGTCTATGTCAGAGCTCAGCTATTCTTTTTTTGCTTTTTTCTCTCCTCGTGAATTATATTTTCTCTTTTTCTTCTCCCATCTCCCCTGCTGCTCTCTCACAGCGGACCTGAACAATATCAAGTTCTCTGCATACCGGACGGCCATGAAGCTGAGGCATGTGCAGAAGGCTTTAAGATGTATGTAAAATAAGCACCCACACTGGCTTGCCCTTTTCCCTCTATTGCTCTTTGAATGCAAGTCATTGATTATTTGTGAATTTCACGTACAGAGCTGGCCCTGCTGTGCGCCTCTGATCCGAATTTTTCATTAAAGCCCAGTGATTTTTATGCAGCCTAATTAAGCCTAATAATTGGTGTGATTGTACTTCTTCGGGGGAGGTAATTAAGAAGTCTGCATGAGGAATTAACCACTGTTCTCCCTGCGACACGCTTAGTGGGTGGAGGTTCATCTGCCACTGTCCAGATAGGAGCTTTCTCTCGTTGGTAGTTCCCTTCTTTCCTTCAGCCTCTCCACTGCGTACATAATATAAATATAAATGTGTCTATGTAGGTTAGTTTTACTTTCAGGAGCCGTCCAAAAAATTATCTGGCACTGAAAAAAAATCTGCTATAATACAATGAAATATTTATGATGTAAGACTGTATTTCCTTAGAATACACATCTACACCTGAATGTCAATCAACAGTAAAATATACTTTTAGCAGGAAACTGGTGTAGTTATATAACATCTTACTAGAAAATGTTGGCTCCTTTGCAGAGAGTTCTGAACCCAATTAGTCATTCTACAAAACTGATGCCTTTTCCCGTTTGAGAAGCTGATTTAAGCGAATAATCAAGGAACCTTTTCTTTTTCAGCTGTTACTAAAATCCAATGTACAATCTCAAGCTAAACACAGACACATAAACACACATATACAATCCAATTATGTCTTTAAAAATACAAGTTGATGGTTTTACAGTTTACTTTGACTTTGCAAACTTTTTACTAAAGTTTGTGAAACTAGGTGCTTGTTTTCTACAAATGTTGTTCAAGGTAACAGGTTTAAGATTGCCCTCAATTGACAAACATGTCAAAACAAATGATAAAGTGGTAGAGGAGACTACAGGATGTACAAAATATTTTTCAGAAATTCAAATAATTAATTAACATTAACAACAATCTTAATACACAAAAACTCTATATACCTGTATGGAGAAAGAGAGAAATAAATGCATTTGTTTGTTTGTTTTATATTTTGACACATATGTACATGAAGGAAAACTCATTTTCTGTGTTGTAGAATCATCCTCATGGAGAAAGCATGTTCAGGTCTAGCAGGTTGAATTCACCACTGAGCATGGCATGTACCTTTTAACATACATCTCTCTCTCTCTCTCTCTCTCTCTCTCTCTCTCTCTCTCTCTCTCTCTCTCTCTCTCTCTCTCTCTCTCTCTCTCTCTCTCTCTCTCTCTCACACACACACACACACACTGGTTTGCTAGTCCATGTCATTAGAGGAATTAATAACCACGCTGCTATAGAAACAGTGCTTTTTTGTGAGCCTGTCTCTGATGATTGAGGATGGCTGTATAAAATGAGCATCTACAAAGGCCTGTTAGAGTCTCTACCTGCCCACCTAACCCTGAAAGCACCGTGGCCGTGCTGCTTCCATATTTCAGCTCATTATCCAATTAGGATGACATCAGCATACAGTCTTAACCCTGTACTCTCACTGCCGCACAAGAGATTGCCAGAGGAAATGATGATATAGCAGTCAAATCAAATTAGTTAACACTCCACACATGTACAGTAATAAGCATCTGGCCTGTTTTTATGTGTGTGTTTTTCTAGTGGACCTGCTGAAGTTAAGCAGCGTGGTGGATGTGTTTCGAGAACAGGAGCTGCAGCATGCTGAGCACATTATGGATGTGGTCGAGGTCATCCATGCTCTCACTTCCCTGTATGAGAAACTAGAGGAGGAGAGGTCCGTCCTGATCAATATCCCCCTGTGCGTCGACATGTGTCTCAACTGGCTGCTGAATGTTTACGACAGGTACTGACGGTAATGTCACTCACGATCCATTTGATCTGCTCCAACAAATGATGTCAAACCAACCCTGCACCCTCCTGCTGTCTCTGAAACACTTTTACTGGTCAGTCACACACTGCGCAAAAAAAAGCCCTGTATCTGGGATTTAAGGGTTAATGATAGTAGTAGTAGTAGTAGTAGCCCTTTATGTGACACTTGTCTAATAATTTATTGAATGAAACATGCATTTCTGCATTAAATTGATTTTGATATTTTGAAGTGGCTATATATATATATGGCTATATATATATATATATATATATATTAGTGCTTTCAAACGATTAATCGTGATAATCTCATCCAACATAAAAGTTTTTGTTTACATAATGTGTGTATACTGTGTATATTTAATATGTATATAAATAAAAACACTTGCATGTATATATTTATGAAAAATCTGTAATGTTTACTTATGAAATATATTTATATATAATATAAAATATAAGAATATAGATGTATAAATGTATATGCATGTAAATATTTTCAATACTGTATATACATAATAAATATAAACAGTACACATACATATATTATGTAGACTAAAACTTTTATTTTGGATGCAATTAATCGCGATTCGCGATTCGCGATTCGCGATTCGTCTGACAGGTCTAATATATATATATATATATATGTATGTGTGTGTAGTTGAATACAAAGAGTATTGTTTCTAAGAACTTGGCACATGTGTTTCAAAGATTTTTAGATTTTTCCATTTTATTTAATGTTGACACTCTTATATGTCATTGACCCTTAAATCTTTCACTTATAGGCAAAGCTGCGTTCTCCGTGTTCCACAGTTAAGTGAATTAAAAGATGACTACGGCTCTGAGACATCACCAGCCGGCAGCTAATCAGACTGTAGGAGTTAAAAGCCCCACTGCTAGACTCCAAGTATCGCATTCTGTGCCAAGCTCTTAGCTTCTTAGCCAACATTAAAACAAAAACAGATTCATTTTTTTTTTTTTTTAACTTGTTTTTCATTATCCTTCTTGAATTTGTCTCAAACATATACTAGGCTCTTAACTACTTGCTGCTAATGACTGGAAATCAGAGCTCTCACCCTGCAAATAATTGGTAGTAATTGCTTTTTTGTTTTGCTACAAACTCTGGATGTGAATAAGAATGAGCAGTATGCATGAGGATGATAATGACAAGCTCTCAGTCAAACAAGAAAGCCAAACAAGGTAGGAAATGTTCCCCTTAGTAGCAATACTTACAGGGGATGTCTTGTTATACAAAGTAAAATGTGATTTGGTAGTGTTTGATCAGTTTTCTAGCAATTTTCTTTCTTTTTTTTTTTGCGTCTGTACAGCAATCTGTTTAGATATGCTTGTGATATCTTGGTCTCAGTGGAGCTCAAATGCTTCCTGACCTGTTTTAGAATCTTCTTTTCACAGACCTATCTGGTGCAATACATGTGAAATGTATTTTCCTGTAAGCATAAAACGTTGAATAAGACAGGAAATGTACCACTATACAAATATCTAAAAGTACACTGTGTATATATTTGCTGTATCGCTGTATTTTGCCCTAAAATAGTTCACCCAAAAATGAAAATTGTGCCATCATTTACTCACCCTAAAGTAGTTCCAAACCTGTAATAATGTATTTGTTCTGCTGAACACAAAGGAATATATTTTGAAGAAAGTTTGTAACCAGGCTGTTTTGGGGCACCATTGACTTCCATAGTAGGAGAAAAAATACTATGGAAGTCAATGGTGCCCCAGAGCTGCCTTGTTTCCCATAATCTTCAGAATATCTTCCTTTATGTTCAGCAGAACAAAGACATTCATACAGGTTTGGAACTACTTGAGGGTGAGTAAATGATGAGAGAATTTAGATTTTTTTGGGTGAACAATCCCTTTAAGGATTCAGATGAGCTTGGACGAAGTTACTCCTCTAGAGTAACTTCTGTTGACTATATCCATGGTATCTTATTAATGACTGTAGTGAGAAGAGGCAGTTGCTGGGATTATTTTTTATTTTGCATTGTGTAGTACATGGAGAGAGAAAGCAGACTGTACAACATGATGCAAGGCCCTTTCAGTCCTGTTTGGTGCCGTTTACTGTAGTTGCTCCATAGTCATACTAATTGACCAGATAATTTCAATAAAGAACCTAAGTTAATTTTGAAATGTGTGTTTGTGTTTCTTTCTCTAGTGGTCGTAATGGTAAGATGCGAGTGCTGTCCTTCAAGACGGCCCTGGTTATTCTATGCAACGCAGACATCCAGGAAAAGTATAAATGTAAGTAGAGGGCCATGTCACATAAATCTGATGTCTTTCTGTACAGTCTGCCTTCCCAATTCTCTGTCCTTTATCTCTACCCCTAAATACCCTTTTATTGTTTCATGAAGCCATATTTAAGCCACCACTGGTCCCCACAAACATGCACTATTGTTCAAAAGTTTGGGGTTGGGAAGATTTTTTTATGTTTTTGAAAGAAGTCTTTCATCTTAACAAAGGTTGCATTTATTTGATCAAAAATACACTAAGAGCAGTAATATTGTGAAATATTATCACAATTTACAATAAATGTTTTCTATTTTAACAGATGGCTTTACTGGTATTTTAAGTTTTATTCTCCTTGTTAGGACATTTGGACCCATTCCTTTTATTTTGATTTATTTTTTTAGAATCTGTGGTCCAGTAACACTAAAGTAAAAATGACTTTGTCACAGGGCAAAGTTCTAGACTTTCTCTCACAGGGTTTCCCTTCCAATCTTCTCTAATGCTTTAAAATTTAATCAGTGGCCTAAAATCTCATCTGCTGTTGTGAGAGTGGTTTAGGGGGTAATTTGACAGGGCAGACACAAGCAGGACCCAGTAAATAAGAGTCAGGTGTAGTGCACTGCAGAAAGCATTAGGGGAAAAGAGCCTGATGTGGACATCCTCGAGTTAGAATACAACCATCACAACTCCCAAACATTGACTGAAAATGTTTTATATCTGTAAAGATGATGATTGATTGATTGGTCTGTCTCGATTGCTTTGTTACCAATATCTTTGCGTTTCAAAAAGCACATGAGCTTTTACTTAGATTGTGTAGACAGTGGGACCTATCGGTCATGTACAGATCAAGGTCCTGCAGGCACCGGGGCATAAGCCTCGTTGTGAAAATTGCGATTTGTCCCAGTTGGAAAATCCTGTTTAGGATGATAGCTGTGTTTTAGAACAAGCTGGTCTAAACTGGTCATTAATTGGTTGACCAGTAACCATGTTCCAAATCCAGCTGGATCACCATAAGTAGCCGGTTTGTTGGTGGTGTGCAAGCTTATACAAGCCAAGCTTAGACTAAAAGAAGTCAGCTGCTATCTTAAATAGCATTTTCTATCAAAGAATAGACTTTGTAATAAAGTCCCAATTTTGATATAAAGTTACAAATACAAGAAGTTTCAATAAAATGTTTAATATTGTTGCAGTTGCAAAAATAACCAACATCGTGTGCAATACTTTCCAAAAGAGACATAAGTGTACAATGACTGTTATACAACATCAAAGATGCAATAAAGGATTCTGTGAGTGCCGAGGAGGGAACAGGAACAAATAACATCTCTCGTTTCTTTGTTTGTTTCATATCATGCCAACAGCCACTGGCACAAAGCGCTGTTTATCTGTCTATATCAATTTTACATCTACAGTGGCTTGTTTTTGGGTGTCAGGCCTATTAGCTCAAGGGCCCTGGCAGTCAGAGGACCCAGGGCTCTGGCCTTGATTGACCCATCCATAATCTGTCCTAGGACTAGACTATGTATGAGGCTGGTTTACATGAGTGTGTGTGTGTGTGTCTGTGTGTGCCTGCACAGCAGGAAGGTTTGTGTGTGCCAGCCACTTTAGATGGTGCTATTTTTACTGGCACTGCAGAGAACATTCTCACTCCTGTCAAGATCATTCTGCTCAGTGATGGATATATTCATGACACATACCGTTTTAGCCGTTTGGGTCTCTCGGCTAATGTTAGCCTTTTGTCCACATTTACACCAGTGCTTCCATGATGCACACACTTGCATATCTTTCCAGACTCCACTCTGCTAAATTATTTTCTTGCTTATCAATTATTTTTATTTTCCAATGAGAAAAAAAAATCCAGACATCTTTAAAACAAGATTATTTACTTGGAAGCAAACTGCACTATATATCACAACTTGTTTTATGTATATCTTTAATTTAATCTTTAAAATATGTTTTTCTAAATATATTTTTTAATTTAAGGATATTTATAGTTGAAATAAGATTATTCTAAGTTATTTTAGCATTATTTACTTTAATAATATTTCTTAATATTTTAAATTAGTTTTTATTTTTATAGTTTCAGTTGAAAATTTAAATGTATGTTTCTGTAATTTTGGTATGTGCTTTTTACATTTGTTTATTTCAATATTTCTGTTTAGCTTTAATATATTTGTATCCCTGTTTTAGTAATGCTAATACTTCCATTTACCTCAGTTACTTTCCAAGGCACATTTCTAATTTTATTTTTGATTTTTTTAAGTTTCAGTTTTCATCAATAGTTGTATTTTATTTTATTTTAGCTTTATTTCAATTAACAATTGTTGTATAGTTTTAGTTAACAGTAACAAAATTGACCAGAGGGGGAAGAAAAAAAATAATTAACATATTCTTTAATGAAAGTATTTTTTTAATTATATTTTTACTTTGAATTTTTTTTGCAGTGCCAACATATCACATATTGAAGTGTGAGCCATCTCGCCTCGCCTCACACCTCTATAACCTAAAGCCATTTAAGTCTCACATTCTCAGTTTGCCCTCCTCCAGGTTTCTGCACTCTGGCACAGAGCTCCTTTTCTCTCCTTTTAGTGCAGCAATAAACCAGGTTTTCTCTGTGTGTGTGTTGCAGACCTTTTCAGACAGGTGTGTGGTCCAGGTGGACTGACCGATCAGAAACATCTCAGCCTGTTACTGCACGAGGCTATTCAGATCCCTCGGCAGCTCGGGGAGGTGGCGGCGTTTGGAGGGAGCAACGTGGAGCCCAGTGTCCGCAGCTGCTTTCGAATGGTAAGACTTCAGATTCTCTCTTTCAGTATCTCTCATTTTCTCTGATATGCTTTCTGTTTAGATGATGAAAGGGCCTCCCTCTACACAGACCCTTTGCTCTCTGTGATGAGCAAATCTTCTTAAATATTTGTGCCAGAGGCACACTTTCTCCCTTTCCTTCTTTATTGCCTGTCACATTTCTCTCTCGCCCTCGCTCTCTCCAAACTAGGCTCTGCTTCTCCTGGGATTTTGGGCAGAATGTACAGAGATTACAGAGCTGTTCTGTGACTTTATTTCTTTGGGTTTTAGTGAGTCACTGGCCAGAAACATATGCAATATTTGCAGTCTACGCAAATACGCGGTATTTGCAGTCTATGCAAATGCTTGGTTGGTACCTGGTAGTCCTGTTGTGCTTATTAAATGTGCATTTGTCCTTCACTGTGCCAACATCAAGCTTGCTTACTCAAGGGGGCAATAGAGTTACCTATAAACATCTGTGCCATTAAAAGAGAAGTGCATCATTTCAATGCCATTAACGCCACTAAACGAAATAGCAAACACAATGGCTATTTTTAAACGTTTCCCTAAACGCTCCCCATCAGCCATTGGTTTCAATGTTTTGATCACACCACAGAGGCACGGGTTAGACTGGTTGGGGAATCAACCAAAAATGGCTATCTTTTGTCGTTCTATATTCCTGGTATGCAGAAAAGTATTTTAAAAAAATAAGAAAAGAATACATATAGACCTTAAACCAGACGTGTTTTTTATTCAGTTAACCAACTTGGAAGCTAATCAACAATTAAACTGATTTTAAAAGCTGCTGTGTTATATTATATTGTAAAAAAAATTGATTATTTATCGGTCTGTTACCCCAAAACGTGTAAATGCTTATCAACAATGTCTCAACTAATGACATAACTGGCAGGACTAATTTGCAAATGTATAATAAATTATTTTTGCTATTGAGGCTAGAGGCACAGAAATGACACATTTCACTTTACCTTTCAAAAGTTTGGGCTCATGAAGATTTTTTAAATGTTTTTGAAAGAAGTCTTCTTAGCATAAGGCTCACCAAGGCTGCATTTATTTGATAAAAAATACATTAAAACAGCAGTATTGTGGAATATTATTACAATTTAAGCAAACTGTTTTCTATTTTAATATATTTTAAAATTGAATTTATTCATGTGATGGCAAAGCTGAAATTTCAGTCAGTCTTAAGTGTCAGAAATTATGCTGATAATATGCAGACTTGGTGCTAAAGACTGAATCATTACCACAGTTGAAAGCAGTCATGTTGATTAATAAAGCATTCTTTTAAATTTAAATTTTCAGTAACAATATAACAGTCTTTACTGTCTCTTTTAATCAATTAAATGCATTCTGAATGAAAGTATAGATTTCTTTAAAAACAAAAACAACACAAATATTAACAGTGGCATAAATTGAGTTTAATTGCGTTGGTGTGAAATCAAGTTTTCCAAAGAGTTTGGGTTCATATACTTGCATAGAGTGTGTTTCAGACTTTGATAGCATGCTAATTACAGAAAATGAAGGTGTAATGCTCGCTGACATCTTCTCATCCATCTTTACACTTATGAGGCTGTAAATCAGAAACTGCAGGGGCATTGCAGTGGAATGTAACCTTCTGGCATTTCTACTGATGGCCTAATTATGAAATTGGTGTAGGGCACAGGTTTCTTGTAGAATGGCCTTTTAACTTAGATCTACCAGTCCTTTATTAAATCCTTTACCATTCAAGAGCACGTGTGAAATTTCAGGCACATGTAATTAAAATTAATTTATTTTCACATTTGTTCCATGTCTGCCTTTATAATTCTGGAAGAAATGCCAATCAGTGCTTTCCAATTATGCAGTTTTTTATTTCACTGGCTGCATTAATCATGACAGATCAATAATGATGCAGCGTCTAGATGAAAAGACTGGTTCACTTTGTTTGAAGTTATGGACCATCTCATGGGAAACTCTCGGCTGTCCCTGTGGTATGGACTGTTTAGAAGATCTTCTTTTGTTGTTTCAGTGAAACTTTTGGAGTCTTCCACTCAACTCCTCACTGCACACTTCGGTGTCTAAAGAGACACACACACACACACACACACACACACACACACACACACACACACACACACACACACACACACACACACACACACACACACACACTGCCTTGCCCTCTCAGGAGACGACACACTCCAGCGACTACTAAGAGCCACGCTAGAGATATTCGTGTTAATTATAAAGCTCTGCACGAGCTTCAGAGTGTGCCCAAGGGAAATCAACCTTTTAATGCATCTTCGATGCGTATTTAATGAGAATTTATCATGTTCCAGATTTTTATGTCATCCTCTTTTATTAGGGTTATTGCTTGTCATCCGTTTCCCACTGTGTCACTGTAACAAGGGGCGGCCTCTTTGAGATTGTATCCTTCCCTTTCATGGGGCTGTGATTGCCCTGTATCGCATGAGTACTTTGAAGGGACATGCTCTTATAGGGTGCTTGTGCCCATCAGCTACCAGAAGTTGTTTCGGAGCTTAATTGGGCATGCATAATGAACAATATGTCTGCTGGGTATCTGGATTCATGCTACTTGTTGCTGTTTGATTTTTATCTTTCTCATGTTTATCTTCTGTGTCTACCACTAGGCTCCAGGTAAGTCAGCAATCGAGGTGTCTCACTTTCTGGAGTGGATGAGCCTAGAGCCTCAGTCTGTGGTGTGGCTTCCTGTTCTGCACCGGGTAACTGTGGCCGAGACCGCCAAGCACCAGGCACGCTGCTACATCTGTAAGCAGTGCCCTATCAAGGGCTTCAGGTGAGCTGTGCAGTGCTGCGTCATTTTTTGGAGAAAGTCGGCACAGATATCTCTTCGAATTTTTCTAGCTACTCAAAATAAATTATTTAAAAATCCTCTTTTAGCTGATCAAAGAGTTTGAGGTAATGGCATTGAAGTTAAGAACTGCAGAGGGAGTAGTATACATGGGGTGTTAATGGACTGGATTTTAATTAGTGCTGAGCTAAATTGAATATGTGAATACTTTTAAATTTATATAATAATTTTTTTTGCATATGTTAATTATTAATGTTTTTATATTTAGTTTAAATGAAATGTATTTTCATCTCTTATTTATGCTTTTTGTCCTTCAAAGGGAAACGAAATGCATTAAATGCACCTTATGTTTAAAAGAGGTAAAGTTGAGAGAGAAAAAGTAGAATTACTGCTAAAAAACAGAATACAATTAAAACGTATTAATCAGAATACAGTATGTGCACTACCATTCAAAAATGTGGGCTCAATTAGGTTTTTAAAAATAATCAAAAATTCACTTATTATATTAATCAAATAATTCTAAAAATATTAGATATTTAAAAAAATATATTTTACTGTATTACTCTCTTACTGTATTTTTGATTAAATAAATGCAGGCTTGGTAAGCATGAAAGACTTATAAAAAAAAAAAAACATTAAAGCATCTCACCAACACCAAACTTCTAAATGATAGTGTATAATAAGTAATATTGTGTCTTATATGCTGATTTTCTGGTGTCCCCACCAGGTGTCTTGATTACCTTCACCAAAAGGTTATCTCAGTCTGTCTACTTCAGCAGAAACAGCCATGTTTTGCTGATGAACACAAGAGCTATGATGACTCTGCATTTAGACCTCTACTAACCCATCACTATCTGGCATAAAGCATCCTGCTAGTCTTAAATTGTTATTATCAGCAGGGTATATCAGATTCATGATTTTAATCTATACACAATCCTGAAATGAACGCATCAATATTTGGATTTAAAATGTGTCTCTGCCTGTTTCATCAGATACCGAAGTCTGAAACAGTTCAATGTGGACATCTGCCAGATGTGTTTTCTGACGGGCCGGACTACCAAGGGCAAGAAGCTACACTACCCCATCATGGAGTACTACACCCCGGTACATATGCTTTGTTACTCGCAGAGGATTTTTCCATGCCAACTGGCAGCTTTGTGCTTGCTCAAAGGTTTCAAATTCAATCACTATTGTACAAGGCACTACGCAAAACAAATATGAATTGAACCAAATTGATCTCCTGCAGTGAAATACAGAACAAGGCCATTTGCTTAATGGTTTTCCCATGCTCCGGTCTGAGTTTTATAGGTGGGCATCTTTATTATGCACCGGCTTTCTGTGGCTGCTCAAAAGATGATAGATTGAGATGGGAGGAAGATGAATGTTCTGTGGAGGAACTGATGTACTGGCTTTGTGTTGGAGGAATGTTACGAAGGGGATGTGTTGTGTCTCAATCGCTCATGTTCTTTAATTTTTCTCTCCGCTGGCTCTTTTTCTATCTCTCTCTCTTTCTGAATCATTCCAGACGACCTCAGGCGAGAAGATGCGGGACTTCGCAAAGACGCTAAAGAACAAGTTCCGCTCGAAGCAGTATTTTAGTAAACACCCTCAGAGGGGATACCTGCCCGTTCAATCAGTACTGGAGGTGGAGAGCTCTGAGACGTGAGTCTGACTTCCTGTCTCCACTGATGAGAATCACACCTAAGCGCGTTGTGCTCTTTTTGAAGGTGTATAAGTGGAGAACTGAGGGACTGAACACAGCACACTGCAAACAATTATTTTCTGTCCTGTTGAAAAGAAACATTTTAAACCAGCTTAACACGAGAACTACCGTAATTCTATAACTACTAGAATGGTCATAGCGGTCATTCTGAACGTTCATACTAGACTGAACCGAATGCCATTTTTCTCTTGCATTTGAAGCTTCTATTGAGGTTTTACAATGAAGCTTTGAATGTCTGTCATCATATTTAATGAAGTCATCACTCTAAAAATTACAATATTTTTTGTAATATATAATTGTGTAAGAGCTGCACCGCTCCCGAATGTGCATGCTTCACTTTTTGTCCGGCAAGCGGGAGAGCAAAGGGTTTTCACCTCAGTGAAAATGTATTTCAATACATTTTTACTTTTGTACTTTACAACGCTCTGGAGTAACTAGTAATGTTTGGATCACATGAATCCAATTCTGTGCAGCCACCACTGGAATCATAATCCATGAATAAATGGATCTGTTATGGTTGTATAGGTAATAATAAACATTGTCATTGTCACAGTCACAAAAAAAAACTAATTAATTTGCGTATATGCATTAGCTATATCATTACACTTGCATTATTATTATGGATATTTTGTTATTAAAATCTAAGTATGTTATTATTAATAACAGCCAGGCTGTAGTCTTCCTAGGATCAGCCTAGCATAACTGGAACCGTGGCAGAATGAATGACGGCAGTCGGGGGTGCCCACTCAGCTTTTTTTACGAACAGGATTTTAGCTTGGCAATAGAATATAAAACAACTAATACAAAAGTTGTTAGGCAACATTGACGTGCGTCTTCAACCGCGGGACAAAGTCGCAAAACCTGAATTTATACGCTGTCTGTTATGTGACCGGTCAATTTGATCGCTTTGGCCATTCAAGGAAGAAAGACTCTTTTGTGTTTTGTAATTTTAAGTAAAATAACAATGCTAGAATAAAATATACACACATTTATTAAAAGTCAGGGACAAGGGTATTATAGTAAATGGGTTTTATTTCAACAAAGTTATTACATTGGTCAAAATGACTGCCTTGGTAGTTCTAGTGTTAAGCTGTTTTGATGGACTTTTATTTACATTTTAGTTCATCAGGCTGGGAGGCCTTCTGGCTGTTCAGGTAACCCAAGAAAAGGATGAAAATCTAGGTTGTTTGCTGGTTTTAGCAGCCGCACCGAGGTGGTCGTCAGTTGGTTGTCCAGCTGTAGTGTTTACTCATTCTGACTATCTGTAAACTCCCCAAACTCCTCTAAAGTGAGCAATTGGATCAGCCTGGCTAAGGAGGGGAGACCAGCTAAGACCCACAAACCAACTTAGGCCAGCTTATTTTTGTCTTGCTTTTCAAAAAGCAGACAAACAAACATCTAAACATATTTAAAAGCAGATACATTTAGTTGAGATAAAGATGAAAACCTAGCTGGTTTGCTAGTCTTGACTGGATTAAACTGGTTTTCCAGCCTCGCCAAGGTTATCTTATCTCCAGCTGGTTTAACTGGACATCCATCTGTTTTTCTATCATGACTAGCTAAAAGCACACAGAAGTCTTCTAAATCAAGCAAACAGATCAGCCTGAGCAAGTTCATAGACCAGCTAAGACCAGAAAACTAGGCATTCATACATACAGTAAAGAGCTACTTCTCTAACAGATGTGTGTGTTTTGTTTTGACAGGCCCTGCTCATCTCCCAGGCTGCCTCATGCGGACACACACAGCCGGATCGAGCATTTTGCCAGCAGGTACGAGTTCAGTCTCACACGGACAGTGATCGCGCCTCACTTATGCTCTGTTATTCTCCCAGCAGCCACGTCTGCTCTCTCCCCTGAGCTCTGATTGGCATATTGAGCCTTTTTGCATGGACACAGACAGTGTTCAAAACAGCGCAGGGCCTTAAGAACAGCCTGGGAGGAAGTGAGAGAGAGTGAGAGATGGCATTCAGAGGGGTGGACAGGGGTCAGCTACTTTACACTAGAAGAATGAAAGCTCAGCCCACAAGGTCTGGAGGGCTCGAGGGAGCTGCCAGCACGGATTATTCTCGTTCTAGCCTGGATGGAGTGCATATTACATGTTCAGAAAACACTCAAACAGACATGCATTTGTACTCAAACATGTTTAAAAGCTTGCTCATACTTACACGCAATTATGTCCGCGGGGTTTAGAATTGGGTGCAGTAGCACTTCAAGGCTTATGCTACGCTCACACATATTTGAAGTCACAAAGGAATCTGGTTTAAACCAGCCTATACTTATTTTTTGGTCTTCCAGCCTGGTCAAGCATGTGTTTAGCAGGATAACCAGCTGGCCTCCTATTCATACCATTCGAAAAGTGTGCCAAATTTACCTAAAACCAGCCAAAGGAGACCAGCTAAGAGGCAAACCAGACCGGTATTTTTTTATTTTTTGGTAACACTTGAACCCTTTATATATAATGCATTATTAAGGTATTCATAATTTACATTGTAATGCATTATATATTTTCATAAATAATTGTAACCAAAGTTAAAATGATTAAAATATTTGCAGATTCATTGTTACATCAAAAAATTGGTTGACTGATGTGTTTTAATGCATACATTTTGTAAAGATATAGCAATGAATACATATGTATTATAATTTAGTTATAACTGTTTACAAATATCCATCTCATACAAGGCAAGGCAAGGCAAGTTTATTTGTATAGCACATTTCATACACATTGGTAATTCAAAGTGCTTTACATAAAAGAATGTGAAATAATCATTCACAGCAATAAAAACAAGAAGTTAAAAATAATAAAACAAGGAGTTTTAAAATGATATAGAAATTGATTTAAAATGAGATTTAAAACAGTTAAATAGAAAATGATTCTACATAAAATACAATGCAGTCAGTTCGGACGTAGCACAGCGCTCATTCAACAAATGCACAGCTAAATAGATGAGTTTTGAGACTGGATTTAAATGTGGCTAATGTTTTAGCACATCTGATCTCTTCTGGAAGCTGGTTCCAGCTGCGGGCGGCATAATAGCTAAAAGCGGACTCCCCTTGTTTTGTGTGAACCCTTGGTATTTCTAACTGACTCGACCCTAATGATCTGAGTGGTCTGTTAGGTTTATATTCAGTGAGGATATCTGACATATATTTAGGTCCTAGGCCATTGAGCGATTTATAAACGAGTAGAAGTACTTTAAAATCGTTCCTAAATGTAACTGGAAGCCAGTGTAAGGACCTGAGGACTGGTGTGATATGCTCAGATTTTCTGGTTCTAGTCAGAATCCTGGCAGCAGCGTTCTGGATGAGCTGCAGCTGTCTAATGGTCTTCTTTGGAAGGCCGGTGAGGAGACCATTACAATAATCCACCCTGCTGGTGATAAAGGCATGAACAAGTTTCTCCAAATCTTGACTGGAAACAAAACATCTAATTCTTGCAATGTTTTTGAGATGATAGTATGCTGATTTAGTTACTGCTTTGACATGACTACTAAAACTAAGGTCTGTCTCCAGAATCACCCCAAGATTTCTGACTTGATTTTTAGTTGTTTGACCCTAGAGTCAAGGTATGCATTCACCTTGAGAACTTCATCTTTGTTTCCAAATGCAATTACTTCAGTTTTCTCCTTGTTTAACTGAAGAAAGTTTTGGCACATCCAACTGTTAATTTCATCAATGCATTGGCAGAGGGAGTCAATGGGCTATAATCATTTGGAGATAAGGCTAGGTAGATCTGGGTATCATCAGCATAGCTGTGATAGGCAATTTGGTTCTTCCTCATTATCTGACTTAGTGAGCATATACAGGCTAAACAACAGCGGTGCAAGAATTGAGCCTTGTGGGACTCCACATGTCATGGACGCCCACTTAGACTTATGCCTCCTATACTCACATAATAACCTCTCCCTTCTAAGTATGACCTGAACCATTTGAGTGCCATCCCAGAA
Organism: Gymnocypris eckloni scoliostomus; assembly: GCA_027564155.1. Lineage (NCBI taxonomy): Eukaryota > Metazoa > Chordata > Actinopteri > Cypriniformes > Cyprinidae > Gymnocypris > Gymnocypris eckloni. The sequence goes on from CM050426.1 coordinate 21,179,737, forward strand.
AGCCCGACCCAGTTTTCCAGTCTCTAGAAGTATGCTATGATCGACAGTGTCAAACGCAGCACTAAGATCTAGTAGTACCAGCACTGATATTTTGCCAGAATCAGAATTAAAGCGAATATCATTTATTATCTTAATGAGTGCTGTCTCTGTGCTGTGATGCACGCGGAAACCAGATTGAAAATTATCCAGGAATCCATTTGAGTTTAAGTAGTTGTTCAGCTGATTAAAACTACCTTTTCAATAATCTTACCTATGAAAGGAAGATTTGATATTGGTCTATAGTTGCTCAACATGGTGTTATCAAGATTGCTCTTTTCAGAAGGGGCTTAACAACTGCAGTTTTCAGGAGTTTGAAAAGTCCCAGAAAGAAGTGAGGTGTTCACCACTTCTAAGAGATCTGCTTCTAACAGTTAAGCACACTTTTGAAAAAAGATGTGGGAAGTGTGTCAAGATAGCAGGTTGACGATTTAAGATGCTGTACTATTTCTTCCAAAATTTTGCTATCAATTGTTTTAAAAACAGACATAGTCACTTCTTTTTACAGGCCCATATCCAGCTATGAGGTCACTGAGGTCTGGACCTTGGTACAATTTTCATGTTCAAAAATAACATTTGTTCTCTGAATGACTAATTTGCAGTTAAACTCCTCACATGAATGTCTGCATGACATGCATAATTCAGTTTAAACAGTTCCGTGGTATGAAAATGATCGCTGCGAAGTGAAGGAGGCTCGAAAGATCTATGAGTGAGGGCGCAAGCGCGTCCCCTGTGTAGCCAGATCCAGCTATTCAAAGTGTTTTTGGGATTTGTGTTTTCCTCTTAATTTAACATTTTAGAAAGTTAATAAAGTAGGAAGTTGCAGTTTATGGTCAGCGATATCTTTATCATATCTTATTTGCAAATTATTTGAAATAATTTTAGTTTATTTATATATATATATATTTTTTAATTATTTTTTTATAGCGGTATCTGGCAACACTGTGCAGCTGGCACTTAAACTGACAGTAATCAAATCAAAAAAGCCCACGGACATGTTATTGCTGACCGGATAGCACATTCAGTAAGAGAAACCCATATTTAAATATATGAAAATGCAATGGAGATCTGGGCGTAGTGGAGGAAATATGTTGAGTAATTGGTCAATACTGCTTAACTGATATATCCAAAAATATTTAATATGTTTTCACTCAAATAAAATGCTGTAAGAGCAGCAGAAAAACAAACAGAAACTGAACAAGTCAATAATCAAACAATAAAACCAGTGTAATAACCAATATGATAAGCAATAAACAATTTACATCATACAATCACTAAATTATAAATGCTAAATAATTTACCTAATAATAATTTTAGTGAGATGCACAATATACAATAAAATAGGGAAATCCATCACGCGATTACAGTCTGCGTTCTTTACAATCTATGCACACAGTGACAATGGTAAGAAGTTTATACAGTCACATTTATGGCCAGATTTACTAATAGTGCACAAACGTCTTCTGCCGATGAAATAGTACTGTCAGGATTTACTAAAGACGCAGTGAAGAATTAGCACTCAAAAGGCATGGACACGGTTATTTTTGTGCCTGACCTTAATGAATATGCATTTGTAGATGTTTTCCTTTCAGACACGAGTATTGAAATGAATCACACAACGTGATTTACTAACGTTTGTCATCGTCACATTACTGGTATTTGCGTCATTATTTAACGCCCACAAAAAGCATTTTGCGCCTGTGTTGAAAGTAGATCACCCGCACCTGATGAGCATCAAGCTCTGCTTATTTGCGACTATGCTAATTTGTGGTATATTGCGTTAGTCAATATCTAAATGAGTTGTTGCATCTGTGTTCTTTATTTTGAGCATTGTCAGTAAATCACCCGCAGAAATTTCCATGCCCATCGGCACTGTTTAGTAATTGCGCATTTTAGTAAATCTGGCCCCAAATGTACTACAACTATGTCAATAATCTGAATGAAAACAAATTAATGCCAAATACATAATCAATTCAGATTAAATTCCATTTAAGGTCATTCACAGAATGTGAGTAAACAACAAAATCTTCATGTTTGGCTGAACTAACCCTTTAATTCAGCTGTGGAAGCGCAGTGAAGCTAACAGCCCAATGTGACTGGTTTGGTTTGACTTCAGCAAATGACCAGGGATGTCCTCCTCTGCCCCGACTAACTTCCCTGCCAACTACCTAAATACACACAACCACGCACACATGAACACACAGATCAGCCCTTTGCCTACCCTACCATACTGTGCTGCCAACTGTCTCAGCTCACACCCTGCTGCAGCTCTTATCTGTACTACAAATAGACCAGTGCGCACACACACACACACACACACACACACACACACACACACACACTCTCTCTCAGCTTCTGCGTCCTTTTGTCTTCATCTGTCTGTCTCCTCCGCTGTCATATGCTTGATTTCTGCTCCTGCCTTTCAATGTCTTATTTAATTTCCCTCTTTCCTTCCTAATATCAATCACTTACCATAGCACATTTCTTCCTCTTGTCTTGTCATTTTAAATTCCCCAAATTTGACTCATCTTTCTCTCTCTCTCATGCTATCTCTGGTTTCCCCCAACACACATCAGTGCCGTCTGCATTAGTTGTTTCCTGCTCAAAACAACATTCGTTGTTTTTATTCAACTGTCACCAGTTACTGTTTCACAGGGGTCCGTTTGTGTCTGGCTGATTGTGTAAAATGTTCTGGGATCATCGGCTCACAGAATGCCAACAGCCTTGACTAAATTAGATAAGAAAATGCCTGAATATTTAAAACACTCCGGGACATGACACTACATATCACTGGATACAAATTAAATTATAGTGTGCTTCAGTGATCTGATGGCTTCCAATATTCATTTTGCTTTTATTTGCAATATTTATCACAAATTGTTTAATATTATGTGAGCAATTTATTACCGCTTTCTACCCTGTGAAGATTATTTTCATTGACACTTGCTAACTGTCACTCATTTCTTTATTGAATTTGGCTGTTTATAGCATCTAAAAAAACTCTCAAAATGAAAAGCATGTTAATGAGCAACATTATCAGACAGGCATCAGTCAGTTTTATTAAATTCCTCACTCTGGGTTTGCATGTTAATGTTTGATTCTCGACTTGCGTTCAGAAAACACTCCAGCTTTCCATTCATGTCCTTGCTTTTGTGCATTTGTGCATTCTTAAACTACTTGATCTAAGAGTTGGCTAAATAAGAAAAGACAAACATTTTATAACTAAGGATGCTTCCATAAAAAAATGACCAATCCTCATGTCTTTGGCAGCCCATTGGTTCACTTTTATCTGATTGTTCCGTCCTTCGCAAAATATGAGCGATAGAGAGCATGTGCTAAATGAGGTGGCACATTATTTATTTCCAACATTAAGACTGGCTTTGAACTCTAATAGAAAATTAAATTCTTGTCAGATGTTTCAAATGCGATAGCTGCAGTAAGAACACAGAGGAAGAACGTCATAGTCAAGGGAAGGGAGATTGTACGTGCGTTTATAGGCTAATCCAGAGTAATGACTGGAGGACCTCGAGATCGAGGGTGGGAGAATAAATCCACTGGCATTTGAAGTTCTAGACTCGCCATACAGGGGTGGATTTGCTTGGATATGACAGAGTAAGTGGTCTATACTGACAGCCTTTCATCTGAAGAACAGACCGCATCAGAAAGGCTGAACCACTGTTCTGAATCTCAACACACAATGTCCATTTCAAGACCGCGCTTCTCAAAGGAGGAAATTGTTTGTCATGCACTCACTGATCTGTGTTTGTGACCTCTTCTTTTTCTCTAAAACAAGAAACCACACTAACCACACACTCAGAAACCCATTTAAACAACTACAAAGACATACGTGTCTGACCTCAAACTCCATTTGACCTCGCAGCACAAAATCTGTAACATCCTCAGCGGTTCCTAGTAACACATTTGATTGGATCTAGCTGATGGAGGTTTCAGCGGATTCAATTAGGAGTCGTCCTAGCCAGGCAGTGGGGTTAGCCAGGACAGTCTGCGCCACCGTCATTGGCTGAAGGACACCTGGTGGGTGAATGTGTATCGACTTTCTGCTATTCTCTAAGGCAGCTCATCCTGCATGTGGGTTCTCTAGTCTGCTGTGTTCTAAAGTTCAATTCAGAGCTTTCTCTGGCAGCTTTCCTAGCAGCATGACACGAATGCACTTAGCACTCCTCATTACGGTCTCTATAGAGACTCTTATATTGTTGCTAATTCACAGGCTGTCCTGGAAAGGCAGTGGAATTACCCTAGTCTCTCACCTAAAGGGTAAGCTAAGGCAGGGAAAGTGCAGAGCATTGCTAAAAGCAAAGTTTCACCCCTGCATTGCTAATGGCAAGCACAGGGACCATTGTCCACTCCCTGCAGTATTGAGAACACCTCTCTTGTGCTGGCTTTATCTGGTCTGTTCTGGAGGACACACAGAATTGTGCTGGAGGTGCAGGGTGAACCTTCTAGCCATGCAAACTCATTTCCATACACTGTTGCATTCTGATATGGGTGGGATTGCTATTTGTTGCATTGTCCAAGTTGCCACAAGGGGCACTATAGTGAGCTTTATCACAGACATAGACATTTTTCAAAGACATTATAAAGAGCCAGTTGCCACTATTATGGAGATATTGCCTGTTTTTCTAAGTCCTCTGAAAAATTTGAAACAATGTTTATTATGAAAGGTACTGCACAAATAAATTTGACATGATAACCTGGACCAGCCAGAAATGTTCATTTTAATTTATGACAGTTTTTAGCATGATTGAGCTAAATAAATATGATTTATGATACCAATGCTGTCTTATTTTGTTGCCGATTTGACGTTACTCTAACCATTCAAAAGTTTAGGGCTAGTAAGATTTTATTTATAGTTTTTCAGCAGGGGTGCATTAATTGGATCTATAATGTCTAGGGCCATCGATTTAATGCATTAATCTAATTAAATAGTTGTAGAATAAACTTTGTAATGCAATTAACACAGCCCTAATGGCACTCTAAAATTTAGGAACAGAACAGGATTTATTTGGAATCAAAATTTTATTTAGATTTCTATTTCAAATAAATGCTGTTCTTTTTAATTTTATATTAATCAACGAATCCTGGAAACAAACTGCTTTCAACTTTGATGATAATAAGAAATATTTCTTGAGCACCAAAACAGCATATTAGAATGAGTTCTGAAGGATCAAGTGACACTAAATACTGAAGTATATTTGCTGCTGAATATTCATCTTTGTCATCACAGGAATAAATGACATTTTTAAATATTAATAGAAAACAGTCATTTAATCATTAGCATCAATTAGCCATTAGTGTGCATAAAAGACTTCTTTCAAAAACATTTAAAACGTTTTTTTAAAGTACCCTCCCCGAACAGTAGTGTATGTTGTTGACACATAAGCTTGATTTCATTCTTTCTCCATTCAAGTAGATATAGGAGCTCTACAATTTTGTATATAGAAAATATTTTCAAGATGACCACAAAAATCTATACCACTTTTATTACTTTTGCAGTTGCATTTGGTGCTGCTGGATACATAGAAATGGCTCATTTCAGCTTAAATTTGGCTTTAGGTTGACACAAGGACTCAAGCTACAATGGACCGTAAAGAGTTCATTCTGTATATTTTCGGGCATGGCTTGTCAGTTGTATGCCACTTAATCTGGGGTGCATGATGAAGATCTTTTTCATAGTCTGTTTTCACCGTGCCACTTGTGGTGAAAATTTCGGTGAAAATACCTAGGAGAGCAGTTTATGTCATAAAAATTAATGTGACAAATGAAGTGAAAAGGGAACAGATTCTCCTCTGGCTTTGTCATGGAGAGAGAAAAAAGAGGGTGAAGCCAGGAGGCACAGCTTCGGTGTTGCATGATAATTTGCCACCCAGGTTAGTCGTGCACGGTATCTGAAAAATCAGGGTAGGATAACAACATGTGCTTTTTAGGTTGGAGAAACTGCTCTAAGGTGTCTCTTATGCAGTCGCTGACATGTCTCGACGAGTCACAGCTGTCATCTTCTTTTCCTCTGCCAACCGTGTGCTATTCCATTCCTACGCCTCTTGTTTGAAGCCACCGTCCTTGCCACAGCAAACAAATTGCAGTGCACAGAGACTTTGCCTTTGTACGCCTTTCTATATGTTGTGACCCGTGATCCATAATATGACATTTTCATTTCGCTTGCTCTTTTCAGGTTGGCAGAAATGGAGAACCAGAGCTGTTCCTTTTTCACCGACAGTCTCTCTCCGGATGAAAGTTTGTGAGTACACCACCTCCCACACACACTGGAATCTGTCACTCCCACTAAGTCCCCTTGCATGGGTGTGTTGATGTGCGCATGGCCATGTGTGCATGCCTCGATGTTTGGTGTGGCTGGGCAGTCACATTAATTAAAAAAGATAATGAAAATGACCCATGGCAATGTGTGCGTTAACCCTCCGTCGTATTAAGTCTGTGTGATTAAGGAGCACAACAGTAGGGATGAATAGAGCAGACTTGGATGCTGACAGGAGGGAGAGAGACAGAGAGAAAGAGAGAGATTGGGCTGTTGAAATTCTACCGAACAAGATGTTAAGAGCCGCAGGACAGCGGTCAAGGAAAGCCACTGAAATACGAGCATATATAGGTGAAATTAGGTAAGCCCGCACAAAATCCAAACTAATAAAAGAGGTCAGATCATCACAGCCCAGAGTCATGACTGCGTATGTTTTGTGCAGGAAATGACTCTGTGAGTGAGAGAGAGAAGAAAATGTAAAGGAATAGTTCACCCAAAAATACATTTGTCCTCATGCGTTCCAAAGCTTTATGATTTTCTTTCTTCCCTGCAACACAAAAGAGTCTCTTTTCAATGCAATTACAACGAGTTATCCAGCTTTAAAAAGCATGCAAAAGGACAATTAAGCCATAATAAAACTGGTCCACGTGACTCGTGTACAAGTCTTCCGAAGCCATGGAATAACCAATTAATTATTATAATAATAATAATTTCACTTATTATCTTTATTACAACTGTTATTTGTGACCAGATCATTGAGCCGTTTTGTGAACGGGGTCAACTGATTCTTTGAAAAGGTTAAACTAGAAGAACAAATCATAGTCAAACTCATAACTGAATATAATTAGTATTTATTGGGAAGACTTGTCGTCGAATAGATTAATAGGGCATATATTATAAATCAATAATACTATTTGTTTCACAGAGCAAAAAGCGAAAAAAAACCAAATATATAAGAATGCTAAGCATGGGTGTAGCTTGACATTTGAGCTAGCGGGGTCAAACTAATTTGTTCAGTCGCACTTTTAAACACAGACTGTTTGCAAAGCTAAAAATTCAGTCAGTGTAACTCAATATTATGATTAGATCAGCAGCAAATTTATATTGTACAAATTTGTGTTTAAAGGGATAGTTAAAAACCCCAAAATTAAAATTCTGTCATTAATTTCTCACCCTCATGTCATTCCAAATCCGTAAGACATTCGTTCATCTTCGGAACACAAATTAAGATATTTTTGATGAAATCCGAGAGCTTTCTGACCCTCCCATAGACAGAAACACAACTACCACGTTCAAGGCCTAGAAACGTAGTAAAGACATATTTCAAATAGTCCATGTGACATCAGTGGTTCAACCATAATTTTATGAAATACATTATATCGGATTTTTTTTTGCACACAAAAATTATTCTCGTAGCTTCAGAAAATTACGGTTGAACCACTGATGTCACTAATGACAGAATTAAAATTTTGGGGTGAACTATCCCTTTAAATTAGGTTCTTGGTAAATTAAATAACATTTTGTCTGTAAATGTTCCTCCTCTGATATATCAAGCAACAAGTATTGGCTGTTTTTTTTTAATTGATGCAATTGGTGTATGTTGTAAAAATTGCTGAATATCAGTTTATGTTATATCAGGAAAGCGAATACTATCCGTAAGATAATCTGTCAAAATGCAGATTTGTCATGTGACAAATGTAAAGGAGATTGAGGGAGGCATCAGCAAGTTTTATTTGATTTGTTTATTTGCCTGCAACATTGCAAAATAACAAATTAAAATGCATTAACATAACTGCCTTAAATGCATATTTACTTTATAGTTCAACATATTATTTGGTTCAATTTTTTTTCGTAAAATCTTTAGAGACTAACGGATTTTACGAGCTATGACCATGAGAAAAAGAGTAAATATCCACTTCATATTTTTGTGAGAACTGTTCCTTTAAAAGAGAGAGACATCAGTGAGTAATGTAGTATATCTATTTGACAGAGCATAATGTACCATTTCCGTGGCTTTTACCAAATCTTCCCCGTCCAGCGTCCATAAGTGGCCTTTGTTTACTGATGGCCCATGTAATGGCACCTGTATAATTACAGCAGAGTGCATGAAAACAGCTAGTTTTTATTATTGATGTGACTAATGTTAGAGCCGTGATTATTTCAGTGCTTCCTGTGTGTAGTGATAATTAGTTTTTGCTCCTGTGTGCCTGTGTTTTAGCTGTGCCTATTTAGCTTGTTGTATTTGATGGCAAGGAGAGCGCTTGGATTACCATGTGTGTGTTTGTATGATCACCTCTTTTTCAGCATCTACACTGCTGTTTGTTTTATGGATGATGGTGTGCGTTAGTCTGTGTTTGCATACACTCTAAACACTCCATCCGCAGTTTATGCAAAATATAAATGCATGTGTTCTGTGATGATATGCCACTGCTGCTTTGTGTGCTTTTGGCTTATGTACCTGCTGCTTTTTGTGCACGCTTGGCGCTTTGCATGTCTGTCTGCTGCTGCGTGGCACCGCTAATGTGTTCAGTGTGCACTATCTCCTGTGTGGGGGGACTCAGGGATGAAGATCAGTACCTCCTACGTCACTCCAGCCCCGCCCTCGAGCAGGACTCCCCCCACGGCAACCTGCTGGCCCACCTGGACTGCCAGGACAGAGAAGAGCTGCAGTGCACCCTCCAACGCCTGGAGAATGAGAACAGGTGAGGGCACAGCCAGGGGCATGTTCACACTTGAAGCTGAAATATGTAAATTGTGCAGCACTAATCTGAATTCCAAAAATAACTAGAATTTTTGATTTTTGAATAACACATGAATGATATTTAACTATGCAAAACTTACTGCCAAGATGCTAAGAGGGTTGCTAACCAATGCTTTTTGGTTGTTAGTTCAATAAAAGCTCTATAAATATAATAAAAATCGATTATTTGAAAAAAGTATATATATGAACATAAAAAAAGTATATGTATATACTATGTGTGTGTGTGTGTGTGTGTGTGTGTGTGTGTGTGTGTGTGTGTGTGTGTGTGTGTGTGTGTGTGTGTGTGAATACCACAAAAACAGTCTTACGTAGCATGGGTATTTTTGTAGCAGTAGCCAAAAAATACATTGTATGGGTCAAAAAGATTTGTCTTTTTATGCCAAAAATCAATAGGCTTTTAAGTAAAGATCATACTGCATGAAGATATTTTTTATTTCCTAGCATAAATATATCAAAACTTTATTTTTTGATTAGTAATATGCATTGCTAAGGACTTCATTTAGACAGCTTTTTTAGGCGATTTTCTCAATATTGATATTTTTTTGCACCCTAAGATTATCGGATTTTCAAATAGGTGTATCTCGGCCAAATACACACACACACACACACACACACACACACACACACACACACACACACACACACACACACACAAACTAAATATTACAAATCTATATTAAAATATATAAGAAATATAATCATAAAACAAGTCTAAATTTTTTTAGGTTGTTCCCTTTTTTATCTTATTTTAAAGATGTTTATAAATACTAAAATAATTTTGTAGAGAAATGTAACTGTACAATGGTTTTACTGCGGGTTATGCTGAACTGAAATTGATTTGAAATTTCACAGCATTTCAGAGGATTAAGATAGAGCTAATAGTTTTTAATTGGCTGAGATAAGATTTGTTGCTCGGAAACTGGCTATTATTATGATTATAATGGTTAGTCTGGGTTAGAAACATTGATCTTTTAACCTGCGTCAAATGAAAGAGGTGTGCCCCTTAGACCGTAAAACCGGTTCAAACATCAGCAGAAACAAAACAAAGTCTATTAGGCCTTCCATTTTATTTCATCCCAGAGGCTGCTGTTACTGCTGTGAGTCATTTATGAGTTTTGTCTTCGGCATAAATCCTGACCTTTAAGTCATGCTCTCATGTGGTCTTGCTTTGTTATAGGTGAGTAATAGGTCAATAAAGCAAGATTAATTGTTAATGTCTGCAGGGGATCTGCAACCTTAACCTCCTGAACAAATCAGGGCTTCCCGCTTCCCGCTATATTATTGGTATAGAAAGGGCTGAGTGATGGCTGCTGTGTTAAAACACTTTTTGTCTTTTCTGTTTTTCATTCAATTTCATTTTATTTTAGATGGTTATAATAATTGCATAATTATATTCTACACTCTTGGTAATCCCACCAAAATCCTCCTGAACTCGCATGCTACAAATTGAGAAATAACAAAGTAATAAATATTTCCATAAACCACAATACAGACACTGGAATATATTAATATCTTATATATATATATATATATATATATAGCCCAGAAATGTATTCCCTGACCCATCCAAATCCAAACGAACTCACATGCCACAAAAAAAAAAAAAAATAATAAATATTTCCATTTATCACAGTATAGATACTTTAAAATAATACTATAAATATTCACAATTTATTAATTTTTCATATTTGTTATTATTATATTCTTATATTTTTTGTATTTGTAATAATAATTGAATAATGATCAAATTATGAATAGTTATTACATTCAGTTTATTATTAGTAATTATTTACATAGTAATTAATGAAATGTTTATACATTTAAATGTAAATACAAATATTTGTTTTATCATTTATATTTATTTGAAATAAAATAATGTACAAATAAACTTAACTGAAAAATACATTTTCTATTTACAATTTTTAAGATACAAAATCAATGTGTATGGGCTAACTGAGAAAATGTAATTATAAATTGAGTAAAGAAACATGATTAAATCAAATTTGTTCAATGAAACAACTTTGTCTAGATAGATGTAGCATTTATAATGACCTAAAATGATGATGATGATGATGATGATGATGCTAAGAAAGCTATATTGATGGTGGTGATAATGTTGTTGCCCCCCACAGGGTGCTGCAGGGCGAGTATCGGCGGCTGAAGTGGAAGCATGATGAGGCAGCAGCTTCACCCCAGCTGCTGGAGTCGGGTCCCGGTTCACCAGCCGATCAGCAGGACGAGGAGCTCCTAGCCGAGGCTCGAGTCCTTCGACAGCACAAGACCCGTCTGGAGACGCGCATGCAGATTCTAGAGGACCACAACAAGCAACTAGAGTCCCAGCTACGCAGACTCAGAGAACTACTGCTGCAGGTGAGATATAGCCTATGAGGGATAAACATGTACCTGTATACCTAAAAAATGAGAAGTAAGCCCACAGTGAGTACTAAAGTGTGAGCCAGAACAGATTATTATGGTATAAACAGAGAAGGAATGGTGCATAGGGAGTTGTATGATTGCTACCACTGTACAGGGAGGGACATGGACTGGTAAATCAGTGCCTTCTGCGCTGGAGACTTTAATGTTAAATGTTTATGGGTTTGAAGGAATGTTCCGAGCTTTAAAAACAGCCACTTTGAGACAAGTAAAGATGAGTTTACACAATATACTGAAAAGGGATGTAGAGGGGAGAAAGAAGACATATTTGAAGCTCTCGGCAAAAAGAGTTGGAAGACGACTGAACAGAGGGAATAGACCGTATTAAATACTGCCTTGATGTGCCACATGTAGAAGGGTAAAAGCGTGGCAAGAGATGCTTACTAATGCAGGTTCAGTAAGGACAAGGAGACAGAGAACCAGAGATGGGAAGTAATGAAGTACAAATACTTTGTTACTTCGTTACTTATTTTCCTGACTACTTTTTACTTTTACTCCTTACATTTTTACACAAATATCTGTACTTTCTACTTCTTACATTTTCAAACCAAGCTCGTTACTTTAGTTTTGGTGGATCACCATTCAATAACAAATCTATAATACATCATTAATCAGTTAGTCTTGACTGGCTCGCGTGAAGAAAGCTCTTCATCAGGTTTCTACCAGAGTAATCAATGTAAGAGACTCGAGAATGCAGTGGATCAGAGCAGAGAGGCAAAACGTCTGTCCTGTTCATGACTTCAAGTGCGGGTCAGTTTCATCTGTAAATAGGCTGTAGTTTTGTGTTTGTTTACTTAGTTAAGAATTAAACAGCTAGCAACTCTTAGCAGTAGCAGCCAGATGATTAATAATAGTCTACTACAGTAAACTAAATTACTATCATCACTCAAAATACTGTATGATAAAGGGCATCACTGTAAAGTTTCACTAGTAATTTAGCAGACAAATGTTATAAAACATTGTTTTATAATACGTTTAGAGGGAGCTGGGGCAGATAACAACACAACCCTTACAAAAATTCTAACAAATGGTAAAGATACACTAACCATAGTCTAACCATGAAATGTGTAGTAAAACTATGGTTGTAAATTAAAACTGATTGTAATAAATCTGACAAAAAAGAAAATAAAAAACTTTTACTGTAATAAATCATGGTCAGCGAAAAGAGAAAAATATGACTCATGATAATGCAATAACGTGCATTATTGGGATTTGTCTTTAAAGATATTTTCACGATGTAATTATCATTATACCAATTTTGACATTTAGGCAATTTAGAAAGTATAGTTTTGTTAAATCTATCATTTTTAAGTCATTGTAAGATAGAACAACAACACATGGTCATAATTTGATACTTTAAATTGAACTAAAATAAAGTTATGTTATTGCAAACCGAATACGATGAGGTGGTTGTTTTGCAACAAGGTGGAGACAGTTCTGTTCATAATAGCAGATGACTGATGGGAAAAGTGACAGGTACAAGAAAATTTGTGGAAAAAGTAAAGACACAAAGTGAGATGTAGAGAGATATATATTTACATTTTACAGAGATATAATGGAAAATGGAAGTGAAGGTGCAGTTCAATAGAGAACCTTTAATTATTTTGCATGGCCTCAGCCTATGTTTTTGAACCTTTTTTTAAATGTGATACAAAAAAAAGAAGGGTTATCCGTGGTTTCAGAATTTGTTGTGGGTGTATGGGATGGCCTGGATGAGTGTGAGATTTCCTTGCCTGAAATTTTGTCCTTGCCCTGTTCTACATGGTGTTTGTTCAGTCATGATACATTCATTAGCTAACAAAATATTAAATGTAAGTAATTTTGTCAATATGACGTTGGTCCAGTTACCAGCGTGACACTAAAACAGGTTGTAGTAATGGGTACTTTTTACTTAAGTACATGTCAAAACCCATACTTCTTTACTTTAACTTGAGTAAAAATGTGTAGTCAGTTTTTTTACCAGAGTATTTTTTAAACATGAGTATCTATACTTCTACTTGAGTGAAGGATGTGTGCACTTTTGCCATCTCGCAGACAACTATAAAAGACATGTCTCAGGTGAAAGCAGAAGAGATGTGGAGACAGAAAGGATTTTTTAAGAGCAGCTATTATTGAGACCTGAAAAGAGATGGAGGATGAGAGACTGTAGGAAGACATACTAACTTCTGGTGAATTGCTTCTGGTAAATTGCAAAGATGGGAAGGAAGAGGTAGAGAGAGATTATATATGGGGAAGAACACCATTGATGGAGATGGAATCATACAGGTGGAGTGGGTAGAAAGCAAGTCATTTCTTGAGCTGACGAACATAGAGCTTAAGGAGCGGGATGGATAGAATAGAGTGGGCAGAAATAGGATCCTTTTCTTTAGTGAAAGAAAGATAGAAAGCAAGCCGAGGAGGGAAAAGAAAAGCTCAGGCGGTGCTGAGTGAATAGGATAAGAGGTGGTTGTGGAGAAAAAAAAAGGTAGTGCTGCAGAGATATGATTGACTGGCTGGATGGAATGAGAAAGCAGAGCAAAAACACTGAGGCTGTAGCTGTAGGTGAAAAGGAATTTGACTGAAATAGAGGGAAGGAACGGGGGGGAGAGAGATCGACTTAACCTACAAAAACGAACGAGTGATGTGTCATGGGGGAAGCAATAATGTGCTGGGATTATGGAGATCTGAACTCTTCGTTCTACACCCCTAGAAAGTCGCTGGGAAAGTTACAGTCTTACCTCTGTGGACATCTCTGTAAAGCGATAAAAGAGTTTAACTCAGAATAAATTTGAGGTATTCATGCAAACAGCCTCAATTCAACTCATCTGCCTGTGAAATGAACAAAAAACAAGAGGCGAATCATCTCTGAGTTTGTTTCATCCCTCGAGAAAATACACTGTCTTTATAATGAAAAAGGGGCCAAATCCCTGGCCGATAAACGCCGAAGTTTGGAGTTTTGGCAGCATTTGAAAACTTGTGACTGTTTTTCTCATCAGAGAACCCAACAACGTTTTCTGTTTAAAGCATGGTTAGCATACTGCATATTGCACAGTATATATATATAATGTCTAATATTTATTAGAATCAAATTATGCACAATTGTTTGGTATAAGCATACAATGTACAGTACAGTATTTCACTATTGTTATGTTATATATTTAATAAGTATTTAAAAATAAATATAATTTTATAAAATCATTGTTATAATTGTATTTAACAAAAGTTAATGGATTGTTAATAGCGAGAATTGGACCTTAAAATAAAGTGTGACTGATTATTTTTGATGTTTTGAAATAATTCTCTCAACAACGCAGAAAAATGTACGGTAAAATAGCAATATATTTGTAAAATATCGCAATTTAAAATAACTGTTTTCTGATTTAAATTACTCATTCTTTAATAAATTGATAATGGTTTAAAATTGATCTGAAAGAGGAATTGTTTGTAGCATTAGACATATCATACATACTGTCATTTTTATCAATTTAATGCATCCTTGCTGAATAAAAACAAAATATAACCCCAAACCCTTGAACGGTCATGTTCATACTGCAGAAAGGATAGAGTAATGTGGTTGGATGCTATTCTGAACTGTTTTCATTGGGATTTCTTGCTCTCTCTCATCATCATTTATGTCATGTCTACCAGCCCAAAGACGACTCGGAGGCCAATGGCTCGGCTCCTTCTTCTCTGTCCTCTCCTGTGTCAGGGGGTGGCCACCAGGGGGAGCATCCCAGCAGAGAGACCACAGACACAGAAGCTGCAGGTATCACCTTGCAGCTTTAACCTTGGTCATCCTGCCAACATGGGCCCATAATGGGATTCAAAAAGATGTGACTTTAAATAAGGTTCATATGTTGCTGTAAACTTGTGATGCATTTAGTTGAG
This sequence comes from Gymnocypris eckloni scoliostomus, assembly GCA_027564155.1. Classification (NCBI taxonomy): domain Eukaryota; kingdom Metazoa; phylum Chordata; class Actinopteri; order Cypriniformes; family Cyprinidae; genus Gymnocypris; species Gymnocypris eckloni. Next base: position 21,195,105 of record CM050426.1, read on the forward strand.
GTCATGTCAAGCCAAGTCACCTTTATTTATATAGCGCTTTTAACAATACAAAGCAACTGCACAATATCTAAATAGGAAAATAGTGTGTCAATAATGTAAAATGACAAGATTTAACACTCAATTTTCAGCTGAATTTTTTGAGGTCATGTTTATTGTAGCATATAATGTTGTGTAGGTGAAGACTTGGATCATGAGCAGGACACCGTACTGCAGCTGCAGCAGGTAATCGAACAGCTGAGGAACGTCTTCCCATCTGAGCCGGGTCCATGAGGAACCTGAAGCAAAACTCAGAGGCCTATAACTGTGCAGGTTTGCTTATAGTTCCGTTATTCATCAATTACATAAGCTTACATATAAGGAGTATTTCAGCTTGTCATGTCAAACCTGTATGATTTCTTTCATTCGTGAAAGACGATAGAATAATCAGAATCTGTAAGTAACTATAAAAAGCACTAGAATTGTACGGCAAACATGGTGCAGTATGATTCATTCACTGTATTCTGAAGTCTTCTGAAGCAGTATGATATGATTTGAGTGCAAACCAGACCGAAAAGACATCATTTAATTTCTCTTTCAAACACAAGAACCAATGATGTTGGACCTAATTCATTTCAAATCTTGCAAATCTTGTCTTACACACCGTGCACTCAGAATACATTTGATACCTAAAGCAGTAAGACGTTCAGTAAAAACAACTGCTAGTCTGTTCCTGACAGTCTTCAGAAGACAATTGTGCTCTACGAAAGGAAAGAAACTCCTACAGGTTTATTTTTGGCTGAACCTTTTCTTTAAAAGGTGTTTTATTTTAGTATGTGATGCAGATGCAGTACTTAAAACTCAACTCAAAACTGCCTGCTATCCAGTGTGCTAAAGCCAGGGAACTCTATTTGAAAGCTTTCTATTGATCTGTCTAGATGATGTAACATCCTTCTTGCATTTTTCAGGCGTCGTATTGCTCATCTTATTGTGGGCAGGGTCTTGAGAATGCAGGGCTGGCGAATCCATGGACAGACGAGAGGCGGCTGCGAGAAGAGTTCAAGACAACCTTCTCAGCCTGTGCTTGTTTGCCAAGCCCAAAGAGCTGTGGGATTATCTGAGTGCTAACTAAACAAACTAACGATTACATGGTGCCAAAGGCCTGCACTGATCCGGACACTGTGCTAACCTGTGTAGTAATGCAAAGTGTGTGGCTTCACCAGTACAGCACAAGAACCACAAACAGGACTTACACCCCGCAGAAGGGGGATCTCACCTTAAGTCCCTGTGCCAGCAACCTCTCTTGTTTTTTTCTGTTTTGAAAATGGTTTACTATTTTCTGTGACTCACTCATGCTCATAAATACAAATATACACATATACCGATGGTATGCTTGGTAATGTGTGGCCCTTGTTCTGTGAAGCAGAAAAGAGCATATTCCCCCGAACTGTCGGGACACACAGCAAGCTTATTTACACTGTAAGGACAACACGTCTTCTGTTGAGGCTATCATTTATTTAAGATGCCAAAGTGCCCATGAGCATTATGCTCCTGCCCTGACGTTCTTTTTCTCTTTCAAATAATAAACACAGACACATACTGCAAAAATCATTTTCTTGATCAGTATTTTGCTTTGTGTTTGTCACAAATATATAAACATCTTTTAAAGAACATACGCTACCATTCAAAAGTTTAGGCCTGGTAGATATTTTTTTTCTTTTGAAATTTCTGTTCATCAAAGAATCAACTATTAAAAAACACAACTGTTTTCAGAACTGATAATAAGAAACGTGTCTTGAACACTAAATCTGCATGATCTGAATGATTTCTGACGGATCATGTGACAGTGAAGACTGAAGTAATAGCTGCTGAAATACATTTCTTAATAAACAGTTATGTTAGTTTGTAATATTTTATAGTTGCTGTTTTTTAAATAAATTCAGCCATGTTGTGGATAAGATTTTTTCCTTTTTAAAACAGAAATAATCTTACCAACCCCACACTCTTCAAAGCGAGAATTTATTTACATTTGTTGAAATATTGTGTAACAGAGAACAGCTTATTTTTCCCAATTAAACTAGAAAAAATATTATGCATTTTTGTTTTTAAAACTGAGGCAAGTTTACATTTTCCGTGGTAATAGACATTATGCAATGAATGTTGTCGATTGAGCATAACTTTTATTGAACCCAAAACATATCTAACTACATGTAGTGAGATTTATGCTTAAATCAAGGACGAAAAAACTATTGACGGAGATCACATCTACTCCTAAAATTGCTTCTCAGATACATGTATCTTGTTTTAAGGATGTTTGCTATTTCTATTGGAAAACCTGACAAAACCTTGATTAATAAATGGATTTTGTAGTGTGGCCACTCGTACAGAAAGGATCTATTGAGGAGATGAGCGGATTTCTCAGCTCACAAGGGAAAGGTCTTTCAGGAATGGAGATTTGTAGTGTTGTTTTGTTGTCAGAGCACTCGCCGTTAAATTACAGCTGTCCAGCGTGGCATGAACAAGAAAGTAGATACCCAAGGAGATAAGTCGACCCCAGGTTCTGGCCCTTTTTAACTTTGGCTTGGAAAGGTCGTTTACACCCAAGTCACAGCCTGACTCATTTTAAACCCAGCACAGCTCTTATTATGCCTTAAGACTTCAAAGCTCCCACTTATTTTTTTTCTAAAGAATACCAGCCTTACATCTCTCTGTCTTATTGTCGTCTTCCTGATGTAAGTATTTTGTTTACCAAATGCTGTTCTCCAGATCTCAGCATTTCCACAATCTAAGGAAGAAAATGAAAGTGAGCGCGTGGAAGGATTATTTTACATTATGCCATGGGAGGAGGACGGCTTTGTAAACAGAGAAAAAGCTTTTTTTGTGGAGTGATTTACTGTGGGGTGTCAGATTTATATGAGCAGAGAAGATGCTGGGGGTGTAGTGAGTAGAAAGCAGGAAGAGATACGGTGTGAAAGAAAGACTGCAAATGAAAAAGAGAAAAGTGTGCAAATATTCACTGTGATGAGTTGTGGCACTGCAGCCCCTGCAAACAGAAATTAGATTATTGCAGCTGAGAGAGCAAGAGACTTTCTCCATTTGTTTGGGCAAACATGTTGGAAGTATAGCGATTCCTCACGCTCCCCTTCTCCATAAAAACACAAAGTGACCCCTGTTGCACTGTAGGTTTTGTTTGAATCCCACCGCGCCATCGCCGGCTTCCTTTCACACGCATTGTGATCTCATTTTACATCACCGTGGCGAGCTGTCTATTTGTTTTGATGCAGTTGCTAAGGAACTGTCCCCAAGGACACGGCGCTGCAGGTTGTTCTTTAGAAAGGTGGGGTGACTTCATACAAATAAGCATATGGAGGAAGAAAGAGAGCAGGGCAAACTCGGGTCCCCTCCGCCCCATATGCCTGCCTCTGTTTAACTGGCATAGCTCCTCATTAAGATCAACATCTGGTGTTCTATCCACAGCGACATCCATTTATCATTCCAATGCTTCTTCGGGACAAAAGCTCCTCGCACATACAAACGCACACATTGAAGTATGGCACATTGCGATTCGTTTCTTTCTCTAGCTCCATCTCCATTCCATGCCAAAAAGTCTCTGAACAGGGCTCTGAATGTATGGATTGTCTGAAGTCATTTCAACACTGCAAAAATATATTTATTTAATACACTTTTTTCCTCGGTACAATATCCAAACATCCTTAAAACAAGATACATTTTTCTAAATGTAATAGTATATTATTATGAGATAGGCCTATACTTTACAATTAAGTTCTTTTTTTTACCCAATCTTATCCAAAAACATATTTTACAGACGAAATGCTGATTAAGAAAATGACTTTTAAGCCTGTAGAAAGGGAGATTGATTTATTAGATGATTTATTAAACATTTTTGCAAATTATGATATATAGAGCTTCAACATGGTAGCAAATCTTGTAGCATTATGTAATACATGGAAATTCTTCTGTATGCATACTATTTGCAAAATATAATAATTCTCCATTCTGGCATTCATGTGTATCCATTTTTCCTTAATATGATCTTTTTTAACTCATAATTGTTCCATTGTCTACTTTTAGAAAATGAGATGTGCTAAATTTGAAGGTTGTGTTAAATTACAGAAGGAAATATTTTGTGGATTTTAAAGCATTGCTAAGGGCTGCCTGAGGTATATTTAGCCATCTGCCTCATTAACAAATACACTCATTATTTTTGTTTGTATGTAGCAGACCTTTGTGTCACGACCCCAATACGTCTCTGGCTGTGCGGGCTTGTTTGTAATATTGAACTACACAACAGGGCGTTTACTGTGTAACCTCTGAACCTGTGTCATCGACATTACACACCATGACATGTTGTGTTGTTTTCAGGTCAAATAACCTGAGTACAAATATTACATTTTATTTGTGTCCCTGCAATATATGCTTTGTTTTTTTCTTATGTTTTGATTTTCATGTGCAATTCAGTTAATTATTAACACCATAATTAATGTCTTAATTTTTTTTTTCGTGTTTTTAATCTGTACAAAATGTGAAAAGGCGTTTTAAAAATGAATGAGTTACTGGCTGCTTTCTACTCATTGTGTACAAAGAAATACATTTTTATTTGTTATAAACCTGGTCTGGTTTGAATTATTCTTTTCAGATGATGGCATTTAATCTGTTTCTTTTTCTGTTTGTGTTTAACATTTTTGGTGAATTTCTCAGGTTTTGTAAGTGATGCTACCGTGTTGGTTCCTCAACTTTAAATTCAGTAGCTTTCCTCTGTTTCATCATCTCCAGTCGTCTCAGTCAGTCTTTCTTCCCTTGATGCTCCACTGCTTGCATCTTTGTCTGGCTTTGCAGAAGATGCAATTTTGTCATCTGTGATCCCATCCTGGCCATCCTTTTTCTTTGTAATGTCATTGGTCAGTAGAGTTTCAGTGGCCCCGGTATCTGTCTGTGATCTCTGTGGACTATCTCCCAGCACACTGCTTTGGACTGAATCCCTGTCTTTATCTACAGCCACAGTTTTTTCTTTTGCTTCTTTCAGGGTCAGAAAGCTCTGGTCCTTTTTGTTCTCGCAGTTTTTCTTCTCATCCTGTCCTTCATATTTATTACCTTCTTTAACACTGCAGCTCTCCTCTGATTTGTCAACGCAGTCTGATCTTGCCAGTTGTCCTTCATCGTTCCTTCCCGACATTTTACTCTCATCCGCCCATGTCACTCCTTTCTTCATTTTCTTTCCTCTCTTGGCCTGCGCCTTCTTTCCCCACTTTTCCTGAGTGCTTGTCCGGTAGTTTTTTTTTTCATTGATGCACTTTACTCTTATGTTCTGACTCATCTTCTTAATCTCCTGCTTGACGATGGGTTTGAATTTGGGATCCAGTTGCAGGACCCTACTGAAATCTCTGTGGGCCTCGTCTTCGTTACATAATGCGGCGTGAGCCAGGGCCCGCTGGTACACAGCTTTTAGATTGTCTGCGGTAGAGATAAAAGTAAGAGAGTGAAGACTAGGTCTTGCCACATTGCATTGGGTTCATGATAAATAATTCATTCAAAAGTAAACAACAGTGTTCACTCTTTACATAGGGGGCTGGATGGAGATACCAGGGAATAACTCAATATGATGAATGATGCAACTGGTTCAACTTCCTGGAACCACTGAAAAAGTTAAGGATTGAGATGTAGCCACTAACGGAAGAGTGTAGTAAATGCTAACTGACATAGCTCAAGGCTGTTTTTACTACAGGCAATAATGGAGCAATTGGCCGGCTCGCATTGGGTGGTGATTGCTGGCTATATCTGCTGCCATGCTGCTGCTTAACCTAAATAACATTTGTGTCTATATCATGGTCAATGGTGTCTAACCCTGCACCTAGGGCAGCAGATTTAGCCTATCCTTAATTATGCACGCCTCAACCAGCTAATCAAGGACTTTAGGATCACTAGAATCTTCCAGGCAGGTATATTGGAGCAAAAGTGGACAGGACAGGAAAGTAGACTTCTAGGAGTAGAATTGGACACTCCTGATCAATTTCTGCTGTAAATGAGTGTATAAGCTCACCTTTATGTTTATTCATCAGTTTAGAGTTGAGATCCACCACTTCTTGGTATTCCCCAAGCTCCAGCTTACACTGACTGAGGTTTAGACACAGTGGCAGACGGACTTTCTCTAGAGATTCCCAGTCTTCTCCTTTATGTTCCACCTCAAAAACACACAGAGGGATAGATATGGCGTAGTGAGCACTGGGTTGCTGATTGCCCATGGGAATTTTTAAAGCTTCCCTGTCGTTTCTGCTAAACAGTTTTTGGATCCCATTGTACATCTCCTCTGGGATATGAGAAGGTATATATCTACTATATTTTATATGTTCTGGGGAAAATGTGAGTGGTTGTGCGCTCATAAGGTGTTTTGAATGTTGGTATTTTGATACTGTTATGTTTTGTGTGGGAGTTTAGTCCATGCATCTATGATGTAGTCTTTCATGGTTCAGGTCACTCCATCAATTTCGAAAGTCTGATAAAAAGTGACAGTACACTTCTAAACAAGCCACATGATTTGAGACATTCATGACAGTAACTCAGAATTAATACTTGTAAGCAAGGGGTTGTTCAAATTCCCAGTCTTATGTTCACGCATTAGTAATAGTGATGCTTGCCATTCTAATGTATCACTTGGCCATAATAAAGATCTAAAATGTGCGAACAAAATATATTATAACCCTTTTCGGCTAGGCTCATGAATATTATTCGGACAGTTTTACATTTGCCCAGTAGTTCTCAGATAAGTGGACACTAGCTTTTTTAGATTACCACTATCACTTGTGCTTTCAGTGTAATACTGAATTAAGAGGCTTCTACGTGGTTTTAAATTCCACATTTTATGTGGCTTGCTACAATTTCAAATCACAGATCTTGATATTTTATGATTTATTTAATTGTTTAAATGTTGGGGCTTGTCCTCAGTGCCTTCTACAGCTATCAAGTGTATAATAAACAAGGGCTGCACCGATGATCTCTACAATCAATCATGTACTGTACTTTCATTCAGCAAGCTCACCTTAGTTTGGAGATGGTCTACATATTCCAGAGCCTCCTTGAACTTAACAGTCGCCTCAGTGTATTTATGCTCTTTCACATTGAAATTGCCTTCGTCTTGGAGCAGCATAATTAGCCGTAGCATCTGCTGCCAGTCCTTGCCCTCGGTCAGAGCTGTTATCCTGTGATTGGTCTCCGCTGCCGACTCTTCACTTTTGGTGTCATGCTTGTTTTCCTGTGCTACAGATGGATTATCTTCCTCCTCAGCATCTTTGACCTCTTCAGGGGACTGAGAATGTTCCCTCCTGCTTTCCCCTTTAGCCATCTCAGAGATGTCTTCCTTCTCTGGTTCCTTTTCTCTGTCTTCCAGGATGTTCCAGTACCTTTCTTTATCCTCCCAGTATTTTTCCTTCATTTTCTCAGAGAAAAGATTGAGTTCTCTTTCCACCAATCGAGACAGTGTGATGTCTAGGTTGGCCACCATCTGGAAGTCTCTCCTGGCCTCCTTCTCACTCCATACAGCCGCATAGGCCTTTGCTCGCTTGTAGTAGGCCTTGACACAGTCTGGAAAAGATCAATAATGGGACTGTAATTGAATTTTGCATTCTGTTACTTACTTGAGGCTGCATTGTCTTTCTGAACGATGTGTATGTACATTCATATCCATGTGTTATCTTAAAAAAGTTACCTTGCTACACATACACTGTTGATTTAGCCCAAATCGGACACCAAGTACACACACCTAATCTTTGGTCTGAGTTGGCTCGAGGGCTTGGTTAAGATTCCCCATTGACGGCTCTCCCCCTCTTTCATTTGATCATGCTCTTTACTAAATCTTTCACTCTGCCAACATTTAAACAGACTTCCCCCAGCCAATGCCAGCCTCTGGCAAAAAAAAAAAACAGCATATTCTGTGAGCACATTTCAAAAGGATAAGATCTCCAGGTGACACACGAGAGAAATGTAAAAGAGAGCAAAGATGGACGATTTGAACTGAAACAGACAACAAGGTGTGGGTGCGCAGCAGAACGAAATGAATAGCTTGAATTAGAGGGGATGAGGAAATGGGAGAAAGTGTCCTCGAAAGGGGAACTGCAGGAAGCCGAAGTCACTCTGCCGGTGCATATGCATAAGGCTCATTAGGAGAGCTGCCCACGCTGCCTCTGGAGCCACCGCGAGAGACGGAGCATCTGTCACTTCACATGCTTCAAGAGGGCTTACACACAGACCAACTCCTGTCCCTACTCCTCATGCAGCCAGCCAAGCTAAACAAACACAAACCACCGAGGATGAAGATTACTATGCATGCTGCCAAGTTTAGTTATGAATGTGAATGCAACTGGATTATTTATTATCCTAAAAAAGCAAAGGGCTAATTCTCATGGTGGTCAGTAATGTTATAGGGAATAGGGTTTGTTCATACATCAACTTAAATGCAATGTGACTCTCACTAATTTGCACTGGTTTTCATTGTCTGTGGATCCAATGAATTTGTAGGGGAGTTGATGTTTGATTTCCGGTTAGTAATGTATTACATAATTAAATGCATGGTTTGATTTAGTTCATTTTATTTAGTTAAAAAGTGATGCAGGGAGGAGTCCTAAAACCCGGAAACAATCAGTCAGTTGGTTATGCTTAAATGCCTGAAATAAGGCCTGTGGTTAACACAAGTTGCTTTCATGTTTTGTTCTATGACATAATTAATTCTATGCAATAATTTTTAAGCTTTTACTTGTCTTGAAAAAAAAAACAGTTGCTAACAAGTGGTTTAAAGGGATAGTTCACCCAGAAAAATTAAAATTATTATTGATTACTTACCCTCATGTCGTTCCAAACCTGAAAGGACTTCTTTCATCTTCCAAACATAAATTCAGATATTTCGTTTTTATTTTTGATGAAATCCGAGAGCTCTCTGACACTTCCTAGACAGCAAGTGTCCCACGTTCAGGGTCCAATGAGGTACCAAGAACATAGACAAAATAGTCCATGTGAGATCAGTGGTTCAACTGTAATTTTATGAAGCTATAGAATACTTTTGTGTCCAAAAAATTTAATTCAACAATTCTTCTCCCCTGAGTTGTTTTCTGCCTTTCCAAATGTGTTACAGGTTTGGAACGACATGAGGGTGAGCAATTACAGAATTTTTGGGTGAACTATCCCTTTAAATTGTCGAGCTTGTTATGGCGGGATTGATTCTAATTTGGGTCTCAGTATTTTTATCATTCATTTAGACGGAAAAATCGTTCTCAAAGTGATTCCAACAATATTGGTTCTCTGTTAATTTATCGTTATACCTGTGGTGTGGAATTTTAGAAGTGCGTATTTATTGTAATCTTTATTATCCTCCTTGGTGTGAACATCATGCACTTTTCTGCAATAATCCAAAAACTGGATTACTGGCTTTTTGTCAAGTGTAATGCTAACTTCCAGGTTGGCCTACAAAAAACATGTCTTTCCTGCAGCACTCTCTATACAGGGCTACTTTTAATGGCTGTCAATGGTAAAAGACAGGGTAGTTACAGCATCTACAAGCAGGGGCGAACTGGTCATGCTAACAAGCAAGACCTCAACCATTTGGTTCATGTTAACAAGCAAGACCTCAACCATTTGGTTCATGTTAACAAGCTGGCCTACCTTTGTGTTTATCCAGGAGCTCTGTCGTGTGTTCTATGACCTCGTAATATTCCTCCAGCTCTAACATGCACTGGCAGTAGTTCAGTACAAGAGGAATGATAAGCCTGTCCAGATTAATGTAGTCTTCATCTCCAGGCATCTCCTACAGAGGAAGGAAAACAAACTCAGGTGCACTCATTGATGTCTGTATGTTTTTTATTGGTTTCTCCACAGACCCCTAATAACCTCCATGTCATTTTGTTTTGACTTTACCCTGGATTGGACTGTCCGCAGCAGAACCACAGCCTCTTGGTACTTTTCTGCAGCTTCACGGAACCGACCCTGCTTGACCAAAGCGTTGCCCAAAAGATGTAGCGAGGGCACGACTTTTAGCTTCTCATCCTTCTCCATCATCCAAGACTCCCGCTGGTAAGAGAATGGGTCGCCCACCTGAGGTAGACAAAGAATTGGAGCATGCTCGTCTTGCTTGGTTGAGGATTGAAAACATGGTCTGAGAATTGGGAACAGCATTTCTTTCCTGGCGTGTAGCACTTGATTGTGTAACATTCTGTTACGCTCTGTTTGGGTTGCAGTGATAAATCTGTTGGAGGTGGAGGAGTGGAACTACAATGAGTGTATGAGGGTGTTGTTGTGCAAGGGTGCGTGCATGTGTTTGCTTGTTTTCTTGCACTGTGTGAATACACCTGACCCACCGAGATTAGTTCCATGATGAAGATTAGAGGCTGAGGCGTCCTCATTATCTCATCAAGCTCCGGAAAGCCTGTCGAATGGTATTGAAACAAGTTTCCCATGCCACATGTATGTATTTGGCCCTCTAGAGGGTCCTTTCCCTGAGCAGCCAGTCGCATCCCTTTTGACACGATAGGATAAAGACCTGTGTGCTGCATAAAAAATAATTAACATGCTAGTGTTTCCTACAGAATTACCTAAGAATATTTAGATTTTTGCTTGCAGCCTCTAGGAGAACCCAAAATATATTTTCTTTTTGCCTTTATTTTGTGGTACATACTGTTTAAACTCCATCACATATGCAGCAAACTCACACTTACAACTGATTTATTTTGCCGTGGCGCTTAAAGATGCAGGTAACGACCTTTTTTCAATTTATTTCTACATCAACCATCTAACCAGAATCTTTAGTCTCATTTGACTTGCAGGATGGATTATTCATTTCCTTGGATTATTTAGAGAAGCAGTAAATGTGAATGTTAATAGAAAACGTAGGAAGCAACCAAAGGTGCATAATACATCAGACACATTCTCCTCCATTCTTATGTGAGGATTAATTAAGATCCAAGTGAAGCGGATATGATTATACCAATAGAAAGGGAAAAACAGTGGGAGGCACAACAAGAGGTTTAGTTTGATTTCAAACACTTACAATAGCATCACACCAAAACTCCGCCACCTCCCCAATCCTCATGGAGGTTAACAGCACCTCCCACACCTCCATCTTGAACATCCTCCCCACGAAAATCTCGGTGGGACACTTATTTTTGCGACTGTCATCAATCACTGTTCTTTCAAAGTTGTCCAACAGAGTCTGAAAATGGAACACCAGCTTTGTACCCACAAGGCAGAGGAAAAAAGGAGAATAAGAACAGGATTAAGAAAAAGCAGATCTATTTTTTTCTGCTTAGTACGCCATGCACATCTTGTAACTTGCTACTCTGTGCATGTTTGTATGGGTTGCAGAGAAAAGTGCAGGGTTTATAAGCAGGCCAGAATGTATTTTCCTTCATGCCATCCTAATAGCATCCTGATCCAATTTTACTTTCATTATAAGAATTTTTAATTTTTTAAAGCATGTTGATAGACACCTTGATGGAATGGGAGCACACAGAGTGAATACAGAGCACAGCTGGTAAATGGAGAGATTAATGTTGGCATTGTTGTGAAAAATGTTTGTCATCCTCTCCAGGCTGAGGGCCATATGGCTGGACAAGTAGGGGGAAAAAAGTCACCTGGCTCAGATACGGCGCTGTCCAAAATTATATGCACCAATGATTTGTCACATAATAAAACCTTTTTATCATTAGTAGAATCAAGCTACAACCATTTCTAATCAAATCACACGGTTAGACAAATACATCCAAACAAACGTCCACTCAAAAGCACTATCCAGGACCATATATACACCTTACCTTGGTTCCCTTCGGAAAATGTGGCAATGGTCCTTGACCTCCATGCAGAATCTTCTTTTTTACTCCAGGATGGTCAAGCAAATACGTCTTTTGCATTTTAAACTCGCTAGAAGAGTGTTTCTTTATTGAAACAGCTCTGATGTCCTGTAGCCTGTGAAAGCTGGTCCTTGGCAGTGTTAATTAGCAAGCTGAGGAAGAGAGACAAATCACACCCTGCAGCCCAATGCTGCCTGACTGCTTTCTGACAGATGGCTGGATTACCAGGTTGAGGATAGGCACTTTAATCTGCCTTGGCTAATCCTTCTACCCCCTGAATCTTCAGTATAATCCCCTGTAAGAAGTGAAGGGATGGGTGACCAGAGAGCGGAACTCAAGAGTATGGAGACAGTCGAGATCATTCTGGAAGGCAATAGAGTTCAGTAATCCCAGAAAGAGTTTGCTAGAATAATCCAGTGGGAACTACTGCAGACAGACATGATTTTTCCAGTTTGTTGACCACCATAATGGGAGTAGCTTACAAATTTGCAGACTTACTGAGCAGAAGAAATACGCTAACAAAATCATTTCAAATATGGATTTTATTAATAAAAAACAAAACGCCATTAACTAAAGGTTTATAGACACAAATAAGTCACAAAAGTACAAATACAATCTTGCACAAGAAGACACTTGTGATGAGCCTTCAGTTGAATATGTTAACGATTTTTTTGTGAGTCTCAACACAAATGGGATGTTTAAATTGAGCTAATACATGCAGTAGATTCAGTGATGTGTTCAGCAGTCGCCTCTGGTCAGAGTCGTTGTATTGCAGTATCTTGGTAATCGTGAGCATCACTTCTCGATCAGCGAGTCCAGCTGCTCTTGAAGGGAGGCCAGCTGTTAGAACAGAATAGCAGAGATGGATGGCTAGCAGTAGGGGTATAATTGAAGGCTAAGTGCAACATGTTCAACAACACCTCCAACGTGGTTACTTTTTTCCATCAAGCCATTTGTCAGTTTAGGCATAAACAAACACTGACAGCTGAAACTGCCATTGGCCAAGGGTTATGGTGAATCAGTAAAGCATGTATGTGTCTAGTGCTTTTACTCACCGATATTATATAAAGAAAACTACTCTCACCAAGAGCAATGGAAATATGTGGAATTAAGTCTTGGATTTGAAATCTAACATGCATTAGGGGAATTAATATAAATTAGATTCCAATTAAAAAGCTCTCAATTCTGATTTGATTACAATTCATCTGGGCGTATTTTACATTATAATAGTGATTTGATCATACATATAAAATAGATCACTCTCAGCTATTGCTGCAAATTAAACTGGAATTAGATGCGTATTTTGATAATCATTTCTTTTTTAAATGATCAATTAAAGGACAGACTCAACTGTCATTTGTTTGTGAATTTGACTATGCTAGTTGTATTGCATGTTTCTGATACACAAAAAAGAACCAGTTCACATGAATCATTTGTTCAGGAAACTGACTGCACTGTGTTTTACTAAAAGGTACAATTTATAAGAGTTTGTGAATCAAAATACACTGGTCACAATGGCAGGGAGTACATGGTCTTGGGAATTTAGATAATTAATATTGAGTTTTTTCAAATCATGATTAATTGGAAAAATATTTTTACCCAGTTTGAATGTATGCAGTCTTTTGGGAGTGTATGCAGACTCACCTGTTCCATCTCTTGCTCTTCTTGATGAATCATAACATTCAAAAGACCCTGGAAACGATCCTGTAATAAGGAGAGAGAGAGAGCCTTTATCTAGCTGATGCCGGCCATTTATGAATGACTTAACTGCTTGTACACACATGTACTTGATTTGTGACCCTGTGAATGGACCTCAGACATGTATGACCTTTCCCTGTCCCCAGTGACTGTAATAACCATGGACAAATTTAGCCAGCATAGTGCACACAGGCCAACCGAAGTGACACTGTTACACCACACGTCTAACCCCATTCCACAGCATCTAAATCCTCTCAATGGAAGCAGCTGCCAGAGCAATGAATTTTATGCTTTTTTGTGACTCGTGTAAAAGCAGCTAAAGGCAGAAATTTAATATTTATGCCTTAAAAAGACAGCAGAAACTTGCCTTCTTAGGTTTATTCAAGGCTATTTTAAAGGGCTGTACTGTCACCAAGGCTATGTGTTTACATGACGTACCGTGCCAGAAATGTATTTAGTGCAGGTAAAGTTAACTCACCCTCAGGGCTTGATTTTCCACCTCCATTATCAATTTCTCCTGTTCCTTCTTGCGGTTATGTGTGTCTTGAAGCTTGGCCTTCAAATTGTTGATCTGCATCTGATACTCCATTACTGCAGATCAAATAGAGATTGTGAGCCCTACACATGAGCCCTAGTTAACACGAATACAGTTTAGTCATAGACCCTGTATGTCAAATTGAGCCCTTTTTTCCCTTCGAGAGCTAGTTAATCTGCAAATGCTCATGTAATCAAAGGTCCCAATTATCTGTGAATCCTTGACACTCTTAACTGTGCAAATCCTTCAGGCTGCATAAATACTGAGCACCACCTCTTATGTGCTGTACTCTGAGACAGATCATTCAAAAACCGATATTTCGATTGAGTGCATACACACCAAGACAATGCCTTTTGAATTGTGTATAATATAAAAAAACATGAATGACCTGGAATTTAGAAATGCAGTATTTGACTTACAAAACAAGATACATACCAGTTATAATAGATGTGGTATTATTTGTCACAAGAACATAACTTTTTCAAATCCAATTAAGCGACCTACCTAGACAGCATTTTTTAGGCATTGTTGGCACATATGTAAACAACGTATGCAACATATGTACACGGATTCATTGTTTATCTGAATGTAAACAACATATGTAGTTCACGTATGTGATACTCTCCAAAATGGCACCAGGGTGATGCAGAGGAGATGAATTGTTGAATAAAGCTGTTACTCAAAGTATTCTCGAAGCTTCGTAAATTACAGCTGAATCCCTGATGTCCCATGGACTATTTTAATGATGTCCTTACTACATTTCTGGACCTTGATCGTGTTAGGATCCTTGCTGTCTATGGGAGGGTCAGAGAGCTCTCGGAATTAATACAAAATATCTTAATTTGTGTTCTGAAGATGAACAAAGGTATTACAGGTTTTGAACGACATGAGGGTGAGTAATTAATGACAATTTTCATTTTTGGGGAACTATCTGTTTAAGAATGTAAATGTATAGATACAACTTTAGCTTAGAACAGTGCTTCCCAAACCTGTCCTGGAGGCCGCCCTGCATATTTTGCATGTCTCTCTTATCTAACACACCTGATTCCACTCATCAGCTCGTTAGTAGAGACTGCAAGAACTAAATTGGGTGTGTCTGATTAGGGAGACATACAAAATGTGCAGGGCAGGGGGTCCTCCAGGACAGGTTTGGGAAGCACTGGCTTAGAAGAATAGGCTATGTGAACAAAACACATGGTGGCACAGCTCTGAGCAGCATGGCTAATTTTTTCCCAGGTTAAGTGCCAATGTGACATTGAAGGCACCCTGCCAGTTGAGAGACAGAGGGTTGCGGGATGATGCCAAGGTCAGGCATGTCTGTCACTCACTGGTGTGGGTAAAGACACCGCCAGACAACCGGTACACCCATCTGACCTAAATACCGCAGCAGGCTCATCATTTAAATGCTAATCTAGGTCGGCTGTTGTTTGCCTGCTGGTCTGCCTGCCTGTGATACTGAATTGCGATTTAAATTGGGCTTGAGCTGCTGTCCTGATGATGGACTGTAATTGATCAGACAACCCGTGTACCATCATCCTACCGATCTGATTGTTACGGTCATTCTCATCTCTGCTTTCATCTGTCTCGTTCAGTTTCTCGTGGAGCTGCCTGACCATGTCGTCTTCAGTGTCCATGATGTTAAGGTCTTCGTCCTCGTGTCGGTCACCCTCCTCGTCCTCATCCTCGCTGCTGCTGCTGATGTCGTTGAAGATCTCACGCAGCTCGTCGTGTGGGACTAAATTAGAAGAGAACTTTACACAGGGAAAATACAGCTATAAAAGGCAGTCAGACTTGTGAGATCATTCACCTGAAGAGCCGTGACCCTTGTGTCCTGAGGTTCCAGGTGAAGACTCCAAGTTGGACAGAGATAAGCTGTTGTCAGGTTCTTTGGTCTCATCCTCAGCAATCACCTCCCATCCTGACCACATGGTCAAGGTTCATATATCAATAATCCCTTTTCATCCTCTGAGTTTTGTTGATAGGCCATTTTGCTGTTTGTTATATCACTGTTCTGCTGATCTCCACAAATGTATACGTGACTCATGACATTTTTTTCTGTAATGCTGAGCTTAACCGACTCTTCTTCTTGCCAAGGTGCTCCATTTAATTAGTGAGCAAGTATGCCACCTGGTGGCAAGGCTGAGTATGACAGAAAATCTCAAATCTACATTAGTAATGACATTTGCATCTAGCTTTCTTGTGGCACTGGGTTTGCGGCAACATGAAAGGGGGAAAAAAATGCTAGAAATAAAGGATACGAACACTGACGGCTTCAGCGTCTGTGCTCAAGAGCCTCTTCACCTCCTTTTCCACATCGGGAGACTCAATGTACTGCAGGATAAATCAGGTTAGGATTCAGCCCCAAGGAACATGTTCTCAAAAACTGCATGCATTCAGACGCACACATAGTACTAACAGTAGAGGCTGGCTGCACGCCAGAGAACACATTAGTGATTAAAACGGAAGCCGAGCCAATAGCTAGCTGCAAAGTAGCTGAGATTTATTCAAGAGTCAGAGAGAAGGACCTGCCACTCGGCTGCTGTCACTTCAATCAAAGGAGGAGCCAGATTGCTTTCCTGCATACCTTGGTGGTAAATGAAGATGGAATGCTTTATTTATATGTAAATCGTAGCTTCAAGCATTAAGTCATTTATATTTTTCCTTCAAGAGTATTTTTTTTTTTCCTAACTAGAGATGATAAAGGACTGTATAATCATCAGAAAAATCCAAGGAAAAAACAACAACAACAGAATGCTTGAGGAAAACCAAATGAGGTTACCTTCTTCTTCGCTGTCTTCCTGAACCGCCTCTTCCTTGTGTTCTTCAGAGGAAGCGTAACTGGAAGGAGACAGATGTAATTGGATATAAAATGGGTTTAATCATTCTAGCACTGATAGGCTGTCTCAACATTCACTCCAAACCAATTACGGGGAAAGTCCAGTACAGGAGTGGGAGTACTTACTGCCATGATTCCAAACAAATTTCTTGTCTTTGTCCTTGTCTTTCTTTTTGCTTTTGGAGTCTGTGGTGCCTGTGGGCTCCTCTAGAGGGGGGTACAGGTCTCCATCCAATGTGCATACCAGCATCTTAAACAGGAAGGCAGAGGAATTAAGTGTTATGGCCTTGTAGATGCGCTGAAGCTCATTAAATGACTTGTTTTAGTTACTTAAGACTGCAAAGGAGAAACTGAATTTAAGACTCTCTAAGAAACTTCTATCAGCAGATTCTTTTAAAGTCTTACCTGACAGATATCAGCGGTCTTATAGAAGGTCTTTTTGTCAACCGTTTTTAATGACTCCAGGATGCAGGGTAAATCCACTAATTTACACGCTAAAGGGACACGATCCACACGTACAATCCCATGGCGACCATCGGCTAGGAAAATGGTAACAAATTCCATGAGCAATATTTTTGCAAAATAAATTGACAACATTAAGAGGCTTTTTTAAATGTAATGTACTGAAGTAGATGGAAAGTACTTTGTTCATTGTAGTTCATCTGAATTCCTCGCTTGCACACTACTTACCATGTAACTCTATAGTAAACCTGTCTTTCATGTTCATGCTGCTAGACTGAGCAATTCGTCTGACTGTGGAGGCATACTCCTAAAAAACAATCCAAAAATCATTTTAATATGCTGTTTCGGTGCTCAACAAATTTCTTCTTATTATAAATATTGAAAAAAGTAGAGCTGCTTAATAACTTTTGTGGAAACAGTGATGCATTTTTTTCAGAATTCTATGGCGAACAGAAAGTTCGAAAGCACAGCATTTATTTGAAATGGAAAATATTTCACTAACTTTAAATCAATTTATTGTATCCTTGCAGAATAAACGTTTCAATTTATTTAAAAAAGAATTAAATAAATAATCTTACCGACCCCAAACATTTAAAGACTAGTGTATTTAACCTGATATCTTATTACAAATGTAACCTTTTGTCTGTGTCTGATGTCTGACATTAAACGACACTTACAAACAGTATGATGTGTATATTGACTTCTGAATGTACTGTCCATACATTCCTGTGTTCCAGTGTATTCCACACTTGTCTTATTTAATTATAACTGTGCCTTGAAGAATTTTGTTCCTTCATGTATGGTTTAACAACATTTGTCTTGACTGGAAGAATGAACAATGTATATAGATGACACTATATTTGTTTGTAATTTAGGGCTGCAAAATGATTAATCGCATTCTAAATAAAAGTTTATGTTTCCATACTATGTAAAAAAACTGACCTGAGGGAGCCGCAGAACAAACTGACTCTCCAGCTCATGAGGGGCATCTTGTTTGCTTTTGGATCCCACCTTTCCCACTGAAACAGAGAAAAGTCTTGAAATACAATATTTATTCACATTTATACACAAACACGCACGCGCGCACACACATTTGTGGTTATTAAATGTCGATACCTTGTTATACCAATGTAGGCACTAAATAGTTACCACCACGACCTTGAAACTCAGAATATCAGGTGAATACCATAGTATGTCATGACTGACACATCGCATCACTTGTTAGCCTATACCTCTTCATTGCTACTAGAAGACAAATAGAGTGAATTCACTAATGTACGCATGCTAGTAACGTTACCTTTCGTTTTTGAGGTCATCTTTGGTTCCTAATTCTGTTAAAAATAGAAAAAGGCACGCTGTTTGAATATAAAAGCAAAAGGTGTGCAAACTATGAGGCGGTTGTTTTAAAAAAACGGTTAAAACATTTTAGGAATAACACTTCTTTTGGAGTGATACAATACTAAAAAGTACATTAGAATAAAAGCGTGTTAATAAAAATACTCACCGAAATCCGAGAAGCTAACAGGCTAACGTTACATGTACGTTAACGTTAGTGTGATATACAAATAGCGTCAGATAATTGTTAAATATTCGTTTCCTTAAAATACACAGAGAATAAAATGGTTGCAATAGAAAGGTTATCACGAATTAAACACTGCGTAAATACACAGATTTTGAGAGACAGAAACTAAAATGGAACAAATAAATATTGCTGTGCCTCGGCGAACTGTCTCGCGGAAGTTCTGCGTATTTTAGCGCTTCACTGCCACCTGCTGTCGATTGTGTGAAAAGCAGCTGTAACTTACACAGAAACCTGTTAATTCTAGAACATGGAAGAGCAAGTCTATTAACACAATTTCAGAGAATGTAGCGACTGAGCAATTGTGTCGGTGAACACTTATGTCACCATAAGAATAACAATATGATACCAACAAATACAGAAACAATTGTTATAGCATGCATCATGAATAAATAAATATAAACCAAGGATATTAAACGCACTCCCATATGGTCTAGCGGTTAGGATTCCTGGTTTTCACCCAGGCGGCCCGGGTTCGACTCCCGGTATGGGAAGGATTGCTTTTAGTCTTTAAACATGTGGATTACGAGAAAGAAAGAAAAATACAAAACAATGAATAAACAACAAACAATAAAATCAACTAACTGCTAGAGCGAGGCGTTCAAGTAAAAACAAACAAAAAAACTACCGTTCAAACAACAGAAATCCAATTAATTATGTATTTGTATTAAATATTACATTTAAATAAATAAACAATTTGATAAAATATCTACAAAACCAAGCTTTTATCACCTGTCACTGGTGTGTTAGAAATAAAAGAAAGAAAGAAAGTTATTTTATGAGAAAGTAAGTTTCTGTGTTTTTATTTCATCATGTCTGTACAATAGGTTTTAGGTCCTAAAATATGTAATATTCAAGAAGTTTATAGGAAAAAAAATATTTTTAATATATGAAAATTTTGAAAGCTATAATGAGGAAATACTACAGTTAAAAGTCTGAGAACAGTTTATCAAATTTAGTTTAAATAGGTAAATCCCCTGACCAAAAATAAATAACACTATTACCCCTGAATTCCCCAAACAGGCTATTCCGATAAAGGGCAGGGCAGATTAAGGGGTCATCTAAATTAGTTTTCATCACAAATTAACGGTCAGTATAATGAAGGGGCTGTCTGAATTTATTTGAGGTAACAGTTTAACGCTCACTCACTTGCGGGACAAGGACACTACTATGCAGGCGACATGGTATGATCGCCTTATAACAAAAGCGACGTTTTACTGCTATAATTACGTTAACCAAAATCATTTGTAAATCCGGTAATGTATTGTGCAATGAGGTTGTGGATTATATTGTTTATACACAACGCGCATATAAAATGTTAATTGATAAAAGAACTGAAGATGTCTCTGAAAAACTAACGTTAGTGCTATTCACATGAAAATTAGTCACAACTGTCTAAAAACGCTGCTCACATAAACAAAGTATGATTCGTCGAGAAGGCGCCGACGTCACCCATCCCACCTACTACCCCAGAGACGCGTCACTTCACTGACTACATGAGAGCGTTTAGTTTGACGCTTCGCTCGCTTTGCAGTGTAGACTCGGAACCCTGGACCAATCGCTTTCGAGGGAAAATGTGAGCGCAAGGAATTCCCCACGCAGTGAAAACAGTACAACCTTATGTTAGGCAAACGAAAGCGGCGAAGCTCGAGTAGAGCTTCAAAACAATGAGCTTTTAAAGAAGATTTGTCTTTGCAAAAGAGGATAACGTTACTTCGGTTTAACAGAACTGAACCGGGAAGTAGGATTCAGATGATGACAGATTGCTCAGGAATTGTTTGATTGAAATGATCGGAGTGTGTCACTTTCCCCACACTAACATTTAAACGAGTAAAATTATGGCACGTTAAGTTGAAGGTAAGTGTTTGTAAAGTTTGCACTGTCTCTTGACCTTGTTCTAAATGCTATTACTTAAGATATTACAGCTTTTTTAAATTAGTTATTGGTGAATTCGAGATTGTAGGATGGCTTTTAGACGTTTCTCTTTGTGTGTCTGACTACAATGTTTTGAGTGTGCAAGCACTGTTTATTTTATTCAGGTATACACGGAGCCTCTTGGATTTGCTGACATTCCATAAACTACCATATGTTGTCATCATTCTGATCTCATATGACTGTTCTGATCTGAATAGTCCCCGGGATAGCTTGACCCACTGCTCTGTTGTGCCCTCCTCCATAAATGTGCACTGAGTTGTTCCAGCATGATTGCGGGCATGTGACTATAATGACTGGTTCAGTGTGAGAATCTCTTGTTTCAGGCTGACATTGCTGGTCAAGACACTGTATGGGCTTCACATGAGTGTGAACAATCAGTTATCCAGTCCTCAGTGCTGGGGCTTGTGGTGCATCAGTGTTTTCATCCAGACCAGGACTTGTTTGTGGATGTTTGTCTTTGTCATTTGCACTACTTGTTGTAACCAAGTACATAAATTAGACAAGGCTTGGAGTAAAAATGCCACGACAAGAGTGAATAAAATACCATTGATGTGTGGGCAAAAGTGCTTTTTATCTGATATAACAGTGACCAGGCAGTTATGTAAAACATATGCTAGCCAATCATTTGTTGTGTTGTCATATCTAGTGAATTATTTACAGATTTTGGTGTAACCATCATAACTGTTTAGTATGTAGTATTTACTTATTTGTAGTAAAACTAAGGAATAAGGTTAAAGTGACTTGAACAAATTGTATTTCAGACTTTGCTGAGATACTTATAATATGTAGCACTTAGTGTCTAATTTCATATTGTAACAGAGTATCAAATCCATCTGCTGGTGTTGTAAACTCATTTGGTGTGATGTTTTTCTTTATTTGTGGTTTGATGTCTCACCCATTGTCTAACTTTCTAAATGGTTGCCAGATGTTTACATTTTTTTGGGATACAAAGCTCCCCTGTGAGACATTCATATTGAAGTTTGGCTGCAGTGTTCTCAGCATTCTGGCCATTGGGAGGTGCTGGGGTCAGGGAGTATACTTGTGTCCTCCTGCTTTGGGAGTTTGTGTTATTAGTCAGCTTGTTTCATCCAAAAATGTTATCAGCCGATTCTGAGACCCCCTCCCAGACCTCGCACACCCCAGAGGACTTTAGATAGCTGGAAATTCCAGTCTTCTGAAACTAATTATCCTCAATGAGAGGCTCTAAATATACCCCTTAGTTGGTGCTGTCTTGAGTCTTTTCTTTCAGAAATACAGTCCTTGGTACTCCCCCCTTTTCTTGTTATGGCTTTGTGTTTCAGAACTCATGCCCAAAGACCCTATTGTGCCTTTGAACTGGATTGCCAGAAGGCACAAAGGGGCTTTCAGATGTTCTTTCTGCCTCTTTTAGCAGATGAGACACATGGCTTGAGATAGAATGACTATGAGAGGTATGTGGGGAAACCTCTGTGTAGGGAACATCCCCAGTGTTTGCTGTAGAATATGTGGCTATGAAAGTGACTCCCGTGTGAATACAAAACCAAGTCAAGGAGAGTTATCCTAGGGCAGATTGACCCAGCTCATTCCACTCTGCTCTTGGCCTACAGAAAAGCACATGAGATATGACTTAATGGGCTAGCTATTGATTTGTCTCCACATTTGAAGACATCAGTCTTTATAAACTCGGTATCCAGGAACTGCATCACTAGGGCATCGTCAGCTGAGAGCTTGATGCAACATGAGCCGACTCCTTGCAGACAGACTACAAGCATCAGCAAAGATATCTGGAGTGTGCTATAGTGTGCCTATTATGACGCCTCAATTTTCTTTGTGCAAGCCTTCACCGTTCATTGTCATACGGCTCACAGTATGTGCAGACAATGGATTGAGTAATTGTCTGTTGGGTAACTCCTCAAAATATATCCCCATAAATCTCTTAAATATGGCTTTTAGTTTTAGAATGCTGACAAGAACAAACCAGATGATATGTCTCTGTCATATAATGGGTTGGTAAAATGTTGAGTCAGTAGGTCTCCACAAGGTGGTGGTGTTCATATATTAAGCTCAACAATAATATACTTAATTCATTTATAGAGCTGTCATTTGGCCTTTTAGGCCAATGCTGCCCTGCCACTGAAATTGATTAATTGATGCTTGAGATTCTTTTTTATTCCATCCTTTTAAACGTTTTGTTTTTCTAGGATATGCTCTTTTTTTGTTGTTGCAAATTCTACTGGTTTGTCACCAAGATAATGTTATCAAGCTTGCTAACATAAACAGTTATGTTTTGATGAAAGTGCAAAAATAATGTTCATGTCATCAGAAAAAATGTGTTGAAAACTTCAACCGAATCAGCTAGTTTAGTTAGTATGGAGTTAAAATATATGTATATTAATGAAAAATATAAATATTTCTAGCAAGCATAAAAAACATCATATATATGAATCAATTATACAGAAATAAATCATTGTTGTTGACACATATAGTGTCCTGTATAGACACAATATCAGTCATTAGTTTCATTGTTTGTAATATTACAAACAAAGGTTGTACTCTGTTGTAAAATGTCTTTCAGTTGAATTTATTGTTAAAATAAAAATAAGGAACTGCTACTACTGTATATGGGAAAGGGCAACATATTAGTTTAATGGAATATAACTTCTGTTATGAAATTGTAGAAGTTATCAGCCTTTTGCAATTTGCACTGTTCCTCGTATTAATTACATACATTGTTGACAAATAGTTCTTGGTGAAGTAAGAAGTCGAGACGGGTGTCTCACACATTATTATGTTTCCATAATCCGACAAATCATTTTTATTTGAAACCTGTTTCTGACAAATTTCCTTACTGTTAGCACAAGTATGTAATTCAGAAAAATACCTTGTTCTCTGTTTGCTTTCCCATTAGATTAATATTTAGGTTAGGGTAATATTATACTGCTGTAACCTTGCTGCTCAGATGGCAGCCAAATATGTGGGAGTCTTATTAAGCAAGGCATTATAGAGACACAAGGCTGTCTGCCTTTGTTTTGACTGAAGATAGACAAATATGGAAAGCTTGGGTATTTTTTAGCAGGCAAATCTTATTGCTGATGTTGGGAAGAGGTGGAAGGTTTGCTCCAGTTTGTTACATTGACTGAACTTTCAATATAATTAGAGAGAGTTTTATACAGTGGCTTTAAATGAGATTGTACAATTCATGTTTTCTGGTCCCTCACTGTTTGAGTAGACCTCAAATGACATTCTAATATTAGTTTTTATTAAAAGTCAATGTGTAGGGAAAAAAGGAACGTGGGATGTTGAGTACATTTTCTTAAGTGTGTTTGAGATGTAGATGGTCCATTAAAGGGGCAGATGGGACTAATTCATCCAGCTGATTTACACTTGAGAGTAAAAGCTGTCTAACGTGTGAAGTATCATGGCACATTAAATGAGAGTCTGTTAGTACTGTACATCATCGCTAGTGCGCCTCAGTCCAGTGAAACCTTCATTCAGCTAATGTCTCGCTAGACAGGGATGAAATAAAGCAATCAAAGTAAAAATACTATACCTGTTTACTTATTTATTTTGTTTATTATTTTAATGGAAATTTTAGAACAATTGGTCGTTCCTCCCTCAGGCTTGGACTTAAATTATTTAAGTAAACTGAGACATTAGGCATTCATCTAGCTTAATGCTTTCCAGTGTCTGGTCCTCTGAGAGAAAACATACTATTCGACCATTTAAGCTCTAAAACAGCGCCCGCAACCATCATTAGCAGCTCAGCTTATGTTGTATTTTACTATAATGTGAGTGAAAGGCACTGGCAATTTCACAGTCGGAGATAAATTCGTTTGACTGTTAAAGAATTAGAATTGACTTTAGTGTCAAGTGTCTCAGTGTTTTTATATTGTGTTTATCTGTATGGCTCTGGTCAATACTCTCCATCCACATATGTGTGATTTGAACTGTCTGGAATGTTGGCCTTGCTCTTTGTCTAATGTTTAATTGGTTGAGGTTCTGTATGGATCGTATACTGGGATCGTAAGGGATAGTTACTTTCTAATGCAGACTAAATAATGTTCCACTCATTAAAAGACATGATAAATTGATGTCTTGATGGCATTGTTATATTTGTGGTGTAAATTCAATATTTTTTCCTGCATACCAGAATAATTTTGCTAACATTATCCAGCACAAACAATCTACTCAGGTTTTAATTTTTTTTATGTTTAAGGGACAGTTAACCCAAAAATGAAACCTGTTTAAAAAAAAAAATGGAACAAAAAAACCCCAACATATTTTGATTAATCTTGCTCTCTGCAGCACTTATGACATTCTTCAACATTTATTCTGTTCGACAGATAAAAGAAAGTTAGTCGTGGTCAGAATTTTTGACACCTTTGGTAAAAATAATCAAATAAGGCTTTGAAAATAAATCTTCATTGTTAATCCTTTTGATCTTTTATTTTTTTTAAATAACAAAAACCTAACCTTTCATTGATGTAAAACAAATCTCATCATGAAATAAATGTTTTTCTCAAATACACATTGGCCACAGTTATTGACACAACTAGAAATTATTATGAGTAAAATATCTCTGAAGTATATGTGACCATGGACCAAAGAAACAGTCTTAAGTGTTAATTTTTTACAATTGCGATTTTATACTACCCATGAAAGCTAAATAAATAAGTTTTCCATTGATGTATGGTTTGTTAGGACAATTTTTGGCCGAGATACAACTATTTGAAATTCTGGAATCTGAGGGTGCAAAAAAATCTGAATATTGAGAAAATTGCCTTTTATAGTTGTCCAAATGAAGTTCTTTGCACTGCATATTACTAATCAAAAATGAAGTTTTGATATATTTACGGTAATACATTTACAAAATATCTTCATGGAACATGTTCTCTACTTAATATAATGATTTTTGGCATAAAAGAAAAATTGATAATTTTGACCTATAAAATGTATTTTTGGCTATTGCTACAAATAGACCCCAGCGACTTAAGACTGGTTTTGTAGTACAGGGTCACATATTCCCTTTCATATTTACTGTGGTTTTTAGCATACAAGGGTGACTACAAACTTTTTTTGTTCAGCCATGGCTTCCACAGGAATATAAATATGAGGGAAAACAAAGGGCAAATTCACTTGCTCATCCATCACAATGAGGAAAATCAAATAACATAGTTTTGATGTGCAAGGAAATATTGCCTGGAAATATAGCCCGGAAGAAGACTCGTCTAAACTATCTAATGCAAGGTGAGGAGAATAGCTTGAGTGGCCAAACACTGTCCCAGGATCATAGCTGGAGAATAGCAGAAAATAGTTGAGTTTTTTGGCAGAAAACACACAAGATGGGTTTGGTGCACACAGGGGTAAAAAAGTACCCCATGTGTACAATAAAATATACTGCTGTATCTTTAATGTTATGGGCCTATTTTTCTGCCAGAGGTCCTTGATATCTTGTTCATATGGAATGATGGATTCTATCAAATATCAACAGATTAAAAATCAAAACCTGCTTTAAAAAAAAATATATTTTATAACAGGCCATCGTATCTTTCAACAGAACAATGATCCAAAAACAAAAATTAAAACTGGGCCATTGATCATAAATCAAAGCTCCTGCCATGGCTTTCCCAGTCCTCAGAACTAAACTCCATAGAAAAGGAGTGCGGTGAACTGAAGAGAAGCACCAGCATGGACCTGCAATGGTCTCTGATCTCTTGTCTGGTGTTCTTCAACCTCTTCAGGCATTACAGGTGAAAACTCAGAGTTATCTTGGCAAATGGAGGTTTAGAAAAGTATTCAATAAAATGGTGTCAAGAAAAAACTTTTATTCATAATTTTGTTATTGTTTTACTTCAGTGAAAGGATTAAGTTTTTTTTGTGCATTTTTAAATAAAATATCAAAAGGATTAACAATGCAGATTTATTTTCAGAGGCTTCTTTGTTTGTATTTACCAAGGGAGTCAATAATCCGGGCCATGACTGTAGGTTTCTGAACAACTTGAATAAATGAGAGTCAATGATGACAGAAGTTTCATTATGAATTTGAATCAAACTGTCAAAACCGCTGAGAATTATGAGCTGTTCTAAAACTAAACATTAGTTTTATGACAGTCAAGATGGTCTTGCTTAATTCCACCTATAATATTTTCCATATTACCTAACCGGTAGTTAGAAATGTACACAATTACAGTGATAACAAATCTTAACTCCGTGGAGCTGAGGGTTAATATATTAAACTTGTAATGGCAGTCTGAATTGCTGGAGGCGTTTCTTTTTCATTAGGAGTGTCTTTATTTACCTGTTAGAGACGTGGACACTTTATCACATATTGTGTGTCATGGAAGGAATGACTCAGCTTCTTAGTGCAGTAACGGAATTTCCTTTGAAACTCCCCCTATCCCACTTTACTTCCACTCGTTTCTTACTGAGGTCAGGATCTTTCATAATCCCACATCTCTCATCATTCTTAACTGACAGGATTTCTCAAGGTTTACTAGATGTAATCTTTTGGTCCACATTCACATTTACAAATGATGTTTCCTTGGAATCATGTGGATTGTGGGGTGGCATTCAATTAACCTTTACTTTGTCAGTGTATTGAAGCATGAACTGAATTCTGGTCACCAAGGACTTCAACAGGTCATTTCTTTGTGGTTAAAATTCTTGGTAAAGCTAATTTAAAATCAGCAAAACATTGTTTTTCATCCACATACAGGCATGTGTTTAAAACCATAATTCCTACAAGACACCATATTCTAGTATCTTCCTCATACATTGACTTCATGGCACTTCTGTCTGGATTTAATTGGATTGCTGCCTTTTTCTCTTGCCCCTTGGTCCTTTGAGGACAGCCCTTAACCAGGATGCTATGGAGGGAGGGCTTTTCTTTCTGCACAAAGCCTCTTGAAGCAGTCAACACCTGACCTCAGTTTCTCACAAACAACACGACCAGCCCTGAGAAGTGCTTTGTCTTTGTCGATTATCTCAAGGCTATGCCTATTTTTGGATCTGTTCTTCTAATATGCCACTGTTTTCCATCTTACAGTGATGTAAGTCATATTATAAAGGGTACCGTGGAGTTCCGTTGCATCACCGATAATAAGACATTTACAAGTTATTTAATGTTCTCACTACAAACTGTAGCATTTTATATCAAGACAGAACATGCCAGCTGGCTAGAGTAAATTGACTTTAACCTAGGAATGAGTGTACATTAGCATTCCTGAGAGCACTCAAGCCACAGTTATATTTTTATGTCAGCAATTCATTTGAAGTAAATTTATAGGAGACGAAAAAAAAAATCTACTCCGGACATGGGGAAATACCAAAGTGTGCCATCTACATTTTAAAACCGGCACACAGCAGAAAATGAGGCCTTCTTGTGGCTCGGCTGTGTTTAGCTTGGACCCAGTCATGCAGCGCTAGTAAAGGCAAGTGGGCTGATTTTATTTTTAGGCTGTATAGGAAAGGTGTGTCTCTGAACTTTGTCAGAAAAGACATGTGATCAGGGTCTGGTAGCTGTGAGGACAACGGAATTCTCTCAACACTCTGTAGAGAAAAAAATATTCTTCATTAATTTTTAATTCTTCATTAATTTCTTTGCTGTTTATTTATATTGTAGTTTGAATTAAATTACTCACACATAATTTATCCAAGGTCATAATTGTATACAAACAAACAAACAAACAAACATTATAATACATTAATCTATAACATCTAATTTTACTAATTAGACAATGACAGTCATTTTGAACAGCCTTTTGTTTCCATTGAGGCAAATATGACCTGTTCGTCTATTATTTCATGCATACAAGCCAATTTGTTTGAACAAACAGGTTTATTTTATTATGATTAGATATAATTTTACTATGTATTATGTGTTTATTGAGTGCATTTCTAGGGAAACACTTATATTAAATGCAAATCTCATCTCTTTGTGCATTTATTTCAGTGATGTGGAGCCTGTTGGACTTGTTTGATGTGCCCCATTTGATGTCACAGATGGTTTATATATCTTTTGACATGTCATACGTGTTGTTGGCATAGAAGGGCAGGTGCTTGCCATGTGTTTACACACTTTCCATCACATTCTCATGAACATAATACCCAGCACTCCACCTCATGATCCTTATTTTTCTCCCTTTTCTTACCTTTTCTGCTTCCTTGTAAAATCCTCTTTAGTCTGTAAAGGATGGTGTTTATGCAATACATAATACTATGGCTTCGTATTCTTAAGCTAGTTGAGAACACGCCCACTAGGCAGAAGGTTGCCCAAGAGGCCTGACTGCTTTTTTTTTTTACACCCCAACAGTTCACCAGTACAGTTAATGTTTTCTCAGAGAGATGCAGGTAGTTGCCAGTAAGCCCTAACATAACCGACACTGTAGTTGGCAAAGTGTCAATTAAATGACTATTTGTCTGTTTAGAGTGCATTCACTGTCCCATTTACTTGTCTAAATGGTGCGTTGACAAAACCCACTGCACTTCAGCGCTTTTCACTAAGCCACGCCATGCCACAGACCCTGGCTTCCTGTTTGTCAGCTGGATTGTCTCAGATAAAAATGCTTGACAAGGGTTATGGCCCCATATGCACAAAAATAGCGTGAAAAAACCTAATGTTAGATTGACATTAATTTGGTAGCTTGGTCACTTCAATAGGGGTATTTGGCGCAGAGGATGTCATGTCGTCCCAATCCTGTAAGACTTTCTTTCTTCTGTGGAACGTAAATATATTTTGAAAAATGTCTTGCTGTTTATTTGTGCAATCCAGTGTGTTTTTTTTTTTTACCCCATTGGGTTTCATGGTATGGCTCTTCAGTTCTTCAAGATATAATTTTTGTGCTCCACAGAAGAAATTCATACGGGTTTGGAACAACATAAGGGTGTGTAAATTATGATTTGGGTGAACTATAACTTTTATGCTGAAATATTGTAATATAGCTGAACCAAGCAGCAGAGTTACTTTCTGTACTTTCCTCTTTGGTTGGAAGAACGTGGTGACAGAAATCAGTGGTAGGGCCTCAGATGAATTGGAAGTGTTTCTCGTCGGTGTTCTTTTCATCTGCGCAACCAGGTGGGGCGGCTCTTCCAGTTTTATATCGCATGGCCTTTTTATGGGGTGTCATATAGCTTGGAGGGCCACTCCCATTTCACCTTCTCAAATAAAAGCTCTGGCACCACTCAAACAAGAACTACAGAAAGATCTAGTCAGTTGGTGTACATTTAGCTTTCGATGTCCTTGAAACATCTCATTTTGAAACAGTCATTTGAAACAGCATTTCATCTTGGTGGAATTCCCCATGCTTGCTGTACTCTTGCCACGTCTACGTCGAGCTGATGAAAACCTTTACACTCTTACCCAGTCTTGTGTTACCCGTCTCGCATAGCTCAAGGTGTAGTCTGATTGTTACATTGTCCAGGTTTCCCCTCCCCCACTGCACACGCTAGCCAATCGAAACTGCAGCTAGAGCTCACCTGAACTTATTTGCATATTAGCTCTGCCCTTGCAGCTGATTGGCCCCATGCTGAAGTTCTGTTTTACAGCCTGTCTGTCAGTGGTTGCTTGGGGGATGAGTCACAGTGAGAGAGAGCTTTGCTTTGCAGTACTTCTCCTTTTTAAAGATTTCAGCCCGCTGCCATTGCCCTCCCCTACGCTGTTCTCATTTTCGCTCTATCTACCACTAAAGTGAGTGGGAGAGGCAGAGGGCAGGTCAGTGTTCAACACCTTGAGCATGCCATTCGATTCGCTTTAGACACACCCTTGGATTATTATTTTTTCTTTACTCCCATCAACGTAACTCTTTTTTTTTTCAAAGATTATATCTTTATTTTTCCAAAATTTGTATGTTTTCCACCATAACCATGGAGTTTGACATGAAACCCCTGAACTTTAAGGTTAGTGTCCATTTGAAATCTTTTTGATGTAATAGTATGGTGTTGTAGATCTGTTAGCGCCAAGTATCTGTTGTCTGCATTCTTAACTTTGTAAGCATTATTCATTGTTTATTACATATACAGTC
This sequence comes from Gymnocypris eckloni scoliostomus, assembly GCA_027564155.1. Taxonomy (NCBI): domain Eukaryota; kingdom Metazoa; phylum Chordata; class Actinopteri; order Cypriniformes; family Cyprinidae; genus Gymnocypris; species Gymnocypris eckloni. Next base: position 21,225,970 of record CM050426.1, read on the forward strand.
CTACTCTTATATGCAATATACATTGTGTTTATTATGAAGTTACATTGTCTGATTTTGTAAAAAAAAAAAAATGGTCAGCACATAAACACAGTATTTATATACAGCCCGTATTACGGTGCACCCAAACAGTTCAATATCTTTGTGTTTGGTTTATATTTAATAATCATCTATTGGTCGCAGGATCGACAATTATATAACAAATTGCTTCAGACGAGTGTAAAAACAGGTTTAGCGCCATTTTTCTTACGTGAGAGACCGCTTTGCAGTCATACAAATCTAACAAAGCATATTTCTTATATAATAAGTGGTATTTAAAAGTTTATAGCAAAGTAATTTTGCAAAGTATCATTGCCTTATATGGGTACCGAGAGTGAGGTAGGCAATCATGTTTTGTAAGTCTATTGACCAAGCCCATACGACGGAGTGTGTTGCAGTGTCAAAATATACTTTTCATTTACATCTTTGCCTGTTTTAGTCATATGCCTACAAAGTTGCCAATGACACACAATGTATATAAATAACCTCAGCACCAATGTGCTTTTTGTTAGCGTAAGTGATGGTTTTGCTGTTATAGTGTCATTGATTCCGTTACGTGGGCTTGTAGATTTCAGTTTGATTTTAGACTGGCTTATCAGGCCTCATCATTGCCATGAAACCTGGTCTGAATGTTGCTCATCCTGTTGTTTTAAGAAACCTCAGAATCTCATTGAGAGGAGAGTGACAAACAACTCTAGTCTTTGTCCCTGAGCACCTCTTTTTGCTCTCTCTTTTTTAAAGATACAACCCTCAAAGAACGTCATTTTGCCTGAGCTCTCCACGTGTAATTATGCCTGACACCATACTTACTGTAGTAACTTGTGTCATCTCCATGGTATGCGCTGAGACTAGCTTGTAAGTAGCAAGGCAACCAGTCTCCTAGAGAAAACAGTACTTTTTTGGACATGATTATGTTCAAACATGTGGTCAAGAGTGATGTTGAAAGAGTTTTAGGCAAGTAGTAGTATCTTGGTTGAAGTTACAGATGGTCAAATGGGCACTGTCCTTTGATAACTGTTTATGTTTTGGTAATATTTTAAACTATTTCAGCTAGTATGATATTAAGGTTCTTATATGTATTATTATTAATGCAAAAAGAGCACAAAGTACAGTACATACTTTCTATTCAATCAAATTCACATGTGAAAGTGTTTTGGTGGAGGTCAGAAAACTTGGGACTTCTAGGGAATTTTCCCCCACCCTACACACCCTACGTCACATGCCCTCAGGTGTTCAGGACAATATCATATTTTACGTTAATAGTCTTATCTCGTCAGACCCCCTGTTAGGCTGGAGATACCAACATCACTCACGTCATTATGCCCCCCACCCGGCCGTCCCTGATTTGTATTGTAAATGAGCCAGGGCACCTGGAGTTGGCTAGTAGTCAAACACAGGCCCCTTTGCTGTGGATTGTTTTGTTTGGGGCTTCTATTCAGGCCTGAGTTTCTGTCACAGTTGGCAGTGAGGAGGTTGTGTCAGGTTGGCTCTTCACATAAAACAGCGTCAACAAGTCCCTGCCTGTAATTGGATCATTAGGTCCTGCTGAACAGGAGGGGTGGACCAAACTGATCTAGCTGGTCTAGCATGGAGAACAGAAGAGGGCTGGGCTTGAGAAAGAATATTTGTCCTTTTCCTGTCATAGCATTGTGTAGCGTGGATGATTTGAGAGCTGTTGCTGAGGCTCATGTTGCAGACTATGGTTTGTTAGTCTTTCAGTTTTTTCAGTAATTGAGTTTTAGAATGAAACCTTTGACATGGTAGATTGAAAACTGGAGGTTTTGAGGACATCTCTGAGGTTTCTTTGTCCGCTTCCCTTCATATAGCAGCTTTTGAGGGTTCTTGAACCACGTTTTTAGAGAGATCTTAGCATTGGTGATCATGGAAAAGTGCTAGTTTGTCAATATTAACATAATACTCTAAAAATGATCGTCAAAGTTAAAGCTGAATTCAATTTAAATATAATATTATGTAACCATGACTCCAGAATGCAAAAATCCCAAACTATTTATAAGTGAAAAGTTTCATGAGATCACCATATGAGATGGCAATCATTTCACCGTTGGGTATGTTTGAGTTTTTACTCAAAGCAGTAGTGTTCTGCTAAAATAGTCCAGCCAGTCATTCCTTTGTTGATATGTTGTTGACTGCTTGGGCAGATTTGCATCACGTTTTCATACTGCTCTCCCAATTTCCATTGAGCAACACACATTCTCTGTGTCGAAACGGTCTGATTCCTGAAACAAGCTCAGACTAGCACATGGTTCTCAGGTACAAGATATAGGCTACTAGCAGAAGATTCACTATCACAGATGATTAAATCATATATCTTTTTTTCTGTATCAACTTAAAGAAAATTAGAGAATATTTTGAGAGAATCAGCTAATTTGTATTTGACCTATGCAAACAACTAGAGATAATACTTTTTTGTCCAAAGCATATATAATATAAAAGTTTAGGAAAGAAAATGTAACAAGTGGTCAGTCAGTTTAGCCAAGAAAAACACATGGTCTTGGTATAATAAGGAAGAGTGGCCTGCAATCTCTTCTTGGAAATGCCCTTTTTGTTGAAGTTGACGACTCCCACCCACCTGCTACCCCCGTTTTGTTTTTGTCTCCAGATTTGGTGGGTGATGTTTCACTGAATCTGCCCACTGAATGGGTTCTTTCTGTTGTTCTAAAGTGGAGACTGTCCATTTACATCACGTTTCCCAGGGCATAGATTATACCAGGTTTTACTTTGGTCATAAAATATAACCAAATGGTATATCCCCCTATAGTAAGAACATGAATTGGTTGAAAAGCTAGAATCAGGCATTTCTACAGAAAGTCAACATTCAGAATTTTTGAATTTCAGAAAAGAAATTTGAAACACTTTTTTTCTCTTTTCAAAGTTGAGGACTGTGTTGAAATTTTGTTAAGTTAGGATGACTAAACACAATTTTTATCATCAAATGTGTCTTTGTGCTTCAAGCATGTTGGCGTCAGAAAATGCATTTCACTTCACTTATTATCATTGTTGTATCTCACCAGAGATGAGCTACATGTCACATGTTCACTGATGACTGATATGTCAGACCACTTCCCATGTAAACCACACGACTTAGTCTTTTTAGCTTAGAGTGTATTCACTAAATTGGTCACAAAACATCACGTAGTCAAGCATCTCATGATAAAGGGCTACAAAAAAAATAACCAAACAACCAAAAGCACCCATTAACGACTGTATTGAAATCAATCTTATGAAACCACGCATTGCAAACACTGTGTTTTCCAGAACTACTTTCTTTTGTTAAAGCATTTGCAAGTTCCTCTTTTGATAGAGGGGCCTCTGTCTGTTTGTAACCTGCTGTACCGCCACATTTGAATCAAGTCAGCCGCCTGGCATTCTCATTTAAGAGGAAAGCTGGCAGCATTGCGCCCTTCCAGACTCAAAGTGAAATGGATGACATATTCTCATTTGCACCATGCAATAAAAACATTTACTGCTTACACCAGTTTAGTGTGGAGTCCATCCAGAGTCCTGGGTGCTTGGGCCCAGACATTTAATCGTTTTTTTTCATCTTGCGCTTTAGTTGCACAGGTGTATGTATGTTTGTGGTGCTGACAAGTACTTAGGAGATCAACCAGATGAGGAGAAGTGGTTACCTCTCATATACAGAGAAGAGGCAACCCCTGTGTCTAATATTCTAGTCTGTCTTGTAAACAACGAGAACCCAGGTCAGCCATGTGACTGTTATCATTATGACAATTCATCGCTTTTCATAGGAACAGCTCAGGGCAGATACCAGCCTTGAAATGCAATTACATGCAATTCAGGCTCACAAAGGTTTCAAAACAAAGAGCTTCACAATTTAAAAGTTGTGAACAGAAGCTACCATTTCGCAAGGTCTAAAGCAACATGTGTGGTGAGCAGCTAAGCGAGGATCTAGCGTTTTAGAGAAACGCACACAGGCTTTGAACATGCTGTGGGCGGTTGCGTCTAACAGAACATTAAACCACAAGTCACAGCTCTAAAAAGACTTGCTAATGAAAATGTGTTAGTTTCTGTGTGAGGCTTTTTTAAAATTTGGATCTATGATAATGATGTGAACTATGGTTCGTGTGTACAGCATCTTATCATTGAATGATGCTCAAGCTGTTGGAAATGAAAACATCAAGCATTTATATTTTCTTTAGGAGATTCTAACGACAATTAAAAAAACATATTTTAGGCTAGTATATGGAGACAACATTTAAATTACAATGATATTTGAATGGTTAAGGTTCATGGAAGTTGGTGGTGCAGTATAATTGGATGGTTAATAGGTGAAAATGTGTCAAGTTTAGGAACACGGCATCCTCAGTTAGTCACACATTACATCAGCCAGAGGAAAGTTTACTCACAAATTCTGTAATCACATCACAACCTATGAGGCTGACTAAAATAATCCCTTAAAAAACGGAAAAAAAAAATCTGTTTAACTCAGTGTGGTTGGAAGGTGGTCGCAGCAGTGTCATATTTTAGCTGTGTAAAATTGAATTCCCAGAACCCTGGAGACCCATGGAAACTTTACAGACCTGAGGGTGTCATTTACCACCCCCACATCCAAAAATGTGTGTTCACAGGTTTACTTTATATGCAGTTATTGTTTAAAGGTTTTTATTATAATAAATTTTCTTTTGTGACTTGTCCTTGTATATACATAAATATCATGGACATTCTGTATGACCAGTCATTTCACAATAAAAATAAAAATAATGTAAAATAATTTGCACCTTTGTAAGATCTAAAATGAAAAGGATCATTGCCACGTGACATTGGGTTTGCTATGAAGGTACCAGTTTATTTCAGTTCAGGCCACAGATTGACCTAATTGTTTGAAAAATAACTGTTCACTGGTTACAGTCAGCTAAAATGCAAACTTGTTTGGTGTGATGTTCAAAATGACCTTCTGGCAGAAGTATTTGAAATTATAGTTTATTAAAATAAACTAAAAAATAATTAATTCTGAAAAATACAAGACATTAAAAGAGAAGTGATTTGAAGTGCTATCAACAACGGTAAGTAATACACTTAAATTGGATAATTTCTATTTGAGTAGACTAATAGTTTTTTATGTTTAAACAATTATTTATGCACACACACACATTTAAAAATGTTATACAATTCATATCTTGTTATCTGGCTTTATTTTTCATCCTCAAATGCCAGCTACTCATTGTATCTGTGTCATATCACTCAACATGCTATAGGTCACCTCACAACCTGTTTCTTGGCAACAGCCACTTCTTGTTTACATTTTCATTGTGAGTCTCATTTAGTGTTCACAGTCCTCAAGAGATATTCTGTCTATTGCATACGCACAAATTAGTGCCTTGTTATTGTTGGTACCTTGCAGTGAGCGTAAATGCTTTAGTATCAGATTCTGCTGATTTGATGGAGAACTGTGTTTTCACTGACTATTCACTCGATTGTTTTGTAGTTCAGGATATCGTCACTATCTGTAGATTTGAGATGATTACTAGCATATTTCTTTTTAAGCTCCGTCATTAAAAGACTCACATATTACTGTTGGGTTTTCTCATCTCGTTGCTATCATGAGCAAACGATGGCACAACAAAGGCCAGCGTTCCTTCTCAAATATTGACCTGAATAAAACCCAACCACCAGCATCTGCATCCCGCCTCCTCACGAACCGACAAACAACGACAGCAAAATGGCAGTTCATAATCTCTCTCCCATCACTGATCTCTGAAAGTCATTACAGCTATTCTTTATCACCCTATTCCTCTCTTGTTTCTTGTATTGAGAGATTTGAATGGAGGGATGGGGGAAGGGGAGTGTTATTTTATTGTGGTGTCTTTATTGCGGTGGTGTTTGTTTTGCGCTGTTTTTTCCGCAGGTTATGAGCTGCACAGGTGAAGCCCAGGCACACATTCACATCAGCTCATTCAAACATTTCCAGCAGTAAATAGGTACCGTATCAAGAGTACATGCTATCTGTGTAATTAATTGTAAAGAAAATGGTTGATGTATGTACTATATTTCATAACATTGAGAATGTTATTCTGGTTCAGCACATGGAAATGTGACTTTTGCAACAGTTTCAGAAGAGTTAGATCATGGGTTGAATATTTATATGCAATTAGTCAGTAGTTGGTAAAAAGAGAAGTCCTCCTATACACCCTCCCCATGGGTTTTATTAGCCAGCATGAATCTGAAAGCTGTCTAAACATATCACTTACTGTCCTGTGGACTCATCAGCCTCTTGCAGAATAATAACAGCATATATTACCACAATGGAATAATGGACAATACCACACCAGGTTGGTAAGAGCAGTTTGTTTGGAAGTTTAATAAACCTGTGCTATTTTGTAGATACAATTTGAATTATCTGGTTGGATTATGCGTTAATTTCAGCTCTGAGTATATACTGGGTCTCATTTCATAATGTGTTAAATGCTTATTACTGAATATAGGTTGACTTTTTTTTTTACTTAGTCTGCAGCTTTATCCAATTTAACTGATATATAATCACTTTATGTGAATGTAAGTGACCTCCTTTCAGGATGCAGCCAGTCTTGCATATTGTCGTAGTCGACACCACATGACGTGACTAGAAATTAAAACTTCGCCACATATTGCACACGGCCCTTGAAGCTCCACAGGGCCAAAGGCAAACCTTACATAACTTATGATAAATGCTATGAATGGCAGTTATTTTGGACCAATTTTGTCAGCCATAAAGTATTTTATGATGCATTATATTCAAGGAGTGCCAGCCCCACAGCTAGGAGTGTATGACTTAGTTTTAGAGCCTGATGAATTTTTAACAATGTCTGTCAGGCTAGATAAAAACAGAGACAGATACGGATTGCTCAAATTACCTGTTAATTCAGCTGTATTTAGGAAAATTACATCAATCAGTTTTAGATGCCAGTTCTTGTGAATTTAGTCAGCTTGATTTAGTTTGTGTGTGTGTGTGTGTGTGTGTGAAATAGAGCAGTATTCAGAAGCTTGCTATTGCTGTTCCACTAGGTTGCATCTAAAAATACGACAAATAAAATGTCTCAATTTTATCAATACCTAAATTCGGTTAAATTAAGAATAAGATTTAAATCTTAGTTTCAAATGTCAAAATACTTTGAAGGATCTTGAACAGTCCTGATAGTGCATCTTATGCTCATGTGGACACCTCACACAGTTTGTGTCCAGACCTGTTTGGAATGCTATTTCCATTTAAAAGCCACCTTCAGTTTCTTCGTACCCCTAGCTTGGAGATGTTTCGCTATGATTTCAGGCAAGAGATTTGATTCTCACGCATGCTTTTTGTTCTGCAAAGCCTTGAGCGCCCAGAAAGGAACTTTAAGCATTAACAAAGTGCAGTTAGTTTCTCTTTCACTGACAGTGAAGAGAAAAGTGAACTTTGAATTTTACTGCTTTACGGTTAGCGAAAACCTTGTGACGACTATGGCCTTGTCCAAGGTAGCATGCAAGCTGTGTCGTCACTGGCTGTTTAGGGTTCCAAGAATTGTATTTAGAAGCATGCCGGTGCAAGGCAGGCATGTTTTGCTGCTGTATTCAGGGTGTACTTTTCTCTCCTTGTGCAGACATATGCTGTGACATGTTGGTATTGGTATGAGTGTAAACACTCTGGGGATGGGTGAGTCAAGATGGCGGGGGTGGCGCTATTTCACAAGAGTGAATATGTCACCATAGACGAAAGCATTATAAATACAGCCTCAGGAGAGCTGGAACGTCCCCATTTATCAAGAGCGGCATTATCAGTGGGCATGCCTTGATTTCTACCAGGTTCAACAGTACTGGCATTGAATTCAGTGAAGTTAGTTGACTTTTATGTACTAAAGTGTGCTCTAGAATGAAGCAACGAGAACTTTTGATCAAATATTGAGGTTTGATGTTTAATATGTCACAGATTGGACAGATTCTAAACATGGTCAGATGATTGTGAGTGAGGTGCAAACACTTTGTTTGGTATGTTTACAGTACATGCAATCAACATTGTTACTTTACCATAAGATATCATTTTTACTATCAAAATCCTAGTATTAGATGTTTTTTTATTGCCATTAGTATTAGATATTTAGCTGTGCGTGCTAATTGTCTCTAATTTTACATTGACGTTACCTGTTTCCATCATCTAACACTCAAAAACTTAAGAAAACTGCCAATATCTATTTTTCCAATGTTTTGATCCCTCCTATATTCACTTGTAGTGTCAATAAGACAGATTTCAGTTTTTAGCATGTCATTTTTTTAACTAATCTAAACAAATATGCAATTTTAATATCAGTCATTTGTCTGTTATCAGCCATAATGTGAAAATAATTATCAGCTTGTTGCTATTAAACAGATTTTTTATATCCGCACATCCATAATATCATTTCAATGCCACGATACCATTTTTAAAATACTGGCACTTGTATGTGACTGAATTTGAAATGGATAAATTTAACATCATAACTTTTGTATTTTTTAGCCCCTGTGGCAATTTCCTGTCCTGTTTTCACAAGTCTGACGTGTGTTCCTATCTGTGGTGTGCGGCCTGTTGCCACATAGTAGAAACAGATCACGGGGAAGAACATTTTTAACATTTTGTAGCACACCATTTGCCTTTTAAGAAGTCCATCAGCTGGGGTCAGCTCGCTGCTGGTAAGATATAATCTGCTTACATTTTTAAACATCAGCCCTTGCCCATCATCATCTGTACCAATGCCTGGGGACACTACATTCACATAGAGGAAATAGCTAAGCGTTTAGTAGCAGGAGATGAACCCTCAGAGTGAGATGTGTGAGAGAGGAAGTGAGTAAGGGTGCACCAAGTTCTGTTCCTCATGTTGTTTTCTCAGTAATTAACTCTGAAACACCCATGCTACATGGAATTTAGTCTGTAACAGTTTCTTTTTTGCTTTAAAGTCACTGATTGTATGCATTTTTAAATGATGAGGTTGTTGTTGTGTTTGTGGGGTCTTTATTTGATGGTTTTAGTTGATAATAGCATGTCTGATTGTGCATGTTGTGGTATCAGCACAGTAGTGTGAAATCAGAAATGATATCTGCAAAGATAAGTGAAGCTTTTTGAAGGTTTCTGAAGATGCATTTTTTTAATTCGGAGAACCAGACTTGTTTTGTTCTTCTCAGAAGCAAACCGCTGAAGGGTGGCATGATATGTGTTCAGTGTAAAAGTGGGGGTCTTTAGAATATTTTTGTGCAAAAATGCTAAAAATTGTTATGTAAGATATGTCTCACGATGTCCTTGTTATTTTGTTGTATATTCTTATAGTGGTTACCAACTAAATAGTAAAATAAGACATTCAAACAGGTTGAAAACACAAACAAGTCAGAAAAACAGAGTCTAAGAGGAAGGGGAAGAAGTTTCCACTCTCAAAATGAGAGAGAAGTGTTCGCTTGTTTGTGGTTTAACAGTCAGGAAGTAGCATAAACCGACTGCTCAGTGATGCATTTCCTGTCACTGCAAGATTCACAGGTCAGTTGTGGCTGTTCTCTTTCCTTTTGCATTTATCTTTCTTTAGTTTTAGGGTTCCTTTACCATGGATTAAAGTTTGACCAACTGGTAACTAATTTCATAGGGTAGGCTGTAACTTGTAGCACCAGCTAAACTGGACAACTGTGGTTGTTTGACATTTTAGCATTAAAAAATTAAATCTTAAAATTGTTTGGAAAACCATCAATCACATTTCTATAAGGGTGGATGCTCTTTGTCATCTCCTCAAACACGTTTCCATCTGGCAAAGATGAACACAACTGGTTTTAAACAAGCTTCTTTAGACCCTAATGAGTTTAGTGGCAGGGATTTTGCCTTCACCTGGCCTCAGTCTCTCCTCCCTAGCCTTTAATGTTTGGAGAGCTGATCTCCAGGCTCAAAGATAACAGCTCCTGTCTCAGGTGGGTGTGGGCCCCTAGACTTTTTCTAGCGGCTCGAGACGGAGTGGAAAAGTACAAGACTTGCAAGATGAGATTACATTTGCTTTATCTCCTGCAAAGGTAGCAGAAGGTAAAGCCTTTCTTCTGTCTCGGTTTTAGCGGTTCTTGAAGCAACGTGTTTGTCTCTCTCTCCCATTCTTTTTTTATTTTGACTTCATCCCCCTTCCTTCACAGAAGTTGCTCTAGTTTTTATAATGGCCTTATATTTTTTATCCTCAATGCACTTTTTGGGATCTGTAATAGATACACACTTTCAACTGTCGACTACTGTAGCAGAAGTTGCTATGTGGGGGTGTTCTAGACTGATGTGGCAATGGGAGTTGGTTGTATGCTAGTCTCATTAATTGCAGTCTCTCTTGTTCTGTTGAATTAGCAAACATTCGCCTCACAGGCCCTTGACCTTTCTCTCTAATGTATAATACACTCTTCTCCACTTCTCTGCCCAACAAAGGGGTGTGCGATGGTGATACTTTCACATCACTTTAAGAGGAAGAGAAAGAAAAAAATAACCTGTTTTGAGCACTGTAAGAATGTCAAATACCAGTATCGATATTTTAAAAGAAATGTACCCTGTAGTCTTTCTGCAGTACTCATTTTGGTACCTTCGCATTTTTTTTTGCTGACAAGTGGCTGGATTTGGGTGTGTATATTCGGATGCTCTCCCATAATTGCACACACGCTTAGTAAAGAACATTTGTGGTAACGCAGATGCGTATATGAACAGACAGATATGCTTTTGGGTAAAAATGGTCACCTCGGTGAGGTATAAATGTGTGCATAGTTGGGTACGTCTAATTTGAATGTCGACATATGGGACAATAAATTTAAAAACTTGTCATAAGAACTACTATATTAATACAAAAAAGAGAAAATCACTGCTCTTAAATGGTTCATTATAACATGTAGCATTGTATTTACGTTGCCAAATATTTGTTAATATTTACACTATCGTTCAAATAATACATGTTTTTGAGCACCAAATCGGCATATTAGAATGATTTCTAAAAGATCATGTGACACTGAAGACTGCTGAAAATTTGCCTTCACAGGAATACATTTATTTTTTAAATATAAAATGGTAATATAATTTTTATATGCATGATAATTTATGAGTTATTTTATATGCATATGCAGCCTTGGTGAAAATAAGACAAAAATGATCAATAATATTGAATGGCAGTGTATATTTATATTTATATTTTATTATAGTGTTAGCACATTAGTCCAAATGTTTGTGTGCCGTTAATTTTTTTTTTTATATTGGTATCACATAGCATGATAGTAGATTCTGGCAGGGCTGTTTAAATGACAGTGACCGTATTATAGTTGAAGAGAGTTTGTCCACGGCTCATTATCACAGCATTACAGGACTTTACTTGAGTTGAAGCATCACATCCTCACAGGAACTAAGCTAAAAACATCCATGTTCTGCTGAGTCAAGCAGATGACCCTGTTGAAAGAGGCTTTGTCCTCGATATTGATTGAAAGGGTTCTGTTTGCGTAATTCCACCCTCAGTTTAATGCCTTCTCTGTGGTAAGTGGGAACAAGCCTTAAAATGTCTCACAAGACACACATAAATGTTGACTAGTTCACGGGAGGTGTTTTAATGTGACATTTTTATAGTGGGGCCAGCGTTGAGCACTGTTTTCGCTGAAACGCTCGAGACTGGCATGTTCTGAAATGCCAGGAATGCCAGTCCTTCTTCCTGACAGAGCAGGAAAAGAGCTTCACATTCCTGTTGCTTTCTCTTGGTCAGTGTCTCTCCGAAAGCCTTAGTATCCCAAGCTATTTTGAGAGGCACTCTAGACTAGTTTTTCTCAAACATGTGGACATCACTATTGCATGACATCACTCCCCACTGAATAATTAGAGATGACTTTGCCTTCTCCAAAACCTCAATCTCCATCCATCCCTGTGACATCATCAGAATATAACAACTCACGATCATACCACATCTTGAATCCATGATTTTTCCCATCAAACCACTCACCTACGTTAGATGGTCATTTATGTTTGAATTCGCTTGCTCCGTGATTAAATTCCATTGTCAGGGTGACTCATGGCTTACTCATTCAGTTGGCTTAAATTACCTCCTTTCTTGGTCAACACTGAGCTCAGCTGAGGACTCTACAGGGGCGGGTGGGTCGATAGGGTCAACAGGGTAATATGTATTTGTTTGTAATCATTCTCCCGTCAAAACTGATTATTCCATCCAACATTTTAGTCAGCGTCTTGCTATATATTTACTTGTTTTGACAACACAGACTAGGCGCTTTGCCAGCCCCGTACCAGCTGCTGCATTAGGAAAATTAGAGGCTTGGGCGGACGTTTATCTATGTACACATCATAGTTTTACCTTGCTTGCTGAGCGTGTATACTTGGCAGACCTCAGCCATGGAGTGATTCCATGCGAGCCCCACCCTGGAGAGTTGTTGCTTACTGAAGTCTGGAGTACTGCGTAACTCTCCCTCCCTCTCGGCGCCTCTGGATGACGTGTGGCAGGCCCTTGTTTTGGCCCATTTGCATGTGCGTGTGTTGGGACAAGGCAAGTGTTGTCGCATCCATTGTATCCTTCCCAGGATGCAGTCATGGTGGCGCAGATCACTCGCCATGTGCCCGGCACGAGGTCTCGTTATATACCGCTGGGAATCAGCATGGAGAGCGGCATGATGCACACAATCACAGATTTGCACGATTTTTCTCCCCACCAGGCTCATCTCTCTGTGTGAAATGTTCCCATCAATCCCATATCACGCTTTCATTTGCCAGCACATCACCGTCAAACGGTGTGAATGACTTCATTACTCAAAAGCAGGGCTGTAGACCATGGCAAGATTGTCTAATAGAATTTCAAGCTGCGAGCTTTGGCTGCGGTGTACGCAGCTGCAGTTTGAGGTACAGAGCTTTTTGAATTAAAAAGAAGAACTGAGAATGACATGAGGCCATTTTGAGATAGTCTGTAAAAGAGGAGGCAGAAGTCAGCCATGCTCTCACTTAGCGACTTCTGACCCCTGGCTAATGCTACGGAGACTTCACGGGCGAGTGCTTTCCCAGACTGCAGAGGTAGGCATGACCCACTCTGTGTGTGGTCCTAACTTGCCAGGGGTATCCCTATCGTTGTGATTATCATTTCTAGCAATGTTGATGCTGCAGATCTGGGTGATACCTCAAATTGTGTGGTTTATTAAGGAAAAAGTGTACTTTTATTTGTTATGAAGTGCTCTAAAATACACCATAGATTTACCTTAGACACTGGTAGAGAGACCTAAGCATGATACATGATGCAGTCATTGTATTGGTCTACATTACCGTTTTCATTTTTCTTTTAGCAAGGATGCATTAAATTGATCAAAGGTGATGGTAAAGACATTTATAACGTTACAAAATATTTCTATTTCAAGTAAATACTGTTCTTTTTAACTTTCTATTCATCAAATAATTATCTCAGTTTCCACAAAAATACTAAGCACAACTTTATTCAGCATTTATAATAATAAGAAATGTTTGTTGAGGATCAAATAAGCATATTAGACTGATTTCTAAAGGATCATGACATGATACTGAAGATTGGAGTAATGACTGATGAAAATGTATATATTATAATAAATTATTTTAAAATACATCAACTGTAATATTGTGAAATATTATTACTTTTTGTAACTATTTTTACTGTAGAGAACACAAAAAATCCTCTTTGTAAATATTACATATATATGGGCCTATATTGGATGGTTAATTTTGTAGGTTATTTCCTCTTTTTATTTAACATAACATTGTTTAATGTAATATTTAGCAAATATCAAAATGATTATCCATATTTTACACTGTATATTATAATGTAAATTATAGATTTTTTTTATTAATTTGACAGAATATTTAGAACTATATTATGAGCCATTTCTTGGTAACATGAAACTACTGTAATTATTAATTTATTGGTATTGGATATCATTTTAATATCTATTTTAATATACCCTACTTAGAAGACTTGATCAAATTATTTTGATTTGATGTAACTGCCCAGAACACCCTAGCAACCATGTAGCAACTCCCAGAGCATTGTGGTGGCAAGAAAATGTATAATTGGTTCAAAGAGCTTGTCTTGACCAAAGCCAGGGAGAGGGACATTTAGTAGGGTGCTCCAGATGTTGGCCCCATGCTGTGGGAAGGGAGGCAGGGCTGAAGGGCTCTTGGGGGACCGTCTGGTTAGTTGTAATAATAGGCTGGGCCTCTCTGTCATGGCATACTCATCCTGTTCCTCACTCTCTTGGAGAGACAAGGCCATACGAGGCCCCATATTGACTACAGGACTCCAGGTGCTATATGGGTCTTAGGCACAGTCTGAGCTAAACGGAACATTTGTTTGACCTCCCTGCCACCCACACGGGCCTACCTTTCCTGTTCTCTCTATCTGCCCCTATTATACCCTTTTCCCACCCACCCCAGCGACCCCAACCCCCACCCCCCAGACACCATTCAACCTGGTATGCACTTGTTGACACACACACTGTCCTTTCAAAGCAAACAAGCCCCACCCTGCCACAGAGGAGACATGGGCTGCTCTGCTGCCATTTTACACCCCCTTTCAGTGGTTCAGTCAAACCACCTCTCCTCTCACCACTGCTCTCGTTTAATCTTTAACCAGACTGCAGCCCCTCCTGTTTCTCCTTGCCGCCTCCGGGCCGGACAGAGGGTACTCTTTTCTCTCAACGGTCTGCGATTCTTGTGTTTCTGCAGTTTAGCTGGCTTTAGTGTGAGGAGTGGATGTGGACTTTGGATGAGGGTGTGTTCTGGGCCTTTTTTCACTCATGTGACTGATAAACCAACCTTGTTTACAGTACCCCTTTGATCAGGCTGGCTGATCTCATATCCTGTGGCAATCCATGTCCCTCCCCCTTCCTCCACACTGCCACTGAAGAGGTTCACTTATTACATCTGAACCTTGATGAATTAAACCAGGCATTCAGAATCAGTAGACCAAGTATCAAGTTGATTTGTGTTGATTATGTGCAAAAAGAATAGTTTAAATGCAATTTGTAAATTCTGTCTTACACCTAAAGGCATAAGCTAAAAAAACATTAAACACTAAAATGAATGGTTTTAAATGGGAATTTAGACAGCATTACAATGAATAGTATAAAAATAATATTAATTGTGAAATTAAGTGTTATATAATATATTAATTAAATATAATTCAATATTTAATATATACACCCTAAAAAATGCTGGATTAAATACAGCCCAGTGCTGGGTAAATGCTGGGTTGTTTTTCAACCAACAGTTGTGTTAAATGTTTAACCCAACCTTCTGGGTAGTAACCCAACTGCTGGGTCTAAACAACCCAATCGCTGGGTTCGTCCATATTTTACCCAGCATTTGGGCTACATTAAACCCAGCATTTTTTAGAATGTATATTTAAAATATATTAAATCACATATATGTGTGTGTGTGTGTGTGTGTGTGTGTGTGTGTGTGTGTGTGTGTGTGTGTGTGTTATCAGCATCATACAGTTTTTAAATATTTTAATTAATATATTTTAAATATAAAAAAATTACATTTGAAATTAGTGGTGGGCCATTATCGGCGTTAACGTGAGACTCTTATCGGCGATAAAAAAAATATCGCCATTAATCTATTCTCAAATTTTGGGTTGGGAGCTGGGTCTATACTACGCAAGCTATGATGACTTTCACCCTGATATTTTAGCGCGGATGTATACCTCTGGCAGAATTGCACTGTAGGGGGTGAGAACGAGTCTTCGAACTAGAGGCTCGCAGTCCGTGATGGACAGATTGTTAACGGCTGGTCTATGTGGTAATACAATCGGGCAGGACATCCAAACGCTCACCTATCATTCATCAACCTCAAATATGGCTTTTCATCTGAAAGATGTATGTAGTAGCAACTTTACATGGCCGCTCAATATGATGTTAACCTAGAGAAATGTGCGCTATTGAAGTGTTTGTGTGGAAGCGCGTTTGCTGCAAGACAGGCTCCGGTGCGCTCACGTGCTCTTACAATCTCCGTCATTTTTGGTCATACAGATAAAAGTAGCCTAATACATCTTTCGAATCTGTAAAGACTCTACGTTTATTTGTGTGCACTCAGAATAACAACGAAACGTTGCGCTTTTAAGCAAACAGGATGCGCTTTAGGTCTCATGTGAACTTGAGCGAGAAACTTAGAAACTCCGTCTTTGAAAAATATATCTATAGAGAGTGAAATTTCAAAAAAAAAAAAAAAATAGAAGACGTGTGTGTTAGCATGGATGATTTACATGAAATTTAATCTGTGCAACACTGTGCATAATAAGATGGCTTTCAGTTCAATATAATAACAAAAAACGACATTTTGGGCTTACTTACTTTTAGTCATTATTTGGGTAGCACACATATTCTGAATGCCTTCGGCAGAATTCAAATGAGCCATTTTAATCTAGATTAATCTAGATTAATTACAAAATTAATCTAGATTAATCTAGATAAAAAAAAATAATCTATGCCCACCTCTATTTGAAATATATATATTTTTTTAAATAGTTGTTTTTTAACAGATATGACACTGATATATTGTGAATCCGTATTGAAGACTGTAGAAAGAACTGTAGTAAAGCTAGATAAACAGGGATAAACAGGAGTCAAAGTAAGAAAATGTTATATGGCCAGTGATGAATTTGCTGGAAAGTGGAGTTTTTCCACTCGCCCATTTTCATTCTGCCTGACCAGACTTTCTCAGTCTGACGTTGGGGCAGCTTTGTGCATTGAAAGCGAAGAATGAGATTGGTGAATCAAAAGTCTCTCCAGCAGTGAGCGAACGCTTCATAGTCTGAAAATTAGCCTCTCGTGCCAGTCCCAACGGTACCATCTCAGGCTCGTCTGGTCATCCCAGTCCTCTCTCTCTGATGATGTGACACAGCCCATTTTGCTCAGTCACAGTTTCCTAATGTTCCTTTTCCTCTTTTTCTCTCTTGAAGGTTTAGATGCCCCAGACGCAGTAGGAGTGAGAAGAATCCTCCTCCATCACGCAGTCCTCCGCCACTCTACCGTCATCTGAAGAAAAAAAAAATCAGAAGCGTGCAGGACCAAAAAGGGAACTCTGTTTTTACTTAACAGTGCCTCTCATTTTGTGAAAGCAGTGTGCCTGCCTCAGAGTGCTTCCTGTGCCGAGGGGTGTGGTGTGAAGCAAAGCGGACCAGGGAGTGTGTGGAGGGGTAGGAGAACCCTCTGCCTGTCAGCCTGTGTCCTACCCTTTCTCTCCCTACAACACCATGACCACTGCGGTCCAGTCCAGCGAGCTTGTCTTTGAGTTCGCCAGTAATGGGATGGATGAAATCAATCAGGTACATCACAGTCACATTTATTGTTTTCTATGATACCGCCCTTCATCATTGACCTGAAAACCCTGAATTTGGTGCCAGAAATCTTTGTTATTAGGCACGTCAACTTGTAGTTTCTTTATGTTCAGGAACTGTCCAGGTCTCAAGCAGGAGATATGGATTTTTGGAGGTCTGCGCCTTTGATGCCAGGCATGAAGGCAAGTGAGGGAGGAAGGTGGAAAATTATGAGTGCAAGGAGAGGGTTGAGAGATGACTGTGTGGGCTGCTGGCAGGCGCAGATGGAAAGACTGAGATGTAGGAATAGCTAGTCAGTCTGAACTCAGTGTGTTTGTATTCTTTTACGAAAACCTGGTTGTGAATAAAGGTAGCATTTGGGCCTCAGGACGCCTAGTTATGTTACATAAAGTGGCCCCAGAAAGTGTCTTATCACTTACGAATGTCTGAATTTTATTGCATTAGATACAATATATCAGATAAAGAGGCATCTTCAAACACATGCTGCTGGAGCTTCTCACAGACCTTCACTTTTCTGAGCAATTTTTTACCAACTTGTTCAGAGGTAACTGTTTCAAGTCAAGTTGTGTTTTAAGTCATGTCAGTTCTCTTCAAGATCACAAAGTAAAAATGACTAGAAAACAATATATATATTTAAACAATATACACTACAATTCAAAAGTTTCTTCTTTGAAAAACGTCTCTTATCCAACAAGGCTGCATTTATTTAATCAAAAATACAGTATGTTTATAACATTATTAAAATTTAAAATAGCTCTTTCATTCACATTTGAATATATTTTAACATGTTATTTATTCCTGTGGTGCAAAGCGGAATTTTCAGCACCATTGATCCAGTCTTGCTGATTTGGCGCTCAAGAAACATCTCTTATTGTTAACTATGCTGAAAGCATCTGTGCAGCTTTTTTATGGAAACTGATTTCCATTACCTTTTTTTTCTTTAGTTTCTTCTAGAAAACTCAGAAGAACAGGATTTATTTGAAATAGAAATATTTTGTGACATTAAACATGCCTGATTTAATTGGTCCTTGCTGAATAAAAGTATTAATTTCTTTAAAAAAAAATATTACTTTTCCCAAACTTTTGAACGTTAGTGTATTTATCATTTTACATTTTGAAACCCATGTGTTTTTTTAATATTGTTAGGCCATGCAAATAGTTTCATACATTTTGAATTGTGGCAAAAGTATCCAAATGCTTTCTAGGCCACTGTATATTATGTGCGTATGCAAGCATGCTTGTGTTTTGGTTTGTTCTGTGAATATTCTGTCTGAGTTCTGATAACTCTAGAATCCTGATCTCCATATTAAGTGAGTGTTTGTGCAGTCAGGTGAATGGATCAGGTGTGACAAGTCTTCTATCAAACCCCATGCCTCTTCTCTAAAAGAGAACAGACTAAAAGAGAACTGAAAGCTGGATTCAGGCCTAACCTGCTCGACTTGTTACAGCGTGGGAGACAAGTCATGTTCCACCCAGAAGTTTAATGTTGTTTTGAAACGACACTGGCTTCTAAGTAACTCCTTAAATCCCCTCACTCTATTACCACACCATCATAAATAAATAAGCTCTACCAGTCGCCCCACAGTCTCCGATAACGTTTGACTCCCACTTATAACAATAGAGCTTCTTTTTCCAGGACTGCACAAAACAAACCTTGACACTTCTCACTTTGTGTGCAGGGTTTTCCACACATGGGTGCTGTGAAATGTGTCCAGCTGCTTGTGTGGACTGTAATGATTAGCAATTCTGGACCTAGAGTCAATAATTATCCCCATAAGTCAAGTCGACTTGTATTGGGAGTAAAATGATATTAAGCCATTTTGTCCTAGTTCAGCTACTGCACACATCAGAAGCAGAAGTACTAGATCCAGATTAACGGAGTGCATTTAAATCCACAAAATTACACCAATTATCTCATTGACCTAATATAACATTGTGTTACAACCTGCCAAAGAAGGCAAACTTTTTAAGAAAAAATAAAACACCTTTCACAACTAGATGTTTACCCACTACCCCAGTTTCACGTTGTATGTAAACTCCTTTACCAACATTCTAATGGCTTATTTACTATGCGCATGCCTCATGTGAATTACTGTTGATGTCAAAACAAAATCATTTCTTGTATAAACAGGGCTTTCTTTTCTTGCACCTTCAGGTATTGAGAATGGGCTGCTTTTTTATTTGCATATTATTGTGCATTTAAGTTAAATTAGTTGTAGGGTTATATAAAATAGGGATGCACCAGTAATATTTTAGAGACTGAGTGCAAGTATTGACACCTAGTTTTGGTTCTCACTAATACCGATACTTGTATTTTTAGTAATACTCAAATTTTTTTGTACAATATGAAACTGTAATTTTATGGTAATGTTTAAAAATTGAATAAACCTTTAATTCCACTAGTGATTACATGAAATACAGGATGCTACAACTGATCAACGTAGTATTTTAAAGTGAAATTACATGATACGCTCTAAAAAATGCTGGGTTAAAAACAACCCAACTTGGGTTATTTTGACCCAGCTGGTTGGGTTAAACGTTTTTACCCACCATGCTGCAGGGTTGTTTAATATATTGTTTAAAATTATTATATTGCTGGCCTAAAATGCTAAATAAAAATCACACAGAATTATTACAGGCAACAGCAATAATCAAAAGAAGAACATTTATTATTACGCAGGAACACCCATGGAGAAAATACAGCATAGTTTACAATATTACATACATTTAAACTTGTTTGACAAGAATTTTAGAAATAAAAAAGGCATATAGAAGTAACATTATAATTTAAGTGTATTCAACCGTTCTCTGAAATCGCTTTTTACCGGAATAAGCCCTGCCCCAAAACAAACCGTACATTAGAGAACATATTTTAACATCAAATTAAAGTACACTCAGTATTATAACGAATAAAATCCATTTATGTTATGCAAGGCAAAGGCGTTTCCAGCGTGAAACGACCGCAGCTGACTGACATCTCATTCTTGTGTTGCGTTGCGTAAAATAATACAACTTACACCACATTAAAGACTTTATAATTGAAATAAAATGTATACAAACATTTATTTCCCCGAAAGAGTGCACACAATCAGCGGCAGAGGCATTTCAGAGGCAGAGGAGTGTACTTTCTGACATTAATTTAAAGCATAACAATATATTGGGTGAGAGATATCAAACACAGGTATATCAGTTGGCATAATTAGTTTAGTAAACACAGACAACTCCTACTTAAGTCATTTTGTGTATAACAACGTAGAGCTTTTATTAAATATAATTAATCAAACATCTCATCTATATAAACAAGCACAACTTTTATTCTGCAAGGACTCATTCAATTGATCATAGACAGTAAATACATTTATAATCTTACAAAACATTTCTGTTTCAACTGAATGCAGTTCTTTTGAACTTTCTATTCTAACGAATCCTGAAAAAAATAATCATGGTTTCCGCACAAAAGCATAAACAACACAACTGTTTTCAATTTTGATTATAATAAGAAAAATGTATTGACCACCAAATCAGCATATTAACATTTTACTGAATTTTTGTTTTCAAATAATTGCAGCCTTGGTGAGCATAAGAGACTTCTAAAAAACTTACTGACCCAAACTTTTGAATGGTAATGTATGTCAGACATTGATCTTGAAATTTCTTCAATCCGCTTACATGTAGTTTGGCTGCTAGTATTTCTTTGTGTGCCAAAGTTTATGCAACAAATGCTTTGTGTGTGTGTGTGTGTGTGTGTGTGTGTATTATAGCATTTTTACAATACATGCATGTTATCACAAACCATATTGGTGCATCCACATTAAATCACCTTTTATGTAAGCTAGGCTTGCATAACTTCTCTTTGCTCCTCTCTCCACATCATGCATGTCCTATGGCTGCATTGGCGTGACATTGTGCAGCTTTATTGGTTGACAGATTGATTAATTATTGCTGAAAACCTGTTGCATGAAGCCTGCTTAGTACACCGTGTTTAAGAATCATCCAAAAGCTTGCCTCTGACATTGTCTTGGATTGTGTCAGTGGGTTAGCATCACGTCTGGCGTCAGGTAAAGCAGAAGAGAGTGTAACTGTGGAACACGTCACATGCTTTCGGCTTTATGCATACAGTAGGAACACGGAACTCAACTATGCAAATGACTGATCTTTATCTGATGTTTTCTTTTTAGAAATGTGGTTGATTATTGTGAAAAAATCATGTTATAGGTTTATTGCAGTCTCTTGGTTTTAAAAACAGAAAAGTTTGACTCTTTTTTTACTAATGTACAAGATTGAGATATTGGCATATGAAGAGCTGTATTAACACTGGAATCTTATATAAATTAGGGCGGAGCCATTTAGCTGATTTTATGACATGCTTCTAAATGCACAAATTGGTCTGTTGACAAATAGCATGGATTTTATGCAATAACTTCTGAATTTCAACTTTGTATCGACTCATATAGACATGTTCTGCTATTTTGCATTTGCTTGTCAGGCAGTATAAGAGAGGCTGTGTAAACCGATCACCGAAGTTTTTTTTGCATAATCCTGATATCTGACGTCTGTAGTTCCCCAGTACTGCAGGACGAGAGGGAGGACGTAGACAAATGCAGAGAGCAAGACTAAGTTTCCTGCTTACTAAGCATTCAGGGCTTGTTGGATTCACAGTGTCTGTCTAACCTAGTTAAAACTCTTCTCTTAGTAAACTGATAAACGACACGCTAAAATCGAAAGTTTATTCGGTGTACACAACCGTTTAAAAGTTTGGGGTCAGTACGATTTATTTATTTGTTGAATTATTTATTTATTTGAAATATATTAATTCAATAGATCAAAGTAGCAAAGACATTTATAATGTTACAAAATGTTCAAATAAATGCTGTTCTTTTGAATGTCCTGTTTATCACAGAATCCTGAAAGAAATGATCAGAATTTCTGCAAAAATGTTAATCAACATTGATAATATTAAATGTTTCTTGAGCTTTAAATCAGCCTATTAGAATGATTTCTGAATGATCATGTGACATTGAAGACTGGAGTAATGGCCGATGAAATAATATATATAATTATAAACTATCTTGCAGATGACCAGAAAACAGTTATTTTAAATTGTAACAATGTTTTGCAACATTACTGTTTTACTGTATTTAATCAAATAAATGCAGCATTGGTGAACAAAAGATACTCCTTTCAAAAACAGTGACTCCATTTAAATGTTTAGGTCTACTTTCACTGTTCTGAATGAATTATTCTGGCCTTCAACTGAGATCTGAAAAGCCAAACCCATCGAGTCTCTGGGGGGAAATGCCATAACAACAGCAAATAGATGATGGAACAAAAACAGAAAACCCTGCCAAAGGAAGTTGTAAGATGGCTTACGTGTTTCACAATCCTGTTTGCAAAGAGACAGTATTTCAAGCATTCCTTAAGTACTGTATTACACTGATCAGTTATTAAGTATTAGTTTTGTGTTTTTAGATTATTTTCTTTGGCCAGGAACGTGCTTTGCATATTGTTCTTGTTTTGTTCATCTTCACACAATTGCACAACTGTAAAAGTGATAAACTGCATTCTGCTGCCATCTAGTGGTTACACAACACAGCAGACACATGCGTGTGTTCTCTGTCATTTTAAAAATGGCAGAATAAATCATGAAATGTAGTCACTGAGGAAAGACAGGCACTTGTCAAGCTCATAACGAACAGTTGGACAATTCAAGCGGTCCTCTAACAAGTGTCAGAATAAAGGTCACTAGACTTTGATCAGACTGCAGTTTCTCTTGAATTATTCCCGCTCTGTCAATGTTCACTCATTTTGACACGTTTTGCCTTGTTTGCACATATCGTCTGCCAAAGGCACGATGAGAGCTGCTATCCAGTTAATGAGATTCAGTTGGTCACACACACACACACACACACACACACACACACACACACACACACACACACACACACACACACACACACACACACACATACACACACAGCGTCATTCAGTGATGCTATCTTGAACCGCAGTTTTCCTTGGAAATGGATTGTTTTTTTTTCTTCAAATTGCTCTTACTAACAATCCTGATTCATCTAGACTACCTATAAGAGTAGGAAAAACATACAGAGTGGAAGAAAGACATATGTTGGTATATTTTGGATGTGTTGACTGTGGTGGGGGATGAGGAACGGTCTCTTGTGGCTTTATAGTCCAGTACCAACTATTTCCTCTTTCCCCCCATGTGATCTCCACCCTTTCTTAGGAATGCTGGTGGAAATGAGGAAGCCTGAGATAGTGTTTTTGGCATGAAGCTCATGACCCTGGGAGCAAACAGGGTCATGTGTATAAGAACCTTACTGGAACTGTGGTGTGTTTGCGTTCACGTCATTTACTCACATGATACCGCACAGGCTAGTCTCTGGCCTTATTGTTATTCTGACGCATAGTAAGAGTCCAACCAAGTGACTGAACCGGCTCAGGTTAAAGCTATTATGAATGGGCCATTAGCTGCAGCCTCTGTGAGTATAAGTAACCTGGACGATTGTGGGTTAGAAGCTTTCATCTGCAGAGAAGGGGCAAATTTATGTTTTAAAGCAATCATGGTGCACTTTACTGCCTTTCCGTTGAAAGCATCGCACGACGGTTGATTTATAGATCAATGGCGCATTCATCTCTCTGTTTGTTCTCCAACAGCTGGACGACCCTTCAGTTTTCCCAGCGGTGATCGTGGAGCAGGTGCCCGCTGCCGACCTCATGCAGGTGTACTCGGGACTGGAGGCAGATGAGGTGAATGGCATCATGGTGGACGCCATTCAGGATGTGGTGGAAGAGAGCATGATGGGAGATGTGGGGCTGTCTGGTGAGTCCAATAAGTGACAACAATTATAGGTGGCATGATGTTTTTGAAAACCTTTCTCATGAAAATGGGGGAGGAAAAGGTACTCTTTGTACATGAAACAATCCACAACACTGTTGCCAAATATTCAAAATACAATTCAAAATACAATGGTTTTCTATTTGAATACCCCCCCCCACCACCACCACACACACAGTGCAATTTTTCCATTTGCAGAGCTGAATTTTCAGTATCATTACTCCAGTCTTCAGTGTCACATGATTCTTCAGAAATCA
Source organism: Gymnocypris eckloni scoliostomus (assembly GCA_027564155.1). Taxonomy (NCBI): domain Eukaryota; kingdom Metazoa; phylum Chordata; class Actinopteri; order Cypriniformes; family Cyprinidae; genus Gymnocypris; species Gymnocypris eckloni. Next base: position 21,250,416 of record CM050426.1, read on the forward strand.
TTTTAATATTTTTCCATTTGCAGAGCTGAATTTTCAGTATCATTACTCCAGTCTTCAGTGTCACATGATTCTTCAGAAATCATTTTAATATTCTGAATTCAAAAGAACCATTACTTATTATTATTATCAACCCCCCTCCCCCCATTATTTTTGTGTAATCCATGATATATATTTTGGCAAGATTCTTTGGAGAAATTTCAGAAATGTTGTATTTATTTGAAATATAATTTTTCAACATAACATATGTATTTACAGGTGTCACTTTTGGTCATATAATTAGAATCATCCTACATATAAGTATTAATTTAATCTTCTTGCTACATATTCTTTAATATCCCAGAATACTTCTGCAAAGCACATTTTAAATGAAAGCCATGATAGTGAAAGGTTAGTGTTTGTCAATTGATTAATATGTATTCTGTCCACTGTAGAGTCCCAGGTCTCAGGTGGAGAGGACAATATGGAGACCATTGAGGCGGCTGAGGCCTTACTGAACATGGAATCTCCCAATAATATCCTGGATGAGAAACGCATGCGTATGTGATGACTCACTGTCTGTTTACATGGTGCTGTTATTTTTTCTTTTTAAGAAATGTTTGTGGGGAGGCTTCTTAAAAACACAGTATATTCCAGTCCGTTAGCACATACTGATACCATTTCTCATTTCAGTTGTGTCTGTGTTTAAACAAATTGTAAACACATACTCATACTTGACCTCTACCATTCTGTAGTTCTCACATACGGGAATATGCTGGAATCAGACCTGACCTACATTTCCCTGCGTCCAGAGCAGCTCTCAAACGGCTGCATGGATGTTCACCTGGATGATGAGACGTCCTCTTTGGATGAGATCCTTCAAAAGAACCCCTCCAAGCCTGCTAGGAAAAGCAAAGGTACCATTATCCTCCAGTAGAAGGCAGTGCACACCTTAGTGTTTTTTAGTTTTTACTGCATTATATTAAAAACTACAAATTGAGAAACAAGAGAATGTAAAAATTTTCAAAAGATAACCAAATACATCAGTTTTTTTATTTATATGCTATTTTACATTTTCTTTTATAATATAATTAATTAAAGTTTATGTGTATTTATTTTCCTGCAGTGCGCAAGCCAAGACCAGTGCGGCCCTGCTCCCCCATCACCAATCCAACTTTCCGTTGAAGAAGAAGAGCAAAGAGGGCAAAGGTAAGCGCGACCTCGGATCGGTGCACGGTAGTAAAGGAGAAAAAGTTGGAAACTATCGCTTCTGTCTCCCGCATGTATCATGAGTTCGGGCTGTGCTGGCAGTGCCGCGGCTGCTTAATTGATGAGGTGCTCTCAAAGTGCTGCGTTTGTGAGGGAACTAAAAGTGATAGCGGGCTGGAGGGCACATCGATGCTGTCCTGATAGAGGCCCCTTATGCATGTGTCCCGTTCCCAGCTCAGAGAGGAGGCCGGCCGCATACATATACATCACCTTGACACACCGGTCTGTTCTCTCTCCGGCTCCCACTGCCGGGGTAGCTGTTTTTAACCACTTCTGGCTAAAGCGCACAACAAACAAGAATAATCTAGTGCCAGGCCCCTCTAATTAATTTTCTGTCTGGCGTAGGGCTACCATGAAGGGAGAATTGATTTATTAAGGTTATGAGAAAGAATACAAAAATTGCACCTCTGCCAATTCGGCTTGTTAAATAAGACCCTTGGAATCGCGTGTGTAATATGAAAGGTGTTTAAGCTTTTTATTAGTCTAAACTTTTAATGAGTCGACAGAGGAATATAAAAGACCCTTTTTCTTGTAGGTAATACTATCTACCTGTGGGAGTTCCTCCTGGCCTTGCTGCAAGACAAAAACACCTGTCCCAAATACATCAAATGGACACAGAGAGAAAAGGGCATTTTTAAGCTGGTGGACTCCAAGGCTGTCTCCAAGCTGTGGAATTAGTGCACAAAAACAACTTTTTGATATGAACTAATTATATGACCATGGGCAGAGCGCTAGGTGAATATATTGTTAACATAATATATGCATTTACTGTCACCTTTGGTCAGAGGGACCAATCATACCAGAGGAATTGTTTTTCCTGACCCCCCTCTTCCTCTCGCTCTCTTTTAGGTACTATTACCAGAGGGGTATACTGGCCAAGGTTGAAGGACAGAGGCTTGTTTACCAGTTTAAGGAGATGCCCTCAGATCTGGTCATTATTGATGAGGATGATGGCCAAGGGGACGACGCCAGTTCTGGCTACGGAGTGCAACGGTCCACTCCTCATGGACGTGCAGTGGGCCGCGGTTCATCACGTGCGCAGGGGAAGAGCGCACAGGTGAAGTCAGTGAAGAGAGAGATGAGTCCCAGGCTCAACATAAATGGAAACCAAGCAGAACATCTGGTGCAGACTGTCCACGTTCTTCAGCCAAATCAAGGAGCTGCTGTCCCAGCATCTACACACTCCATAAGGTGAGGGACGTTTTATGTACATAAACAGACAGCCACACACACAAGCAAACTTAAAACCATTGTTGAAACAAAAGCTCTTTTCTAAAATTGGTTGTCTTTGCTGCCTACATAGGTAGCTACATCCTTAGGCAGCAGCATCATAACCAAAATGGACCTTATAAGTGAGCATTTGTAACACTTTTCCTAGGTATTAACATGAATTGCAGAGCTCTCTAAATGACGTGGGGAAAAATATTTTACTAAATTAAAACAAATTAGTATAACTTGTCCATGATTTAACAAAAGGAATGTAGTTGTAAAGTGGCCATGATGTAATTGAATTAAAACAAGGGAGCAAAGTAGTAGTCTGGCCACAATTTAACTAAAACAAGGAAACAAATTAGTACAACATGGCCACAATTTAATTAAATTAAAACAAGGGAATTAATTACTGTGATGTGGCCACAATTTCACAAAAAAGAGAACACAATTAGTACAACATAGCCACAAATTAATAATCTGTAAGAATGTAATCTTAATTTTTGGCCACAATATAAGTATCTAGGATCATGCATTATGCATGTTCCACAGTTTCTTTAAAAGACAGCTGGCTCTTTTAATCCAATGCTGCCATATAATCTTTTCTTCTCCTCATACTGGAACTAAAGCGTTCTTGCTTTATAACCCCATGCTCCTCTATCTCCCTCAGGACTATAAATATGCCAGGCTCTGTTCCCATGGTCCTCACGTCAGGAGCTCAAGGAGGAGGTCCAGTCACCCTGCAGACCTTGCCGCTGTCCTCTGTTCTAACCAATGGAGATTCCTCCACTCATGCCTCGCCACCTCGGGTCATTCTCCACACTGTGCCTTCCACTAGCCCTGGCTGTAAAGATGTGCTCACCATCCAGACTGCCTCTCTGACGACCGACAGCATCCAGTCCCAGCAGCTCCTCGTGTCCACTCTGGGCTCATCCAGTAGAGGGGTCATCAGCACCACACCACAGCAAGCCGGATCTCTTAATGGCATCACCCGCCTGGTCACTCTCAATGCCAACGGGCAGCCCGTTGTGGCCCAGCAGCCCGGAACGGTCATCGCCACTGTCCTGAAGCCTAGTGAACTTCAAGGCCTGCAGGTGAAGGAGGAGATCCTAGACCCGCAGTACCTCCAGTCTCTGGTCAACAGCAACCCTAGCATGGCCCCGTACAGCAAATATGAGTTTGAGGAAGGAATGGCAGAGCTGAGTTACAGAACTGTGATCATCAACAGTGCAGGTCAGGAGCTGGGTCAGACCCTCAACGGACATTCGGACATGAGCTCGCAGCTGGCCAGCAGCCCCAATGAGGGCCTGACCCCTGTTGAGGAGTTAGAAGTGAGAGGAGAAGTGGCTCTGCATCCGGAGCCCGAAGCTAAAGAGCTGTTGGAGAGGTCTCAAGGTCTACAGGAATTGTCGGGCACCATGCAGATACCCGCATCCCACTTCATCCAGGTCAAGTCGGAACCGGCTGAGACCTAAACTAGTGTCCCAAGCCAGGGGAATGTGGACACAAGCGACCAACATGTGAATTTTTATATTTTTTAATCCTGGATTTTTTTCAGTGGAGCAGGTTATCTGTAATTTATTGCTCTTGATTGTTTAGAATGGGTATTGACCCCGAAGACTGTTGTTTACTCAAGTTATTGTGATATTGTGCCTAAATTCGAACCTTGAGGGATACCGACTATGGTGTCACGATGAAAGCTCTTTGGTTTGCTCTCCGTCACTCCCAAACTCCCAACAGGAGAGCAGCCATTCTCCAACCAGGGATATTCCCACCATATGTGCCAGTTGAGATGTTTCTGTCTCTTCTCATCTCCATAGACAAATCCAAAGACTTTATCCAGCAGAGGGACCAAAGGAGGAGTTGGTGGGAAGCCAAAAAGAAACCAACAACACACCATTGACTTTAGGATTAAACACACACACACAGTTGCTTAGGACATACAATATGGAGAAACATTTGTTTTGTGTTTTCTTATGTAGCCATCTTAGTGGACTTCAAAAGGATGCCTATTGGAATAAGACTGAAAGAGTGACTAGGTGGTTAATGCTTTGTTTTGGAAGTGATGTTTTGAAGGGGGAGATTGTATGATTCACTCTGTTTTTAATACAGAATAATGACATTATCTCATCCCCCCTCATACCATCAGAACTGAAGAGGTTATTGTTTTTCCATCACACACAAATGTAAACGCCCTGCGCTTTTATGGAAATGGGCATTGCCTGTCCAAAAGAGACAGTTCTAGTAGACGTTGTTTGTATATAGTAACAGACTAGAGAATATAGTGACAAATTCCAAAATCATCTGCAAAGTATTTCCCCATTATAATCTTGTTCATATGAAATGGAACGCAGTATATATAAATATATAATATACAACTAAGATTCAATTTATGGCCACAAATTTATTTATTTTCTGAATTTCCAAATTCTGTATAAAAAGTCTTTTTTTAAACAAATGCAAAAATGAGGGAAAATATGCAGTATGTAGGGCTAATTTTACCCATAAGACTCCAGTATGTGTGTGTATTGCTGTATTTTTACAATTTAAAGCATTCCATGTAATCCGCACACCTTTCATATTTTATCTATTTTTCAATATAAGGGGATCTGAACGTAGCTTTATGAGATTGAGCTATCTTGCGATTCTTTTTCACTGTGATGTGTTTAAAGCCATTTTTACAGAGCATACGTGCTATAAATGCTATGTCCTTTGGTTTCTGCCTTTACACTGTCATACTTTTACCCTGTATCGACCACATATCGTTCGACTGATGCCTTACACGACTGTTTTTCAGATCGTAGCTGGTGTGGTCTGTGACATTTAGGTAGATTTTTAAAATGTATTTATTTGTAGTTGATGTAGTCCGCTGTCCATGGCCTCCGTTCCTTCCTCGCCTCATTTATATCCAATGAATCTAGAGCACAGTCTCTTAATAGCGGCATCTCCACAAGTAAACTAAGTGGATGGTGCAGACATGTTGAAACGAATTTGTGCTAAATTGGAAGAAGTGACTGAAGTTGTAGAGGGTAAATGTGGACTGGACTCTCAAAGACCAGATGCTGATCATGGGCTGTTTGACTAACACCAGAACTCTGGTGCTGCTCCGACAATCATGGCTACGCCTTGTATTATGCAATATTACGTCAGTAAGACAATCAGTGACCTCATCATAATAGAAGAAAAATGTCCTTCTGGCCACCATGTAATTTTCAGACCTGGTCTTGTTTAAATATATGTTGACCAGAGGCTTTACACTCAGTAGTTTTTGGGTAAAGGTATGCCAGTGCTCTTGCTATAATTTAATCTTGCCTTGTCTCTGAGCTTTCCTTTTTTTTTTTTTTGTCTTATAGTAGACTAGATTTTTTTTCTATAAAAAAACAGAGCAAACCAAAAGAAAATACATATAATAAAGAAAATTTTGCCTTAATGTGAACGTGTGATCTCCTGTTCCCTCTTTGCTGTGGAAATTAAAACTCAAGATCACAGACTAAATGGATTGTGGGTAAACAACACAAAGCTTACAAGGCAGATGCTATCATTGTTTCGACGTATTAAAACAAGTACACCTCTCGGTGTCACCTCTTAAAGTGTTTCTTTTGTTAACGTGAATTAACAGAGGTCAGATGCACTCCCAGGTATCTTGCAACATCTTGCTGTGAATCGAGGCTGCTGCGGGGAGCTTTGTTTCCGCCATATGTGCTCTTATTCGGCTCGTCTGCTCCTTCTGGAGACTACAGAGCACCACGGCAACTTCGGCAAGGATGGAGTGAGTGCAATCTGTTAACTACAGGAAGCAAAGCGCCTAAAATAGTTATTGAACAATCATGGCATGGTTCCCTCATTTGAGCGGGTGAATAAGAGCATTAGCAACAAAAAAGTCATAAAAATACCCAAATAATGTTTCAAACCTGTTTTATTTTTAACAAATAAACAAATTGTTTGTATTTGTTTTTTGTAAACAAATACAAAAAGAACAAAACCGACACTGGCACAGGTTTTTTTTTTTTTTTTTTTGGCCCTTTTGGAGTTTGACAGCCTGTGGTCTTAATAGAAAAGAGCTGCTTGAATATTCTTTGAAATTGCCGGAAATATGTCATACAGGTTTGGAATGACATGAGATCATCATTGTACTATTTGTTTAACATATCCACCCTCCATGATTTTATGTAATAATGTTTTCCATCTGTCCTGTGGGCAAATAATGTTTAAACAACTAACACAGACTGTGAGAGGACCCAGGACAGTTTTTACACCTGCAGCTCTGTATGCTGGCCTTGTGGTAAGGATACAAACGATTGTGTGTGTGATTAAAGTGGTACGGGTTTGGAGAGGCTTTCTATGGTCTTATATGGTGGGATGTGTGTGTGTGTGTGCTGATGGAGCCATCTGGCAGCTGGTACACGCTGGAGCTCTTACCCCCAAGTCTACTATTCACACACAGCTGCAGATTACCCAGCACTCTGAACCCTACAGGCAACACTGAAAAATACAACAATAACAGAGCTGTTAAAGGCAACTGTAGCCACAAGTATGGGCAACTGAAAGTGGTTGTTTAAACAATTTGCACAGCATTAACATGTCTTTTATATAAGATATTTTATCACACCACTACAAATGTTACGTGAATTGGAGAAGCTATAACAAATACATAGATATGAACTTTTTCGTGTAAGTTTAATTTTAAATAGATGGAGGGACAGTAAAAATGTCTTAGATTGGATTAATTTTTTTATGTCAAAAATACTGTAAGTCTTTTTCCTGATATTTCCATCTTTCTCCACAAGAAAAACAAAAGCCCCCAAAACTCATTGAACTCCCAAAGAGCCATGCTGTCATTAAACAGCCAATTTACAGGCTATTAAAAAAGCAGTAATAATGTAAAAGGTAATGTACAAAAGTTGTTGTCATTTTGTAATACATTTTATAAAATAAAATATAAAACACGTGACAACTTGTCCCGACTTGACTTTTATAAAATAATACAAAACTTTTATAAAAATGACAACTTTATAATAATATCAAATCTACCGTTTTACTGTATAGTTGTGTGAATGAGGCTATGTCAGTGTGATTTTCTTTTATCATAGTAAAATATGATGGAACTTTAATACACACAATTGATTAGTTTTAAATTAGATATTTAAAACTAACCAACAAAAACACTGCTAGAAAAAAATGCATCATTCAATTCAAAATCAGGATTACTTAGATACTGTACAACCCTTGTCATAGCTTCCGTATAGTGTCTTTTAGGTTGTCACCATTTCAGTCACTTATACATCCAAATACATTTTTAAAGTACTAATATTATTTGTAGTCTCACAGTTAACACGCAGTTGCAACTAGAAATATCACGATTATACCAGAATGACAAAATGTTGTGCAAAATAAAGATCAAGCATAGCATGCCGTGGTCCAGGAAACACATGTAGCTGATTGACATGGCATGCTGACTCCCTGTTATTACTCATGCAGCATTAAAACAAATTAAACAGGACAGCTTGCACTGATCAGTGTTTCACTTCTGAATGCCATGGGATCTATGACTAATCATAAACTTCTAAACCAAAATAACCCTTGTATCGTTTAAAAAAAGGTATTCAAATGAAAGCTGAATTTCTAGACAGCTGTGGTTCGCTAGCGTCAAACCAGGCCTTTACATCAACACAGCTGCACAAAATCAGCTCAAGGAACATTCTATTTTTAAAGCAAGACGACAAGTAGCTGGGGGCCAATGACATGCTTGAAGAGAGCGAGTGTTTATTGCATCACGGCGTCTCTCTAAATGTGCCTCCAGTCAGGGGCTGCGCTACGATTACTCACACACCAGGATGCTGCCGCACACACACACAAATACTAAACAATGGTTTTGTTCTGTTACTGAACTAAGACTAATGACATCCACTCCAATTTACGTCCTTTGTTCATCACTTTATATTTACATCAAATTTTTAAAGCAGCAGTCTCACAGCATGAATTTATAGAAGCTAAAAGCAATACTCTTACAGCTATTAAACTTCTCACCCTACATCCCTCAACTGCCTGAATTGATCAAATTCTTCCACTGACAAATGAAACAATAACCGTAATTTTATATTTCCCAGGTCATAAACAGAGTCAATGTTTGGCTGATTATTATGGCCCCATTAGCCCCTGCTGGTAGATGCTATTACTACATCATCTGGCAGAAAAACAGATCTTTCTCCATTGATATAGCCATTCAAAAAGATCTGGATATTCTTTTATTAATTCATTTATTTAAATTGTTTAAAAAATAACTGTTTCCCCTTAAATCTGTTCTTTTTGCTCTTTCTCAACTCTGAATATTAACTAGTCAAGGGTTTGGGATATATAATGTTTTTAAAGGGAGTCTCTTCTCATCACGGCTTAGATACAGAATCAAAAATCAATCAAAAATGTAATATTGTGAAATCTTATTGCAATTTCTAATATTGGTTTCCTGTTTTAATATACTTTAAAATATAATTTATTTCTGTGATGCAGGGCTGATCACACATGATCCTTCAGAAATTATTCATCAGAAATGCAGTTGAAACTATTGTGCTGCTTTATATTGTTTTTGGAACATGTGATACTTTTTTCTTTGATTCTTTGACGAATACAAAGTTAAAAAGAGCAGCATTTGTTCAAAATATAAATATTTTCTAACAATATAAGTCTTTACTATTACTTTTTATTCATTTAACACATCCCTCCTGAATAAAAGTATACATTTCTATATAAAAAGGAAGAAAAAATATACCGACCCCAAACTTTTGAATAGCACTGTATATTGTAACACAATTTTGTTTTCAATAAATGCTGTTCTCTTTAACTTTTTATTAATCAGAGAATCCTAAAAAAATATCACAGGTCCCAATGAAGGATCATGCAACACTGAAGACTGGAGTAATGGTGCTGAAATTTCAGCTTTGATTACATAAATAAATAATATTTTAAATTGCAATAATATTTCACATAATATTATTCTGTATTTTTGATCAAATATTTACAGCCTTGATACAGCCTAAAAAACATAAAAAATATTACTGATCCCAAACTTTTGACTGACAGTGTGTGTGTGTATATATACTGAACAAAATTATAAATGTTTTTGCCCCCATTTTTCATGAGCTGAATGCAAAAATCTAAGACTTTTTCTATGTACACAAAAGGCTTATTTCTCTCAAATATTGTTCACAAATATGTCTAAATCTGTGTTAGTGAGCACTTCTCCTTTGCCGAGATAATCCATCCACCTCACAGGTGTGGCATATCAAGATGTTGATTAGACAGTATGATTATTGCACAGGTGTGCCTTAGACTCGCCACAATAAAAGGCCACTCTAAAATGTGTGTATATATATATATATATAAACACACACACACATATATATATATATATATATATATACACATACATACACGAGCACAGCCTGAATTATTGAATATAGTGATCCAAAAACATCCTTAATATATTTACTTAAATTGACTAATATTTATATAAATCTGATATTTGTAATTGAATCTTAGTATAGGCCTACAGTATCATCACTTTTAATATGTCATGAAGCAAAAACTAAGATTAAATAATTACAATAAAGTATTCATAATTTACATTTGACTATATAGATTATTTAAACTAGTCTGATGAGTCCTACCCACTGATCTATAACAGAGAATTATAGAGCAGTGGTCCCACAATCGATATGGAAAGCTTTGCGACAATGATTAACTGTCGGCGGCGCCTACTGAAATGAGCGTTTGGCTGTAAATAAACTCTATCTGTCGCACAATTCGTTTACAAAACAGGATTTTTTTTAGAATCAAACTCGACATAAAATGTTCTATAAAAGGATTATGAGACTATACAAATATGTTGAAAATTAGCATCAAGGCAGTACATGTATTAGGTTATGAAATATTTGACATAAAATCGGAATATTCAGCGCGTTCAAACATCGTTGAGTCACAATCAAACAGGTATCCTCCTGTTGACTTTGACCGTTAAAAGATGGCGACGCTGTTGACTTACCTGGAGCAGGTGGACGCGGCATTTGCCTTTTAATATGCCTATGTTATAAGCCAACATGAGCAAAGACACCAGATTTTAAAAAATGTACATTGGAGGAGTCCTACACCAGCAGAACTTCCAGAAGAAGTAGATGAATCTCTAGGTATTGCAGATCTCCTCGCGCAATAATATAGTCATATCCATACGGCACCACTGGAGGGCAGTAGTGTTACACACCTCAGTGAAATACATTTAACAAGCAATTGCTCTCTCTTCTTGTACATCGTGTACTGCTTTAAAGCAGAAAGTCTGCCTGTAATACACAGACTACCTGCTCCACGTACACGAACCGACCAGTTAAATCCTGGGAACTAAAACAAATAGCTTGGAGGTAAATTACAATGCACTTTTGATGTGCTAACAAAAGGAATGAATTCACATGCGTACCTGTGCAGTCTGCAGTCATCATGGCTCCTTGCACTGCTGCAGTCTCGCTAAGTTTTCTCCCTCAGTCTCATGTCACTGTTGCTGCAGGCTCACACGCAGGCTATGAAATACAAGCAGCTCTGAGCTTTCACAAATGAAGATAGGTTGTTTTAAATCCGAAATCGTTAGACACATCTCAGTATGGATCTGAGACGGTGTACAGTATGTGTTTAGTGTTGTTCTATAGGCTAATCTTTCATTTTCATGTCATGACTCATTGGATTTTTTTGTGTGTAGTTTTTTGGTTTCCTCCCTTAGCCTTGACAGGATAATATACTTAAAATATACAACATATGTTATCTGTCATTGCTGACATGTATATAAATACACCAGCAGGTACGTGACTGGAAATGGCAATGAACACACAAAGAATATGGCATCATAAAGTGCAGTGAAATTGTAAACAGCATGGTTGAATTCACTATGACGTAAATGTCTTTGCACTACTCTTGCTCTTTGACTTTAATTATTCTAAAAAAATGAAATGAATTGTAATGTTGCTTAGAACATTAATATTAGTAAAAGATAAATAGCACCCCAGGAAAAAAGTGGTGATACGTCTTTTTATGTTTAATAACATTAGTTTTTCTTCCTAAATTTTCCATCACTTTAATGATGTTTTTATAGAGCTTTTTTTCATTTTTCAGTGTGTAGATTAGAGAAGCTTGGACATTCTTCTAGTTGTCGTCTTTGGTTTTCCAAGAAAGTCATACAGGTTTTAAACAACACGAGGGTGAGTAAGTTGATGTTTTATTTTTAGCCTCTAAAGTTATACAAAGAATTACAGAAATAAATGTAATAATTTAATACACAATTCAATAATTTAATGAATGAAATAATCATATTAATAATATTTGTTATTATTATATGATGTATTTATGTTTTTGATATTGATATTAATATTATAGATATCTATCCTGCTATACAATGGTTAATGTTTGAGGTGACTTCCTCTAGTATCGCATCAAGATAAGTGCTGGTGTTTCATGATTTCAGGTATTGTGATAAAAGAAACAGGATCCAATATAATAAGCTTTCTATGGGGTATTTTGAGTTTGTGCTTTGATCATTTACCTCAGGCTTCTAGTGAATTAGATCTTAGTACTGCAGAAGAAAGAAGTGTTTTGAGAAAGGATATGGCTGATGAAAATCACATTTAGACAACTGACCATGGATGCGAAAGAGATAAACATCAAGGTGAGTTTTAACTTCCTCCATGGAATGCTTTGTGGCATTGCGTGGTTGTTTGTCACAGATGTGGCATCTTTTGTTTCAAGATGAAAGCCCTGTGTTTTGCTCTTTTGTTGGTTTCTCAGAATAGATGCATTTTGTATTCTTTCAGTGCAATTTGTTTAAAGGTTTTCGTTATGATCATTGAAAATAATATACTGTGTCTGTCTTATTAGATTTCATATAGCTCAGTCATGTGCAGAACTGGAAGGGCATAACGCTAATAATGTCATGGTCATCGAGTTTGTTTCCCAAAGAAATCCGACTAAAACATTTTGAGGCATATATTTAATGCACTTTTTTGGTCCCTTAGCACATGTTTATATGCAGCAGTAAATTAGCAGCAGACTATAACCCTTTTACAGCTTTTATTCAGAAGAAAGTTGCTGGAAAAACACAAAAGAGCATCGAATTACGTAAATGCAATTTATAGAGCATGTATTTGCTTGGATGAAAGAATTGATTGAAATAGTCCCAGACCTGCAATTATGGTGCTAGCAATGTGACTACATAAATATAGCCATGTGATATGTGTACAGTGTAGTTATACACCGCACTAAATTCACATAACAGCTTTTAAAAAGGCTTATTTTCAAAGTTCTACAGGGACTTGCTTAAGTCTAAATACATAAAACACTATAGCTCATAATATAAACATGCAAATTACTGTGAATTTATTTGTTAACCTAGTTTCTTATAATGCCTCTGATCCGCTATAAACATGACAAACAAAGGGCCCATGTCATGCAGAACTTCATGCACAAACAAACTAAATCAACTTAAATCAATGTTAATTAAATCACATTGTCTCGCCTACACTATTGTTTTGGAAGGTCTGCATGGAATATGTAGACTACAGTAACTGACCATTTCCAAAGCACCTGTTCCTGCTCTTCTTTCAGTATCAACATCAGGTCAAGGACAGATAAAGACACAGTTCATTGAAAGGGATGAGTCTTACAGTAAACAGCCATGTAGTTGACATAAAATACTTCCTCTATTGACATGAGACTCAATCTAGCCCTGTTTTAAACAGTTAATTGTGTAATAACTGTTTTTATGACCATATTAATTGAGAGACTAGTATTCCATGTGGTTTCAAATTAATGTTCATCAAAATATCATGCATAATAATCACAAGCAAAATGCTGTTGAAAATAGTCTGAGATGGAATATGTTTGTACTATTAAAAATTCATTTGAAGTACCACAAATTAAACTAATCAAGGCATAAGGTGAAATTGTGAAAAATAGCACCTAAATATACAGTTGCCTTATTTTAAAATGTTTTTTTTTGCACAAAGAATGGAAAACGGTTTTGAGAGTATATGTGACATTTCGTACAAATGAAGCTGGTCTACGCGCACTCCTGAGCAGCATAGCACCACTGGTTCCCACGAGCATCCTCAAACTCGTCCCAGCATTCTTGCTATCCACCAGTTGCAGGGCATGACAATCTGACAGATGACCCGTCCTCCCTGGTAATAGTAGGGATACGGCCAAAAGCCACCCAGGGGCTCGTAGTATCGCCGACAGTAACGGTACCCCCGACGACAGTACTGGCAGCAGTAGCCCTGCTCATCTAGGCTGTTGTCCAGCTCTATCCCCGCTTCTCTCTGCAAAGAGAGTGAGTCAACAGGGTCAGAACTGCAGCCAAACAATATCTGCAATCTTACCATAGGGCGCATGACTGATGGCTTGATTGTAGCAATAAAAAGGTGCAGTGCTCGGAAGGGGGAATGAAGAGTGATTATAGGGTGTAGACACGCGATGACAAAAAACCATGTCATGCTCGGATATGTCACAAGGATCAGAGTGACATTTAAAGTAGATGCTTTTGATATACCAAGCCGGGGTATCAGATATGATATAATGCCCTTGACCTTTCCATTACGCCGCCGGTGGCATCGCTTGGCTTTAGCATCTCTGATTCAAGTCCCTTAACCCCGCTGCCTATCTGTTCTCAGTCACAGCGAGTTTGACACTGGCAGCTACCGAGATAATTACACTATTTCTTTCATCCCAGCCCTCCCACTCCCATAAAAGCGTATCATTGGCACCTGAGTCCGAGCAGCGACCCCGGTCTTATTTCGGCTCAGAAATGAGAACCCTCCCCGTGCACTTTCATGCCCTCCTTTGACTTTGGCATAAAGCGAATGGCACGTTCATACAGCAATTAGCGGAGTAATGATCGCCCAACAAGGATCGGTTTATTTGCTCTCGCAGGCAGGGTGTGAATTGGTGTAAGGGCTAAATGAAAGCGGAGTGAAAGGTAAATTGGGTAGAATTAATGGCTCTTGGCCCTCTCCATTGTGATCGTGTACGCGTGCCCTCTCCAGATTACCCAGGGCTGAGTGCCATGCCTTTGATCTGCCGCTACAACAAGATGGGTTCCGAGAAGTGCCACTTAACTTTCTATCTCCCGTAACTGTTGGAGCAGATAGCACCCTCGACTCGCACTGTTTCATTTGACTGCACTTCGATCTCCCCAAGCTTACCACGCAGACAATATGACGTTATCCGTCTGATTAAAAACACTGTCATGGACCTAGTCTACTCCGCTGATCTGCATTAGATTGGCAGATGAAGCCGTATCTCTCCAGGTCGTCTGGCAACGTTTCAGACTTCCTGTTGGCTAATGACGCAAATTAACGTGAGGGGAGAAAATGGCTTTGAAATGTGTTGCCCAGATGAATATGGCATCTAAAAACGGTCATTTGTGGTGTTTGTATAGTATAAACAGGTATATTATTATCATTATTGATCTTTTTGGGTTTGAGATGAAGCGCAGTGAATTATAATGTGCCTGTGCATGTCCGTGTGAAGATGCATAATGACATGCATTTCTCCTCTGGAGTCCCATTTCTCATTAGGTTCTCCATTAACGGCGCATGTATGAGTTTTCATGAGCTCACTATGCAATGATGAATGGAGTGAAAATTGCATTCTTCTAATGATTAGAATTGTGCAAGAGAAAGCAGGGTGATGCTTGTACTCTTTGATTTATTACTCTCACAAATGCACAAAGACAATTACCGATTCATAATGTTTGTCAGGTTTAGGGTCAAGAGTGTTGAGACAACAATTCATTTTGGAAACGGCACAAAGCCTGTCAGTGTAGCACTGTTTGCTTTATCAGACTTTCACAGAAAAGCCCCCTGCCAGCATGAAAGTTGGATGTTATTTGGGAAAATAAGAGATTTTTTGTCGAGTGAAATGATGTGTGATTAGGATAAAACAAACAGACTATGAATGGTATTGTTCCGTGGAGGTATATTAATCAAACTGATTATCCTGCCGCAATGAGAAAGTGAATGTTAATAACTTTGTTTGAGACTTTATATGTCAGTGAGAAGAAGTGAGGTACTCTGGGACATGATGTCAGTCATGCATAAACTAGTAAGAGTAATTAAGAACAGGTGCCTATAGCTGACTGTAGAATTTTGTATTTGCTTTACAAAGCCTGTCATGTCCTCTGTTATGTTTAGTGTTACAGCCCATAAAGCGTGATGCAGTAGCATTTAATGTGAGGAAGTATGAAAACTCCTCATTTATTATGGCGTGGCACATCATACACTTGATTCTCGACTTGCCACCCTGTGGATTTACTTCATAAACCACGATAACTGAGGGGATAAATTATTTTAAACTTCACACTATCTTGATGCTAATCAAGACACTAGAGAGACACTGATTCCCAAAAGAGTTTTATTGATTATGAAATACTTTGACTAACATTCTTCATGCATCAAATAACTTTTTTCAGGACTGTCAAAGTTAACTCATTAACGTCTCAAACATAATTAAATACGTTTAACACACTATTTGTTTATTTATTTATTTGATCACGCTTTTAGTTTGACATTATACATGCTTCATTTTGTTCTGTTTTAAAACTGATTGGGACATCTGGAGCAGATTGGAACTGATCGGAGTGCACACAAACACAAAGATGTCTCTTGTGGAGGACACATTTATCGGTAAATGGTAGAGAAAGGCCCCTTTTACAGTTTACTTATGAATCAAATCTAGATACCCTGTTTACAACAAAAGTATAGCATTTGCATTCATTGTATTGTGGAATTTAATTATCGTTGAAGTTGAACATTCATCGAAATGCTAATGCGAACACCTGCAGAGGAATGCTGGGTGATTTGTGTGTTTTGATTTTCACCATTGTTCAAACGTTTGGAGTCAGTAAGATGTATTTTTTTATTTTCTGTTTAAGAAATGAATGCTGTATTCAGCAAAGTTGATATTTAACAAACGTTTTCTTTTTCAATTGAATGCTGTTCTTGTACTTTTTATTTGTCAAAGAATGTATCACAGTTGTCACAAAAATATTAAGCAGCACAACAGTTTTCAACATTGATAATAATTTAGGAATGTTCTAATATTAGAATCATTTTTGAAGGATCATGTGACACTATTCACAATGCTTTTTTTTTTTCAAATAAATACAGCCTCGGTAGTTGACAAGAACAGGACTTGCATCCAAACTGCACTGCACATGTTTTAACGTTAATTTTACAGTTTTGGAATTAAATGACAGATTTAACAAGAGACTTGAAACAAAGCACATGTTTAATTGTAGAATCCTAAATTTAAAGTGAATTCATCTTCATCAGGTCCTTGACCGGACAGAGCATCTTACGTTCAGATGGATGCGGGGAGGCAGGTTCAATCAGCGATATGCAAGCCAGAATACTTTCAGCTAGTACGCGGGGTCACGATGCCTACCATCAACAACTGCGGCAGGCACACAAATCTGAGATTCGATGGGACCCAATCATCAGAGCCTTATCCTCCCAATGTAGGTCAAGGACCATGATGCAATTTCTCAGCGCCGCCAGATGATAGTTATTCAGTTTGAAAGATATCCAGAGCTGTGCTGGCACACAAGGCATCAGCGTGGCAGGACTGGGGAAAGGTCAGCCTCGTATATCTCAGGCCTTCTGTCACAGGAACTTTGATGATTATTTATAAAAAGTGCACAACAGGAAGAGACCTGTCGCAAAATACGAATTCCCTCCTCCAGCTGCAGACGTCTGCCGGTGGGAGGGCTAAAGAAGGGCTTGTGTCTAGGATCCTCTGAAAGGTCTGGGATATCTGGCTTCCCAGCAGCATCTACATGACTCCAGACTCCAATTACCGGCAGCCACATCCCCTCTGACGTTCACAAAAGCCTTTGTTATCGCTCTGCCCACAAACACAGCCCGCCTGTGCTTAGCCTTGGAATTGGCTGGATTGGTGTGTATTAACCAGCTGATAGAAGGAGAGGATTTCAAAAGGGAAAGGTGGTTTCATCTGGGTCTGCTTTAATTATATGCTACGTTGCGGTCCATGTTGCTGGATGAGGTGGGCAGGCAAGACGTTCCTGTGCCTCTGCAGATAAACGTGCCTTTTTTCCTCCACCCAAAGTTCTTTCTTTTCTCAGTCTTCTCATCCTTGTACTTGGAGGTTAGAAGTCGCACGCTTGTTGGGAGGTGTATATCGTAGGTGTGCAAAGCATTAGTGCGTGCAGCTTCAGGATAATTAATCATTGAACATATGCTTCACTTCATGGATGCAATAAAGGACATTATTTGGCCTCTTGATTCTCCATGCCTTGATAATTAAAGCATGATTAATACATTTATCTATTCATTAATGAGTGACCTTGGGAGGCTGTCTTTGTACATCACTAACTACATAAGAGAGGCAAGAAAAAAGGCAAACTTGCTTCCTTTGAAGGCTAAATATCCCTCTCCATTAGCTGTAAGACATTAAGGGAGTCTTAAGTGAACTGGCCTGATTTAAGCAGATATATAGAGCAATTTAAATACCCTGTGGTCCACATGGTCTGTTTTAAGTTCGGAAAGGGAACTTCGATTAATGAACGATTTATACCAAGAAAGAGGGCATGACTATCTGACTCACCCTCTCGCAGTCTGAACACATCTTTTAGTGATGAACCTGGGGCTCATACTTACATAGTCATTCACTGGTAACTGGTCCATGACGTCCCGGGCCTGACGTGGACCTCTCGTCTCCAGCTCTGGGGACTCCTCTACATCCTCTACATCGTGGAATTCAGCATCTGCGTCACAGAAGGAAAGACAGTAACGCTAAAAACTTGCTACAAAAATTATGATATCATGAAAGGACTCTTTGATCTTCCTTAAGGACATAAAGCCCTCCAGTACTATAATGCCCTCATTTGGAAAAACAGAAGTTGGTTTGTGGTAAAAATGTTCTTCAGACATGGTGTATTGTGTCCTTGATTGGTTATTCAGTGATTGCTTAGGACATTTCTACAGATTTAACCATAAAAATGCAGTGTTTTTCTTTTGCCTTCCTATTGAAGAGAAGTACAAGCAAACAGTGGAGAGCAAAATAAAGTACAGATTTGACTCTTAGGCTATTCTGAAACCTTATTACAAGGGTTGAATTGGATTTCAAGGCGGTGAAGCCCTGTTTGTAACCTCTGAGAGGAGATGGGTGGGTCCAGTGGATGGGCAGATCTTGGCAAATGTCCCAGATCTTGGAATTCAACAGGAATGTTTTGTTGGAGACTGGTTCTTCAGCAGGGATCCATATCTGAGAGTCCACCATCTGCATATCCACTTCACCTGTCTCACTCATCTGCGGAAAGAATGTACATTTTAATGCATTCACAAAAGCATTTAAACTGGGTCATGGATAGTGATGGATGATTATTTGATCACACCATGTTGATCAGGATACTGTGAAGGACAGTGTTGCCAATATTTATAATACCAGTCAATCACATCTATTTTAACATGATATATATTATAAAATTACACTTTAGTATACTAAAACATACAAATGAGTTCCAGAAGCTTTCAATACTTGGACAGTATCGATATTGCTTCCCCGAGATTTCATTTTGTGCTAAATCTTCTCACAACTTCCATACACTTCATTGCACCAAATGTCAGATGGCAACTGAAGCTAAATTTAGAAGTGATATTGCATGCTGATACCTTTTATTACACATTTTTAATGATATTTGAGGGTGAAAATAAATTGGTTTATTTGGTTTGCAATTGGTTTAGCAATTTGCTAAACTGCAAATGATCAGACTTTTGTTTTTAAGTACAATTATACAATCAGTTTCTACAGTTAAGTAATCTGAATTATTAAACTATCATCACATAAAGCCGTTATAATAAACAAACATATACGCTTTAAATGTAATGTGAATAAGCTGTTTGTGACTGGGTCCTTGTGTCTTTCTGCGTATGATAAGATGAGAAATAGATCCTATCTTACACAACTTGCTAACACATTTTATATTTTCACTTAGTCAAAGTCTACTTTAGTCGTTTTATATATTTTTTTTTTTACACAAAAAACATCTAATCATAGTTTAACAAAACACTTTGGATCAATATTTGTATGTGGGGTTCAACTGGAAAGTATTGATACTTCAGTTGTTCTTTCAGAAGCTTATTTGATCTTGATTGAAACTGACCCAATTCTTTCCGTACCCTCCAAACATATTTCTATTTGTCAGTTTATGGCACATACAAGCATCCCAAGTCTCCTTACCACAGCAGAACAAGATAAAGCTGGAGTCTCTGCTTTATGCTATTGCCTTGGATCGTTTCACTCTTACTCTGCAGGGAACAGAGAACTAACTGCTGACCATGGCTAAAATATTTAATTTGACCTCTCTTAAATACTGTAGCTGTACCTTCTTGTGAAACACACTTATTTCTCCCCTAGCTGTGAAAAAAAATCCCTTTTCTGCAAGCACTGGTAGTGTTGCGTTTTAATTTGTACAGTTTGAACAGCAATAGGAGTACACACATATATTTGACTTTAAGATGACTTTAAAGTCTGTCTGCTGTGTTGGTCTGAGGAAGGACTGACGCGTTATTCAATCCTTTAGGCATATTAATGTAGACTGTGGTGCATCCACCCCATCACCCATTATACAACTGTTAATAGTGTACTTAATTTGCTAGTTCTGCAGTTCATGAGCTGCTGTGTAAATTATTATTGCTTAATGATAGTGATTGTATGTCGGTTTGATCTAATTGAGATCTAGAAAGCATCTTTGGGTAATGCAGTCACATGAGGTATATGTTTGTTGTGCTTGTAGCTATGTGTAAATAGAAGTACAAACAACTCTGCTACATTCCCTTGGTAATTAGTGCAGAGACCAGAGAAACGGCTCACATGACAAATATTTTTACAAGGTGATTTTCTCCCAGTCTAAAGCTTAATTGCGCATTAGTTAAGCTTGATGTAGAATCCTGAGGCTATTGTCTGAGCTACTATCATTTATATTAGATTCCCCTCTTTCGCTTCCATTTGCTCTCCCTCTCAGCCCTCTTTTTTCATCCCGCTGCTCTTGTTTTATTAGAAGTCATTTTCGGTGCCTTTTCTTGTTTGTTGGGAAGTGACACAGCACTGACCTGTAGCGGTTCCAGTTCCGCCTGATTAAAAGCTTCACTCTTTGCGCCTTTGAGACAGTTTCTTTGCTCCGGCCCCCTTTCCCTCAAATCACGCTAAACTAATGATGACTAGGAGGACAGCCCGCATGACTCAAGCAGTGAAGGATGCTGTTTTAGCTTGAAATTAAAATGAGGGCCAGCGGTGCAAGTAGGCTGCCTTAATTGGCCATCTTGACTGCTCGAGCAAAGCGTGCCTTTCATACGAGTAAACAAAGGTTAGGGCAATGATCCTACAACATTTCATCACATTTTTTGAGAAATTAGCTAGATAAGTTTAAGGGTGGGTTCTCTTGAGACATCCAAAGGTTGCGGAAGAGGCATTGAAAGGAAAAGAGCAAAGCTGAATTATGTCTTGCCTAAGGGACCAAGGTTTGGCTGGTTAGCATGGCCCAGTTAGTATGACCCCTGCTGGTCAATGCTGAAATTGTAACATCAAAATGCCTCTTTCTCAATTAATCAATGTAGCTTTAACCAAAAAATATAGTGAATTATATTATATTAGTTTTTTTTTTGTTATCTCTAAATAATTTTTATGTAGTGACACAAGATTCTTCAGAAATATGCTGATTTGGTGCTCAGAAACATGAATTATTATCAGTGATAAAAACATAAATATTGTATTACATTATAAATTACCTTATTGATTTTTAACATATTTAATTTATCCATTCTGAATAAAAACATATATATATATTTTTTAAGTCAAACTGTTCCCAAACGTCCGAATAATACTGTTTGCCACAGGTGATTGGCTCAAGACGTTTGTGTCCAGAACTGAGTAGTCATGAGCGAAATGCAGAATTTAAAGCATGTTCTTCCAAAGGAATGCCTTTGAGGTGAATAGAAATGCTAACAAATATCTTTCTTTGGGCTAGTTCGGGATTTTCCCATTTTTTAATGCCAAGTATATTAATGGATCAAGAATTTGAATGCCAAACAAGATGCTTCACTTGTGATGATCTATCTTTGCAAAATATAAAAAACACAGTTTTTTCTTCTCTTGAAAATGTTTACACCGTAAGGAGAGATTAACCCTTTAAAAACATATTCACGGATCATCAGTCTTCAGATCTAAAAACAGAATGATACTGTAAAAAAACTAACAAAACATATTCACTAACTCTCTTGTACCTTGCATCTCAGTTTGAAAACTCCTAAACTAAGCAGAATAATTATATAATAGATAAGATGCAATTATATGCAGTTATTCATAACTACATGCAAACTTTGGAATGGAAAGCATAAATAGCAATGACGATTCGGAAAAGAGAGGGTGCACACACAGAGGTAGTTACCAAATTTATCCTGAGACTCAAGGTCTGTGCAGGAAGACAGGCCACGATGTGGACAGTTTGAGACCAGTGGGAAGTTCAGGGATTACCGTTTTCATCATTTCCCAGACTGAATAAATTGAAAATGGTAAACAAACTGGCAGCATACAATTTATGCTTGTCACCTGGTCGTGCTCGCAAGCTGCTTTATTTTCTTATCAGTGGCATGCAGTTCCTCCTCAGCCAGCATTGTTTTGTGGTGAAGCGTGTTAAGGCAGCTTGCTCTGGGACCACAGTCACATGCCCTGCGGCTCAGCTGCACTTAGAGCTAATAATGTGGATTTTTAACCTCTACTTCCTTTACATGCTCACAACCTTGGAAAGAATGGCCTGCTTCTCTCTCTCTTGCTCTCTCTATCATCCACATGCAAGCGGTCTTTGGTTTCAATAGCATCCTGATTTATCTCAGGCCTCCATGCTGGTATGTATATAATCAAAGATTTAGAGAAAGCAGGAATGTAAATAGGCAGTTAGCAAGCCTAAATAATTCTGTCACCTTCGTATGAAGCCCACAGCTTGCATTTTTAGCATTTTACTCTCTTTAGTCTGTTTATCCAATAAATGAGAGATCATTTGTATGAATGTTTTCCTGGTTAGCTGCGTCTGTATGGTAGGAACAGCTTGCTCCATCTTGCACCATGTGTCCCCGTCCCCCCTTGAGAACCAGGCGCATCACTTGCTCTCTTTCCGTCTACCCTCTCTCTAGCCCCACTGCTTCAGCCCCGGCCAACTCTGATTGATTTCACATCTGTGAAATAAAGCTTAGCCGAAAAATCTAATTAGGTTTCACAATGAGCAAAAAAAAGGCAGAAATGGCAGCGACATATGGCGTTGGCTTCGCAATTAGTATCTGTAAACATGGATTAGACATTAAAACGATGAGGGAGAGAACATGCAGGCTGTTTCTGCCTATAATACCTTCTGTTCCAAAAGTCAAAGAGGATGTCTGGGAACTTGCGACAACAATAGATCACTGTGTTTTTAATACAAATCTGAGGCGCGACACTTTGCTGCACTTCCCATTTCGATATGAACTGCGACGGAAAGAGAGTTTAGCGCTTTCGAAGACACCTGCCATTTTCCATGACACCTATAAATTGGATGTTTGATTGATAGAATTTCACCCATCACTCTTGCCAAGCATCACAGACAGCCATTAGAGCAGGAGAACAGAGATGAATCACTTCAGCCCTGAGTCAAGTGAAATTTACGGAGCAAACATCTTCAAATACCATTTTAATGGCTTACCTTTCCCAAGGACCCCTCTCTCTCTCCTTAAGGCTATTTGGGCTGAGGCTTCAGAGGAGATGATTAAAAATTAATATTAGTTCAGGATTGACGGCAAACACCATTTGATGTGTGCCACAAAGGGGTTATAGGATTGTGGACTTTCGGATGGATTCACGGCCACAGGAGACCCAAGTTTATACTTTTGTGGAAAATGCTGGAGGGGATGATGAGATGGTGGGTTGAGGAGTTGGCGTGGGTTTGCTGGTTAGTTGGATTGCGGATAAATGGTGATGGTTGGAGCGAGTTTCATTTTTCGCAGTCTGATGAACTCTGTTGCAAAATTCATGATGTTTTTTCCCCCTGTTTTAAGGAAGCAGATCACTGAAAGATGTGTTTGGTGAGATTAGAATACCTCTATGTCGATGGTCTTTGAGTCCAGCTTGGGCAGCTCCTTGGTTTGAGCCCTGATGTAGCATCGTTGATGCTTGGCAAAACGAATGCCCGTGATGCCCTTGAAAGACATAAATGTCAATGAGAATGACTGTTTATTCCATGATTTGAAAAATATCAGCACTTGACCTCAAATACTCTCACAAAAACACCCCGAAGCCTTTTCAGTGCAGCACAGATACAGCGAATGTTATATAACTAAAGCAACGGGAATCATTTGCTAGCTAATTCAAGATTATTGGTCTACAGCCCCAGCCAGTAGAGAGGTAACCGCCGAAGCCATGATTATATGTAGGTGAAGCCCATTGATTTGTAGCACTTATGGTCTGTGTTGCGAAGCTAATCTGTTTGGTGAAGTGAGGAGCTTTTTTCCTGAAAGCCACAGCTGATGGTCTGCCATAAAGAATTTGTTGCTTTAAAATTGAAAATAGAAAATCCATTTTAGCAGGAGCATCTGAAGAAAGTTCTTTACTGTCTGAAAGTAGTCTTCGAAGGGAAATAAAGGCTATCGCGTTACAGACTCTTCACTCGGAAGGATAAAAACAATATCTCCCTGCATTCGGGAATACATTAAGTAACCCACAGTTGCTCTGGTGGATTGTAGGGAAAGTGAGAGTGAGCATGATGCTGTCGGAGCTGAATTGTTTCTGTAGTATTAACGGAAGCATCATACATTTATGTGTTCTGTGTTCTTATAACTACTGTTAGACAGCATATTAACAATTGTCTTTTTCACCTAAGCTCACCGGTTAGTAAAAAAAACGGTTATAAGAGGAGCGAAAAGTGCATCGTTTATGCCGAAAATCATTGTCACAAATTGCTCTTCAATTTCTGGTAATGGTTTGCTTTTGCACACAAGACGGACCTATCTTCTGTTGAAATGCATTTATTGCTGAGCCTGGTCAACTGGAAAATGGAGAGACTCTTCATTTCAGGGATAAAACATAGGAAAGGAATGTCATTTAAGAAAGAGCATTGTAGTACAGCTTCGCCATTAGCCAGATTAAATGTGTGCATGCTCTGAGACAATTATTCGAATGGAAGCACTGAATGATGCAATTGGCAGAGAGGGCAAAGGAGCGCTGCTCCAATGATTGGCACATTACTCGTATGTAGATGCCCACACCTTTTTCCACCAGTTATTGGTTTGAGAGACAACAAATACTGATTCCTGAATGCAGGTGAAGTCAAGGACTGGCGCTAAATCAAATTAGCACAGAGGAATCGCTCTTAACAGCATTACTAGATCTAAGATCAGACTTAATCTGTGTCTGGGAAACTGACCCTGGCAGTATACTGTTTCTGAATTAGGATGTTATAAACAGACTTTGACTTTAAGAAATTCCTCCTGCATCTTTACCGACCTCTTGTATCATCAAATGGGTGGTAAGATAGCTCATCTTGTCTTCTTGTAGGACAAACTAATTGTTGTTATTCTCCACACTGATGGACAGAGACAGTGATTATTGGCAAAATCATTTAAAGCCTTGCTCTAAGCCACTTTTGTAACTGTTTTTACAAAACTACAATGGTTGGAGAAAAATGTGTACATTAGGAAACCCTTTTGTTTCTAGCTCTTTTGCACTTTCCACCTCAGAGTAAAATATTAAACTATTTTAAATAAGAAATGAAGCTATAAAATCAAAGTTATAAGATGACTTAGTTAAAATAATCCATGTGACAGCAGTGGTTTAACCGTAATTTTACAAAGCTACGAGAATACTTTTTGTATGCAAAGAAAACAAAATAATGACTTTATTCAACAATTAATCTCCTCCGCATCACCCTGGTGCCATTTTGGAGAGTATCATATACGTTAACAACATATGCAATGTATGTATCTAAAGAGATGAATTGTTGAATAAAGTTTTTATTTTATATATTAATACAAAAAGTATTCCCGTAGCTTCGTAAAATTATGGTTAAACCCCTGATGTCACACGGATTATTTTAACGATGTCCTTGCTACGTTTCTGGACCTTGATCGTGTTAGGATCTTTGCTGTCTTTGGGAGGCTCAGAGAGCTCCCAGAATTCATCAAATATATCTTCATTTTTGTTCTTAAGATGAACAAAGGTCTTATAAGTTTGAATCACACGAGGGTGAGTAATTCATGACAGAATACTCATTTTTGGGTAAACTTTCCCTTTAATATTTTTGCGTAAACATGATACTTTAGAATTCTTTAATGAATATAAGGTTTTAATAACAGCATTTTTTGAAATAGAATGTTTTGTGACAATGCATATCTTCAATGTCACTTTTGATCAATTTAATGCAACATTGTTGAATAAAAGTAATAAGAATTAATTAAAAAATTCCCAAACTTTTGAATGATATGCAATGATATATACAGTATATGGAGTGATTTCTGGACATTAAATCATTAAGTACTCTACCTTGTATTGCAGCAAAATATATTACTGGAACATGCTAAAGGTCACTTTATGACTTTTGGTTCATAACACAGTCTATGCGATGCATCTCCTTGGCTTTCCCTATACGCTGCTGTTGTGGAATTCTCATCATTACTTTTAAATTTCTGGAGGACACTCAGAGTACTTGTCTAAAACAATAGAGAAAAGATGTTGCTTGTGTTTCCGTTGGCATTACCACTGCATTTCCATTCATGGGCTGTAGCCTTCAGGCTCTGTGGAGATGGTTTGTAGTTTTAGTGTGTGTAATGACTTGCAACATCCCTCCTTCACAAAAATCAATTCCAAAGTCTGCCCTGAGCCAGAAGTTGCAAGAAGTGCTGAAGAGGGCTCGGTGCTCGAACTCCCCTTTCATTTATATCAACATGTGATTTGAATGATTTTACCAATTCACTTGTTTTCTGGTTTCCCATGGCAATGCCTTGAATGAAACTAATCTCTTTTGTGGCTTTGCTCCACTGACCATAGTAATTTGGAAAGAAGATGGGGCCAGCAACAAGTGTGTCTGAATGCTGATGCGAGATGTCATCACTGACAGTTTGCTTTTGCTTAGCACAGTCCTTTTCAGAGATTCAATATCATCAGTCTGAGAGGAGAAAATGTTCTGTCTGTATTTTGACAGCAGTTCCTAGGCTGAGACTGCTGGAACGTGAGCTGAATCGCTCACATCACAATGAAAATATTTAACATGTATGTCATTAACCCTTACATTTTTGAAGTCGTGCACCTCCAGGACCTCGTCAGTGCCGTTTCCCATCCTGAACATCTCGATGCGTTGCGCTGGATAGATTTCCATCAAGCTCTCAGTCTCCATTCCATCCAGTATGGCTTTATACTGATAGTCATATACCTGTTCAGACACATACAACTCAACATAACAAATTACAGTAAAAACACAATGCCACTAGAATATCCAGTCCGTAGCAATATAATGTCCCATTTAAAATAGACTGGATTTCATTGCATGATATAACATATCAAGTGAGATCTGAAAGCTGAAATGTATGAAGTTTGTTCCTTTCAAATTCACTCTAGTGTACTAGCAAAATAAATCACATTTGTAGTTCATCACATTAACTATATTACACCAATGTTTGAAAACCACAAAGTGTAAATATAAAGTATTAACATAAAAACACCATACCTGTAATTTAAACTCTAAGAAACCTTTGTGAAATGTTTTGCTTTAAATAATTATCATTGGTTTTGCTAATTGTATAATACTTTTTTAAAGTGTCCAAGCTGGACCTAGGAACACTGATTTAGTGCTCATCGCTTCTTAATTGCTTCTCAAAAAAAGCTTTTTTTTCTCTGCTCAATGAAGGTCAGAAAGGTCTCGACTGACTTTCAGTGTATGGACAAAAACAGTTTTCAGAATAAAGTCGTCTTTTAGGTTCCACAGAACAAAGTCGTACAGGTTTGCAACGACATTACATTATTCTGTAAATGATGACAGAATTTTAATTTTTAGTTGAAATATCCCACTAATAGGAACACACTTTATGAAACTTTCCTGGTTCCTCATTAACACAAGAATCATATCTTCTGTCAAAGCCAGTCAGTTTGTTCAGGCTGACGGCCAGCATGACTACGACCTCTATTAATAAATGTAAACTGGCAGCTGCCCTTAGTTGCCGTAAGTACGCTTCAAGTAGACTTAACAAATGTCTGATTTGTCTGATTGTCTGAGGTCTCGGAAGCATTATATGGCTTTTCCCGTTGCCAGGCCTTGCAGTGCTGCTGTTTATCTCAGCGCTTTCTTAAATGCTGTTTTTGTGCATGCATGGGTGGCTCCTTTCTGTCTACAAAAATGATTCATGCCCACCAGCCAAAAACCCTGTTATTAATATTTATGTGTGTGTTGTGTTATGATGAGAAATTACACTGCTGAGCTCACCCTCATCTGTCTCAGTAGCAATTCTGAGTAATATGTTATGCTTAGACATAAGGCAAAAGATGAACGCACACAAATATAATACTAAATTAAGATTAATGTCACAAATCAATGTGTTTTCTGATTATTAAAGTGCTTTATGCAGTGTAGCATAGAGCAGTAAACACATCATTTAATATCGACTTGTTTGTCAGCTCTGTTGTGGAGAGTGTAATGTATTGAAATGATGTTGAAAGTAACTTCTGCACGTATCTGCATTTGTATTCATCCATATATAAAGAGGAAGTTATGTGAAAACGTAAGTGTATGAGTGTGGCGATAGCAGAACTGATTGGACTACAGCGAGTTGTTAAGAGAACAAATTATAGAATATTCCATTACTGAGAAGTGGGGAGATATAATGCTTTTATTTGTGTTTTTATTCGTGCTTTGTTTATTCCTGCAGTTTAAGGGGTAATTTTGTTCTGTCGATGCTTTTGATTGAAATGACTTCCAATCAGTCCCATTCATCACACAGAGCTATCATATGACTTAAGAAGGTGCTTTTTGAAACGTTACAGCCCCAGTGTCCATTTATTTTAATTATATAGACAGTATTTTATATTTATTTATTGTTCCACAGAAGAAAGTCTTACGGTTTTGTAACAACATGAGGTTAAGTAAATAATGTCAGTTTTCATTTTGGTGGGAACTACCCCTTTAAGAACATGATGAAGAGATAATGAACTGGGTGTCCTGTGAAGGACCTTGTCAGTGTCAATTCAGCTTGAATTTACTGCAGGCATTCTTATTGATTCAATTGTAGAGCTTTTTAAATCCCCATTCCCTGTTCTTTTTGTTGTTGTTGTTACTCTCGTGTATTATGACAAACCTCAAAAGACCTTCCCCTTTAGCATATTTAACCTAACTAATTGTATCTACTCTGTGCTTTCTTGTATCCAAGTTACTGGAATAGATGGCAAAAAAAGGCTAGACATTACAAAGAAATAATGATAACGAAAGTGAATTAGCTCTCAGCACTATGGGAGAGTACTGGCGTTCAAGGCGAAACAGAGAAATGTATTCATTAGTGCTCCATCATGCAGATACCTTGAGCACTGCATTGATTCGTGTGACACAGTGTTTGCTTTTTCAATTTTCAGACACTCAATAAGCCTACGGTGATCATGCTACTTACCTGACAGGATTAAATATTATTTGAGTTAACCATCGTCATGCCAAAATTCTCACAAAACATACTAAAAGTATTGCAAATTGAGGTGATAATGGACATTGTTACAACATTAACAAATACAAATAACTGTTATAAATGTGTTAGTTTAAGGTGTTAATTTATTGTTATTTTAATTATATAATAAAATGCATGCATGCAAAAAAAAGTAGTATTTTTTAATGTATATTGTAAAACTTGCATTTGCCACAATCTAATGTCTTTGAATAATCTGCTTTTAGGGCTTTTCTTAGCAAATATTGATAAATGTCAGAGACTCTCAACCTGTAGTGGTTCTCTGATACTTCGACTTTTAAACTATGATGTTTGCCTCAATAAACTCCTATTTTCTGCTTATTAATAGTTAGTAAGGTAGTTGTTAAATTTAGGTATTGTGTAGGATTAGGTATGTAGAGTATGATCATGCAGAATATGTGCTTTATAAGTATTAATAAACAGCCATTATCTTAATAATAGGCAGGCAGGCTAAGAAGCTAGTTAATAGTGAGAATTGATCCCTATACTAAAGTGCTAACTAAATAATGAAATGTGATATAATTTTGATTCCAGAAGGCTTAAGAACTGTTCTCCATTTGTACAACAGTTGTTGAGGGAACAAGTTAAATTAGTATGTCTTTTTTTTAATGCTGAACAACTTAATTTCAAAATGATGACTTAAAAATTAACCAATCAAGTGTCCACCTAGTTGAGAATCCCTTATGTATATATGGGATAAATATGATGTGACTGATTAATTGGAATGTCATGTTAAATAATTATTATTTTAAATCGATTGACAGCCCTATTTTTTTAATTCCTTCTTGTACTTCGTCACTATTTTCAAGTTTTTTGTTTTGTCCATGATATTGATTCGCTTAGTTGGTCTCAAAACGGCAAAAAATAGCTGTATTACAGGACAGAGAAAATGTAATATTGTATCCCTGGGAGATCATAAGAATGTACTGGCAAGTTCAGAGCCTGCTCATGATATATTGTTAAAATCGTCCCTAGTGCCTAGACCTTGAGCTCTCAATTCCTGCCAAAATCATTACTTTATATAAGAGGCATTTGAGAAGCACAGTCTTTTGTTTACGTTTTTGCAGGTACATCATGTGGCCACCACAGGAGCTTTTCAGTCTTATGACAATCTACGCATTGAGAATTCAGGTAGATTACCCATAATCTACTTCCCGGTGATGCCACCTGGCTTTACTATACTTCAAGCACTCGTGATAGATAACATGTGGAGGAGTTTTCAGAGTTCTCTTGAATACTTCTTTTCATCTACTGAATGTCTGATCTCTTAGGTGGCCCAGCATATGGAGACTCTCAGGAGAGACCCACCCCGAGGAGAATTAATAACAGACAAGGAAGCCAATGAAGTCTGAGAGTGGTTTGCATCATCGTGCTCTACTGGTCCCCTGAGGACGCACGTTAAAGGTCGTCCAGACACTGTCACAGGTGAGTGGAGGAGAGAGGCTAGTATGCTCATGACAGCGTGTCCCCTTGTTGTCCTTAAGGGCCTAGAGATACGGCCGCCCGTCAGAGCGCAACATGATGGCTGTCATTCAGAAGTGAGATGATGACTTCACTTGTGTCCTTACCCTGCTGAGAAGACCTGAGATGTACCAGTGTCAACGGCACCACCACGTTGCCAGCCTTACCGCGGAGGAGTGCGATAAACTCCAGTAATTGAGTTGTTTTTCAGCATGCGCCTCAAGATTATCTATATTCCTCTCAGAATTGCTATTTTATTTTTGTGCTTTATGGGTTTCTTGTTGTTTTAGGTGTACAAAGCGAGTGAAAAATCCATCAGACTCGAGGGCTGACAGATGCCACCCAACGAAATAAACACTAACTGGCTTTCATTTGGAGCTGAAATATAGTACTTTGACAAAGGACGTGTGAGTACAGCTGTAGATTTAGCTCTGGTTTGGTTGCAATAAGTGAATCACCTGCAGGGTATGCGGCCGTCTCTTCCCCTCTGCTTCTCTCCAGCAACCCTGCTCTCCACACGCTCCCTGCACTCCCGAGAATGAAGATTTAACAACTACTACTCACATGGGTAGTCACATGAGCACAGCAAATTCCTCCCCGGGGTTGAGCTCCCCTCTGAAATGTTGTTATGAGAGTTTTTTTTCCCTCCTCTGACTTCCCTATCTCTGTTTTCCACATTTTCTGCCTTTACTTTGAGTAAAAAGTAAGTATATTTTTCTCGCAGATTCAAAACGAACACAGCTGCAACTGTCACAACAGCCGCCACGGCAACACTGACACTTTTACAACTTCCCTACTTCCTTTGGTTTCTTTTGCCATTAGGAAAATTAAAGACACCCTTCATTCGATCGACAGCTTGGCTTTCATCTCATAGAAAAGACGAAGTGACACTAGTGTATGAGCTATAATGAAAGCTGGATTCTCTAAAAAATGAGACACCCTAAAGAAAAAAGAAAGAAAGAAAAAAACTCCAGGTTATATTGCTGTAAAGTGAAGATCCCCTCAGCAAATAACTTCTCCAGATCAGTTGGAGACAGCGGTGCAGATGGCATTCACATGTGCTCAGTGTATGTCAAAAGCCACTGTGTGAGCTACTGTGTAGTTATTATTCTAGAAATTAAATGATATTCTCATTTCAACGTCCGCTAAAGATAACAATTCGCCCATTGATGGGCTCTTCATTACCGCCCTGATCTGGTCTGACTCCATTTTATCTGCCCTGAATGGTGCAGATAACAGCAGGTTCATTTCCATCACAGGTTCATCTCTATGAAATGCAAATGGTTTTCCTGTTCCATTTATTTCTCCCTTCAAAAGCCTCAGATATCAGGTATTAGTCGCAGACCGCTCACTATGCTTGTGTTTGGTGTGGGGACAAAGGCAAATATATATATTTGTATTATTTTGTTCTGTTCTGAGACAAAGGAATTATGGAAGCAGACACAGATGACAAGGCTTGTCAGGCTGTATAGCCATTACAGTTAAGATAAATGCGAAGGGAATGCTTTCAGGGCTGCCAGGTGCATTTAGGACAGCATCTGAGATGTCTGATGAAGACAACGGTTGCTTTCCCGACAGTCGTCTGTTTTGAAAATGGGGAAAACGATGGTTCACTAGTATGATGTTACTAGATGGTTCACTAATATGGTGTTAAAGTGACATTTATTCCTCAAATAGTTAGAGCTTTTGCGCTATTCTCTTTCTTTGTCAGGTTATAGTTTATCGTTTTTGAAAGACCTCCAAAAGTTAGTCTACATCCTACCTGGTCTTGTGGCTTTTATTTACCTGGGCGCACTTTTAGACGCAAAATTCGTACCAATAAGTACATATCACTGCAGTTTCCAAAATAAATGAACACTAGAGGCAGTAAAACTCTGATGTCTTTTATTCTTTTTCACACAATTTTACAGTTTCGATTAGAAAACCGTAATTTTCGCACAATTACTTGAAGAATATCATGTTATGACTTCAAAACAATATTAAAATGCTGAGAGATTTGAAAACTGATGCTTTTGAACGTTAGCATCACACATATCCAGCTTCATATCTATGGGTTTCATAGAAAGTAGTTTTTTTTGGTAGGTCAAGATGAACTTAGAAGGCGAGAAGCTCCAGTTCGAATCCCATGGAACTACAGATCGACAAATCTGAATATAAGGAAGTTCAAATAGCATGGTTGAATCAACAAATACGTTTTATATCAGTTTTGCATTTGTCAACTCTATCGGGTAGGTTTAGGGTTGGGTTTGGTGTAGGGCATATTTCCAACACGATAGAACATTCATTTTTAGCAACGGTCCCCGAATATTTGAATTCTGAAACGCCGCGATACTTTCCTAAAGCAACTTAATAAAAACATAGCAATGCATATCTATATGAACATAATACAATTTGCCAGGTTTCACGTATTGAACCTGTGTTTTAGCACCACTCAGTGGACATTTCTCTCTGAAACTGCGGCGAAATGTGCAATAAGACACATAAAAACTGTCTCGCTAGAAAGTGCACAGAGATACTAATTTTTATGAGACCAGGTTGTCTATTTTGAGAGGTCTCAGTATCTTTGTAGCCTAGCAGCCATACGCGAACCCTCAAAGATCCCGTTCGTTAAAATGAAAGGCCCAGCATCAAAGGCACATCTGAAAATAATAGAGACCTCAGATGAGATTTTAGAACACATGCCGTGTAAATACACAAGCTTGTTATTATGGGATGTTTAATTACAACCATTTACATAAGGAACCGAGGCCAAGAGCATCTTGTTTTCTATGGCTCTTTTGTGCCTCTTTCAGTTCTTATTATAGCTCTGTCAACAGCAGAGTTAAAATCAACTTTTGCTTCACCCGAAAGCCACAGCTAACTATTAAAAATAGAAGTGAGCTCCCTTGTGGACATTTTGGATGCAAAACAGAAGGAGCATGAATTACTGCTTGTCTATAACTAGCTACGTTTAATGTGCACCACAAATAATAAACAATAGAGAGTGGGTTGGCACTCATCGCAGTACAAATCACATTAGTGGACGCAGAGTGATGCAGTAATACAGAACATATTTCTTAACGCTAACTGTGTGCACTTCGATGCAGACAATACAAATGTAATTACTCACAAGCCATACTTCACATCCCAGGCACTGTAAATTGTTCAATCGACTAAAAATGCCTCTTTATAGCAAGAACTGGACTCTCGGTGGAATTTTAAATGCATAATTGCAAGCAATTATAAAGAAGAAATTTCAGTGGCTCAATTGCTGGAGAGCTGCAAGCTCATTCCTCTATATTTATACTCCAGAGTTTCACTGAGAATTCCTTCACAGGCGAGGGTCTCTCCACAAGGGGAGTGCAATGACCCAGTTTCTCAGCCCGGATCCCCTGCGAGTCGCTGTCGTTTGCCACATATGACCACCTTGCTGTGGTTGACTCGCATCTGCAGCTGCTTTTAATTTGCCGGGGCACCCTTTCTTTAGAGCCAACGCATACATGACTAATCGCACCAGCCATTTTAAACAACTTGAGCTCTCACTGGCGATAAATCACTTTGATCTGAGCTACTGTGCGGGTAATAGAGCTGTGTTCAGGAGGGAGGGGAGCCATGGAGCATTGGGAGCAATTGCTATTCTCCCTAGTCAGTACGCAATTGTACGGCAGGCTCAGGGACTGGGACATTGCGCTTTGAATCATTGTTTGCTTTTATGATCTGTTGAAAATCAACACACAAGTGGCGTTTAATACTCCTCTGGTTGGGCTAACTCACATAGCTGGCTTAAAAAGGGATATCAGAGTCATGAAACATTACAATTTTTGTTATATTTAGGCATGACATAGGTTGAAAGAGATTAACGTGTGTATTTGAATGTGTTTTGGGACATTGTTTTTCTTTGCAGTAGAAGCTTTTTCTGTTCTGAAGCTTCCAACAGTTGTCCCATAGGAAATAACGAAAGCCCTTTCAACAGGACGAAAGAACATTTTCAGGACATTGGGTGATGCAACACTCCCAAGCTTCTGCTCTTACAACAGTGATTGATATCTCTGTGCTGAAGGGTGAAAACAACTGATGTGGAGTTTATAAATAAAACCAAGAGGTGACAAAATACCTTTCCCAAGAATACTTGGGAGTCTCACACTATTTCCCTCCTGTTCTTCCTCTTATTCCTTTGCGAGGTTTGAGTGACTGCTATTCGAGTGAAACACACACAATGATTCCTGTAATTGATTGTTCCTCTGAATGGCCTTGCAGTGTAAGAATGCAGGCCAATCTTCCGTCATAATAGGGTACAGGATACCGCATGAAATATTCATCAAACGCTGTTCAAAATGCTGGCACACTCTGGTAGTTCTTTGTGAATGTAAAACAGATTTCACACGGAAAATACGGAGCTAAATGCCCATTTGAGAGCTGGGTTCAGAGCCGTGTAGCCGCAAAGGAGGTAACCTCTCCTGCTGTGGGAGAGGACATGATGACCCCGATTGTTACTCAGACTCACTAAAAACGACTAAATTGACTGAAGACATTCAATACTCCAGTGGCTAAGTGGCATTCAGACTGCTTGTGAGAGCAAACGCACTGTGTTTTCAAGCTTTCAGATGCACAGGATAATTTGATTAACGGCATTAGCTGCTAATGAGAAGAGAAATGTAGCTTGGCTGAGGTGAACTATTAAGGAGCTGTTTTCATTTTTAAAAAAAGGTCCAGAAAGTAGAGATTTTCTAAGTGGAAGACCATTTTAGTTCACTAATTTGTATGAAAAGGTGCATAACGAATGCAAAATAACTAGCCCACACGACAGCTTGACTAAATTTAACAGAAGGACCTTGACGTTTTAGGGGTAGATAAAGGAAAATTGTGTTTGGACAACAGTTTCCCTCCTAAAAGCATTTATTTTGTAAGCCTCGCTTCATTCATAGCAGATCTCATAGGACCTCTTGTCTTGAAAGCAGAATATTACTTATCTGACACTCCATCCTGCAATGTGGCAAGCGGGGAGACCTGAGGCAAGCGTTGAGACCAGAAAGAGCTTTAGAAGCGCTCTTCTCTTAAAGTGTTTTTCAGGCATTACTGCTGCTGCAAAGCCCCAGTGATGGGAGTCATCATGTATCGCTCGCATAGTAACAACATTCTGGTCTCTGTGCTTTTGCCTTGGGTGAACGGAGGGGCAGCAGTTTATTTTGGTCTCTAAAGCCTTGCTCAAGACATAGATCTACATAAAAAGGATGAGAACCAATGCTTGCCAAGTTTCCATACTAAAGCTTTAAATGTAAATGCACCAAAAGTTGTGATTCATCGGATCAGCTTAGTAGTGGACAGAATACAAATGTAAAGGCTGCAATAGAATGTCAAGGTATTAGTTACAAGTTATTATTGTAAGCTGCAAATGTAGCTAACTTGGGAGTTTTTGAAAGATTTTCTACATTTCTTGCATATTAACCATAGTTTAATTTGTACTAAGATCAGTGTAAAAACATTCCCTCGTTACCACGGTTAGACAAACACTACTGATAAACACATCTGTTAGAATCTATAGTTAATGTTACAACAATTATGCTAAATTAAAGGCATTTTCTTCTTTATGTGTGTATTTAGTACACACATGGTCATGGTCTATGTAGCATGATCTAATACACACATTCCGACAACTATGATGATTTCTTGTTTACTGACTACGCTTCGCATTATGTATATCACAGCACTCTCTAAATGAGGCTTTAAAACATGTATCTCCAGTGTTGATGATCAAGTATTTGTACTCCTGCTGTTTCTATGTCGACAGCCAGTTTTTTCCAGTATCATGCAGAGCAAGTAGGTTTAGAGCTTGGAGGATTGTGTCAACAACAAAACAATTCTCAATGCAGAAATGGCTTTGTAGGTAACAGCGGCAAACTGGTGTTAACCTTTGGTGTGTAAATGGAAACACAGTCTTCCACTTTCTGAGGATTTCAAGTGGATAAGGAAGCAGAGAACTGTCTGAATGTTGCTTTATCACATAACACATGTCATGTATTATACATGCATGCAGCTATTTTTCATATTCCCAATGCAATCAGATATCTTTTAATGTTTCATCATTTTCCCCCATTAAAATCTGTAAACGATGTGCCCAGTTATTAAATGATGAAGAGTTTCAAAGCATGTTCAAAGCATATTGGAAATAAGCTAATACTCTCAGTCAAGCTTTCTGAAGAGCCGTATTCAGCTGTAACCTTGGCATGCGGAATACATCTGTGTTTACTGCAAATAGCGACACTGTCTGAGGGTTTTTTAAATTACTTTCTTTCAAGAGCTAAATTGACTTGATTTCGCTGTCTGCCGTCAATGCCTCTATAAGCAGAGAGCAAAATTATAAACCTAGGTAGAGCACGAGTGAATCAACACCTCGTGTTTACTCTTCTTACAGACTTTGGCGGTGTCATTAGTAGATGAATGAGCTCCACATCACTGATGAAAATCATTTCACATTCCAACAGCTTGTGAAAAATATCTACAAGGTCATTGGTGCTATTCAGTGTAGCTCATCTTTGCTGTTCCATAAATCCGCCGCCGCCCCCACACACACACACGATGAAAACTCAGTGGTAAGGAGTGAGATACAAGATTGACATGTTTGATTGAATCATTAATGTGCTAATTAAGCATTCTTTATCTAACTTCTTTATAGCTTATTAGAATGCAAACATGTCACTATGAGTTATTATTGGTGTATGTGTTTTTTGGAGCGATTTATCTGCTCAAAGTTTTGATGAGACGTCATGCCTATTGCATGATTTTATTTACTGTCTGAGATCAGCCTAGTGGTCAGTTGAAAAAGACTTGACAAGTCTTAATGATTGCAGTATTTTGGTTTGTCATAGTTTCAATATTTTTTTTTTATTCATTTGACTATAATAGCATCTAATTAATTATATATACTCTACTAAAACAAACGGTCGTATTCTTGTTTTCTTGTTAAGAGAGTTAAATTGTTTAGCGCATTGTTAATATTTAGTGGTCATATGATGCTGATTTTCCTTCTTATCATCACTGTTGAAGAAATCAAAAATCCTTGTTAAATATTGCCAGTGTGGTTGTTCTTCGAAACAATCTGAAGATATTCCAGTTTATTAAAACATAAAACAGAAATTTAAATAGTTAATTGTTATGTGATGGACAGACGCTCCTTGTTTTCGGTTTCATTGAAAAACAGTCACAGATTGTCTGATATACAACGTGTTGAAGAGATAAATTATGCACGGATCAATTTCAAGGTGTCTGCTGGTTAGATTGCTGCTATGTCAAGTGAAAAGGCTAGCTCTGTGATGTTTAGTTACACACTGGGCCTGTTGTCATTTTTGAGGACGTCTGTTTTGCTTTTCTCTGTACCGTGCAAATGTCACGCTTTCAGCAGGTCATGAAAATCCCATTATTTGCCAGCATTATGAACATTTTCTTATGCTATAATTTTGATGTTGATTATTTTAAAAGACACAATGCTTAACAACATGTCAGCCCCCAACTAGTGCGCAGGTCAATACTTTGCATGCATTGCCACTCTCATTGGAAATCTTTCAGCTCCCACTAGGAGATGCCAATCATCTTTGTGTTTAATATTTTATCTCTGAATCAAGCAGGATCCCCCCAAAGGGCTATTAACACTGACTGACTAACAGAAAGACATCTGCTGGGGTACGCTGGGAAACTACCTTTGATAAGTGCCACACTGAAGCAACAAAACAACAACCGGTTCAGTCCAGTAATGTCATCATACTAACGAGTGACTGTGTCCATTAAGCTTGTTATATAGAAAAATTCAGAAACAGATCTCATATCAAAATGGGAAATTTACCTTGACAATTATTAATTCACATCTCAATGACTGTGAATTGAACTCCATATCTGGTTGACAGATTTAACCCTTAATCCATTTGAAATAATGAGGCACATTCTGTGGATCTGGGTGGTGTTAAGAATGGTTTCAGTAAAGTTAATCTGATGAAATCTTATGTGAGAGAGCTGTGTGGCAGGACTAGTTATTGGCACCCTGTGTAGAATCGAAACAGGATGTGAAAGCTCAATCAGAATCTAAATAGTGCAAGAGAAAGAGAACTGATCTCTGTTCTGTTCTCTGATTTTCAGGGGTCGACGTCTTGATGGGAAAGAGAAAGAGGCAATGGAGGGTAAGGGAAATGGCCAGCACATCCATAATGAAGTGGAAAATATTTTATGTGTGTTGCTTGCACGGGCCAAGAACTTGTATTTGTCTATCTAGAGTAATATTTGAGATTTCCCAAAACTGTGATACTAAATATGTCTTTGCTACGGAGTGGCTGGTTATCTGTATAGATTCCAGTCCGGCTGTTGCCAGAGCAACGAATGACCAGGGACATAATGCAATTATATTTTTTCTCCTTCTTATGCCTTTTCTCTAATTTGGCACATGTGGAATATGTCTGAATCATAATAAATAATAGACAATGTCTAGTGAATTACATACAGAAAATGTGATAAAATGAATAATATTAACTCTAATCATTCTTGAAATTGTTAGTTCATTTAAATTTTGAAGGTGAATTTGATTTTAATTAGAGGAAGAGTAATTTACTCAACTTTAATTCAAATAAATCAAAGCAATGCCTTCTAGCAAATGAATTCTCTCTCTGAAAGGCTTTTAAACCTTCG
Source organism: Gymnocypris eckloni scoliostomus (assembly GCA_027564155.1). Lineage (NCBI taxonomy): Eukaryota > Metazoa > Chordata > Actinopteri > Cypriniformes > Cyprinidae > Gymnocypris > Gymnocypris eckloni. The sequence continues at coordinate 21,289,763 of CM050426.1, forward strand.
AACTAAAGGCTTTGTCGGTTCTTTTCCCACAAACTGTGCTATTCAGATTGAAATGACTATTTCTTTAAAATTCAGTACTTCCAAATTACAATTCTTCAATTCACACAAACATGTTTGTTGATTGAAGATGTTGACAGAATCTATTATGTTTTTTTGTTTATGACTGAATAGTTCTGCTAATAGGAATTATTTGAATTGTTCTGCTTTTTTAATTAGAATTTTGTCTTATTACAAAAACAGACATATTTCCTTTGCACAGGCTCTCATTTTTCAGTTCATAATACTTAACAGGAATCCTGGAGCGCGCCTGATAACATATAAAACACTTCTACAGGCGTTCACAATCCACCTGAGAGTCCCTGACTGGGTAGAGAGGATGTGTCATGTTTCCCTACCTCTGCTTTACAAGGGAGCAGTTTGTTCCAGCCAGGTGGAGGTCAGAGACTATTGCATCAGCTCGGTAAAAACACAAGCTCATAAGAGAATAAATGAGTCTGATGAGTGTAATAAAAGAAGATTGCAGACCCGAAAGCACCACCCGTCTGGAGGGGCTTCCAAAAGCAGCTGCTCGGATTGGCCGGTCTGCTTCATTACTTTAATTATTTCCCCTCAAGATCTGAAGACCTGAGGATTTTCGACACATAGAAAGAGAAGGGGCAAACAAAGGTTTGGCCTATTTCAAGACCTCTTTCTGAAAGCAAACAATGCCGCCATCATGGCTTCCTGGAATCTATCCATCTCTTTGCAGGAACGGGCCCCCCCGAGCAGGTTTGTTTACCTGCCGTGTCCAGTTACCGGGCCGGGGGGGCCCGTTCCTTGCCCGGCACCTGCCACTATTACTGGAGAGCAGGTGCAACTGTGTTCATTAAGATACACATCAGGACACAGAAGTCCTTAATAGCCAGTTGGGGGCACATTTTGCAAGGCTGCCTTGCAAACACAACATAGCAACAAGGTGAGCGAAGTAATTTCAGCTTGAATAATGGGGGGCGTCTCATGAGCCTGACAGACGTGTGCGGCGAAAGCAATTTCACAGCACCTCTCCGTCGCTGTTCATGTGATCTATTCGAGGTGTTCGCAGACACCGCGGTCAATATGACAGACACCGGTGGTTCGGGCCTGATAAGGTAGCCTGAAAGAACATGGCTTGGGTGCTGCACGTGCGTCTGTCAACCACGGTTCCTTAAGAGACAACGGCATTCAGAAAGGTCAGAAAAATAGATGACATCAGCTTACCGCAGCAGATGTTTTTGGATAAAGTGCAGCAGTGCTACGACGCGTCTAACTTTAAAGGCTTTTGCTTTAAATTCGGCTATTTAAGGTGACATGACAGGCGTCTAATCCCACAGGAACCAGTAGAACAATAATTAGGACACGGTAAACATGATGGTGCTGTTGGACAACACGCAGTAGCACAGTCAGATGCACACACACCCATCTTAAACACAGTGGCATAAAGAATGATGGCTAACTCTTTATCTTCCCTGGGCTTCTGTAACAACATATGTTTGTAAGTAATTAAAAGAAGTTCCCAAGTGGTTACTATGTCATATTGAAATACAATATGGTGAGCAAATTACCTTTCCACAGCAGTTTATGCAAAGCCAGACACAGGAGACCGCTTTGCCTCTCCCTGCTGCCACATGGAGGGATTGGCAAAGACAATCTCCTGCTCTATTGATGTATTGACTTCTAATTAGTTTGTCAGGAGCTGTACCTTTTAAAAACATGGGAATAATTGATGTCTTATCTAGCAAAATAAGGAAAATGAAAACTTTTCATGTTTCATCAAGTCTAAATAAGGGGAGGCGGGGCTTATGAAATATGCAGTGTTGGTTTGAAATATTCATATCTAAGCTACAGAATTAAGATGCCCGGAGCTGCAATAGTTGCACATTCAGGTTTCATTGTTGATGTCAGCACTTGAGGAGTACTGTGTTACACACACGCACACACACACACACAGCTTGCCTAATATTTTCCCCTGACTGCTGTTGAGAGGAGACCCCCAAACAGTTGGACCTATCATTGTGTTTTAAAGCACCATTATACTGCTCGTTGCTGGATATCAGCGACTACACAGGCTTTAAGTTAGCCGACCGCAGCAGTTCGAGAGTGTGAGCGCTGGCTCTCGATCTCCACAGCATAGACTTCCAGAGTCATTAAGCCCATTACATGCCCTATGAGAATCTTCACTGCTTCTGCAGCTCAAAGTGATGACTCCTAAAGCAGGAGTGTGAAATATCTGATGCAGAAATTAGACCAGAGCTTCAGCAAATGCGTTAAAAGAATTGCCTGTCAAATGAGTTACATCATCTGGAAGAATTTATGCATAACGTAGTATACCGAAGCATAAGGTTTTGTTGCTTGTTGACACCCCGGTATTGGCAAATTACTTACGCTGTCCGTTTCTGGGTATCAACAAGAATTGAGGAACTTTAATGAATAATATCTATGTTTTGCAGTTCTGGTTATTATAGCAATCTTATTATATAAAAAAACGTACTATGTATTTATCTATTCATTCTGCTGTTTTCTCCAACTCTGTGATGTTATTGTTAATGCCAAAGAAAATCAAGATTGGATTCAGTCAGTTCCAAGAATACCAAACAGTGACTGCAGATGTTTCTGTGTCTTTCATTTCCATTCCACGATTGTTATTCTAATCATTTACTAATTAATCCACAGCCATGCACCATGCTCAATAATATTTCTTGGTCTCGACTATCCACAATATATTTGGATTTCGCTTACCTTCCCAGGGTTTGGACTCCATACATATCTCAAACTGAAGATACAAAGGGCCAATATCAGGAATACCACACTCAGGATGATGGCGGCACACTGGTAAACACGATACCTGGCCTTTCTTTCCTTCTCTTTCCCCAGCTCAATCTATAAAAAACAGTCACGTTATCGTACATTTTAACATATGGTGTGATTTCATGTAAAGGTTTCACACATTGAATATATTATACACCATAATGCTCAACTAAGAAAGAAATAATCACATAGGCAATTTGAATTTTTCCGAGATCAGAACAAAAGGTCATATTTATTAAAATTGTCCCAAATTAAAAGTTTGTCTGTTCGATTAAATTCCCGGAGCTTATGGCCGCAAATTAATAAAGAAAGGCCTTTGTTCCGGCTGAGTTCCAGGAGGGAGAGTCTAAAAGCTTACTATTCACAGTGGTGTGCTCCACTATCTCTCAGGACATGGCCAATCAGAATTATGAAATATGGAGGAACAAGCTTCAATTAGCCAACGTCTCTTGCCGAAACAGAAGCTTAAAGAACAGAAATAGCAGCGGTGACCAGGGCGCTGGATATTTCGAGCTTATATTCCAGGCCTCTATGAATGCGAATAGTTTCATGCTTTGATGAAATATTGAATAATGCACTTTATTATAATAATGATGTTGAAATGTTGCTGTGAGGTGTCATTTAAATGAAATAAATCTTTAAATATAAAACTAAAAAGGTCACACTAACCTATTGAGGTTTCATATTTAACATTATTTGTACTGTCCTTTAAAATATGTTTTTTATATTGTTCGAAGCACGTTAGCCATTAGAGTCGGCAAGTGTTGTTTACAAGTTAGCAGGCTATTATTAATATTAGCACTTCTGATATAAAAAATTGTTTATGTATATTATTAGCATTATGTTTTAATAAAACAGATTTTCCCCCAAACTACTAATGTCTAGACAAAATTTCCAAGATATCCTTAAACACTGAACGTTCTGCTCCATTTTCAGAGTTATGTCTTTAAAATATTTTCTACTTTGCCAAGATATATGGCTGGACCAAAGTCAGTGTTTTTTTTTTTGGTCTGTAAAACGGAAAGCGGCACCATCATTTATTTCACTTTGTGACAGAATAAATAATAAAATATGGCAGATTTATTCTAAATAGTCAAGACGACGTCTGATTTATAGAGTAGCCTGCAGCTCTGAATAATTTTATTTGTGGCAAAAATCGTGACAAGGTTTACAACATTAGGGGTTTGAGTCCCAGAAGCCACCCCTAATGTCGCCCAAGGTGGTGACTCTTGCGATTGTACTTTACAGTATCTTACCGTTTAAGACACAGGAATCAGACAATGTCATTGAGGATATTTTTTTCTGAACAATATATATATATATGTTTTTGAAAGTATGCACACAAACAAATGCGCTGAATAAGACCATTTCACATGGTTTGTCATGAGTGTTAAAAACATCCAGTCATAGGTCCTCTCTCTACACATGACGGGAAACAGGAGGACAAACAATTAGAGAAGCCTGAAATTCCTCTAAAAAATAATTTCCCCTTGCATGAAGCAAAAATGTGAATAGAGATGGAGCTGAAATCCAGAAGTTGCATAAGCAGTGGAAACTTGACTGGAGGACAACATTCCATCTGCTCAGAATACAAATGGCTCTGAAAATATACAGACGGCTGCCAGCAAGTATTAAAACCGGTTTAAGGTTAAGAATCAGCGAGGCAATTCTGCTGTTGCGGGATTGAGTCTGAGTCTACAGTGATGAAGGGAGCCGAGGGCCCCCTGCTGATGAGAGCGAGTGAGGAAGGGCGAAGAGGAGAAAGAGAGAGATAGAGCTGGAGGGAGGGTGTGAGAAAAGAGACGGAGAGACTAGAGAGGAAAGGAAAAAAAGTTGATAGAAAGGTAGAGGGACAGAGAGAATAACAGAAAAGGAAGATAACAGACGCTTGTCCTGAGACAATTTTCATCTGAATGGATAAATCGGGAAGAATCCCCCTGTAATGTCTGTTATTTCACATCATTGACGGCGATGGAGATCTTTCTTCTTAAAAGAAATTGCACACTGTTGTACAATTGCTCAAATCTATATTTATCATCACCGGCTCCGTGTTAGTCTAAAAGGGTATATTACAAATTCTGTGTTACATTATTTTTGAAAAGAAATCTACTCACTTGATTTTCAGCAGAGCAGACACATGATTGTGTATACAATGCTGAGAAAATGATCTTGATTACTTAATTGTAAATCATGTGGAATAATTTGCTCAGTAGTAAATGTCTAGCCATACAGCCATGCAGTGCAACGCTCAGCTGGAGAAAAGGCACAGAGTGCAAGAAAGCAAATCAGAAAACTAAACACTCAAAACGCTTGCAGTCTGAAATAATTAACATTTTACCCTACCTGACATTTGTATATCACAACCTTTGAAAAGAGCAATTTAACAAATTAAAAATCAATCTGAGATCGTCCACAGCAAATCCTCTGTACTGAACCTTTTAAGCATTTTAAAAAGAAGAAAATATAATTTAGTTAATTATTTTATATTTATACATTACAGAAATAATCATTATTCCATCTGAATATTGATTTTCTTTGAGACCTTTCTCCCCCTCATTTAGATTTATGAGTTTTAACTTTCCAATTTTGTATCACATAAAAAATACTCACATCTTTGCAAAGCACTTGTTGACTGCTGAAGTAAGAGTTATTCTCCATAATTGTAGCTGGAGCGCAGATGATCTTCTCAGGAAACCTTCTTCCACCCAGAAGTCCCTCTCACTGGAATCCAAAGAGCTAAACGTTCTTTCCACATGTAATTTGGGAACCTGATCAAGAGGGAGAGTTCCTCCTTCAGATGGGATGGAATAACTTTAACTACTGTGGTTCTTTTTGTACACAAAGCAGATGTTCTCACTTTCATCTATGGATCTATGGTTATGCTAATGTGAGCATTTATTATTCGATTATTTCCATGTTTTTTCCTTCACGGTGGCACAACATTTAGTCATTTACAGCCTAAAATTACTGTTATTCAGCTATATCTACTTGACCATATTAGTAGGCAACACAATCACATCTGGAAATGTCTGAGGGTTTCAAGTTTACAAAAAAAACGTTACGCTCGGCAGGACAATGCACTCTGCTTTTCATTGCTTTTCATTGCAAGCAACTTTGCAAGCCCACATTGTGAATTTGAAACCATATTTAATAATGAATTCTAAAACAGTGTACTTATCAAATGTAAGCACAAGTATCAAACGCATCAAGTTTTTTATGACATGATTGTTGACTAAAAATCAGTGTGAAAAAGTTTTGTGCTGTTTGTAGCGGTTCTTTTATTGTGTCTCTGAGGTCTGCACTTGGAGACTGTGGATAATGGATAAAAGCTGTGATATTTATAACCCATAGCTTCTGTTATAACACTTCCCTTACAGTAAGGAAGAAATCGCTGTTGACCTTAAGATGTGAGCCGAGATTTGAGGTGTTTTACCCAAGATTTTGGAGAAATTGGACTTTGACTGAGTATTTAATATTTATTTTACTTTAATATTTTACAAGGTCATCTCACAAAGTTGAATGTGAAAGCTTGCGGTGGTCCGTGCTGGAAATTAAAAGAAATACCGAAGACTCTGTTTGGTGCTCAGTCATTAAAATGGCGAGAAACTAGTGTTTTAGGCTAATATTTGAACAGCCAGGTTTTTTGAAACCAGCTTGACTAAATCTTTACAGTCACACTGGCATATTCATATTGCATAACTCATCTGTAAATCTGTTTGAACAGAAGTGTGGAGCTCCCATCGAGAGACATTCCAACCCAGAAGCACTCAGGACACCAGAGGAAGGATTCCTGAGCCATAAAAATAAAACATAAACAACACTTCGGAGAACTGGAATGACATTGGAAGGCCAAAGAAAACAATGTGAAATACAGCCAGTACATCAGATGGAATCAAGGAGATTTCTTCTGACTACAAAGAAAAAGGGTGATTCACTTATTTGTCATTTCAAATCAGACAAATAAGGCACAACTGTAAAACTAACACTTACTTTTCACCAAGGGTTTCACCTTAAAGCACATTAATTATATTTTTCAGATTTATCAAGCTTATCATCTCTATTTCCACTGGTGTTTCATGCACTGAACCGCAAGCTTGTTTTGTTAATTAATGGGAACACAGACACAACCACGCTGTTTCTGAGAAATCATCAGCTACTTGCCATCTGCAAATGCATATTTGTCAATGCCAGACATTATTATGCTTCTTGTGAATATAGTAAAGAATGCTAACTTAAGTTACATTCAGAACTCTGTTAATTTCAGATTTCTTCTCCATGAAAAACAAAACAAAACTGTTTACTTAAAATGTAATCATAATTTTTCATGCCTGATTGTAAAGTGAGTTTGCTCATGATGAAGCTTTGCTCTCCTACTCAACTACATGTAACACAAGAGCCTCATCTTCTCATCTTCTGTTTTCTATTGCCAAGGCTGCTTCTGTCAAAGATTCACAAAAGACACCCCCACACACTGCCAATGGAGACTGCTACGAGAGCCTGCGGTTTCTAAAGGACTTGGCTGATGTCACCTGTTTGTGCGATGAAGAGCAAGGAAAGTAGGATGAAAAGCTCATCTCTGGCCAATAAAAGTGAACCTATTAACCGCAGAATACATTTTGCTGTTCCTCTACTGTATGCAGAAGAGGAAAATAAGCATATTTCAATCTCTTATGTGACCATGAATCTTGCAAAGCAGTGATAGAAAATGATAAAAATGTCTTTCCGGTTGCCCAATTTAGCACACACGAGGTTGAATATTACAATTTTACTTCAGATGAGATGACAAAGCAAGATTAACAAGCACCTTTCACTAACCTAATAAATAAAGGTATTCAGTTGGAGACAGGGTCTTTTTTAATGGACTTAATTGCCATTAAAGTCTAATTGGCATTAAAGCACAATAATGTTATTAACGGAGTTCAATGAATCATGTTTCTCCATTAGATTCCTTGATACTTAAGACGTTTCGTAGGTTTGAGAGATGAGTACAGGTACAGTCTGGCCCCAAGGTCTGCTAATTGTATTAGATTTCTTAGAGCAAGCAAAGTGAGTCAATACATATTTGAGGGATAACACTGATTCAGTCTCAGCGGAGAACCTTTGAACCTGCATGCTGGAAACGAATAAATAGAGTCAAGGATTACAGTGTTGCAAATCTCAAAGTTAGTGCAATCGTCTCCTACTCCTTACCTTCGGGGAAGAAAGCGGTGCGCGGTGGGATTTTTGCAATTTCTTGCATGATGGGACAGGTATATTTACTTTGGTAATTGTATTCCTTTTCCCAATTCATAATGTGATTAAATATTAATGCCATTTAGAGCACCAGAAAAAGCAGATCTCAGAAATGATCAAGGCAGCCATAATGCAAAACCGTTTTCTCCACTTCCTAAGTCTTTGTTATTGTGCAAAAGTGCACTGCAGCAATCTGGATAGCAACCCTTTAACACTTTCATACAGGTTTGCAAAGGTGGCCTATCACATACAATGGAAATAAAATAACAGCCTTGACATTTTATCTCCAAGGGCCCTCAGAGTGCAATCACAAACTATTTGACTTTAAATGTTTTACTAAATCCAACTGACATGTTTTTCCCCAAACGTGCCTTAATAAAAGGCATATGCCATTGCAAATCAATAGAAGTGTTAATTGTATTTGTACAAACACAAAATACAGTATAGAGGCTACGGGTCAATTGTAATGTATTCTCATAGCTAGATTAGCTCAGAAACTGAATTATTCATTAAATCATTTTAATGCAGGCAGTTGAGCATTAAAATCTCTTTTTGTAAAAGAGTATTAACTTTTATTGCAATGCATCCTTAATTTAATGTCACTTGAGAATGAGTAGAGGGGTAATTTGGTCGTTTTAATTAGGGATGTAGTTCAAAATAGAATAATGACTTTATTGAGTTTTATCTCACCTGCCTCTTGACTTACTACTTTATGCCCAGAGAACTTCACACTGCCTAACTATCAGGACAGCGCGTTCCCAGCTTCGATGCAGATAGCACCTTTATTTTAAGATTAATAAGGTTTGGCCAGAACACGAACAAATTAAACATCATTTTATATTTTTAAACTGATCTCCATAGTTATTATAACACAAATAGACAAAAGTGAACATATACGGCAAACATAATGAAATATTTTATTTTATGTTATATATAGATCCATATTATCTCTTTTTTTCATTCACCCAAACACTTGGAAATGTATATTCTTGCCCTTGAAGTACATTTTGCTGTTTGAAGGTTTAAACAAAATACATTTTTAACATATATGCATTAGCTAAAAATAACATTTTCAATTATAAACATTTTCATAATGTTTCTGCATGGGGTTTTAACAATGATTTGTTTACATTACTCATAATCACGGCATTCATCTTTATGTTAATGAAAGGAAGTATTTGAAGTCATATTCTGCATGCTGCACCACACTGATGAGAGTCTAAATATTAAATATGTCTTTCTACATGACCAGTGTCCAGAGGTCACAGCGAATGTCCAAGTCCTTGTAGTTATGGCTCCTCATGCCGAGCGCTGCGGGATCCAGGAAGAAATCCAAACTCTCACTGCCTTCACTATCAACACCCCACCCTGCCCTTAGGCCAGGCACCAGATTTTTCATGTCAGCTGGCACACACCTTCGTCTCATAAGTAGGTGTTTGACTTTCACAAGTCTCTCTCTATATCCTGGCAAATGGACTCTTTGCCAAGGTTGCCATATCCTTGGGCTGTAGATGTCAGTTAAACATGCAGATTTCTTCTGCTTCACATGGTAGGAATTCCCATTGGGCTTCTATCAATGCTGCTGAATGTCTAATACAAGTTTGAACTTTTTTAGAGCAGAAAATATCCCCCTAATTACTTCAATTTACATAATTACTCCTCTGGTAAAGACTCATATTAAAATAATTGTGAAAAGGCAATTTCACATGTAAATGTATCTTAAACAGTGAGAAATGCTATTGATAGTTTTCCACTGATGACGAACGAACATTTGGAGTTAACAAAACTACCGCAATGCCTTAAAGCTGTTAATAAGTTTCCTCATATAGTAAAATCTGAATATTAGCATAGCTCTTTAAAACAGTCAATTAACTGTATTAAAAAAAGTATGTTAAATATATGGCTTAGGCTGCACTTAACAGTCTTAAATGGTTTAAGTCCAGCTTCAGGCTTTACTTATTTGCAAGTGTCAAAAAGACAACTTTAGAACTGGAAAAGAGGAGCGACTTTTGTGATGACATTTTTTTCTGAAACTGAAATATTTCTGAGAAAAACATCTAAGATGAGGGCAAGTTTTTTTTCTAAAATATATAAAAAAAATGACATTTAGGTATATCTAAATATTGAGAAGAACAGAGAGAAAATAACATCCACACCTTTTAAAACTAACCCAAATTGAGCCTAAAAGAAACTATGAAAAAAAGTTAATGAAAACACTCTTTGGCAACACTTTATATTAAGGTGTCCTTGTTACACGTTACATGTACTTAATATTATAATACATTTAACTATGCATAATTACATACAAGTAACCATAAGCCTAACCCTAAACCTAACCATATAGTAAGTACGTATTAATACTACTCAGTATTTAATTGTATAAATACCCTGTAACAAGGACACCTTAAAATAAAGTGTAACCCACTCTTTTATCAGGTTAGCTGCAAGACCCCGATGATCTGATGTGTGTAGTCAAGAACATCTGTGGTGGTCTGCACCGATAGCCTTGTGGGCAGCATGGCACAGTAAAACATGTAAAAAAAAACACAAAATAGACCCAGTGGCTGGCGTCTTACCTTACTTACTATTAAGAAAGTCACAAACACACCACAGGAGGCTGCAGAATTAACACCTGCATGAACAAAACAAACATGATTTAGAACAAGTTATTTACCCAACATACCAAAATAAAATATTATTTTGAAAACAGCTTTATTTTGTTAATGAAAAAGTTATGAATTTGCCATTAGCAAACTCTTGCAAGTAGTACGTTTGAGTACAGCTTGCAACATTTCCCATTCTCTCGCTGTCTCTACAGCATTGTGAATGAAAATGGAAAAGGACATTTTAAATAAAGAAGTATTTGACGCAGACGCACAAAGCATAATAATCGCAATATGGTAATAAAACCAAACACTATGAGTTTTCCTAAGCTGTGTGTGCTCATGTGCATTTCAAAGTTATCTGGAGTCCTTTAAATAAAACATTCTCCAGACCCGTGTGAAAAGGGCATCTTCTTTTGAAATATCTCTAAATGTCTCTAAATACAACTAACACAAAGACTTGTGAAAGAAGTTCAAATTCAAATATTTTTACTTTTGACTTCAACCCTAGATCAACCTGTTTTAAAAGCATTTCCTGAGTTTTAACCTGTTCTTCAGTGAACAATTGGTCCAAATTATTCAACCACATGTGTACACAAAAGATAGCTGAAGTCCCTGTCCTTGATCTCAAGTCATCAGTCTCCATCATCGCGAAAGCAATCACGACCTCAACATGAACGAAGGCTGCTGTTTACAGTATGAAGCTATTGAAATCTGAAGCTGCGAGATGGGAATAAGACTGCCAGGGATGGTAAGATTAAAAGCTATTTGAGAAATTGCCATGCGAATGTGAAAATATCGGAACAGATGTTTTAGAAGCACTTGAATATAAGTCATTAAAAAGAAGAAGAAGAATTGGGCACTGAATTCATGACTAGTCTAAACTGTAAAAAAAAAATGCCTCAAATTTGTATGAAATGGTATAAACCAAACATGCTGTATATGCATTAGTTGGTTTTGAAATTTGAAGCATTGAACTACACTGGTATTGCATCTCAGATGGCAGATAAAGCACTATTTGATCACATTGCACACTTAAAGACTGAAACATACTATGTTTACATTATCTCATTGCAGAAGAGGTTAAGACTTGTCAACGTTTCATCAGGTTGTTCACCGGCTAATTCTCAAAGTTAATGAAGACAACCAGAAAAAAAACTTAATTCTATAGAGATGTTGCAGACAATTCTGTGTACAGATACCGCCAAAATTGAGGGATGCACTTTGCGGTTTGAGACACTCCTGACAGGACTATTGCTTAAATTAAACTTTTCTCAGTCATTTCTGTGCATACAGAAATCACAAACTGTTAGTAATTGCATCAAATTCTGATATCTTCTGTCACAAACAAAATATATCCCTCACCGTTCAATGAAAAGATGCAGCAATCAACTTTGTGTCTGTGCAGATGGATAAAATTAAACAAGAGGGATAGAAAACAAATCATGTATAACAAACATAATTTGCATAGCACTGGGTGTATAATACTCTTCAAAAAGCAATATAATGTATTCACCTGCACTGCATCCAACCAAGTCTTTTGTATTATAGCAAGTCTAATAATTCTTCTCTGCCTTGGCAGTAACACCAGGCTTGAGTGCATGCTCCGATTCATCATCATTCATCTATAAAAAAATGATGGACATATTTATAGAACTGACTTATTTACATTTATTATGTGGGTGTCAGTCAAAGTGAAGTGAGGGAAGAATGGACGTCAGTTTGCCTGAAATTAAATGAATTACATTTGTTTTCTTGTCATCAATGCAACCAGAGTAGCTTGCAAGAGTGAAGTTTAATTTACCAGCCACATTTAAAACGTATTGAGGTATGGGACATTCTGCATGACAGTCGCTTTGTACTGCAATTACTAACAGTTTGTGATTTCTGCATACACTGACCAAGAGAATGTGTATGTTTGTAGTATTTTGGATACATTTGGCATTTTCTCTTATGATTTCTCATTCTGCTTCGATAGGCATGATGCGATAAGATTCCAGGTGCAAGCCATTTGTCTGTCCAACTGCTTTGTGACCTGATGCATTGATGCTTATTTATTTTGAAGTGGCAATTTTGGACCAAGACGATTTCTTAGTGGGCAGGGCTATAGCACGATGCCGCTGAAATACAACCCTGGTTACAGTATAGTTGGTGGCTAGTCAGATGTTTGTTGGTAAAAAATTTTTATGTCATTCTTTTTTTTGAAAAGGATTGCATTTTCATGCTGCTAAAAAAATGATAATTCTGCAAGGAAAACCATTTGTATATAAATTGCACAATGTGCATAATTCATCATAGCTTGAACAAGGTGAACAATTATCAGCGCTTGAATGAAACTCACCCAGGATGCTGACAATTTCCCACATGGTTTTCCATGCACCATTATCTCTCTGCATGTGGGACGGGACGGATCATACAGACTCGTGACATTAACTTCTCTGTCTTGCACTCGACTGCAGCATCTTGCAGGAAATGGATCATGTGAGCTCCACATTCAGTCAATTTCAATGATAGTCGCCGTATCGCATAAACTTGTGGAGTCGCCGTTCTCACTAGAAATTATGTCCTCTATTAAAAATGAATGAGTTTGGTGGCTGCACATCTGTATGAACCCCCGTTTAAAACAAAAACTCAGCTTAACATGTAAAAGATAACTTTTATTGCATGTCATGTCACATCTGGTTAGGACACGAGCATGTAGCAACTCTGTATTATTGAAAGAATTTAACTCTGTATTCATAAAAGAATGGGAAAAAGCATGAAATACTGTCTTGCAAATGGAAAGACTATGCTGTTTCACACAGTCTCAAATTATGGTTTGTCATATTTTATTCCAATTCATCAAGTAGGGTAGACAATGCTAGGCTGAGGTGCTGCCAAGTCCTTGAGAACTAATTTATTTGATGGCTTTGCTATTTGATTGCCCTTATGTAACTTCCTAACCTAATTTACATAACACACTACATTAGTCTTGGACACAGCCACCCTGAGTAGGTGCATAATTAGCCCTGTATCAGTCCATTCTGAGTTCTATTTCAGCTAATCACTCTCAGTATTTCGTGAGAGAGGGAGAACCATTATGTTTACATGCTGTAATAGACCACCATGGTGGTTGCTTCTGATTTGAGAAGATATCTAAAACTAAGGAAAAATGACTGCTATAGACAGTTAACAGAAAAACTTATTTTCCTGCAACAAAATGGAAGTAATGTACGCATAATCACAATATGACACAAATCCACAAACTCGCAAATATGGGTGTAACCAGCCAGTCCACTGAAGGTGAGTTTAAGATGAACCCATGTGCAGCTTTATTTACAAAGTGACCCAAAATCCAAACGAAGACTTGACTTGAACAGGCTTGGCATTAAACAAACAAGTCTCACCAACAGGTTACAACATCAAAACACGACAAGGATCAATGGCAACGACATGGCTACTTATAACAAACAATCAGGGTCACATGACAAGAACCAACCAATGAGGAAACAAGACGCATGACTAGGACAACCAATCAGAACGTGACACAAAGAACAAGGGAACCAATAGCATGAAGACATGAGGGCAAGGGAAGCATGAAACAAGCAGGAACTATACACTAAACTTCAAAATAAAAGACATGAAAACATGAACCCAAAACAGACCTTACAATGGGCTCCTTTTTTCTCTCTTATGTGATTATTTGCCTATTCAAAAAATACATTAAATTAAATTTAAATAAATAAATAACCTTTCTAATAAGGTATGATTAATTAGAATTATATTATGTATTACATAATAATACAATTAAAATAAAATTTGCTTATGTATTACAAAATAATACAATTTAAATACAATTATTGTATGTATTACAAAATAATGTTGGCCGTTGTGGTTGCCAGTACAACCACAATAATTAAATACCTTCAAATGTGAAGTGTCACACGGGGAATTCTAGGAAATCAGTATACAGTTTTAGCTGTAAAGAAAACATTGATTTGTTATATTTTACTTCTTAAAACAGTATAAAGTTACATGAAATGTCTGGTAAGGTCTTTTACAGCTTTTTCCTGTATGTACTATGGGAATTTACTGTTAACCTATTTACTGTTATTTTTTTCCCTGATAAAATTGATTTTTTTTTTTTTTCAGTATAGGTATTATGGAATTATTTATTTCTATATTTTTTGTAGACACACACACACACACACACACACGCTTTTTATCACGTCATATTCTCAAACTGGGGTTTGTGAAGGAACTGCAGGGTGTTCGTGAGATGATGAAAAGCAAGTAATTAATAAAAAAATATAAATACATTTAAAAAAAAAACTTCAGATTTTCATTAACCAATATTAGAGAACTGTGAACAAGCACGTTTTGTTAAATTATTTAAATATTAGCATAAAATATCAATGGTTATTTCAGGTCAAATTGGGTTCTAATGACAAAAACGTTTTCGAATCTCTGCCTTACAGAATGTTAACAAAGTGAACCTCACTGTAAAGTCTTATGAATATTTAATATTTAATGACTTTTTCTAAATCGGACACATTAATATTTGCTTTTACAACAAGCTAGGATACGTTCTGGACAACTGACATGCTCCTAAATGAATAGGTAATAAGTAAATTAGTTTACAAAAGTAGATGTCTGAACTAAAAAGATGACACCAGCATTTCTTGAGGATAATGCCTATGATGTTGTATATATTCAACAGTGAATATGAGCAACAGAAGCGAATGGTCAGGAGAGAAGATGATTTCTCCTCTCTGGCCTTAAACTGGTATAGAAACAGATGGAAGACTCGCTGATTCTCCATGGGCACTGAACACATTAAAACACCTCTAAGCCACAGATGCTTTAACGCTACCTGTGGCGCTGAGCTAAATGCCTCTCATTCGAACACTTTCTCCTTGAGTTCATTCCCCCAGTTTCCATTTCCTCCTTCGTTTGTCTCATCTAACATTATGCACAGTTTTTGTTCTAGGATTTGCTTATGATTGTTTGAATTTTCCATTATGTCCAGGTGATGGCAATGTTTCAACTGGCTGTGACCAGCGCCTGCAACTGAACTGCTTAAGGCATTGTAAATATGAAGTCTGTTCCAAAACTGATAAAGCCAGTCCACAGCTTCTGTTTACACCAGGCTTAAGCACTGACATATGTTTTGGAAATGAACATCTGCTGAAGCAAGTGTTAATCCTATAGACAGCCTATTTGACACCCAGGAATCTCTGATATGAAGCATGTTCTCCAATTTACCATATGATCCAGCAAACTGGTTTTCAATAATACGCTGAACTTCTAAGCTCCGCCACACTAAATCTATTTATCTGGTCTAAAACGTTAAGCAAGGCTTTTTTAGGGGCCGTATCTCACAGATGAGAAGAGGTAAATCTTTAATCATTGCACTTAGTGTCAGCAGATGCATCCCTACTTATCTATCAAATCCTGTAGATTTGGGTGCCTCAACACTGATGTAACACTCTGCCCTGATGAAAGGACCTTAAGATGACGGTATTTACATGAATGGCAGAGCCAAGCAGAGGAGAGAAATGGCGGCTGCGGTGCCACCATGTGATGCATGGGTTGTCTGAAGCAATCTTCAACGGAAGAGCTTATTGAAAACCATTTGTTCTAGCCCACTTGGTATGGTTGTCACATTTATTTAGCCAAATACAAAAGTGTCTGAAGCATGCAAAACAACTGATTTTTACTCACCCTCAGGCCAATCAAGATGTAGATGAGTTTCTTCATTGGAACAGATTTGGAGAAATGTAGCATTACATCACTTGCTCACCAATGGATCCTCTGGAGTGAATGGCTGTGATCAGAATGAGAGTCCAAACAGCTGATAAAAACATCTCAATTATCCACACGACTACAGTCCACCAATTAACATCTTGAGAAGTGAAAAGCTGTATATTTGCAATGAACAAATCCATTAAAATATTCGAAAGTATACATTTTTTTTTTCTACAGTGATAAAGTTGCCTTGTCTGAATCAGGAGAGAAATATGCACAGATCAAGCACCGTTTAAAGTCCAACACAGTTCTAAACAAATACGTCACTTTACAGGAGGTTAATTGGACTAAAGACATGTGGATTACTTGTAGATTATTGTGATTTGTCATCTTTTTGGACTCTCATTGCATTTCTGAGCAAGTGATGGAATTGTACATTTCTCCAACAAGTCGGTTTCTGCATTTTACTTTTTGGGTGAACGATTCCTATAAACCTCTGTCGTGTAGATATAGAGCAGAAGTTTTGTTTACAGAAAAGTGTCTGTATTGTAGATCTGAAACTCAAGTAATTAAGGTCACAGTAAAACTATTTTGGAACAACACAGAATTATATAACTATTTCTTGTCAAAGCATTTCTCGTACCACTACATGGCTAAACAGTGCAAGAGATTGCACAGGGTCAACATTCAACAATAGAGTTAATAATGAGATTGTTGCTATGGCCACAAAATGCTTTAAATAGTTTGGAAGAAAAGGGTTGTTTTGTGGACTAAAAGTAAAAGCACCACAGTGTACTCTGTAAACTGACCCATAATCACCTAAGTTAAACTGGCCTTTTTATGAGGCTGTCACTTATTAATTGTGCAGTTTTGTTTTTCAGTGGCACAGAAATTGTCCCTGACATGTGATTTAAGTGAAAGAAAAAGACACACTGGAACACCAACAGCTCTAAAAATAAAAGGTTTTGAGTTGAAAGACTCAAGGGTTGTTCACAGTAACATTGCAGTATTTTCTTGATAACAGATCACTTTCTCTAGCAGGTGAGTGAAAATTGTGTCTATGGGCTGAACTCGGGCTGAACATAATTCAGAGAAAGAAATTACTCACTGGTCACTTTAAGGACATTTTCATTAAACAAAATATGTACAAAATATGCATATGTTTACAATCCGCAGGGTTCTCAATTTTATCATTATCTAAGGTAACTAGTGCACATAATTAAAAAAATATATTTGCAAATAGTGTTACAGCAAGCACGACTTTTGTGGAGAGCAGATCAGCAAATGATTTACTCAGTGAGACTCATCATCAAATTATCACCTCTGGTCTAGGTTGAATATCACATCCTGTGCTCTCGTTTTCCTCTTTGCATTTTCTTCATTAATTAAAAGCATACAGTGACATACATTACACACCAAACTATTCCTGTGCTCGTCAGCTAAACTTGAATTCACTAAGACTATTCGCTAATAAAAATCTCATGATTTCAAACAGAGGTTAAATGGTCTTTTAGAAAAGTGATACAAATGAAAAAAGAAGTGCAGGCAGCAAAATTGCAATATTATCACTTTAAAGATATGCTGAGGTGCTATGTGCACCGTGCCAAGATTTAAATGCACCTTATGCTATTCAATATGTCTGGAATGAACTTGTACATCCGTATTTTAGCTATGGGTATGCTTGAAAATGGCATATTATCACATATACATTTAATGTAATATATAATCTCTGAAAATAAAAGAGAGAAAAAGCTCATTTCATTCAAGCCAAGGATCTAAAGACCATTATCTGAAGTTCATCAATTCCATTCTCGCAGCCCTACTCTAGTATTACAAATAAATCAATACGCTCACTGAGAATCTGCAAATTTTCAGGCCAAGCTCTGAAGTAGCAATCAAAGAAATAATGATGAAGAATTCGATGAGAATATTGTAGTCCCTGTCTACTGTCTAGCACTTCCTATTGATTTGGTTCCCCACAAACCAGAATGGGTGAATATGTGAACGTCACACAGTGGAATCCATATGTAAGTGGTACGAAAGACAAATGGAAATTGCCATACAGTATTCTCAATGCTAGTTCCCTTATTATTATCCTGCATAATGCATTCAACAGGATTAGCCTGACTGCATTCATTTTCAAGGCTTTCTGCTGATGCACAATCATATACATTCGCATATATATATATATATATATATATATATATATACATCTTTTTTATGATTAATTTCTAATAGATTTGTATTCTTTTTGAGTTGTGCATCTTTGTCATGAAAAATAATATCAAATTTAGATTGAACTTAGTCTGCAGTGCTCCAAGAGCCATTTTAATCATGTTCTTGACAGTCAGAGTAAATTGGAGGAACTGGAGGCTTGGAGATGATACACACAAACTGTGAAGGTCACAGGCAAAAAGCATGTTAGCACTGAGCTTTGATGTCCTCTAAATTTGAATGAAATTGACAGTGTTTTCATATTTAGATGAACGGACCTTGTCAGCGCATAAACATCGATTACCGTCACAAAACATCAGCTGAATTCAGTGCTGCTGCACGCCATGAAATAACACTTTAAAATAAAGTTCAAACCAAGATTTGTTTCAAGTTCTATCAATTTAAGCTCAAGATATATTTTGGTGTGAACTTCTATGTGTCTATGTGAACACTCTATGTGTGACTCACTTTTTGAGGGCAAACACAAAAGCCAACACGTTTTCATTACAGCATTCCAAAAAATAAATATAGATAAAACATTGTGTGCCTGCAGCTACAGAAAAAATTAAATAAACAATATATATACACCGAAATGAAACAAGGTGCATCCAGCAGCTGTTACCGCCACCTTCAATTTCAGAAGAAGATGACCATCTGAGCAGTCAAAGACACTTTCTCAGCTTCCAAGCGATCCACGGAACTATTTAATCATGTCTGGCTTCACCGTGACAAATTGGCACGCAGCGATTGGTTTGGGTTTGACTACTTTAACCATATGGTGGATGGTGATATACGTGGCAGTTATCGTGCTCTGACTGATGCCTCCAGTAGAGATGATTGCTTCATTTAGCCAGGCTTTATTGTTGGGGGTAGGAAGGGCGGGTGCTGGGAAAGGTAACGGTTTATCGAGGCTCTGTGTGTGGTAGCGCACCTGTGGCTTCAGACAGTCGTTTTCAGTCCTGGTTGTATGGTTGCGAAGCACACTGTATGAAATGGACATTTTCCTGGCTTTACTTAAAAAAAATGTTACTCTCCACTAATTTAGTCATACTGAAGACAATTATTCTAATTATTAAGGCAATCTAAGGTATAATGCATACAGTAACTATATCCACAATAGACATCATTAATTAAGCAACTTTGTGTCTGGCGTATGGAGGGTAGTTACCCACAGCTGGATAATAAAAGGAAGGAATTATTCATTACACATTATTCATTCATTGTATTTTCTCCCAAGATGACCTAATATGTGAAACAGGCCCTAATTATGAGGCACATGATATTTAATGGCTAATTTGTTCGATGATAAGGACGTTGATATTAACATATTGTGGATTAGTCATTGCCAAAGCCATGTGGATATGTGGCATTTACAAAAATGTCAGCTAAAGGAATAAACAACCTACTGTCTTCCCCTTTCACAGAGAAGCACTCATTAGCCCGGAATGTCAGTGTGTGTATGTGTGTGTTTACAGTAATCCACAGCTTTTACTCAATAAGGGCACAAATTATAAAATGTTAATGTCCTCTGACTTCGGCACTTGTGGCAAATTATGTTAATGTAGGATATCATTTTGGAATTATTAGTATATGCCAGGAGTGAGAATGAAAGTACACACCACTGACTAATTTGTTCATAAAGTTGGCAAATCCAATCACATGGTCATTAGTAATGTGTGTCTGGAAAAGGTGGGCTAATTTTATGACACCCTGTTGCTCCGAGCCAGCAACACAGTATCAATGCACATACATTGAATTATCACATTAAGTCTCAGCAAAATTAGTCTTTCAAACTATTTGTTTCATTAAAGGGTTACTCCACCCCAAAATAAAAATTGTGTCAAAAATCACTTACCCCATGTCGTTTCAAACCCGTAAAAGATTCGTTCGTCTTCGGAACACAATTGAATATATTTTGGATGAAATTCGAGAGGCTTGTGACTGTCCCTTTGACTGCCAAACAATAAACGCTGTCAGAATAGTCCATCTGCCATCAGTGATTTAACTGTAATTTTATGAAGCGACGAGAATACTTTTTCTACAATTCGTCTCCTCGTCTCTAAATCTTGAAAAATAAAATACATAAATAAAACGTGCTATAAGTGAAAATAATCTTGATTTACTTTTATAGTTTTTTGATCAATGAATCATACCATTGCTTATGGAACACTAAATGAAGTTCCTAAACGTAAGTTAGGGAAGAGCGAGCCCATCTAATCTTTCAATCAACAGCCAGAGTATATAAGCAGCTGCTTACCTCTCTTCGGTCTCAGCTGTTTCAGCATCCCTCCACCTCCCCAATCTACACCTTCTTCTTAGTTGCCTTGCCCTTCGTAATCACCTTTTATCAAGTCCCTGGGGGGTATATCAGAGCTCGAGCCGAAGCTGCTTCATCGAGCCCCTCATCAGTGGACAGCAAGCCAAATAAGTTTACTCTATTTCCTAATGATTATATGGGCAAACAAACTCATTAAACAGAAGAGACTAAAATGCTATCCGCTTTTGGCTTAGTACAGCATATTTTTCCTCCAAATGAGTGTTTTAAATAACTTCCTTCAGTGAAATGATTTTGATTACAGAATGCATCAGAAATTATATTATGTTATATTATTCTAAAAAGTCCTATGAGTCTTGCTTGTTGACTTTATGTGTGAGGGCAGCCTCTGGCATCAAGTATGAATGAAATAATTTACAGTTTATTATGTGTCATATTGTCCTATGTGTACTATGCATTTTTAAATATCATCGATACCGGTATATTGCAACACCCCCAATTAACACAATTCAATTCAATTAAATTCAATTCAAGATTATTTGTATAGCGCTTTTCACGATACAATCGTTGCAAAGCAGGTTGGTATCATCTCTTCTCAGGTGTTTGGTCATCTCGGATCATTTAAGGGTTGGATCCAGACTGAAGCTTGTGTAATTCCTAGTTAGGCAGAAACAGAGAAACAAATAGAGACATAATTAGCATAGCTGTTGTTCCATCCAAGCAAAATGTATTTGTTCAACCCAAGCTAAAACATAAAAATGTGCATTTGATCAGATATACCTGCAGTACAAGATTGTGAGATACATTATGTGAATGCTTGGCTAAAGGGAAATATTTCTTAAATATTTGTACTGTGATTAAAAGATTGCAGAGTGTGAAAAAAAACTGTTTTAAAATATATATTCTCTCTCTCTCTCTTCGCCCGTCTCCCCATTTCGAGGATGAGGCATTTGGTTCTGGTTCAGATTGGATCCCTGTTTTTGGTGGATGCTGACCTGATAAAAAGGGGTCTAAAGAAAAAAGTTTGTACTCTCATCTTTAGGCAATTCTTGCTACAGCTCCAGACCGTGTGTGGGCTATATTTCCTTTGTATTAGTTTTGAAATGGATGTACAATTGCTTAACTTTGCTCTACCTTGTTGCTAAGCAAGTGTACAATGTAATTTACTCTGTAAATAACAAATCATCCTTTCTAAATAGCGTTTCCCCTCCGACAGCAAAAGGAGCGATACTATGATGTACATTACCTTTTTTTCTGGTTGGGTTAGATGAGAAAGCCAGATTTTTTTCTGTTCTGGTTAAGCGAGTTTCATTCAATTAGCTTTGAGATTTAGTATTTTCATTTGTCTGGCAATCCTCAAAGCAGAAAAGCAAACAAAATAAAAATAACATTTATTTTGCTACATTTATGCTGCTTGCTCAAAAGACAAGCAAAAAGCCTGGACTGATGATTAATACCTCCCTTGGGTCACAACACAAGGTGGCGAGCCATTTCATATTAATGCCATCTTACGGCCATGTATGAGGCTATTTCATGGCCAGTTAAAATCACTCCAGAAGGTCGATTATATTTGTTGTTGCTTACATCCATAATTCATGGAGGACAGGGACCTCTTTTGACTAGTGTTTATATCATGTCTTTGAACACCTCATCTTCTCCCTGATCTGTATTCTTCACCACAAATGCAATTTGTTTGTTTCCATTCCATTTTTGTTAAAATGTCACTAATATCAATTACACTGGAGATTGCCTAGCATCTGCCTTCCTCTATGCGCAGTATAAAGACTGAGGCAGACAGAGAAGAGGCGTAACCTCTAAGCACAGGATATCTAATTGCCCCGACATTGCTAACACTGCTGGGGCTCATTTGAATGTTTGAGTGAAGGAGTAATTAGACCTATTCATTTGCACACTTCATTTCTAATGCACCTTTTCTCCACTCTCCTTTATCACTGAAGGGAAAGAGAGAGAAAACAGAGTGAAGAAAGTTATTTGCTAAACTCATTGCCTCACCTTGTCAGACCAAATTTCATCCTCATAGTTTATTGAGCATGTAGCGCCTGAAATGTTCAGCAACAGTAACAGCAACAGTACAATAATGGAGCTCAGGTATGTGTTCATAAAGATACCAAAAACCTCTATATAAACAATTTGACCTGTTTTTCACACATAAAATGAAGTAAAATGGTACAAAAACTCAGCAAAAGATTCAAATTAAACCCCACAGGGTTTAACTGAGAATATTACTTTTAGTTTTTCACTTGAATATTTAGGGGCACATATGGGTGAAGCATGAATACAGGTCTCCAGTTAGCAACATTAACCAACATTAAAGCCCAATTGGATTGTAAAATATGAACCTGGGAGCATGTAATTACACAGTTAACTGCAAATGTTTAATTAGGTTACCATTTTGTTTGTAACACAGTTGTGAGAAAGAAAATATGGTAGCATTTACTAAAAGCAATTCCAGTTTGTAATTTCTGTTCATTATGAAAGTAATTGCGAGGATTTCTGAACGAACCTTTCATTATCATTTTGCAAAAACTGATTAATAAAATACACAAACATAACATATTTTCTATAGATGTTTCTGAGAATATCTCTGATTGGTGCCTGACCGTTAACAGCATGTTTTGGTACAGTATCCATTGTGATCTGGAATTGAAAAGAACCGCACTTTGGCCTCCTGGCATGGGGTTACTATTAATATATAGCCGTGCCGCTCTTTTGATGGAAGCAGTCGAGTGGCTGCCGCTTCAGATGTAAATAGACCGCCTTTCCATGGCCCATACTGTATGACTTATTGAATGAAGCTATGATTTAGGCTACTAAAAAAATAAACCTTACTTGACTCCCATTCGTACGCACCGCCAAAAGGATCTGCCATTTATTCCCTCGAAAGGGTCACTTGTATGTTCAATAATTCATCCAGCATATGTTGAGCTGTCAGTTAGAGCGCTTTGATCTCGTCTGGCCTGTCTCTGCCACTGCCTTCAGTTGCCTGTGCAATCATTGTCATACGCATTAACACACAGGTTGCATCATCTGTGTGTAATTTGCTTAAATCTGGCATGCATTACTGCATTGATCCGGTGTTGTTTGTGCAATCACAACACCTTTAAAAAGACAGGGTTTGACTAGATGCACAGTATTTTTATAAACAGCCCGAGAGTTAGTTTTTTTGGAGCAAGACATGAAAAATGAAAACAAACACATGCTGGAATAGTAGTGATGACAACAACATATTCTGACTGACAGAACCCTGCATGTAGAAGAGGGAGGAATCCTCATAAAGGAGTAGTAGCAGCATTAATCTGTCAGTCAGCGTAGCAGAATCAGCGCAGGGAAATCAGACATATAGGGGCACATTTGAAGCACGGGAGTGAGGTGGAGTGCCGCTGAATTAAAATGAATTAAAATACCTGAAGAGAAGGTGAAAACGAAAAT
The DNA here is from genome assembly GCA_027564155.1 of Gymnocypris eckloni scoliostomus. Taxonomy (NCBI): domain Eukaryota; kingdom Metazoa; phylum Chordata; class Actinopteri; order Cypriniformes; family Cyprinidae; genus Gymnocypris; species Gymnocypris eckloni. The sequence continues at coordinate 21,314,087 of CM050426.1, forward strand.
ATATTTCTTTATAACAGACCAAAATATTGGGAAATTTAGAGATAGCAATACATCTTTCATAAAGCATATAACAAAATGTTGGTATAATTCTGTTTATCTGTATGTGTTTGAATGGGTCAGTGTTTACCTGGTTAACAACCTGTTAACCTGCACGAGGACGCTGGTGCTCTGAACGCTCTTTGTTTGCACATGTCATTGTTTACAAATAGATTAAATTAAATGGAACAAAATTAATCTTGACAAACTATATATAATTCTGAAGGTCTAAGCCTCAAGCATCGACGATAGATCGCTGTTTTCGATGGAAAGCTTATAAGGAATGTATTTGATAAATTTGTGTAAGCAGTACACATCAAACCATCCATAATACAAAAGCAGTACATACCAGCTTCGTGTAATATTGAGTCACAAACGCATCCACTGCTGTAAATCCCAGTTTAGTTAGAGAGGTAAGGGTCCACGGAACAACATCCTATCGAGCACTTTAGTCCAATGAAGCAATAACGTTGTTTTATGGACGGATATTCCTTTGTTTACGTCTCCTTTCTTCAGGGATAGTTATTGTTTGTATCCGTTTTGGAATAGCTCACGCTCAAAAACTGCGTCTTGGTTGTAAAAAAGCACATGGTTTTGTAGTATACAGTGTTACAGAATGAGACCCCACGACGATTCTGTCATCTGATGGGGTAGTGGAACTTAGCGCTCGGCTTTTTGGACAAAATAAACTACTTTTTTTTCCAACATTTTTTATATATGTGTATGTGTGTGTTGTGGGGAATGTGGATGTATCTGTATGATTAGCATCTGTGTGGCTGATAATCAGCTGTGATTACTCTGACCGAAAGAGGGCTATGCATGCCTATGAATGACTTTATGGCCCATATCTGTATGATTATCATTATTACCCCGCATATCAGTATGTGATTACTGACATATAAACACCAATCAGTGTGAATGTCTGGCCATATCAGTGTATGTCTGACAATCAGAGTATGTACGTGAGTATGTACTACATACAAAGCTATTTTTTTTCTTTCTTTCTTTTATTACTCAAATTATTCTTATTGTATTTTTTAGTGGTCAAATAGATTACTTATATAATGTCTAAGATTCTGTCTATAATAATTTTATCATCGAAAACACACAGTGGTATGTATAATGACTAAAATAGTTTAATAGTTTGTAGAACTCTTCAATACATTTGGTAATTCAATATTTTTCCTCAAACGTGTGTGTGTGTGTGTGTGTGTGTGGGGGTGCGATGCTATATGTAGTCTCAGGAAAATCTAATTTTTCATGGTATCTTCTTCAGATTCGAAATATTCAGGGCTTATTCCAGGACTTATTTAATGTATTTTTATAGGATTTTTTTTTTTTGTAAAAAATAATTTATTCAGTGTGATACATTTTTTAAGGCAATTCAGTCTCTATAACTTTTTATATTTTTGAGGATTATCAACTCTGGATGATGGATAGTAAAGCCCAAAGGGTCTTCTTTACAAAGATAAAAAAAATGTGTGTGTAGCACACTGAAGTCAGCACCTGTTATAATATTATGTTAGGTACGTCTTTTTCAGCTGTGAGTCCCAGAATGGGGAGTGCTGGTTAACTTATGAACATGATGGTCCAGTTAGCCCCTGCTGGTAGACTATGTAACTACACCATTCTTCTCCGCACAAAACTAGCTTTATTGACAGCCATTGAAAACCAAATAGCATTCAATTATTGAAGTAATTTATTTTAAGCAACATAAAAATCTAGATTTTCATAAATTAATTATTGGCTAATGATGAATATATTGATATTCAGATGTTGCTTATCTTGTATTTATGATGTCACAGCTTATGAACTGGCAATACATTAGCAAGCTAGTGAAATAGGATTGTTGTGGTGACACAAAACTACTAATTAATCACAAGAAATGTACAGCGCAAGTGATTGGCTCAGTTGGGTTCAGAGCACTAGTGTGACATGTTTCTAATATTAATGCAGATGTGACAAAAAAAGCAGTCTAAAATTTAAAATTGGGTGATTAGGAGTAATATGATTATGCTCATATTTACAGTACCACCAGATAGTTAAGGGCAGAAAGCTAATAAAGTTACGTTGCCATGGAAACACCCCTCGCCAGTACAAATGTCTAAGGAAGGGAGGAGGAGTGTGGAAGAGGAGCTTACAGAGCACCGTTTCTTTCTATTGCGTTTTCCTTCCTTTCTCTGCCTCTCTCTTTTGCTATTCAAATATTTTGTTATTCAATTCAAATCAGACTATGAAAAAGTATTACAATGCATGGAAACAAAAACGACAATACAATAAATAAATAAATATATAAAGTAAGACCGAAGGAAATACAATTCCAGTTGCATATTTTGCTCACTTTGTGCATCTTTTATTTTTTTATTTATTCTACATGTGCACTATTAAACTACGTAATGCTGCATTTAAGAATCTGGTCTTAAATTTGGACACAGATCTCTGGTTGATCAGCATGTAAGCCAGCCTGTGGTTTCACTACCTGCTGGGAGAAAGACATTTGTTTCTGTTCATAAAAAGCCCCCTTGGTGAAATGTTGGCCAGGTGTTTTTCATAGTGTTGTATAATTGGGTACTTTGTGTTGGGTTGATGAATTAGATAATACACACAGAGGTTAATAACCCTAAATCAGTGCCCAGCCCAAATGTGGGGCACACCTGTGTGCTTTCTAAATATACCTGACACACAAAACTAGCACCCCGATGCAGACTGCAACAGCTAGTGGGCTCACTATAACTCTGAATGTTGTTTTGACACCCTACTATCGCACCAAAAGAGCAGGGTAAGGAAATATATATATGTATAAAAAGTCATATTTTTTATTCATTTAGTCACCTATTACAATAGAATAATTTCTTGCCTGGATTTGCGTGATTGCAAAATCCTAATCCAATAGAATGAATGCAATAATCAGAGGTCATTTCCATACACTTATTTCCCATCATCCTTTTTTTCAATTGTCCATTCTCTCATTGCTTCTCTTGTTTTCATTAATTAACAGGCTGTCCTACTTCACATAGCCAAGCTTAATCAAACTAACAATTAGCTGCAGGCACTCGTAGACCCTCTGATTGATAGCTACAATCCTTGGAGTTTAATTTGAGCGATTGAGTGGGTGCTTACCAGCGCTCCAATCACCCTCAGGGATGTCTTCACAAGGACATTTCAACTGTGATGTGTCAAATTTCTGTCCTACATTTCAAGTTTCTGAATGTTCTTAGCAGGTTTTCCGAATGAGCAGATCAAAGATTTTTAATAGTATATACATGTTTTTGAAAGAAAATCTCTTATACTCACCAAGGCTGCATTTATTTGCTAAAACATACACAGGGAAAATAATATTGTGAAAATATTATTGCAATTTAAAATTATATACTGTTAACTTTTTTTGTGGAAAATGTGATGTACTTCATGATTCTTTGATGAATAGAAAGTCCAGAAGAACAGCATTTATTGAAATGAAAATCTTTTGTAACATTATAATTGTCTTTAGTGTCACTTTTGAGTTATGTAATGCATCATTGCTTAATAAAATTATTAATTTTATTTTATATTTTTATTTTTTAATCTTACTTACTCCAAACTTTTGAATGGTATCACAGGTTACACAACAATATTAAGCAGCGCAATTGTTGTCATTATTGCTAATAATAAGAAAATCAACATATCAGAATTATTTCTGAAGGTTCATGTGACAAGAATAATGGCTGCTGAAAATTCAGCTTTATAATTACACGAATAAATTACATTTGACAATATATTCAAATTGAAAACAGTTATTTTACACTGTGCACATATTTTAAAATATACATTTTCAATTTTATTTAAATAAAAAATGCAGTATATAAAATATTTATTTCAAACATTACACATTTGAAATATTTCAGTATACTGTATATATAATATCATATTAAATAAAATATACTGATTTAATTACATATCATACTGTATGTGTAGTAAAGAATTTGTTCACTTCATACAGCCAGTAATGGACTTTGTGGACCAAATACCCACATTTATATTTCCGACATCTCTTGTGGGCCCTCCTCTGTTTAATAAGATATCATTTTTCCCGCAGCAAACTGAGGGCACTTAATGTCAGCATAAAACTGTTAGTTTAACAGCTGTCTGCACAACAATGTGAATGTGCCCGAAGCCTACACCTGCCCCCAGCCAAGATCCAATCAGGGTGAAAAAGGATATGAGGACATGCTGCTTCCAAATCTATGCATCCAACATCAAACCAAACTAGTGCTGGGTATAATAATATTGACCCTTTTCCCTCATCCCACTATACACATTTAAAAAAGTTATAACATTTTCCGCACATTTCATTTTATGGAGAAGTTTCAGGAGACCCTTAGACAGCAGCATTTTAAAAGGACCAAAAATAAATCTAAATTAAATTAAATACTTTTTTTGGAATACATATTTTCTTAGGAGCAATAACTACAGAGCATAAAAACCACAGAACTCATTCTTCACAAGTGACTAAAAAGTCTTTATAGGATTTTATTTTCATTTTAAGTGCATCATGCATCAAAGTACAGCAAACAGCAACCTCAATCTAAAATGTACAGTACAGCAGTACAGTTTCATAAAAACTAGTAGAGAAAATATTCTTAACTTTAAAACTTTTATGCTGTTGAGGGTCATCTTGACCCTACTTACCATCAACTGTTATTATGAACACATATTTTGACCAGAAGCAACATTTTAAGCAATAAAACACCTTAATGATGGATTTGTTTCTTACAAACAGCTTTTCATCTCACAAGACATTAACTGATGGACTGGGGTCGTGTGGATTACTTGTGTTGTGACTCTCATGAGATGGCACCCATTGGCGAACAGGATGTAAAGCTAAAATTCTCCAAATCTGTTGTGATGAACAAACAAACTCATCTACACCCTGGATGGCCTGAGTGTGAGTACATGGGAGAACTCTTCCTGTTTTGTAGGATTCTGTCTATATTACATTCCTAAAATCAGGTGGTATCTAACAGTCTAGTCTCTTAATGCCAAGTGCTATTATTTATTTTGATTGTGTCATTGTTCTCTGTCCAGTCCCTCTGTGAGAACAGCACTATCAAGACATTTCGGAGACAGAGGTAAAAATGTTCTCTTGGGAATACGGAGAGATTAATGTGGCAAATCCCAAGGGCCTACAGAAGACTCTGGCATTGTTATTGACGATGCCCTTCTCAATCCTTGCACTTTTGAAATTTATTAGGGGATTTGTATTCTTAATGACACCTGGCCCTTGCCACTGGAGCAATGTAAGTAATCCCATCACCCTGCCCAAACTCATCAAGCGCGGGCTAATCCCTTGTTTAAGGCAGTTACACTGGCTCCACCCATTAATTCCCCACATCATAAGGACACAGCTTTGCATATATTAAACCGCTGTGATCTGGTGAACGCTTCCAGCACGTCTTGAGGAATTCGCACAAGCTCGGAGAGTCAATGTCACTTCCTCCAACTGCATAAAGACCTCTGCCACATGATATCAAAGAGCCTGCTAAAACATGCACTTTTAAGTTTAAAACTTCCCATTTGTGACACATTGGTATGAGGTTCAGGCGATGAGATTTGTGTGTTCTGAGAACATAGAAGTTGGATTTAGTGCCAGAGACCTCTGGCAAACAGCCAGGCAGAGGAGAGGGATCAGAAAAGAGTTAGCATGTGTGTTTCGTGTTTTGGGTTTAATACATCCTCCTCAATAAGGAAACAACAACTAGTAAGTCCACTAAACATTATAATCAAGGGCAAATGGTTAAAGCTGTGCCTGACATGGATAAATCTAAACGAATATTGTTTACTTAGTGCAGTATCTAGTCTGTACATACTATTGGAAGTGAACATCCATCTAAACCAATACGGTCTTAAAATGTGTTTACATTGAAGGAATTGTGGCTATGTTGCAAAATTGCACACATTTTGCTTCCTTATTATAGAACTGTATAATATGAAAGTTCACAGCACTCCAATTACAGACTGAACGACTTTTAAAAATAGCAATGCATGTATTTTAACAAATGATCTGTGACTAATGATAATCAAGAGGGAGGAAAGATTCCAAGACAAATGGAAAGCCCACATGAATGAGATCTCTAAAAAAAGAAAAGATCAAACATTTGGTGCAATACGTTATACTTAATAAAAAACAGTCTTTATGCTCTTATAAAAGATATGCAATGCTACATTGTTCATTGCAATGGTAGTGCATTGTTATCACTGCATACAGCACAAAGCTTTCATACTGTATGGGGCATTCTTTCCATCCGCATTCTCTGAACTGCCAGTGATGTAGGACCAAAGCAATCAGAGTTGTTCTGTGCAATTTTAGTACATGACCATAATAAAGAGACCATGATGATGAGATGTACTTAAAGCAGCTGGTGGCCATACAAGATATTCACTGTCACTTTTGATATTGTCGCCCTTTTTGACATTGCCTGCCCGAACTCATCAAGAGATGAATCACAGGAAAGTAAACACACTATTTTGCAACATTGCATTGCAATATTGTTCTATATACTGTGTTATATCATGTGTCAGTTGTACACAGTTTTAACACAAATGTACTATTGGATGATATGTTATAGGTTTTCTTGCACAGCCTGTAGCACTTGTAACAAACCTAATTCATGTTGTAAATAAAGTCTTGACAATACATTCAACACATCATTGAGCAAGTTACCAAAGGTATCATGCATCGATATGCTCACCAATATAAAAGGCCATCCTTTGTGTTCATTTTTTAAATTTTGTTTTCCCAGGGTGAATGAAGAGAGCATGAAAAATGGAAATTGGACTAGCAATTTCATTGAGCTCGAGCCCGGTCAGAACTCATTAAGAACCAGAGAAGATCTCCAGCTTTACACTTTAATTAAGCGTCAATCTCCTCCCAATTTGATTGTAGGAGACATGCCATTATGTGCGGCTTGTCATATTATTCCTCTTATTCAACAATGGAGTTTAAATACGTCCCTTCACCTGTCTCACAGTGCCGAAAGACTTGCCACATGAGAATGTATTACACAAAATGAACACAGTACTGCTTCACTTGAGTACTGGCAGAACTGAGAGGTTGTGCACATCTCTCGCCTGAGTGTTCAAACTCCCTGAAAGATTAAATGATAGAAAAGCAAGAGATGAATCTTGGGGCTAGGAGGGAGGCTGGGTGAGCTTGATTGCCTAGGAAATGTGCAATGAATATATCAATGATCTCTGCCACAGCATCCCACTAAAAGATACTGCTGGTGAATTTATGAGTCACGAAACATGCAGGATAAGCTCATATTAGAAAATACACAGAGTGGTTATTAGCTGGGGAAGTCTGAGGCATTGAATATACTGCTATGAAAGAAACAGGAAACATTCATTACTGTAGAATCAGGTAACTTTGTTTTCATTAACATACACGGATATACTGCAATAAAATGGTGCAAAATAAGAATAATAAGACTCTCTTTAAATAAACAAGTCCTAGCTGTAAAGCGAGGAATAAAAATGATTTATTTTGCCTTTCAGAGCGCTTTCTTTGTGCAAAACCATGCTGCGTTTACAAACAGTGCATGTTAATTTTGTTGACCTGTTGAATTGGTTAACCCTAGATTTATTTTTAAGTTTTTAATTTGTGATGAAATGCAAGTTCTCTTTCGTCACCTTTCCTCAGAACCCGGAACACACAATCAACACCTTTGCGCATACTGCTGCCTACCCCAAGATTCGCCATCTGTTCACAAAGCCTACAGAAAAGAATACAATTGCACAGAGACTTTGTTCAAAAAAGAAATCAAACTAAAATTACAATCAAAGACACATTCATTATCATCTGACAGGTTGTAAAGTGGCACAAAGCATAACATATTAGACATCAGACTATTGTCATTGTGCATTAGTGAATGATTGTAATTTGATATAGCATTAAATCAAAACCTCCACTTTCTGATGGAATGTCTAAACATAATAACCTCGGCTTTTGAAGTCACACCTTGATTTTGTCTGAAAATGATGAAGCGAAAGATAACAGTCTCAAAGTTGAGCTTCTCAGCCATGCAGACGGGTGGCTTGTCAGATCTCTAGCCTGTCAGAGATTCATCCGAAGTGACAAGGTCTGGGAGAGCAGCGGAAATGAGCGCACTATTGAATTAGAGAGTCAGATTTGCTGATACACGCAGGGGCGACTAACTCGATTTCGTCACCAAAGTCTCCATTGTTCGAAAACACATTATTATTAATGAAACTGCTTTTTACTGAAAAGATGAAAGGGAAAAAGTATTAGATATTTGAGTACAGCTCAAGGTTCTTTATTATTCGTCACATACACAATCATACAGGGTATAATCAGTACGGAAATGTAAGTCAGGACATGAAAAATGGGGGAAAAAACAAAAGTGTTGCGTTTATAATATACAGGGGCGCAACTGCACATTTGCCGAGGGGTATGCAAGATCAGTGTGGTCACCCCCCTGTATTCATGTAGCCTAGTGATCTTCAAATCTGGCTCACAAGATCCACTTTCCTGCATTTTAGCTCCAACCCTGATCAAACTCACCTACCTCTGATTTTCTATTGATCCTGAAGACACTGATTAGAATGCTCAGGTGTTTTGATCAGGGTTGGAGCTATACTAAAAGATACACTTGTAAAATTTAAATACAACACTAATACAGTCAAGATGGAATTGACAATGCATAGTGATCATTAAAGTAATCCATCAAAAATGATACCAAGCTGAAATAGTTCTCAGATTGGTGGTTTATTACTCAATGAATATCTGAAACTACAAATTTGAAAGTTTCTCTGTCTGAAAGGGTCAAACATTGTGGCCTCTCTGTTATCCATATAGCTACGGATCTCAGAATCCACTTCATGTTTTATTAGGGTCCAGTGGTTGTGAACACAAGTCAAATTAAATTAGATAAACAGTGGGTGAGCATAGTGAAATGAAAATGTTCCTCATCACAGCGTTTTAGATGGAATCTCTAACCCTGCTGGCACAGAGCTAATTCTCAATCTTATTAAGAAGCTTCCTGCTTTCCATTCCACATTAGACATTAAACAAGCAGAAGAGCTGAATAGCCTCCTCTTGATTATGGAAATAATTGGTCCCATCTCCATATCACAGAACCTCACTCACGCTTGTATTCACTGTACACATGCTTCATCATTACTGTGTTAATGCAGTGTCGTGGCAGAGATTGTTGAATTATGGAGAATGTAAACACTTGAATCAGGATTCACAGGGCTTGGCAAGCGATGTTTCATAAGCCACTATGATTCTTCTGCATTTTGGACAATACCTCATTTATTTAGCAGGCATGTAGGGAGTCATAAATAATTCTGGTAGCTTTAGTTCTGACAGCCAATGAGGTAATACATTAATACATACAAAATAAAAAAATAAACATGTATATATATATATATATATATATATATATATATATATATATATATATTAGTGGGCGTTATCGGCGTTAACGTGCTGCGTTAACGTGAGACTCTTATGGCGATAAAAAAATATCGCCGTTAATCTATTCTCAAAGTTGGGTTGGGAGCTGGGTCTATACTACGCAAGCTATGATGACTTTCACCCTGATATTTTAGCCGGATGTATACCTAGCCGAATTGCACTGTAGGGGGCGAGCAGTCTTGAACTAGAGGCTCGCAGTCCGTGATGGACAGACTGTTAACGGCTGGTCTATGTGGTAATACAATCGGGCAGGACATCCAAACTCTCACCTATCATTCATCAACCTCAAATATGGCTTTTCATCTGAAAGATGTATGTAGTAGCAACTTTACATGGCAGCTCAATATGATGTTAACCTAGAGAAATGTGCGCTATTGAAGTTTGTGTGGAAGCGCGTTTGCTGCAGGACAGGCTCGGTGCGCTCACTTGTCTTACATCTCCGTCATTCTGGTCATACAGATAAAAGTAGCCTAATACATCTTTCGAATCTGTAAAGACTCTACGTTTATTTGTGTGCACTCAGAATAACAACGAACGTTGCGCTTTTAAGCAAACAGGATGCGCTTTAGGTCTCATGTGAACTTGAGAAAACACTCCGTCTTTGAAAAATATATCTATAGAGAGTGAAATGTCTAAAAATAAAAATAGAAGACGTGTGTGTTAGCATGGATGATTTACATGAAATTGAATCTGTGCAACACTGTGCATAAGATAGCTTTCAGTTCAATATAATAACAAAAGACATTTTATTCAACTAATAAGGTGGGCACGCTGTGATCTGACTATATTACTGTAATTGACAGTTATCAAAATACACGGGAGTGGAGAGAATGGGAGTCATTCTTATTGGAACATTTTCCCCAGTTTTTTTCGTAATTATCGGAAGAGATTAAAGTTTGTGATGGATTTTGGAAACAGGAGATGAGCCCCTGGTCTATCAGCGCCACCTGGCTTGAGAAACCGTTCTCAAAGACTTACTTTTAGTCATTATTTGGGTAGCACATATTCTGAATGCCTTCGGCAGAATTCAAATGAGCCATTTTAATCTAGATTAATCTAGATTAATTCCAAGATTAAAAAAATTAATCTATGCCCACCACTAATATATATATATATATATATATATATATATATATATATATATATATACACACACATATATACTTATTTGACATAAATATACATAAATATATTTGACTCATTGATGAAAATCAATTTATATTTTTGAAAGGCATTTTTATACATATGTATATATACATACTGTGTAAAATGCCTTTCAAAAAAGCTATAAATTGATTTTCATTAATGAGTCAAACAAGAATTTGACTTAAAACATGACTTAGTACTTGGTGGCAAAACCCTTGATGGCAATCACAGAGGTCAGACGTATCTTGTAGTCAGCCACCAGGTTTGCACACATCTCAGGAGGGATTTTGTCCCACTCTTCTTTGCAGATCCTCTCCAAGTCATTACATCACAAGGTTTCGAGGCTGACGTTTGGCAGCTCGAACCTTCGGCTCCCTCCACAGATTTTCTATGAGATTAAGGTCTGGAGACTGGCTAGGCCACTGCCACAGTTGATGCCAAAGAGCTTGAGTTTGGTCTCATCTGACCACAACACTTTCACCCAGTTCTCCTCAGAATCACTGGCAAACTTCAGATGGTCCTTTGCTTTCTTGAGCAGGGGGACCTTACGGGTGCTGCAGTATTTCAGTAATTCACAGCGTAGTGTGTTACCAAATGTTTTCTTTGTGGCCATGGTCCCAGCTGCCTTGATATCATTGACAAGATCCTGCCGTGTAGTTCTGGGCTGATTCCTCACCGTTCACATGATCATTGAAACTCCACAAGGTGAGATCTTACATGGAGCCCCAGTCCGGTGGGAGATTGACAGTTATTTTGTGAATAATCACACCAACTGTTGTCACCTTCTCACCAAACTGCTTGGCGATGGTCTTGTAGCCCATTCCAGCATTGTGTAGGTACAATTTTGTCCCTGACATCCTTGGACAGCTCTTTGGTCTTGGCCATGGTGGAGAGTTTGGAATCTGATTGATTGCTTCTGTGAACAGGTGTCTTTTATGCACGTCCTGATTTTGCTGAGTTAGATGTGTTCCTGGGTCAACATATATTGTTGACCCTGGAACAACATTTTAATTCAAAAATTTAATCTTGACCATTTCCCTACACCTACACCTAACCTTAACATGAGTAATCCCTAAAATCAAAATTATAGATGAATGACACTGATGTACAAGCAAAAAAAAACATATTATAAGCCTAAACTTCACAAAACTATAAACTTGTTCTTCAAATCTGATTGGTTAATAACAATGTTGTCCCTGGGTCAACAAAGATGTTGACCCAGGAACATGCCGCACCAAATAAAATTTCTGCGTCTTTTATACAGGTAAAAAACCTGAGATTTGGAGCACTCCCTTTAAGAGAGTGCTCCTAATCTTAGCTTCTTACCTGTATAAAAGACACATGAGGGCCAGAACTCTTGCTGATTGATAGGGGGCATTCAAATGCTTATTTGACTCATTGAAATGCAAATCAATTTATAATTGTTTTGAAAGGTTTTTTTTTTTTTTTTTTCTCACTGTTCAAGTTAACCCACTATTAAAACATTATAGACTGATAATTTCTTTGTCAGTGGGAAAACATACAAAATCAGCAGGGGATAAAATAAAAAATCCCCACTGTATATTCAGAATTTTTGAGAGTGGGGTAGATTTGGACTAAATGTAATAGTTTAATAATAATCTATGGAAAAGCCCACCCTGGTCAAGCACTGACCTAATAATTGGTGGAGAACTTTCGCCGTCTGCATGGACCCTGGTGTTACATCTCTGGTTCTGAACCCTATTTAGGCAGGTTAACTCTTTGTCTTTTATCTCAGACCCCTACAATTCAGTGATTGCCTGAGCACCCTTAAAGTATGTGATTTCTTTTCATGTTTTATGAAAACAGCAGCTGTACTCAGCCTTTTTTATTTTATGAAATTGCAGTCTGAAACCTCTCTCCTACCGTTACCAGTCATTAAAAAGTTCAATTTTTTAAGCAAAGTGTGCAGCAAAGTTGACATTTTTGTAAGCCAATCCAAAAGTTAGCATCACACTGGTTTGTTTAAGAGCAACACAAAAGGTTTAATCCTGGATTAAGCATTAAGCTCTGTGACAAACAAAAGTTTGTGATTCTTTTGTGAATAATTAACTTCACAAACAAATACAACTTTTATGAAATTTGAAGCCTAAAAACATTTGCCAGAAGAACTACAGCATGGTTAAAAACTTCCCAACAACTCTTTCAGTCTATACTTAAAGTATTTTTCAAGAGCATAATTACAAAAACAACTAGGCTGTAAAAGAAGATGAGTTTATTTATTTGGCATGTTTGGCCTGTGTTTATCTGTGCTTAGCCATAGCAATGCCTTTTTCAATTAAAAGCTTTAAATAATATACAAGGTTGTAGAATAAAACTTGAAAATATCCAGAGTTTGTGTTAACCAAAAACAACATTTCAGGCATTTAACCAAAAATGCACTGACTTAGGGAAGTGTTAAAATGCTAAATCATCTCCAGGTCCAGGCCTACAAAAATATATCATCCCTGCAGCACTCTATTTCGCATTGCTCTTAAGGAAATCTAGGCCCCCTAGTGGCAGATACTGACTTAGGTGACATTCCCCAAATAGGGCGACACTATTCTCTAGGGCACACAACTTTTACACAATTAAATAGTAACTAGAAAAAAGTTTTCTTGGCCCCTGCTGAATAAGTTCTGATAATCCCTATTTTAGTGAAAATGCCTTGGAAAAGATGATATGCCAAGTTCAGTTAAAGTTAAATGCATTTTATTTTGAAGTTTTAGTTAGTTGTCTCTTTATTGAGTCACGCTTGATCCCATTCTGCATACCTAATTAACTAAGAAGGAGTTTAAATAATTATTTAAAACTAAAACAACAAAAAACTCATCTTCCACTAACACTAAAAGCAACTTGACTAATTTGAATTACTTATATTCATGAGTACTTCATGTTTTTAGGGGCAAAATACAATCCACATTTTCCACAGCCTAGCATTTACATATTTAATTTAATTAAAATTAGCGTTTTCTAAATCCCCTTTCTTCCACATTCTGATGCTCGGTTTGAACTTCAGCAAGTCGTCTTCACCACATCTAGAAGCCAAAATGTATTGAGTTGCTGCCATGTGATTGGCTGATTAGCAATTTGTGTTACCAATCAATTGAACAGGTGTACCTAATAAAGTGGCCGGTTGTGTGTGTGTGTGTGTGTTTATTTTTTTCACAATTTCCTGATTACATCTAGACTTTTTATTTACACCTTGAAAACATGTTCACCATAGCAGTAGATGTGTATTCAAGTCTTTGTGATTAAGTGATTTTGTGTGAGTGAATAACTTAACAGATAATAACAGATTTGCAACAATAAAAGAGAATCACGTCATTGAGTTATCTGTGTAATTGATAAGCATCCAGTGTTAAAATAACCTTCCGTTCATGTGGATTTGTTGTAAGCTCTCAAAAAAAGTACAAAAGTTGTCACTGGGGCACTTTTGTACACTTTAGGTACTAAAATGGACCATTTAAAGTACAAAGGTGTACCTTTTGAAAAAGTACTGCCCTAGTGACAGCTTTTGTACCTTTTTCTGCAAGCATAGAAGCTGCCATTGTTCTTCAAATCCTCTCAACAATTAAAACAGAAAATGAATGTAATATTTTCATTTCATGGGAGAAAAATTGCAATATCGCTTCATTTGCTCATGCTAAAACAAGTACATTTGTCTAATTGAGTATGCAGTAAACACACCGATTATATTTGCCTTCAATGATAAAATACAGTGTGGAAAGCAAATAAGGTGTAGAGAATTAGCTTCCCTTAAGTGCTGTACCACTGGGAAATTTCCAACTGTACCATTTCTGCCCTAACTGAGGAGCTCAGTTATAAAAAGCTATTTTTGTATGCATAGATGAGTTTTTGCTTGAGTAAATGAGTGTTTTATAACGTTTTATACACGTTTCTCTGAAACGTGAAGGCCTAAAAACATATAGCTGACAGTCCGCTCCTCCTCAGTCCCCTTGATGATGAGAGGCTGAAGAGGGGGTGCTCTCCTCCTGAAGTCCATAATGAGTTCCTTGGAACAGTGTCGGGGGTAACGTATTACAAGTAACGCGAGTTACGTAATAATATTACTTTTTTCAAGTAACTACTAAAGTAACGCAATACAAGAAAATATCTTGGTAAATTTTTAATTTACAAGAAAATATCTTAGTAACTTTTTCAAAAAAGTAACTCCAGTTACTTTTCCCCCATTTATTGACTGACAGCGTGCTGTGTGAACATGATCTTACTGTAGTTCTAGACTAAATGTGAATGTGCATTAATTTATCCCACTCGCAAAAAACATATTCAGTATTCATCAAAATTAATTAAAATGAAATGTAAACTCAGAATATAATGCAAACATTTTAATTAAATGTTAAACAACACAAATGTATCTAATCCCATTTTATTAACCAATTTCTTTGCTGCTGAGCTTTAATGATTCAGTTCAACCATACTAATAAACACAAATGACTTTAAATAAACTAACAATAGAGCTTTATTGTTTTTTTATTGCTGAAGAGTGTTGAACTTCCTATTCTGCGTTCTACTATACAGACATGTTTTACTCTTTATTCAGCCTGAGGTTTATTCATTACATGTTTAGGTGTGAAAGGGGTTTTACATTTGCTATAAATAGAACTTCTTGTATTAAAAACAAACAATCAAGCCCTGCTCATATTTAAAAAGTAACGTGAAAGTGAAGGTGGTTTGCTAAAATGTATAACATCCCATAACTCAACAAGAATGGGATACCAAACACAAAGAAAACAGCCTATTTTACTTCCGAGCTCCCGACAGTGGTAAAAAGAAAAGCTATTTCAAGCAAATATCCAGTTCATTTCAATTATGTTGAAGGTAAATAAAACGCTCATCTTCATTTATTCAATAGCCAGTCAAATGTTTCATAAATATGAATGAGTCATGCTGCATCAACTGACTAACAAACTGAATAATCGTTTCCCACTGTTAATATGTTATTCTATCCAGATATGTAGAAATTTGATTTCCAGAAATGTAGCAAGCATGCAAACACCTCACCACAGAGTGTTTATACATGTGTATGCATATAAAAACAGAGAGAGACATGTGAAGGATAGACAGAGGCAGAAACACAGGCAACAAGGAGGAGGACTGAGAAATGGAGTGCAATTTCAAATGAACGTTTACGGATACGGACATAAAAGAGCTTTGTCATAAATAACCTGTCTATGCATTGGAAATGTAAATGCACCTGTCTTACAGGGGCCGACACACAACGAGCCACCGCAGTCCCTGCTGGAGAAAGAGAGATAGAGCGAGCGAGGAGTCTGACTGAGCCATCATTCAGCAGCTAGCACTCGCCCCGGACATCTGCTGCAGAGCTCAGGCTGAATGAGGACATCTCAGAGCGAAGCTGTGTAACAAGGCGTCCAGTCAGCCAGTGGCTCTGCTCCCTCTGAGCAGTCTCCTCACTTCCTCGCTGACTGGGGGGCTGGCTATGCATAATGCATGGTCCACAGGTCCCGGTGCATGTCACAGGTAGCTATCAGCCACACTGAGGTGAGCGGCCCAGGGGATTCAGGCAGACAGCCACTGACAGGGGGTCTGTTCATTAAGCAGCAGATGCCAGGGTAGGTCAGAGTTTTACCCGTTTAAACGCATCACGGATGAAGCCTGCGGGGAATCTATATTTGATAAGTGTGGTGTTTATTGAGTTGCCTCACCTTGATGTTTTGGTGAAATTGATTTGCCAAAAAAATGAATAATAAATTATTATTTTGCATGATCGCATAATATGGTCCTGCTTGTAAAGACTTGATAAGATGACTATATTTTTATAGGCATCAATTATTTACATGCATTATGTGCATCACTGAACAGGGACAACCGACATTTTGTCCTCTATATAACATTTGTTGTGTGTGTGTGTGTGGTGTGTGTGTGTGTGTGTGTGTGTGTGTGTGTGTGTGTGTGTGTGTGTGTGTGTGTGTGTGTGTGTGTGCATAGATATTATGATCAAAGATACAGTAAAAATGATCCGTGAAATATCTTATTATATTGTAAAATGCAATTTATTGATGAATGTTCTGGAGCTATTACTCCAGTCTTCAGTGTTAAATGATCCTTCAGCTGATTTTGTGCTCAAAAAACATTTCTTATTCATTCACTTAAAAAAAAAAGATGTTCTGCTTAATATATTTGTGGAAAACATAGTATTTTTCATAATTCTTTGATGAATACAAAGTTTGAAAGTACAGCATTTATTTAAAATAAAATCATTTGTAACACTGTAACTTCGGTCAGTTTTAAGCAATTTATGGCATCACTACTGAATACAATTATTAATTTATAAAAAAATATACTTTGAACAGTGGTGTATAAACTGTTTATTATTATTATTTAAAAAACAATTTTACTTAGACTTTTGCCTAAATAAATAAGTCGTTAGGTTTAGGTATTGATAGGATTAGGGATGCAGAATATTTGTTTTATAAGTACTAATAAACAGCCAATATGTTAATAATAGGAATGATAATATAGTGAGAATTGGACTCACACTAATGTGTTACCTGTTTTTCTTTTTTTTCTTATTTATAAATTAAACTACTGTACAAATCCATCAATGCTATACTTTTCTAGAAAATGAATACAAAAACCAGAGCAACAGTATGTGACTGGTGTGATTAAAATAGACCCACATGCAATAAATAGCACATGTCCATTACCACTGCACATATAATGAAGATAAGTGTGTAATCTCTAAGCTCTGAATCATTCTTGGTACGTCAATTAATATGACTTCTATAAAATGCACCCTACATTTACACATAAATGTACTTCGAACAGTACTGTTATGGTTATACAAATAATTCCACAGGCTCTGCTAACAATCCACCATCTGTAGATAATTGTGCAACGTTCGTGTATGCACCTCTCATAACAGTACAAGTGATGCAGTATTCTTTTCACAGAGCATTTTCAAAGCGGCCTTTTACAGCAAAAACACATTTGCTGGTATGTTCTTCCTCCAGCGTGTGTGCTATTTGAGGCATGCGGATGAACCTGCGGAATCATATGTGTGAGTACAATGAAATAAGCATGATTTCTTTGAGGCCTCACCTTGACTGGGCCATGAGGAAGGTAATGCTGTTAACTCCCTGGCTTCCACTGAGATAGAGACAGCATCTGCTGGACAGATAAAGGCATCAGTCACAGCTGGGCACAGTCTCTCCAAACCCTAGTTTTGGCATTTACTCTATCGATTAGGATCCCAAGAAGCTGCAATCTGCTGTGATAAGAGCAAAATGGCCAAGACTTTGGAAACGAGGGACAGCATAGAAATATTATCTTCTGACATGTCTCATCTCGTGGATAAATCACTGTGTGATGTGTGTGTGTGTCCCATTCAGCCACCAGCTTTTATTAGCTTCTGTGGGAATGTCATTTATACAAATCTGTAACAGTTTCAGTTTTTGTGCTTTATGAGGACTGATTTAATATAACCATCCCTGTTTCATGAAATTTTTTTAATATAGAGGAGAAAAAGCAGTTTTATGTCTCATGAAATTAATATGAGTTTCAAAAACAGTTATTCATTGTATTATAGTATATTTTTCACATTTCATCCTTTCTGATAAAAACATAAATTGATAATATCAAAAATAGTTGAAAAAAAACAGCAAAATTAACTAGTTGTCTAGTTGTCATCATGCAAGATAATGCTCAAACCCTCACTGAGCAATGGATTTACTTTAGCTCTTTATTTCCAACCTGTTCATTTTCTAGCCACTGTGTAAATAATTTAATAATACAAGTAATAATTAATACAGTTTAAATGTCCAAGCTTGACCACAGCATATTACGGAAAGTCTTGTATGCTCTTTTATATAAATACTTGCTTAAATTGCAACATAGCCAATTTCATTTTTAAAAGATCCCTTTTTAAAGGTACTGCTAAACAGGAATGACCCAGAGAGCTCAGCAAAGACACACAACGCAAACGCAAAGCAGCATCATGTTCACAGCAGCTCATCACACGTCTCTGGTAACACATTAATTGTTCTTAAGTATTTTAGTGAATAGAAAATTGCCAGTATCTCAGTGCTATCCTTCCAACAGTTGACATGCAATCGAGGCTGCTTAGATACTGAAAGCATAATGTCAGGCTATGTTGAGGGAAGATGATTGCTCTAGGAAAACAGGAAGATGCACAAGCCTATATAACAAAAATCACATTTAATTCGTCAGGTCCCTATTTCACCAGTGCAAAGTGTGTATTTATATTTGAATGCAAGTTTTTATTTGCTTTAGTCACTGCTGATTTACAATTCCAAACAACCTCTTGAGAAAGATTAATAATTAACATAAGAAATTAATTTGTAATTAATTCATTTACATAATTTTTACTTAAAGAGAATTGGAAAACACTATTCAAGTTTAAAAAATTTCTAAAAGTCTCTTACGTCAGGCTGCATTTATTTGATTAAAAATACACAAACAGCAATATTGTGAAATATTCTATTAATTTAAAATAGGCCTAACTGTTTTATGTTTTAACATATTTTAAAAATGATTTTTTGTTTAGTCAAGGCTTCAGCATCCCATTTTAATGTACCAATTTAGTACTTAAGAAACATTTTTTTATTATCTTATTTTCATTAGTGTTAACAGTTGTGCCGCTAAATATTTATTTTTATAAACCAAGATACATTTTCTTGAAACTGAAAACTTTTTTAAAATTGTTACAGTAATATCTCTGCTGTTAATTTTGATCAATGTAATGCATTTTTGCTGAATAAAAGTATTAATTTTAAATATAAATAATTACATAATCATTCATAAATGTATTACAATTATTACTTTTGTAAAAGTATTTAAATGAAGTATAATTATTATTATTTTTTGAATTATTGTTTCTTATTATTATCATCACTAAATGAAACTGATTATTTTCAGACAGATTTCCCCAAACACTCCTCCTGTCTATCACTGGTCAGACAAACTGTTTGTTTTTTTTGTCAATGTTGTTATATCGCTTAAACCAACACTGAAACGCTGAAAGCACAAAGGAGCCACGATATTTTCACTTCTCAGAGAAATAAATCTATGAATGGCTTATTTAAGGCTACTGCAAATTAAACTGAAATAAGTATTCTGTCATGGACAAAAAATGACACACATCACCTTTAATTAATTTAGCCTATTCTTTATCAGACATATGCAGACCTAGAGATCAGTCAGAGCACAGAGCCAACCAAGCCACAGTGACCACAGAGCAGCTGGGATTTAAGCGCTTTGCTCAGGGGCACAACATTAGTGGTCAGAGGATTTGCCCAGGGCAAGATCTGAAGCTGGACCTTTCCGCTGGCTTATGATTCAGAGGTCTTACCACTGATCCAAACACCACCCTTTTTTAAATAAAGGTTTAAAGTGAATTTTGAACTGCTCGGATTTCATTCTCACAGGTGTAAATACAATTCATGAGATTGTGAATTCCAATTATCATCAGTGGAAATGTAATTCACGACAGGCTGAAAACTGGAGCAAAAGCTAAAACATCTTCCCATATCTCTCTCCCCAGGATTCACCGTCTCACTGAGTTATGACCCAGTAATAATCGATCTTTGTGACACACTCTAATGACCAGAGAGTTAGAGCTCTGGAATGATCTACAATATTACAGCTTGGCTGATTTCAGTCTTTTTCAGTTAAATATCCTGCATTTACCAATCAAGTGGCCCACAAAAAAAACGTGTCTATGGATAGTATCATTAAATAAAATCAGAAGCATCGATGGCAGGCTGTGCGATTGAAGCACACTGCTGATTTACAAAAATCAATTTTCAAAGAGGCAGAAGTCCATAGATATAATAATGGAGATTCCCCTCGCCATGGTGTTGTTTACCATGGCCAGTGGTTTCACTGAAATAGCATATGATTAAGGCGGCCGAGATGTGCAGCCATGCAAGGAGTTGTTTGAAAGGCAAGCGAAAAGTTGTTGTTTGGCAAAAACTAGCGAGATTGCCGGCTGCCTGGGGAGTTCACAGGGATCAATACAGCAGGAGTGACAGCACCAGACTTGATTAAATGTGACTGCTACATCTGGCAGCCGTGGCCATTACTTTCCCCCTGCCATCCCCTGGGGTCAAGGAGCATGAAGTGACAGTGCCCAAGCAAACCTCCATTACCCCTTTTCCCTGCCCTTACAGGTAGCTCATAGACATGTCAGTAAAATAGTTACATACTCTCTGCCACGGCGCAATCGAGCGCAACAATCGCTTGGTGTGTTTGTTTGCGCGTCTGTGGGGGTGTTTGCGTGACAACTGTACGGATCGCGTGAGATAATTACAAAGCTGCGTCCCAGTACCAGCGTGCATTAACATTTGCTTTGTGAAATATCTCCCCTCCATCACGGCTGAGTGATAACGCTCGTATCGGAGACAGAATGACATTAGAACAGTGACTGAGGTTGATATTGTTTGTCTCCTCACTCGACACACGCGCCATGCACGTTCACAATGGATCAGCGTGAAATCAATCCAAAGGGACCTCTATAATGGCGACACACAAAATGCTTGTAAATTGAGAGTGTTTTCAGTCAGAGGCGTAGCTCCAGATGGAGCTCATGCGGTGTTTAAATAGATGCAACATGTGTGGCACCCCAGTCAGTAGATGCAACCTGCTGATACCAAATCACTTCAAGCAGATTAAAGGGGCCGATGTCTTTGCCTTTATACAAACGTGCGAATGACTATACAGTCGGCGCTTCTCAAAAGTCGGCAGATTTCCATCTAGTTGCCGATGGTTATACCACAATGAAAAACGATCAAACGTCTGACATGCAAATTATACCTCTACTAGCAATGTGCCTAAAGCTGAATACTTTACTCGGAAAGGCACACATAATGGCTTCAAAATGAACAACGAAACCTCTACAGAATAAAATAAAATCTATTTCATTCTCTTTTTATTGTGTGCACCTTTAGAATATTCAGCAGAGATATTATATCATACTTCTTTGTAGGGATTTACAACACATTTTTAAAAGGCCAGTGGTTTTTGATAATTTTTGACCTTAGGTAAAGGATTTTCAGAACAGAACAAGGGTTTAACCTTCAAGACTACAAGAGGCTACAAGAACATATGTGTCTCAAGCCAGCTGCACACAATAGGGGTCATTTTGCGAATAAATCTGTGATTATAGAAGAGAATCATAGACTAAAACCTAGGAAAAAAATAGATCTGCCTTGCTTTGTCACATTGAACACTCTTTCTGAAGCACAAGTACATTTGATCCCACTTTATATTAGTTAGCCTTAACTACTATGCACTTATCTCAAACAAATAAGTACACTGTACTCATTGTGTTCTATTGTATTGCAAAACACTTTTGCTGCTATTGAGGTGGGATACAGGAAAGATTAGGTACATGTTTGGTAGTATTGGTGGGTTAAGGTGCAAGGGATGGGTCAACAGTGTAATTATAAATGTAACTACAGAAAATAATTACAGATGTAATTATATGCAGGTATTTGTTTAAAAAATATAAGTACAATGTAAAACATTTATGTAAACAATAAGTATTAAATTATTAATTTACCTGTAAATATAAGTACTTAGCTAAGACCGCCTAACATAAAGTGAGACCGTACATTTTTATAAAGGATATCAAGATTTAATTTGCATGTGAACATCTCACATCAACTGAGTGATTTAATGATTCACTTGTGCAGAATTGTGGCACAAATACTGTATAATGCCACAAGTTACTTGTCAACACCTACTGACACAATGACATGCTGTAACCAATAGACAGGGTCAGTGAAATAATATAGGGACAGATAATATAGATGTTCTAATAATATAGAGCATCACATGAAATATGCTTCATAGGTTAGCATTCAGAACATGTGTAATTTCAGTAAAGCAATATTGCATTGTTTTTCAGACAGTGCTACTTTGATTGTTTTTTGATTGTTATATATTGTGATAGAACTGACCCTTATCTCATATTCATATCAGGGCCTCGTCTGAATTGAGCAATGTGCAGGTTACAGACATTTCTCAGAGACTTGTCCTCTTTTGACTTCAATCCTGTTTGAACTCAGTCTGGAAATATTCAAATGCACGCTGAGCAGCCTCTGGGCACATCTGAGATTCACTGTGTTTCAGCGTGATTTTACAGTCTGCGTTGCAGCTGTTGATGGCAGTAGAGCACCTGCTATTGAAGCATCAGCTGGGGGGAAGAGACGCATGGACTGTCTTGGAGTTTCAAGGCAAAGGGAGCAAAATGAGCTGTTTAATACGAATTTGAAAACTTCATGAAAGGCTTGTCTCAATAGAACACCGTCCCCTTTCCCTTGGGTCTGTAGTACTGCTGCAAAACGGTTAGTAGCTCCAGAAGTCAACACAGAAGGAGTTCAAGATGAGTGAAGAAAACACACGGTTTCATGACGTCAAGAATACAATTTTTTTAAAAGCAAAATAAGTGAATTTCACCACTCATACCTTGCATTTGTTGATTGAAGAGAAGCGTTCTTACAAAAGTAATATGTTTTGTGGTACAATTTAATCTGAAAATGGTAGGGCTGTGTTGAAAATATAAATTGTATTTTCTTCGATCCTCAATTCTTCCATGATGAACTGACACAGATCCTTACATCCCCAGTTGATTTTTTGGTCTATGCTGTTTAGTTGATGAGTTCACTAAACATTATTTAGAGTGAGCATCCCATCTAATAAATTATTATAATGGTATATCATAACATGAAACAAAGTCTCATCTTTCAAAATCTATTAATTTGATTAGGACATTTTTAGAATAAATACAATTTTGTGTTTTGAAAGTTTGCTGCAGCTACCACCATTCTATACTAGTTAGATCATGACATAAACATGAATGAACATCAGAAGGCATGTTGAAATATACTGTACAACTTGCATAAATGTCTCATGTCAATCTCATGTCAAGTCTCATGCGCAATCAGTGTTTTAACCATAGAAAGATGTCAGTAAAAGGATTGTACATGTCACATGATGTTACATTAATCTCAGAAAATAAATTCATTATTCACCACAACATTTGTTAGCTAGCTAGAAAAACAATGTCTAGAGATTTTTCTAAACATATACACTATATTACAAATAATTAGATATTTACTTAACTAGTTCTTCAGTATATATGTTTGATGAAAATGATATTTGACAGCCACTATTTAAATATGTATAAAAAAAAAACAAGGGACATGGAAGCATAATTATTAATACAAAGTCTTGCTTAAACTATAAAAACTGCACCAAGTGCAATTTAAAGGTTTGTATACAAATCAATTGCTCATTTTAACCTTTAATAATAAAGTAATGTACCAACCGACAGGGTTCCCTATATAGAATTTACAGCATTAGACAGATTATTTTCATCCTTGAGAATAATTGCCTTACTGTACCTGATATATATCCAAAATAATCGATAATGAATTGAAGTTGTGAATCAACATCGGATCTTTAAATGTGTGTCAATACCCAGCCCTAAAAAGGATCCATACTTGGACTAAAATTATTAGAAAAAATAAACATGTAAATCTTCAACCATGACGTGATCACAAACAAACACAGCAGTTTAATTTGTGGTCCTTTTTATTACTTGTTTCACTCTATAACTTGATTATTTAAAGAGCACTTTATATGGAGTGATTGTTGCACTGCTAGTATATAGGCCTGCTGTGTTGTATAATATACAGCAGCAGTGCCTTATGGGATGCCACTGACTCTAATTCTGAGGTTGTCTCCCCGTGTGTCTCTCTTTTAGCCCATTTCCTCAGGAACAACAACACTGCACTGTATTTTAGCACATGATTTCATCTAACTGTATCTGATAGCACACTCCACAGCTCCGCTCACTGACACCCAAAAGGATTGTGAAAGCAGCATTTGGCATTGCACCGCTGATGAACGCTTGCTCTCGCTACATAATACCTTTTACAACAGAGATGACAAGCTGCAGACTCAGCTGCTGCGGGTCATCAAAATGATTCACGGTGAGGACGATCCCATTTAACCTCTACCTCAAAGCTAGCGTTTCGGAAACCCATTTCCCAAGTCTCACCTTTCTTCACCAGTCTCACACTTTTAAAGCACTCAACCCCAATGCAACAGGAAGTTTAACTTATTTTAGGTCCGGCGATGCAAAGGAAAAGAGTGGGCTGCATGCTCAATCTGCTTGTGAGATAAACTAACCTGAATGAATAAAAACCACATACAGTAATTAAAGTGTATCTGACTGCAATTCTGCTCAAAATGCATTTGACAGAAAAGGGGTGGATGGGCCATTTTAATTGTGTCTGGTGTTGCAAAATAAATAAATGACTGCAAAAGAGAGTTGATGCAGCAATGTGACGTTCAGTTCCTCTTTACCACGTATCTCTCATGGCGCTCAATCATGAAGACATTAATTAGCATCATCCTAATGAAGCCTGCATTCCTTAAACTCGCATGCAGGTGCCATGATGCAGCCAAATGAATCTTTCTTTACTTCAAAAAACATCTGGAATCTCACCGGCCAACATTTTTCAGTTTAATCATTCTGTACCTGGAATATTTATTTATATAACATATCTATAAATATGTTTTAATTACACTTTAGCTGTAAGCTTCTTGCAGCAGATTTTTTTTCTTTCCAACAGGTGTGAAATTAACCCTAGGACCTCCATTAGACTGGATAAGATGTTGTTATCTGAGTGGGCAGCCCGGCTCATTAAAGTGCCATTCTTCACATGCTTGTCACCACAAACAAATCAACACCAAGACCGCTGTATACTGATAAACAGTGAGTTTCCAGCATATTCATCTCATTACGCATTAGGTTATAAAGAGAACCATAGTTAAATCAGCTATAGGGAAAAGCGAGTTTCAGTGTATTATTCATCATCACTACCAGGAGCTCAAGATTTCTGAGCTAAAATGTATTGATACCATTGATAATGGATTGAGTCACTAACTGACTTTTTCTTTTTATCTTTCTTTTTTTTACATGGTACACACAGTTTTGTAATTTATGAATAAATATATATAAACAAACAAACATAGTTCTTCCTGAAAATAAACTTTAAGACACAATAAATTAAACAAAAGTGACAATAAAATCTTTTACAAAAAGAAAACTTTTCATTTGAACTTTCTATATATATTCTATTCTATATGTTTTATTCACACGCACAGGTTCGTGCACACATATGAGAGGTATATAATACAGTATATAAGAGACACAAATACACAAATATAAAAGCTTAAACTATGAATGCACACACATTTTCTTTCTGTCATACATTTTTTCTGCGGCACCGATAGCATTGTGAGCAGCGTGCCGACATACAGTGTCGTTGCGCAATGGGCGTCCCGAGTTCGAATCCAGATTCAAGGACCTTTCCCGATCCTGCCCCTATCTCTCTCCCACTTCACTTCCTGTCAGCTCTGATCTGTCCTATCATAATACAGGCAAAATAAATCTCAAATAATAATAAATGAATAAATACTTTTTGCACCGACTAAACAACAACAACAACAAAAGGTACTTAAACCTTTGCAGTCTATCAACAATCTTTGTTTTGCCCTCTGTGACCACCTTTACTGTGATCCATTTTGCATATACTGTACAACACAAATACTTGCAAGGAATTTGTTGACTGTTTCAAGAATTAAATGGAGAAGGGAAATGAAACACCAACCTATAAAAGCTTCATAGTGGTAAGACATAAAATACTAAAAACAAAATCAGCTCATATAAACCCACCAACAACCGATTTTCCTCACCTCTCCACTATTTCCCAATATTCCTCCAACATCGGAATTAATAGCACGTTATAAAATCTAACAACTCCTCATATGAGATGTGTAAAACATGCACTAAAAACCAGGCCAACCTAGATATAACTGCAACCATAAATCAGAAACATCTCCAAACCGCACTGATTTATATGAGGGATGGGCTTTTTGCACTGAATGAGATGGACTAATCGCTAATGTTTTAGAGCAATATTTATGATTTCGAAGTTTGATTTGTAAACACGGGTGGCTGGTGTGGAAGCAGAGGCCAGATTGAAACAGGGTGGAGGAGATATTCTGTGATGACAGGTGAAAGCTACACAATCGGATCAAGCTCTGTCTTATATGGAAGATCTGCCAGACCACAAACATGCTCGACTGAGAACCAATCCCCTGCTACACAGCAATGTTGAGCTAGGCTGATACAGCCTTTTCTACTGCCACTCTATTCAGACGGCTGCCATTTCCAATACAGAGAGTCACAATGAAGAAACCGCTTTCTCTATGGTGGAATAGAACACAAAAGAATAAAATACAACAGGACAGAACAGTCAGATTGAGAAGGAAAAAAACAGCCTTTTTTCTCTAAGGAGAACATCATGACAGAATAACCTGTGTACGAAAATGACAGGTATTATGCAGCACAGGAAACATAAAGAAGAACAACAACAAAAAAACCTAGAATTACTTTTGCCTTCAACATAATGAATCAAGAGCGAAATACTTATCTTAAAATAGACTGCCATTTAATGACATAAAATGAAGTAAATTTAAACTAGTCAACTATTTAGATGGCCCATTTTTGTATCAAAGAGGATTTTGCATTTGGAAGTGTTTGAACAGGTGAAACCAGCTACATTATTATCTGTCTGAATCCTGTCTGCTCTGACATGAAACATTTAGCAGCTGTGAGTTACCTAGCTGTTTTATTTCTTAATTTAATGTGCCTCACCCTCTTCAGATTCCAGGTGCACAAACACAATGGCAGTCCCACAGCTGGGTGCGATACAGTGACGGACTGCCACCATCTTCTGCGGAAGAGTGATGGCGCAGACATGTCGCTAGGCATAATGTTTTTATAGACGCCTTGGGAGGTGAGAACCTACTGACAGGAGAATGCATTCAACTCGACATCAGATCCCCAGGCTCCAGCAAACAGCTGCTCCGATCACCCTAACGCTGAGCACCAACACCAGTGTGTCTGGCATTCGTCTAAAAATATAGTTTAATTACACAAGTAGACCTCCTTTGGGATAGCGAACACTTAAAAAAAAGCTTTAAAACGCCTGATTGCTGAGTGAGAGTATTCTCACTCAATTTAGAGAATATGTTCCATGCAAAATCTGAGCGTTTCTTTTTTTAATAGCATATTTATTTGCATGCTACTGGAAAGTGTCAGCTCACACCCTGGGTACTGGATATGGGATATTAAAGCTTTTAAATCAAAAGTTTTCTTTTGGATGCCTAATGAATTGAAGAACATAAAAAATTGTGTTTGGGAAATTCGCTACAATCGCCTACAACCAACACATTTATTGTAAAGTAAATGTAACAGCACTTTTAATTTAATTTTTATTTTATTTTATGAGTTTAGGGGGTCTGACACACCAAATTAACCCTTCAAATGAAGTCAAAATAAAATATTTAAAAAGTACACATATTAAGAAGCAATGTTTTTAATTTGCAAATATTTTATTCTATGGTAATTATGACATTTTATGGTAAAGCAAGCTCTTTGACTACTGATTATGTTTTTTTTTTCTTGAATCCATGGAAAGAAGCAGAAACACTTAAATAACACACTTAAATATCAGGTATGATTTACTTGTTGAACAGAATCTGCTGCAGGAATGACTCAAGGTCTGTTCACATCTCTGTGGTTAGATCAGTGTGCATAATAATGTGTCTTTGACCTTCATTATGTATGTTTTGATTATACTGTGTTGTAAATAAAATACAAATAATAAAAAATGTTCAATCTCCTCACATTCTCTCTTACCTGCCTTAAAGTCACAGTCACACTGATGAGCCATTGCGGGATATTAATAACTTAATATTAAAGGCCATTGCTACTCCCTCGCATATAGGCTTGTGATCACAAAACATGTCTTTAAAAATTGTAATCAATATATTGTTTTCTGTGAAGGAGTAAGCAAGATCATTTTCACATATTTATGGCATTAATATTCTAGCCTACAAGACTGATTACTCAAAAGTCTTATTCAGAAGTATTCAGTATGTGTTTTATGGCCTTATTTCAGCTACAAAAAAAAAAAAAAAACTTACCAACCACGCATAATCTTCTTTTAAAAAATGCAAACATATACACCAGTCTTGCTCACGTATTATTGTAGCACAGTTTGTGCTGAACACAAAAAAAATACATGTTGGCCAATAGTATGTTATAAGTAGCTGAAATAAGCACAAATGTCAGGACATGTCAAAACATCTCAAGGGCCCCAAAATCACATCAGACCCCAGAGGGTTAAGGTACAAGGATTTGATAGATTGGTATATTGACATTGTATAAACTAATGAAATATATGTTGTAAAATATACAGGCACCAATATGCCTTTCCATCAAACCTAAAACACTGTCACCATATTTGTATGGCGAATTTCCATTTGTCTGCCTTTAATTTGCAGGATATATTTACAGTGTAGAACAGTCTCTAATAAAGGTTTTTATTAGATTGCAGGCCCAAAGCATCGACTACCGGTAGAAGCAGTCAACTAGTCTGTACAACCATCATGTGTACACTGTTAATTATAATAAAGTTGTTAATGAACCAGCTTCAAATCAGGAAGTATTCCATGAAGGCATATAGACATTCACAATGCCTCCTTTGTAGACTCTTTTCTAGAGCTGGAATTAGCACTTTCATTAGTGAGGATTACAGTGTGTTTGTTTGAACCGGCTGGGGTCACATCAAATAATATGTTTGTTTGGAGTAGAGAGGGCTAGGGCACAGGGGAGGAAGGGTCCTAGTTATGAGGAGCAGCGCTTATCTGCACGGCAAACACCCTGAGTGTGTCAAACACAAACACACACACACATACACTCACATACACAATTTAATCTAGGTTTAATCTAAATTTAATCTAAGTGCAGTACGACAGTGCTCGCTTGTAAACAAGTCTGTCCTCAGTTTATTAACATTTAAGGCGTATCTGTCCTCGTCTACAACATCTAAGGGGTAATTTCCTCTGCTGCAGTAACACACCCGGCTTTACACATCAAAAAGTGACTGTAATATTTGATCATGCCCCCACTGAGAGACATATGAACATATTAATCTGCTGACATATGTCTGATTCTCACAAAGCACTGGATTGTAAGGTCTTTACAAGCTAAGCCAAGAATAGGATTAAATGGCTGAGACCATTTGGAAGTCTCAGATCATATTAACCAAGTATGGTGGTCCCATGACAAAAAATAGAAATAAAAAAATTAACGAGAGAAAATTACATTATTATATCTGCGTATAGAATACAGAAGAAGCTAATGTGACAGGTAATATTAAAACCGACCCTATTATTACAGGCAGGAGCTGAGAATCCTTTTCTATCAACCGAACGATGATGATAGATTTTCCGCCGCTGTCTTTGAAAGAACCCATCTCACATTTCTCAAGTATTTTAATTTGCGAAACATTGAGACTTTACGCCTACCAAATCAAGAAGTTTGGGTGTATTCTCTGATTCACTGAAAAATATGCTGAAAAGCTTTCCATTACTCATTCAGAAATTGTCCTAGTTTTTCATACAGGACCCCCTTGAAATATGCTGCACCACATTTGTTGGCTTTTTACAAAAAACCTCGCTGAATCAGTCTCAGTGCACTTTTCAACAGAGCCACAGCCACAACAGAGAAAGAGAATAAAGCATGCAGAACTTTCCCTCATTCAGTCGTATTAATTAATATAAATCTAATTTTCAAGGTTAGACATTATTTCCTTCCTCTGCCTGTTCTTAAAGTTTGAATTCCTCATTAAAACGAGTAATTTATTTTTTTTGTAAAATAGCATCTTGCGGTCCTATTCCTGCATTAGAAGAAAATTGATTCACACCAGAAGGAAAGCACTTCCAGATTCAGCTCTCTTTCCCCACACGTTGGCTCCCTGAAGAATGTATTAGACGCAGCTTCTTTAACAGGAGGCTCAAGCGACTCCTCCTCGTTGAATTATAGAGATCATTTCCTATCAACCAATGTAATTAAAAGCAAAAATTCAAGTGCTCTCTCAATGTTAAGATTATCATTTCAAAGACAAGCTGTTGACACACTGGAAACAGTTAACTCCTTAATAAATGAATCACGAGGGTGTGATGTGGTTGGAGAGTGTTCACTCCCTCCACCAGACCTCACTCATCGTGGTCACAATCAATACAGTGAAAAGAGCGTTTTAGTGTATCTGCATTCCTCCTGCGTAAGAACAGATAGATCAAGCACAAATCTTGGACCTGGCCTTGATATCCCGAGCAATTAGGGTGGTATTCAGGGTGTCTAATCAGTTTCTTAAATGCAAGAGATCATTAAGCTCCCTTATCTGTGAACGAGGCTGAGAACACCCAGGACGCAATGCTGAAGAAGATAAAAAACACACTCAGAAGCTGGGGAGTATCGGCATGAAACCAGGTCTTGCTCACTGGACTCATTAATGTCTTTAGCCAGCAAGCAAATGCAATTCATGAAATTAATTTATTGAAATTAATTCCAAATGCACTCTGCACCATGGTGATTGCACACCACCAAGGGCATTCCTTTTGGTCCTGAAAGCCTGTTGTAAAATTGTTCTTCGGCCTGTTGTATGCGAAAGAGGAAACATAAGGACCCTCGTTGGGAGATATAGCGTGCATTAATGTTACTATTCATAAAAAGAACTGGTCACCTTGAGAAAAGATGTTGAAACCCTGCTAAGATACAATTAAATAGAAACTCATTCATTTCTGTACTCATTGCAATGAGACAAGTTATTTTAATCTTCTACATAGAAAGTGTAAATTGTGAAAACCTTGGGATACAAATATTATGAAATGCTCTTCAAAAACATTGTGCAGTACCATGTGTACAGGGATGCATGTTGGGATATTATCAATCTGACAAAGATGACCAATTATGGATGAATGACTGATATTACATTTCTAGATTATTTTGTATAATCAAATACAAAATAATAAAATTAAAATAAATTAGGCATTTTAAATGCTAAAATATTTCAAAGTTCATCCTGTTAAAAAAAAAAAAAGTATATATTAAAATGACTTAAAAATCTAGATTAAACGTATATAATTTAAAAATGATGTTGAAATTGGTCAAATTAATTTGATTAATTAAAACAATGGAAAAACATGTTCCAATACATTTTGATATTATTTTTGTTGTTGTATATACTGTACATATACATTGTGGCTTTTAAAATACAGGCTTTATACAGTCTACACACAAGTTGCTTGGAGTCATTCATTAATTTAAAGTGTCTTATGAATGTATTATTGACTGGAGAGTTGCCAATAGCAACCGTTGCTGACTGTGAGATACAGAGAACACTTCACACCATTGTAAAGAACAACTGCTTAAAACACACATACACACCAACGAAACAGACTGCAGGTGTCCATAATCTCCACTCATCTTTATGCCAGCCTCATGCAAGAGATCAGAATGAGTCTTCACCTCGGACTCATCCATATAAGAAAATAGCAGAGGAAGGAATACATACTAAATTTATTTTGATCAGAGAGACCTTTGTTATTTCTGCCCCACGGCTAAAAGACTGCAGTATAAGAGTCACAGAGTGAATGAAAGGGACTCATTTTGTGGAAAGGGGTTTCCAAGTGAATATGACCTATCAGGCAGCATTTAATGAGCACAAAGTCTGTGGGTGATCAATATGCGGCCGTCAATTTCAAAATTTAAATAGGATCTGCGCAACGTGTTCTCCATTAACTACAAAAACACACAAAAGAATCCTGCCATTCCTTAAAGAAAGAATCTAGCTGATTAGATGACTTTATTCCAGGTGAAGCCTTTTGATAATGAGCAAAGTCACTGACATATTTATTATTATTAGGGACTGAACTGCCCAAAAAGATCTTAATTGTTTATTAATGAGGTCTTAATGAACTCATTACAATTACAGAGCTTTTTGAAACAAGCCAAGATAATAACTGCACATGAACAGATGCATTAGCTTGGGAGTTTACTGATCATTTTCTTCAAAGAATACCCCTGATTAGTAATTGCTGCAACAAGAGGACTAGCTTGTTATGTGAGTCTTTGAGGACCAAATGAACAGTTTTATAATATGTAATACAACATATAGCTTTATATCTCAAGTGGAGAGCAGGGCTTGTTGTCAGACAGGGAAGTTGAAAACAAATGAATTTTCAGACATTTAGACAAGGATATAAGGTATGATAATATATGATCATATAATACTTAGGTATTAATTGAAATAGGAATGAACTGTGTTCTCAGGATGAATTAATAGTTTTCAGTTTTTGCTGTTTCACTATTTAAATTTAGCTTTAAATTGTATAGACTGTTAAATGTCTAACTGTGACAACATACTTCCCATACAGTAGTGTGACAGTATGTCATATCTGTAATAATTTTTTCACTTTTTCATAAACGTTAGATTGGGGCAAGTTGTGATAAGGAGTTTATTATTTTTAAAATTAACAATATCAAAATGGTTAAATGGCAGGCTCCATTGTGACAACTTACCCACACAGGGTGATGACATGTCCTGCACTACATTGTTAACAACATGCCCCATTCTATATTTCTATGGATATTTTTGATAAATGTTAGGTTGTTTTTTTTAAATAGTTTTTCACAATATTTGTTGGATAAAACACATATTACCAAAAATCTTGTACTTATTTTTTTTATTTAGCTCTATATTTCTACATGGCAGGCTCACATAGAGTAACCTGTGTCTTGTGATACATCTGTATGAATTACTTGCATCCTTAAAATGCATCCTTATGCGTCACAATATTTGGTGGACAAACCATTTAAATTGAACTGAAAAGCCTTATAATATAGGTTATTTAATGTCAATCTGTCATAGTGTGACAACACTATACAATTATGTAAATAATCTATAGATTTATTTTTAATAAATGTTAATATTTTCTGAATAAAATAGCGGTTTGATGTTGATATGAAATATCTTTTATTTTTGTAGTTTAATCAATTGTTTTACAATTGAATAGGCTATATTTCAATGGCAGGCTCAATTGTGATATCTTACCCCACACACGGTGAACACATGCCCTGTGCTATGTTTTTAAGGATGATCTTAATAAATGTTTGAAATGTAGAATATTTGGTGCACAAAACAACAGCGTAATGGCTTTATAAATGACATTGGTTTACAGTTTCAAATTCAGTTTAAAATCCTATAACAGGCTGTTTAATGGCAGGCTCCATACAGCAATGTGACAACATGCCCCCATTACTCATTCAAAACATGACATTCTACATGCATTGCACCTCACACTTAATGTAGGCTAAAACTACAACAGAACTGAAAACAGACACTTTCAGTTTCATAGTGTCCAAGTGTGGACCTTAGGATTGGTGGAGCACTGGCTGGTGCGTGTGACACCCTGCCAGACGGTACGACACTGCTAAGGTCAACAGCAGCTTGATGCGCTCTGTCCTCGAGAGCTCCCAGAGCACAAAGTGGATCCAGCCACGTCCCAACTGACCACTGTGATCTCTGGCCAAGCAGCGGCTCCCTCTGCCTGATCAGACGCCGCACCTCTTGTTGGACGGCCAACTGGCCACTTTCCCTGAAATCCAAGGCCAAGGCTCCTCCTGCTTTCGTATGCTCTCTCTTTTTTTGCCTTTTGATGGCCGCTGACCAGCCGGCCGTGTCTGTGCCCTGTCAAAGGCAGCCATGGAGACTAGGATTAAAGAGATTTTCCAAACGAGAACGGCTGAACATAATCACTTATAATCTCAAATTCTGGGCCTCTTGATAATGAAATTGGGACGCTTGTTGGCTGCCACGGCCGTCCCTTCGGTGTCTAATTTAGAAAGTCGAAGTGATTCTACAACAGGCAAGAAACCCCAGAGCCAGGTCGCAGAGCCAGAAAGGAAGGCCGACCGCTAGCTACGTTACCGTTTAGCTGGAAAAATGCCTAATAGCAACCTTCAATTTAGCCGATAAAGGTATAATTATTGATCCGCACAGCTGTTAGGAGTGTGGATAAAATGGAAACCAGAGGAAACCGGATAACTGCCGCTCAACGTAATGGAGTGAGGGACAAAGTGGGCATATTAAATCAGATCAGGCCAAAAATAAATAAAAAATTCAGTGGCGCCCCATCGGAGGCTGAGTCTCAAGCTGTCCATCTTTTACAAGCTAGAAACTGTACTCTGTTTAATGCTGTTAGGTCTCCTGCGTGCATGCTAAGTATTCATTTACAAAAACTCCCAGGGCTAAAGCAGTTACTACAAATGCCAATGGATGTGAGTCACTGACCACATACAAGTGCTCGGAGGTACATGTGACCTTAGCGCTTTCCAGTGACCTCTGATCAGCTAGCCATTGCGAAAGTAACAGAGATGAAAGGGTGAGAGTGGGAGGACTAAACTGAATAAAGACCTTCCAGATTGGTATCGGAATCTCTATGACAGCCCTGGGTTGGGCCCTGGGTTGCTGCTGTACTCATAAAGAAAAAAAAGAGGCAAAAAATTCATGAAGAAAGGCTATGGAAGAAGTAGAGGTGTGAAAATTAAATGTCATTTCTTGACAGCGGTGTCAGAGAATGGTGGTGCTGGTGAAGTGTGACACGGGATTGTTGACTGACAAGGCAAGAGGGGGGAATTGTCAACATTACCACCTTCCCAGCATGCACAGCAGAGTGTGGGGGGAGTGAGGATGGGGAACGCACCTACCACATAGTCACAAGCTCCAAGAGAGATGAAAAGAGTCTCTCTTGCACTACCGCTATCTCTTATTCTCTCTATATCTCTCGATGTCTGTGTGCGCACCGACAACTTCGGTCAGACTGCAAGATAAACAGAATCAGACAAAGAATATTTTCCATAATGTTTATATTTAGTTGAACACACAGTAAAAAATGCAGGTTTTCCATCTACATTATATTTGCAAGCCCACTAGTAAGAAGCCATAAAATGCACAGCGAGATAAGATGCGTCTCAGTTTCAATGCGTCTCAGTCTCAGCCAGGATTGCATCGGTTGGCATCAAGTTGAATAATGCAGTGGTCTCTTAGAGATGTTGCTATATGCTAGATACTAAAATTCAAAGACTCCCTGTCTGTCTTGACCTGCTGTATCTCCATGCAGAGTTTGATGTGACTTTTACCAGGTCTCCTTTCTGTACTACAGCAGTGCGATAGCCTGACATTCCTGTACACTGTGGTTTAATTAAGCCGTACTCCACTCCGCTCTTGAACCTTCTCCGCTTTAGACAGGATGACAGGGATGATCTAAAGCGAGTCTGTTAATTAAAAACACTCTCTCTGAGTTCGGTGTGGGAAGTAGTATATGTGTAAAGGACTAGGCTGTGTTGGCTTTTGCATTCCTTTTCTTTTCTTATAATCAGCATTGTTATCAAAAGGGAAAGTCTGTGGGAGTTTTCCACCTACTAGGGATTCGAAAGAGACGACAAGCACCAGGGACGCTCCTGAAATGGGACAGCTCTCTTTTTCCTTTCAAAGATATGCTAATAGTGCCCAGGCAGCACCTTGATGTCGTGCCTTGCCATCACTTCCTCTGATGCGTCGCATGCCAATCAGAGGCGAGCTTGGCTTTGATCAGCGGGCCACATTAACTGCCCCGGCTCGCCAGAAAGGCTCCACTCAATTACAACTAGAGAAGCAGCTACTCCATTACATCCCCTATTCATGAATCATTAATCTGCAGTTATGGTCAATATGGGTTGTCATAAAGCGCCAGGGGGGAAATGCATTCAATTGCTTCAGAAAAGAATCTTTGGGTCTCAAATCTGGACAGTGAATGACCCTAGAATTCAAGAGAAAACAAAGAAAAGTGTCTTGTTTTCTTTTTTTACCTGAATAACCAAATAAAAAATAAACTTGTTTTTAAAACAATATTTTGGTAATTCAATTCATATGAAACTATAATAATTAATAATTATTATTATTATTTTTGTTGTTGTTGTTTAACCTAAGCTATTGGCTACAATAAGAGCATGATAATAGCAACAACAGCATCGGCAGCAACAACAACAACAACACCATCAACAATAATAACAATACTTATTATTATTATATTGTTTAACCTAAGATAACCTTATAATACAATAAAAGCATAGTAATGTAAAAGGCTACTTAAAACACCAAATGGGATCTCGTATGATACACTGAAGAAGGTCTCCGCTGAAACTGTGTGTATTGCTCCCCTGTTGTTGGATACAGACATAATGAGAGGTCACATCTCTGTTCTCATCCTCTGGAAGGTTTGTTTGGTCTATACCCCTGCTCCTGCTGGGTTTGATTGGGGAGTATTTTTATTTGAATTCTCTGAATGACACCCAAATGCCTTTCCAATTCTTAGAACCCAGCTGTGAGGAGTGTTTCTTCAGACGGCCACTAGTTCATTTCGATAATGGTTATTCTGCTCATGACTTTGGGTTCCTAGAATCAAATAAAAACTATTTAAGACTGCTTATTTCAAACAATTACTTGAAATACAGTGTACACAGAGTTAAATGCTATAATCATTTGCAGATCAATGCTTACAGTATGCGTTTTGCTTTAATTTACAAAAGTCAGTCCCATTGTGCCAGTATACACTGTTTTGTTTTGTTTTAGGTGAATGACAAAGGGCAGGCAAGAAGCTTCCTGGAAGTAAGAGAGAAGTGACAGGAGGCATGTCAATGTCGTGAAGAGTGTACTTGACAAGGAAGACGAGACGAGTAAGAGGCAGATAGACAGCGAGGCACTGGAGCAGAGAGAGACTCTCCAGTCTGAGCCCCCTTAAAAATATGCTAAAGCTCCGTTCCTCACTGGCTGCACATGTGTCTGCTTTAGCACTTTCTTCACACATAATGCACCAGAAAGACAGAGAATACACACAATGAAGAGGAGACAGAAAAGCCAAGGAAATAAAAAGAGAGACGAGGGTAATATTAGGGAAAATTAAATTGATGAGTTCATCTCTGGCTCATTATTGCAGTGATGAATCAGATTGCAGGCTTCCCTCAAAGGCAGCTTAATGACTTGGTGACACACATCAGAATGACTTGTCTTCCATCACCGTGTCTTGCTCGGCTCTGTGATGTGCTTAAACAAAATTGATAATTACTAAGTGCTTTTATCAAAGTAATGAATGATATCAATGAGAGGCCATTTATTCTGTATTTTGCATGTTCAGTCTCATGATAGGTTATAAAAACCCGCTGTCAAAGTCAATGTGAATTGCTGACTGTAATCCCTTTTATGGCTGCATGTTTAAAAATTAAATAAAATTGGATATTGATTGACAATTAAATGTGATTCGGGAATTGACTGGATGGCAGAAAGTAGACGTTACATATCAGAACTAATGAGTTGCAAGAACTAATGAGTTTGCTAAAACAAGGCTTCTCAAACTGCGGCCCAAGTGAAGAAAAAAACAACAAAACCTTTTAAACATTTAAAAGTAAATAAATAAACATTTAATATTATCATTAAGTGACAATTTTACTAACATTATGAAACATAACAATATTAATGTTTCATTTATAAAATGATGGTCAGAAATCATGCGATTATTTTAGTCTATTGACAGTTGTAATTAACAGAAATAAATGAAAACTCTGAACACTAAAAACATTTTTATTCATTGGTATAATCATATTCAATTAACCGAGACTTGTCATAGCACTTGCATATTATTGCTCTTTTGTTGGTTTTGATTTGATTGGTTAAAACGTCTGCTAAATAACTACATGTAAATGTAAATATTAATATCAGTGTTATACAAATTTTAAACTATACAAATATTTTAATTAACTTTTTATTTTCAGATTTCATATTAAATTTAGTTTGAGTTTTGAAAACTCAATAAAAATTCAGATTTACTAATTTTTATATTATAACTTCTGTTTATTTTATTTCAATCAGTTGTATATCATTTTTTTTATATAATTATTTTTATTGAATGTTCACTGTTATACAAAAATAACAAGACATCAGCCCCCAAAAATAAATAAAATAAATAAATAAAACAGCTCAGATTTTTAGTTGTATTTCATTTTAATTTTAGTTTGAGTTATTTTGTCATTTGTATTTAAAAAATATTTAGTTTTATTAGTCTATTTATTTAATGTCAGTAAGTCACCATGCAGGGCAACATTTCTTATTTACACTTATTTTCAAGTTTTTTCAACTAACGCTTACATTGTATTTTATTGCAGCTTTTAGTTTTTTATTAGCCTATTTATTTGTATTTTATTTTTACAACTAATATTTCTTATTTATTTTATTTCAGTAAAAAAAAATTTTGTAATGGTTTTAGTTTACAACAACACTGATTCATAGTACTTGTGTAAGTGCAGCTTTTGTCTAACTTTAAGCACTTAAAGTAAACAACATGTATTTTACAGAAACGACAGCTTCTCCTGAGATGCACAATCATACACTTCAGAACATTTACTAAACTATACCTCCAGCTGCTGGATCCAACACGCCACCATCATGCACACATTCAATCTGAAGCAAGATGGCAGCATCACTGTAATTACAGTTGATGTTCTTGGACCATGTCCCACAAAACACAACCCTCCCCTCGACCCATCCGTCTTCAATCTCATTCTCCTCCCCTCATTTGTGTCGCTGACGTTGTTAATGCCTTGCTGCTAATGGGAATGGCGTCTATTCCGGCCGGCCTTAAAACTTCTGTCTACCTCCTGTATCCTCTTACTTATCCAATAATGAGACCACATAAGGCGGTGTCTCTATTCATAATGGAGTCAGCGGAACTGTCTTGTGCTGTGTACACATCATAGGAGACAGTGGTAATATTAAGAGATAGATCTAATTGAGAGATGATTAGGGCCTTGTAGCTGACAGACTTCAAAAGCCATGAATCTCTGTCTCTCTCAATAACACGGCAGTTAAGGAGTCTACAAGGATATCTGAGGCTCCAGACAAGTTATGTATACTCCAAATGCACACCCAGATACGGTTATTTAAAGCAGCAGTTTTAGGGCGGTTAATAGTTTTGGTGTTTTGTTTTTTTCTGAGTGCTTTGTCTCAGATAGTAGTTGGCTCCATCCTGCCATTAGCTTTCTTTCAGAGTCAATCACGTAGAGTCATTTGGCTGTAGACATTTGAGTGGCTTATTTGAGAATGCCTCTAATTTCAGGAACAGATACATCAGCTTGAACTGCAGGGTAATTATTGCACTTTGAGCTTCTGAGGGTGCTGGGATAATTGAGCTCATGTGATAATTGGTACTGTACATCCTTCATAGTATGATCACTATATGATGCTCAACATGCAAAAGGGTCAATGACATAGAAGTGTGTTCATGATAACAACAACACATTTTTAAAAGGAAGGAATAATTAACGTATGAAACAGTAATTAGAATGTATTCACTGGAAAATGTTGGTTTTATATTGTTCTGAAAAATATATATTATAAACCATGTCAATCATTTTCAAGAACATTTAATTTACTGACTTATGTAGTGTAACCAATAAAAATAACCTTTTTATCACACTTGAATATTAAAAGGGATAATTATCCAAAAATGTAATTTCTGCCATCATTTAATCACCCTCATGTCATTCCATTCCAAACCTGTATGACAAAAAAAACAGTAGTTTTGAAAAATGCTGTTAAATAAACTGTTTCAGTTCCCATTGATTTCCATTGTATTTTTTTGTCCATTCAATATAAGTCAATGGGAACTAGAAATGTTTGGTTATTTTTCACAATATCTCATTTTTTATTCAGCAGAAGTAACAAATGCATACAGGTTTGTGAAACAAATTACAGGAGGTTGAATAAATTATGACAGAGCTTCAATTTTGTGTGGACCATCTTTTATATTTATATATACAAATCTACATATATCTCAAAGGTAAGTTTATAGTAATAAAATAATAAAAATATATAATAATATAAATTATAATAAAATAATAAAAGTGGTATTTGACAAAATTGAGTGTCATGTCTCTGACCCTAAAAACATCAACAGCAAAACACACACACACACACACACACACACACACACACACACACACACACACACACACACACACACACACACACAGACTTTGATCTACCATTTAGGCTCTACTGACTGAGTTAAATCACTGAATACATTTCCTATCACCTAGAGGCCCAGATTTGCATTATACATGACAAACATTAGGCCCCAAATATCTGCTGTATCTCTGCTATTAATCAAAAGGCACAAGAGGTTCCATGAAAGTTATTTGCATTCAACTAAAGTTCCCTCAGCGTAGCCCGTGCACCAGGTCCTTCACTGAATTAGTCTGTGATATCACGTGAAGAAGGGAAGCAGGAGTTGTTAAGTGGACTGACTCATCTCTTTATAAAGGAGATGTTAAGGGTCTTTTTAAAGAGGTGGAGGAAGGCCAGCACCTGACCGTGGGGACACAAACCATCTCTCGGCATTGGAGCATTTGAAATTGACCTCCACCACACCTCTGCGAGCGCAGAGCGGGCATTTAGCAAACAGGCGATCAATTACAGCTTTTTAATTGGACGGCCTTTTAATGAGGCTGCTGAATGCGGGGAGCTACACCTATGTCAGCGAGTCTCACATAAGGGTGACCCCCATCAAAACTATGACTTACTGGACTTACAGAACCACCATTATGCAAAAAGACACAGTGGCGCTTAAAGGAGCCGTTGTCCTTATGGATGCATCCTCTATCAGGCTATATTCCCATCCTCTTAGGGATCTTAAATTGCTTCAGTACGACGGCAAAAGCACCGTGATGGAGATTACTGGGAAAAATCCAATAGGCCATACTTTTTACATTTATTGCTGCTTTGAACTTTGCTAAGTTCAAAGATTGAGCTCAAGGTGTCTCAAGGTGTCAGGTTTTAACCCTTCTTCTGTGATATTTTGATTTTGATTAAAGATTTCCATCTATGTCTTCAAAAGTATAAGGAGGACACAAAGACATTTCTATATTTCACATTTCATTTCTATAGCATTCATCTTATATCTTTAGATCTCATCTTATATCTATATATATATATAGTTGGGAGAAGGCATCCTTCAAATCTGAATGACCTGGAGCAGTTTGCAAGAGAAGAGTGATTCCAGTAGAGAGGTGTAAGAAACTCATTCATGGTTACAGGAAGCGATTGATTTCAGTTATTTTTTTCCAAAGGGGGTGCTACCAAATATTAAGTTAAGGGTGCCAATAATTTTGTCCAGTGCATTTTTTGGGTTCTGTGTGAAATTTTCTCAATAATAGACTTATCTTCTTTTTTTGCAGTGCAAACAAAAACAATAAGGACGTGAATACCAAAACATTTGCAGTTGGAACAATTTTCTGAGTGTTGCATTTTTTTGTGTTGCATTTTCTGACAGAATTGCAAGGGTGCTGATATTTTTGGCCATGACTGTATATATATATATATATATAAAACCTGCTATTTTGAATGAAGAAATTGTATGTGCGATGCAGCAATTATCAAGCAACATGGCCCCTGATTTTGACTGTATCCAAATGGAATTGCTGAGTCCAGTTCCATCTGCAGACATAAAAGTAATTTGCCAAAAGGTCTGGGAAACCAGGAAGTGGTCAAAAGATTGGAAAAGGTCAGTTTTTACATCAATATCAAAGAAAGGTGATGCAAGGAATTGTAGGAACTATCGCTCAATAGCCTTGATCCCTCAAATAAGTAAAATATTAAAAAAATCATTCTGTAACGTCTACTCCAAATCATAGAGACAGAACTACCTGATTTGCAGGCTGGTTTCCACCGAGGTCGTGGTACATGTGACCACATACTGTAGCAAATTTGCGATGGATCATTGAAAAATGCAATGAATTTCAAAAAGGTATCTATATGTGTTTCATTGACTACAGTAAGGCCTTTGATTGTGTTGAACATGAGAAGCTATGGAAGATACTTCAAAAATTGGGAATATCACCTCACCTGACCCAGTTGATAAAACCGCTTTACACAGATCAAGAAGCCATTGTTCAAAGGCAGTATGGCAACACAGAACTGAAAGGGGTTTGAGACAAGGATGTATTCTCTCCCCATTTCTTTTTTATCTTTATGCTGAAGTGACTATAGGGAAATCATGTCTGGAAGATTCTGACATAGGTGTGAAGATTGGAGGCAGAAATATCAACAATCTTTGTTATGCTGATGATACAATTTTATTAGCAGAAACAGAGGATGATCTGAAACACCTTATAATAACAATTCAAAGGGAAAGTGAAAAGATGGGACTCCAACTGAACATCAAAAAGACTAAAATCATGTCTACAGCTAGACATATAAAATGTATGTAACTATCAATGGAGAGGAAATTGAATGCGTTAAGGAGTTCTACTTTTTGGGATTTATGATTGACCAAACTGGCGACTGTACACCTGAAATAAAGCACTGAATATCACTAGGACATATTGCAATGCTAAGCATGCAACAAATCTGGAAGAGTAAAGACATCAATCTTACAACCAAATGTAGACTAGTCCAGACGATTGTATTTCCTATATCAATATACGGATGTGAAAGCTGGACTGTGAAAAAACTGAACGGATAGACGCCTTCAAGTTATCGTGTTGGAGAAAACTCTTGAGGATATCATGGACAGCAAGAGTTTCCAATAAAGAGGTTCTGAAGTGTATCAAACCAAAGAAGTCACTGGAAGGCAAAATTACAAAACTGCATCTTACCTTTTTCAGCCATGTGATGCAAACAGCTTCACTAGAACATGAAATAATGCTTGGCATATTTTGTGGAAAAGGGAAAAGAGGCCGCCAAAAACACGTTGGCTTCATATCTTTAGAAGTGACACA
Organism: Gymnocypris eckloni scoliostomus; assembly: GCA_027564155.1. Taxonomy (NCBI): domain Eukaryota; kingdom Metazoa; phylum Chordata; class Actinopteri; order Cypriniformes; family Cyprinidae; genus Gymnocypris; species Gymnocypris eckloni. Next base: position 21,357,544 of record CM050426.1, read on the forward strand.
GACTTTGAACAGGCATTGAACAGCTGAAAAAACTGAAAGTAGAAGATCAGAAAGAATGCTGAGAGTTGGCCCATTGGATCGCCAAGAGTCGGATACAACTGAATGGCTAATCATCATCATCATAAACATATATATATATATATATATATATATATATATATATATATATATACTGTCAGATTTTGGTTCTAAAATCATTTTGGCTAATCCTCATATATATATATACAGTATATATTGTCAGACTTTTGTTTCTGTTTTACCCCGTTGTTCTTCCTGGATTTCCTTATTTGGTCATTTTCCTCTCCTTGTTTAGTTTGATTATCATTCTGATCACCTGTTCCTTGTTATTTTACTCATTAGTCCCTTTTTGGTTCAGTATTTATAGACTTGCCTTTCCCCTGTTTCTTTGTCCTGTCTCGTGTTGTTTTAAGTGGTTGTTTTCGCTTGATTTGCCTTAGTGGATATATTAAAATACTCTGTTTGATCTCTGCCTCCTTCCTGTTTCTCACTCACTCACTATATACACACACACACACACTAGGGATGTGCATCAGCAATCAAAGTACTCGATTACTTGGCCATGACAGCGGTGATCGATCATGAAAATGATGATCGTGGGGAAAAAAATTCTGATTGGTTATATTCAATTACAACTGTTTTGTACTTTGTTTGGCTTCGAAAACACGCAGGCAATTTTAGGAATATAGCACAAATCTGCCATAAACATTAATGACACAAGCATTATAATGAGAACTTTATAGAATGTGAAATCTATAGTAAATCCTCTCCTTGCCCGTGCACTCTCAACAATTGCCCCATTTTAAAAACAAAAATACACAGCAAGATCAAACATTTAATTACATATTTTTTGGGGGAAAAAGTCAAAATATTCCCCCCTCCACCACTCAAATAAAAAAAGAAATCCTCCCTCCCACAAGAGTCACCTAAGAGGGGAATTCACCCTCCCACAAGAGTCACCTAAGAGGGGAATTCACCCCATTTTCAAAAATGAAACTCAGGACCTGAATGATTGTCTGTAAAAATCCTGATAGGAGAATCACTATAAATAAGTCTAAGTGTTAAAAATAAGCCTTTTTTATCATGTAGATAAAAACAGAGATAAAAAAATTCTAAAACACTCTAAAACATAGAGGGACACTCTCTTTTAGGAAAAATCACGCCCGCTCCCTGAGAAAGTCAATATACAAATTTTATTACATAAAAATAGCCAGAGATGCCAGAATTCTTTATTATATTCTGTTGTGCTCCACATGATGTTCAAATATGTTGTGCTATGGTATGCTGAGGAAATCTCTCTCTCTCTCTTTGGAGGGCCTTTTTATTTAAAAAATGTGGTTCATGTGCCTTTTTCTGTTTGCTTGAAGGCATTTGTAAACTGCAGTAATAAAATAACTTGACATTTTCAACATCTTTTTACATCATTTATTTTTGCACCAAATTATAGAAAGTAGTATGGATAACTGTATTTATAAGTATCATATCAGTATCGATAAAATGTAAACGATACCCATCCTTACCCCAGAATCGATCGTAAAATCCACCGAGGGGGGCCCCTTCGGGAACACTTGCTGAGGGCCCCCAAAACACTAAACACGCCCCTGTCTATAGCGCGTAAAGTTCACAGGAATTTCATAAACATAGCATTATCATGAGAACTTTATAGGATGTGAAATCTAAAGTAAATCTTCCCCTTGTCCGTGTCTCATGCGTTGTTCAATGCACATCACGACGGGAGCTCTCTCTCTCTCTCTCTCTCTCTCTCTCTCTCTCTCTCTATAGCGTAACAAATGTTACTGGCATATGCATCCTTTTGTACAGATACAAGTTGTAATGCTACGTCTATGTAATGTATATAAGTTTTCTGATTTATCATAGAAAGTGTCATAGAATGGGTTTCAGTTTATTGGCAGCTTAAGCTCAGGCAGCTATTCTTTATCAGATGCTTCTTTTTTTAACATTGCTGCATCATAATCATAATCTAACATCTAATCATGTGTTCATGTTTTCATAGACATTTTCATGTCATATTTTTATTTTTAACATTCATTTTCATAACAGTCTTCAGATATTTTGTTTATCTCCATTACGGCTAGGCATACGCCCCAACCCCAAGTACTCGAATAATCATTTTTGAAACCAATTGATGATCGAAATAAGAAATCGCCAAAATGCCCATCACAAACACACACACACGCAAAATGTATTTCTTTTTTACTTAAAGGGATAGTTCACCAAAAATCAGTTCTGTCACAATTTACTCAACCTTGTGTCATTCCAAATCTGTATGACTTTCTTTCTTCTGCAGAAAACAAAAGAAAATGTTTTAGACAAATAAAAATGAGTGCATTTTTAAGAAAAAAGAGAGGAAGAACAACAGCAACAGCATTAAATTATTATTATTATCATTATTGTTTTATTATTTAATGCTGTTGCTGTTGTTCTTCCTCTTCGGCAGCACTGAATAATAATAATAACAATAATAGATTAGTATTTATTTTTTGTATAACAAGCCTATTTTATTGACAAACGTCTACTATTATTGACTACTATTACTATTTACTACTACTACCATTATTATTGTTTTGTTGTTATTTAAATAAAATGAAATAAAATAAAACAAGCATGCATTTCATTTAAGAGGAGTATTTACCAAAAATAGCGTGCTAGTTGGTGATTCAACCAAGATTATCATAAAACTACACCAGGAGTTAAATATAAGAACAAGACAGCAACCTATCATTACAAACTGTTTTCATTGAACATCATAACTATTAATAAACCAAACTGTTAAACCAAACAAAATTCTGAAACGATGTGACAGTTTCTTATTTTTAGTCACTACGAGTTTCTCTCCATCCATCTATGAGGCTCAGTTGTTTTAACAGAACTGCAGATGCAGGCATATCCTAGTTGGTTGGGCATAAAAATTGCTGTATGATTCCTGGATTGCACTGCAGATATTTCTTTCCAGGTCAATACACAAACCTCCGCATTCATGTTTTCCATTTAAGTTCAGCCTAGCATTGGTTTTATAGCTCCTTTAAAACAGTTTTCCTGAAGAACTGCTCATTTCGTGAGGTTAATCACATCGGAGGCCATAAAAGTAGGCAATGTAATTCAAAGTCACAGGCCAGGGTCTGTCTCCTCACTCATTTATATATATATATATATAAAAAAATAAACAAACGCTGGTCTCCATCACACCAACCAGTAATGGATACAGACTGCCATATTTGCATAGTTTGACACACAGACTCAAACAAAGCAGATGAACAAAGAGAAAAAATGTAAATGTGCCACACTTAAACCAACTCTTCAGACCGCCAAAGTTTAAGCTCCGGCCTCATCTACACTTGACCAAAAGGGCTTGAGCATTTATTTATTTAAAATCAGCCTGAATAAATGGCTCTCTTGCTTCATGTCTATTGAGTCAAAAAGTTAAAACCATGGAAGTTGCTTGAAGCCATCTACACACCGGATGTTTTATGGATGGTTTAACAGTAAAATGTAAAAGGCTCATTAGGTGCTTCTTGGTGCCATTCGGCTCTTATGGGGTATATGCAATTCATATCTTAAGTGCCATGCACCATTCAAATAAGACAGAGGGAATTATGCCAGGGACTCAGTCAGCAGTGTTATTAGGCTGGTTCCAGAAAACTTTCTTTAAGTAGTAGAAGAGTCGAAAACTAAAGAAGTCTCGCTAGCTGGAGACGAAGGAGGCTCAGCGCGCTCTCATGCCTCCAGCCCCAGGGCATACCGGGATGCCGGTATGACTGCAGGTAAACTGATAGGGCACATCATTACCATCTCCACACACACCCCTGTGGAAACCCAACCAAAGCAGGAGAAAAGGAGAGCTTCAGCTTCCCATCTGCAATTCAGATGACCCTGCCGCTGCCTGGTTTGTGGGCGCTGAGGGTTTGTGTTCGTGGCGGCATGTCTGTATCCCTCGCCCGCGTGCCGCGAAGGTGAGTGACAGCAGGTGGGGAAGTGGACCAATTAAACGCAGGCTGTTTGGTTTGATGAATGTCCCAGTCTGGTGGGCTTGGCGAGAAGCACAGGTGAGCAGAGGTAATGTGCTGCCCACAGCTGTCGCAGTGAATACGAGCAAACATACTGAGGAGAGATCAGCCGTGCCGCAACACTCTGTAGAGGCGGTCTGCCTCTGTCCCATCTCAAAAACTCTCCGGCTCCCTCACCTGTCTCTCCCTCTCTCTGTTCCTTCAGAAGCCTCATAAACATTGACAGTTATGCTCCAGTGGTAATGAGTACGGTGGAACCAACTGGTTGGGAGCTCTGCATTTTTCCTCCAACTTCGCATGGCAACCGGAGGAAATGAAACCACTGCCAAGAGCAAGAAAATGCTTGATGCTTTTTCATCAAATGTGAATTACATACTAGTCACCGCCCTCTTTAGCCTGTGACTCATCGAGAAAAGGAGATGAACACACTACATATGCAGTCGTTGAGCTCAGATCATGAATGTGGTTTCGCGTTTTTCCCCTTTCGCCAGGCTCGACTGCTACGGATCACTTCATTGCCTAAACTGAAATTCCAGAAAACAGATTTCCTGCAAATGCAGGACATTAAAGCGAGCAAACAAAGCAGTGAGGGAGATCTACTGCCAAAACATCTTGTCATGGTAACGAAACACTTTGCGAGTTTGGAAGACGCTTTCGTGTTGAATGAACGTCAGATCTTAGAATGAAAGGTTCAGGTTTTCAAGTGCTATGAACGTAACAACAGAAAAGCATAGAAACCAGAGAGTTTGACAACACAGAATTAAATCTATCACACCTTGAATACAAAGAGAGATAATAGGATCTGTAGATAAATTTTATCAGTGCCTTAAATAAGGACAGATTTTCTGATAACATCATTCACATAGTTTTGTGCCATTGCTTCCTCCATAATTCACACTTGATAAACTGCTTGTTTTTCCCCTTCTTATTTAGTATAATAATTTTTTAGCACATGGTCGCTTAGTCATGTATCTGCTGCAATAAATATGAAATAATCTGGTTGCATTGACTGATGAAATAAATGTATCCAATTCAGAATGTGGGCCTAATTATATCTACAGCATCCCGAGGTATTTTCTGGCAAAAACATCAATGTGATCTTTACAAGAAACCCCCTTTTTTTATAAAAAATGTTGCTCTTTAATGCTTTAAAGGATTAGTTCACTTTCAAATTAAAATGTACTTATAATTTACTCACCCTATGTCATCCAAGATGTTTATGTATTTCTTCCTTCAGTCGAAAAGAAATTAAGGTTTTTGATGAAAACATTCCAGGATTTTATCCATATAGTGAACTTCAATGGACTCCAAATGGTTGAAGGTCAAAATTACAGTTTCGGTGCATCGTCAAAGGGCTATAAATGATACCAGATGATGAATACGGGTCTTATCTAGCGAAACGATCGGTCATTTAATATATATATATATATATATATATACATATGCTTTATAAACACAAATGCTCACCTTGCTCTGTTCTGCGATGTGCGCTTCACGTAATATGTAATTATGTTGAAAAGGTCACGCTTGAATTGTAAAATAAATCATACAGAAAAATAACATACCTTGATATGCACAGTTTACATACTATATATACTGCAGAAATAGCAAGTACACTGTATGCTACTCCAGATACAGGCAGGTGTTGATCCCCAATGCAGCAAATCAAATTGGAATTCAAGGATGTACTGTGTCCCTCATTCTCCCTCACCTGCCACTCGACCCTGAGGTGAAGGTCATTGGCCAGCCATCGTCTGACGAGTCAAATCCCCTTTTCTGAGTGTTTGTGTCTACACACTAATCAGCATCCATTAGCGAATGCAGGGAGCAAAGACCGGCTGGCCTAATTTATGTGAACAGCAACAACAAAGCTTAACACAATCCCATGGTGTCATCAAAGTGATCCATCTCTCTTGCTAAACACCTGCTGTCTGAATGAAGTCTCTCAGGTCCCATGGCACAGCTTTCGAAAGCAGGAAGCCGTGTCAAGGCGCTCAATTCGCATCACCTACACTGCATCTGTCAGGAGTCTCTGTACCAGTCACGACCATCACTCACCAGGCTCTCGGAGCTCTAAACATTATTTAATAGAGGAAATATTGATGTCAAAGGGAAAAAATTGTTTCATATTTCGAGGAAGCAAAGTTTGTGTGTACCCGGCCAGGCATGGTCAGGAACGAGCATATAGAATTTTAATATGAGGTCTAGTTTATCTATCTGTGCTTGTTTTCCTCCCATCTGCTCTGACCCGAGTTTGCAGAATGCAGTTGTGTTGGTAGGAATCCGAGTCACTGATTTCTAATTACAGTACTTGCTCGGTTTGTATGGTAACATGTAGAGGGGACTTTTCTGGCTTTGATTACCCTGGGGAAGTGCTACATGTGTACTGCCCCCTGGTGGTTCAATTCAAAATTCATGGGCAATGCATTCGTATTTAACACTGGGGGGGGGGGGGGCATAAACTGGTGACTTCAAAAACGTAATTGTTAATTGATTTCTGAATATGACTTATGAAAAGATAGGTTATCTAAAAAGAGAAAAGATTGATTTCAACATGCCTTTTGTGAGATTACCGCTTGAACATCATGTGCATGGTGACAGTAATAGCTTTTCGAGAGAGAAGATAAAAGCTTTATGATGATATAGACAACTAACAAAAGATGTCAGGGTTCAAAATATATTCACCAGTCATAAAATACCAGTCAGCCCATATTTGTTTCAGCGCACACAGCATGTATTGCTCTGCCCTGCTGCTCAAATGCTGTTGACAGCAAGCAAGCTTTAATCCAAGAGAGTAAATCCCCTTCTATTCCCCATTCATGCTCCTTCACACATGGGTGGCTGGCAGCTGCTTTTGTTAATAATTACGAAGTTTCTGGCAGAAAGCGATCATGTGTTGGAGGCATATCTGTTTGGCCATGGTCATGTATTAGACCCTCCCCTTTACCCAGCAGATCCTTCATCAACAGGTCTATAAGAGCACTTTGGTATTCAATGTGTAATAAATGCTTGTGAGATAGCTTTTGAATAATGACAAAAAAAGGCTCACTGTACAACTCAACTGCCCTGGATAAAGGAAGAAAAAAACATGAATATGCATGATGTTCACTGTGAGGTTCGCGTCAATGTCTCTAGCTGAATACTAAATTATTTACAACAGCGATCTCTTGACATAGCACTAAACGACGTGCATGGACAAAATGTCGACATGCACACAGACAAAATGTCCTAAAAGCAACAGCTGATATATCTTAATAATGTGCATTAGTGGGGTACATTTATTTAATAAATGATTAAATAAAGAATTAATGTAGCTGCATGACCTGCTCTGCATAACATAATATTTGTGAGATGCCATTAATGTCACTTTTTTGTTTTAAAAACACGGAGAGTAGAATCAGACATTATGCACTGCAAGAAGAAGAAGAAAAAAAAGTATTGCATCGAGTCACAGATTAATGTTGTCACACCTGTTACGGTTGTGGTATGCTAGTCACAACAACTGTCACTCTCCCGTGATACAAACATGGTGTCAAGATATCATGACAAGCACTTGTTAACAAAATCCAAAATCCCTCTTTCCATCTCCCTCCCTAAACATCAAGCAAAATAATATATATTTAATGGCATAGCTCACCAAAAATTGAATACTGTGTTGCCATTTACTCAGCCTCATGTTCCAAACCTGAGTGAGTTTCACAAGTATAAGACAAAAAGAGATGTTTATCAGAAAACGCATGCTGTTTTTTTCAATATAAAATGGAAGTTAATGGTGACCCAGAGCCGTCAAGTTCAAAACATAACAGAAAGCAGAATAAAAACAGTCAATATCCCAAAAATCAACCCATGCAATGAACTATGTGAGAAAATGCCAAAAAATAAGTTATGTTCAGTCTGACAGCTCAAACACAGCTATCAAATCTCATTCAAGTAAATTCAAATATGACATTAATTTTTCTAATGCCACGTTTGACATCAATGATGCAAAACATCATTGATTCTCATGTCTTGTAAACGATGTGATGTGCCAAATTTAAATATGCACATATTCAATGAGATTTGAGAGCTATAGCAATGGCAGTGAATAATGACTTTTCAACCGTCTGTTTGTCACGCAAAGCTTAGTATTTGTTTCGAGTTTAACAGGTCCCCTGGTCACCATTAGCTTTCCTTATATGGCTTTTCTCAATTCCTTTTGTGTTCAGCAGAAGAAGTTCATATGAGTTAAGTAAATAATGACAATTTAAATTTCTGTGTGAAGAATCTCTTGAAATCTCCCTCTTTGAATGTATTTTTAAATATAGGCTTCATATTTCTGTTTAAACATTTCGCACCTCACCTTCTCTGCAAAGAACAGAGCCTGCCATGCTTCCAGCAGCTACACAGGAACCACATTCACATTCCGGCGAGACGAAGCACATGCTTCCTCTCATCGGAACCGCAGCACACACCTGTGCGTCTTGTTATGCACAACCACGAGAGAGAGAGAGAGCAGCTATCTTCAGGCAGTCTCAGTTCACCTGATGCCTCGCCGGAATTAAATTACCACTTGGCCAAGGAGCCGGAGCCGAATAGTAATGAACTGTACTCGTGCCATATGTAGCAGTTATGAAGTCAAGATTAGCCGGACGAAAACAGGGGCCGCAGTGATTCGCGGCAGAATTAATAAGCAGAGCCCTAATAGCCTAGCAGTAGCAACATCTGAGCCGTGACTGGCTCTGACAGGCCTCGCCGTGTCGCTTCATAGATGTGTAGCCCTGTTTCGCTGCAGAGCAGGTCTCATTTAGAGCGCATTTCAATAAGCCAGCTTTAAAAAGATGTGACACTCCAGCATTTCAATTCACATCTGTGGACGACGTTATTTGGTATTTGGGTGTATTTCATTTTCACCCTAGGAAAATAAAGGCGCTATCTCTGCAGATGCAAGCAGAAGCATTTTCACATCGGGAGTACATTACTGCAGAAATGTGTCAAATCCAAATATGGTTAAATTGGAACATTTACATGTTCTCATCCAGGACACAAGAGGATGGTCAATAATTTGTGTGGGTAAAAATATACTGAACTTTTGGAATGCATCGTACGCCTTTCTGACCAACACTGAATCTAATGATATCTCAGTTAAAATGCTGTCTTGAGGTTTAGTGCTGATTTTGAAATATTTGAATATTTTTTGACTATTATTATGGTTTTATTTATACAAATAAGCACTGGAGGTGACTTATAATAACTGGGATGCTGTAGCTTTTCTGCACAACACATACATCATATCTGTCTGAGTCATGATGTGTTATTAAACTTTGCAAAGAGTAACTTTTAGCACAAACACAGAACTTGACAACTTGAACGTTTGACACCGTAGCATCCTACCGTCTACTCCACTGTGCCAAATCAACAGCATGCTGAGGGATTTCTGCTACACCCAGTGTGCTGTTCCTGTGTTTCTTTAATAAATCTTTCATAAATCTGCAGGGTCTATAGCTTTATTTAAGAGAAGCGGATCAAAAAAATTAATAAAAAGCATTCCATTGACTTAAATTCTGTTTACAAACTTCTTAAAGTGTGTCCCAACCACAAACTTAATTGTAAGTGATTGTTACGATTGTCTCCTTCAAAAGATTGAAAGTGATTGTCTTCTTCAAAAAAGTATTTCCAAGCTTCATATGTAACATTTGTCTAATTCTGCTCCCCACTTCCATATGTTGTGAATCAATCTAATGCAACATTAATTTTTAATATATACACATACACTATCATTTAAAAGTTTAAGGTCAGTAAGAATTTTGTATTACTTTTATGCAAATGATTGGCATTTCATATAAATACTGTTCTTTTGAACTTTCTATTATATTCTGTTCATCAAAGAACCTGAAAATCAGCTTCCACAAATATATCAAATATAACCTTTTACAACATTGATAATAATAATAAATGTTCAAAAATATTCTTCCAAATATATTACAAAGTCTTACCGACCGTAAACAGTAACTCTTTGACTTACATGAATGCATAAAATACATAAAGAGTAAAAAGGTGGCTGTTTTAATCTCCTTCTAATACTTACACATTTTCAGCTTTTCATGCACATTAGGGATCAAAGAAACACAATCTCTTTTAAAGACCAAAAATAAGAATTTGTCTTCATATATTTACACGTTCATCCTCTGATGATTAAAGAGACTTAAGAAAACAGCAACATTTAATATAAGTTGATATAATGAGCTGCCTAAGCTCACTGATTGCATTTGTTAGGAGTCACACAGAAACCCAGCATCTAACCTAGCAACAAATGTGAATCTTAAGAACGTTGTATACAGTATACACACTCAAAAAATGCTGGATTTAACCTGTTGGGTCATTTTATTGGGTTGTTTTATATATTTTTTGCTGTGAAGTTTTTCTGTAACTAAGCTGCTGGGTCACTTTGTAAAAAATGCTGAGTTATTTTTTTCTAACCAACTGCTGGGTTAAGCCTGCTGGGCCATATGCTGGGTCAATTTTGTGTTCCCCAGCTGTTGAGTGAGGGTTAGTGACTGGGTTTATCTGACAGCTGAAACTATAAAACCCAGCACTGGGGCATTACTTCAAACCCAGCTGCTGAGTTACAGTCAGTGCGCAGACTTTTTGCGTCCTCTGGAGAGAGCGGTTCTCAACGTTACCGATTTGGTGAACTTCTTTAGCTAAATAAAGGTTTGTGCACATTTTATTTAATTTATAAAGTCTTTATTGTGCTGTAAGTTATATTATTTTACACAATGCAAACATACAAGAATGAGGTGTCAGTGACTGATTTTATTTGATAAAATACTGAATATAATCACTTTAATATTTCAATTTTTCTAATATAGCCTTGTGGGCTGCGTGTCGACATATGGCGCAGTTGCAATTCGGGTGTCTCGAGATCGAATATCCCACCTCATGGACCTTTCATGACCCCCTCTCCCACTCGCTTCCTGTCATATTTCAATTGTCCTGTCAGTAAAAAATTCAAAAACATTGTCCATTGGTGTTCTTGCTTATTAATAAATATTCATCTTTTGATTATTGCTGTTGCCTCAAGCAAGCCTTGTGTGATTTTTAATTTCCAGCCTATTGTTTTATTTATTTATACATTTTATCCTGAATATTGTCAAGAACTGAACCACACTGATCGAGACTATTACTGTTGTCTATCTCAAAATATCCTGTGGATTCCATGTGTAAAATAGATATGTAGTTGCTGCAGTCAAGGCCAAGGGGTTAACATATACTGAGCTTCAGGATTTCACACACCACAAACTCATATGTGACATTATTCTTCATACTGTAAGTTAATTGACAAGTGGTTTTGCTAATTGCTAAATCTCTCTGCTTGTGAATTATGTATGGCTTGACTTTATCACTGCGGAAGGTGTAACTCCCTAAGTCAACCTTGATGCTTTGCAACCTCTGGCCACGTACATACCACATTTATTCATAGTATTAAACCTACGCAGTATGTGCTATTTTAACTATTTTTCATCCCTATTGTTCACATTCCACCTGAAAATTGTTAGTAAACTGTTGCTTAGAGGCCACCATGGCATTCTCATCCTTTGGGAGACGAACAAGACAGGTTGCCTTCTCTTTCCAATCTATTCTTTCCCTCTGACTATTAGGTAGAAATTGTGACTCCAAATGGACCCAGTGAATTAGGAAGAGCAGAATTAATTGTATGTATCTACACCATATGATCTTCTGATAGTGCAGCAGAGACAGTAATGAGTTGTACTGTTCGTCATGCCATAGGTCTATTAAAGAAACTATTTATGGCTTCGTGAGCTCTGGGGACAAGACATTAGGAAGAAATGCTTAATAAACTGTCTCTGTAAACTGAATTATTTTATACTAGACAAAAACATGTTGCAATGACATTTAATAGACCAACACATGAACAATGTGCATGATATGTTCATCCTTTCCAGTAATAGGCTACCCCAGCTGTCACAGTACCTACACTTGTGTTTACCTTTTGTTGTACTGTTTTATTGCACCACATTTATTATTTGATAAGTGTAAATTAGCTTGCTATGAACACAAGAGACTTAGCAAAAATAATGTTCAACCAAATGTTATTCAAATTCAGTCTAAACATTTCAAATAACTCTCCAGCCGGCATTTAAAAAAAAATCATAATTGATTGTCAAGTTTGTATTCAACAAATTAATCAACTAGAACTTACTATTGTATTTTCTGAAAACAAGTAAACATTTGTCTAAACACATGTAATACTGTAATACTATCCGTGTAATACTAATGGCTTGCAATGGCATTTTTGTCTATTTCTCCAGCATTAATGTTGAGTGTCTTTGTTTGAAAAGTGGCATGACACATTGCATCATTTAGCATTGCTCAAGTGCAAATAATTTCTGTCAAATACATACAATTCTATGTTAATAACATTGCATAACATTCATGCTCAAAAGACTAGCATAGCTCTTTTGAATGCTGGTGCTCTCGATCTGGACAAGACTTAGCATAGCCATCTTCATTAGAAGGACTGCTGGTTGAACTTTTGCTGGCAAAAACTATATGCACTCCTGACAACTTTATAATGAGTCATAGAACACAAATCATGGTTCGGTTTAGGGGTTTGGGTAAGAAATTAACATTCCTTATAATTTTTAAAATAAGTCTCTCATGCTCATCAAGGCTGCATTTATTTGATCAAAAATTAAAGACAGTAATTTTGTAAAATATTACAGTTGGAAAATCAGTTTTCTATGTAGTTTATTCCTGTGATGGCAAAGCTAAATGTTTAGCAGTCATTACTCCAGTCTTCATTGTCGCATGATCCTTAATATGCTGATTTGGTGCTCAAGAAACATCTCTCATTACTATAAATGTTGAAAATGGCTGTTCATCTTAATATTTTTGTAGAAACTATGATACTTTTTTTTTTGTTTAATAGACCAGCATTAACCAGCATGGAAATCCATGGCCTTTTCAGGAGGTACACTATACACATATACATCCACTTGGGTTAAGCAGACTCATAAAGCATTTTCACTTGTACTCACTTTTGGCAAATTTACACTGTTATACAAGCTGTACACTCACTACTTTACATTGTAGCAAAGTGTAATTTCTTCAGTGTTGTCACATGAAAAGATATCAAATATTTACAAAAATGTGAGGGGTGTACTCACTTCTGTGAGATACTGTATATGCGTAGGTGTAACGGATGGTGGAATACGTTAATTATAAAATAGTGAAAGCTGATGTGCTTTCCAAAAAAGGCTTTAAAAAGGTCTATGCCCTCCTTTTGAATGGTAATCAGATGTACAAGTGTGACAGAAATGTTCAAGCCCCATGTAAAATCAGGGCAGGCTTAAATTATTCCACTTGAGCATATTTAAGAATAAAAGCTTGTATTAGCTTGGATGTGAGCTGGAAAGATGTGTATGGAAACCAGCACACCACCTGATACCTACAACGGGGCTCCAAACCAACATAGCTCATCCCCTCCGCACGAGGAATATAAAGACATCATTACAGAGCGAGAGAGATAGAGAGACAGATGCAGCCTTCATCCATTCCCTTTCGAATCAAAGCCAATTTCTATTCCTCCTTCACAGTGGCTTGTTGCAGAGTAGGCCATTACTCCAGGAAAAGATGTGCAACACCTCCATATCGCACTGTCACTCTCTCTCCTGGCATATAAACTGTCCTAGGCCTGACAACTGCCTCTCTACTAAGTTACAGCGGCATGTTTATACACAGTTTCGGGTTGCAGCTGTCACTTGAAATGCAATATCCAATTTGATTAAATCTATCTGAGTACCTGACAACTGTCTGCCTTCACTTTAACTTAAAGCTCTATTTAGCTATTGATTCATCGTCCTTTTAATGGGCCCCAGTCGGGCCCTTAGCATTGATTAATGCTGCAAACACCGCAGGTAAAAGTTAGGTTAGTGTAAAATAGGATATTTGATGTACGCTTTGGGACAAATTAACTCTGTCAAATGAACAAAAATGTTATCTGCTGAAATATTTTCAAGGTTACAATTTACAGCAAGATTTACTCCAAAGCACCCCTAAAGATGAAGGAACACACTGCAAGTTTGACTGATGACCGTGTGTGATTCACTGGAGCAGGAAAAAGTGACAGCGAGGCTTCACAGTAACTGGACAAGAAATAACAGGCCTTACCTGAAGATAATACATTATCAGAGACATCACAGCACTGACTGGCAGAGGAAAGTCTCTCTCTCTCGCTCTCTTTCTAGGGGAAGGTTCTGGAGGGGAAGGATGCAGTGATACAGCATTACTAAGTGAGCTCTCTGAGGCAGGCAGTGATTGGATCTTTAAGTGACTCTGTGGTTGAGAGTGTGCTCGCAGTCAAATATTACCCGCTATCCTATTTGAAATGCCACGGAGGATATTGCGAGAGGGTGCAGGCCTGCCAAGATTTGAGAGAGGAAGGTGATGATGCTTAATTAACGTTTTGTTCCCATGCAACGACATTGACTAAAATACACACGTTTGCACATGCATTCACAGGCTTTTCAGCTAAACTGTGACAGTAATGCAATGCAACGCTTCATGCTGGCAAGTATTTCATGACTAATCATCACAGTAAATGAAATCGTACTCCTCTTTGATCATCTCCGAGCAAAATACAACTTCCTACGTGCATTACTTTCTAGCTGTGAGAATGAATCACAAGAAGGCTATATGTTGAACGAACCTCCCCATTTTTTATAATTTTTTTTAGGATTCAGACGGCTTTGGGCTGACATTCACAGTTTTGGATTGTGATGCAAGTGAGTGTGCCTTCAAACACAGCTAGGGAGAGGAAAGGAATACTCCATTACAAATGGGTTGATTAAGTGCCCTCTGCAGAGCGGCGTAAGTGGCCTTGTGCTAATACAGATCCTAAAGCTCCATCTCTCTCTCCCTCCGCCACCCATTCTGTGAATGCTCCCAAAGACATTTGTCTCTACTCTCATTTTCTGAGGAGAAATGATTTCTTTCTCTCACTCTCTCTGTTCTTTATTCATATCTCGGGCCGTTAAGTAGTGAAGCTGACAGAATTTAGAAGCCATTTTGTATTCACTCCGACTGGCTTATGTTCAGCTGAATGCAGATCTCTGCCTTCACTTCTCAAAGTCGGATACATTCATATTCTTAATAAAAATGATTACGGATTCAGCAGGAATCAGGGCTGTTTGAATAGGCCGAGCTATAGGCCGATTTTGCCATCAAAGAGAACAGAGGAGATCAGGCTTTATTGTCAAGACTGACAAGATTAAGCCGTCTCAAAAAGCTGATGAAGCCCAGACTGGCTCAGCGGGCTGAAGGCCGCATGGAGAATCAAAAGCATAAACAAGAAGCTGACATTGATGAGGACAGACTGTTTAGGTGGGTGGGTTACATCAAAATAATCATCATTGCATTCATAGGGAAGAGCTATTCCAGTCTTTACATTTACTCACCACCAAAAAGGCGAAAAATAATACCTTATAAAATTTCAGTAGCAAATATTGAATTCATGGCTACAAAACTACAAAAATAAGGGGTACACATTATTGGAATAGTTTTTTTAAATTCCTAAACTGGTAGCAAAAGAACAAAACAGCTGAAATGATTGAAAAAAGTGCACTGACAAATGCACACCATCGTTATCTGTATTATATATTTATTTATCTATCAGTTTTCTTTGAAATTGCAAATTAACAACAGCAAAACAAACAATAAATAACACCAATCAAAGGTTTGGGGCTTATAAATATTTATTTTATGTTTTTGCTCATCAAAGCTGCATTTATTTGATCACAAAAACAGTAAAACAGTTAAATATTGTTTTTACAATTTATAACTAAAAATGTATTAATTCTGTTTTGGACAAAAAAAAAACAATTACCATTTTTTTCAGTATACTTTGAATTAATATAATTTTTAAATACGAATTTAATTAGTAAAAACATCACAGTTTGACTTTGATGTCATCAGGAGTTAAAGGTAAAATGTATACTGTTCCTAGCATTCAACATACACATATGTAAATAAATAATTATTTTAGTCCAGTGATCTTCAAATCTGGCTCGAGATCCACTTTCCTGCTGAGTTTAGCTCCAACCCTGATCAAACACACCTACCTGTGATTTTTCTAATGATCCTGAGGACACTAATTAGCATTCTCAGGCATTTTTGATATGGGTAAGAGTTCAACTCAGCAGGAAAGGTGATTTCGTGAGCCAGATTTGGGGATCACTGTTTTAGTCATAAAGGGAAAATGTCCTGGTCATTATAGAAACATAATGCCCGTCATATGAAGCGGTTTTAGTGTTGACTGATCTGTTGATTATAATAGGAGAGATCTAGTTTTGTATCACCATACCAGGCTCTCGGTTGTCATCACAATCAGTGGTCCTCTTGTTTCCTGCCTAATGTATACAATGTGTTTGTTTCTAATTATATTTATCTATGAGAAATGATTCATAGTCCAGATAGAACCAATCAGGGGACTGGATCTAGACTGCATTAAGCTCACTTGTGACCTTCGATGTAGTATTAATTCAGAAAAAATGGGTCATTTTTAATGCTGAGATGACTAAATGGCCCAATTTACACAAATTCATGTTATTGCCATTAACATGTGCTTAACAAGTCATTTTTTAGAATATCATTAGGTTTCAATCATGGAATATGAGCTGAAAAAAACCCCTCAAAATGTTAATTGTCAGAAACAGGTCCATAATTTTTGGACCATTTTGAAAGACAGATCAATCTATTCATCTCCAAAATGAGCTGTTAATCGAGTTGAAGTCCATGCTTACACTATTATGATTTAAACAGTCCATATTCTCTGCCAACAGGTCACTAGTAAATACAAAGATTTTTGTGAGTATTTTATATCAAGAGCGCAGATATTTACAAGCTGCAGTTGTTTTAGATCCAGTGATCACCTTACTTAATTTAAGCACAGCACTGTGAGATTTCCACCAAAAAGAAAAACACTCATTTCGGTACTAGAGCTTAGTTGCTCTGTTAATAGCTGTCACTTTTAAATTAATGTGGATATTAGTGCAACAGCTGTGAGGCTGCAGCAGAATGGAAGTCGGAATTACAACAGAGCTAGACAATGACCTAATAAAAACACAGCTTCACAAAAAAGTCCCCAATAAAATCCCCTCCAATCACAAAGTGTTTATATCTCCAGGCTTCAGCAGCCTTCTTCCCCCTTGTGTTCGGGCGTTCTTTTGACAAAAGCCAAGACATAGACGACATTAGTTGAGAATCTCTTGTGCAGTCACATATATTACGTTTTAACGGTGCAGCCATGAATCTTGTTCAACATTTTAATCTCCAATGCAAATACAGCCCAGTGATCATTCATCAGGCGAGCATCTCCAAATGCTTACTGCTCCCATCCGCAAGCATTAATATTTCATCTCGTGAACAAGTCTCGCTTGTGAGGCAACACATTTTCATTCTGCTGGTTATCTCACACTGTGCTGGAATCAGGAAAAACGTGCCCTCCATCAAATACACAGCTCTTTAAACTAAACCTTAATTGTGTTCTTTATTCATTTGGCGAGTCAAAGATATTTTGCAATAAACCACTTTTCCCTTTTTAACGGTTGTGTTCTATTTAGGAGTGTTGGGCAGAAATACGTGGTTGGATGTCTTCACTCTGCAGGTCGTCATATTCCTGCAGGCATTTGCATTTAAAATGGTTCAAAACTGCTTTGAAACTGATAGATAGAAAGTGTCAAACTCAAACTAACTGTTTACTGTGGGTGTATCGTGTTATACAGAGGAGTCCAAAAATATGATACCACCATGAAAATCTGGGATTCAAAGATTTACAATTTCTAACTTCTCTTTGTCACAGAATGAATCCCTACAGTGTAAAAATAAAAAGGAAATACAGCGGAAATAAACACATGGAAATTTTGATTTAAGTTCAAATATTTCATACTATTAACCTTAAAGTTTCCGGGTAAGAGTAAACTAGACCACTACAATGTACAAATTGTAGTGATCATTGGCCTAGCAAGATGAACACTGCAACAATAGAATAGTTATACTTAGTCCTCTGAGGTCAATGTACTGCAGTCAATAACTGAGATGTTAGCTGCTGAAGTTGCGTTTGTTTAGAACAGGGGTCAAGCAAGAATCTATAAAAGTATATACAGCTTTGCTATGGATAATGACAAATATTAGGACATCTGACCTCTGAATGCTGCAATTGACCAATAAGAAACAAGCATTCCAGAGAGCATATATTACTAATAATGTCATAACCATGCTTAATGTTATCATATAAAAGCCATATCAAATAATTTATGAAATTGATTTTTTTTCAGGTCATGCCATCTTGAATACTTTAAATACCAAATCTTAAGAAATACATATTTATTTTTCAATTAAAATTCAAAACGCGTAATGTTAGACATTTTATATCTACAAATTTCCATGTTCGAAATACTTAATTCATCAGCATGATTTAAAAAAACTAAACAATACCTGTAGAACAAAGACCAAAAGACATACTATTGCACTTTAGCATTTTGCTGTCTCACACAAACACCTCAGTATAATGAATGAAATGTAATTAAATTCCTGCTCTTAATCTTGAAGTGCCAAACACTCTCTGGAGGGTTTACCATTGCTTGTAAAGAACCGTGGAGTAATTGAATGCACCTGCTTTTATTGACAGGCTACACCATTACCATCTGATCATCTTAAAGCGACGGAGCTTCAGCTACAATATCGCTTGCAACCTCTCACAGATTTTACATGAGTCCTGACCCGAGAGACGTCTTCTGTCTCTGAAGCAGGTGTTTGGTTGTTGAGTTATTTAGCGTGTTACACCCAGACACGGTTTCGACGGGCTGTCATCACACTGATCGGTGTGGCATTACTGGCCCCGCGGTAACACAGGGTAGAAACTGCCAATGGCGCACTTTGTAGAGCCCCCCTTAGGGCCCCATAACTCATTTAGCACGTTGGCTGACAATTCGCTATGAAGCCAAGCACAGTGGAGACGGTATAGCCTACGAATGAAAGTGAATTAAAACATCAAAAGGACACTGATCAATGGAAATGACAGGGTATTTTGTATTGAATTAATGTAGGCTGGATTTTCACAGCACTTGAGTGCATACGGTTTAATATTACTGCTTCTTCAATTTTTTTCCCTCCAGCTGAACGCCAACATTAAAAGTAGAAGCCTTACAATACATTCCTGTATATAGAGTAAAGAGAATCTGAAAATGAATGGTACTGCCTAACTCTCTTTCTAGGGAACCCAGAGTCAATGAGCTCCCATCAGAATGCAGACACCTGGCCCAGTAATGAACCGCAGCCCAGAAGGGATGAGCTTAACTGGAGCAGAGACTTACAGTTGAGCCTAGCGAGGAACTGTGTCATCCATTGTGTTACTATAGTGAAGAAGCACTGTTATATCTGTATCTATGTCTGTATTTCAAGTGCTGCTCACTGGGAAGCCTTTTTCCCCTCTCTTGATTATTCTACATCTATTCTCTGAGTGAATAATCTCTAATCAGCTGGTAAAAACAGCCAGAGCGGTATTGCATTTCAGCAATGCATGAAGTTTGACGGTCAACTAAATATTCAAATGACATGTCTTTTAATTCACCACATCTAATCTGATAATGGAACTCCAATTGTGATTTCACAGCACCGCTCCATTATATCTGTTCGCCAGAGTCTATTAATGAAGCAGAATAAGCCACGTTATTTCATACATATCATGCATGCGAATCCACACAGATTTAAACTCATTACAATTCACCGGCACTTATGTATTATCTCACGTACATATTCGGGACCTTCCAACGGTGGGTTGTTTAACGTACCGGAACCTTACCTACACTCCTGCTAATTATGAAACTGTCCAAGGTGACACGGGGGATTTGGTAGGAAAGGACGGGGGTGTCAATTCCTCATTTGAGCTCCAATTAATTAGGATGTCACATACTACAAGTGTCCTCAGTCTCATTCCTCTTAATTGATGATTGATAAGGAATTTTGAGAGGAAGCAGATCCTCTTTAATGAAGACTGGCAGCTGTTATTTCAGGGATATAAGTTATCCCTGTGGCCTTCCCGAAGGTCACACGGCTCTAATATGTGGTAATTAGGGGAGGTGACATAAGGTCAACGCCTCAAGCCAGGATCTTTAACTTCTAAAGAACACCCTGCAGGGGTAAAACGACTATCACCTTTATGTAATTTCTCAAGTCTCTGGCTTTATAGCACGCTATAATGATGGCTATGTCTAGCAACAGGCTTTGAACTGTGAGTTAAGCCAATCAGTGCTGCAGTGGCTTGTTTGAGTGCGTCTGATCTCCAGTCTTGGTATCAAAAGGCTAAGGTGAAGACAAAGATTAAGTGTGCTATGCAGTGCCAATGAGAGTTTGGAACAACCGGTATTGAGCATAAATCCGCATAAATACAAAACACACACATTCGCTCCACTGCAAATATTCCAGCAGCCAGACGTAAAACCCTACTAAACTCCAAATGACAGTCTCCAAGCAGATTAAAGCTCACACACCCAAACTCAACGAGGTGCTGTCAGCAGACAGAGGGTGTTAATCAAGGCCAGGCCGAGGCATGCTCTCATCGGCTTTTATTCCAGAGAGGGTGGTCAAGTCATCATCGGTCTAAACCAAGAACAGGATCAACGGAGGAGACAAAGAATAATAATTTGCTTGCGCTGGATTGGCTAGCTTGCAAGGGTTAAACTTGAGTGGATTAGACAGCCAGCACACATCCCGTTTCCATACTGTAATCCTCTTAGTGCCCACTCCTAATGTGTTTTTATATCATTCCTATCTCTCACCGAGGTGAAATATCAGATTAGTTTCCCAGCTTTGAGTATATCACATTACATTCTTATCTAACAGCGAACGGACGTGAAGGAGATGAGCGAAATGAAAAAGCAAGGGGAGACCATGCCACCTTTAAGAAATACCTGCAAACGAGCCCCTCCCACTCATCTCCCTCTTTTTTTCAGATGGTTGTGGGAGTTAATCTCTAAAATAGGTGATTTACTTATGATCCTCAGATTTACTGGCGGATTAGGCTCCCCTGCTCCTTTGTTTACCAGCGCTGGCAAAGATCACCCCTGAATTCAGAGAAGTGGCAGCGTGCAACACTCTGGGATTGTTTGTGTATCTATCTGTACATGTGCATGTGCAGACATTTCTCTGATGTTCTCCATAGGAAAAGCTGTGCGAGGCAATTTGGCCCTCTGGGAGCCCACCCCGAGGGCAGAGAAAATCAGCCAGCACGGAATATGCGCATGCAGCACGAAGAGATTAAAGCATTTACTGCAGCTCAAAGCCAGATTTAAAATGCTACGGTATCTCCTTTTCAGTCACATCTATCACAAGCGCCACCGTTTCAGTAAACAATGGGGAACGATGTTGGCCTTTCGCACCCACAATTTATCTCTTCTGATGGAGAACAACTACTGTTCTGGCCTTTTTGATCAAAAACTGAAATATCTTTAGTCTCAGTGAGGGAGTATGATTGAATAGAAACAGCCGCAGTTGATGTTAAAACAATGACTCTGGCACATGCTTGCATGATTGCACAGATACTATTTAAACTGAACTGAGCTGGACAATGCCATCACTGAATTAAATAATGAAATGCCTTCAAATGGAAAATTGTGTGTTTAATCTTGTCATTTTACATTATTGACACACTATTTTCCTATTTTGATATTGTGCAGTTGCTTTGACACAATTTGTATTAAAAGCGCTATATAAATAAAGGTGACTTGACTTGACATGCTACTCAGAACGCTAACACTAAAATTAAGTGTTCCTGAGCTCTTGTGTGACTTTTAGCTGTGAAAAGGAACAAGAACTGTATATAACGTGCGTGAATACATACAACCTTCAGTCGCCTTGAAATTCAAGGTTTCTAGAAACCGAATTCATCCCTGCATATTTGTGCATACACCCACACGTACTTTCATACAAGAGTACAGGTCCCCTGTTCAACTGCTGCTCCCCTTCCTACTCAAACTAATCTTTGAGAGGTGATCCTGTTGACTCATAAACTTCCTAATTAGTAAATGCACAAACATGCAAGAAAACTGCTATTCACATCTACTATGCATGCATAAATTATTATTTACATAAACATGTAAATAATAATTTAGTGAACATAAACATCAGCCGTAGCTAACAACACACCTTATCATTTTTTCAAGTTTATTTTCACAGTATTGTTTCAAGGCAGCCTTACAGAAAAAGCTTGTGTCAGTGTTTATCCAAAGTTGGAATCACCTGGAGTCTTCGCTAGCACTGGTGTCATCTGAAATTATCGCAAAGGCTGGATTCAAGCTGGAGATGGTATAAACAGGAAAGCAAAAGGTGAATCACACCTGTTGTTTGAAAGAATAAACTGTTTTAACTTCTATTAATAATCGTTTTTGATGTCAGCGAAGAGGGAGGCAGAGCTTAGCTTGTTTTTAGCATCGCATAATTTATGACAAAAATCAATACAAGTACTCTGTGGTACTGTTTTATAAGGAAAAGACTTAAAAGGAGTTATCCGTGTGTCTGTGAGTTCTTAGAAAGTATTGTGTAGCAAAGTATCATAGCGACACAGACATCAACAAAATGTCAATACAATAATTATATCAAATCAAGGATTGCCGGGGTGTTCTGTCTCTAGAAGGATATAAAAACAGCAGGGGAATGTCTTTGTAACCTCCAGTGATGCCAAGTTTGACAAAATATCTTGTATATTTGGAGTATATTCTACGATGAAACAGTTGACAAAAATAACATAAAAAATTTAGAGATGTCTTTCTTTCTGCATCCGTTCACAATGGGCTGTAAATAACGTTTTTCGTTGGGTAATATGTTCTGAACTATTCTGTTGCTGTCAAAAAAGCACTCTGTTTGGAAAGACAGCCGAAATGTCTCTCCTTTTTATTTTGTGTTTGTGTACATGTGCGTGTGTTCCATTAGACTCTAGCTTTGGGAAAATTACATATGAACAAAACAAATGTTGACACTGAGGGAATTCTATTCGTCTGCATAGCCCACACGTTGGGACCCTAGGGTCTCGAAACCCTGTGATCCTCCCTTGTCCCTGAGGGATGAGTAAATATTGGCTGCCACTGATAGTGAAGGAATTCCCATAACCCGAGGCCATCCCATCCTCCCGTGCGCGCTAATGCCTGTTACCTGCAAAGCCAGATAATGAAGCCAGCAGCCATCTCCGCCACAATTACCTCGCGAGAGCCAATGTTTACGAATGCACTTCGCCCCGAGGATATGCCTGGGTGGGGTGGACCACCTCAGATAAAAAGCAGGGGATACAAATAGACAGATCAATCTAGTAAAAGCCAACCCACGACCACACTTTGACCCATTCTTAGTGCACATATGCACAATGGGACTTCCTACCCTCTTAAAGAGTAGCAAATATATTCATGCATACAGTATCTGCTTGCATTATCAAGTCAAACCATAAGCTAGTCTTGCTTGTATACCATTTCTACTGATAAAAGCTTAACAAAAATCTCATACGGAGAGTTTGCAGAGAGGAAAAGAATGAAAAAGAGAGGGGTAGACTAGAGAGAAAATGGTAAATACGTACAAAAACCACAATCTGCTCAGAACAGGCTTTTCAATACAGGATGTGCAATTAGCGCACACTAAACAGCATGCCATGCCTCTCAGAAGCTATATCCTTAATCCATACAGCGGGGAGGAGAATGATCCTCCCAAGAAATTAAATCTCTATATCCCTCCGTTTGCAGTACTGCAACTATCTGCACTGGAAACTGCTACCTTCTCATTGGCCCTTAAAGCACCTTAATAGCTTGAGGCATTATATGGGCTAATTTCCATATAATAATTTCTTTCTTCTCCACCTTCTTCTTTAATTCTCGCCCTGGCATGAGCTTCGTCCAATGGCAAAAGGGCAAATTGCATTGCCGGGTACATTTGGGGAATCTAAAAAGTCAGCCGAGACACCGCTGATAAAAATGCTCACTTAAACAACACAGAAGCCATTTATAACTCTCTTTTCAGTAGAGGGAATTGGATTGACAGTAGTCCTGGCGGACAGCTACCTTTATTGATATCACTATCCAGATAGAAACAAACTGCAATTCCTTGTCACATCGTCTGGACAAGGTAGTCTGGCGGGGCCTGGTTGGCAAAACCTCCCCGGTTACAGCACACTACACAGAGCTCAATTCTGGCAATGTTTGTATGAGCTCTCTCATGGGTTTTTTGTAAGCTGTTGTAGACAGCAAACATTATGAGATGTGGAGGAAAAATATTAAAAAAGGGAAAACTGATATATGTGGTGAAGTGTATAATACACCTATATCACCTGTCCAATATTCTTCAACATCAATATTTGCTGCTACGACAGGGCCCGGCCCTGATTGTTGCATTTAATACATTTTTTATGGCCTCTTTCCAGAAATGCTGTTTTTTCTTATTTACACAGGTATGTGTTTGTGGGGAGAGGGTGGGGGAAAATCACTAAAATTGCCAAAGTTTGCTAGGTTAGTAGCAATAAATCTTTGAAATACGAGTTTTGTTTCAAGCAATAAGTAACAAATAAACTAGATACTACTTTATTTATTTCTGTGAAATTGTTTAATGGCTGGCAGACCAACACTGCTGTGTAGTTATAGGAATAATATTTTTTTATTATAGTCTACTATTGTGGTATTTAATATTTAAGATTGCTCCTTGCCTTGTAAAATCTGACATAATAGTAAGACTTTTTACGGAAAAGTTTACTGAAACTTTACAAACAGCAGATTTATATATCTGCATACAATATTACATAGTGCATATAAATATCAGTTGTCACTTCTAATAATGTTTTTTAAAAGATTGTATTTAAAGGCTTAGTTTTATAATCAAAGCTCTGTAGTTTTAATTGTGGGGGACAAAATATATAATGCAATATAGTATATACAATGATTGAGAGATGTGCTAATAACCAGCAATGTCCTGTTGTATCTTATTTGATATAATACATTTATGACTTTTCCAAATTATTTAGGCCTATCGGTTATAAAAAAACAAGACTGCACACACAGAATAAACTCACATGTACCACAGCCTGAAGGTGGATATTTTTAGTATTATACAAAAAAAGGCCTTTTACTTAAAAAGAAGGAATAATTAGGATTTAGTATATGTACAACAGGTTTCAAGCAAGTTTTGATTGTTTGGTAATTTAGATGCCTTACAAATGCATGTATCAAGTAGGACACAGTAGCCTTAATAGTGTAAAAACGTAACTTTACAAGACGTAACGCTCCGTGTGTCACGCAGAGCGCTCCTACGGCTCCCTCTCCTGGTCATCGACGGGAACCATCACCCGAGTATTAGTTTGACTACATCTCCCAGCAGCCCCGTACCTGGTACTCATTATCTGTCACACCTGTCGCCTATTACCTGGGCTATTTAACCAGTCTTCCGGCACTGGCCCAGTGCGAAGTCTTGTTTTGCCCTGGCTAACATTTCCGAGCGTTTTCCCTAGTGTGACTATCTGTGTACTACCTGGACTGTTGACTCTCTCCTGATCGTTTGCTGCCTGCCTCACTGACCCCGCCTGCCTACTGGATATCCTCTCTGTCTGCCGCCTGCCCTGACCCCTTGCTCTGCCTCTGTTTACGAATCTGCCTTGCCTACGTTGCCCTCGATACTACTGTTTGATATTTGCCTGTCTGACCACCTCTTTGTATTAATAAAGCTGCAGATGGATCACCACGTCACTGACCCGTCATTACAGAAGACTTCGCCACAACACGATCCAGCAGCTATCGGCCAGCTATCGTCTGAAGTATCATCACAGGCACAGCAACTGGCGATTCACCACCAACAACTACAGAGACTTACCTCTCTGACTGAGGAATTGGTGAAGACTTTGCAGAATTTGCAGATACCGGCATCCACGCCTCCGGCTCCGCAAACCAGCGTCAGCACGGCGATCCTGCCGGCTCAATCCACCAGCGTGAATCCAAGATTAGCGTTTCCGGAGAAGTATGATGGTAATCCCACTCACTGCAGAGGCTTCCTCCTTCAATGCAATCTGTTCGTAAATCAGCAACCCGCTCTGTATTCCACTGAAGAGGGAAGGATTGCGTTCGTCTGCTCTCTGCTTACCGGAAGTGCGCTGGAATGGATGACAGCGGTGTGGAGAGGCGGCAGGGTTCCATTCCGCACATTCGATGAGTTCCTACAACGCCGAGAAGTGTTCGATCATCCCCAGGATGGAAGGAGCCCGATGAACTACTCCTGACGATATCACAGGGAAGTAGATCAGCAGCAGAATATGCTCTCGCGTTTCGTACACTCGCAGCACAGACAACATGGACGGAGGATCCTTTATGGGTGCACTACAGAAAGGGGCTGAATCACGACCTTCAGACTGAACTCGCATGCCGCGATGAGGAAGGTCCCTCGATAATTACATTGAACTCTCGATCCAGATTGACAATCTTCTCAGAGCTCGGCGATCCACTACTGCGCTCAGAGCATCCCCTGACACTCAGGAGCCCATGCAAGTGGATAGTCACCACATCTCGCCAGAGGAAAGAAACCGTCGCATCACCCATCACCTCTGTCTGTACTGCGGGGAGCCCGGTCATTTAAGGAATGCTTGCCCCTCTCGTCCCAATAGTAATCCAGCTACCAGGGTGAGTGTAACCTTGTGTGCTCTTAATAACGATCACTGCATGACTGTTCCGGTTACACTGGAGACCCCATCGGGTGCCATACAGATACCAGCCATGATAGACTCTGGGGCAGCGGGAAATTTCATGTCACTCAACTTTGCTCAAGAACACGACATTCCTCTCATTCGTTGTCTGTCTCCCCTGGCAGTCGAGGCGGTCGATGGGCGCCCCCTGGGCACCGGCAAAATAACTCACCTGACGTCACGACTCAAGCTAACCACCGGCGCTCTTCATCAAGAATCCATACAGTTCTACATCATACCTACTGTGCACGCCTCAGTTATCCTGGGGCTTCCTTGGCTCCGCAGACACAACCCAAGTATTTCGAGATTGTCAAATTATCAACTGGGGTGCGGACTGTCTTACCCAATGTATATCCCAGGTCCAACCTCTAGGCGTTCAGACGGTTTCTGTGGCTGAAACTGACGAGGAAGCTCAGGCACTTCCCAGTGTCTATAGAGATCTCATAGTAGCCTTCAGTAAGACGAGAGCCTCGCAATTACCACCTCATAGATCCTCAGACTGTGCGATCGACTTACTCCCCGACGCAGTACCCCCTAGGGGCCGCATCTTTCCGTTGTCTCAACCTGAATCCAGGGCCATGAACCATTATATTCAGGAGGAACTAGCCAAAGGTTTCATTCGACCCTCTACCTCACCAGCTTCCGCGGGATTCTTCTTCGTCAAGAAGAAAGGGGGTGACCTTCGGCCATGTATTGATTATAGAGGATTAAATGAAATCACCGTAAAATTCCGATATCCTCTGCCACTAGTGCCGTCAGCTTTAGAGCAGCTAAGATCAGCCCAGCCCTTCACCAAGCTCGACTTACGCTGTGCTTACAACCTCATCAGAATAAGAGAGGGTGATGAATGGAAAACTGCTTTCTCAACTACTTCAGGGCACTACGAATACCGGGTCATGCCGTTCGGTCTCGTCAACAGTCCATCCGTCTTTCAGTCCTTTATCAATGATGTCTTCAGGGACATGCTTGATCATTACGTCATAGTTTACATCGATTTATATTTCGTGTACTCAGAAACCCTCCAAGAACACGTCCAGCACGTCAGATCGGTACTCAACGATTAATTAAGTACCAGTTATCGCCAAGCTAGAGAAATGTGAGTTCCATACCACCTCGGTAGCCTTCCTAGGTTATATAATCAGTCAGGAGGGGGTTGCTATGGACGAAGGCAAGGTGCATGCGGTACTAACCTGGCCTCTACCGTCTAATATCAAGGAGCTCCAACGCTTTCTGGGATTTGCGAACTTCTATCGTCGCTTCATCAGAGGTTTCAGTTCTATCGCCTCCACTCACCAACATGACCAAGAAAGGGTCGCGTCGTCTTCAATGGACAGCGAAGCTCACCAGGCTTTTGATCAATTAAAGCGTCAGTTTACCACAGCACCCATCCTTCATCATCCGGACCCCAACTCACCTTTTGTGGTGGAGGTGGGCGCTTCTAATATCGGGATAGGGGCCATACTCTCCCAGCGACAAGGTGATCCCGCTAAGTTGTACCCTGTGCCTACTATTCACGGAAACTAACCCCACAGAACGGAATTATGACGTGGGTGATCGTGAGCTTCTAGCAATCAAGTCTCGAGGAATGGCGTCATTGGTTGGAGGGGCACATCATCCTTTCACGGTATTGACAGATCACCGTAACTTGGAGTACCTCAAGACAGCTCGTAGCTTAACCCCAGACAGGCCAGATGGTCACTCTTCTTCTCTCGCCGTCTTCAAGTAACATACCGACCAGGCACCAAGAACATCAAGGCTGATGCCCTATCTCGACAGTTTGAAATAGGTTCCGAACCCACTCAGCCCGAAAATGTGATCTCTCCTACCATCATCATATCCCCATCCAGTGGGATATCATCACTGAAATCGACCAAGCCAACAGTGAACACGCCATACCTCCTGAATGTCCCCAAGATAAACTATTCGTGCCGAACCTCTGCGTAAAGCGTACCATTGATCAGGTCCACGGCTCTCAGCTCAGGCCATCCAGGAATAAGCGCCATTATCCAACTCTTGCAGAACAGATTCTGGTGGCCGACGCTAAGGAGGGACACCATTACCCAGGTTCTCAATGCCAAGTTTGTCAGACACAAAAACCCTCGCCAATTACCTGCTGGTCTTCTCCAACCACTTCCCATACCACACACCGCCCTGGTCTCACATTGCCATAGATTTCATCACTGACTTACCCGATTCCAACGGCCACACCACCATTCTGACTGTCATAGACCGATTCTCCAAGGCCTGTCGCCTCATTCCTCTGCCCAAGTTACCCACCGCTCTGGAGACTGCCGAGCATCTCTGTAACCAGGTCTTCCGCTTCTACGGTTTGCCCGAGGATATTGTCTCTGACCGAGGGCCCCAATTCACCTCACGGCTTTGGGCCGCATTCTTCAAGGCTTTGGAAATAAACGTCAGCCTCACTTCTGGGTACCATCCTCAATCTAACGGTCAAGCAGAGAGGCTCAATCAGGAGCTCGTTCGATTTCTTCGGTCATATTGCAGTACCAACCAACTGGACTGGAGTCGATATCTACTGTGGGCAGAATACGCTCAGAACTCCCTCCGAAAACCGGCCACGGGTATCACCCCGTTCCAATGTATCCTGGGCTACCAACCTCCGCTATTCCCCTGGTCAGGAGAACCCTCCAACGTCCCCGCCGTAAACGATTGGATACAACGCAGCGAGGAGACTTGGGATCAGGCTCATCATCACCTTCGACACGCAGTCAGGCGACAACAAGTACAGGCTGACAAACATCGAAGACGCAACCCAGAGTACAACGTCGGACAGTGGGTGTGGCTGTCTGCCCGTGACCTCCGACTACATCTGCCATGTCGCAAACTCAGTCCCAACGTGGGTCCATTCCAAATTACCCGTCAAATAACCCCTGTATCCTTTGAATTGAACCTACCTAATCATTATCGCATTTCTCCCACTTTTCATGTCTCGCTTCTGAAACCCGCTGATGATCCCGGGGAGGGACCCGAGGAGCCGCTCGAGGATGCAGACCCCCTGCCCATCTCAAGGGAGGAGGAGGAGATATACCAGGTGCGAGAACTTCTTGATTCAGGCGCGGGTCGCACTCTCCAATACCTGGTCGATTGGGAGGTTACGGCCCGGAGGAAAGGTCCTGGGTCAACAGAGGATATTCTGGATCCCAGTTTGGTGGAGGAATTCCACAGAGACCACCGGAAAGACCGGCCCCCAGACCACGTGGAAGACCTCGGCGTCGACCACCTCCTCGCTTCGGGCCGCTCGCGGGGGCTCTGTCACGCAGAGCGCTCCTCGGCTCCCTCTCCTGGTCATCGACGGAACCATCACCCAGTATTAGTTTGACTACATCTCCCAGCAGCCCCGTACCTGGTACTCATTATCTGTCACACCTGTCGCCTATTACCTGGGCTATTTAACCAGTCTTCCGGCACTGGCCCAGTGCAGTCTTGTTTTGCCCTGGCTAACATTTCGGCGTTTTCCCTAGTGTGACTATCTGTGTACTACCTGGACTGTTGACTCTCTCCTGATCGTTTGCTGCCTGCCTCACTGACCCCGCCTGCCTACTGGATATCCTCTCTGTCTGCCGCCTGCCCTGACCCCTTGCTCTGCCTCTGTTTACGAATCTGCCTTGCCTACGTTGCCCTCGATACTACTGTTTGATATTTGCCTGTCTGACCACCTCTTTGTATTAATAAAGCTGCAGATGGATCACCACGTCACTGACCCGTCATTACAGAAGACTTCATACAACACGATCCAGCAGCTATCGGCCAGCTATCGTCTGAAGTATCATCACAGGCACAGCAACTGGCGATTCACCACCAACAACTACAGAGACTTACCTCTCTGACTGAGGAATTGGTGAAGACTTTGCAGAATTTGCAGATACCGGCATCCACGCCTCCGGCTCCGCAAACCAGCGTCAGCACGGCGATCCTGCCGGCTCAATCCACCAGCGTGAATCCAAGATTAGCGTTTCCGGAGAAGTATGATGGTAATCCCACTCACTGCAGAGGCTTCCTCCTTCAATGCAATCTGTTCGTAAATCAGCAACCCGCTCTGTATTCCACTGAAGAGGGAAGGATTGCGTTCGTCTGCTCTCTGCTTACCGGAAGTGCGCTGGAATGGATGACAGCGGTGTGGAGAGGCGGCAGGGTTCCATTCCGCACATTCGATGAGTTCCTACAACGCTTTCGAGAAGTGTTCGATCATCCCCAGGATGGAAGGAGCCCCGATGAACTACTCCTGACGATATCACAGGGAAGTAGATCAGCAGCAGAATATGCTCTCGCGTTTCGTACACTCGCAGCACAGACAACATGGACGGAGGATCCTTTATGGGTGCACTACAGAAAGGGGCTGAATCACGACCTTCAGACTGAACTCGCATGCCGCGATGAGGGAAGGTCCCTCGATAATTACATTGAACTCTCGATCCAGATTGACAATCTTCTCAGAGCTCGGCGATCCACTACCCGTACTGCGCTCAGAGCATCCCCTGACACTCAGGAGCCCATGCAAGTGGATAGTCACCACATCTCGCCAGAGGAAAGAAACCGTCGCATCACCCATCACCTCTGTCTGTACTGCGGGGAGCCCGGTCATTTAAGGAATGCTTGCCCCTCTCGTCCCAATAGTAATCCAGCTACCAGGGTGAGTGTAACCTTGTGTGCTCTTAATAACGATCACTGCATGACTGTTCCGGTTACACTGGAGACCCCATCGGGTGCCATACAGATACCAGCCATGATAGACTCTGGGGCAGCGGGAAATTTCATGTCACTCAACTTTGCTCAAGAACACGACATTCCTCTTATTCGTTGTCTTTCTCCCCTGGCAGTCGAGGCGGTCGATGGGCGCCCCCTGGGCACCGGCAAAATAACTCACCTGGCGTCACTCAAGCTAACCACCGCGCTCTTCATCAAGAATCCATACAATTCTACATCATAACTACTGTGCACGCCTCAGTTATCCTGGGGCTTCCTTGGCTCCGCAGACACAACCCAAGTATTTCCTGGCGAGATTGTCAAATTATCAACTGGGGTGCGGACTGTCTTACCCAATGTATATCCCAGGTCCAACCTCTAGGCGTTCAGACGGTTTCTGTGGCTGAAACTGACGAGGAAGCTCAGGCACTTCCCAGTGTCTATAGAGATCTCATAGTAGCCTTCAGTAAGACGAGAGCCTCGCAATTACCACCTCATAGATCCTCAGACTGTGCGATCGACTTACTCCCCGACGCAGTACCCCCTAGGGGCCGCATCTTTCCGTTGTCTCAACCTGAATCCAGGGCCATGAACCATTATATTCAGGAGGAACTAGCCAAAGGTTTCATTCGACCCTCTACCTCACCAGCTTCCATGATTCTTCTTCGTCAAGAAGAAAGGGGGTGACCTTCGGCCATGTATTGATTATAGAGGATTAAATGAAATCACCGTAAAATTCCGATATCCTCTGCCACTAGTGCCGTCAGCTTTAGAGCAGCTAAGATCAGCCCAGCCCTTCACCAAGCTCGACTTACGCTGTGCTTACAACCTCATCAGAATAAGAGAGGGTGATGAATGGAAAACTGCTTTCTCAACTACTTCAGGGCACTACGAATACCGGGTCATGCCGTTCGGTCTCGTCAACAGTCCCTCCGTCTTTCAGTCCTTTATCAATGATGTCTTCAGGGACATGCTTGATCATTACGTCATAGTTTACATCGACGATATTCTCGTGTACTCAGAAACCCTCCAAGAACACGTCCAGCACGTCAGATCGGTACTCCAACGATTAATTAAGTACCAGTTATACGCCAAGCTAGAGAAATGTGAGTTCCATACCACCTCGGTAGCCTTCCTAGGTTATATAATCAGTCAGGAGGGGGTTGCTATGGACGAAGGCAAGGTGCATGCGGTACTAACCTGGCCTCTACCGTCTAATATCAAGGAGCTCCAACGCTTTCTGGGATTTGCGAACTTCTATCGTCGCTTCATCAGAGGTTTCAGTTCTATCGCCGCTCCACTCACCAACATGACCAAGAAAGGGTCGCGTCGTCTTCAATGGACAGCCGAAGCTCACCAGGCTTTTGATCAATTAAAGCGTCAGTTTACCACAGCACCCATCCTTCATCATCCGGACCCCAACTCACCTTTTGTGGTGGAGGTGGACGCTTCTAATATCGGATAGGGCCATACTCTCCCAGCGACAAGGTGATCCCGCTAAGTTGTACCCTGTGCCTACTATTCACGGAAACTAACCCCCACAGAACGGAATTATGGCGTGGGTGATCGTGAGCTTCTAGCAATCAAGTCCGCTCGAGGAATGGCGTCATTGGTTGGAGGGGGCACATCATCCTTTCACGGTATTGACAGATCACCGTAACTTGGAGTACCTCAAGACAGCTCGTAGACTTAACCCCAGACAGGCCAGATGGTCACTCTTCTTCTCTCGCTTCGTCTTCAAAGTAACATACCGACCAGGCACCAAGAATGTCAAGGCTGATGCCCTATCTCGGCAGTTTGAAGTGGGGCTCGAAACCACTCAACCTGAAAATGTCATCTCCCCGACTATCATCGTATCTCCCATCCAGTGGGATATCATCACTGAGATTGATCAAGCCAACAGTGAACACGCCATACCTCCTGAATGTCCCGAGATAAACTATTCGTGCATCGAACCTCTGCGTAAACGTACCATTGATCAGGTCCACACGGCTCTCAGCTCAGGCCATCCAGGAATAAGCGCCATTATCCAACTCTTGCAGAACAGATTCTGGTGGCCCACGCTAAGGAGGACACCATTACCCAGGTTCGTCAATGCCAAGTTTGTCAGACACAAAAACCCTCTCGCCAATTACCTGCTGGTCTTCTCCAACCACTTCCCATACCACACCGCCCCTGGTCTCACATTGCCATAGATTTCATCACTGACTTACCCGATTCCAACGGCCACACCACCATTCTGACTGTCATAGACCGATTCTCCAAGGCCTGTCGCCTCATTCCTCTGCCCAAGTTACCCACCGCTCTGGAGACTGCCGAGCATCTCTGTAACCAGGTCTTCCGCTTCTACGGTTTGCCGAGGATATTGTCTCTGACCGAGGGCCCCAATTCACCTCACGGCTTTGGGCCGCATTCTTCAAGGCTTTGGAAATAAACGTCAGCCTCACTTCTGGGTACCATCCTCAATCTAACGGTCAAGCAGAGAGGCTCAATCAGGAGCTCGTTCGATTTCTTCGGTCATATTGCAGTACCAACCAACTGGACTGGAGTCGATCTACTGTGGGCAGAATACGCTCAGAACTCCCTCCGAAAACCGCCACGGGTATCACCCGTTCAATGTATCCTGGGCTACCAACCTCCGCTATTCCCCTGGTCAGGAGAACCCTCCAACGTCCCCGCCGTAAACGATTGGATACAACGCAGCGAGGAGACTTGGGATCAGGCTCATCATCACCTTCGACACGCAGTCAGGCGACAACAAGTACAGGCTGACAAACATCGAAGACGCAACCCAGAGTACAACGTCGGACAGTGGGTGTGGCTGTCTGCCCGTGACCTCCGACTACATCTGCCATGTCGCAAACTCAGTCCCAGGTACGTGGGTCCATTCCAAATTACCCGTCAAATAACCCCTGTATCCTTTGAATTGAACCTACCTAATCATTATCGCATTTCTCCCACTTTTCATGTCTCGCTTCTGAAACCCGCTGATGATCCCGGGGAGGGACCCGAGGAGCCGCTCGAGGATGCAGACCCCCTGCCCATCTCAAGGGAGGAGGAGGAGATATACCAGGTGCGAGAACTTCTTGATTCCAGACGCCGGGGTCGCACTCTCCAATACCTGGTCGATTGGGAGGGTTACGGCCCGGAGGAAAGGTCCTGGGTCAACGCAGAGGATATTCTGGATCCCAGTTTGGTGGAGGAATTCCACAGAGACCACCCGGAAAGACCGGCCCCCAGACCACGTGGAAGACCTCGGCGTCGACCACCTCCTCGCTTCCGGAGCCGCTCGCGGGGGGGGGCTCTGTCACGCAGAGCGCTCCTACGGCTCCCTCTCCTGGTCATCGACGGGAACCATCACCCGAGTATTAGTTTGACTACATCTCCCAGCAGCCCCGTACCTGGTACTCATTATCTGTCACACCTGTCGCCTATTACCTGGGCTATTTAACCAGTCTTCCGGCACTGGCCCAGTGCGAAGTCTTGTTTTGCCCTGGCTAACATTTCCGAGCGTTTTCCCTAGTGTGACTATCTGTGTACTACCTGGACTGTTGACTCTCTCCTGATCGTTTGCTGCCTGCCTCACTGACCCCGCCTGCCTACTGGATATCCTCTCTGTCTGCCGCCTGCCCTGACCCCTTGCTCTGCCTCTGTTTACGAATCTGCCTTGCCTACGTTGCCCTCGATACTACTGTTTGATATTTGCCTGTCTGACCACCTCTTTGTATTAATAAAGCTGCAGATGGATCACCACGTCACTGACCCGTCATTACACCGTGGCTACGCAAAAATGTGATGCGACTATTATTATAGTAAATAATAACAGAACACGGTCAATCAGAACAGTTTCTCTCTATTTTTGTGCTCATACCTTATCATTTCATGATTTCTGCGTTGCTTCACTAGACAGCATGCTTTTGTCCCCCCCCACTTGTGTCACTACATGGATGTGTGTCATATATCTGATTAAACTTGCACAATCAGCATCGCCCATCCATGTTTGATAATTAATATACACGAGGAGCAGTGGTCCAATGAGCTTTCGATGTGGGCGTGGCTACGGAAAAAAAAATACTGTGTCGTCAAAATCAGAGCTTGTGTAGCCGCTCTGGAGAAACTGCACAGAAAGTGCCAGCAAATTGCTCTCAAATCGCTCTAGCAGTACATTTATGGCATGCATCACAGTGACATGCCATTGGTGGTGTCTCAAGTTGGATTAAATTTCTAACCAGAATGCACTGCTTCAAGTCAGATTCCAATTGGATTGTCGAATGAATTTCGAAACACACCTGATATGCAGCATTGCATGGTTAGGGCAAGTAGCCTACTCTGTAACATTGCACAGATGACTTGTTACTTTATCATCTAGTTAAAACATGACATAAACTGCTTGCAGAAACAATACAGAATGTGCTTTCAAAACATTTCATATGATCTTGTTTAAGTGGGTGGTTTTTGGCAAGAATAAATTGCAAAGTAGACTAGGCTTTATGATGATAGTACGACTAGGTTTATATAACAGGTGCTGTTTGACCCTGCTGTTAAAAACATATCAGCATGCTTTTAAAAATAAATGTGATTAAATAGGCTGATTATATAAAGCACTCAAAACTCACTCCATCCCTGAGCATAGTGTTTTAATTTATCTAGCGATTTCTCCTGACCTGTAAGAGCACATAAACACACTTTCATTCAGTGGGATGACTTGCACTCTACCCAATGCATCTTTTTTTCTGTGGATTAAGCTAACAATTGACTGAAGAGACTGAAGGAGATTTGTAGTAATATAGGGATAAAGCCGGCCCAGCTACTCTAAAATATATATTTAGATATTAGATTAGACAGCCAGATTTAGAGAAGGAAAATAAACAACAGCAATATGTCATTCGCTGGTAAGCCCTTGTGAATAAATACACTTGATGTCACATATGTTCTCTACACATACTGTCAAGCTGTACCCAAGACCAATTCAAGTCTGTGCCTTGTTTTCGATTATACTTTCACCACCCACTGGCTTTCATTTACCTGAAATGATCTAAACAGAACACAAAGACACACAGCCACACAAACCTCCTTTAAGAGCACACAAAAAAAGTCTGAAGTGGCCTAATGGCTTATACTCCGCTAATTTATCTTGACTAGAGAACAGCTGTAAACACACACCCAGGGGGATGAGGGCTGATAAGCTCTCCATCCTGCTGATGCTATCAGACAAAGGGCTGCCCCACCCAGGGCTGCACATTTCCAGGTGTTTTAACCTACATGTTCTGACATCACTCAGACCCTGGGCTAAAAAAAGGATGAAAAATAATCATCGAATCATACTAACTGACCATAGAGCAGGTGATTGCAAAGGCAACAAGAACAAACTGTGCCATGCTGCAGTACGTTTGAGTGGTTATGATTGTGCAAGGTGGTCTTTGCACTTGTGTGACTGGTAAACAAAGGCCACTGATTTCAGTGTATAGGGCTAATCAGGGTTGGAATTTCAGACTCTCGTGGTGTATTGAACACATGATTGTGCTTATTGTCTGGGTGGTGTGAGGTGAGAAAAGAATGCTAAACATTAGAGCACAAATGAAAAATTAGGAACCGTAGAAACAGGGCCTTTCAAAGTCCTTATCAGTTGATCCTGAAAGCCAGTGAACTTACAAAAACTGTGTCTGTTCTGGGAAGGATCTAATGTTTGAAATCAAAATGTGATTTTTGTGGCTTCTGTGCTGCATTCCATTCAGTCAGTAGGATGTTGATTTTCCAAACTGTTATCGCTAACCACTGCTTGAAATTCTCAGACGATGGTGTATATAAGGAAACAAAATGGCATGGAAATACTTGTTTTGCAGGTGTTTCATTGTTTCATTCTCAATTCTCAAAGTAACCTAATTGTGTAGGATACAGTGCTATGCATATCTTTCATTTGCTTTACAGGTGTAAAATTATGACTCATTTACACCAAGATCTCTGCAAATTTAGAAGTATACAGTGCACGAACGTTGACTTATGCTATTTATTAGCTTAAAACGTAAAGGTTTATCCATTTTTTATTGGAACTTAAAGTACAGGTTACCCCAAAATAAACATTCCGTATTTGTAAAAATAATATAAAAAAATATTATTTTGTATTCCATGAAGAATGAAATGCATATAGGTTTGATGATGATATCATCCAAGGAACTGTTCCTTTAAGAGCATTTTGGCAGAATTAAAATAGTCTCCATTGTTATTAAATTATTTCAGCTTTCAAAACTCATAACATCAAGAGTTAGGTATTAAAAGGCATTACAGCAATTAGAGAGACATGAGTCTTACAGGGATTAAATTTGCCATAAAAATGGTAGAACTACATGTATTAATTGCTATCTAAATGCTGAAATATTCAAATTAATCTTGCATAAACAGAGCACAGAGCTCTTAAACACGTCATACTAAAAGCAAATGGGATGTTGGGTTACTAATTATTAGTCTCAATTGCAGCCGTCATAAGTTCCACAATGAAGTGTGAATACAGTTCAATCTTGTTTGGGCCTAGAGTGGAGTGAAATCTAATTGGTTGCAGCTGTGCCGAGAGCCAGTTACAGTGATGAATCCTACGACGTGACTGGTACCACTGTGTACATTTCATCCCTTGAGTATTCCCTCTCCAGCTCGTGCTGATAGCAAGACTTTGACATTACGGGGCCAAGCTGGCCATATTATTTAAATCATTTAAAATGACTAGCTAATTTAGCGTAAATCTAATAGCATAGTACAAGTTGTCAATCTAAATACATGCAAACGCATTTATGACTTATTTTTCAAAAGCCCTTCAATTTTGCACATGAAATTTCACAATACAAATTAGATATCTTCAAAGTACTACATCTGTAAACACATGACACCATATATGCTAGGAAAATGATGACAAAAGCAAATGGTTTTCTGGCATTGTGCCAGTCTTTACTCAGGCTGTGTAAACAGTTGCCAACAACAGTTAACAGCAGTTTCATTTCACACTATAACATTTTTTCTTCCTAATGAAATCTTAAATACAGCCATCGCTAAACCCCCTCAACGCCTTATAATAGCTTTCAGAGGTTACAGTGGAAACAACTGTTGTATTTAATGCAACATGGTACTATCATGTATCAAATATTCCTCCATCTACTTTCACAACCTGGCTGTGGCAAAATAAAAAAAGGCAAAGTTGGAGAATTATCCCTGTGTACTTTTACTGTCAATAAAACATTTAAGGATGCGCTTCAAGGTCCTCATCAGCAATGCAGGGTAGTTCGGCTCAATAAACCATATCTTTTATCATGACCTCTGCTTAGCAGTTTGTACCAGACACAGCGAGGGGCAGGAAATGCTAATAGTGCTCAGTGAGTCTCTAGAAACAAAACTCAATCTCCTTATAAATATATGCATACAAAACTTAAGTGAAAGATTTATATACAAACCCAAACAATGCGCTAAAAATTATTCATCCTTAATTTAAATATCTTCTTAGAGTAAATAAAACGACTGCCCTTTGTCACTCAATTCTACCAAGAGACAAACAACGAGCATTTCAATATCGAGCGCTCCATCACTGATGCAACAGTGCCCTCTCAGCTTGGGGGGTCAGACGGAGAGAGACTGCTTTAACACAATGTATCAATGCACAGATAGCAGGGGAAGGCAACACAGAAGATGGGCCTGTCAGTCATCTTGCTGCCTGCTTCCAGCCATGATCATTAGAGGAAATCAAACGCCCCGAAATACACTAAGATGAAGGCTATAATGGAGTTGTCCTCTTTGTAGCCACATCCAACCAAAGAAAGACCCTCCTTCTTGTCTGAATTTGAATAAATCACTCTCTCTCTC
The DNA here is from genome assembly GCA_027564155.1 of Gymnocypris eckloni scoliostomus. Classification (NCBI taxonomy): domain Eukaryota; kingdom Metazoa; phylum Chordata; class Actinopteri; order Cypriniformes; family Cyprinidae; genus Gymnocypris; species Gymnocypris eckloni. Next base: position 21,396,886 of record CM050426.1, read on the forward strand.
TTCCAATGGACACCTGTAGGTTTGAGTCTCACTGAGCACCCTTGCTATTCACTGCTGTACACTAAGGGTAATAAGGCAGCAACATATCGGCCGTGCTCAGATATTCCTTTCAAAGTGAGCAGAAGGGACTGGCTATAGAAGTGTGTCATGCTTTAGCAGCAAAATATAGCATCAAATCAGTTATTCTCTATGTACTGTGGAAAGTGTTGGCTCAAAGCTTGGAGCAAAAAAAGTGTCTTAAAGAAGTTCAAAACCACTGCATGATTGAGTGGCTCCCGCTGAACAAAAAGTAGCTTGGGCTGCAGCCTGTGAGCACCTTTGAGCTGCTTTACTTAGCAATTCACACAAAGGGTCCTAACAGTTAAGAGGGGTATTTGGCTGTGAACAATAAACCAAGAAAGGTATGTTCACACGAAAATATATCTGGACAGCCAGATAGCAAGAAATACAGATTCCCTTCCTCTTCTTGTTTTTTTCTCTCTCCATCTTATGCTTTACTTCATTTCCAAGAACTTCAATGCATTTTGCTATGCAATGTTATTATTTATTTGAGAGCCACTGCTGCTTTTTTGATGAAGGGTCCATTTTACGCTGCATGGGCTGAATCCACTTTGAAGGTCATTTCTGTTCCATTACAACGAATGAAACTCATCAAGATTAAAACCACCATCCATATGTATCATATTTACTATTGCATTATCAAACCCGTCAAATGCCTTCGTCATATCACAAAGGATTCTAAGAAAGAAGGAAATCAGAAAGAAAAGGCTTTTATGTGTTAGAAGAATGTTGCACAAAAATAATCAACAAATTCTTCTTTTGAGCGTATTAGTAACAGCAATGCATGCAAGAAAAATGTATTTGTAGCGTGATGCATTCTAGTGTATTGACATTGCCAAAACAGCTAAATCTATTAACCTTGATGTCAAAGTGAAGGTGTGTGCCAAAACCTGTGAGCTAACATGATAACAAACAACTGGTCAAGCAGGAGTCCATTGGACACATACAACCAAATTGTATGATGAAACATGCCAGAGCTAAGGCTAGAGGAAAAACAAAAATCATCCTCTTTCTACACCATTAAGAATTTATGAGGAGGATAAAACCAGCTTTGAATATACACCTTCAGTATCTTGATTTGCCTTGGAAGCTTGGCAAGTTTCAACAGTCAACAGGGCAATAGGTTTACAGCTATCCCTAAAGCATTGCAAGCTGGAAACAAACATGAACTGGAATATTTAAAGATGACGACATCTGTGCCTGCTCATGAATATGTCTGCTTGAGAACGTTTATGGCAAACAACGAAGCAATCGTTGTGGTTAGTAAACTTCATATGACGTATTCAGGCATTTCAAGTGAAATGACACAAGACATACGTACAATCTTATGGATTCCACCCCTCAGGAATATACAGCACTGATTACTTGTATTAGTGTTTTTTTCACTAACAACTAACTAACTAACTAAGATATAGGGCCATGCTAATATGTAATCGTGTTGTTAAAACATTTGGTATAAATAAAAAATAATTAAATAAGATATTTAGGAACCAACATATGTTTGCACATTTGTATTTTAATTGTATAATATTTATTTCTGAGCAAAAACAAATAAACAAACAAACTAAAAACGACTGTCTTCATGTGAGGTGAATGTGGTGTCGGCCACTAGGTGTCAGCCTTGTGACTTTAAACACGATTTACCCTCAACATGCTATCATGTGTGTACATGACTCCTGACTCGTGCATGTACATAAGCCAGATACTGAGGAATTTAAAAATATCACCTATGCTATTGACTAACGAGGAATATTCAGTCACAAAAAAAGCAAAAACAACAACAACAATAAAATGTTCAGTAATAATAATAATATTGTCATTGTTATTTATTATATTATTATGGAATTTATGGAATATGGAATTTCATATCAGGTTACGCCCGAGCGCGCCTTTATGTCTCTGTGTGTTCTCTCAGAGAGAGAGAGAGAGAGAGAGAGAGAGAGAGAGAGAGAGAGATATGTTGTGGTCGTCATCTGTGAGGGAAACGAAAGGCAGCTCCCTGAAAGATTCGCAATTAGCGCATGATACAAACGCAAACAGTAGTGTTTATATAGTGCTCCCATTCTTAGACATGTTAGGTATGTTAATATTTCTTAACACGGCTTCTGCAACATTTAATCACTAGAACTAGCGCAACACGTGAATAACCTTTAATATCTTATTAAATCTCGTACAGACAAGTCAATAAATAGGTTACGTACTTGTCGAAATATAGTTTTAGGCGTATTATGACGTGTATAATAGGCTACTCAGATCTGACGGATCTAAAATTATTCAGAAACAATCATATTTTTACTATCAAAGCGGAAGGGTAATTTTATAGGCTAGCTGCACCCAGCGGTCAAGAAAATATCAATTTAATTCATTTTGACTATATAATAAATCATTAAACCCATCATTATCATTACCATATGCTAAATTAGGGTCAACTTAAATCTAGACTAAATTAAGTTATGTCTAACAAAAAAAGTTTATGGAGGAAACCATGGCAACAGCAGACCACTGAAGAGCCTAGGCTATTGATAAATAATTCGGACTTTTTAAATAGCCTTGCCTATCAATTTTGGATTAAAAAAATGTTTTGATCGGGAAAATATATAGGCTAGCCTAACAAGAACTTGGTGTTTATTTATTTTTAAAAGGCAATAGCCTGGGCTGTGTGAAACCTCAACTAATTGCGCCCCCAGCATTCACGAAAATACCTTATTACCTTAACCAGGTTACCGTCCCAAAAGTAAATTGTACTGACACACTGTATGTCCAGACATAACTAGAACGGATAACATACACCGTGCCTTGCATGAACTGGAGCTAGCTGTAGTTTGCCCCACCCACCAGCAAATCCAGCTCTCCAGTGTAACCTCTGATTGGCTGTGGGGATTGCGGGTCCTGAGACTGAGCGTGAGACACTGAGCTGTGCATTCGACAGTATGCGCTGAAGATGCGCGCCGTGCGTTTACCTCAGTGAGCCGCATTTAAGAACTATATCAAGAACTATTTCGTTTTATCCAGAGGCTGGATATTTCAGACCGGACGCTTTTATTACGTCGAGAAGAGCACAGCTTCACTTGCTAATTTGTTTATTTTTCCTCTCTGATCTTTTCTCAGTGTTTTAAACGGATTTAGTTTCTTTCTTTCTGGACTAAGGCCAGCTGAAATACCGTCATACAAGAAATGCACGCTTGTTGAGAGAGATCTTCAGAGGGCAAGGCACCCACCTCTTGCTCGACTGGGAATATAGTGGACTGAGCTGATTTGATTAATATTGGTTTGCCATATTCCTGTTTCAGAGACTGGACTGTTCTCTGTTTTTCTGAAATTGGAATCTCTGATGTTTCAGTTGGATATGTGCATGGACATAAATGCGGATCAAGGAGGAGACATCCTAACTTCACATTATTAGGCTATATGGACTGATTGAGCATGAACGATGTTTTAAACTCAATTTCAGTCTAAGTGGTCGTCACGAATCCTGATACCGAAAGCAAATATGTTTTAATTGGATCCTTCCTTTCATTCATTCATTCACAAGTTGAGGACCTTCCAGCGGACATTTAGCCTATTTTGACTTTTTTTTCACTGGCTCAAAATGGTCGGTTTAGCCTACATCTCGGTTATTCTGAATTACGCAAATGTTCATGTTGAAGCCATGCTTTTTGCTCACAATGCTTGCACATTCTCTATATGAAGAATTATTCACCAGTTGTCTTTTTTTTCCCAAAAATAACGGAAGACATGGGTGGCCTGATAAGATTTCGATAAAGTAAATGGAAGTTATCAACTGCGTAATCAGTAAGTCAGATGAATTTCTTCGCAAATATAAACATTTTCGTTCATTTTAGAGGATGTCTACCAGACTGTGATTTTATTCATTTGACTCATTGGGAGTTTTCTGTAGGCTATGTCTGACCGAACGTGCATAAGTTTAAATGTTAATAAAACATGCAAATGAATGGTGAACGCAGACATCAACAGGTATAATGCATTCCAAGGACATGGATTTCCTACAAATGTTTTTCTGCTTTCTCTTGTGCTGGACTGGAGTCGATGCCGTTTACAATTTGAAATACACCGTGGAAGAAGAGCTGCGTGCAGGCACAAAGATAGCCAATGTGACTGCGGACGCAAAAATTGCGGGTTTTGCACTGGGAAACCGACAGCCTTATTTGCGGGTTATCTCCAATTCCGAGCCGCGATGGGTTAATCTGAGCCCCGCCGGACTGCTTATAACAAAGCAAAAAATTGATCGGGACGCTGTTTGCCGACAGTCACAGAAGTGTTTTATTTCGTTGGAGGTGATGTCGAACTCGATGGAGATCTGTGTGATTAAAATTGAGATTATCGACGTAAACGACAACTCACCCCGCTTCCCCACCAACCACATTGACATAGAAATCTCGGAAAACGCCGCTCCCGGTACCAGATTTCCCCTAGAGGGGGCAAGCGATCCGGACTCCGGGAGCAACGGCATTCAGACGTACACAATTACCCCTAACGATAATTTCGGTCTTGAGATTAAGACGAGGGGGGACGGGTCCAAAATCGCAGAACTTGTGGTGGAAAAGACTTTAGACAGAGAGACGCAGTCTCGTTACACGTTTGAACTCACCGCGGAGGATGGCGGAGACCCCCCAAAGTCTGGGACCGTGCAACTGAACATCAAAGTCATTGACTCGAACGATAACAACCCCGTTTTCGACGAGTCAGTATACACTGTAAACGTGCAGGAGAATTCTCCCATTAACACCTTAGTCATAGACTTGAAACGCCACGGACCCAGACGAAGGAACCAATGGCGAGGTGGTCTACTCGTTCATAAACTTCGTGTCCAACCTGACCAAACAGATTTTTAAAATCGACCCCAAAACAGGCATTATAACAGTGAATGGCGTTTTGGACCACGAGGAATTGCCCGTCCACGAAATTGACGTACAAGCCAAAGATCTGGGTCCAAATTCAATCCCTGCCCACTGCAAAGTGAATGTTAATGTAATCGACATCAACGACAACGCGCCAGAGATCAAACTGTTGTCAGAAAACAGCGAGATGGTAGAGGTGAGCGAAAACGCTCCTCTCGGGTATGTAATAGCCCTGGTGAGAGTCTCAGACAATGATTCGGGAGCGAATGGAAAAGTGCAGTGCAGACTGCAGGGCAATGTGCCTTTTAGACTCAACGAGTTTGAGAGCTTCTCCACCTTACTTGTTGATGGCCGTCTGGATAGGGAGCAGAGAGACACGTACAATTTGACCATTCTAGCCGAGGACAGCGGGTACCCCCCGCTCAGAAGCACGAAATCGTTTGCAGTGAAAGTTACGGATGAAAACGACAATCCCCCGTACTTCACCAAGCCACACTATCAAGCCATGGTCCTCGAAAATAACGTCCCAGGTGCGTTTCTGCTGGCAGTGTCCGCCAGAGACCCTGACCTGGGCATGAACGGCACCGTGTCCTACGAGATCATCAAATCTGAGGTGCGGGGCATGTCTGTGGAATCTTACGTTACCGTGAACTCAAACGGCGAAATATACGGCGTTAGGGCTTTTAATCACGAAGATACGCGGACCTTTGAGTTTAAAGTCTCTGCGAAGGATGGGGGAGATCCACCTTTGACCAGCAACGCCACCGTGCGCATTGTTGTACTGGATGTAAATGACAACACACCTGTGATGACAACCCCGCCCCTGGTGAACGGCACCGCGGAGGTGTCCATTCCTAAAAATGCTGGAGTTGGTTATTTGGTTACACAAATAAAAGCTGATGATTACGATGAGGGGGAAAATGGAAGGTTAACGTATTCAATTTCAGAAGGAGACATGGCATACTTTGAAATAGACCAGATAAACGGCGAGGTGCGAACCACAAAGACGTTTGGGGAGAATACGAAACCATCCTATCAAATAACTGTGGTGGCGCACGACCACGGCCAAACCTCTCTCTCTGCCTCAGCATATATTGTCATTTACCTCTCTCCTGATCTCAATGCACAGGAGCAACTCGGACCCGTCAACCTGTCTCTCATTTTCATCATTGCCCTGGGTTCTATTGCAGTCATCCTGTTCGTCACAATGATATTTGTGGCAGTCAAGTGTAAAAGGGATAACAAGGAAATCCGAACATACAACTGCAGGTACCAAAACAATTTTTGATACATCTGTTTAAAGTTAAACACATATAGTTCAGTGTGCGAATTATTCACTGACCTTCAGAGGACTAACCACAAAAACAAACTAGAATCAACAAAAGGCCTGACCAAAAAAGTCGTATTGCGCTAAACACTTGCTCACGAACAGAAATTGCGTTGGCCTGAAGTGGTAACCATAGCAACAGTACGTTACTCGAGGTCTCAATGTTATGGTCAGTATGGAATATAGGCAAAACATAAGTAGGCCTATAGGCCTATATACTGTTTGTTGTAGGCCTATCACATTTAACATTAATAAATTAATCAAAGATTATTTACATATCAAAGCAACAACAAAAACTACAACTTTTTTATTTCAGTCATTTTAGGTAATTGACAGTTGGCTTGTTTGGGGAGCCAAAATACAATTGTTGTTGTGGGACAGACTAACCTTCAATAATTGTGCCTCAAGCCCTCAACAAATACAGACAGAAATTCCCCAGCATTGTTTTAGAGAAAATATAAAAATGTGGGTAAATGTAAAAATGTATAGGCCTACAAATATTTTAGTTTTTACTTTTGGACATTCAAGCCTTACTTATTGGGTCAGACCTCACCAACCCTCCCTTAATTCGCACCCTGGTCTAGTTAACAAGCATATAATTATATTTCTACCAGAAATGAATCAATTTTCAGCATACAATGATTAAGATATAAAGAGAAAGCATGTTTGATGTGTATATTGGCTGTGCATGCGCTGTGTCTTCAACTGTGTGTGTGCTTCGGGCCTTGCTCTGCTGTTGCCATTGCTGATAACTGAAGGAAGCATAACAGGAGATCATTACACTTGTTCATTGTGATTATTATGTTGATTATTACCAAAAAATAACACATTTATCCATTTTGATGATGATATATATGAGGAGGCCCTTACATGCACTTAAAATACATATATGATAATAATAACAAATTAGATATACTGTAATAGCAAAACAAAACAAATATTTTACACCACAAAAAAAGTCACAATAATTTGACATTTTTGTTTGATTTAGAGTTTTCAAAGTTTCAGTTCAGCTGTCTTTAGCATAATCCAAATCAACGTGGCAGAAGAAAAATGCATTGGGCTTAGATTTAATTGAACGTAAGTTTAGTGAGTTGATTTTTTTATTAATATTATTTATTTTACTGTGATATTGCCATCAAGACACTTTTGAAAAAATTACACAAGAGAAAAATAAAGCTAAATTATAGAGTCATCTAAAATAAGTGGAATTAACCATTGCTTGATGACTGAAGGGTAAGCACAGGCCTTTCCTCATACACACTATCTGCATTGAGACTGGTGTTTGCATGAATTATTGGTGTAATTTTATGACATTTAGGTCCTCTCTCAAATTTGCACTAATCAAAATATTGACTTGTTGCTCAAATTTGGAGATTTCATTTATGATTTGGCAACACATTATGGGTGTGAACGTAGAGGTCACTAAATCAAAATATAATAGCAAGGCCATGGCTACCAAATGTTACTGTCAATGATCACACTGTCATAAAAATAATTACACTCGTAAAGGCTAAATTATGCAAATGTATTTTGTTAATCTACTGTAGTATGAATCCTTATCAATCTGTAACATTTGGCCACTGTGTTGATTTCCCTCTGCTACATTACCACTCAACATTTCCATATAAATTGCTTTTGCAAATTTAACCTGAAACCATTACCATATTTTTTACCTCAAATTGTTGTTGACGTTTCTGTCTTGTAATGCGACAGCATACAGTAAATGATTTATCTTAACAGAGACGTACGTAAGTGAACGTTTTCAAGAAGGCTAGATCGTGATCACGATGGTTAGGCACGCAGAGTATCTACCCTGCCGTGATCGGAAGATGGTTAGAGATGGCCAGTGTTTAGATTGCTATCGTAAACATTTATTTTCCTCTCCAGATAGAAACCTGATGGAGGCTTTCAGCTCTCCCAACAGGGGGTTAGTGAGAGTGCTTGATACGGGTTTCTTCAGCTGTGCTCACTGACTCCCCTTTCTGGCTCATCTGAGATTCTTTGGATTGTCTTCACTGTGACGAGAGCCAAACATATATGACCAAACAGACCACAGAGATATGTGTTTATTAACACAGTTAAATAAAAGACCCTGGTGCTGTTGCAGTTTACAGAAGAAAAACTATTGGTTTTAATAAAACAACACAGACAACGACATCCAATACTATTCATTATGATAATTAACATCATACTGTGTATATACACATATATATATATATATATATATATATATAGAGAGAGAGAGAGAGAGAGAGAGCCTTTTTAAGTCTCTTCTCACATATTTGAAATCTGCTTTGTCACTAATTATTTAATGAAAGAAGCAAGCTCACTATTCCTTCAATGTCATAATAGTAATTTGTTTTCCAGCTATTAAGCATGCCTTGGACTGCCTAACTTTTTTTTTGTCCGTGCTTTAACTCGCACAGTGAAAAAAAAAGCTTTTAGATGCCTCATAAAAAGATAAGGTCCTGCACCGTTATCATTTTTCCGAGCCAGAAAAAAGTCAGGAGCAGGGAGACACAGACTGAATCCAAATGAAAAGCACAGAAAGAGGAGCTTTGTGTTGTGCAGGCAGAGCGAGCATACCATTAAGCCCAAGCTGTACGTTAGGGTGAATGTGTGCCCTTCAGAGGACATAAAAATAAATAAGTGTAAGATTGTTTCAGGCTATAAGATCTAATGATCCTCATGGGAAAAGCGAGAGGGGTCAGTGGGGAATAGATAAGACAAAGATTGTTTACTACACCGACTCTCCTTATGAGTGCTCAAGTTTAATTTTAGATTGCAACCCAAGCATCCTTTGGGGCAAGATCTCAAAGTTTCTCATTTACTATGATTAGAGTCAAAACCCTCAAATCCAGTTAGCAGTAGCCACAGAGCATAGCTCAGAGAATTGAGATTCCCAACCCACCTGCCAGCGGGCTTGTTTGTAACACCAGTGAAAAAAAGCAGACAAATGCGGGCCTAACTTTGAATATTATTACTTACGCTCACAATGACGCTTGTATCATTTGTCGCTGTGTGTGCTTCTGTGGTTTGGCATGTTTGCATTGTGTATGTGTGTTTGTAACAAGTCGAGCCGCCGAGCATGGAAATACAAACAAATGAGGGACGTCGGCTCCATTGGCGGCCGGAGGTCGCTCGAATGTGGCCGCTCTCTCTTGCGCCGTCATTGAATATTGGTCTGGCACCCCAGCCCGAGCCAGGCCAGGACCTGGCGCCGGCTGTGCGTGCAGTGAGGAATGCAGAGCACTGCTTTATTGAGTCTGTTCAGTTTCTTGTACCTGCGCAGGGTGGCGGAGTATTCCTACGGCAACCAGAAAAAGTCCAGCAAGAAGAAGAAGCTGAGCAAGAACGACATCCGTCTGGTGCCGCGGGACGTGGAGGAAACGGACAAGATGAATGTGGTGAGTTGCTCGTCTCTCACCTCTTCGCTCAACTACTTCGATTACCACCAGCAGACTCTGCCGCTGGGATGCAGGCGCTCCGAGAGCACCTTCCTCAACGTGGAGAACCAGAACTCCAGGAATGCCGCACCCAACCATGGCTACCACCATACCTTCACAGGGCAGGGCCCTCAGCAGCCTGACCTCATCATCAACGGCATGCCGCTGCCTGAGGTGAGATTTGCTCCAGTCTGCTCCATCCTTCAGCCTGCCACGGCTACCAGCGGCAAGGGAGGGAGGGGTCGAGGGAAATCCGTCGCAGGGCCGCTAACCCAACCCGATAGTTAGCTATTATTTTACTGGAATTTGGGTGATTTGTGGTTGCTGTTTTTTTAACTGCAAGATAGGAAAGTGGAATTACTGTATGGTTTCTTTTAACTAAGCCTTCAATGGTGCTTACATATCCGTGCTCACATGCATTATTTGTCAATGTTGGAAACCTATGAATAGGTGTATTAAAAATGTGAGCAAACTGCCATTGGACAGTTGCCAAAGTGGATTATTTGGCCACCTCTGTTTTTGCGCTCTTTTTTTCATGCTGAGCAAAATAGCTGTAGCCTGAACATCTGCCAAATGCACTGACCTGGCTAATCGGTAGCTCTGCATGTAATTTTAGGTGCAAACATTAAGAACAATCATTGCAGAAATTTATTTTTTTGCATCTAAGTTCTCAATCTCCATAGGTGACATGCAGCGGCTTGTGATGGAGTTCTGAAATGTAAGGGCAAAGTTACATCTGTTTGTAATAGAATTACACACAGGCTTTATCACGATGACAGGGTAATCAGCAGTAACATAATCAACCAATCAGGTTGCTTTAAGACCGCAGTGGCAATGCAATGACAAAATATAATGCATCTTATTTTTTAACGATAAACATTTTTCAGATTCTGCAAGAGAATGATTTATCATTTAGAAAAATTAGATGGATCATGAACATTTTGTATTTTATTTATTTATTTACTACTGCCCTGATTAAGCTTTCAAAATACAGATATTATTTACACATATTTCACCAGACAGTTTATGAATAAATAAAACAGAATTTACAGCACGTATTCTTAGTTCTTATGACAGAGCAGCTTCCTCAATGAGGTGGTGTACATTGTTGAAAATTATGATTAGTTTCACTTGTGGTTAATAAAATAATTGTGTGCTTTGAATGCAGTGCAAGTCGTTTTGAATAAAAGCACCTGCCAAATGTATAAATGTAAATGTGTAAACATCTTACACAAATTATGAAGGGCAATACCTAAATAATTAAAACCTGTGTTTATATATATTGCAAGGAGTATGCAAACCTATGCCCTCAACTGTAGTGAGTTGTATGGGTGTTTGAATTGTCAGGTGGTACACAAACAGACTGAGCATACATAAGGAGTTTCACTGCTGGCAAAATGAGATGTTAAATTTGCACCGATCCATTGATTGGCTGATCCAGCGCTCTCCGTTGTTTGCAAAGCCTGTGAAAATCAATGAAACGCAGTAAATAGAGCACTAATATATTAAAGCTGTCACCAGATGCTCAAAGTCATATCGGAGATATTTAAAATCCAACTAGGTAATGGAGGAATATTCAGACAGAAACCATTGACTATATAGAGGTTAACACAAGACTAAAAGCTGCAAGCTGGCTGGACAAGGGAATTGTGGTGTGTAACAGCAAATGTAGTAGATATGCATGGTAGCGTAATCCTTTAATAAAACTACCTAAGCAGCAGGATTAAAGAACATCTATTTTTCTCAACTGATGAAAAGACAAAGAATTAACGGAGGGGGTAGCGTGGGCTGAATAAGCCTGTAGATTGAGTGTGATAGTACAATGAACTCGAATGCAAAGCTTTGTTGTTTCACTGCAGCAAGAGGGAGAGAGAGAGAGCAAGACGGTGTATATATGCATCTTAATGTCAGATGTCTGGGCCCAGCACATTTTCCAATTTCACATAGGCCAGTGATTGGCCTGATAAAGGTGTGGCTTTATTTGTATGCTGGTTTCATCACCCGTGGCGCTCCACCTGACATTGACAAACATCTCTTTGACCACATTTCTGCATATTTCTCCACCAGAGGTCAAAGACGTGCTGACTTTAGTCGGCCATATCCTTTCCCCCTTTGGTGTAACATTTACCAAATACAGTGACTTCCCATTCAGCATGCTGTTTGCTGTATATGAAAAATGTTGTCAGTATAATTACATATCCATTTATGTGGGGCACAATCAAATATTGCAGCTGTTAAATGACCGATAATAGCTCTGTCATGCATTACGAGTCTGGGCTTGGAAGCGTTTGACTCTACAAGTACAAGCTGAGGACACACTGGTTGGTACACAGTTGTGATTAACCGTGCATCTCCTTGCCCTGAAAAATCAAGGCCTGAGGGCTGTTTCTCTGTGTTTTCGTGATTCAGACCTGATTTTGAGATGTGGTTTGTTTGTTTACTTTACAGTCCCAGTTGGAGTTTATACTCGGAAAATGTATGTTTGGAAGAGTGCTATGCCAATTTTTTCCGGCTGGAGAAGAAATATTGCATAGTTTTAATTAAAATTACACACTGCCGGGTTATTGATAATGAAACTAATCTGATAATCTAGATAGTGGATCCACAGCTTTTCATCCTACTGATAGCATGCTTTTGAAAAGCACATAGTGTGCTTTTTCATGAACAGCACAACAGTAGTGGAAGATACACCTTTTATCAACAGCCACCAGTGAACCAGACACATAAGGCTGAAAACTATTGTCAGAGATGAATATTTATGAATTTAGCAGACATTGATTTACAAATAATACAGATTCATATGATATGAGAAATTATGCAGTACAAAGAATTCCTACAAAAATAAACACGATAAAAGAAAAAAGATGAGTAGTTTAAGTGAACATATACTTTTTAAATGTATTTATTAATGTAGATGTGCTACAAAATAGTTCAGGTCAGAAATAACATGTTCAGCATAGAAAATGCAACATTTACAATTCATTGGCTCATCCACCAATACTCGACTAATGGGTTTAAAATGTTTCAGAGACACCAGATTATGTAGCTTATTGATGCTAATGTAAAGTCATTTTTTTAATGCTAATGTGCTACAAAACATGCTGATAGAGGATGAAAGATGTTTAAACAAGAACTAATAAAATATTTATGAAAAAAGTGAATTTACAAATGCTAATATATAAACAATAGTAAAATATATAAAGCGATAACAGTAAATTCTATTGCAAGGCTCCAGGTAAGCTCTGTGTTTATGAAACAGACTCTCTGGAGATGGATCTGTGGTGCTATTCTCTGAGGAGTCAGACACTTTGTTTTCAGAAAGCCATGTGGTTAACCTGTCTTTGGTTGTCTCCAAAATAAGGTTCAGACCGTAATAGAGATGTGGCTCTCTAGCCGATTATACAAGATCAGTAGTGATTTTTGCAGCATAAGCATACTTGGCAGCCTGCTTAAACTAAAATGAGGCTTCACTCCACCAGTGACTTTTATAATAAGCTAAAATTCCACCAAGTATTGATCTGCTTGGAGGAAGCATCCTGCTACTTTATGCACTGAATGTGTTAAGGAGAATGTGAAAAAGAAAACCTAGTTATTTTACTATTTGTATTTTTTTTGTCAGAGAAAACCCCTCTTCAGTTTTGGAACAATAATATAAGCATTGCTCGTCCAGATGCTAGCATTCTGTTACCGAAGAAATTAGCTCATAAATTCCACAGCTAGCATATGGTACTCAGATACAGTTTAATATTTGAGATAAGCCTGTCAATAAGGATCTGTATATTTATTTAGATTAATCTCTTATGTACCACAGTGATACAGAGATATATACATGAGTGTTGTCTTTTCATTATAATGAAGCATTGATATTATGTTAGCCCTGTTCTCCAGGGTGTCAAACTAATCTGTAGCGTATCCATCATGCACAGCTTCACAATAAGGCTTCTCTGCACGAGACACATTTTCATGTCAATTTGTGTATGCAAAGCAAAGTCATGCCACATAAACATAATACACATTCGCTTCATATGCTGCCAATCATTACAGCCACTTAGAACTATGTCTAATGTTTAGACATTTCTGAAGAGTGACTGTTGAATACATTAGCCCACATTAATGTAATTAAACCTTCATTGAACAACGTTTTGTTTGCCAAACCCTCAGATTTACCAGAGCTACATTATCTGTTGTTTGCATACCACTATTTGCAATTACCCCCACCCCAATGTTTGCATGTTTACAATAGCCCCGGAGTCCTAAAACGTCACGCAAGAATTTTAATTTCTTCTCCATCATTTGATATTTTGTAGCACAAAATGGCTTTTTAAAAAGCATCTGTTTCACCTTTCAGGTCAGGGTTTGGAAAATGTTTTGACTTAACTGAACCACTGGGGTTTTGTGTTTCTCTGACTTTCGTCAGACTAAGCCAATTAATCATTCTAAATCCCATACATGATAAGGTAAAGGCCACAGCATGCTGTCTCCCTAAAGGGCTTTCAGAAAGCTTCACTGAACCGGCCTTGCTCTGATGAAGAACTTGGATTTAGCCACTTTCAATTAGGTGGGGAATTAATAAACAGAAAGTAAGAAAAGGAAAAGAAGTGCAGAAAAACAACACAGACTGCCAACTATACCTAAACCTGAAATATTTGTATCAACTTCAGCTTTCCCATTCTCTTTTTTCTGTAATGTGCCAAAGAGCAAATTAGACAGTACGAGAGATTGAGCAGGAAGAAAAAGGATAAGGAAGTGAGAGATACGCCTTATCTCAAGTTCCTCGCGATGCGTTCTGATTGGATTCTGGCAGATGAAGATGGGGAGTTTTCAAAGAAGGTTATATTTGTAAGCCACAGACTCTGCTGGCATTCTGCCTTCAAGAGTCGCCTACTAACTGGAACATTTCCGGATCTAATAAAAGGGCCACAGTTCCATTATAGTACAAATGTTCAATCGTTTGCTGAACTCTGACGTTCAAGTGAGACATTATTAGAGCAATATAGTCGAGCAAACTCATTCTCTTTAAACTGTGTTACTGTAGGCTCCAGATGAGGCATTCGTAGCCTCACCTGGAATGAGAAAAAAACCCTAATGTTATCTTTGCGGCTCCAGTCATGAGCTGACATAAGCACATCAAAACGCCCAGCTTTCATTTAACATCCACTCTCAAACATTTAGGACAAAAGCTGACAATGTATTTACCCCAGTTAGGGAGAGAGGAAGGAGAACAGAAAAAAATAGAGTAATAAGAAAGCAATTTGTTATTTTCTTTTTTTTATTAAATGATGTTATGCTTTTTTTGTATATACTGGTGCAGTAAAACCTTCTAAACCAAATTTTAGGTTTGGGCATCTCTATTAAATATTTTACTACCTGAAAATATAATGTTATTTTTTCAAGTTTAGAATAGATTAGTTATCCTTTAAAAATAACACATACATGAATGAATGAAAGCAAGCGAGCGTGCGTGGTAAGGTACACATCTTCACTTGGATTAATTATCTGGAATGTTATAAAAGCATATTTTATTGTAATTTTTTTCAGTTCCTCAAACAATTCTATTTAGTCTTTGTGCATGACTGAATGGTTATTATATATATTAAGATCTGCACACATTCATGTTTGGACTTTTTAAATTAGCTCTGCGGGTTTACTTTGGATAAAAAAAACATTTGGAGAAGAACAGATTTTTTTCACACTCTTGCAAAGTAACACATAATGTGTGATATCGCTTAGATCAGGGCGACAAGATGGAACCTGTGAAAAAGGACTTCTGATGGAAAAGTAGCTGGCCAGACACAGATACAGTTGAGACCCACAAGAGAGGAAAATAACTTTATAAATTATTTTCTCTCTCTCTTAGCCTCATCTCTCATTAACACAGATTTAGCTGCCAGCACTGAAAATGCCTGTGGTTAAATTAATAGGATGGGAAAGGTCGGCCTACATTCTCTAACACAAGGCATTGCCACAGGGAATGATGAACAGACAACTTTCTACATGGTTTATCAGAATACTAGTGTATTTGTTAAATTATATAGAGATGATAATGGACAAGGCTCCATTGTTTGCTTATTTTAACCAACAGACCAATGTGCAATATTCACAGTTACATGTATAGTACAATGAGCTGTGATAAATCATGTAGAAAGTTGTGTGTGTATGAGGACTGACATGAGCAAATAAAGAAAAGAAAATGCAAAAAAATCCTAGTGGGTGAAATTCATACTGGTGGGTTGCATGTGTGTTTGCCAAACTATCAGTTTTGTGTGAGCAGATGTCCTTCCAAATATTTGTATACCTACTTGCCAATTAAACTATCAGGGGATCTGCACATGGATAGATCTTTTAGGGAAATTGAATATCTATTTAACTCTCTGTTTTTCACATTCAATAATTTGCATTACAGTTTAAACTATGTTGTCTGAATCATTTTAAAGTACAGAGGTGGTGCTTTTATAGAACATGTTCCTTAGTTAAACACAACATGAAGTGTATTCATTTGTAGTTCACATCAATTGATGGCCAGTTTCTCTGGATGTTTACAGAATGTTCCATAACCCCAATAGTAAAGCATTCTTACAGCAAAAGAAAATAACAGCCATTATAAATACTGTTTTCCAAGCTAAAATCTCAGACGAAGACAGAGTGACCTTTTGAAGTGGCCGAACAGAATTTGTTTTTCTACTTTCTTTTCACTTTAAATTGTTCTTTCAGTGCCAGGGACTGCATGCATTATCATAAATTGGATATATGAAAGTTAAAAATGAAAGTTTACCATAACAGTGCCTAGCTCTTTTATCTCCAAAGTTATACATTACAAAAGCCTGGTGCAGTTTGTTAGAATGTGTGATGTTGCTTTTTCGGTTGGTTTTCGCTCCTTTATTTTCACAGATTAATATCAGAACATGTAATTGTTTATGTATTGATCTGTGCTTGCCTCACTTTTCAGCGTCTAATACAAACTTCTGATGTATCGAGTCAATTACATATCAAGAACTCCTCCTTATTACTTGCCTCTGCTTTTCTTCTATTTATGAAGGGAAAAAAGTATTTCTTGAGAGAAAGCGAACAAGAAATTGCATCATATATCTGCTGAGATTAATTTCTGCATTCACTGGGTTTACAAGAGCAAGAATAACCAGCCCCTTTGTGGGTCTATTGGCAACTGGGTTATTTGTCTAGGTATGGCAGGGTGTGCTGAGTGTGTGGTGAGGTGGCTTAATGAACAGTGAGATTGTTGGCAGGCAGGCCGCTGTATAGCTGTAGCGCTGAGAAAACAGCAGGCCAACATAATTGTGCATTGTTCAGCCATAGAACAGGAGGCAGAGCATGTAATGAGCTGTAGCACCCACTCACGTCTTTCCTAATGGGCTATGACCAGGATCATCCTTCCAGGGGCATTAGCCACTCCAATCATCACTATCGTCCATTCCCCTTGACTTTCTTTCAAAGACCCCAATATCCCCCTCTTCCTCTCTCTCACTTCTGGCTGTTCTTTGTTTGTTTCAAAGGCACAGTTCATCTGAAAAGGAAAATTCAGTCATCGTTTACACGCACTCTTGCCGTTCCAAACCCGCATGACCTCTTTTCTTTAAAGAAAGAAACTCATACAGGTTTGGAACGACAGGAGCGTGAGTAAATAAAAGCATTGACATGGGCCAACAAGAATCTTGGAAACAAAGTTCAAGTTTAGTAAGAAATATGTTGATGTTATTTGCAAGATGCAGTGAGAATTTTCCTCTGGCTTGTTTTTTTTTTCTTTTTCACAGGGGTTGGGCAGGTTTGATCCTGTTTTGCATTTTGATTGCTCAAGCCTCCTGCATAAATGGGATTCCAGTAGGCCTACTTCACCGATTTGTTGTTTCTTGATGCTTTTTAGTAGTTTTTTCTTGTTTTACCTGAAAGCCTCAGACACGCAGAGACACAAAAGCACTTGAAACACAACAGACCAAAATAAACACCAGCTAGTGAAAAGCCCCTGAAATTGAATGTCTATAATGCAACACAAAATGCAAAAATATTTTAAGCCTTTTTTCGGAGACTCCGCAAGACACAATGGAAGTTTGCTTTGACTCTCTCGGCACGTCCAGCGTTTGATGTCCTGCAGCCAGAGAACCAAATTTAATGAATGAGATCAGTGTGTTCTGATTTGCTGCTCTGTTTCTGGGCACTGTACTCTCAGCAGGGGCCGCAGCCTCTCTAACCACATTCTGACAAGACAGCTGCCCTGAAAGAGAGAACGATGAAGAATGTGAGCGAACGAGAGACTGGAATCGCATGGGGTTGAGGAGTCTTGCTCCATGACTGTAATGATACGGATTGAATTTGTCCTTGGAGGTGCAGTTCACTCCAAAGATGTGTGTTTGGCGGCCCGAACTTTTGAGACATCGTTAGCCTAAAGCAAACAGACAGAGCCCGTTATAGTGACAAAAAAAACACAAAAAACACACCCCTGAACGCACGAGTTGATGTCACAAACATCGCCGGAGTGGGTGGTGTGCGGAGGGGTGTTATTCTCTGTTGGGCTCTTGTTTATTATGTCTTGGGTGTTTCATATAACAAATGGAGAGAGACAGTTTTCTCTCAGGGGTTCTTAGCTTCTCCCCACAGAGCGTGATTAATTGTTATTGTGGTCTATTTTTATGTCGCGTCCTGAAATACGAAGGTGCAAGAGAGGTAGCTTGACAATGTAGCTCGGGGCTCTCGCTGACAGTGTTTGCTTTATGGTATTTTCATATTTTATGGCCCCTGCTGACTTAGTTACTTCAAAACATCACACGCCATTAGATAGAACACAGGTACTGGCAAGCCCTTCCTGCCATCAATAGCCCTGCGGTCCTGCACATGTTTTATAGACGCGCTAATGCACCGCCGACAAGCACGGCTGACAGATTAGGGGACATCGGAGAGACTCTCAGGACCCTCTTTCATCTGTCCATGTCTTAATAATGATTACTCGACAGACTTAAGACCAGATTTGACCTTGTTGTGCCTGAGACAACTCACCCTGTTTCACAAGGTTTAGCTGCTAGAACAACCAGGCTGCCAGGATGGAGAATTTGAGACCGTGGACAGGCAACCACTCACAGATAGTAGAGAGATGTTACCTGGGTGCTGCTTACTGGGCTGAAAAGGGAAAGAAAGAGAGACAGGGAGTGTTTATAATTATAACGCTCCAGTCACAGTGCTGTGGTGGGCTGTAGCTTGCATGAGCAACCGCAGAAAGATGACTTTTGGTTTAATTTGGAAGACTAGCAATAATCCAGACTAAATCTTTTAAAGCTGCAGCTTCCCCACTGTTGGATTAAGGGGCAGTCTTAAAAGGATAAGAGCTGCTTATCAGTGCTTCCCTCAACACTTCCTAGTGACTTCCAAAAAAGTGTATATATGAAACTGGTTCCAGTCAGATAATATGGCCTTTTATTAGCGATTATGTGTCACCTAGAATATGCAGACATGTAAGCAGAAACTACTGAGATCATGTAATGTTGGAATTAATGAGTAAAACAAGTAGTAGCAAGCTATTCATTTCTAAGGCTGGAAAAGGCTGAACAGTATGTTAGGAAGCTTAAAGCTGTTTTCGCTTTAACAACGTTCTCTAAATTTCCTCTAAATATAAATCCGTTTTTCATTGGTCACATATAATATAGCCTCTTGCAATTAATCAAATAATATGTCACTAGTGTAGTTTCAAAAGCTGCATCTACAACAACTACATTTTAAGAAGTGATTTAAAAACCTCTAAAAAAATCATTTATATGTGTTTGTCCCTGCAAACAAAGTCAGTGGACCAGTGGTCATTGACGTCTATAAGACAATTGATCACCAAAAACACTGAGACAATTTTAACCCCCAGAGGGTTAACATATCTTCTTTTATGTGCCAAAATAAAGAAAGTCAGATTTCAAATGGGTCCCTTTAACTAAGTCTTAAAAAAAAGCATAATTTTCATTAAAGCCACTTATTCATTTTTAAATACTAAGGTAACACAATACAACCCTGAAAGGTGTGGTTTGGAATACAGAAGTTTTGTGAAATCTTGCTTTTCATAATTCCAGACACAGCTGTTTTGCTATGCCTTTATTTATTATTTATTTTATTCCAGGGAATGGACTGACAAGTGAATTGACAGGAATGCATATGTACACCCTCTCAGTTTTCACTTTGAATACAATTCTCATGCGGAATGATGGCAAGAAGTTTTATTTACTTGCTTGATGTAACACCGCAAAACAAACATTTGTAAAGTGGATAACTCTTAGATCTGGAAGGAAGTTGGTGAACAAAGGCTGCGGTTGTCATTACTTGAATTATTTATCTTCTTTTTTCTCTTTTTCTTTTTTTTATTTCACAGCAGTGAGGCACAGAGCAAAATGCGAATGCATCCAAATTGAGCCTGTTTGTTTAAAGTGCCGTTAATGAAGTGTTACTTTTTTCTGTTTTGTTTTTGCCTGTCTCACTGTCAGGGCTGTTAGGGGAACAAGCACTAATCCAGCACGTCATGATACGTGTTGTTTGAAATTGCATGAAAGCGAGAGGCTGCCATGTGTCTCACGGGGGTAAAGAGCGAGAGAAATAGGACTCCGCAGGGGCAGAGGCAGAGAGAGCACAACCTTTTTTTGTCTAGAAAGCGAGTATCCAATGGGGAGAGAATCACTCAGGGAGCAATGCAAAAATAGAGGTGCGCGTGTGTAGATTCTTGTTTACAAGGTGACACGTTTTTAACCTCCTATTAACTGCATGCTCCTGAGAGCATCTGTTCTCCACTGGGAGAGGGGCATCACTTGATTCTATCCCTCTGAATTCACCTTAAAGTTACTTTCTGGGTGTTATTTAACTAAGAATCCAGCCATGCTAACTAATCTTTACAGGTTTTCATTAGAAAACCTAACAATGTTCAAGAAATCCATATGGTCAGAAATCACTATGTATTGGTTTTGCACGAACAAAGGGTGAGATAAATCTTCTCTCTCTCTCTCTTTAGACCTTATAGTCTCGCTGTATTGTTTAGGCTGACCTCGGCTCTAGTCTAACTAATGATCTCTATTAAAGCGGGCCTGTTAACCAGGATAGTAATTATGTCGCATTTATCTGAAGGGCAGTTTGCCAGTCTTGGCAGATTTGTCAAGCCACACTCTCAGTATGGGAACTATAAAGGTAGACAGTTAATTGCGATAATTATAATGAGAACAATAGAGAGAATAACAAGGATTCTACTCATTAAAAATTAAAAGGCAGCTTCACTTAGCATATTATTGCAGTATGTTGGCATATATGGACAAAACTGGAAAGGATATGTGGAGTGTAAGAAAAGGAATTTGATAACAAATACAGTCAAAGAAAGAAATGGCATATCTTGTGTCGATAATTACCTGAGCTTAAGCTACTCAAATCTCCCTCAAATTCCCCATGAAGATGTTACAACCCCATTTAAAAAAAAAATCTTAAATTGCTTATTAACCTACAGCCTGGGACCCCAGGTGTCAGATTTCCTCTGTTTCTGCTAATCAGGGGAAGTGCTATTTTTCAGAGCTCGAACTGAACAAAATTGGAGCTTTTGGAGAACTCTTAGGTTGGCATTATTCTCTTGTAATGAGCGTAAGAGAGCCCAATTATTCCACTTGCCATCAAAACAGAGGAAGATTAACTCTTCTCCACTTTGACACTCTCCAGCAGTACTATCTTTTTATAGATGTTCGCACTCTTGATCTGTCTATGCTGTGCTGATTTTTTTTCCAACGCAACTGTTGCATGTGTGTGCGCATGTGTGTGGCTTCACTATGCTTTTTTAGTGCACGATTGCTTAGCTTCATTAACATGCCTGCCACCTGAAAGAAAACACAAAGAGAACCCTGCAGCTCCTCATGCAGAATGGCTATGACTTGTCATCCTTCTCTGGAGAGTGACATTAAAACACTAAATTAGAGACACTGCGCATATGGACGGGTAACCATTTTCGCCCAAGCTTAGCTTGAATCCCAGTTAAGTGTTGGGTTTTGAAGCTTAAATTGTCCAACTGCAGAGGGATTTCACCACTTTGCTTTTGAAAAACATCTTGTAGATTAAATGGCAAGGCCACAGTTGGAGTCCTCTGAATAAATAAAAAGAGTCCAGCTCAATAGGATATTGTATTTTTTATCAGCCTGCAAGAAATGTAATTGGCTGCTAATCAGGAGGAGCTGAATAACAAAAGATTAATAAAATGATTCACCACAAACACAAATTCGTAATATCCAAATCTGAACTGAAACACAGTCAAGATATGTTGGGTTTCGAAAAATACAAAGACGCACACCCACGCACACCTAGACGGCTTTGATAAGAGACAATTACCACGCATTGTTTACGGTGCAAGCCAAATTATTTCAGCTCTTTATTTCGAGGAAGTCATGGCGACGATAGTTTAACTACACCGGCTCAAAGTAAATTTAAAAAAGAGATAAAGAGATAAAGTGATCTTTATCTCTTTATCAGCAGGAATGCAGATGTTTGAAGCACACTGGGGGTTATGCACTGGGCCTTATGCTGTTGTTTTTTTTTGTCCACAACCCCTTTGCCATCCTCCCCCCCTTAACATGTTTGGGTCTAAAGATGGTCTAATACAAATTAAATTAAAGAAAGTCTGCACAGATAATCCTGGTGTGTTTCAGCTGCTGTGGCGGCGTGGGGTCAAGCCCGCAGCATCTGGCCCTCCTCGACACAGCAAGCCCACAAGCTGCTCCACTCTCTCTGGGAGCCGGAGCAGAGCAGCACCCCTACTGGCCCACTTAGGAGTGTGTGTGTACACATGTGGTTGGGCCCAGGATGTGGGAATGTAAAACAAGGGTGTGAGCCTGTCAACTCGCATGTAAAGTGTCTTGCTGCATATGTGGGTATATTTGTTTGTACAGTGGTAAAGGAGTGTAGGAAAGGGTGTTAAATAAGTGTTGCGATGCAGTGGGGAGGAGGTTTTGAAGCAAATTGCTAATTGAAAGTCTGAGGAAATGCATGCTTGAATTATCCCCATATCTATCTGCAGTCTCTCGTGTAACGCACGGCGGAACGGTGTGAGGGGACGTCATTGTTCTGTGGAGATAGCAGACTGTCAGCACCCTGATTAACATCTGCTCATCGGTCTACAGATGAGCCACTGATGTGTGGCGAGGTAAAGCGTTGCTCTAGATCCGATGCTGAAAGCTGCTGTAAAAGGCCATTTCAAATATTAGAAGCAGATGTGTCCAGTGTGGCTAAATCTGAGCGCTAACTACTCTTACAGTATTGCATCATGAATTGTGCTGATTGGGTCAAGCTTGTTATGATTACAGTGGACTTTTTATCCGCCCATCTGTCATTTAGGGCATCACAGGACCATCTAGCCACTACTACGTCTGTCGTCCAGCAGCATGTAGTAATGTGGAAAAGTGCAAAGGGACATAAACTGCAACAGGACGCATTTAGAGAAAAGGCAGGGGTTGGTTTTGCCCTTCTGTGCTTTTTTATTTATTTTTTTGCTAGAAAAGTAGATAAAAACATTGTAAACAATGTAGTTCGTAATAATGTTAGTAATAATACAAATACATTTAGATAAATATTATTAATTCAAATATTACCAGAGCATTTTTTTTATAAAAAGTTGTATAATAAATATAGTCATATGTTCAACATTCTTTTTCAGGTTTCAAATTTAGTTAAATAATGAAAGTTATTCTTCACAAAAAGTGAATGAACGTATTGTATTGTCAGTAGGCTTAAAAAAATATGAAACATCTTAAATGTACAAAATACATATTTTAAAGGTTAAAAAAAATACTCACCCCTATGTGCATTATTTTTATCTGTGGAACACAAAAGAAGATGGATGAGGACTAAGAAAAAACAAAGCTGTACAAACTTGAAAAATCCTTATGAAATGCAGTTTTAGATTGTTAGATACTGGAAAGATAGAGAAGCCAGAGTCTTTCAAAGCATCTAGACCATGTGCTAACTGCTAGACCGTACCTCTGGAGCCGGGATCCGAAGCCAAGAATGCGGTAAACATTGTTTGTTTGAATAAGTGGGGAAGGTTGGAAAGATTAGTCAAAGATGATGAAGTTTCGCCTGCACCCTACCGCACCGCTTCCTGTTTGTACATTGCATCACATTGCATCTCCATGCACTCCTTCTCATCTGTAAAGGATGTCAATAAGGAGATGTCAATAAGGAGGCTGGCTCAATCCATCTTAGAGAGGGGGAAGAGAGAGATGAAAAGACAGAGTGAGAAAGAGAAAGTGCACTTGAGGCAGAGACAGACAGGGAGTATATTCGGGGAGACTAAGAGTCTGTAATGAGTTGCTGCAAATTTCCATCCAGAGGAGGGGAAAAAAAGCCTGGAAAGATGCCTTTGTGCCTTGTCATTGTGAAGAGAGGTGCCATGCTTTCAGCGGGGGAGGCGAATGGGCTGAAAGTGTGTGTGGGGGGGAAACGGACGGTCTGTTAGACATCTCAGTACGCTGACAGATATTTGGGAGAACATACCCCGAGATACTATGTCATTATTTTGGATCAAAGTGTCAGGCGGGTATATGATTTACACTCATAACAAAAGCAGCATCAAGAATGGATGAGTCGGCACTCCCTGCTGGAGCCCAGTGCTGGATATTACACTGATGTAAAGGTGTTCACATCGCTCATCTCCATTCGCGCCCGCCGAATGAGTCTCTGTGTGTATTAGTGAGTGTGTCTGTGTGGGAGAGAGAAACAGAAAGATGCATGACTATGGTGTAAAATGGCTCAATGGTGCTCATCCTAAGCACTCACTCTCTTCATGTTCAACAGTGCAGCTAGAGTCCTTTGGCGTCTGTCTGTCTGTCGCAAACCACTAATTTAGCATTATTAAAAATTCTAGATGTTACAAACAATGCTGTTTAAGGAATTAAATTTAAAAGCTAAAGCTATATTCATTATTTAAAAATGACTTTATATTATTAATTTATGATAGATTTAAATTGATGAATCATTTACACAACCATTCAAATTTTTGGGGTCAGAAATCAACGCTTATCCTTGCGCATTCAGCAGGAATAAATCACATAAACTGTGACAGTAAGGCTTTCTATTCATAAAAGACTTAAAACAAATTTAAGTAGCTGTTTTGCAGTAAGAAAACAAAGACTCTACCTGAATAGCCTGTGTGTGTCACATCCATTTATCTGAAAGCTAGCGAACCAGCACAGGTTTGTACATACTGCTATTATCTTCTGTCACGATGACTCTCCTTTTCCATCCCAGGTGAGGCCAGGTGGACATAAGGAGCCGACTGAATGAAAGGAGTGAATGTCTTTTAGCCGAGGCATTTGAATTAGAATAACATCCCACAGGACTGACTTCTGCTAAATGTGGCCATTTGAGTTTCATTAGTTTCTATGGCTAAATTGTCCTTTGAAAATGCAATGTGATAGTCACGGCCCCCCACACACTACCACAATCACACACACACATACACTTTCTATTATGACCAGTCGGCTTCCTGTAAAACATCCAAGCAGATTGTGAATCTATGAAACGCACACACAGGCACACACTGCGGGTTGAGAAGGATATCGTAACGTCGAAAGAGCTATTTATAGTGGACAGAGTATCTGATGAATTCCCAAACACCACAGGCCAACAACAAACAACCCAAGTCTTCTTGTAAAAGAGAAATATCAAAGTACACACACACACAAAACAGTAGATCAGAAAGGAGTGTCACAGTAGGAATGTGGCCTTACATTAGCAAACAACACAAGTGTACGACCCTCCTTGCAGGCAGGTTATTTAAATCTTATCATCATGCTAAAAGCTGCGAGTTCTGACATATGATGACCGTATAAATTATTAACATAGTTGCTATTAAGTATGCATAATTAATCACACACAAAGTGAAAGAAGCTTATAGTCCTTAGTATATGTAGATTGAGTCTTTTACAGGATCAAACAGAAGGGCATTTTCTTTCTCGGTTAACGGTGCAGCTGTTGATATGGGAAATACCAGTTCCTGCTTTCATTGTTTATAAGAGCTTTGTGATTGTTTTCTTAAAGGAAATATATCTGCTGCAGTTCGCAGGAAAAGCAACTCTGAATGAATGAATGCGTATTGTGTTTACTCATTTGTAACACACTGTTTCGTCCCCACGGAACACTGCTTTAGTTTGTGGAATAATGCAAAGCCGGGTATACAGATGTAACCGCAGGATGTCGGCTTAAAAAAATTATTCCTTTACTTGTTTTTTCTGCAATTGTTTTTCGAAAAAACAAATACATTTGTATCAACTAAGTAAAAAAAAAAAATACAGCCAGTTTTTAAAGCTCCAAAAGTGTTTATCCTTGGAAATGGTTCCCTTTCATAATAAGATGGATTTGAAACAGGCCAAATTGAGTTGCATGTGAATTGACAGGTGATGAAGTGGAATGATCTCGAGGATATGGCAGCTTATTTGTCACATGGGCTCCCGTAGCGATTGATTCGTTATAATTTGTGTTTGTAGGTAGCCGGCCGCTATTAAACGTCAACAAGTCCTCATATTCATCACGGCTCCTGCCGAAGAGGCAGAAATAGAACACGTAATCTCATCCCGATGCCAGGGCGAGCCTAAGGCGCTCCTTCACCTCCCTTTATTCTGTCGAACCTCCCTGAGGGCTCACACAGTCTGGAAGAGAGGGGAGGGGGGGATCTATAATCTAGCAGATGGCAGAGGATCTATGGGAAATTCTATAATCAGGGGTTGGCAACCTAACTCCGGGCTGAGGAGAACCGTGTTTCTCTGAGCTGGGGAAGGAAGGATAAATCCACTCCTACCAGGTGCGGAGATGAAGCTGCGGTGGTACATTCCTGTCGTCATGTGTGTCATGCGGCTTAGAGATGCTGTAGATCCACCAAAGACATGGTGTGGTGAGAAGTAGGAGGCAGGAAAACAATGAAAATAAAAGAAAAGGAAGGCCTGCATGTCGCAGAAAGAAGAAAGGGAAAGTGCGTGATGTCTGTGAAGAGCGACTCCATGTTGAGATTGGCTTTCAGTGTGCCGGCGGGTGTGAGACTCCCCTGCTCCATTCATGCAATCAAACGGCACACACATAATTTCTCTGCAGCCTCACTGCAGCACTACATTTGTAGACATATAGACATCTCCTAAGCCTCCGTGGAAAATGCCACCCTTGCTACAGGCTCATTTATGCTCCTATCACTAAGCCCTGCTCAACAAAGCCTGTCTCCATTTTTTTTTTACGAGAAATAGCTATGCGCTACCTGCCTTTGCCTCATGATAACCTCTCCTCAGCTCCTTGTGGATGGAGGTAAATAAACAACAGGACTCGTTATGAGTACCGATTTCCTCCCAGCACTCTGGGGACTGTGTAAATAAGCCTTAAGATGACTGAAGATTTAGTTTCCAAATAACACCGAGCACCGAACTGCTATTAAAATGAGTAAATGGAATGGTTTTATTTTAATTGAGGTCCATCATATTGCTTTTCTTTTAGTTCATGTAATACATATTGCTTTTTACAAATTATTTGTATTTAGCCACAGCATTTGTATTCAGTGGAAGCGCAGTGAGAATATGCTTTTCCGCTTCTGACTGTGACATATTAGGAACATTTGTACTTTAGCGGAGTTAGATAGAAGAAAAGGAGACTCGATTGATCTTAAAAATGGTTTTCGTCCCCAACCACTTCCTAAAATGAAAAAAGAAAATGCTTCAAGCCTTAATTTAACTAGTTTTGTGTGCTGAAATCAGATTTAATAGGCATTTTATCTACGGTTGTGAAAACAAGGGTACAGTCTGATAATTATTAATTGCTGTTATAGCGTGTAGTTTGAATTACTGCATCATTTGAATGTGTAAATTCAAGTACGAGCTTATAATCTCAGAAGAGATCATACATAAATTGGAGTAGAGGTGTGACAAGTATGTTTTTTTCCCCATTCCTTTGCCACCTGAAGAACTCCTGCTCCACTCACTCGGTGCATCTGCTCCCCGTACAATGAATGCTCTCACATTCGGACTACAGAACCAATTGTCACGCTGAGAAGAAGGCAAATCAAATCTCACAGCGGCAACTTAGCGAGGAGATTGCTTTTCCTCTCCGCTGGCTGAAGTTGGAGGAGTTAGATGGGGAGGGTTGTTGGGGTTAGAGGCTGCGAGTTAGAGAGAAAGAGAGAGAGAAAATGAGGTTAGGGTCTCGTTTCCCGCCCCCTTTCCATTACTTTCCTCTCCGGCCCTTCCGCCTTCGTTCACAGAGCTCTTATGGTGTGATTTGGCCCACCGGACCCTCAAGTATGTGGGAAGAAACACAACAATAATTAAAGGGATAGGGTGACACCGGCCGCCAAACTGGGGCCGCTCGGATCATAACAACACATTGTAGAACCTGATTAAGTAGCCATTTGTGGCAGCTCGTCTGTAGTTTAAGCAGCCCTCATCTCCGAGCCTGAAACCCGACCTCTGTGCAAGAAATATTGATAGCCCTATGATTTGATGGCGGTCAGCGGTGTAGGCATACAGTACATTACTTTACAGGAAGATTGCCGCTAATGCATGGAAGCTCTCTGGCATAAAATACCTCTTAGGGCCAAGGGTGCCTCTTAAATGCCCTCTGGCCATCAACCTGAATTAATGAAAAACACAAAGCAGTGTTGCGCAATACAATTGATATCCCTTTTTGGGTAAGGCTTACTAATTATGTCTATCCATTAGTGAATCATCATCACACATCAATAGATGTTTTTGTTGTGGAATAATGGCACTTATCTATCACGTTCTTCAAAGAACATGTTGATATCTGCTGGAATACGGTACTGAAGCATGTTTCGTAATCTCCAGCAGTGAGATGTCTCTGTGGAACAGCAGCTGCATTTGCATAACTGAAGCTATTACTCCAATTAGCCCACTCTGATATAAGCAGAGAGATCAAAATGTCAACAGAAGGAAATCTGCTGAGATGACTGAGCCTGCATCATCGATAGCGACTCTTCTAATAAAAGGGTCAGCGATTCGCGCAGCATAACTGCATTTCAACAGGGCTCTCATTTGTTTTAAGGGTTGTGGCCGAGGAGAGCGAGAGCAAAGCTTCGTATGTGCAGATGTACAAAAGGACAGCCTGGAATTTCGCCCTCCCAACAGAGCTCCGAATTTTGCCGCTCAGAACCAATTATGGGCCGGCCACATGGAGGCAGATCATTTGGAAATTTGTATACTGTCTTTTTTAATGAAGCTTTCCTCTTGTTACTCAGTCCATTGCTGTTCATTAGTCTTTCTGTGGACGACCGTGGAGATGGAAAGGCTCTGTAAATGAGTTCTCACAGGGACTAAAGTAGAGCACAGGTGGCATAAAAAAACTAAATTCTCTGCATACATATATATTTATACACCTGCCCTGTTAAAGTACTGAAATAATTGCTCATGCCGATTACTTCAAGCTGGACAGGAACAACGAGGCAAATAACTACCTTGTGAGCTGCAACGAGAACAAACAAGAGTATGTTCCAAATTGAGGTCTGCTAATATAATGTTCATTAAAATGGCTTTTTACTAATTATCTCCTTGATTACAATGACTTAAGGTTTAATTAGAGCCATAGCAAACACCCACACAGGCAAGAGCATACACGCACACATACACACAAAAGAGAGCGTTAACCTCCAGTGGGTCCAGATTTCACCAGCCCAAAAATCTCAATTAGACGCCTGGTCAGCCGTCACTTGTAATTAAAATATTATCATGCGTGGTGGTAATTAGAGAGTGTGGAGGTGAGACGGTACGCAGCAGCTCATTGACTGGTGATGGAAGAAGGTCTAAGGTGGGCAGTGTTGGAAATCTTGAATGAGCATTACTATGCTGCAAACTAAGAAAGAATTTGTGAAAACTGTAAAAGTACGATTCAATAAAACCTTTTTAAAATTAATTACACTAACATGTCACTTTTAAGTGTTTGCGGTTGTTGACGTGAACATCTTGCACTGTAGGGATCTCCTAGCCACTGTTGATATACACAGATGGGCTCAAGTGTTTGAGATCATAGATCTTTATGCAGAGTTATTCCATCTGTGATTATGATAGCTTGTATCTCTCTCCCAGCAGCTAGTCTGAATGTCCCTGGCTGACGGCATAATCATTGGTCATGTTGCACTGTCTGCATTAACCTTCTTATCGTCTGGGTGACTGCTGTTGTCAAGGGGGCTGATGACTAGACATACCCCTGGAAGGAAGCCATTGACTTCTTTTTCTATCTCGATTTAGAATCAGCTGAAGTTGAAGCTGAGAGAGGAAGCAGGTTTCTCTGCATGGAAAATACCTGACTTTTGAATCTAACTAGCCAGTTAGATCACAAATTACAATTACAAAACTTAATAAACATAGGGAATAATATTTAATCATCATTATATGCACCAATAGAGCAATAGTCATTAACAGCAATAATTATTTACATAGATTTTGTTCACCAAATAACTATGAAAAATGCCATTTGGAGACCTTTTGACCATGCAGAATAATCATTGAGTTATAGAGTTCTAATTCAATTGAAAATTTGAACTGACTGATGGAAATAAATAGAACTTACCAAGGTTTTGACCATTGAATTAACATGTCAGTCTTAACGCTTAAGTCAAAAGACATTTCACAAAAGAAGATTGTGAAATTAGTCATGCTGTTTGCAAAACGTAATGGCCAAATATAAAGTGCATTAAAGTCCCTGCATAATTCATTATTTTGCTTAATTTCACAACACTATACATATACCACAAATATACAACCCAGTTCTACTGTGTATTTCTAGTTATTTATTCATTTATAAGACTCTGAAGTCTCTTTTTGTGGGTCAAAGAGTCATCGTATGCAGATCATTGAGGCCTTTTCATCTGCATTTGTGAAGTTGAAAAATCCCCTGGCATGCTCTTAATCTCCTTCCTCCGTTTATTTATTACTTTGATATGTTTATATTAGCATCCTCAAAAGTGGTGTGAGCAAAAGCAGTACTGGAAGAGAGAAAACTTTCTTCTCTAACCCCCAACCCCTCCCGTTTTCCCCTATCTGGCTTAATGACATTTTGAAGAGCGTGGTCTGACTAAGGATGGTTTTGTGGGTGGGGGGAGGCTGGAGGAGTGACGACAGGAGCAGACTCACTGCAGCAGAACAGGCCACATGTGCTTAGAAAGAGAATGGTAGAGTTTGCCTTTGAAAGCCCAGGCAGCTAACTAGTCTGTGTAAAATAACATTTCTATTGAAAGGCAATTACTGGGTACATTATTTTGGTTGCTGCATAATTAAATTCATTTTTGTTCTCTCTCTCTTTCTTTTTCTTTCTCTCTCTCTTTAATTCTGTCTCTTTCCCCCAGACGGAGAATTATTCCATTGACTCCAGTTATGTAAACAGCAGAGCACACCTAATTAAAAGGTATGTCTTTATAAAGCAATCAGATTATCTTATCTCACTCATTTTGATGCATTCTTAAAGCGGTCAGATCACACCTTTTTTTTTACTTTCTTTTTCTGTTTGATGCTGCTCACCATTTAATAAACACCCTGTTTGCATATCTAATGAGCTATAAAATTGATGTACTATATATTCTGCTTTCTCTTGGACAGACAAGATTTTTTTTATGTTTCAGGTTTCTGATCTTAGATATTTCCGAATGAGACGTTTTTGTATATTCTAGTCAATGGATAGACATATAGATATAGTGCAGTACATTAGTACAACAATCTCTTTAACTTACAAAAAAAAACGCATGACACTTTTAATTCAATTCAATTCAAGATTATTTGTATAGCGCTTTTTATGATACAATCGTTGCAAAGCAGCTTTAGAGGAAATTATTTTTCTACAATATATTTAGATATTGTAGAAACTTAATATATTTAACATATGGCAACATTTGGTTAATTCTGTATACTGTCTGAGGGTTGGCTTCCTCTGTAGTCCTCTGAGGAGATGCCATCATCTCCTCTCAGGTCTTTGGTCATCAAGGTTTGAATCCAGACTGAAGCTTGTGTAATTCCTAGTTACCACGGAATGTTAATCCCATGGCAGAAACAGAGAAACAAATAGAGACATAATTAGCCTCACTGTTTTTCCACCCAAGCTAAAGCATAATAATGTGTGTTTGATCAGATATAACTGCAGTACAAGATTATGAGATCCATTATGTGAATGCTTGGCTAAAGAGATGTCTTTAATCTAGATTTAAACAGAGAGAGTGTGTCTGAACCCCGAACGTTATCAGGAAGGCTATTCCAGAGTTTGGGAGCCAAATATGAAAAAGTTCTACCTCCTTTTGTGGACTTTGCTATCAGGTACTACCAAGAGTCCAGAGTTTTGCGACCTTAAGGTTCGAATGTAGCTTGACAGAATGTTAGTTAGGTACGCAGGAGCTAAACCATTTAGGGCCTTACAGGCAAGTAATAATATTTTGCAACTGATATGGAATAAGACAGCATTTGTCATAAAAAAAATACAGTTTTTGGCTCATAAGAGTTTGTACACGTACTGTAGGCAATAAATTAATACTCAACATGTTTATAAATGGCCAGTGTTAAGCTTTAATAATTCAGTATCATAAGTGATTAAGCACATCCTCATTGAGTAGTCCTCTTTTCTTCCCCAATATGAATAATTCCATCAAATCCCTGCAAAAACGTGTATACATATTACATGTTAGAGAATATTAAAGCTGTAGCCCAGAGCGGAGGCTTGGGCGGTTAATCTACATCCATGTGGATGTTAATCAGATAGCTAAATCTACAAGAATTTAAATCCCGGAATTCCAGAGGATTCTTCCTCAGTACACACAAGGAGGGCTTTGTAAGGCCACAGAGATAAGAAAAAGGTAACCTTATTTTGCATCGTGGAAGAAAATAGCAAGGACAATAGGTCCTTTGTACTGGCAGGACTTGGCCAGCATTCTTCAGTCCACCTAAAAGGAGGCTATTGACTGATACAGAGCATTGGCATGCAGACATCCCTAATGAAGGTCCTCGTCCGCCTGGGGCCCCGGCTGCTACAGATGTGTACCGGGACCGCAATGTCTCTATTACCTGGAGCAAAAAAAACATTCCAGTGTACCTCAGTACTGCATTTTTCAAACCAATTACAGCAATTTTATCTTCTGAAAAAAGTATTGCCTATGTTTACATAAACAAAGAGTATTCAAGTGTCGGCTGTGTGGCTCTGCGACACTACAAAAAAATCCCCTCCGGAGCCTGTGGGTGAACAGACTGGGACAGGTGCAATTAGACTGATAAAATCAGAGGCTGCACTCCCACCATAGCAGTGACATTGCTAGAATCCTTCTCTCTCTCTCTCCCTCCTTTCTTTCTCCTTAGATGAGGCTACAGAGATACTTTTGTCTATGTCAGTGTGTGTGTGTATGTGTATGCATGCGTTTCTGATCCTTGCTGTTGCTTCAGAGGCAGAATGTGTTCCACTGGGCTAGCTATCAAATTAAGGGAAATCAGGCTTGTGCACTGCAGCTGTCAATTGGCAGCTTTTTCCCTCCTCTCGCTCTTTTATGTCAGTAAATGAGGGTAAAGAGGGAAAGCACAATTTGCTCAAATTGTTACACCTCTACTTAAAAACTTCCAGAAATGTATGTGACCAAAATAAGTTCTGCTTAATAAGACAGTGACCTGATTGTTTTTCAGTAGTCAAATTTTGTGTCACATATACAAGACAATGTTATTAAAGAGTCTTGAATTTCTGAGTGCAAAATGAGAGTGCTTAAATTATGATAGAGTTGTAATTTTTGGGTGAACTATCCCTTTAATGTTTCAAGAACTTACAGATATACAAGACGGTTTGCTGACATAGTTTATATAAAATGAAGGAACTTTGACCACAGCAACACATAAGAGCTCTGCACAGCCATAGACTTATCACCCCTGATACTTTACACCACTATTTCAGAATGTGAGAAAAGCCACATCTTTTAAGCTTTACCATCTGTGCAGCTTAAGAGCTAAATAAAGGTAGCACTGGGTGAAGAGACTAAAATAATGATGAAACCAAAGTTGACAGTTAAATAACACCTCCCTTCTTTCTCTCTCGTTTTTTCTACTTTACCTGGCTATAGCACGTCAACATTCAAGGACATGGAAGGAAACAGTCTGAAGGACAGTGGCCACGAGGAGAGCGACCAAACCGACAGCGAACATGATGTTCAGAGAGGGCACTACGTCGACACAGCTGTCAACGACGCATTGAATATGACCGTACCGCCCAACAACTCACAGCTACCTGACCAAGGTAAGACAGACAGGTCTCGACTAGCAGAAAGCATCCAGAAAAAAAAGTATCAAGCAGGCAGAGTCTGCCTTGAGGCGCCTTGCTAATGCACAGGCAGCACTTCTCTTCCTGGCGTGTCTTTGATACGAGCCCGGGAACATTATTGACGGATGTGAGCCACGTCTACAGTCTGCTGCAACTCTTCACATCCAGACCTAAATGGCAGCAATCAGGCTGACAAAGGTTGAAGGTGGAAATCTACATA
Source organism: Gymnocypris eckloni scoliostomus (assembly GCA_027564155.1). NCBI lineage: Eukaryota > Metazoa > Chordata > Actinopteri > Cypriniformes > Cyprinidae > Gymnocypris > Gymnocypris eckloni. Next base: position 21,431,059 of record CM050426.1, read on the forward strand.
TCACGCAGTCTCCTCATGCATAATTCACGCGGATCATTTAGCAGGGAATTAATGTTGATGTTTCTTTTTTTTCGACTGCCGTTAAAGACATCCGGTATGTTGGCAGGAGTCAGTAGGAGGTCATGTTCACTCTCAGCTACTGCCACTCAACGCTACAAAGTTATAGAGCGACGAGTGGCAGCGCTACAGAGAATCAAAGCGTGGAGAAGACCAAAAGAGGGCTCCGAATGATTTTATTGCTCCGATTGTTTTGTGTTGTCATGCTCAATCAGCCTTTGATCTGTGTAATTTAGAACAATGGAACACCTCCAGCGGCCACTAATAGTCAATAGCGAGAACTCTATTCTTGTCGGACGGAAATTAGTCAACCAATTTTCTGAACTACAATGAGAGCTTGACATTTGTTGAATAGAAATAGAACAGAATAAAGAGCATTTCTGAGGGAGACGAGGTCATTAAAATCGGCAAGACGGTCTCTCAGATTGGAGTTTAAAGAATGTGAGGCATTGTGGCTTGCCTGCGATGTGCAAAATCAAGCCTGGCTGCGTCTGACTCATAGTACTGCTTACAGATCTCAGTGTCCTGCTTGGGGAAGAAGAGCCTAATAAGAAAGCTAAGGAAGAGAAAAGACAAGACTAATACTAATAATTTAGCTTGTTCCTGCTCATTGTGTTTTTTCCCCTCTGTAAAGCAGGAGCTTGAATTATGTAGAATTGGCAGATGAACCAATTAAGATCTCATTTGGTCAAGATCGTGTACTCTATGGCTAATTCCAGCAGACTAATTAGCCCGTTTGTTCTCCAGATGAATCGCAAGATGTATGGCTACCTGGCAACCGGAGAGGAGGAAACTTCCTCCCATTTACATGCACATTTACATTTTATATGTAAATGCGTCAGATGCATCAGCAGATTTGTTTGAGCGTCGTTAGGCTTGCCATGGTGTCCGCGTGTTGTCTGAGCAATGGAAACCGCTGAGAGGAATTACAAGCCTCTGGGTTTCCATGATGGAGATCTCTCTGCTTTTTTTTCCACTGCCAACTTCCTGTCAGTGTATAATGAACAATGTTTAGTGAGTCTCATGACTACAGTTTAAGCTGTTGTAGACGTCTCTTTGTAAGAGAAATGCATATATAGGACTCATAAAATGCACTCTGACAAATCCTCCAGCTCGGCACTCACATAATTAGACAGAATTAGAAAAATGTACACAGAGAATGTTACAAGTAGATGATGCCTTTCCAGGTCAGCCATTTTATCATTAGCAAAGCTCTTATCTGCTCATGAGCAAGCAAACATTGAAAATAAAGGATAGCAGATAAGCAAAATGAGCAAGCACTTCAACGTCGCTGTCATCAGTTTTAACCAAAGCCATTAGACGGTGACAAGTATCAGATACTAATGTCATTTAGAGGCATGTCTTCTATCATATTATTCTGCAGCAGCTACAGGCCCTTTGTCCCCAATGAAATGCAGTGCAGTGAACGTACGGCTCTCGTTTTAATGCTTTAAATGTCTTTAGCTACATATGTGCCAAAGCCTGTTGAAAATATGAAATGAACCGACCATTGTCCTTACATATCCAGAAATGTGACCCTGGACCACAAAACCAGTCTTAAGTCGCTGGTGTATATTTGTAGCAATAGCCAAAAATACATTGTATGGGTCAAAATGATTGATTTTCCTTTTATGCCAAAACTTATTAGGACATTAAGTAAAGATCATGTTCCATTAAGATATTTTATATATTTTCTACTGTAAATGTATACAAATTTAATTTTTGATTAATAATATACATGGCTAAGACCTTCATTTGGACAACTTTAAAGGCGATTTTCTCAATATTTAGATTTTTTTGCACCCTCAGATTCCAGATATTCAAATAGTTGTATCTCGGCCAAAACAAACCATACATCAATGAAAGCTTATTTATTTATTATAAAATGTACCTTTATGACTGGTTGTGTTGTCCAAGGCCACAAATATTATGGAATTCATCCTTCATTTCAATCTCTGTGGTCTTGTAAAGTGTGACTGTCCCCAAAAAATGTCCCAGCCATTTTCTCTGCAAGGTAATTGATTTTTAACAATAACTTTTTAAACCTTCAAAGACAGACCTATCGATAGCTATGAGGTATTTAATCAATGGTATATGCTTTTGTCGAATTCATTAGCCTATATTATTTTATTATATCCTACATTATCTCAAAGTTTACAGTGTTGTGATTCATCTTGTAGCTGCTCGGTTTGGTTCATGGCTTATAATGCCGCTGAAAAAGCAGGTGGGCGATGATGTACTTTAATAAGTTGCTTGCTGACTCACTGACTGAATTGGCCCAAAACACAATACCCAGGATGAGAATTTCAATCCCAGGACGAGACTGAGAAGCCTCAGTTAGACCGTTTGCTGAACATTCTGATAGAACCTCCAGTGTTTGGCAATGCTTTTAACCATATTATTTGGGTATAAAGTGCTACACTAGAGTCTGGTGTTAGTGTAATACATTTAGACAATCACAGAATCACTGAAAACCAATATGAGGCAGAATTACCAGATAGAAAATAGACACATTCATTCACCAGGACACTGAGGCATATCGGTTGTAGTGAGAATGCCTCTGATCTACCGTTTTACTTTTCTAGTACTGTGAAACAAGTTTAAACTGCAATTGCCAAAGGACACAAACAGAGACTCTGGATATAAAGACTCTTCTTTGTTGCCCCATTTTGCTTTTGTTTTCATGTTTTTTTTTCACCCTCATTCTTCCTGGAAACAAACAGAGGCAGGAAGTTGAGGGATGGCAAGCTCCCTCCCGTCTCGTTCCCCAGGCTCCCGAGCAGTGTAAATGTTTATGATTCACGCAGCTCTTTTAAAAGGTAACGTTTGCACCAGGGACACAGTGTTACCTCCGATTTAAAATGGCTCCTCCTCAATTTCTTTCCATTGTGAGATGGAGTGTGAGAACGGGGGAAAAAGCCCTCTTAGGACTGTAGTCTCTTAATACACAATACACAAACACTTCCTCACGGGTGCTTCCTTCATAGCCCTTTATTCTATTACCATGATCTATGTCTGTTTCCTGCAGTTTGTGCTCCTTTTCTTTCAAGAATACGGCAATTTATGATAGCTTCTATGGCACGAAACATTGCACTTATCGGTAGATGGCGTGTCCTTGACAGGAAATCGTGGGAGATGGTGTTAATGCTACTGTAGCAGGCCCGTGGTGGTCAAGAGCCAAGACTAACGATTTCATTGGGGCATACATACGCTGCTCAGTGAAACGGTGATGAATGTGTTACAGTGTGGACGTCACTGACTGAACCATTCCCTCTGTGTTTAAAGCCTCCCTGCGTTGAATTATACATCAGTTTACTAGCAAAAGACTCTTGAGAATGATGGTACCTGATATAAATAACATACAACAAGAAAAATACTTGTGCGTTTACTTTCCGCATCCCTTCAAGTGCATTTACAGGCCTAAACCAATCTCTGAATCTCAAGGACCGACTGCTGATTTTGTTTGCTTTAGGCCGGAGGTCTGGTTGAAGGCTATTTGTAGAGTTCCCAGTCCCACCAGACAAAATGACTGTCACCATTAAGCTCTTCTCCTCCTCCATTTTTCCCTCCCCAAGGAGATTGAGGAGCTTTGGCAGCTCAATTTGCAGCTGCTGAGTTCCAGCATGTTCCACTCAGAGTGTCCCCGACCCCGGGAGTCTTTTATTCATCAATTCCTCTGTCCCCGTGGGCTTGTATCTCCTCCCATGCCCCAGGATTTCACACTCCCTCCACAACCCAGTGGCCCATCAGCAGACTCCGGCTTCTAATTGATTTTGATGAAATTGATAAAAGAGTTTCCCTTTTTGTCTCCATTACCCCCCATGGACCCCCACCTACTCCAAACCCCTCCCCCTCAGTCACCCTCTCATTTTCTGGAATCCGCTATTAGCAAGATCTGTATACGTGCCTGTATTGCTCAACTTCCCAGCCATTTTTTTTCTCATATCAAAGGAATTGACAAGTATAAATAACAGTTTTTGGTCTACTGTCTCAGCCTAAACTTTTAGGTGAACATTCTTTCGATTTTTTGCTTTTGCGTGGGGGCCTCTGATCGCCTAATGCAAATGCTGACAGATGTCAAAATGAAGACAGGAACAGAGAAAGACAGAGAGAGGACTCAGAGTCAGGGAAGCAGGGTGCAGAGAGCAGGTGAAAAGATGTCTTTGACAGTTGAGTGCGGTTTTCGCTCGACTCTGAACGGAACTGCAGCCTCAAGGGTGCATCGTGACAGCTGACTTCCCCTAAAAAACTAATATTAACATTTGACTGAATCATACATTAAAGGCTCACTGAATACCTGTCTATTATGAAACACGCACATATATTTAAAAAAATCTATATTATTGGGATTGTGGCTATTGGTGGAATTAAGAATGTTTGTGAGAAGAAAGAGTTTTGAAGGATGAGTTGAAAAATGTGAATCACAATAATTAAACAATTTCAATGAAAAAATGCTGTTGACAAAAACATTACACAAAATAACACTGTATTAACAATTCACTGTCAAAAAAATCTAGAAGCAATATTATTGTTTCAAATAATCCAATATTACATTTAAATGTAAATAAACATAAAATGTTTGAATATCTGGTTTATTTTCCATTTGTTGTTTTCAGTTACTACAATTAAAGGACAAAGACTAAAAACAAGAAAGAAAGAAAAATAATAATAAAAAATAACACTGGCTGTATGTGATGTATTCTTGTCTTAAAATAAACAAGCTAGGCAGAGCACAATGGATTTGAACAGAATGTGTATATTGGCCAGGTCCATATGTGTAAAATAGACTAGCAATTAAAAATAGCACAGACAGAGTGCCTGTGTGAACGTCCCCTTAAACATGCTGTTTATTTCCCTGCATTGATGCATTTTTCTCTCTATAACATGTCAGAGTATTACTGCAAAGTGTTGGAGCTTAGCTTTGCAGCGGCTACCTTCACAAAAGTGTGCAAAAATGAGGAAATTAATCGTGTTTTTATTCAGAGCTTTCACAACATACTGTGGCAGGTAGGCCTTGAGGTCGTTCTCGCCTGCCTTCCTCTCAAAAACATAAAAACATCTCATACAATCACATAACTCTGAATAGCACTGCTCTGTCTTGAACCCCCGGTCTCCAAAACCCTTCATCTGAAGACTCAGAATGGGGTTTAATCAGCTCAAGAGGGGGCTTCTTATCTTTCTGCACTTTATATGGGTAGCTTATTGAACATATCAGAGGGGGAAAAAAGGAGCGGTTCATTATTTCTAGGGTTGGCAATGAGGCTGATGTATCTCATTGCGAACCCTCGGTTGACAGCTCATTTTCTAGACAATCCTGGCTTTGATTCACAGAAAGTGAGAGAGCGGAACGGTGAGGAAAAGAGGGCTCAGGATTCCATTGCTTATTCAGGACCAACGCTTGTGGCTGTGTGTTAATAATCTCCTCAGAAAACAGGCGGAATCCCAATTGTTTGTTGAACACGTATGTAACTTGGTGCAATTCTGTGCAGATAGGAATGCTGGGAGATTGGCCTTGTGCTCAACATAGAGGAGAAGATTAAGGCAAGTTAATGTGCTGTTTGATAGTCAACCGCTGCTCTTCAATCTCAAGTCAATTTGGGAGACAGAAGGGAAGGAGAAATGAAAAAGCATGCATCTAAGGGTTAATGAAAGAGAGATTGTAAAAAGGGAAAAGCATTGAGTGAGGGTTATAGCCGGAGAGACGGATAGGTCAGCTGAAACGCGGCGCCACGCCGTCTGCAGCAGGCCAAATTGCCTCTATCCTGATTTATCTGTGTTTTTGGTCAGTTGTCTTTAACTACCCTGGATTTCTTGTCCACCCACCTTTCATCCTCATCTGCTCCGCACCCTCCTGGCCCTTCCTGACTTGTGGTCCTCGTCCAAACACACATTATTTTCTCTCTCTCGCACTCATGAAACTCCACAGGTAACAAAGCCCAGGAGCAAAGCATCCTCTAGGGTGCAGAAGATAAAATGAGGCTAACCACACCGCATCCCCAGCTGTGCTCTAACTGGAACATAACTAATAGTGAGGTGAGACAAAGTCCATCCCAGTGGAGGGCTCTTGCACCCTCTCCATGTGTAATGGGCTCATTGTAACAACTGCTACCGGGGATCCTAGGTCTCCAAGTAAGCATTTCTTGTATCCCTGCCCCAGATTCTTCTACCCAGGTGGAGCAGAGCATTGCTCAACAATTAAGATGGGCTGCTGATCAGTGCGAGAGATTTCTGGGCCAGCTGACAAAATTGTCACTTGCCTTTTTGGATAAGTGCTGCCCTGCCACTGAGAAGTTTACATTCACTGATTGTTTACATCTATCTTTATGCCTTGGAAATGTAAACATTTGGTTTTTACATTTTGTAAAACATTTATTCTGCACTGTAAACATTTATTCTGCACTGTTGGAAATTATGCTATGGAAGCCCTTTTTCACAGTGTAAGAAAACATTTATTTGGTAAGCCAAAATTATCATTTTGAAGTCGAAATTATGAGATACAGCACAATAATGATAAATCATAATTATGAAAAAGTCAGAAATATGAATCAAAATTGAGACAAGACAGTTTTGGCAAAAGATGATTATGACAAAAAAGTCAGCATTATGAATTTGTCATAATTTACACTTATAATTTCGCCTTTTCATCTCATAATTGACTTATGATATTTAGTTTTGATTTATCAAACCATGATTTTATTTTATTCCATATTCAAGTGGTGGAAATGAGCTTCAATATTCAGCTGATATGTCGTCAAGATAATGTCATCTATAGGTTGCTAACACAGATTTTGGTTTTGTCAAATTTCGTTCTTAATATTTTTATTTCATCCCATAATTTCCAGCAAAAGTGTTTATTGACTTATACAATGACACTGTAGACTTATCCAGGTTGTTGCAAATTTTCAAAAAATTCAAAAGTCAGTGGAAATATTTTCAGGGCCAGCAGAAGATAAATAATACAAAATAAATATTTATATACATATATTATTTATAATTGTTTTAGCCGTGTCACATAAATTGCAGATCACACACAGAGAACTAGGACATTTATCCAATCAGCAAAATCTATCTCATCAGTGCCGATGCTGAGCTTAACCAGACCTTCATCCTCACATGCAACCGCTCTCTGTTTAACGGGGATTGGTTTGGAATTTGTGGCGAGTGCTGCCAAAAAAGTGAGCTGCGATCGGTGGGCAGGCGGTTTAATTGATGTAGGATGAGAGATCCCTGCTGGCATGAAGCCCACAGCACCCACAGCAAGCCCCACTGAACTCCATTAACTCCCATTAGAATATCTCAGCTCGCTTCACTAAATTTCGACATTCCTGATCCACGCTTATGAACAAAACTACATGCGTGTTCACAAAAATGCACACTGATTAAAAGAGCGGACTGCACTCACAAAACACACCTACGCTTATACAAACACGATTATCTGCTGCACACCTTATTTACTTTAGCAAATGTCAATTGTGTATTGCATTTTGTTTCTTGGATCGCTGGGGTTCGCTCACTCAAAGAAAGATTACGAATAAACTCTGCAGCGGTGAAAGAAAAAAAAATCAGCTGTCTTCTGACAAGTACATTGTAACCGCCAGTTTTCTGTCCAGAATACAAAGAGACATTTATCACTGCAGCTGGGTAGAAAAAAGAGAGGGGGGTGTGAGTGAACGAGAGAAAGACAAAAAAGAAGAGAAAAAAGATAGAGCGAAAATACAAGGGAGAACCGGCTGCTCTGTCACTGCGGCAGTGCGAGAATTTCTCTTTTAACCCCCTTTATAATAATGCAGCATGCATCTGAGTGCAGAGAAGCTCTACGCCATTCCCTTTCCCAGCTATATCTCCAGTTTTGTCTTCATTCAGCCCATTATGGCATTCCATTTCTCCCGTATTACGACTCTTCCCGAATCGTAACAGTAAAATTACGCCTACTGCTCATCAGAGGTAATTACAGCCATTGCGAAAAGGTTAAAACCCTGGGCAGCTGGCCTTTCTGTATCCTGCCACTCTGATGTATATTCATTAGCCCTGGTGTAAACATGAAATGATGGGCTGAAATGCATACGCACACGTACCATCAAACAGCCAACGACCGACAGAGTTCACAGGCATGCCTTCATCTCCTCACCCCTTCATCCTTCTGTCCTCACTGCATCCTCCCTCAGCCCATTGCAGATGATCTCAGTGGGTTAAAATTCAGTTTAGTTTCCTCATGCATAGAACTGACTTCAGCTGGGCAGATTATCAGCTATTGATGAAAGATTAAAGACAGGAACTGGTGAGTGAGATCAGTTACTGCCACAAACCCTGGGAGCTTCCCCACCTTGCCCAAAGGGTTCATCTCTGTATAAAGTCAGCTTCACAACGTGGAAAACCTCAGCAAACCTTTTACGTGCAAATACCCTCCTTTTTTCCGTTCAAAGCGGTCAGCTCTCCCCAGAGCTTTAGCAGCGTTTTCCTCAGAGGAAAAAAATGTGGTATGCATTCTGAGTGTGCCACTGCAACAGACTTTGTTTTCCTCCATGCCTCCTCTATGGTCTGATTTCAAGGCTTCCAAAAAGTGGAGATTGAACTCAATCACTCTATCCTCTGGGTAGCCAATTAACCTTCACGGTTTTAGGGCTCTTGCCCCCAACCCCTTAAAAAGGCGGATAAAAACTAATGGGGGAGGCTGGCTGTTAAGTTTAATAGGAGACAAGGAGGCCTCAAAATGGGTTTTTTAATGATGCTCCCCTGCTCTCGTGCACTATCCATTAAAGAGTAGGCTGGAATGGGCTGCTGCACTGCAAGACTGGAGATCAACACAATCAACTGGGCTACACATCGCAGCAGGGACTCAAACCCTTTTTTTCTCCCCATGTTAAAAGATAGTATGCAATCTTATCCATTATTTCTGTCAAATTAACATCACAAAGTTCTAATATGTCTCCATCCTAATCTGAGCTGTCACTTACATGATCCTCACTGGTGATAGATTTCTTATTTAATCTCAGGATCATTAGCTCCCATGCCAAGCTCCTTTCGTAGGCTTCACTCCTGATCCTGAAGAATGCTACCCTGTTGTGAAATACAAAAAAACTGAATTAACAAAAAATTAATAATGGGAACTGACTTCGTTCTTTAAGTTTGAGGTGGGTTAGATGATGGTTTTTAAAAAAGTATGCTATGCTCACCAATGCTGCATTTATTTGAGCATTATCACAGTACGAACAGTAATAGTGAGAAATATTATTTCAGTTTTGTTTTCTATTTTCTTGATGACAAAGCTGAATTTTCAGCAGCCATTATTCCAGTGTTTAGTGTCACATGATTCTTAAGAAATCATTCTAAAATGCTGATTTGATGATCATGAAACCTTTATTATTAATATCAAGTGTTGTAAATATGAATATGTTTTGTGAAAACCTTGATACATTTTATAGAATTCTTTAATAAATACAAAGTTTTAAAAACCCAATCTCACTGACCCCACATTTTTTGAGAAAAAACTGAAAAAGTGGTTCAGAAAAGTAGTTCTGCTAGCATCACTTGTTTGCAGACAAATATTATATTATTCTTGAACAAAATTCATATCTTTTTAAGTGTGATTCAAGTGCCCTAATACTTTCTGCAGCCACGTTTTATAACATAAATCCAATCGGCTCGCCCCTGCAGTCCAGCACCGCCCCAGTTGAGCTGGAATTGTGAAAGAGCACAAGAGATGACTGGGGACCATCAGTAGGGCTTCTTAAGACGAGTGCTTTCTCTGTACTCTGTCTTATTCTTCTGTCATGGATAAGGGCATTTAATGTCACGGCCCTGCATGTGGCCAGGAGTGGGCACCAGGGAAATCCAATTAACTTCAGCCACAGCAACACTGCCCACATTGTGCCTTTCGCAATCCCACCCACCCCTCTGGCACAACCGGGTGCCTTCCATCGCCAATGACCCACTAACTTCCTTTGACTCAACTCAAGTCTGACATTCGTCTATGCTGTTTTTCTTCTTGTTTGTGATCTCAGGGTTTTCCCTGAGGAATACGCCCCACTGCTGAGTTTCTGCTCACGGCATGACTCATGCTTTCTTTAAGGTAAGCTTTCGCAGTATATAGATGAGCAATCACATATGTCCCCTTCCCCACCGCCTAGCTGCAATTCAAGGCAAGGTCTGCTGCCATTTCAGCTGCAGTGCCGCTCCGCCTGTCAATTGTGCTCAGTGCTACACCGCGATTTGCGATGGCTGGCAAGAGCTGCTGTTTTTAGGCATGTGGAGACTATTGAAATACTAATAAAAAGGGAGACTGTCAGTGTCCATAGGGATGTGAAAACAAATCGGGGTGTGGCGTCCCTGGTGAGAGGCCAGACGGTTACCGACTTGCATGGCTATAGTGCACCTATAAGCATCTGGTGAGCCAGCAGGGCTCCTCCTATTGGCTGCCAGCTCCTGTCATGCCGGGCAGTGACGATATGATGGGAGGTGCTTCTTCAATTACAGGTAGCACTTTTCCAACCGTCTTTATATGCGAAGGTAAATCAACAAATAAAGATGAATGGGACGCTAACAAGCAGTCAGACTGCATACAGTCTTCATGAAAAGATAGAATATGAAAGAAGGAGATTGGCAGAAGGGGCACGTGGGAAATAATGAGAGAGTTGTTTAAAAGGAAGTAGAAGAAAGACCCAGACATAGGCATGAAGAAGAGAGTAAAAGACAGAAGAGAAAGACAAAAGAATGAAAGAAAGTGAATGAGATAGGCCAGCTTGAAAAGCAAGATAAAACGGAATATAAAACGCATAGCCAAGACTGACACAGTGAACATGTCTGAATAAGAAGGCACACTGCATTAATTATGTAACAGAGCCTATGCAAGCAGGCCGCTTGCACGGGTTTCACAGGGAATGACAGTCTGGAGATATTAGTATTCGACTGATGCATTTGGGCCCAGCTGTTGAAGAGAAGACACATTGATTTTAGGCATTCAGGTTGCATTGTGTCCAGGTGCGTTTGTGTCAGTCTTAGCCTGACACGAACAGGGCATCGGCTTTATTCCCACTGAATAAAACAAGATGCTTAAAAACAACCTAAAATCATTTCAATAGCACAATGGGAGGAAGATGAAGCAATAGCAGTCTGTGGGAGAGGAAGATAACTCTTTTTGGGCTTTAAATAGCCACTTCTGCTTTGGTCAGTCCGTGAATCATTTATCTTTTGATGATGTATATATGATATATACATTAATATATAACATGTCTTATTGTATACACTACCGTTCAAAAGTTTGGGGTTAGAAAGATACTTTAACATTTTTATTCAGCAAGGACGCATTAAATTAATCAAAAGTGACAGTGGAGACATTTACGTTACTTTTTTTACAAGTTTAAACATGTTGAAATAAAAATCAGTTATTTTAAATTGTAATAATCTTTTATATTTGTCTTTTATCTTTGTCTAAACTCAAATTGTATGCAAGCATTAATTGAATAAAATAACTTAAAAGAAGGAAGGTCAAGAGACACAAAGTAAACAGAAGAAGAACTACATTCATCCACCCACAAATCTATTTTTGCCACCCCTGCCCTGAAGCCAGTTACATTCTCTAGGCGGGATGCTTTATGAATAGCAAATAAAGCCCTAATAGAAGAATATCTCATAAGCTTGCTTCAAGTAAAGAGACCGGCCTGCAGATTTTAGAGGGGTTCACTGACTTCGGCAATGTGCTTCTTGCAGATGATTTAATTCACTGCAGCCAGTGAGTTTGCGTCCTCCGTTCCACTCTCCCCTCCCCACCCATCCAAACCCTCAACCCCCAAAGCCCAGCCCGTCCCCTTACAGATGTAATTTACTGTCTGCTTTGTCCCTCTCGCTCTTCTCAGACTCAAGGGTCTCTGAGTAAATTAGCTACATTGCTCGGTCAAGCTTAAACACAGAATGCAGCATTTGTAAGAGTATTTAAAGATGTCCTCTACAAACCAATCCTTTTGGAAAATAAGAGCTGGGTATTGCGACTGGCTGCCTTGTTGTGCGTGTCTCGGTGGGTGCCATATCTTTGAGTCGGGTTAATTTTGGGGTCGCCATTATCGAGAACTTGGTGGCTGAGTACCACTACAATGCCTTCTCTGTACTTGTCCAGAACTAATGAGCTAATCTGTAATTTCCAAGCCCACAGACATAAAATCCTGTTTTCTGTCAAATGTTTCCCCATGTTTTATATCAGGGCCCTCTAAGAGGTCGCTTGACCCTGTGTTAACATGCTATCTACTTCTCAAGCCATGACACTATTCAGTGGAGAGCTCTAATGGTGCAGTGGCACGACAACAGGGAGATGACGTCGGTCTCTGGTCTTCCTTAAGAGACTCTAAACCTTTAGCTCAGTTCAGCTCCACATAGTGGCTCTGAAGCTTTGGCTTTCTATATAATAAAGAGCAGAAATATTGCGGAAGTTACTATGGAAAGCATTCATCCTTCATAATCAACCTTTTCATTTCAATGGTTAAATTAAATCACTGCAGACAGTCATGACTAAACTATGCTTAAAATGCCTTATGCACAAAATGGCTCCATATCACATGCTAATACTTTCCGCTTTAAAATTTTCTCATGCAAATCGGTAGCTTGAAAATGTAATTCAGTAGCTGTTAAAGTGTTAATAAGCATATAGTATAATATAATAGTATAATATAGTACAATAGTATAATATATATATATATACTATTTATTAATTATTCTTCTGAAAATATATAGCTTGCTTTATTATATTATATTAAGGAATTTAATAATATATTTAAAGTAATATTTTATATTATTTTAATTTTAGGAAGGGGGTCTCTTGAATGCAGATCATAATATTTGGCGGTCTATGGTATCAAAATGCTTGAAATCCCCTGACCGAATTCATAGTAAATGTTGGCAAGCAATGAATTACAACATAGCTTTATATAAAATGCATTTGTAACAATTATTCCGTAATGCTGTTGTAAACAAATAATACTAAAGCGTCTCTCACCATAAAGTAAAGAAATAGATTCTACCTATGTGAAGCACATGCTCAGCTCATTACCACAACATCAAGCAGTCCATTTGCTAGCCTCCACCCTCCTCTTCCCCAACATAAGCAGCTAATTCTTGCTTCAAAGTGATTCATAATACAGCATCACAATGTTATTTTCCCTCATGCAGTTACATAGCTGTTAAGCAGATACTGTTTGTACCAATCTACGGCTACCACATTGTTTGTCAGCACCAGTTTATAAATTCATTCTTAAACTAGGACCAGCCACAGATGGGGTGGGAGGAAAGGCTGGGAGACATATTTTGGAGCTGTGGCACTAATTCACACAAAGGCAGCGGTCGAAAAAGAAAGGTGCGGTGGTAAACCACAGATATAAGTTGAGCTGTCAGTGTGCGTTTGAGACTAAAGGACTGCAGATGGCTTCACTGAGGAGACTGGCTGCCAGACACACTTACCAGAGCAGGACAGACCAGACCCTGATTTACTTCCTGATAAATTGACTGGTACTAATGTTAAGACAGAGAAGCAGGCACAGGGAACCCTTGATTTGCCATCCGTGAGACAGCACTTAACAAGTCTAAGCAGCGAGCATAATATCCTCAATAATTAATATCCGAGCCAAAGGAAGACGGAGGACGTCAAGGTCACTTTCCTGAAAGAGTCACAGAATTGAGGGGAGAAGACAAAGAGAAGCAGATGTACAGGGGTAAGACAGAAACAGACACATTTTCTGAATGGTTTGAAAGAGGGAGGGAGAAAAAAAAGAGTAAGACAGGGAGCGAGCAGATGGAGTGAGAATGCTGGAGAGCTGCTCTAGATGGCAAGGTCTCTGCACTGAGTGCCGTCTTCGTGGCTCAGTGACGCATCATCCTCCACTGTTTGTAAAAACAAGACCATCACACTCCATCTTGTGGTCCCGCAGGGCTGAGGGCTCGCAGCTGATTTATGGTGCACAGACTGAATTGCCTGGCTGGGATGACAGCAGCACTTGGACTCTCCCTCGTGGGAAGCCCCCAGCGTCTGCCTGGCTTGTCGGAGCCTGTGCATGGCAGCTTGCGATAGTGTTAGAGTGGAGACAAGGTTCCCAACATGACCCCCATCCTGGACCGACGTGCTGCAAAGCCACCCAGGACCTCCGGGGCACTTCTTCTTCCTGCAATGAATGAGATGAACGATGCTTGCAAAACATTTATTCAAATCTTATATATACAAATAAACCTGGCATACGGTTTAATGGTTCATCTATTACAAAGATTAGGCAAGCAGCAAGGTCCAGCGATAATAACTAAATAATAAGATAGATAGATAGAGAGAGAGAGAGAGAGAGAGAGAGAGAGAGAGAGAGAGAGAGAGAGAGAGAGAGAGAGAGAGAGAGAGAGAGAGATAGATAGATAGATATAGATTGAAAATAAATAAATAAAGTGAGCACTAAACTGATGTCTGGCCTCTCACTCCAGCATATTATTTCTCACAGGAGCTGGCTGCAGCTGTATTGTTTCATCAGTCTGCACGGAACAACAATAGAGAGAGACAAACAAGAAGAAAAATGTGTTTTTTGAGGCAGAATGTGTCTAAATATGATTTATACAATCTTTATGCTCAAAACCACATCAAAACAAGTTCACGTTTAATATAGTTAATCTTTAAACCGATGCCTCATTTTGTAGCTCAGAAGGGTTTGATTTATTAGGAACGTCTTGCTTGTTTCTTCGGATGTTTCACCTTGTTCCTCAAAGAAATGACGTTCTTTCCCTGAGCCCGTAAATCCAAAGTGACTGAATAGTGTCACTGTGAAAACTGCAGGGCCCCGTGGTTGCAATTACATCCCCAGTCGCAGAGTATGTTTGAGAGGATGTGAGTATGCCCATTCTCCCTCATATACTCTCTGAGCCCAAACCTATTTAAACAGGTACATTAGCGGCATTTTCTCTGGCCCTCTCCCGCATTACAACACTGCAGACCGCCAGCACTCGTGCCCGTATTTTTAGAGAGAAAAGAAAGTGTGTTTTCTAAGGAGGAGCATAATAGCTTCCAAACAAGATGAAAGTCTGGCAGTAACACAAAAGATGTTCAGAATTTTTTTTTCAAATTAAAAGCCATTCCTTTTGTTTGGGGTATGCAACAGTCAGCCCACCCACAAATTGAGCTCATTTAGCCATATTTCTGATAACAGTCATTTTTTATTAATTAAAACCCCACTTTACGGAGCAGCGTTGTACAAAATTTAGAGTTCATGAAAGCTGACAGGAAGAGAAACATACCGAGTTTCTGCTTTCCAAAGAAATGTAACAAAGGCAATGAATTCTTGGAAATCGAAGTGTTCCGTCTTTCCACTCTATCTATCCAAAAAATTCTAGTTAGAAATTTAGTTATTTTTTTTATTCATTTCAGTTTTCATTTAAATTCCATTAAGATTAAAATTCTGTATCCTGTTTGCTACATCATTTGGAATTCAGGAAGTGAATTGGAATTATCAATTCAGTTCTGAATGGAGCACAACCCTGTTATGGCTATGTAATATTTTACCTGCCATGTCTACCTTCAAACCGGAGCTAAATAAACAACCTAAGGTTCATTCTCTGCCTCATTAGGGTGCAGATCTGATTGGGCTCCTCTCTCATGAAGTAAACTGATGCTGTTCTGCTGCAATCTGACAGCAGTGGTGGGTTTTTACAAAGAGAGCCTTTTGCATCACAAGTGGCACTATTCATTATTCTTCAGCCTTGCAAAATGTAGATTGCGGTACACATATTTAAAACTTGTGCATTCTTTCATCCTTTTGGTGCAAAAATTAAACCCCGATATTTCCAATATGTCAGCACTGCTGTGGGACTTTCATCCCTGTGACATTTTTTCCTAAACTCTGCGCTTTACTTACAAATGTGGAAGAGTGAGAAAACATTGAAGCTTCCGCCTCCAGCCAAAGCCAAGACCATAATTAGTAGGCTTTAAATCCTAGGCAGCAAATGCTCCCTCTGACATAGTGCTCTGGACTGTATTTTAAGTATTTTTCCGGAACTGATTGGCAAGCGTATTTTCCTGATGACTTTCAATAGACATTCTCCGTAGGAGGGCCGTCTGCCTTTCACTGCTCTCTTCTGCACAACTCAAAGATCAGCTGCATTGAAGCTTTAATTGCTTCATTTGTTGGCATTATATTTCTATCTCTCAAAAAAGATAGGAAGAGATTATTGTTTTGTCAGGGGTCGACAGGCTGTCATGTCTTACTGCAATTTGTTATGTGGTTAGCATAGACCTTTGAGAGAAACATCTGCGATTTTTGTGGATAAACCACTGACAGGATGCGAGAGAGCTGTTAATGGCGTTCTGCTTTCATGCCGATGCAATTTACAAGAGAATCGCTCCACGGGAGACCCCCTAAAGGACAGAGACTGAAAAAGACTACAACATTCAATGTATGTACGTGTCCCTCTTGTTGTAAGGAACGGGAATTGGAAAATTCACTCTTTTTTGAGCTTGCCCATTCAAGAGGTGAACACGATTTGAATCTTGTTAAAGTGCCTCCTATTGATCCGCAGGATGCAGATAAATCCATGCTTCAGTAGAAAAGCGGATTCTTATGAAATGAAAGGAGGAATTCTGGGTATGCAGACTGCGCCTTGGCAGGTGTGGTGTCCTCGGCAGTCACTCGCTGTATATGTGGATAATGGTGAGACTCACCCTTGTTGCTATGGTGATAACATTGACTTTTGGTGATGAAAAGCCCTTTCAAGATGTGGACTTGTGTGTGCGTTCACAGGGCTTGGTAATTATGGGCTAAATTTGAGCCACTTGAGATACCGTAGTCGAATCAGAGTTTTACTTTTCAATTTATTTTTTACTTTTTCAATTTAATTTCTCGATTCTCCCTGCTGCTCGCCTAAGTTTTAGTATGAGGAAACATAAGCATGCGCGTATGTGGGTGTGGATGCTGCCGTCTATATATGTGGGTCAAACCTCTCTTGTAATTCACCAAGACACAGATACACAAACACACAGGAGCTCTCATCTTCTCACTTGTGCCACAGGAGATCTGAAGTGTCCTCAGACTTCAGTCAGTAATCTGTCAATCTCATCAGATCACATTTTAAATGAGTGACAGATTTGGCAGCAGAGATCTTGGAAAGCAACGCTCCAATCTTTAAATATTGATTCAGGGCCCAAAGCTGTGTTGCCCCTCGGAGTCCTGAAAGAGCAGGAAAAGCAGATAATTAGTGATTTTAATTGGATGATCCGTCAAGCTCAGAGTGCCAGATGTAAATGTGTGAATCCTTCCCACAATCTCTTGCTGTCACTGAGGGCTACGAGTGTGTAGCAAGGTCTCAACCCTTGGGCTGATTTACCAATAGGGGAGCTGACCAAATGTGTCAACAAACATCTGTCTGGTAGATTCTCTGACAATTTTTATTGACAGGGGTGAGAACCTGTCATGCAACGAATCATTTGGCAACAATTAATCTACAATAACAGGTGTCCACTGGCTTTACAAATACTGCACGTTATATATCAACATTCATCAATGTGTCTTTGGAATGTCATGCTTAAGGAATACACATATATCGTACCATAACAGTTATTACTGTATATAAGAAATATTTTATTATTTTTAGAAATGTTGAAAAGTTTTTCTGCTTATTGTTTTCAAAAGTTTGGGGTAAGTAATGTTTAAAAAAAGAAATAAAATTAACAGCTATTCAGCAAACAGATCAAAAGTGACACTAAGGACATTAATAATTTTATAAAAAGATTTATGTCAAATAAACAGTGTTCTTTTGAACTTTATGCTAATCAAATAAATCCTGAAAAATAAAAGGTTTCACGGTTTCCATATAAATACTAAGCCAAAAAAAACAACTGTTTTTAACATTTATTATAAGATTTTTTTCTTGCCTACATTCAAATAATTGTTTATCAACAATAACATTAACAATAATTTGTATTATCACACTTGATCCGAATTTTAATAACAGTGAATCCATAATTATTTGTATAATTGCTCTTATTTTTATATGTGAGTGGTGCATGTGGAAACCACAATCTGAAGAAGCAATTTTGTTATGCAAATGCCATTTGTGTATATTAGCAAACATTTAAGCAAAGAGAGTGCTCTTGTCCTGCTTGTCTATCCAGATGGCCAATAATGAAATATGTATGGAGTCAAAAGGACTCACACAGAAAGCTGTTTTTTGGCTGACTGCTAATAAAAAGAGAGCTGCCTTGATTATTACAGATGCATCTCTTTAAAAAAGGAAGAAAAAGAGGCAGACAGCTCCTCAACGTGAGCGAGCGAAAGTTCTTCTTTTTTGTTGTCATAATGATACAAAAAGCAGCTTGAAAGCCCTTCCCTCCAACAAAACAAAGGACAGATCTGTATTAATACTGGCTCAGACAAATCTTTCTTTCTTTTTTTAACTCCACAACAGCTTTAAAACATCATTACATATTTAGAACTGCCAGCTAGATGACAGAGACGTAGCACAGTGTTCAGCATTTAACAATGAGGCTACTTTGCCAGTGTCCCTTACTGTGAAATCTCTGATTGCACTTCTAAACCCTCCTTTCATCAAGCCTGGCAACAGAGTGAAACAATTACTCACAAGATGGGGATCCACTTTTGATTTAGCAATGCACCCTTTAAATGCTTTATTAAAAGGCCCTCGAAAGTTCTAGCATTAAAACTTGTTGAGGCAGTAGAGCCAGTTTACGTAAAAACGGAGTGGAGCTCTTCACCATGCCACAGTCTTATTTCCCCCATTTCCAGCTCTGACATGTACTGAAAGATGAAAGCTCCAAAACAAACTGTGCCTGACATCCACGAAGGAAACCGCAAATAAGCAGAAGCTGTGCAAACGGCACAATTTAGACAACAAAACTAACTCTTAGTTTCTCTCTCTCTCTCTCTCTGTGCAGATCAGGCCGAGGGTTTCCACTGCCAAGATGAATGTCGTATCCTGGGCCACTCGGACCGCTGCTGGATGCCCCGGGTGCCGTTGCCAGCGAGAGCGAAGTCTCCTGAACACGGCCGCAACGTCATCGCTCTGTCCATCGAGGCCACCACTGTGGACGTACCTCACTACGAGGACTGTGGCACCATCAAAAGGACTTTTGCCACCTTTGGCAAAGACGGGGCGGATGAGGAGCGGGCCGAACACAGGGGCAGGCGGCAAACGGCGGAGCCGGCCGTCTGCAGCCCCAAGACCAACGGAGCCGTACGTGAGGCCGGAAACGGCCGGGAGGCCGTCAGCCCCATCACCTCCCCAGTGCACCTGAAGAGCCCCCAGTCCAAACCACCCTCCACCTACAACACGCTGAAATGCCGGGACGTAGAGCGCATAGCCAATCACAGCCTGCTGCGGCAGCCAGAGGGGAAGGACAGTGAGCCGGCCATGCGGGAGATCAACACGCTCTTGCAGGACAGCCATGAGAAGGAGTCCCCCGGCAGCAAGCGGCTGAAGGACATCGTGCTTTAACCGGCTCCCGCGTGTACACAGAGCGCATACACTACTACGAGTGTGTGTCGACCTGTGCGTGTGTGTGTATTTATGTGCTTTTGCAAGTGTCGAGTCGAACGGGCCTGGGGAAGGGAGACATGTGCAGCACAACGTATTCTCCAGGGACCGAACAAACGAAGCTGAAAATGTGTCTGCGAGCTCAGACTGTCATCGTGGCTTGGTAGTAACAGCAACGCTTGTACGTTCGTCGCAATTGTCTGTTCTCAGTGGACAGGCTGGTTACTGTGTGCTGCGCAACGCGCTCCACCCTGCCCTCACGTCTCACCCTTAGAGGAGAAAGACCATCCAGTGCACCACTGGTGACTCCCAAGTACAGTCATGCCTTGTAGACTCTAAAGAGACTTCTAAATTTCTTCTAATGCCTTCTTTGGTATGCAGTTTTTGCTTCAGCTGCCAAACCGCTCACTGTTCCTGAAGAGGACGTGGGTCTCTCTGACGCTACGGATGGCGAGACTCTTTCCATCTAACACAAGCAGTCCGACTGATCGCGCACACTGCACAGGAACACTCCTGCATATCTCATTTCATTTCAGTGGCTTCTCACTGGTCTGATAAGACAACCTCTCTGTTTCCCTCAAGACATTCCAATGTCAGCAAACCATGAGGTCGTTACAGTGCTTATTTTTTATCACAGATGGAGCTAAATGAAGTTGCGCTATCAGCTCAAGCTAACCGAAAAACTGGAATAGGGAGAGATTGATCCCTCAGACTTACAGCCAGATATAAATATATATATATACGGATAAAAAGAAGAAAAAAAAACATCAGACTTGTTGCTTTTGAAATCTCCTGTGCCCTTTCCTGATTGTAGCCAGTGGAGCGCAGTTTACTAGAACTCCGTGCTCTGGTCTTGTACTTTTTTGGATTTTGACTATGGGGCTAGGATAGAAGGG
Source organism: Gymnocypris eckloni scoliostomus (assembly GCA_027564155.1). Taxonomy (NCBI): domain Eukaryota; kingdom Metazoa; phylum Chordata; class Actinopteri; order Cypriniformes; family Cyprinidae; genus Gymnocypris; species Gymnocypris eckloni. Next base: position 21,451,509 of record CM050426.1, read on the forward strand.
GTCGTCACTTACGTCTTGCTATGTGAAACTCTGTTTAGGGTTTACTACTATCATTTTTAATAATCTGTTGTTATGTGACAATCCCTTTAATGTTTTGTTGCGAAAGTAAAAACTGAAAAAATAAACATTGGTGTTCAACTAAAGCTACAGTAGCGTTTGTACACAAACACAAAAAGAAAAAAACATATATGCCAAAATATATTTTATAAATAATTTAAAATGTATAATGAGAATATTTAATGCTGTGTAGTTATTTTATCAGTAAGTTATACTTGAAAATAACTGGCTTTTTTTCTTTATTTGTCCCCTTTTTATTGACACTGTTATTCCTTTTTTACTTTCAATTTATCTTGAATTTTGTTCACTGTTACCCCTGGCAACTGTTTATTGCAGTCTACCTTGTTGTAAAAGAGTTTCTTATTGGTCAGTTCTTGTGCCATCAAGTTTCTGTGTGGGCAAAAAAATACAAAAATACAAAAAAATACAAAAAAATCAAAACCAACAGTAGTGTGTCAGTACAATGAGCTTAGAGTGAGATAGCAAAAGAAACCAAAAAACTGCGACAAACATTAAACTTTCAAGATAACAGGTTGTTGTTTAATCTTAATACTCAAGTAAGGGTAAGAGTAACACTACCATTTCAAGTCACTCGAGGCAGTTCCACTCATTTCTGAAGTGTTTGAGAGGCGCTAAATGGATATAAGTTACATTGTGTAAAGCAAACCCAGATGCTCAAACTTGCTTTGCTATCTATTATCAAGTACAGCCCTCCATTTTCCAGATCATTTAAGAACGTTGTACCTAGCCCAACCAAACAAGTTTTTTTTGTTTGTTTTTCTGTAAGAGAAAAAAAACAAAAAACAAAAGAGATTAGGTGGAATTGCCATAGCAGGGGACGGAGAGAAATTGCTAATTCAGTTTCTTTGCAATACTTGTTTTATAATGTGGGAAGTACAAACAGCAGGAACGTGTGAAAAGATATAGATCTAGTAGCTGAATGTTTTTGCTGGTCTCACCAAACAGCTTCTGGCAACATGAAAAACGAAATTATCACTGAATGTATACTGCAGCTTATTATTAAACTATTAAATGTTCTCCACTTTGTCTCCTTGTCTAAATTCATCAGTTCTGCATGTTTCCATCACACTCTTTTTAATTTGTCATCAAATGGCTCATAATGGAATAGATCTGCCTCAACTGGAGAGGAAGAGAGCGAGACGGCATTGTTGAAAAGTAATGAGCGCAACCCGAGTTCAGCATACAGCAATTATCCTTTCTTAAGCGATCTTTTGTCTTGCCATAATTCATTAAAATCTATAATGTGATATGAATATCTACTGTTAATTTCCTTGAAAGTAATATGCTAATATGCGTGGCAATGGCGGCTGCAGCGATGAGAATCAAATGAAAATTAGTTTTCGTTGCAGTCCAATCTGAAGGCGGCCTCGGTATGGAATAATTCTGCGACATCGTTTTTAGATATCCTGATACTGGCTAATTGCAAAAATTAAAAACAACTGCAGAAAATGCACCTAGTGCTGCCAAATAAAGCAGCCGTTTGGGAATAATCCAACTGAGGAGTGTCAATTTCAAATGGGTGATTGTTCTAATTTGTTGAAGTGGATGATGCATGCAACTGGCCAATTACATCATTGCTTGGATTCATACCCAGTGCAATTCAATGCTACTTATCTGTCAAAACAACAACTGACAAACGATCCCAAATAACACTGAGAGGGGTACCACATTACAACCAGGTCCCTTCACAAAACTCAAATGCAACTGACTGCCTAGTGAATGCACTACACTATATTATGACGTTTTAATGGCGCTCAGAATCAGTGTCACTCAAAGGACATTACACTTAACCCGAGGCTTCGAAGTCAAGCATCTCATTCCAAAAGGCTTGTAGGCCTCATTATTAGTTCTGCAAACAAACCCAACATAATGACCAACAAATGCGTTCTTCCTCGGACTGCTAAATCTGTTCCAATGGCAGCGCACACTGCTCTGAGCTACAAATGAATTATAAGGCATGCCCAAATGAGCCTCGTCACCTCATGTTTAATTACTCTGGATTCCTGTTGTTAGGGTGAATTCTTCCCATTATACAGAGATTTATCACAAAGGTTACCGGGACACACATCCTATTAACGTCCTATTAATGTTTCAATTATCATTTTGCCAAATGGTGGAAGGGGGAATCAGAGAACAATTTAAATGATTTATTCCTGACACCGACATGCAAAGAAATAAGAGAGGGAGGCGGGGAGGGGAAAAGGGGGGAAGGGTGCTACTCTTTTCCACCGATACAAAACAGTTTGTACCTTATTCCTTTGAGTAGGCCCCTCAATCAGTTCCAGCCATCTCCATTCCTGAATTGACCTCATTCTATCAAAAGGACCGCAGCTGCTCCAGCAGCGGGGAAAGGGCTCATTGGGACCCACTGTTCATTCAGGCCAACTTCTGGGACCAGTTCTGTATCCCATACCCACCAAGCAATGGCTGGAGGGCAAACTGAAATTTCTGGAGAAGAAAAAAAAGGACTTAAAAAAACATTTATCTTTAAGATTCAAATGTAAAAGATTAAAAGCTTATTATTACTAATTAAAAAATTATATCAAAACCAACCGCTGTGCTTAATAATATAGACATATGCTTTACTGCAGCCAAAAAGCACTTGGACTGTCAGTACTGGGCTATAACCCAGTCACCCTGCTGTGCCCTTTGTGGGAGTGCATTTTGGGACAGGGCAATAAATCTCTGGGCCAATGTTCTTTCTTTATACTCTTAATTTGGATGCTAATTGTGGAACACATCATGGCATAGAGTTGTAAATAAGGACTGGGCCACAGCGGATGCACTAGCAGCACAGTAAAGGACATCTTAAAGAGACAGTAACCAAAAGTGAAAATTCTGATATAATTTACTCACCCTCATGTCGTTCCAAAACTGCTGAACAAGAAAAGAAATTAAGAAATAATGTTAATATTTTAAATGCACCGGAGATAAATAAATACATTTTTGCATCAGTGAATCAATCGAAATAAATGAGGTTACACCAGAACTACCTCCTTAAGGTAACAATTGCAGATTATCTCTTACACAATGTTCAATAAAAACAATTAAGATGAAGCAGGGTGGGTGATATGGCAAAAATGTCCTATCACAATTCTTTTTGGAAATATCACGATTTCATCATGATTCTTTGTCATGTTGGTTTTAATATTTTGTCAGAGCAGTGCAGCCAAAATAATGTCCCTATTATAAAGACAAAGCCTTTCAAGGTCACAAAATATAAAAAAGATTGGTGGTATTTAGACCAAAGTGGGCAGAGATTAAAATCTTTGTCATTATTTTATCTTTGTTATTAAAAATAAGAACAAGATACACGTTACAAAAACACTTAATATACAAATAAAACAAACAGGGTTTAATTTTCAGGTACAATAGGCATATTTAGCAGGAACATTCAAGAAATTGAATAAAACACTATATGGATTGGTTCCTATTAAAGCAGCTGTATTCTTTTTTTCTGTCAAGACTAGTGATTTATTTATTTTTCATTGCATTTTGTTCACTGTTTGACAGGCTTTAGCGTGCGCTTCAAGTGTACATGCTCAGAAAAAGCGCATGTCATTCCAGCACGTGTGAATGAAACGTTTAACCGGCAAGGCTTTAAAATAAAGGCAAATTATGTACTTTTGTGATTGCGAATAAATACAGTGTCCCGTGAGAATAACTCTACCGCTGAGTTAACACTGATGTGAATGTATGTGGCGCTGTACAGATACGGCGGTGCCAGAACTGCAGCTGATAGGATGTGCGCTGTAGCACGATACTACAATATTTCTGCAAAAGCAGATCGTGGAGACATTTTTATCGTCCACGATCAAAATTTGTCATATAGCACACCCCTACGATGAAGGCTGTCAAGCACCAAAATGTATCAAAAGCACCATAAAATTACCCAAATGACATACTCATTTTAGCAAGTAATACGATAGCTTTGTGTGATGAATGAACTGAAGTTTAAATCAATAATACATCAAACTATTAACTGAGAGGTCATTTTCTTTTACGTTTTATGGTCAATTTCTTTATATTTATCCACTGTATCACTTCAGAATACTTAAAGTCCACGTGAACCAGAACAATTCTTTACTTCCGTATTATGACGTACTTCAGAGAGAAACAGAATATTGAATGAGAAAAATAGAGGGCATGGCTTGTTTTTTTTCCACTGCGAACTGATTGGATGTAGTAAAGTAGGCGTTTCATTCAAAAATAAACACTGACAGTTGGAGGAGCATGGTTAAGGATGTCACGCTCATGCCCAATCCGTCAAACTGACGCCATCATTTTAGAGGTATTTTCAGATTTAGATTAAAGATTATGAAGGCAAACTATTTTTTTTGTGGATTGGCTTGCATGAATGAATTGTTCACCACAAAAATAGCAAAGTGCGCTAACAAAATAAATATAGTCAATTTTGATTTCACACAGACATTAAGAGCACAGCAAACACGTTATATGAACAACTTTTATTGTGTTTTTCTGTTATCTTTTAAGCTCAACCCACACAGTTCCAAATTAGTTTTATTGTAAAGATAAGAACAGGCTTGTGTTTTCCATTTAAGAAAAATAACATGAGAGCGAGTACACAATGACAACACTTTAATATTTTGGTGAACTAGCCCTTTAAGACTGGCAAGAGGAGGACACACTATATTAAACTCAATGGCTGGCTCTGTCTGCAACACTCTATCCTCAATAAAAAACAATGTCACATTATTTAGCATCAGCAGTGTAGGATATTGTCATTTTAAGTGCATGTGATATACTGAGGTGCTGCTGCGACCGGCTACCTTTCTGGCCTAGACACTTTGGCCTTGTGCAGAAGACCTAGGAGGACTTGTCAGGCAGATAATGGCCTCTCCTAAAGATCCACACCTTCAGGCAAGGCCATTATCCTCACCACAGGAGAGTAATCGGATCGACCTGAAGCCAGCACAGAGCCTACCTGCATGCAGCCATACAGCCCATCTGCATGAGGCGCAGGGGTGCCTGGGGTGCACAGTAGGCTAGGAGGAGTGCCTCTGTGCTGGAAGGTCAGACTCATTTGAAAGTGAAGAACACTGGGAATTGTGGCATTAACAAAGGACTGAGAAGCCCATGTGTGATGTGAATGAGGATACAAATCAAAGGACTAAAGAAACAGAGGTGACTCTTTGTTTGATCTATTGTCTGACTCACAGAGCTATGTATTGGCCTGGCCTTGCAAAGCATCTCGACAAGGAAAGACCCTGCACCTGCACAAAACTAAAACTTTGCCACAAATTGAGATCCGATTTCCCTGTACTGAAGACTATTCATGTTAAGTGCCTCCTATGCTTTTCTTTGTACTTATCTTATAACTCTGAGATTCTTCAGGGGAAGGATCCGGGAGTGTGAATAGCAGGAAGTCAGAGTTCATTACAATAGAGAATAGGGTTATAGATTTACAAGTTGCAAAACAATGGGTCCAAAGAGTATGGAAGGAAGGAAAAGATTGTCTGCCAGGAAATGTACCCATATAATGTGGCCAATACTAATTCAATCAGTTGCTAAACTGTAGCCAGGTTTGAAATCCAGTGCCAAAAAATAACTGCACACTGTAATGATATAACTTGTCTCACAGGCAACTTTACATATGCCAAAATCTTACGAACTGATATTTGTGGACCCTCAGAAGTCCATCTCAAATGACTCTGGGAAAACTCCTGAATTATGAGTAAATAAAGTATATACATATAGTATATCAGAAACAAAATAACTAAATAAATGAACACAGCAAGAGAATTAGAGCCAAATCGGCATTTTAAAAAGATTAAAAATTCAGAACAAAAAAAATGGCTTGTTTTCATTTTATGACATTTGATTTTATGAAATTCATCACAAGTAATTCATCAAGCCATCAAATTTTACAATGTCAGAACCCCCAAAAAACATTTAAGCAAAGCTTTCTCAAGATTCAGCATTTGTCTTGAAACCTTGTTTTTGTCTACTTTTCTACTTCAAAATAGTACGTACTACTTTGAATTTCAGTTAATTTACATTTTACTCTATAACATTAACAATCAAATTTAAATTCTGTGTTCTGTTTTCTACCTCAATGCCCTGTACCTCAATTGCATTGTGAATGGTGCACAATGCTGAAAATATTCAGATATATAGAACAAACAAAACACAAAACTACAAAGTTGATAGTGTGGGAAGATCAACTGGAGTCTGCACTAATCCCATTTCCATAGTAACAGAAACTTTTCTGATTAGATGATCCCTCTTTAGGAGGATGTGTAGGTGTAGTATTTCACTAGGAATCTGACAATAAAATGGCTTTATTGTAGGGCCGGCCCACAAACAGCAAATTTGAGCTGTATTTCTTTTTTTAAGCTGTCTCACAAATATTAAATAAAACCAACCAAACATGACTTTACGGTGCCAGATTCATCTACTACAATAAAGACATTATTGAATGTACCAGACAAACCAGTTACACAGATACAGTATGTACGTATTTGTAGCAATGTTAAAAGTGAGAAGTTATTCTAGCAAGGCTAAACGCTCAGGCACACCATTAAGAGAAGCATCACAGAAGAATTTGCACATTGTTTACACACCAACAGGACTTGAGGTCGATCATTACCGTCAGTCACAAGGTTGATTAGCCCTTCCATTTCTCACCTACCATTACAAATCTGACAAACGCTGCCTCATCTGTATGTAGTCCCCACAATATAACCCTAATCAGCCCTGCAAATGAGAAATTACACACTGTTTTGTGTTTACCGCCAGCTTCCCAGATTCATTGTGGCTCCGGGAGGAAGCCACCACACAGTAATTGGGCTAAAGGCAGAGAGATGATATCATAACCACGCCTGATTCCCTGATAGCTGACTCCCTCAGGCTCGGCTGTCTGAGGAAAGTGGCCTTTAGAGAGGCCAGTCTTGAGCTGGCGTACTCACTGCCTGACCCAGGCCACTCCTCTCAGTCCAGGGCATGTAGGACATGGGCCAAAGCTCCTAGAAAACAGCTGCCAATGCCTCCTCTCGAGAGGACAAAAGAGCTGGAAATTAAAGACTGGCCTTCCTCAACCTGCATTATCCTTCACGCCAATCGGGGTGAAGCATCTCTCCTGCTAGTCCGGCGGGCATACAGTACGGAGGGGTTGATTAGTTGACCTAAACTTTCTGCATGTCAGTGGAATACTCCGGCAACATATGTCACACGCTTGGTATAGTCTGAAATTCTTCCCAGCAGCAAAAGAATAGATGGTAGATATGCCAGGCCGCCTTGTACAGAGAAGAAGAATCACACGCTAAAAGAACAAGAGCACCTGAGGCTTTTGTATTGATAGGGATTGAATGATCTTGTGAGATCTTTTTCCGTCTTCTCCATTTGAACCAAAGCTATTATGTTCATTTCTTCCTCGGCCAACAGCCTTTTATACAAACCCAAAAGTTACAAAGGAGAAGGCTGAAAAATGATTGGGACTATTTTTTCAACATTACAGTAATTCAACAAGATGGATTGCACTCTCAAGCAAGATCAGAAATGTGATAAAAAAAGTATGGCTAAAATCACAGCGGCTTCTCATTTAACCATCTCTCTACATATACAACTGCTGTATGCATACAGGGAGGATATATATTCAATAAGAATATAATTTCATTTGATTTCATACATTTAGTTTGAATTATTGCCAGAATATAATATTTCCCCCCAGGTAGTCTCAATAAAAAGCTTAATTCTCAAATAAATAAAAATGTAAAAATAATTAAAAATAAATTAACTAACTGATTCATTATGAGTTGTCATTAGTAGGACTGTTCACCTAATTTAAAAATAAATAAATACATACAATTCTGCAAAGGATCAGAAATCTCAACAAAATAATGCTACAAGAGCACACTTGCCTGGACCAAGTTCATTGTCAGCTTCTAATTCTGTGTAAATGCGTTCAGATTACCATTCTTTCGTCCTCCTTTGTGCAAATGAGTCATTACAGCCATGATGACTTGTATTAATAGCTTTTCTCCCTACATTCGAACAAGAGGTCTTATTTTAGACAAGGTTTATTACATATCTGTGTGCCATAGTACTAGTAACAAAGCCAACATAATTCACACTGTTTGGTTATACTTATCATTAATTACCATGTTCATTACAGGGGGACTGGGGTCTTGAGTTGGCCCAAGGTTAGGACGAGCCCAGGGTGTACGTGATACAGTACGAAGGTGAACAGCACTGGGTTGGGGAGATTTGGATGGCACGCAGGCTTTTTTTGGCAGAGTCTTTGAGCATGTGTTAATGGCTGAACACCAGGGATAGCTTATGTAAGGAATGATTAGCATTCACTCATCCTGAGACTAGATCAAATGATTACCTGCACCTAAAAAAACCTCTACACTTATTTTGCATCGCAACGTTGCATTATCTCTTTGTTTGAATGAACAATATGCATAACAAATTATTAATACAAAATTGGACCATCATTTTTAGGAAAGTCAGGGATGCCGTCTATGATGAGGTGAAATGCAGACTATCTACGCAGCTCACTAGATTTTAGAACAGAGCCATACATTTGATTGCATTTGTTTATTAAAACAGACTATGCTGCGAATGTGCTCTCCACACTACAATGACTTTTAAAGACCTTATGATGATAGTGCTCAAAGCACTCATCTGGTCATTTTGATAAAGATTACAATGGTTATGCATGATACAATAAAATAATGATTTTCTCCCAGGGCTTTCATTTTGTGGAGGGCAAAGTGAAAACACACAGCATACTGAGCAAATATCTCAGCATTTATTTATAAACTTCCAGAGGAAGGAAATATCTCCCTATGGCGACCTTGTTGCCCTGAGAAGAGTAAACTCACTGTGTTCTTCCTTAACATCTTGAAGTCTCGCACCGGTGGGAAAAGCATTCTGCTCTCTGCAGCCAAAGTTTCTATCGCAATGTTGAACTGCTGCCGATAAACCAGGAAGCTCAAATTGAGAAATCCATCTGTAGGAGAGCAGAATGAAGCAACAGGGATACAGAATATTTCGACAATGCCAAACAAACAGCTTCTCTGATTTAAACAGTAAACAGATGAAACACTGGCTTGCCTACTAAGATTCATATGTTCTGTCTAGTTTGTTTTTGAATACATTTTCTGGTTCCAGCCTCAAATGCAACATTTTTTGCTTTTAGCTGTCTTTTAGCTTTGTTTCACATCCAAAGAAAACGTTCAGTATCAACAGGAAGCGGTCTGCTTTGAAGCTCTGCTCACGTAGGTTTTGGAACGAACTAAAAAATGCAGATTATGTTGCTAAGTAATGTGATGTAACATTGCATGCACTGATCATGGCACAAAAAAACCAAGTAAATCTGCACAGTGGGACATTTTTGACCAATTTGTAAAGATAAGAAAATTTCATTATTTGGGAAGATGGCATTTGTCGTCTAATCTTTACCTACAAGACAGATAGCCAAACTCATTCATGTTACTGAGCAAAACAACTGCAAACTAGAACGAAAGACAATCTGCCATCTCATTTTAGATGCTTGTTTCCCCCCCTCCTTCACAATTGCAATAAACTCGCTGTCATAGAATTGCCTGAACAATATCATACACGAGTGCAAATCTATAGCAACTGACATCTCTGACTCCTACAGATCAGGCATTTCAATGAAATTGTCCTTAAGTCGCAAGATTTTCATCACAAACTGATACTTTTCACACTCTGTGCAAAAACTAAGTGTGCAATTAAAGGACAAGAATTGTGAATGCTAGAGTGCACAAGACAATAACATCCATCTGTTAACAGACACTTACTGGTTCCCATTTTTTGTTGTTTTTTAACCATTTGTAACATATAATTTCTTTTTTTTCCATGTATAAATAACTATACTTATTAAGATTAATGTTACAGATACTAAAACATCTATTCCAAAACATTTAAAAATTGAATAATACATGTTTTTAAATAAATATTAACCAACACTGTTTGTTCATGATACTGGATGCATTAAATAATGTTAATAATTAAAACATTGTAAAATCTTATCCCTTATTTAATATCTACATAAATATAATCTAAACTGTGCATGTATATAATACATTTGTTTGTGCATAGTTTGAACTACATTAATAACATAATAAATTGCACTATTAAAGCAATATGTTATGCCTTTTTCTGGCACAAAATCAGAGATGCCTTTTAAATCGAAATGCATTAAAACCAACTGTAAACACAAAATCACTGACAATTAACAAAAGGAATATATTTCCATGGTAACCCACATGAATAAATGAATACTATAACATAGCCCATTAGTGTACTTTGCAAGCAAGTGTGCCAGAATGGGATTAATTCCATTTGAGAGTAATATTGTGGTCGATGGAAGTCTCTGCTGAACTGTGTGACATCGCACTATTTAGTGGTGCATGTTACCTTTGTTTTCTCAGTTGTTAATTAAAGGTAGAAACAAAAAGCTGAAAATGAGCCCAGAGCTCAGAGGACAGGTGTACAGAGTACAGCGGGAGGACTAAATTGGATTTTGTGTCTCTTGAGCCTGACTTGGGAAGATCATCAGAGGTAGAGCTGTATTAAAAAGAGAGAAGATAGTTGCAAATTATACAGTAGATTACATCTATAGCTGTATTGTTGTTGACTAGTACACAGAAAATGTAGTCTCCTATTAGACTGATGTTTATGTGTGCTCCATCTAATGTTTCAGCAGTGGTTGTCTGGCAGAAGAACCACAAAGGTCTATAATCCATAAACATCTTTACCACCGGGACATTTCCATAACCTTGTAGGGTATGACGTCCGCCGTCAGTTCACAATGACTGAGAGCCCACTCTACCATGTTTATTTAATCACGGTGGCCAAATCATATGCTAAATTCAAAACATCTCAACCGCCAACACAAAAGTCGTAGGTTCAACCTACAGTTTGTGGGAAGCGGGAACTGTATAGCTACTGAAATTACAACAATGCTCTGCTGCTTTATTCACATCACTTAACTTGGCGTTATATAAGGTCCCTACAATTGCTTGCATGACGATGGTAAATAACTGCAGTGGAGAGGCTTGAGAAGCGTACGCCTGCTCAATCTCCTTACAAACCTTATCCAACTTGTTTTAAATGAACAGGAAGACATACCTATATTCAGATGATGCAACCAGGGAGTGAGTAAGTTTCAGTGGAACACTGCAGGGCCATTACAGTGGACCCTGAGGGGATTTTGTGATCTACGGTCACTGGGTTTCAGTTTTGTGGACGGAGGAGCATCAGGAAAATACATTTCACTGGGCTACTACAGCAACCGATTGAGAGGAGCAATTTTCTTGCTTGGCTGAAAGAGAAAAGATAAGTGGAGGGAAAGGAAAAGCAAAAAGGCATAAAGTCACAGGGATCTAAATGCAAAAGCATTGGATTCAGCTCAGCCAAAGGCAACAGCTTATTTCATCTTCCTGCACTCTGAAATATAGATTTAAGATGCTGTCGTGTTGAAGAAAACAGAACACTGGTCTGAGAAGCAAAGGCATTGTGTAAGCACGCTAAGATGATTACAATTTAACAGACAGACGGTGAGCTAAATCAAACTTCATGTTGTAAAATCACCACCAAATGTCTTGAACAATAAACAAACCAAACAAAATCATAATGTGGTCACATCAACAGGAAAATACATCATAAGCAAAGACAGCCAAATGCAGCCATTTGAAAAAGGCTAACTTGATGTCTCTGAAATGCTTTCTTGCAACAAGGTCAAATGTTTTAATTTATGCCAGTTCTGGTTATATTAAAACTGCTGTTAAAAAGAGTCAGTCAATGAATACTGCTATTCAGCAAGGACACACTTAATAGATCAAAATAGACAATAAAGACTTTTACATGGTTACAAAAACTTCTAATTCAAATTAATGCTATTATTTTGAACGTTATATTCAAAGTATCTAAAAAAACTATCCACACAAGTTTTCAACATTGATAATACTGTACAGCAGGGGCGTAGAATTAGGGGGGTGCTAGGGACGTGTCCCTACCAATATCCAGCCACTAACAAACTGCCCCCTAGCAATAATTTGATCAAATAATTAAATATATGTAAATGTTTTTGTCATTTCAGACGCATCTGAAACATCATATCATTGATATTACCTAACAAGTTAAAGTAACTACGTTAGAAAAAAAAGGGGGGGGGATTATGTCCCTACCAATGTCGAAAGCACACCTACGGCTTTGCTGTACAGCATATTAAACAAATATTTCTTGAGCTCCAAATAATCATATTAGAATGGGAAATCCTAAAGGGCCGTACAGAACTGGGAGAAAACCGGATGGGTGTCAGATCCACGTCACATGCATCAGGTTTTAAAGAGAGTGCTGCTTTTAAAGTGAAACCTGCCGCAGTCTGTCACTGATGTGAATCAAAGAATAAAAGAAAAAGTCAAATCACTCACTTTTATGCTTGCTGATTGTAGATTAATCTTAATTCAATGTATAGTTTCTGCATTTGAAATTTCTGATGGCTAAAAGCGAGGTGAAAATGCATTTAGAGACACCATTAGAATTATTGATATTAATGATAGATCTACTGATAGGTCTTCATTGATAATAGGATACTAAGCAAAAATATGTCATTAAACAGATATTTAAAATATACCATCTACATTAATTTGGATATTCCATGTGAAATTATGACAACATAAATATGGTAATATGCAATTAATTAGTTCATTTTTAATTGATTAATTGCACTAATGTATTCAAACCATTCTTACAGAAATCCCAAATAGAGGTGATGAAAAATCACTAGCACAAAGCTTGAGTCTAGTAAGGCATTAAAAAAGTGCATACAGTAAATATGGCAAGAATAGTAATTGTACCTGGGCCACAATAAATTATTCGCACCTCCTTGGATTAAGGACAAAAGCCTAACACGAGCATAGAGACTTCACCAATCTGAGCGTAGGTTCTCTGAAGCCAAACCCATTCCATCTGTTTTTATGTGCCACCAACCACAGGCCAGCAACAGGGAATGAGGTGTCCTGCTGACGTTGCCATGGCAATCCAATCTTTCCACCGTTCTCAGACCAGAGTTAGAACATACTGTACTTGGGCACTGGCTCCAGCGTTATAATCTCCTCTGACACACATTCAGGTATAATGTGGTAGGCTACGGCATCTCAGAACAAGTCTGAATGCCTCCACTGCTATGTTTTCAGCAGCGGTGGCATTCAAACATAATTGCGTTTGCCCCGAAAGAAGCAGAGCAACATTTTTCATGAGGATAACACCTACAATAATAATTATTATTATGGAGACATCAATCTACAAAATTATACCACAGTCTTTCCTTGGAGCAGCACACTTTGTTTTGGTAACAAAGGATGCTGTGCGATGCTGATGAAGGCCTTCGTTATAATTGGTATTTGGAATGATTAATATATACCTCAATTAGGAAAGTGTATCCCACTATAGAAAGCCACACACGCAGGCTCCTGGAAGGAATGGGTGGTCTCGGCTCTCTCTACAAAACTCATTCTGTCACATCCCATTGTGCTGCGAGAGAACGGCTTGCCGCCTGCTCCCCCTGATTAGTTATTTATTTCGTTTGCGCGAGACTGCATTTATTTATATATTTTAGTCGGATCATTATTTTCCCATTCTGCAACCATTTCATCAAAAAGATAATTTATCTCTGCCCGCTTTAATGAAGTGCTAATTTGGCGATAATTAACATAATCTTGCACCAAAGCAAATTTGCCTAATGACTGTTGTTTTGATAGTCAGAGTCAGAGAAGGAGGGTCCGAAGCAGTGTGGCAGCATGCCAAATTTTGGGGGAAAGTGCCAGGAGAATCAGAGTGAGACAAAGACAGGAGCTGCAGGGACATGCAACTTTGTGACCTTAACTCTCTGGAGTGGCTAGGGAGAATTCAGAGGCAATTGATTGGACTTGTGTGAGCGATGAAGGATTTATAGGTCACCCCAATGCCCATTTCCCCAGCACAGAGTTTTAGATAGTTGCAGAAAAAACTTGGAAGTGCATTAATAAACGAGAAAGTGGGGGAAAAAGGTAAGTGATGGTTTGATTGATCATCAGGTGGGGACGTCTGAATGAAGTACTGTCAGTGACATTTCATTTGTGAGAGATATAATCTCGGTCTTTCTATCGGGTGATATTTAGCTGTTTCATTTCCCTTTCAGTTCTATCAGGTCAGATTAATTTTCTTCAACTTTGCATCTAAAGCTCTCTCATTACCTCTGTGCCCATCATAGAGCTTATATTATCCACAGCAGGAGCTTTATTGACCTGATCAAGGTTGAGGGGACACGTGAGCGCATGCTCCTTTTTCTGATTGCCTTCAAATTTACAAGCAAGGCTGAACCACCAATTGCAATGTCCATTTTCCACAAAGTGGACATGGCGAGGGACATTAATGATGCCATTCAGGCTGTGGTTTCATTAGAGAGGCATGGATCAGAGGCCAGAGCAGATCACAGCCTCAAATAACATCAGCATTATCTAGCCAATCAAAACCTATGCAGACAACTTTTCAGTTTTTCGGTCTTTGTGCTAAACTGCCATGGATTAAATTGATGCTCTCAGCATTTATGGTGAAGATAAGGCTGTTGCCTTGGACTTTTACTGACGCAAGTGCCATGGTTGCAGAATAAAACAGTTTATTCAAATTTGTTAAAAGTACTTTTTATGTGATAGAAAGTTTAAAATAAAGTCTCACGGTGAGATATGAAAGTTGCAACTGTGAGAAAAAAATACAATTGCAAAATGTATATTTAAGTCACACTGGAGGTATAAAAGAATGCATCTGCAATTTGTGACAGTTTGACTATTTTAAATCCCACAATTCCACACTTAGGAGAAAGAAATGTAATTGTGCCATTTAAAGTCAAAGTGATAGATATAGCTTTACTGTACATTGTAATTAAAGGAAACAAAATGGCAATTTGTGAGATTTAAAGTCACATTGTGAGACAAAGTCGCAATTATGAGAAACTAAATAATTTTTTTTAAGATTTACAGCCGCAAGACAGAAAATGTTAAATCACATTGAGATATAAAATCAAAATTGGGAAATAAAAAATCTTAACTGTGTGATTTAAAGTCAAATTTCTAGACATTACATTGTAAATTACAATAAAAAAATAATTTTCGAAAGAGATTTGAAGTCACAGCGTTAAAAATATAGTAAAAATCAGAGACAGAAAGTTGCAACCTCTTTATTCTGAGGTGGTAATTGTCTAATTTTCTTTTACATTATAGTTCTCAATTATTTCCCCTCTAAAACAAACAACCAAATAAACAAACAAAAAAAACATTTAGTACACTTTTAGCATTCCAAACCTTGTTCACCCACACCGTTAATTCTTCATTTCAGTCATGCTAATTTGGTCAGTGCGGTTAAACAGCACTTTGAAGCAATGGCAAAATGCTGAGCTTATCTGACCTCCCTATGGTACATTTGTCAAAGATGATTTTTCAAACATTTTGCCTGTGTCTCTTTCCCACAAATCTCACCACCCGCCCCATCTCCCTCCATCCTCATTTGCTCTCATTTCTTTTCACAATGCAGGTGCATACAGCTGACTGAGCAGGAGAATGTGTCTACTGTCCTTGCAAAGCTACCCACTCACATTTCATTATCAACAGCCTTTCCATCATCTACTCATATTGACCCTCCTAGTGAGACAAATACATTCTGTATGAAAGCAATACACTTCTCATGGAGAAACTTGACAGCACCAACTACACTAAAACAAAGTAAGCAATAACTGAGAAGAAAGAAGACAGGACAGTGAGCTTTATATAAAGTAAAAGAAGAGGGTTTAGACTAAGGGATAGAGACAAAGAAAAAAAACAGAGAGAAAGAAAGAGGGTGGTGGCCCTTTGGAGGAAGGACACAAAGCATCAAAAAATAAACAACAATAATAAAAGAGTGAATGGGAAAGCTTGGATCCAAAGACAATAAAACAGACAAAGCATATAAAACCTTATGTTTGAGAACACTGTTGACCAAGGGGCTTTAAACGCATTACGGCCTGTTTCCTTGAAGCATCTTTAGGGTGGCGCAATCCAGCATGTTGCTGATTGTCCTAGAGACAATGTTTTAAAACATGGTGGTCCCCATTAAAGACCACCATTTGTAAAGAGAACAATGGCATTCCAGCCCATCTCACCTTGCAGTGTCATATAGCTATAGTGCGTTCACAAAGTCTAAGTATCTATTAAGACACTTGCAAAGTTTCCGCTGTAAAACAGACTGTATTTAAACAGCTGGGGATCAGCTCCTATTAAACAGGCTGCCATCACCGCAGTCCTATTGTGCTGATGTTTAGAAGATTTCCAGCCGGATGGATGAGCAGAGAGGAGGGGATTTAGTGGAGGAAAGTATCCATGCTCTAAAAGAGAACGCACACAGTAAACTTTTCACTGCATCTCATTCAGGTCAATCCTAAAAAAACAACAACAACATATAAAACAATTAATAGTCGAGTCCAAATGAAAAAGATGACTCAATCAAACATCAAACATGCAGTGGAATGGAAGCCTTGGCTTTGTTATTAAAACATATTGTAAAATAATATGCTTTATTAACAAGGAGAAAGAACCTCAGAGGATTTCAAACTACCGTGAAAACTAAAAGGAAATGGGATGAAGCACAACTTGAAACCATACAGTTAATTGAAGCTTTATGAACTTTGTTCAAAGATAGTGTATTAATGTTTTTCCACAGGGAATATAAAGGTCTCTTATAATTTTATGAATCTATTCTCTGTCTTTAAATAGTCTATGAGGTAACCATTTTAATTTGACCTCCAATTTCCTCTGTGATTCAGCTCCTGTGAGAGTAGTGTTAAATAACTGATGGTGAATTGATAGGAGGTCTGAGGTAATCTTGAGTCATATTGACACAATCTAATATATACATTTGCATATCTAAATAATAATACATAATACTAAATGTATCAGTTGTTAGATTAACAGAGCAAAAAAACAAACAAAAATTTATTAGTTTGATTTGAATGAACATTTGATTTGAATTATTCAGGTAATACACACACACACACGCACGCACACACACACGATGTGCAGTAGGCAAAGACAAAGCCAAGCCACCCTTTGATCAATTTGATTTTCCTATTTTACAATAACACAATCATACATTTTCCTTGTAATAATTCTACTCATCAATTCTTCATCATCACTCATTTCAGCATTGCCTTTCACCATTAAAACATTGATAATCATTTCATCCACCCCCTTGTAACCCCTACAGCAAGACAAACAGCTCATTCATATTTAAAGGCTTTTCAAAAGTGATTACTTAGCCAAGGGAATTTCCAAGTTAAACTGGTTAGATAATGGGATCAGAGACTCATCTATATTCACACTACAGCTCCAACATTAGCACACTGTTGCCAGGTTCACAAAGGCAAAGCGTCAAAGCGCTTTCACAGATCTGCGCCTCTTCAATGGATCAGTTAATACACAAGTTGCTTCTTCAGAATCACCATCTCGATCATATAATGGCAATCAGGTCAATCTGAGGTCTGCATTGATGCTGACAGACTCTGTAAAGCACTAGAGGGAGATGAGGGAATCGTTTGGGGAATGGGGTAAGCTGTGCCACACCGTAAAAAAAAAAATCATTCAAATTTATGGTAAACAACCGGCAGGTGTGGTTGCCAGAATTTTACCTTAAAAAATATGGTAGAAACGCTTTATGTTTTACAGTTTTAACTCAAATTTACTGTTAAATACTGTAATTTCATTAACTGATATAATGTTAATATACTAGCTTATTGAAGTACTGAAATCTGTTTTGTGATCTTTAATATGACTTGTCTCGGGAGTGATTCTTTCAGTCGCGCATGTGCACCATCCCATAGGTTCTGTACTGGAATTAGTTCACCTGTTTCGAGTCTTCGGGTTTTTAGAGTCGTTCGTTCATCACGTGACAGCCCCGTACACTTAACCTATGCAGTCTAAGGGGAAAAGCCTTAATAATAATAATAATAATAATAATAATAATAATAATAATAAACTCTTTAGTTTATTACCTTTGTTACCGCATTCAGTGTTATGAAAATAACCATCATGACAGAAATTCACACATTTATAAACTGTAAGAAATAAAAAGCTACAATTTGAGACCAGAAACACATCACCTAACTTTAACAGTAAATAATAATGATAAAAATAATAATAACTATGTTTGTAAGGAAGCTTGCAAATTTACTAATTCACGCCATGTGACAAAAGAACGAACGACTCAAAAGGTGAACTAATCAATTATCTTTCCTGGCTCATACTGCATTGGTTAAGCTTATGGGGCTGTCACGTGGTGAACGAACGACTCAAACCCGATGACATGTCACATAAGAGGTGAGGTGAGCTTATAATAGACTAAAGACCCAGGTAAACAATGTTCTGTAAAACTTATAAAATTATAGTTTTGTATTGTTTGTAGTGTGATCAACATTTGCATAAGTAGTAGATGTGTTAGGGAAGTAACACGTAACATTTGAATTATGCTTTGCTAAAAAGAACGAAATGACTCAAAAAAAGATTCGTTCATTTTGCTGAACGAGACTTAAAGGTCCGAGTCGGTAAAATGATCCGAACTTCCCATCACTGTTTTGTAGCTTTGTAATGCACTGATAACCACCATAAGCAGGTGGTGATGAGACAGTCACATGATGAAACAAAGTCTATCACAAGCAGCTTTAAAATATTTATATAGATAGAAGGTGCACAGTGTCATTCCCACAAACACTAAGCACATCATAGTAACACACACAAAACCCGAAATAATGCAATAAAAATGAAGTTAACAACATTAGGTGCAACATACATTCCTAATGTGCAAAACTGATATGAAAAAAACTAAGAAGAAACAGTTATTTAAAAAAAAAAACATCAAATTTGAAATGTAAATCAGGGAATTATGGGAATGTCAATTTACGGTTATTCACTGTAAATTATATGTTCTTTTTCACTTCAAAAAATGTATTACATGCAATACAGTTTTCACTATATAGAGTAGAAGAACTTACCATTAACCATTTAACAGGTTTTTACTGTAGCATTTTACCATTCAATTCACAGTCATTTTTTACAGTGCACTGTTAGATCTAAAAATCTGTAATCATGTACAGTAATTAAAAATCATATAAAAATGCCTGTGGTCGAGAGATGAACATGAGAACAGTGATGCACATTTTGTATTCAGAACATCTGTAATGAATCAAAACTGGGGGAAAAAAATGATGTGCATTTTTAAGATTTTTATGTTCCTCAATATAAAACAAAAACTGAGAGTTATATTCAGCATGAAACATTTTCCTGGCTAGTTTTATGGATACCTTTAATAAAAAATGTGAATGCTGTGCTGCAAAATGAGACATTTGAATGGGGTGCATTATTACTTTTTTTTGTATAAAAACACGTTCATAATTTTATTGGAATTTCAATGTAACATTTAACCCTTGACATAGCTTACTACTAACAATGTGGTGTATTACCGCTTTTAGCATATTTCTTGGCTCCCCCCTCCGTCAGGACAGAATACATTTCCTGTGACATTAATATTAATTTTTGTTATTTTAACAAAACAGGCAACAGGCAGGCAGTGACCTATGTGAGCTGCATTTAGCATCAATGAAGACAATGGAGTCAAACAGTCAAACACTGGGGAAGAAGTTGGCTGTTTTCTTCTCATGGGCTCCATATTAATGAGACGACGGCACACCAGTGCCAATTACAATGAGGCTCAGACAGATGCTTTTCACCCCAATAGGACTCTACACATCAGTGATTGTCATTGCCATAGAAGTAGCTCTGTATAAAGCAAAATAAAAATGAAAAAACATAAATAAATAAAAAATACATATATTACAAAGCCCCTCAAATGACATGTAACAAATATATATATATATATACACAGGAATTTACATTCATGTGAATTAAGAACTAATTCCTTTATGTTGGTAAATCTTGCAAGAAATTTTTAATTTGTGGCCACAATTCAACTAAAAAAGGAAATAAAATATATATACTGTATATATAGAATGTGGCTGTGGTTTAACACAAATTAGAGATTCTTAATTTGTGACTTAATTGATACAAATAATAAAATTAATATCTTGAACCTTACAATGCATTAAATGATCAAAAGGGTCATTAAATACATTCATAATGTTACAAAATGTTGTTCTTTTGAGCTTCCTAAAAACAATTAACAGAAAAAATCATGGTTTCCACCAAATTGCAATAATATTTCAAAGCATTATTGTATTAGTATCTTTTGTATGAAATAAATGCAGTTCTTGTGCACGCATACAGCAAATTAAGAAAACAGCCTTGTGGCAAGAACGTATCTTACTCATCCTAACACTGATAAAATTTTTACACAACCCTTTCATATGAGCTCTTTTGATTTGTAACAATAGAAACTCATTTATTGTGTTGGACCGAGCTGAAAAGCCAGCAGCACATAGCAAGCAGGGGTCACAACTGCTTTTAAAGGGAACTGTGAGTGGGTCCTGTTCTAAACACTGCATGATGAAGTCAAAGCGAGAGCACTAATGCATCAGCAATCAGTCTACAGGGGCTTGGCACATCATGACTAAAGGTTGCAAAACACGCCCGGTCCATGCTATAAACTCTAGAACCTTTCAATATAACACCACAGAGAGCGGCGACAGGCGAGCGGCTTCAAATCGGCTCTAATTCACAAATTTGTATTGCATTATAATACGCTCTACTCTCAACTCTCGCTCGCCAACAAATGAGTCTTCGGGGGATAAATGGGCTCCGGTACATTAACAGTTAGAGTGAAAGCAATCATGCCGCTCTGGACAAACTATTCTGTTGCCATCTAAAGCTTTATGTTTATTTGAAAAGAATTCATCAGCCACCAATATGGACTCTTTGTAGAGCTCAAAAATGTAGGACTTCGGGTAGACTGGCATGTAAACTGTTGGAAAATTACCATGTTTATGAAGGACTGAGTGGTATTGCTAAGCCACTCTATAAATGGCCTTGCGTATTATGCAACATATATGGAGCTGGTAGTCCAAAATATTTTCCTATCTCGCCAAAGCATCAAGTAATCTACTGTGGAAATGCGTAAAAACACCAACAACACCGCACAGCTAAAGCTTGAATGGCTTGATGTAGCCTGAAAACCATTCAAATAATCAGCCATTTTCATCTTTCATCTCACAGCGTCTCAAGCCGCATCCATCTCTCAATATGGAGAGATGCAGGCCTTTTAATCCTAAGATCAGACATGTATTCAAAATGCCTGGCCACCATGTGATGGCTCATTAGTTGTCCATTAGGCCTACCTACCTGACATCAAAGCTGCTACTTTATTGGAGGAGCTGAAATCAAGGCCCTGAATAAGCCGAGCATCCCTTAGTGCATCAGCTACATTCAGCTTATTCTGACCAGACCAGCTTTGTTGTCCTGTAGAGACCTGAATATAAAATGAGGTTCTCAAACTAAGGCCCATGAGCTCTGCAAATGATGTGGGCCTAATTTGTAATCTGCAAGCCGCTCACAGAAGCCTCCCCTTTTTCATGCAAACACATACAAACACATGCTGACGTCTTCTTACACCCTATCACCATGAGACGCAAATAGAAACGAACAGTTTTACAGATGGCTTACGAAAGATTGATTTGTGAATAAAAAGCTTTTTTCCTAGGGAAGAGACACATCGGGTCAATTAAAAGGGAAGTTGAAAGGTCCCTGGTCTGACAGCTGAGATTGGGTTCAGACCAAGGACTTGCCCAGTTTGGGAGTGGTGTCAGGCAGGCGCCAATAGGAGCCAGGGGATCGGAGAATCATTTCTTCCTGGCTGGTATTCAGGCTGCATCAGCGCTGGGTACTCTGCTGCATAGACCAATAAGACGAAACTGTGACCTGAATTAATTGGCCCTAAGAGCCGATCGCCAAGGTTACTGCAGGAAATCAAATAGAGGAAAGCCACAGGAAGTGCTTTGTTCAGAACACATTCCCACAGGTCACTCTTGACGCCATAGTGATATTAATGGCGGTGTTCTGAAGCAACATGTAAAATATTTATCTTTCTTTCACATCAAAAAGCACAGCCAATGCCATTATGGGGGCAATTATTCAAAAATCTGCTCTAGGTGGTCTCAACAGCATCCACCACTACTGAATAATGTATTTCAAATAGTTCATCTTGTCTTTCTGCTTTGATCCTTGCATTACTTTTTTATATTGACAGTGCTAAATGATAATAACAAAGGCTTAAAGGAATGGTTCACCCAAAAGTGTGTCACCATTTACTCACCCTGGAGTGTTTTTCCGCTTTCTTCTGTGAAACACAAAAGGTAGGACTTTTGAGTTTTGCCAAAAAATGTAGGATAAAGTCGCAAGAATAATTTCATAATAGCCATTTTACAAGAATAAAGCCACAATGTTTTGATGATAAAACTGTAACATTAAAATGGTGATTTAAAGTAGCAATATTAAAGTAATATTAAGAATAAAGTAAAAAACAACATCAAAATTAAAAGCAATAAAGTAAATATTTCAAGACTAAAATTATACGTGCAGAGAAAATAACACATGGCAGTTGCTAGCTCTATAGATGATATATGTTAAAATATGATTCACAACCTATCTTTACAATGTTTTTGCCAGCCTCGTTTCACTATTTTGACAATAATGAGATGGATATGGATGATTCATCACCGAATACCTCTACACACAACTGCACGTCTACCATCTGCATCTCGTCCTGTGGTTGAGTGTCATTAGATATAGAGCTGCGACTTCAAATGTACGATTTCAACACAGAGGCTGCAGAAGGCACACTTCTACTGCCTTTTAGAAGACTAACGTCTTGCAGTTCTGCGAGGAAAAACACAAGTAGCGCCGGCAGGTTAATGAGACATGTGGAGGATCTGAACATGGGATCACACAGAGTTTTTTAGCTGACAACGGCAGCAGAAGCCAAGACACTCCTATCAACAGAGATAGCTCTGTAATTAAACCGGTGCTCTCTTCAAAATGAAAGCCGCATGCCACATGCCATAATTATACATTAAGCACTGCCACCTGGGAGTTCCTCGATAAGCAACCACTTTTTCCCTCATTTTATTCCATATTTAGGGCACATTCAGTTTGTTTGATGAGAGATAAATGGTGTGTGAGGTTGTGAGTGTGATTGGGATGTTATGTGGCCCCGGCTCTGATCTACCTGGGTATTAGTCCCACACTTTGCATTTGTACCATGTGAAAAGATGGATATTGGGGCAAGAGCTGGATTAGCTAATGGCTGGCGTAAGACTTTGCACTTCACAGATGTGTGTGATATTTACGCTCAATGGCAGAGATGGCGCCAATCCTCAGCTTTTTGAAAGACAGCGTTAATAGTTTCCTAACATCGACATAAAGTGGCAAAAAATAAAAACCTAGCACTCCAACATTAGCTTGAGAAAACATCTTCAATGACACTTGAATACTTTAGCCTATTAGCAGCTTAATATGTAATGTAATAAAGAAGGGCTAACTGAAATGACAAGGCATTTACACTACCATTCAAGTTTGAGGTCAGTGAGATTTATAATTTTACACACCAAGGATGCATTAAATAGATCAAAGGTGACAGTAAAGACTTTTACATTGTTAAAAAATATATATATTTTTAAATAAGTGAATTATTAATCTATATTTTTAAAAATTGATTCACGGTTTCCACAATAACGGTAATGTTTCATTAGCACCAAATAAATAACATTTTAAAATATATTAAAATAGAAAACATTTATTTTAAATTACAATATTATTTCATTATATTACTGTTTACTGTGCGTTACATCAAATAAATGCAGCCTTGGTGAGACAAAAAAAACATTACAGACATCTTTTATAACATTATCAATAATATTCTAAGCATGTGGAGGTAAGTGTAAATGCGTATTTGTTATCTCCATCTCATTTAGGTAGTGTAGTAATCGGGAAACATCCAGCCTGCAAGAAATTGCAGAAAGACATGAAGAAAATCACATTACATAAGGAAATCAACATTAACTGGTCATTAATTGCAAGAGACAAAAAGCTAATTGAGTGTATTAAACATGTAGCATTTTATTCACAAATCTGTTAGTGCAGATTTGACAGCTTATTTGAGAAAACTGCACTAATTGTACTTATTTAATAACAGTTAAAATAAATACGTAGTGTCTGGATTCATATCGCCGGCTGAGTGAAGACTTCTTAAATGAAATAGCACACATTTATAGCTGTTCCTCAGTGTGGTGTCATAGGTCAAACTCTGCTGTCTCAGACTGTCTGCTGGTGGATGTGATTTGCTCAAAAGCCTCAATTTTGCCACAAGACTTGATGCCTGAGTCCTGGGCACTCTAACCTCTGGCTGTATCCTTCAAGGCACAGTGACACTCCAGATCAGGCACTTTTCAAGAATAGAGCGCATCAGCTGACAAGACTATCGTCACCCTTGTGTCCCACTAGGTCCCTAAAAGGTAGGTTTTCAAACTATACCAATTACTGCAGAGTATTCTGCTTTTGTAAGAACTCCAGTGCAACTCAAGTGTATCAAATGTTGCAAGTTGTTGGGACAGATGGTATTGATCATACCAACAAATCATTCATGTCAGTGGTCAGCAATTGGATGTCAAGAGATTGTACACAGTTCAACTGGCTACTAGTTGCCAGTCTAAAACCCAGCCATGTCTTGGTTAACATCCACTGAGAAAATAAACTAATTTATATTATTTCCTTTTAACTTGTTTCTCAAAAACTCTTAAAATTAGAGATTTTCTTCGTTTTGGATTTATATTGTTTCCTAGTACCTGATTTCAAATGTAACTAAATTAAAGTTAATAAAAATGTAACAAGCTTGGAACTCAGATGCTATTTATTTATAAGAAAATACTGTAATGTCTTCAAGGTGCTCATCACTTTAGCACAATGTTAACGTCAAGTGTGGTGTTGCAGTTTAAGAGTAATATGTCATTAGTAACACAATGCTGCAAGTCCAGCAAGTGAACATAAACACTTATAATAATAAGATAGACTAATAAGATAGATATCAACATTTATTGCTTTATATAGAATGAAGATAGTGTTTGTCATCACGGTCAAAGTTCACTGTGACTGACTGGTTAACAGCATCAAACACAAGATAAATACATTTAAAATCAAGACAAATGAATGCTAGAATGAGTAATTATTATATATTATTTATTCACCTTCTTTAGGGTTTTGCTCAAATGCTTGCACGTGCAGTCTGACCACCATCGTGGTATTAGGTACATTTGATTGGTATTTGCGTCCTTGTCATTTAATTAATTAATCTGTTTGTGGTTTCCTTTTTATTTGTTTAAGAAATATTTTGCTCTGAACTACCTGCTGACTATCTTTTGAGATATTCACACTGCTGTTGTTTGTATATTCATGGTCCAGCTGCTCCTTGTAATCTCCTTTTGCAGACACTACACCCTTGTTCAATTTAGTTTCCTTGTCCTCCATTCTGCTTCCTGATTTGTAGACCACTTCCTTGCTTTTCTGAGCCCTGTCAAATCTCCGGAGAGAGGACTTATTATTGTTGATGACTGCTTTCTTGGGCAGACAGATTTCCTCACAGAATGAGGTAGACGAGGTGACAGTATCAGTACATACCATGCTAACAGTTTCCCAGTTAGTAAGTGAAAGAAGTCCAGTATACCTTGTATTGCCTCCAACTGTCTCCAATGCCAGGCTTCATTTCTAGAAGACTTGAATAGCTTCAGCCTCTTCCTTCAGGTTGTGATCAGCACAATCTCAATTACCTGTATAGCCCCCAGAATGGCCCTTTAATGAGGGTCTAACAGTGCTTGAACAAGTTCCCCTCTCTGGATGAGCCATGGATCTTATGTCCGTACTTGGGTAGATCAATCTTCATGCTGTCATGGTTGAAATCATTAAGGAGAAAAGTCTGACATTGTAAAGTTTCCATTTGATTAAAGGTGAACTGCGGTTTCTGTGGAACTAAACAGAACTGCAAAAACGCAGAAACAAAGCAATATCTGAAAGCACCACAGAGCCACTTTTTATTTTACTTGGAAATCAACATATGAATGGCTTATTTTTAGTTGCCTATCAATATTACCATGGGATAGGAGTATTTAACATAAAAGCACACCATCCTTACTTCGGTATAAACAAAAGAGTGAAGCAGGCTAATTAAGTAAAAGGGCCTGCAGTAGATAATTACATATTCTAGGTCTGAGGTGACTGAAATCACATTGGTTATATCTCTGCACCAGCTGTTCTTCATATAGAAACACATGTAGACTTTTGTTTTCTCCTTTTAAAACTGGGTTGTGATCTATCTATCCATCCATCTATCCATCCCATCCATCCATCCATCCATCCATCTACACATATAAATACACATATACATACATACAACCCGAATTCAAGAAAGTTTTTTTAATTGGAATAAAATGAAAACTAAAAGACTTTCATATCACATGAGCCTATATTTCAGTCACACTAGAACATAGAGAACATAACAAATGTTTAAATTCAGAAATCTTACACTTTTATCCACTAAATGAACTAATTTCAAATTTGATGCCTGCTACAGGTCTCAAGAAATTTGGTATGGGGGCAACAAAGGGCTGAAAAAGCAAGAGATTTTGAGAAGCTTTAGCTGGGAGAAAATCTAGCTACTAATTAAGTTAATTGACATCAGGTCTGTAACATGATTAGCTATAAAAGGGATGTCTTAGAGAGGCAGCGTCTCTCAGAAGTAAAGATGGACCGAGGCTCTCCAATCTGTGAAAGAGTGCGGGAAAAAGATTGTGGAATACTTTAAAAACAAAGTTCCTCAACGTCAACTTGCAAAGGCTTTTCAAATATCATAATCTACAGTGCATAACATCATCAAAAGATTCAGAGAAACTGGAGAAATCTAAGGGACGAAAAGCGTAAGGGACAAGGCCGAAGACCTTTGTTGGATGCCTGTGGTCTTCGGATCCTCAGATGACACTGCATCACTCATAGGCATGATTTTGTCATTGACATTAATAAATGGGCCCAGTAATACTTGCAGAAACCACTGTCGGCAAACACAATCCACCATGCCATCTGCAGATACCAACTAAAGCCCTATCATGCAAAAAAGAAGCATATGTGAAAATGGTCCAGAAGTGCAGTCGTATCCTGTGGGATTGAAATGATAGGCTCATTGAAAATGGACTGTTTCAAAGTGGAAAAGTGTTCTATAGTCAGACTAGTCCAAATTTGACATTCTTGTTGGAAATCACAGATGCTGTGTCCTCCAGGCTAAAGAGGAGGGAGTCCTTACAGCAGGTTATCAGTGTTCAGTTCAAAAGCCTTCGTAGTAAAAGACAAGCACAAACTCTTCAGCATCTGGAAACGTATATCAGGCACGAATGGGACCAATTTATAATACCAAAACTCCAGAAATGAATAACATTAATGCCCAGACATCTTCAAACTGTTTTGAAAAGAAGAGGAGATGCTACACCATGGTAAACATGCCACCGTCCCAACTTTATTGAGATCTGTAGCAGGCATCAAATTTGAAATGAGCTCATTTTGTGCATAACATTTTAAAATGTATCAGTTGAAACATTTGTTATGTTATCTATGTTGTATTGTGAATATAATTTTGGCTCATGTGATTTGAAAGTCTTTTTATTTTATTAAAATTGTAAAATGCCCACACACACACACACACACACACACACACACACACACATACGTATATACATATCCCTCCATAGGCGGAGTTTCACATTTTTGCCTGGGGGCACCTAGTAGACCATGAGCTATGATTTTGTTTTACACACTATATACTATTTTCTACATTTTCAATTATTTATATATATATGAAGAGCTCTTTGGTATGGGGGCAAAACGCTATAAATCCATTTAAAGTTTTGAAAATGACATTTTGTTACCTAGGCCCATACATTTTGTTAATATTCAATTTATCATGTTAAAATGGTCTGTTGGCTCAGTCTGACATGTTAAAAACAATGATTTCAAACCCACGGGTCGCACTATCACACAGGCGGGTCTCAACTTACAAAGGTGGCGGGCGCTCTAACAAGGAACGCCAAAGGCTACAGCCTCTCACGTCAGTCGCTAGGCGCCTCTTTTGAGGTCAATGGACATTTTAAACAAGGAAATCTAGCGATTTGGCATGAAACGTTGATGGAGCAGTGAATAGGTTACCAGTACACAGCAAAATGGCATGACAAACTCATTTTTTTGAAATTTGGCGTTTATCGCGTTTTGGAAAAGAGCTCTTCATATTTTCTTCTTCATTTAAAATACATTTACAACAACGACTGGTTGGCTATACAAAGTGGAATAAAGCGTTATATATTACCTAATGTAGAAGAATCCGCCTCTTCCATTTGCGTAGAATGTCCACGATCTTCTCTCTGATAAATTTGCAGTCAAACTTTTCTATGTGCAGTATGGAAAGATCGGAAAATCTGTCCTGAGACATCGCAGATCGAGCCAGTTTCTGATTCTTCTCATCACGGAGATTTTATTTTTTACATTAATTATAAATAATTTAGCCTTAACATACTCATTAAAATACGATAATGCAAATAAAAATGAGACAATGGGCACACACACACATTTATAGATCTGACACACACACACACTGACACACACACACACACCAAACTATCTATGTATCCCTCTGATTTATCATGATCAGTGCAGTGGACAGCTATTTGGAAGCCATTTTGAACCATTTAAGATGTAGCATCATGTTCCAACCACCAATTGGCGAACCCACAAAGTGTTATTTTTTTGCATGATTTTTCACTTGTTTAAAAGTAAAAAAAAAAAAACATGTAAAAAATGAGTACTTTGTGATTTTAATAATTAAAAATCATATATATATATATATATATATATATATATAGGCCTACTGTATATATACATTTATATGTTACAACACAGGCGTATGTATGTATGTATATGTAAATATGTATGTATATATTGGTAACTCTTTAAAATAAGATTTCATCATTAGTTCAATTTGAACTAACAATGAATAAACACTATAACAAATGTATTGCTCATTGTTAGTTAAAAACTTAACTTTATTGTAAGGTATTACCAAAATCTCTAATATCAGCTAATAACCAAACCAATATGGCACCAATAATGCAATCCTTACACAGAAGAGAATTGTAGCTTTATGTAAATGCACCCTTAATGATTCTTGCTACCATTCATACTCGGCATTAATGGCTATGATCAAAATTAAGCTTGAAATTCTTTGGTACCTTTGGTCGCCCAATCAATCAAGGCCTGTCAGAAGAGAGAACCATCAAGCACTTTCAAACACAAATTATCTGTTCATTAGTATTCTGAGAGATGCCTGTATAATACATTGATTTAGTATTATCATTGCACTCAAACCTTTGCACACATCCTTTGAAGGAAACTGAAAATTAGCTACACTGCCCCACATTAGATTATTTCACTCATGGTTGCATTTACACTGGCCATTGGTGACCTTTTGTTGGTGCACTCAACCACATGTGACATTTCTAATGAGAGTCAGAGGGATTAGGCCATTTTTTTGCCGTTTCCTCTTTATGTTCCTATTTCACCTTACTTGACTTCCGTCATACACCAACAATTGATCTGCTGACACTGATCTGATATAACCTCTATGGGGAAGAAAAGTGAACTTTTGAAAAGCGACAAAATGGTTTCATCAAAGCCAAACGTTCGCCTCAAGTCACACTAACACAATTGAAGCAAAGAAACTGTCCAGTACACATGAAACATGATGTCATCTCCTGTCAGAGAATGCCCTGCCTGTAATTGAAGAATCATCATTGTGAGCAATGCAGGGCCACCAGACCTTCAAGGTCAAGCTACACTCGGTCTAAAACCTCCTCAAATGTCATTAAAAGGTCACACTGGAAAACTTCAAGTAAAAGTTTGACCTTCGAAGAAAAAAAAATCATGTTTTTTTCAGTTTAATAGAAATAATTGGTTGCCAATTGTGAAGTTTTCTTTTTATTTGAATTAATAATAAAAACACTAAATCATTCAAATGACCACATGCTGTCTAATTGTTTAGCTGCAAATTCACTACAGGAATTATGTGAGTTCTGTGATCTCAAAACCTGCACTGATGTGAGAAAACTGAAAAACCACACTCAAAAGCAAAGCAAAGTAGCAGTACAATCTCTCTTTTACTTTAGGATTAAAGTTCGGTTCTTTCACATTTCAAGGGCAATATTCTTGCAGTCCATAACTTGAATTTCTTCATCCATCAAAAGGCACAAAACTTAAATGATCACACAAACAAAAAGCAATTCTTTGCCATGAGTCATTAGATTTCAGACCATTACCGCGACCCTGAAAAATATGCTCTCTTTCCCTGAGTCAATAAAGTACATATATATATATATCACCAAAGGGTGAATTAAAGACTTAAGGGCACTCATAAGCAAATCAAAAAGCGTTGAGTGGTCAGTACAGTTGACTAAAATCTCATTTGATCTCCCATTGCCATGGTGGCTTTGCCCTCTATGCTCCTGTGAACTCATTTTCAAGGGCAAACTTACCGCAAATAATTCATCTCCAAAAATATCCCTAAGTCAGGCTCCAGATCAAACAACTCAAACGTGTCTTTCACAAGAAAGAAAGACAGATGTAAGAAAAGAGGATTCGTGATGACTATAGATTGCGTGATGCGGTCTTTGAAAGTGGCAATTTCTAAATAAATACCGAGTGGTGATTGCTCCAGAAGATAGAGCTCTAATGAAACCCTCTCCTTGCAGGGACAATCAAATCTTTACCAGAATTAATCTGAGAAACTGGCAAGACATCCTGGAAAAATGCTAGTGTGTTTTTGTATGAGCCATCTGTGCTACAGTCATTCGTGATCTTCTTTTTTTGTGCTAATTGTCCTTAGCATTTTGCAATTATTACCTCTTACACGTTTAGCGAGAATCTTCCATGCATACAGTATTCTAGAAAAGCGATGACTCTTTTGTCAGTTGTCAAGGCATGAGCTTAGAAACTAAATGAAAATGGCTTCACAGCAAATTTGGTCTAGTCATCAATGTGGTTCACCAAACAAGAACCGACATCCTTCAGTAATTGATGAGTTTTGTTTTTCAATCGCTCTTGCAGACTGTCTCAGTATCTATTTTTAATTGATCAGACCCATCCCAAGAGATTTGTCCATTAATCATTTGATGGATCCGACAACATGGCAGATATCCAGCTGAAATGGAAAGACAGTCTCAGAACATAGTTATTTTTACTAAAGTTGGTCAGCAGAAAAAAAGGACACTGCTCATCAAATCCATCTTCACAGTTTTCTACTTTTAATTCCAGTTCAGTATAAAAGGATGAAAGGCTGATGGCATATCTACCTTTTCTCAAATACTGTACTACAGAGTATAAATAATTTTTAAACAAGACTTTTAACTAAATTTAAGCCAAACATGTTTATTAATCATATCTGAAAAATGTGAAAGAATTAATATATGCAAAGACATTAAGTAATTATAATAAACTGACTGGGATGCACTTCATAGGCAGCAAATGAATGACACACAAATAAAGCCAGGAGCACAGCAATCATTTCTGGTGTGAGGACAGAATATGTATTTTTCTGACTGCTTAACAAAGTTTTCTGTGGTTTGTCCTAAATAAATTGAATAGTAAATTCACAAAAAAAAATTATGCACATTCAAGAGCGACTGAAATCTACTGAAGAGCAACTGAATTTCACAATTACAAATAAAACTTTAAACAACCATAATCTACTATGACAAATCAGGAAAACAGCTGTTCAGCAACTATAACAACACTACCAAAAAACTACATAACTGAACTAAAGAGACAAACATTTCCAAAACTTTAAGAAATTGTAAACTGTAACTTTACTACAGCATTCTTAAATGTTATACCAGGCTTAAGAGAAAAACTGAAGAGTTGACTTCCCCACCACCTTGAACACGTTGGGACTGCATTATCCATGAAGGATGCTGTGCATACAATTTTTCCATATAATTTTTTAGCAAAACAATCATTATACTGTACTACTGTAACTGCATTAAAACGCTGTCAAGGAAGTCGGCTCACTAGCTTTCATAAACTTTAACCTTTAAAAAATGATTATGAGTTAAAAATAGATTCAAATAGTTATTTTTTGTTACAAGTTGTGAGTAACAGAATAGGAAAATATGGTAGCACCATTGTTTAGAACGCTTGCAGAAAACTTGCAAAAGAATATGAGCTATCTGACAATGATGACTACATTGTTGCATGGTTCTAGGTCACTCAAGGTCATCTATTATTTCCAGAATATAATCAGTTCATTCCAATAGATGATTCTGGTCTCTTAAGGGATGCCGCAAGGTTTAATAAAATAATATGTTGATGAGTGGGTGGCTGGGGTTTGTTCACAAGCTTTGGTGACTGGTCGGTGAGGTAACCCGGGTCAGCAGGGGGAGTTGCGGGTGTGTTTGTGGGGTCAGGGCAGAGGGCAGAAGGTCACACTAGTTCCACAGAGGATTAGAATGGATAAACAGAAAGCATTAGCACTGCTTTGTGCTGTAGTCTCCCAAGAGCCTCCCGCCTTTGAGAATCTGTGCTCATTGTTCCAAGGCTTGCGGGATGTCAGGGCTAAAGAATACGGGGGCAGCGAGGTCAAGGGAAAGGTCAGGCAACTTTCTAAAGCCTGGCTTCTTGAAAAGCCCCCGCCCCATTCCGAGGTGGGGAAAGGCAACTGTTGCTATGCTGCGACGACTCAGAATATTAAAGCTGCTTATCTTGACGCCCCACGAACACGATGACAGCTTGGAGGGCCTCTGATGCATGCTTGATACGCTAATCACACCCTCTCCCCAGGACCACCTCTTCCTCTCACCCAGCCTCGCGTCCTCTTTGCCTCTTCTGCACGCACACACAGAGTTTACTTTTGAGTAGCATGCTTTGTGTCTGTGTGTGACAATGTTTATTTTATTACATGGCTGTGAGGGACAGCTCTGCGTCTGAGGCCGTGCTCCCATCACACACCTCCCCGTGCGTGTCCATCTGTAGCCCACTCTGCGCCGGAGACTGTGTGTGGAGCAAGAGGGCATGTAGCGGAGCTTAATGACATCCGTGAGGAGACAGATAATGCCAGAGACCTTGATTTAAGGGTATTCAGAAGCCTAATGAATATTTAATAGCACGATAGACAATGCGTACCTCAAGACCTTTTCAGTTGTATATAAATTAATACAATACAATTTCCATGATCAGTTATTTCAAATTCCTGTTAGACCAAAATAAACCGTCTGAACAGTGCTGATAATGTGTTGAGCATTTATTCTACAGTGCGTCATCACTTAGAGAATCATGCAAGCTTAAATAAAGCATAACTCTTGAAACTCTTGAGTCAATGCATTGATTCAGTTGAGAACACAAGGGAGTAATTCTCTCTTTAATGTCTCGTATGAATCTCTCATTCCCCTTCATTTATGTTAACCTTGATACGAAGGAAGAACCACACTGAACTCAACACAGTATTCAGGATAATATATATGCCCTCTGTAATAGTAAAAAATTCAACATGTTTTGCAAATTAACCTTCGACACTTTAGTTATGTCCTTAATGAAAAAAAATGTGAGAGCAGAGAAAATAGTCTGTTCATTTGAGGAGAAAATTGCAACACATTGCTACAACTTCAGCAGTTTTATATGGTTTTTAACACTGTACTTTAATATCGATATTCTGTTCCAAACCTCATGAGTGGCTTATAGAGATTGCATTTCAAGGCCTGATATATGCGCTCATGTGAAGACTGCTCCAATAAACGAAGACAACTATATTGTATATATTTTATAATCTATTTATCTATCCATCCATCCTGTCATCTATCTCTCTCTCTATATATATGTGTGTGTGTGTGTGTGTGTATGTATGTATATACACACACACACACACACACACACATACAAAATACATACTCAGTATGCAGTATGCAGATTTAGTATAAGAAGCTTGTTAACTGCTCTCATCACTTGCCTTTTCGTCCCTGTTTTAAAATGATTTACCTGAGATACAAAGGTAAATGTAACCTTCACAGTTTAAGAGACAACAACAGCAATACGATCGATTGCTATGATTTGACGATTTCCCCCCTACATGTCTTCATTATTCTGATGCTTGACATTTGTCCATACCATTGTCATCTCGTGTTCTTGTTATCAAGCTGTAAAGAGTCCTATCAATAGCAGCACTTAACAGCTTCAACTGACCTTTAAGGGACTCTGTGTGGTGCTAACTTACACTAGCCAGCGGGCTTCATCAAACAAATTGTTTGCTGGTGTTCAGTAATTTCAGGCTACAAGAGGCCCAAGCACAAGCCATTTTGATGCTTATTGTGCAACCAATGATGGATGGATGGATCAATTTGGTGCTCATTCTCATTTAAACTGAGGAGGAAAGCAAGGCTCTTATGAATCAATATGCTTTAATGATTAATAGAGAAGGAGTGGAGCCGCCTGGTTATTAATGTGTGCTCCTTTTTCAGCCAGTGGCTCTTATATGCCATTACACCGCAGCCAGTTCCAATACTCTGGGTGATTACAGTGGCTGGCTTCTCTTTTTTCTCGAAAAATAAGCAGAAGATGGTTGAACTTTAAAACTCTCGAGTAGGATTCACATTTGCAACTTGTCTAACGTCCAATACGTAACATTTTCAGTCATTTTCAGAATGCTGAACTGTGTCATCACGAGCTGGCAGAGGTCAGCTGTATCCACCAAGTGCACATTTGATTCATCGTCCCGGCATGCAAAGCGCATCCTCCTGCATCACATTGCATACGCTTGTGTTTGTTCCCATTAAATAAACATGCAAGAGAGATAATACCTCCAGTCTGAGTGCTGCTAGACCCATGTCTCCACTGTATACCCCTCGATTACCATCTGCCTGTCTGTAGGCTCAATATTGCATTGTTCCAGAGTGTCTGCCTTCACTGACATCAAAACGAATAACAGTCATTTGCAGGGCTGGCACTTAATCTTGCAGACAGATTGGAGGAAATGAAATTGTACTCCGTAACAAAAAAAGACCTTTGATCATAGAATTCGCTGCCTCTTTCTTATACAAAGTGCTTCTTTGTTTGATTGTAGCAAATTCATACACTTGCAGCTCCTCACCTCCTCTCTGACATCCTCATTTGATATGTTATCTCTTGTTTTGAGATGAAGGCGTTGTATTGAGCGTGTACATGCAAGGTGCTTGGTGATACTTCGCCTCATGTAAGTCTAATGCGTTCACAGAGTCATTACTCATACAGTGTGCATGTATAAATGCATTTTTTCTCATCTGTATGATGAGGCGCTGTGCATAAGCAGCAGGTATTGCGGAACATCAGGATTTTAGGTTAACTGAAACCAGAGTTAATTTATCTCTCTATATAGTTAGTGTACAGTTGGTGTAATACATTAGTATTCATTGGAAGTATTGTGAAATATATAAAAAGGACCTTTTAAATTGCCATTATATTTATATATTTTATTTTATTTATTTATAAATGGACACAAATTCATAGTAATTTGGAACACTTGTTCCTACATTAAAGCTTGTATATTTTAGATGCTGCGAATATAGTCGTTTTATATGAATATCTATGGATAATGAGATCAAGCATTGTACAAATGTATTAATCCTAAATTATGCAAAAAAAGTATTTGTTATTATATACCACTATTTCTAGTGTTGATGTGTACTGTAACTCTATTATCTGTTTTACTAATAGTGTCCTAATATCCCGGAAAAGGCTTGACCACTAAATCTAGTCATAATATCTACTGTAATAACTTTGTTGTTACATATTTTGATGGTCTTCACTTACACAAATCAAATCTGAACTTCAAAGTCTAACCATGTATAAACGCAATTTATGCTCAAATAGAGCAAGCTCTGCCTTCTGGTATCACTGAGACTGACTCTTTACATGCACTGCTCTCTGCCTTGTTACCTTTCCTCTTTAGGGGGCATTAAAACACTGTGCCTATCAGTGCATCCCATCACCATTATTTTTTTTCTTGAGTACCTGCTGCACAGTTGGTAATGGCATTTGTATGGCTCCATTGCTTTTCAACCTCATTGCCCTGATGATGATTCTCATTATAACTCCATCTTCCTCTGTGTGCCTCCAAATCAAAACATAATGCAAATAAATCAGACAAAGCCATCAATAACAGCTTAATATGCACATCTTTATCTAATACGTGTTAGACAGCTGAGAGGCCGGGGCTCATGCAGCCAATTATGAAGCAAGCACCTTCAAACTCTCAGCTGAAAGGTGAATCCTTAAACAGAATGAAGCGGGTGTCTGTCTGGCTTTACTATTAGCTTTGTATCAAGCATAGGGCATAAATAGTTAAAATGCATTTCATCTTCAGCAAATGTGTTTTGTTCTGTACAGAGCTTTAGTCACATCTTTTAACACAGCATCCATAATGACACACTATAAACAGTGTGAAGCACTTATCTTTTTAATTTATAAAACGTGTAAAGGCTCATCCGACTGGATAAAGCAAATGTAAAGCAACTAATATATGCACATCTGTCATTGCTCATCATCTGAATTGTTTATTAATACAAATGGATTATGCTAATGGGTAACTTGTTGTAAAAATATTTTGTGAGTATAACTAATGATATAAATATATTTATTCTTGAGATACACTACAAAAACTTGCCCATTATGATTAATAGCATTTCCATTTCCATTCTGAAATGAAATTATTACTTAAATGTTCAGAATTAATTACTAGAATATTCTTAACACAAAAGGACCTGATTTTCGATTGATTTTCTCAGTACTTTATCAAAATCATTAACATGTATCCCCACATAACCTTTATAGAAAATAAAATACATATTAAAATGCATATATAAAATGTATACAGCGACATGCATCCTTCAAATAAATACTACTGTGCCTAGAAAAAAAGATTCATTTTAAATTCTAAGCTTTGTACCCACTTTTCTAAACACTTCTCATTACAGAAGATAGTAATTATAACAATAACAACAACTAAAATTATTATTATTTTCATTGTTATTATTAATAATAATAATTATTACAATTATTTATTATAAATAATAAAATATATTATTATTATAAAACCATAACATATAATACCATGTAACTAAATGAGAACTAATAATTATGATCAAGTGTGGAATAGTTTAATCCATAATTCAAAAACATTTTTTTAATCATTCCAAGAATAAGAATGGAAACAAATTCTAAAATAAATGATCATTTATCCAGTCTGCTTTATGCATAACACATGGATTTAGTTTTTGCCTTGATATACTGTGCTGTACTGCTATTGTGTACTGCACTCCACTGAATAATGCTTTACTGTATTTTACTCTATAATGTTTGGTGTTCCATTGTATTCATCCTCAACATCTAGGGTGCAATTCACTAAGATAAACCCTTGGCAAAAATAAAGTCTTATTCTAAGATGGCTAGTCTCATTGACAAGAAAAACACAAAACCTTGTAATAATCTGATGTCTTATCTCTTTTAAAAACATACAGTATCAAAGTGTTCATTTAAACATAGTACATAATGGTAGCACAGCAGACTGAAGCAGGTAGAGTAATTAGGGGATTCACCACGCATCTGCACAGTGGGAGGGATGACTGTCATTTGTTGTGATATTCATGCTTCAAGTAAATTATATAGTCTCTTTTATTATCAAGCTTCTTACTAAGCTGGTGAAAATAAGCAAGCCATAATCAATGCCTGCTGATTGCACTGTATTTATTGATGAGCGTAAATCTGACTATAAGGCCACAAATTAATTACACTGTCATTCTTAATGAGCTTCCTATTTACACTGCCTGATTGCTAGAAAGTAAAAAGTATTGTTTTTCTATAGCATTCCATAGACTGCTAAAATTAAATATCTAAATACGGGTGATCAAAAGACAATCTACTATTTTTATTGCTGTTAAATAATGGCGCCTTGTAAATAAACACTGGTGATGAAAATAAATTGTTTAAAGAGAATACCTGAGAGAACGTTGCACTTTTAAGAAAGCGCTGCATCTTATTATAGCTATTATTTCTTGCTCAGAAGCTACAATCTTTAATCTGATCAGCGGCCCTCAGAATAATGAAAAAACGGGTGAGAGAATGGGAAAAAAGTTCTGCTGCACTGCTGATTTGTTGTGATAAAATTTAGTCTATGCCACAGAAATGATTTAGTAAGCACCGCTGGCTCTCACGCTTTGACACATTTTAGTAATTTTTATAATTATTATCGCGAAGACAGAGCCAGGAGCTGTCGCCTGCTCACACTCAGAGTGGCTGGGCGAGGTTTGGTTATTGGAGTCTGAGCCCCAAAGACAGAGCAGACGTAAAAGGGAAACAGTCCATAAACGAGAAGGCAAGCCCACCTCGCCCCCACCCACCCGCTCATTGACACCCACAAATCTCTAAAGAGACAATCATAGCCACTAGCCCTGAACGAACACGTACGGCCATTTGTCTTTCTGTCATGGTCTGCTCCAGCGCACCACAGACGCAGGCATGCCAATACTTCACCTTACCCTGACCTTCCCTTCCACACAACACAACAGCCAGAGCGGCGGCCAGTCATGAGTACGCTCATGAATAAAGAATGACTGAATTATGGCCGAGCTCTATTTGATTTGCATTAAACTATCATCCGCAAAATAGCTCTTCTCTTTCGCTCACGAGGGCTCCAAGGCATACGGACACGTGGTGCGGAGGGAATCTGAATAATGGATATATCAGATATATCAGGTTTACATTATTTCATTTGAAAGTCAAAACAGAGTCATGTTGCATTTTAGAACTAACCGTTTCAGAGAGTTTGAATGTAACAATTAACGGCTGAAATGTAGGTGTGCAAGTATTTAAATAAACAGATGCTATATAAACAGATCAAACCTAGTTATTTACACTGCACTTACATGTTGCACTGTTTTATTTTTCCCAAATTCTGTGTTTCTGTTTTATTTTTATCATGTTTTAATAAATAATTAATTAAATTTGAAGCATCAAAAAGGATATTTAATAAAAATATTCATTATTATTATTATATTTTGGGATTTATTATTCAATACATGTTTATTATCATGGTAATCAAAAGAATGCATTAAATATTTAACAATTTTCTTTCAAAAATTTTAACATTTAATATTGTTAGTGCTAGGGAATGATTAATCGCAATTTATCACATGCAAAAATAAAATATTTTGTGTACATAATATATGTGTGTATACTGTGTAGATTTATTATGTATATATAAATACACACACATGCATGTATATATTTGAGAAAAATATGTTATGTTTATATATTAAATATATTTATATATGTTATAAATCATACCAAAATAAATATCTAAACATCTAAATATTTTCAAAATATATACTGTATATGTATGTCTTTATATACACTATACATAATAAATATATACAGTACACACACATACATTATATAAACACAAACCTCTATTTTGGATGTGATTAATTGTTGCCCAGCACTAAATATTTTACAATTTACAAATTGATTTATCTTAAATCTTCTTTATCTTAAAATGTTTTATAAAATATATTGTTAAGCACAGCCAAAGGTTTTTATTTTGTTTTTTTTAGATTTTACTATATTAAGAAGTACATTGTACTGCACAATAGTAACCTTTAAATACAAATAATTTAAACAGGTTGTCATGAAGACTTTTAGGTTCTCTGTATATATGAAACAGTTTTCTCAAGATTTCTCAAATGAAATGATGAAATGCTGGTGAAGTGACTCTCAAAGAAGCTCTTGAGATAAAGTCAATGTGGAGTGTTCTCATATAGTTAGACAACAGACACTCAAAACACAATGAACATTGTGAGTGATAAAGTATGTATAGTATGTGTAGTAGAACAATTGTGCCATTTAGAGACATGCAGAACATTAAGATGTCACATTAAAATAATAGTCTTTTGGCACTTCTACAATCACAGACACTAGTCCATACAGCCCTACTTTTTACAAATTCTACGACAATCCACGTTATGCTTAAAATTCCATATTTATGACAGTTTTTTTCAAAAATCACAGAGCCCTATATATACCTATACATAATGTATGCAGTGTAAATATATCGACACAGGCTTGATGTGTTTATTTCTCTCCAGCAGATAGCTTGATGGCAGCTGTCACCTCACAGCTGTGTCAAACATTCCCCAGCCTCATCACCACATGTCCACTTTCACACACACGGCCCAGCGTCGCACACTGCCAAACTCCAGCTCCAAGTGTGATATTTAAAGGTCACATATTGTAAGAGTCGCGGGGATGTGCAGTCAAACTCACTGCAATTGCATTAATTACCGTGCCGCTGATCACCACGGGATTGGGATGGGGAACAACACGACTCGTTCCAAAAGCAGTTTCAATATGATGCCTGAAAAATCAAGCCAGGCATCTTCTTGTTTTTAAAGAAAAGTGCTCTTATTGCTTCTCCAGACCGATATGACAAGCTTTTGATAATTTTCAAATATACTCCTACTCTAAACCACATCAAAAAGCGATCAAGTGACAGCATAGCTCCAAGTTCAGTAACTGAATGTCTAATTAACTCAATGCAAGGCATTTCTGGACTGGCTATCACATGCTTCCTGCGGGCTGCGATGCATTGCGCTGACCTGATTTGATTGCGTAGGACTATAATGAGCGTCTTAATGCCCCACATACATGCTACTTCCCTCCCCACCTCTGGTCCTGCAACGGGGCAGCCCAGCGCAGTGCGCCGCAACGTTTCCGTGCATCTGCAGCCAGACTGACAGCACATGGTTGATGAGGGTATGACTAACAACATTCCTCTTGCTGATATTCAAAGGTTAATTTGTTTCCATTAATGATTAAAGGTTGTCCCATTACCTTAACACGGCTTCTAGATGTTTGGTAAATGTTAATTAAGAGGGCTAATTCAGAGTCCTGTTGGGGATGCGCGCATGTGAGACGTGCGGGGGTTTCTGGGAGCCCCGTCTGTGAAAACAACAAAAGCAAATGTCTCTCAAGTCCCCATCTTGCAAAATGGTATTGTGTGACATCAATCTGTGAATCTCGCCCTGAGATCTGAATGATAATAGTTGATAGGTATCATTGTGTATGACTCTTTAAGCCCACTAGCTGGCATTGTGCTCATTCACATTAATTTAGCTAATGAGGCAGGGTAGGGATGGCCTGTGCATCTGCCTGGTGTGGCCTCATTTCACCACAGTGCAATAATCGGAGAGAGTTTTGATGACAGAGGCATTTACGTTGAACATCAACAGGCGGACTGCTATTCAAAGCACTGCAGAGTGTAGTAATGCTGCAAACTGTGTGAACATGCAGACATCTGCACAACACAATCAGTTTTAAAGTGCAGATGGGAAGTTCTTGTCTGCATCGCAATCAAGTAGCTGCTTTCTGTTGCTGCCAATACATCAGACCATTTTTTCTTAAGGGCAAAAATAAATAAATGCAGGGAAAAATAGATTCTAAAAAGACATTTGCTAGAGTGCTTTTGTTTGTGCTGATACCAAAGATAGTTTTTCCAATCTGTGCCTCTTTTGACAATTCACTTCTAATAACTCAATCTAAAGACCCCTGAGGCTAATAGGAACAATGTTGTCAATTCTTAATAAATAGGGAAGTCAATCAATTCAATGTTTTTAAATATATACCATATTTTTTGTAGTTTGTAGTTTTGCTCCCAGAAAACTACAGGAACCAATTAATAAATAAATAAGTAAATAAATAAATATTAGATTTGTTTATTATTTTTTTAAGTAAAGTATGTTTGACTTATGTATTACATGCTGGCCGATGTTTGATAATTAAACATGCTGTAATTTTTGGAACACCATACAAAATGTCTCTACTACTTGACAGTTATCACTGAAACAGGAGGAAGGGAAGGGAAGGGGAGGAATCACATCTTTTTGACAGCCCTAGACTAGTCAAAGGAGCAGACTGTGCTATTTTTAATCAGAAAGCAGAAACACTCTCTGTCTGTCAATCATTTTGCACATTCAGGTTTGCTGATATCGGAGTGTGTGGTGGTTTGGAGACCAGGTTGTGTGGTTAAAGATAGGATTTTTTTTAACCACATGAATTACCACCATAATAAAAACTAAAAGTATTATTTTAATTTTAATTTTGAATTAACTGCAAGCCATTACTTTGACAGCCAAATACATGTATAAACACATACATTCTGTGTGTATGCTACACAATGAACTTACAGGTCAATTGTCACAATGATACAGTAGACCAAAGCTATCACTTAAATTCACTGAAAACCAGAATTAAATGAGAAATCTACATGCTAAATTATTTTAGCAGAGCCTTCTCATCAAGTAGGTAAACATTTGTAGCTGACAAGCCAAGTGTTTTTCTTTGTCTTCTCTGTCTCTCTCTGTAGAGGTAATCCTGTCAGAGGAGACCGTACAGAGAACCAAACCAAATGGTGGTGACAAGAACAAAAGCTACTATCAGGTCAGAAGATAAAACCAGTGACAATCAACAACAAAAACAGGACAATGGTGTGCTTATGTGAAAAGAATCCATTGAAATTCCATTTGAAGATTTGATGAGTTGGGTGCAAAAAACATGAGAGAAAAGAAAGTGTGGTCCATGAGCGTGGGACTTTCAGTGTGATCCTCCACTGAATTATAAAGTGCAGTTCCTTCCTGTGATCAGTCAGCCCTTGGCAAAACTGGCACGGCTTTTTCCTGCACTGGGCCCTGGGCACTCTGCCATGATACAAAACTTCCTTTGAACCAAACAGCTGTGGGCAGCAGGATTGATATAATATTTAATGTATTAATTACATACACAGAAAAAAGGTCCATAGTTAGACAGCCTGTCTTTCATGCAAGCAGATGAGC
Organism: Gymnocypris eckloni scoliostomus; assembly: GCA_027564155.1. Taxonomy (NCBI): domain Eukaryota; kingdom Metazoa; phylum Chordata; class Actinopteri; order Cypriniformes; family Cyprinidae; genus Gymnocypris; species Gymnocypris eckloni. Next base: position 21,494,569 of record CM050426.1, read on the forward strand.
CAGTTGTGCAACTTTAATTTATGAGCCCCTATTCATCCTCCATCTCTGTCTGTTACACTCATTAGTTTGCATTTCCTGTCCGACATCCCTGAGCAAACGATAGGCCTTAAGACTGCTCCTAGACAGGAAGTACTTTTGATTTCTTCAAGGACAAAGATTATAATTTATGTCCATTATCCTCCACAACAGATTTAAACAACGGTTGATAAATCTGCATAGCGTGTGTCCTTTCAAACAAGTCTAGACTTCAGCTCCCTCTATATTCTGATGCATGTCCTTGGTGTCATTGCACTCATTTGTTTGTCTCGTGTTGAAGTTCCTGCCAGCAAACATACATCAAATTCCATACGTACATATTACCTGTCTCGTACAAATACAGAACATTCAATCTCTCCACATGGTCAGGTGTCTCAACAGATACACAGGCCAACATCAAGGATGCTTCGACCTGCTCCTAATGTCCTCCACTCATTACATTCAGCAAAAATACAGTAACGATATCATATCTAGGGTTTAGAAATATACAGAATATGTGTCCATTTAAAGACTGTGGGGGATATTTTATTTAAGACAAATATCAGAGAAGGATATTCATGAATATTTTTAAGTGATGAAGTGATCAAATCATTAAATCTATATTTTGAATTAATGCATTTAAATGGCCAGTTTGAACTGATTCATGGAAATGAATCTCTCTCACAAAGCTGGTTGAAAAGCTATTAACTCGTCCTTTAATGTTCTTATATGAATTGTGAGACATGAAATGGCCATGAAACTAATCCAAACACAAGGTCTTCAGGAAACTTCAATGTAAAGCAGAACGTACATTAAAACCATTCCAATATTCAGACTTTTGCTTACTTTTATAGCACTGGTATCATTAAAAATATTTAGAGAGGATTCAACATATTACCCAGCCCTAAACACAGAACCACCGGGAAAATATTAAAACTTAAACACGTTCAAGCAAAGCACAACATGAACCACAAGCTTGACTCCCTCTTGCGTCATTTTCCCTATTCTACAAACAATTTTCAAACCATTTTCTACCATTTCAATCAATAAAACTAGCAAAAAGCCAAATAATGTTAAAGATAAATAAAGAAGAGAGTACACAGTTCAGACCAATAACAGATTCTTCCATTATAATGATTCTGTTCTATGAGGGGACAGATTGCTTTAAGTGAAAAACTGAGATTTATTTTTTCTTCACACCATTACTCAACACACACACTCGCTCTCTATATAAATATATAGATATATAGTTGCTCACTGGCAACAAGTTTTCTCAATAACAGATAGATGCTGTTGCTTAGCAACTGCTGTGAGGCAGTCATGGCTTGTACCTGCACCTTAAGGAAGATTCCATCTTATGTGGTTCTCTTACATCTAATTGGCCAGGTGGGTAAAGTCTGAGCATGTGAATAACCACCTTCCCCATTGCAGTCAAGGTCTGTAAATGACAGGTAGCTCAGACATTATTTTAGCATTCTGTCTGTAGAAATGTGCACAAATACACTGCTACTGGCGTGAATAAAAAATGACAGCATAAAATATGGAAGACATTTATCTCCCAGCAGAGAGGTTCATAAATCCAGAGCCTAAAAGTATCTTGCGCTCCAACAATACATCAAATTTGGCTGGCCATCAGTCCTGATCATTAAGAAATTAATAACTACGTAAATTATGTTGTACATTCTACATGGACTACAGATGTCGACGTAAAGTTTGATTTACTGTAATAAGCTCAGCTGGATGAAGAAATGAGAGAAGGTCAGGTTAAACAAGACATTGGAAAGATATACAACATTCATTTGTTCTACTTCTGATAATGTACTAGTTACATAGGTAGAAAGAGTTTTCTGGATTTAAAGCTATTTTTGGTACAATGTTTGCTTTTAATAATTCAATTTCTCAAAACACAGCTCAGCCTCATTCATTTTTATTAGAGGGAAAGCTTCAGAGTTTCATGACCCCCCCACACACACACACACCTCCACACTTCCCCCCGAATATCCCAGATTGAAAAAGTTACTCCAAATTTTATATGGTTTCTGGCAGAGAAGCGACTGCCCATTAATTGTTCTGCCCTTCTCGCATCCAGTCCTGTTGTCTTCTGAAATCACTCTCAGCTAGAGAAGACAGAGATCTATGAGTCTGAACAGCTCATCCGAACAAAGGCGAAGAAATACGAGTTAAGAGCAAATGTCATTGTTACAGTTCAGAAAATAATCTTGAGATTGTGTGACAGATTCATTATTCCAATGTGTCCCAATTGTGGTGCATTATCATTATCACGAAAATAAGTAGGCAGATTGTTTGCACCTTTTTCCTTTAAGGAAGAAAGTTATATAGGTTCGGAACAACATGAGGGAAAGTTTTAATTTTATGTTTTAATAGGTCATCGTTAAGGCACAGAAATTAATTTTCACTTTCTGCATTTTGGTTTGGCCTTTAATGTTTCCCATTGTTCTCCTAAAGGAGCACTTAACACCTCCATCTTTCTTTGATGAATAGGAATCTTTGATGAATAGAAAACTAAATAAATATTTGAAACAAAAAATTCTGTCATTATAAATGTAAATTAATGTAATATAATTACAAATTAATGTTTTTAATTCAAGGATGCATTAAATTGATCAAAAGATTACCAACCCCAAACCTATGAATTGTAGATTATATGTGAATTTAATTCTTAATTGCTTAGTTTTGTCAGAGAACATTTTTAGTATTCTGCTATGAACAGCACAGCAAAGCTATTTAAAATTATAAAATCTTACTGAACTCTGGAATCTTATTCAATATTCATTAATGTGAATGCTCCCTAACTACAATAGTCTCTGCTGGTAGGCCAGAGCTTATCAATAATTCAGCACTATATTGGTGCACTGACAGCCAAGCAACAAACTCCCATACTTTTTTTCTGACCTTACGATATCACCTACAAAATAAAACAATAAGAAACTAAAAAAATCAATTATTCTTTGAGCAAGATCATCACATGCATCATACGCTGCCTTGAATATACTGAATCATAAACTTCAAAAGAAATCCCATGGATCTTCTGGAAAAATTCCACATCTATCTATTTACAGTCTCCATTCAGAGAATTAGCATGCTTTTAAAATACAAGACTACCTTTTTGCTCTTTTAAAACGCCTCTCTCACACACACACACATACACACAAACAGAAGTATTCACAAACACGCACACACAAGTAAATGCTGTGATGGCGGGAGCACAATGGAGACTATTTTATTTTCAGGTGTCTCAGTGATTGTGTGGGTCATCTGTTGAGTCTACCTCAATGCCAGCCCCTCCAGGAGAAGAGAGGAGACTCAGGCAGAGCTGAGCAGGGTGGGTGATCACTGACATCCCAGGCCGCATCTCACTCTCCTCTCCACAGGCAACCAGAGAAAAAGACCACGGCATTCGAGATTAAATAATCAGTTTAGAACATATATATCTATATCTATATTTATAAATTTTTTAAAATTGACACGCCTCGAACAAGATTAGAATCCAATTCAATTAACTTTTATCTGGTTAAAAAAAAAAACGACAAGAAAAAAGATAATGACCGCACTTCAACAGAGTTTCACATACTGGGATCACAGTCATATTTCCGTGTTGCAACAAAATGGATTTACATTGCAAATCAAACCCCAGATGGAGTCGATTTTGCATTTTAATGCGCTTCCTCTGGAGAGGAACTCTCTGACAAGTTTTGGCTGCCCTAGTTTGCTTCCTAAACAACAGCCTGTTCTTGAATGGAGAGGAAATATAAAGAAACCACCATACAGTCAATAGAATCCAACTTGATCTCATCATAATTCGTATGTATTTTAATTAAAATGTGGTTCTATAAAACGTACAACACAAACGAATTTTCAGCATGTAAACGTACAACACTGACATATCGACGACATCTAAAAATGAATCCTTATGAATATTGAAATCGCGGGATTCATTTTATTATTAGTTGTTTTTTGTTGTCATATCAATTGTTTCCAATTGCATCATTCAATTGTTATGTGTTTACTTAATATGAAATGATAACATTTCGATTTGCTGTGTGATTTCTGCTGTCAGCACGTTTCCAATAAAAGGCCTAACGTTACATAATGTTAAACAAGACTTCACTTTAAACCATAAAAATAATATTTGAAATCGTTTAACCTTTACTTATGTTTGCCATGGGCCACAAGAAGCGTTTTCTCCGACATACTGACAATAGAACTATAAAAACCACCAAAACCGCAACATAATTATGACATGAAACTATTTTATTCGTGTGCTGTAATCCATACGACTGTGAGGAACAGACTCAAGTCCAAGCATCATTCGGTGATTTTCATTTCCTATCCCGAGCAGCAAGTTATCCAGCGACCATAAACGGCAAACCCCGCGCTAACCTATGAGCTCGCTCGTTATGAATTCAAATGTTGCCGCTTCAAACGACATGTTTTATGGCAGGATAATCGAACGCTCATTGGTTCTCACCTGCATTCGTCACAGATTGCGCTTCCGGCGCTGCATTGTACAGTCGACGTTAGGGATGGCTCCGCTCAATTTGTGCTTTAATATACTTTTTTACGTATTTTTACTTTCTCTTTTTACACGCATAACGTCTGCACTATTTATATACGACCAAGAACACTTTTGGACATTGGACACCACTGCACTAACCTGCTTCAGGACACTTTATCCACGGATCCAGCGTGGCCATTGGAGATACTTCGGACCGCCGAAGTTAACAAAGGCCGCCTCAATAATCCCAGGCGGCGAAGGAAACACCGCGGGAGACGCGCTGGAATACGTAACAGACTGAGGAAAAGGGCACACAGTCCTCCTCTACCGAGTATTCTGCTCGCTAATGTACAATCCTTGGAGAATAAGATGGACGATCTTAGAGCCAGGATCAGTTTCAACGGGACATCAGAGACTGTAACATCCTCTGTCTGACCGAAACATGGCTCACTCCTTCGGTCCCGGACAACGCTGTAACGCCGCCTGATAACTTTTCTGTTTTACGGATGGACAGAACAGCCGAGGCTGGAAAAACCAAGGGTGGTGGAGTGTGTTTCATGATCAACAAGAAATGGTGTGACCCCAGGAATATCTCCATTCTGTCGCGTTCCTGCTCGGCTCATCTGGAACATCTCTCCATTATCTGCCGCCCATTCTACCTCCCGGAGTTTACATCGATCATCGCCACTGCCGTATATATACCACCACAAGCAGATACTAGCGTGGCTTTGTCCTCACTTCACGACGAGCTCAGCGGCTATATCAACAAGCACCCTGACGCTGCCTCCATCATAGCTGGAGACTTTAACAAGGCCAACCTCAAAAAAGTCATGCCAAACTTTCACCAACATATATCCTGCCCAACCAGAGGACAGAATACACTGGATCATTGCTACACCCAGTTTAAGAATGCCTACAAAGCTCGTTCCTGCCGGCTTTCGCAAATCAGACCACGCCGCCATATTTCTCACACCGGAATATAAACAACGGATCGCTCAGAGACCCCGTGGAGAGGGAAGTGACGCGCTGGTCCGCCCACTCGAGCTATGCTACAGGCGTCTCTTGATGACGCCGACTGGGACATGTTCCGGCGAGTTCAACTGACGCCAGCGAATTCACGGATGTAGCAGTAAGCTTCGTAAACACGCTAACCGAGCAAGCCACCGAAACAGTAACTATAAGGACATTCTCCAATCAGAAACCGTGGGTGGACAGATCTATTCGTGATGCGGTTAACCATCGCACTGCCGCATACAATGCCGGTCTTTTGTCGGGGAACATGAGCGAATACAAAACAGCGTGTTATGCTCTCCGCGTAATAAGAGCCGCTAAACGCCGGTACAGGGAGAGAATTGAGTCACATTTCCAGCTCAATGACTCCCGACGCATGTGGCAGGGACTGAAGACCATCTGTTCCTCTGGAAATAACTCTTCCGCGGAGGTGAGAGCAGATCCGTTGCTGGCCGAGGAGCTAAACACTTTCTACGGTCGCTTTGAATGTAACGTTAATGGCGGCGCGATCCTGCCGATCAGCACGTCAGAAAGCAGCAGACAGAGCAGCAATGTTTGTGCTATCACCTTTTCAGAGGATGACGCTCGGAGGGAACTAAAGAGAGTGAACGCCAGGAAAGCAGCAGGACCTGATGGGATTACTGGCCGCGTTCTGAGGTCCTGTGCTGATCAGCTTGCTGGTTTGTTTACTTCCATCTTTAATGAGTCACTTGCTACCTCTGTTGTTCCCACCTCCTTTAAAAATCTGTCATAATCCCTGTGCCTAAGAACAGTAAACCCTCTTGCCTGAATGACTACCGTCCAGTTGCCCTCACATCGACAGTCATGAAGGTTTTGAGAGACTCTTAAAGAAACACATTTGCTCCTCCATCCCTGCTACTTTGGACCCTCTTCAGTTTGCCTATCGGCCAAATAGGTCTACTGATGATGCCATCTCCCAGGTACTGCACCTCCCTCACTCACATCGACAGCAAGAATGGCAACTATGTCAGGCTGCTATTCATCGACTATAGCTCAGCTTTCAACACTATAGTCCCCACCAAGCTAGCTGTCAAACTATCAGACCTCGGCCTAAACACTTCACTCTGTGACTGGATCCAAGATTTCTCACCGCCAGACCACAAGTGGTGAAAGTCGGCCAGTTCACCTCAACTCCATCACCCTGAATGTAGGAGCCCCACAGGGCTGTGTCCTGAGCCCCTGCTATACTCTCTACACCCACGACTGCGTGTCCTCACACAGCTCCACTTCCATTGTTAAATTTGCTGACGATACTGTGGTTCTGGGCCTCGTTTCCAACAATGATGAGGCCGCATACTTGGATGAGGTGGAGAGACTTACATCATGGTGCCAGGACAACTGTCTCTCTCTGAACGTGAGCAAAACCAAAGAGCTGATTGTAGACTTCAGGAAGAGACAGCAGCAGCCCCACACTCCTCTTATGATCAGCGGGACCCCTGTGGAGAGGGTGAGCAGCTTCAAGTACCTCGGTGTAAACATCTCCGAGGACCTGACATGGACTGCACACATCCAAACACAGGTCAAGAAAGCCAGGCAAAGGCTGTACCATCTGCGACAGCTGAGGAAATTCAGGGTCTCACCAGCTATCCTGAAAACTTTCTATTCAGGGGCCATAGAAAGTGTACTGACTCAGTGCATCTCAGTGTGGTATAATAATGCCACAAACCAGGACTGCAAAGCTCTGCAGAGAGTCGTGCGCTTAGCTGAGCGCATCTCAGGGTCTGCTCTTCCTCTCTGCAGGACATCTACCTCAAACGCTGCAAAAGCAGAACTGCAAAAATCATCAAGGACTCGAATCACCCCGTAACCACCTTTTCATTTTACTGCCATCTGGCAGGCGCTACAGGAGCATGTTGGCTAAAACTGAAAGACTGGAGGAGTTTCTTCCCTCAGGCCATCAGGCTCCTAAACTCAGTCTCATAACAGCATAACATCCACAGGACTCAATTTAATAAACTGTAATCACAACCATTATTCCCCATCATCCACACTGCTGCTATGTGTACATTCCCGGTACAACCTATTTGCACATTCTCTTGCACTGCACACTTTATCTCATTGCACATCTTACCCCTTATTTTATTTCATTATTTGTTTCTTATTTAATTCTCACAATATTTGTATATATATATACTCTCGTGTTTTTGTTTCATAGTTTTTATTGCTTTTATGTTATTTTTTTATTTTATTATCATGTTTTATTTTTCTTTCTTGCACTTTCCATTGAGCGGACCTGTCCCGACTAACATTTCACTACCTATTATACCCTGTATGATTGTGTATGTGACAAATAATAAAGAACCTTGAGATTGCGACATGCCGTGTTTCTGGCGAGTTGTGTTTGAATGAATAATGCAAGCATGCGCATGTCTGCACGAGTTCACTGAGAGCGAGAGGATCAGGAAAATAATCTGGATGATGTTTTCAGCGATTAACAACATAAATTCTGCTCTGGACCTCACACAAACCTACTGTATTCTGCCAGAGAGGACTGTGACTGCAACGCATCTTCATTTAGATTACTTTTGGTAGTGCTTTTGATATGTTTCCAATAAATAAATGATTGTAATAGCATTTATCTGTCTGTCATATGGCTATGTTTAGGTTTGGGGGTAGGTTAAGGGGCCTACAAATCTAAATAGCTTATTGATATAATGATACAAATGCATTGATATGAATATCTTAATGATATAAAATACACAAAAATATTTTATTTTATTTTAGCTAAAAATATGTTTTTAAACATTCAAATACGTCTAAATTGTATGTTTTAGCATCAATAAAAACGTACAAAATGTACGTTTTGTGCTTGTAAATGTTACATATTAATACCTAAATATAAACATGAGACCAGGCTGTAGAATCACACATGTACTTATTTCAAATGAATCAGATGCAAAACAATTGGAAAAGCAAGAGGACGCCAGCACTTCGCTTTCTTTCGCCTTTTTATCCATCCAATACAAACACACATAATTTGACTGATAAACACATATGAAGATCAATCAAAGGAAGATTCTGGTAAATCAATGTTTAAGGATCATAGCGGGCTCACGAACAGCTAATATACAAACGCAAGCATGAACCAGTCTTGCTTTTGAATAAACAGTACTGTATTCAAACTATTGGAAGACATTTCTTTGTAGAGACATTGATTTTTCTTCTCTTTTTTGTTTAGCCAACCTTGAAGGAGTCCACCAACAATCCCAGAGAGGGCTGTTTTCTTCATTCTGAATACATCATATTTTCAGAGGGTTCAAAGGTCTGTGGTGTATCTTCTTAAAATAACAGAAAAGGGATGCATGCACATAGCAATTTTCGCAGTACTCCGCAGCTGCAAGTATTATGCATTTAGATGAAAGTGTTGTGAAAATCTACTGAGGAGAAAAACCAAGCAGCGTTGAAAACCATCGGAGGTGATAAAGTTCATGTTCCAGGGCTAAACAGAGGAATAGACAATAAGAGTATGCTAATAACGCTCGGCAAACGGCAAACCCACCAGGCATCTCTCCTTGAAGTGCTGTCTTGCATGCAAAATTGTTGATTCGAGTGTTTTTAATTAGAGTCACAGTAAGAGGTGAATTTTTTAATTTCACATCAGGCTGCAGACGTCCACTTAGAAATGGCTTCGCAGGTATGGACCCTTTCAGAGGGGATATTATTCTTCTAGCAGTGCTGCTTATGAGCACCTCATCACTATTTAAGAACTGCTGAAGAGGGCATGGTGAGTCTTTATTGCCTACATCCCGCTGTCATCTCCACATTTCCACGGGTCATCGAGGCTGCACGGGGGAGCATGATTAAAACACACGCTGTGGGGTTATGGCGGTTTGCTCGCTCTACTACGTTGGTGTGTCTTAGAATAGTTCTTAAGTGTTTGCAAATTATGAAAAAATACGCGCCTTCTGTCGGAAATGTTGGAAGAATGACAGGTTGTCAATTTAAGTTCTGGTAATCACCCCTGTCACGGAGCTGCCAGATTCCATTACAGCCCCTGCCAGGACGGCAGAGTTTTCATGTTCTTAATTGCACTGCTCATTTGAGGGAAAAATAAAATGTTTTAAGTAGAACATTCCAGCTAATGTTTTAATTGTGTTTTTATCTTGAGCATCGTAAAAAGACAGAAAGAGACATCTTCTCCTGGGAGAGCCTCAGCTGGCAGTATTCTCGAGACTCTGTGACAGCATTAATGAAGGACAGATGTGTCCGTCGGATCAAAGATGCCCTAATTTATCTGATTCAAATCTCTCAGGACATGTAATAGGCAGATGCGGAGGGAAACGAGCTGACTGTCTCAATATACCTTTCTCCTGAAAATTAGGTGCGAAATGAAGTGGACGTGTCGAGCTGCTCTTCGCTAAGCACATTTCAAAAACACGTGGTCTGCTTGAAACTATTTCTAAAAATAGCCCTTTTTGTTCTGATCGCATTGGTCTTTGTATCTTTACATCCCTTTGAGAAGCTCCAATTTAGCTATCTATCATAAAAGAAACTACTCGTAAAATATGTCTAACAGATGTTTTATACTCATGCAAGTAAAGAAGCAATCATTGGTACTAACGTAGTTATTCCAGAACAGTAACACTGAGATGATTTACAACACCCATGGTGCATAACTCACCAAATTTCCTCTCTGAGTGTGGAAAGCCACAGCAGTGCTTTCTGGGTCACAGCCTAGCTGATCAATGAGCGTGGATAGAAATTTTGGACTTTGGAGACAGCAAATGTAAGCAGCTCTGACCCACTTACAGAGCCATGTGGGCAGTAAAAGGGCACAGAGATAATGAGAAACTGGACAGGCAGTGGCACTGAGCAGCATGCAGATTTAGGGTGAGCGATTGCCACTTGCTGACAAGTGCTCCGTCACTAGACAGGCAAATCATGGCCTGCGGTAATCTCTGATTGGCACTTAATGAGAAAACTTCACTGACATGAAGGCCACAACCTTTGGTCACAAAAGAACATCTTGTATTGAAATACAAATTAATTTCAAATGGTTCCTTGAAAGTATCACACTCATGTGCTTTACTTTATAGTCAAATAATACAAATAAACTAGGAATGCATCAAGTAGCGAGTATAATATTGAATTTTAGAAAATATGCAGTATATATAAATATATTAGTAATAGAAAATATATTTTATCAAATTCTATACTACATTTCCTTGGAAAAACACACGAAAAAGAAACTACAAGTGAATTTAGGCATTGCAAGATAACCCACAGAATAAACAATAATTTTGGGATTTGCAAAAAATTACTTTTTCTTAAAGATTAACTTTTATTGGGCGTGAAAATGATAGCGAAGGTAATCACATTTTTTTTAAAGAAAAGGAAATGAGCACAAACAATTAAATGTCCAATATTGACCATATAAGAAAGAAAGATAGATAAATACAGTGTGCACCTCATTAAATATATGCCTACACATAGGTGCAATATTCAAATGGGTGTATATTAAAATTCCCCAGTTTAATCCTAAAACGTAGTCTGTCACAGTTAAAAATCTATTCCACTCTGCATAAATGTTAACAGTTCCATTATGATGTGGTCGTGTCTCATGAGGACTGATTGGATATGAGAATGTATGATAAAGACATAATTGAATTGGGCCCCTAGTGTTCTGCTGTAATATAGGGACCTAAGTAATATATTAACTTCCAAAACCTCTTTTAAAGCAGCTAAGTCTCCGTAAAGAAGGTAGTCTCAATGCACTACTCAACAAATGTCTTCAGGTCTACCTAGCTCCCTGGAACAGGTGCCAATTCTTTACAAAGTCATTGTTGAGGGCCTCTCCAATTATCTCAATCCAGTCAAAGAAAACCAACAGCTGACAATAGCTTGGGCATTCACAACTCCTGACATGGCACTTGACTTAGCCCTCTATGCCTTATAAAATGTCTCATTAGCATTCCATAGCCATAGCACTTTATAAAAGGAGCTAGTAATTCCGGACAGGCTCCCGCTGAGACGACTTCTTCCTCAGCCATTATCAGATCCCTCGTGCCTGCGTGGAGCAGTCTCCCTCCGTCTGCGCCCTGCAAACTGTCTGGGCTGTGTTTACCTCATTGCGCTACAGCCATGTGCCTCCTCATTACACTAACCATTCATCAGAGCCGACGGGAGTCTCCAGAGTTCAATCCTGATGCGAGAGTTCTGGGAATCCATTGTAAGGTCTGCACTGACCCCTTCTCCGCAGCAGGGATGGAGGGGGAATCATTCATTAACATACTGAGGTAAATTCACAGGAAGCTACATGTAAGGCCTACAATGATTGATTGCGGGAGAATATGTTTGCATCAAAAGCAGTTAAATGTCACTCGGAAGGTTTATTCCAACCAACATTGCATGGATTATATTAACAGGATTATCAACATACATAGGCAGGCAATGTGGATCTTTAGGGCATACGTTTCCACGATTGGATTACACAGGCCTATTTCATATGCAGTGCACACATTTCTCGAGCAGCAAGAGGCAAGACGCAGGGATGTTAGATAGTTGGTGAACTGTTAGTATGTACTGTGCATGGCGATGAGCTGCACGTGAGCTGGTGCACATCACCAGTGATTATATCAGTTACTCATAAAGGAGGGAGCAGCACAGTGACATGACTTTTAATAGCTTCTACTAACTTAACTGGAAGCATTTCAGCCTTTAAACGCTTACAGTTGGAGTTCCGACATACCCACTGACCTTGGCTCTGACTTCAGTACTTGGAATCCTTCATTTTACTTCACAAATAGAAAGAGCAGAGCTCATTTTCCTTTTTTAATAGATCTGCTTTCCCAACATCTCTTCAGGTTTATGCTTTCATATGGCTCTATTTTTTTAATTCACAAAATAAATTGCTATTTCGTTGATGGTCAGTCGTAGACAAGGCTTGGATATATTTTGAAGCTCTTTGCTAATTTACTTGGGGTTTGGCCGTTTTTAAAAAGTAACTCAGATGTAAAAATAAACCCTGAAAACACATTTGATTGCTTTGAAGTTTCGAGCTGAAATCTAAAATCTAAGAAAACATGTGAATAACAAATTACATTTCACAACGCCTATAAACAACTTTTATTGACCTTCTTTTTGAACCAGCATAGGGGAACTCACCACTGTTGACTATTTCATTGTAGGTTATTAAAGTAGTCTTAGTCTTCACCTTTAAGGTAGAATTCACCCAAAATAGCAGATTCTGTCATCATTTACTCACCCTCATGTCATTACAAAATTATATTACTAACGTTATTCTGTGGGACACCAACATTCATATTACCAACATTATGGTAATTCATTATTTTGTGTTCTGTAGAAGAAAGAAAGAGACAATTATATTTCATGTTTTTGGCTGAATTATTCCTTTAAGTTCAGTTCCTGGACTTAATACAGTACACTGGCTTTTCTAATTATCTACTGACCCTAAAGGGAAAACAAAAATGACTTTTCTGTCCTTCTGGATTAACAGTTATACGAATAATTGCCTGTATAACAAAGTCACAATGTGACTTCCATACATACCTACATATGGTTTCCTGTCCATCAACTAAAAATACATTTAGATTTAGAGAGAGAAAGATGATGATATAGATGCCATTCATCTTTAATCGCTTGTGCACACATGGCGGTGATAAGGATCAGCGATATCAAATGAATTTCTCGTTATTTCAGTTTTTTAATTGGGTTCAGTTGATAAAGGAATCCGTTATCTAAGTAGGAGGATGCTTGTGTCTCTGGGCAAAGACAGACGGATGTGAATCGTCGAGAGCAAACATTGTCTCATCGCTACAAGAACGATTGTGCTCGACTTGAATATCTTTTCTTAGACATCAAACTCATTACACGCTGAAGCTCCAGACTCTGAGCAAAGCAACAATATGAGCAGATCCCTGGAGTTCACCACAAAGGGCAAGAGGAGAAATAAGAAAAATAATAGAATACCATTCAGGGGTCAGAGGGTAAAGTGTGAAGTGGTCTGAAAGCAATCAATCATAACCGAGGCCCTGCTGGGTGAATCTCCATGGTGCCACTGACTATGATATGCTACGAGGACCTCACTTTCCATAAAACAGTCTGTCTTAATTCATGCGCAGTCATCAAAGCAGCAACTGATTATTCCAAGCAATAATTTTCCATTTGATAATGCCATTGAGCAGGCCTATCTCATGCTGCTCTGCTACCAGGCGGTCGAGGCAACGGTCCTTCATACAAGCTACAGGCACTTTATTCAGCTAATTTGCGGGTGAAAAGAATCTACAGATGGACTCTATCCAGACTGAAAATGAATTCCTTTGAGGAGGCCTATTGATCCCGTCTTTTTCTACCCTATTAATGATGCTTTCCCTCACTGCCCTCATGTGGGACGACTGCTGCTATTGATGGAGGGGGGGAGTCTGACAGGCTATAACTGGAGCTTTCAATGCAATTCATGCAGCAGGCCTGGATCCTGTTATGCACAGTGACATCTGAGGAGCAAAGTGTGTGTGAGAGGGGAGGTTAAGGGGCGCAACCAGACAGTGCTTTAGCTGTGAACAGTCTCAGTGTAATGCTCTGCTGGGTGCATCACAACAGGAAGAAGGAAAGCACCAAAGGTCATGATACCACAGGGAGAGGACAACAACAAGGTAGAAACCCAAAGCAGCACTAGAAAGGTTGGACTGTCTTGCTGACTAAACGCAGGAAGAGAGAAATATCTGAAACACTTTCATGCATTCAGCTGTTCATGAAATTAAAGGGCTTCTATAATGAAAAAATGAATTCTCCTTGATCTTTTGGAACGTTAAAAAATCTCAATGTACCATACACATCCTCAAAAGTTTTGGAAATGAAAGAGATTTCCCCAGTTCAACCATGTTGCCAAAACAGTTATTTCCAAAGTTCATCCCAAACAGCTGTCTACATTAATAAATGCCCACATTTACACTACCCAGTTAAGGTGGAGTAATGAGAAGGAAGTAGGATAGACACTATTATTCTGAATCATCAGAATATTATGCTAATATTGGCTTAACACTAATAAGAGTAAGATATGGAAAGTGCACCAAATCATCCATTATATAGGCAAACAGCTAGCATTTATTTTTATTAAAATAACTGTGCATCATATAAATATAATTCAGCAAATCTTTGAGGATAGTTTTGTGAATCTGTCATGACTCATGATGTAATATGTTTAGCAAAGAGGTTGTTTTTGAACGATGTATGGGACAGAGAAAACTATATTGTACCTTACAGCAAACCATAAGTGTTGTTACTTATTTCACTGCAAATAAGATCTTTAAGGCACAGCAAACACACACACACCGCATCAACAGAGTGTTTTGTTGGTACTAATCAGATATTACAACCATGTAAATTCCTCATAAACCAGTTACAACAGACCAACAGATCAAAGTCAAAGATAGTAGTAGTTGTCTATTTACTTTCATACATGCCTTTATGTATAAAACTAACACAAATATGTTGGACATCAGAAATAATGGCATTCTTTTTATTCATTCGGAAAAAAATGGCATTCAACTAGCGTTGCTGATTTTTTTCTATACATGAGTTGATTGCTTTTCTTGATTGTTCTCGATCTAGTTTTGTCTCACAAATCTGTCTTAATAGGCTATGAAACTTAAATCACAAAACTAATTGAGGGAGAAACATATGTCTCACGTCACTCATGTGCATATACAGCCAATATGTTTCTGTTTTGAATGAGAAACACATCTCTAAAATTGCACAAGCAGAATTCAGAGGGGAACGGATTAGATCATACACTGAAATGTTGCACATTCCAAATGATCTCACAGTATTCTGGCTTAACAAGGATTTAAGCTAATTTGGTCAAAAATGGGACGACTGTTTTTGCAGAGCTGCAGGTGCTACACACAGTTAAGAACAGCACTGAAATCTTTTGTCAAAAGATCAGTAAAAACTTAACATGGCACTTCAAATTAAATTATAAATTAAATAAAACATTTAATTAAATGAACAAATTCAAATTAGGTTACTGATGGCAAAAGTGCAAACACACATCAGAAAGCTGCCTCTCTTTTCTTTCACTGCTCCAGCACTGCTCGAGGTGATCTTTGGCCAGCATGACTCAACAGTACTTTTTTTGGAGAGTAGTTGATTCTTCCATGGTAACCCATCAAAACAAAACTGTAGTGAACTTTTAATAGTAGAATGATAAATCATCTGTGAACGGTGATGATATTAATCACAAGAGCTGCCAGCAGCAGGTTTCACAGGGTTTTTTGTGGCTTGTCTGATTCTATGTTGTGTCATTGAACTGATGGTTTCAGGACGCCCACTCTTAGGGAATGTAGCCGTAGTTCTGTATTTCTATTTGCCTGACTATGTGGCCAGATGGAGGCTCAAGTCTTTAGAAATCCTTTTCTAATCCATTCTCATCTTATGAGACAGCTATTCTTGTTCTGAAGACCTTTAAAATCTCATTTGATGGGGCCATATTGCACTTGAACACAATTCTGTATAGAACAGGTAAACAAAACCTGTTGTTTTTTTCTCTCTCCATATGAAAAATCAAAACACACTTAGTCTGACTGGAACATCTGACTCCTATTATCCCCATTTTAAGAGGTCATATTTAGACTTGTTTCATTAAGGACAGTGGCTGTTTAAACCATATGTTGAGTAAATATGCAAGAATGTTAATTGTTTTGTGCTGTTTGTTAAATAAATGCTTTTTCATAATAACATAGATGAAGACATCACATTCTAAGAGCCATTTCTGCCTAAATGTGTGATGCTATGCTCCTTGACTTTAGGAAACACATGGTAGATTGAAATGCTTTGAATCTTAAAACCAAAAGAACAATAATAAAACTGTGGCCGAGTGCCGTCGCAGCCTATTTAATCAGTATAACCTACAGCACAACATCAATTCCACAGATACATTACTGCATTCACAAAGGCAAAGTAATCGGACCAAATTTCTCCTAAATATAGTTACTTCACCGTAAATCTTGTCTAACAAAACTAATGCAGCTGCCTTGTGCTCTATGGTGGGGAAAAATACAAAAGCAATGAATATATCAATAAAGGAATCTGTTTATCTGTTCTGTACCTCATACCGGTGAGACTTGGGTTCAAAAATAATAAACAATTTTCCTGGTAGTGAATCTACATATTTTCTTTGATTTACAGCAATACCGGATGAACAAATAAAAAAATTATTATGTTGGGTCTATCAAAACAAATACAAATTATATTATTTTTCCCGAGTTCTGAGAAAATAAATCTTTAAAGACCTCACACACACCTTGTACAGAGAGGAACAATTGAAATGAATAATTGAGAGGTAGGGTCTACAGCCTGCATTATTGAACGCCTTGGTTTTAGTGTTATTCACGTAATGCTGGAAGCCACAGTACACTGGATAAATTCCTCAAGCATGAGCAACATCAAGATGTAGCCCTTGTTTACTTTTTGAAGCGATGAATCATTTCTTGCTTTTCGCTTTGTGGTGGGGGATGGAAATATTTATGTCAAAAAGTGTCCTTCAAGGCATACATTTTCATAATCACTTCGAAATGAGTATTTGTGCATACAAACATTCCATAAGTCAAATAAGTCAAACCACTTTGCTTACTCATTCAGCAGCTCTGGTAGTGCTCAGTTAATATGTTTTGTTTCTTTCCCCCTACACATATGAAAAGATTAAATTATCATCACATATAACACTGTCACTCCACTAAATGATATTTGTAATTAATCATTTTCACAAAATATTTCTAAAAGGGGAAATTTTACACAATCTCTTTTCCAAGTAAGCCGCAACTGAACTGAATCATTCATTTGAATTCCACTGAAAAATTCCTTTTACCATAAATGCAGGATGCTGGAGGATGTGGAAATCTGTCAGAGTGGTCACGCCTCAAATCTCCAACCAATTCCATATCATGTTGCCTGACTCTACCTGCCAGCTTGAACACTTCTAATATCAGAGTTCACTGGGAAGATAAAGGAACAAACTGATTAGAGAACTGTTTCCCAAACTGCCTCCCACGCACTCACCTTAGTAAAAGAAAATAAAAAATTAGGGAAACTAAACAGGCAAGGACTAAACGGATTGCCAGGCACATGTGTTCATCCTAATGCTTAATAAAGCTGGCATAAAGCTGAGATAAGGCAGGAAAGCTAGAGTATTTCACACTGTACTGAATCTAAACAATAGTGGCACAAACTCTATATTATGATGGTGGTGTTTTACCTGAACCCGCGCTGTGAGTCGCAACATTCATAAATCTCACAGACGTGAATTTCTCACCGCTCTGAAGGTCATACGCAGTCACCTCAGATTGATTGTAATTAGTATGGCCCAGCAACCTAATGAGAATGCAGGAGTACAACAGAGCTGAGCTCAGGGACCTGTTTGGAAAAGAGCCTGTTGATATTTAGGGCTAATTTGTTAATTAAAATTCTTAGTAATATCTGAAATAAAACCATTGTAGAATATTATACCTGGCATGAAATAAGACAGTCTTGGGCTGTGCTCTCACACCACTTAGAGGCAGCGTTAGCGCAATTGAATCCTGCTGCAATCCAAACACTTTTTTCCTCATGAATAGTGACTTTGAGGTTATCGTGGCATCTTGCGTGCACAAAGATATTAGAGGTACGCTATTGAAAATGAGATCGAAAGTCTCTGTATTCTAAGGCAAATTCTAAAGGCAGACAGACCGAGCATCAGGTACTCAAATCGTTCTAACTGAATCGGCCGGGGTAACAATAAGAAGACACAAAGGCCCCAAGTAAATGCACAAGCCATTGAAATGCGGGCCAAGATGGATGGCAGTCATTACTGAGGATCTGTATGTATTTCATGGGGCATTTATTGTCTAAAGCTGAAACGACCACTGCAGTACTCCCACCTCTTTGTAAAATGTGAAAGCAAATCTAATATAAGGTGAAGGCTCTCTAGATACACATTGTAAGCTAGTGTTGAGGGGCACAATTGCTCTCCGGCCGACTGGAGAAAAAAGCTATCTTACAATTCAAAGAGACACGAGGGTCGGACAGTGCTGCCCAGGTTATAAAATGCTCGGGGAGGAAAAAATAATTTCATGTTTGTGGAGCTTTGATTACAGTCCCTCCTTTCCCTCAACTCTCGCTGCGAGTGTGAGCTTGGAACGACTATAGAAGTCTCACTTGGACACATGGCTAGGTGTGGAGGTTGCAGGTGTTGATTAGACGTCAGGTTCGCTTTAGGAGGCGGAATGGTGCATGAACTGGGCATTCTTGCACTTCAAGGACGCAGGTTTGAGAAAGCGCCAGTCACTCCTGCCACAGTGGAGTAAAACACAAAATACATGTAGGTAATCAAAAGCTTTGATGCACAACCTGGGCTTTGTATCAATACCAACACTATCCATTTGACATCAGATGATTGATACATCATCTTTTGTATGCTATATAAATTTCTCACTGGTGCCATATAATGTGGGCTGTTTTCTATACAAATCATTTTGCACACCAATTTCATCTCATCTACTTTAAAGAGATCTATTCCGAAACGCTGTATGCTGATCACAGCTTTTGTTATATTATGAAAGTGACTGACATCTTTAAGATCTCAAATTTAACTGAGCGTTATACCAGGTGAGATGTGCTGCATGCAAATTCTTTAGCAAGCCTCCAATACCACAAGATAGAGTGGGCCCTGTGCCTGGCATTGAC
This sequence comes from Gymnocypris eckloni scoliostomus, assembly GCA_027564155.1. NCBI lineage: Eukaryota > Metazoa > Chordata > Actinopteri > Cypriniformes > Cyprinidae > Gymnocypris > Gymnocypris eckloni. The sequence goes on from CM050426.1 coordinate 21,513,809, forward strand.
ATTGTGTTAAAACAACGCAATGGGTACTTGTGTCACGGTTGCCTAGCAACATGAACCACTTGGTTATTTATTGAAAAAATGAAAAGAGTGTATGTGTGTGGGGGGGTTCAGAAAAGTCTATTATCCATGCAAATGACTGTTATTTGTCCTATTTTGGCAAAGCTTTTTCTCTCACGACTTCTCTAAGTCTGTGTGATTGGACTGCTCAGATCCTTATCAAAATGATAGGCACCCAAACTGGACCGAGAAAAGCGGCTTGCAACAAGACATGAGGGCTCTTAATGGGTTTATGAGAGCACCTTCGTCCATTAATACGAGGTCTGTTTACTCTACAAACAAACAAAGACATCTGTCTCTGACAAAATCAACAGTATTTGCAGCGTTAAATGTTTGCCTTCTCAACTGTAAGAGTTTCACAACATGGCCACTTAGAACTAAGAAATATGAATTGGTTTTGAGAGTAGAGAACGAATGACTCATCCAATCAGAAGTGAAAGTCTGAACTATTTGTTTTATAGTGATTTTAATTTGAAGCAAACTTAAGCATTAAGGAACATGAAAATGTTGCCAGAGTTTTATATTATGAAAAATCTGAACATTTCATGTCCATGTTCCTAAATAAATAAATACATATATTACACAACTAATACCTATAACTTATTCAAGGTAAGTTGAATTTTTTATGTGAAGAAATAAGACTTGCAGTATTTACGATGGTGTGGCATAAAGATCAGATTAAATATAATTTTCTAAATTGTTCTATGGAGTTTTTGTATACCAAAAGTTTTTTTTTTTTAAATGTTGTCAGCTAAACAATTGACACGTTTTTGAGTAATAATACAATCCATGAACACACTCTCCTTCTATCTCTTAAAGCCTCATTTTCATTATTGTCACAAAATAAATATGATGTTACTCTGATATTGTTTAAATTAGAACAATATCTCACAATATTACTGTTTTACTGCATTTTAGATCAAGTAATGCAGCCTTGGTGAGCATGAGACACTTTTTTCAAAAATATTTGAACAGTTTATAAAATATAAAATAGCTGTGTGGTAATGCCTATTTTTTATTTATACTATTTCCCCCTGTAGAATTTCCAGCAAAAAATATCTATATAATGATGTATGTGTTTATGCAAATTAAATAAAATTGCTGTAAGATTTTGGTCACGCATTTTCCGCCTCAACAACAATTTATAAACATAAATCAATTTTTATGCCTGTACTAATGGGCTTACCTATACTAGACATCAATGAACACATCACCTAGAGACAATAAGACCCCTAGCAACAATCCGTTTCACAGAATGTAGGTCATCATAATCCCTGCCATACACACACACATCCAAATGGTGTCTATGGAGTAAAGAGGTCATTGGCGGGGCACTAATCCATGGTCTCACTGAGTTTCAAATTCAATCTTACTTTTTATAGCTTTTTTTCCTCAAGATGTTCAGGTCCCATATGGTTTCAGGGAGATAGTTTAATGCTAATCTGATCAATGTTCACATTAAGTCATGCTACCCGAGATCTATGGATGAGAGTTTGTTATCAATACGGGCTGAGGATTGGGAGAAACACTTCGGAGGAAGAGATAACCGGAATGAAATGTTGATGCAACCATGGTCTAAGATAACCTTCAGGAAGGTTAGGAACCATTAGGAAAAACAGGGCTGTAAATTACTCAAATTAGCCTGGGTGAACTTAGTTAAGGAATGGGGCAAGCTCACATAAAAATATTTACTCATTTCTCCAAAATATGGCTCATATAGGATAACTGCAAAGTAGAAGGAAGCGATCCAAGGAACACTTGGCAAGTGACGCAAGATCATACTTCAAATTAACCCGTGAAGCCCCAACAGAGCTGCTAATCTTATTTTGGGAAGGCATCAAATTCAAACATGGATAACATGCAGTGAATGACATGTGATGTTCCTACATCCAGAGCCGTATGCGCGACCCACGCAAAACATATCCATCCCTCGAGGCGAAGCGCTGTCTCTGAGTCAGTGCTGCCTGACTGAGCTCTTCAGATACAGTAAAACTGTAAATGCGCTTGATAACATGAGTACTTGCACCTGGTTTGTGTCAAAGGTTAGGCTTTTGTGACAGTGCGTTAACATCGCTAGAATGTTTCTCAATGATTCTAGTGCTTTATTAATCATTGTAGCTGTGCCAACAAACAAGGACTACACGCTTGCAGAGGTTTGTTTCGCAGCGGACCGAGAAATGAGGCTACACCTGCATCTAATCAAAGCATCTATCAATGAAACAAGATGCAAAAACAACAGTTTGGCTTGACTAACAGCATCATATTTCATGCAAAATTATGATTCAAAATATAATTTTCGAAATGAAACAAGAGTAATATATTTGCAGACATATTCTTCATTCAACTTAAACCACATCCATTTTCTCTCCAAAATCTGGATAACAAAATAAGCACATCTGCACAGCTGTGTCAGAGCCAAAGTGGCGACCTGTTAAACTCATACACACAGAGACGCACGCTATCAAACACAAGCACTCAAATAAGCATAGTCAGGCGTTTCTGGGAAGTCTGACAAATGTATACTTCAGCCAGATTTACTTGCGCAATTACCTCCTAAATCCCAGCCCACGCGCGTCTCTCATACTTCCTCTATGATTCCGCACATCCCTCATGTTGGACGATAAGGATTTGAGACAGGAGATTACACACAAACAAACCTGTTGCCATATTTTACTGGCCCTCGTCCATTTCACATGGCTGTATTGTCTCGAAATAAAGCTAAGCCGGTTGTTGACCATTTCTCAGGTCGACAAAATCGATCTCTCTCTCTAATGCACACACATAGCACCTCTGTCTACTCTCTCCACATGTATGCATGTCTCATAATTAATTTCAATCTCTTCATAAAAGGCTTACAACCTCATACATGTGGATAAAGCCTCCTGCACTGTGGCAGGGTAAGTTAATATCTTCACAAGCTGCTGATCCCACTGGAGGGATGTCTAACTGATTAAAGCTGGCTTTAAAGACAATCCTGCACTGACATTCACCTGTATTTAGCACTAATGCTGTGTTTATTACCTTCCCACTGAATGACTTAGAAAAAATAAAGGCCTGCTGTTTAAAAAAAAAAGACAAAAACACTGGACATCACTGTGCCACGCACAAGAGGTTTTCTAAGAAGCTTTCTTAGACTGACTATTGAAAAGCATGGATGGAATCTGATAATCAAGTTCAGATAAATGGATGCATTTCAGTTTTACAAACTTTATTCAATATCCTTGACTTTGCTGACTTTGTGAGATTTTTACTACCTTGTTGCTGTGGAAACCCCCAGGAACCATTCTATTAAACTGATAAACTACCAATGTGAGCAACAAAACCAGATGAAGCAGATCATTTATATATAAGAACTTGAAGCATTTTGCATATTTTAGCACATTTTTAAAAGCATTTTATTTGACCACTGATTAACAAGATTTTGGTGGCCTGTCGAGAGAAATCATTATTAGCGCTTTATGACCTAAATAAAAATGTTCACGCCCTTTCAACAGGCGGTCTTGCATAACCTTTAGGCCCATATGCTTGGATCATTTAAAACTGTCTGTTAAGTTTCATGCTGAAGCACACTGTGGAAAAGGTTACTCACAAATTCAAATTTGTTTTGCAAATTTAATGTCTAGGGCAGATTGTCATTTTGTAAGAGATGAAACCGGATCAGTTTGTTCAGAAGCAATAGTCAATAACTGGTATAGCTACAGGTATATTGGTATAGAAATGACTTATGTGTGAGATGCCAAGACAAATTTACAAGAGTAACTATCACTGTGGAAAAAGACAATGAAAAAATTTACATTTTCCTATGATTCTCTTCTATCAAAGCAACACTGTCACTGTGATGCCAATGTATGTACTGTGTGTGGATGAAATGCCATAAGTGTCATAAGTGGCTTTACTGTATTTACACATTCATGCATATTGCATTGTGAATGACAAGTGTGTGAAAATGCATCAATTCAGTCACCACTTGATTATGACACTACTGCATTTTGTGTGTGAGCTTGTAAGATGCACCATGAATGTCAAAGAAAACTAAAAATACTTTTTCAAACATCCACATTTTATCAGATTTCAATTGTTTGTTAATAGCCTAATTATTTTTAACAATGCTGATAATACCTAGATTGAAAGTCTGCCAAAAAGCAGGGTTGTCACCTTAAAACATCAAATTAACAAACAATGCCATAAAACACACTTTATTCATGTCCTCTGACCTGTACGCAAAATTGTTTGCTTTGCTTTTTATACTAACTATGCAGGCAGGTTTAATAACCTTATATTTGAGAAACAATACATAGAATATAATAATAATAATACAATGATTATTAATATTATTTAATTTGTCACACAGTAGTATACACAGTAGTACACACTGTCAACCTGCAATATATTTCTGGGGAAATTGTTGCCTGTTAATCCAAACCAGACTGATAGCAATACACAGTCATTTTTTAAGTCAATCAATTAAATTCACTCATAATATGAGACTAAAACAATCAGCAGCAGTAGGGTTAAATAAATCAAACAATGTGTCACTAGACATTTCAAAATGAGATTTTGCAGGGTTAACAAAACCTTTCCAGCTGTACCTCTCTAGCAGCAGAGCAGCCAATGAAACACCGGCCACACTTAAAGAGATAAACCTGGGCAGGCCAAATACAACAGGATGGATGGCTAATCTCCAGAATCAGAACCAAAACAACGATCTTTGATGTACACTATGGCTGCTATTCCTTGTTACATTATTTGCAATGTTCCTAATGATAGGTGGTTTATTTTAGTCTAGGGATTATGGGTAGTATTAGGGTCACTATTCTGGCTCTCTGTGCTCATTTCATTATATATCTGTCAAATTAAATGTGTTCCTCAGATTAAACGCGAAGAATGAATCATTCAGAAGATGAAATCGCTTCAGTACCTTATGAGCGAAATTGCACGCGTTTCAAGCACAGCGATTTCAAGTATGTTTGTCATGCTTATGTGATGACTACGGTTCGGTTCTCTTGTTGCTTTTATCGGTCCGTTGGACTCTCCCATGGCTGTTGTCGCCTCAGTAATCCCGTAGGTACAGTCATATATCATTATGTGATGGGCGACAGACCGCTTCATTGATTTGGAGCTCAGTGTTACAACCTTTCAGCGAATCTGTCACATTTTACTAAAACCACGCGCCACTGTTGGGCCTAGCGTGCAGTGCAGAGGCGCGCAGACGTTCACAGCTCATCAGCAATGTTTCATAGGCTAGTAAAACGCTGATGTAGAGTATATTGCCGCTTAAACACTGTTTGACGCACACTACCCTTGCATTCTAAAATGCTAACACTAGTACGCATTGCATCTTTGGTGTTTGTTGCCATAAGGGGCACTATGGTGAGAATTTGTGTAAGTCAAATACTGTCATGGCGGAGCAGCAGTTTGAAAGCATTTGCTGATCAAGTTAAAATATGTTTAGTAACTTACTTGAATAATAACACACAGTATGCGGTTTACTATCAGAGACATCTCATTTAACTCTATCGCCCCTTTGTTACCGCCAGACGAATGCAAGGGGGCGCATCAATTCATGTATGTTCAACGTTCATTGGAAGAATAAAGTAAGCCATGTTTCTGTCCTTACTCTCACTGGGCTGTTACAGTGTAAATTGTTGTTAGGAGATAATCAATTGTAATAAATTGTTTGTGTTGTTACTAAAAACTGTAGCTTTTTCTGATATTTGGATATTTGTTTCTGAACAAGCTAATCAAGGTCGTCAGAATTACTAGGGCTACAGGCAGGTGAGTTTTTTTCCAGGGTTGGAGCTAAACACTGCAGGACATCGGCACTCCAGGGCTGACGTTGCCTACCCCTGGTATAGAGTGTATACTGTAATATTGGCCAGATAGTTTGCTGTGGTCTTGGCTGAAATTTTGTGTGAACATTTCCATTTCATAAATAATTCAGTCTTTTAAACCAGGGTATTCTTTGGTTTATAGTGCACAACCATTTATTTGGAATGGAATAATTATTTACAAATTTTATTCTGTTAAATTAAGTCCTAACACTTTATCTGTTTTTATCTGTTTACTTATTTTTATCTAATTTACTGAGGTAATGCATTAATGTTAACTCAAAAGATCGAATCATCTGTAGGTAACATATTTATCTAATCAACCATTGTTACTGATAATGTTATTACTGCTCTGTGATCAGATGGACACTATATGTGCCTTGAAAGTAAATCTGATCATTATGTATGTATTTCTTCTCTGACCACAGAAATGCCACTCAACTTGGAAGGCATTTTTAATAATAAATAAACTTGTCCATATGTGTTGATTTGTGTTGGAAGTGTTTAGTATTTATAATCATTATAAACAAATACATTAAACAATTGACAGGACAAATATTTTCATCATCATTTTCTATCAAACATATGTTTGTGTGTGTGTGTGTGTGTGTGTGCATGTGTGTGTGTGTGTGTGTACAGTACAGTAAATGTATGTGTACTGTATGTATGTATACAGTATACTGTATATGATTTTGGAATGAGCAGTGGTTCATGGCTTGATGTAATTATATCTCACTACATATGTCCTGCCCAAATTCTCAGCTTGAGTAAAAAATGTGTCAATAAAGCTGTGCTCAACAAGCTAACAGAGTTTTAAAAATAACCCAACATAATGACCCATTATGCATAATACATTGTTTTGTAGTGTATTCTGACAAAGCTGATAGTCCATTAAGTTGTTTTAAGTGATTTGACTACACAACAAGTCCAATTTCCCCACTTACTTAAGAACATAAAAACACAATCAACAGGGGAAATGACAGGTCAAATGAATGCATAAACAAATAATGCAACCTAATATGCCCCTCCATCGCATTTACCAGTTAACAAAGCTCATATAAACCAGAATGTGTTAAGTAGATGCCTGGTGGATCATTTGTGCATGCAAAGTGGCAGTACACTTTGCAACTGTCTCATCGGAAAAGCATAAATGCAAGCAGAGTCTCGGCTCTTGGTGCTTTGCTGATATCTCACAATGCAGAACCATGACTGTTCTGAGCAATTACAATGCTGTCATTGTTAAAGTGGAGTGTCAAATACAAATTACTCAAGAGAATGCAATTACAGCCTAACCTGAGAGGAATTTGAAAACAGAGGCCTGATACATTTTGTTTACACACAGCTTGACTAAATCGCAGATTTTGAATTAATTAAACAAACGATATCAGTTGTAGGACCAAAAGTAACTCTTTCTTGTGTTGTGAACTACAAAGAGATAGTATATACACTGATAAATATTGTATTTGCCCTGAAACAGATTAAAGCACAGGCTTTTTATTTTAAGACCGAACGCCTTTCATTTAGCTCACACTGCAGTGAAGAAGTAAAATAATAAAGTAAGAAATATGATGCACATGGACTTTTTCCACGGTATCACTGCATCCATAATCCGAGGTGATATCTTGCCAGTGTTGGACCATTTACTTGCTGTATCTGCAAAAGAGAACAGTAATAGACTGCATGCTGGAAAATGGAAATAATTTGTAGCCTGGACTCTCTTCCTATCAACACACAATGTGCTTTGGTCTGTTCTCAGAGGAGCCAGCCTGGAGGAAGATACCAATCCAACATGCAATTTGGTACCATTGATGCATGGGTGCAGAACAGCACTTTTTTCCTGAAGTCTGTCGTTCACTCGTACGCTTGGTGGGGAAACAAGAGGCAGTAATGAGGACAGATGAGGTCTGCAGTGCTAACGGCTGGCTAGCAGTCAGAGCTCTCTCATTCTCTCAGTGCAATGCCCAAACACCTCTCGCTTAACTTTCTAATCAATCTCTCTCTCCGTTTCTGGATAGTCCAGCAATTTGCCCTCTCAGGAGATGATGGGTCACGTGTAGGACATATTTTGCTCTTTTGACTTTATTAGCATTTGGATGTTGGGAGTATTTTGTCCTAAAAAAATAAATTTCAGTGTTTTCAGTTTTGCCATTATTTTGGCAGCACCAATTAGTTACAGCTGGACCATGACAGTTTTACTGCATATTTAAAAAATACACCAAATTCCAAATCTGTAAGGACAGTTGAACCCCTCAGGCTACTGTTTTTCTACTTAATGCCTGCAGTTGCTCCAAATGAAAAACACAACTTTACAAAAATACAACAGGTTTGTTTCCTTGACACTAAGTGGCATATAATCAGTTGATTGCAACATGCTTTGTTGTTTCCAGCAGAGTGAATGTGTACAGTTGATAACCGTGTTTGGTGCCTTAAAGCTCAAATAGGCGGTGGCTTCTCACAAAGGCCCTGTAGTGCTTTCATGACCCTTTGCATTGCTCAGTGCCTTCATCTTTTCATTGTTATTCTCCATTGTGCAGACTTCATGGCTCCAGCTGCCACCTGTCCTGTAATTTTTAGCACGTTTTCAATACCGCACCCTCTGGCATAGCAAAATGGAGGCTGCATGGTGTGCTGACAGCCTCCTTGTGAATATGAAGGCTTTGTTTCTACACAGTAATTTGAAGGCATGTAAAATTCTTCAAGAAAGCAAGCTTCCACTTTTTGGACTACAAAGAGAATAGCAACATCTTCAACCTTTTACTTACTTTACACTGAAAATTGTATCGAGCTCCCCTCTGCACTGTACATTTATACCCATTAGCTGCTGAGGCAAATTAGACGTGTGCAGAGAGGGGCAGGACATTCTTATTAATGAGAAATTGGCTCTAAAATTAGTTTTATATTGAACACAACACCTTCCTGATCAATAGCGCTGGTCGGTGTGATTAAAATCGCTTACCTGGGATAAATCTCTGCAGTGAAAGATAGAGGTAATGCACTTCTATTCTTTGCACTGCTCCAGGTCGATAAAGAGGTGAGCCTTACACCAATCGGCTCCATATTGATGTCAAGAGGAGGGGAGGAAAGAGAAACGCACTGCATATCTTACTATAATTTACCGATATTATGGTATCTGGCTAGTGGGGCGGAATTCTATCTCCTGTATTTTGAAGCCCTGCTTAGCCAATTTCACAATGTAATGTATTCTGCACTGAGAGCACCGGAGAGACACATTCTCCTTGTATATTGAGTTCAGCATGGCCATGACGTGCAGTTGTGCTATTTTCTTTGTATAGCAAATAAGGTATCACTGTTTTCACCTGTCTATGTTTTTTTTCTTTCTATCTATCGATTTTCTTTTATTTCGCATGTGTCAGATATGATAGTGGTAAACCATGATTTGGTACTCACCCTCATGCCGTCACAGACTTCAGATAGACAGAAACTGAGATTTTTAGACAAAAATAATAAATCCCTGTGACTGTGAGTCACTAAAATGCAAGTGGATAGGCCCTATGAAGTTGACACTTCAAAAAACATTTATTCACCCTCATGATGGAGTGGGAAATTAATTGTAATTTTTTTGGTGCAGTATCCCTTTATTGTATATTTATAAACTCTTAGGGGTTGGGCAGGAGGTAAAAAAAGTCAATTATATGTTTCAGTTGTCCATTTAATACAACACCATGCACAAATTGGTGGATCCACCAGGTGGCAGAATTAATATTTGAGCATTTGCTTTTAAACCAGTTAAATATACAACATACCAACAAAAAGAACAGAAGACAAAGGTGGAAACAACAAAAAATGTATAAACGAGGAGGTGAGATGGTACTTGCTTCGCTCTACAGTATGTTTCTCAACCCTGGTCCTGGAGTACTTTCTCAACAGTAGACATTTTGTTTCTTTCGTTTATCAGACACAAACATTTCAGGTTTTGTAGTCTCTACTAAACAAGCCAATACTTGCATCAGGTGTATTTTATTAGGGAAACACACAATGCTGCACAACAAGAGTTGGAAACCACAGGTCTACAGATTTGTGTCATGTTTCCCAAAAGCATCGTAGAAACTGCTGCCACCAATGGTCTGTACAATCTACTTAATGCTTTTGGAAAACGCCGCCAAGGTGGAGTTTCACAAAGCAATCACAGTGTATTTGTCTGCTGCCTGCAGACGTTCTTGGTCAGTCTAGGATTCTCAAAAAAGCTAAAACACTTGAAAAGTAATGGCAGGCAGAAAAATGAAGCACACCTTAGCCACAGGCTTTAGCTTTTGAACATATTGCACCACAGCAGTTTTCCATTTCAGCTTGGAATGAGAGGAATGATAATCTTCTACTAGCAGTCCAACTCCTGAGACTGATATCACACTTGTCTTCTTTGTCCTTCGCCTTTTGTGCACCAGTGACTTTCCCACTATAATTATGATAATTATTTTTTGATTGCGTGTTTATTTTTATTTTGATCTCTTATGCAGCAATAAACTTTGTTAATATATAAAATATTCCTCCATACATGCTGCATTCAGGAATAGCATCAACAACACAGAACGCCAGAGAAGAATGACTGGGCTGCCACAGATGTCCAGTTAGGCATGCATTCTCCTCCTCTAGTTAGCAGACTCTGGTCTAGCACTTCCACTGGGGGCATTTTAGATTGTTTAGATGGCTGTTTAGGTGAAATGGACTGAATTAGGCTGCAAGAAGAATGTATTTTCCGTGCCAAATTGCTTCCAACAGGGACGAATTGATGAAAACGGGCACAGCTTTCAAGCTGAGGCTTAGCAAAAACTCCAATATTTCAGCTGGCCAGTAATTCAAATGCCAAGGCAACTCTTCATATGGCGATGTAACATAGAGACGTGACATGCTAACACAACATAAAGCTATAAACAAACCTAGCGTGATTCAACCAAATAAACCACCATTTACAATGTGTTATTGGAAAGAAAGGATTATAGGATTAGGCATGGTAGTACACTTCATTTTAAGACATTAACTTTAAATATGACGGAAAATCTGATGGTATTGCAAATGTAAAAACAAAATAATAATAATAAATGTGGTGAAAAATGTGATTTGCAAAATCTTTAAACCATATTTTTATTTACAGCACGGGTGATTCAATGTCTTAATTCATAATGAAATTAAGAAACAAGAAACCAATCAGCTTCTTTCATGTGGCTATGTTTCATTATTGAAACATTACAGAAACGTTGTACCATGTTAGAAACTCTAAAGTCATTTAGATTGTTTCTACAGCAACCAATAGACTATTTATGTTTGACTCATAACCAAAACCTTCCCTTTGACCAATATGATTAAAAAGCAGCAATAGTAATCAGCACCCAGAGCCTTTAATTCTTTCCTAAATATATTAACAATGTGAATAAATTACCCTCATTTAAAAGTGATGAATTCTCAGTTGATTCTTAAATTGTAATTAAGCACTTAGTTCAAGATAGCATGTCCAATATTACTCTAATAGCCTATGGGTTTTTGTTTATTAATTTCTTTTAATATTGGTTTAATATTGAGCGTAATGAATCTGCCAGTTAAAGCGTTGCTATCAAATTGCCAGTACTAATTTGTAAAATGACGCAGTCTGCTGTGTGGCTTACATTGCGTACTTCCTAATAGAGCGGAAACTGCTGACACTGCACTACATTCCTCAGAGGCCTATTGAGCAGAAAATTATAATGAATTAATCATGGAGTGCAGCGCATGCTCTTCCAGATCAACCCCTTGGTTATGGACTCCACCTGGGATGTCCATAGAGACATGACTCAAAAGCTGCCAATGGCCCTGGCCAAGGCCCACACAGGCTGGGAGGATTGTAAACACAGTCGCAGCTCTTCCTGTTTAATAATCTTTTATTAAATATGAGCATGTGGTGAATGAGGCCAATTATTTATCTCTCAATCAGCTGTAACTTACAATGAAAGGCTGTAGTACAACACTGGTGGTCTTCTGTATAAGTCGGTTTATCGAGTATTTTAATTATTCAACAGTGTCACATATGCAAAATGTGAATTTGAAATCTAAATCATCAAGAGGAGGAGTGTGAATTGCACTAGATTTTATGTATACAGCAATCTGGATCTTTACACAAAGGAGCTCGTTAGCCTACAGCTGGCATACATGTAGTAAATAATCTATTGCTACCTGTAAGACATTAACATATGTCATATTTTGATGTACTGTGCAGACCCCCAATCATAAATCTCAACTGAAATGTTTGCAAAGAACAAGTAAATTACTTTGCAAATGTGTAAATTCATGTCTGTCCACATTAAATCTCAAAAGAATGTCAAGGCTGTATCGAACAACCTTGGAGAAGAAAAAAAATCAGGTTTTGCAAGTACTTAATGAATAGAGAAACCAAGATATACAGAGAACTTACAAAACCCCAAATCTTTTGAAAACCGGACAGTGTTTAGTCTATAAAGGCTCATATTAAGGAAACTGCTTTGTTGGACTGGCAAATTCAAGAAACATTTGGCAATAACTGAGAATATATTTAGTGACTACAACGTTTATTTTTTGGCTAAAAATTTAAAATAAATCAAACTTGACTGAAAAAGTAAAAAACATTTGTTGTTGTTTGTTTTGTAAGCAACCTGTTGAATCTGGATTGTAGGAAGCCAAGGCTACATATACAGTATATGTATATATCCGGTCATCATTTCCAAATAGCTTTTTTCATTGCTTTAGATCAGCCATTTGTCATATTTTCCTTATCCTACACCATCTGATATCCATTATAAACATCAGTACTCAATAAATGCAACTGCATCTTCATGCTTCATCTGACTCAATCTCTGCTGCAGATAATATAGATAATAATCATAATACAAAACCCTCTCACACATTCATCCGGCAAACCGTTACATAGGTCCACCAAAGACAATCTGGGGTGCAGTTTACGTCTCTCTCTCCTAATGGCATACCTGTCAGTGCGATTTGAATTGGTGGCATTACATTTATTGCCCTTCTAACTCTGTTTGAAATAAGAGCGCAGAATGCAATCACAATGAACTGATCACACATTATGAGAGATTCAGATGTGTTTCATGGTAATAACTCTGCAGCTGTCTTACTTAATTTGTTTTTTTCTCCGGAGATGTAAACAAGAGTAACTGATAAATAGATAAGATGCATGTCTCTCAGAGCGGGACAAATATGTTCTGAGTTCTGAGCCTCCAGAGGGAAAAACTATTTTGATTTTGACACAGGTGGTGTCCAAAACGGAGATGCAGGGAATCCCAGAAGACAGGATAAAAGCCCTGACAGAGATCCAGCCACTTGCTGCCTGTCTGATCTGCAATTGATTCAACTTTAAACATGGACACAACAACGCCTGCTCCAAATGAACTGCAATAACTTGATGCGCATCTGAACACCCTGTCAACATATTTTCTCTTTTACTAAGATTATACACATTTCTTCTGATGTGAACATAATCACAAAACTGGGCTCCACACAATTTCTTGTTTTATCATACTTATGCATGCTGCGTAGTAGGCAAGTGTGCAGAGTCAGACGCGGGGCATGTTAGGGATAGCGAAGGACATAACAACTACCATCTGACATCTAGAGTACCCTTCACACAAGAAACACATTCATTCTGCTCGACGTTGAGACAGATCACAATTTACATTTGCAATAAAATATCTCCAAGTGAGGTTTAATGTGGCTGGTGGTCTGGCAAGGACGACAGAATTAGCCTCATTCACATTCATTAACCTCATTCACATTCTACAGAGCAACAGAGCTGTAGAGCTATGTGTCACCATGCCTGGGAGATGATGAATTGCTAATCAGCTGAGAGCTGTCAAGAAAGCCCCAGGAATGTACAATTTACACACGTGTTTGCTCCTGCATTAACCATTTGTAATCAAATCACTGCTTATTGTTGGCTCGGTCAGACGTGGTTTATGAGTTGGTGTTGTCACGTCTGCAAGTCGTCAAGAGAATAGGAGTGTTGCTTATTTCCTACAGGGAGTTAGGTGAGCAGCCAAAGGATCATACTGTGTATAGACTTTATATAAGAATGTTTGAAGTAATTTGTTTTAATCACCTCTGTAAAATAATAATGATAATGCAATTTAATCAACATCCAACTCATTACAGTGGTATGAAAATCATAAGGAATTGAATGAGCCCATTTCCGGTTTCCATTTCTGTTAATGGGTGTGGTTCTTTAATAATAGTTTCATAAAAAAATTGTTAAGTACGCTGTTTCTAGGGAAGAAAATCTGAACAGAAATGCAAATCCATTGCCATATAATGAGATAAATTCAAAAGTAAATACATATAAAGCATTTCTTGTAAAAGGTGTGTTTACACAGACCTTGCAGTGACCTTTCACATACATTTTAAAGGCAGCATAAATATAATCTAATAACTGGCTTTAAGTACATGCTAAATAATACTAAAATTGGAAAAAAAGTTTACATTTAAATCAATATTTTTTTTTTAATACCACAGTTTTTAATGACTTTTCACTGCTTTTGGATGCTGCATACATTTCATCCGATAATTATCCTTAATATGACAATAAACCTTAACAATGCTGAATGAATAAAAAAAGTGATAACATATTTTAGTCATTAACTTATTTTTATAAAAAAGCCACTGCTAAAACTCATAATGTGTATCCTTAACTACACTTTATCATATGAACAACCAGTCAGAAATTACATTTTTCAGTCTCTCAGCTTACTCTCAGAGTTGTGTGTTTAGAAATTGTTTGGTTGACTACATTGGTTGTGCTGTATGTTTTTGATTTACAATGAAGTGGCTCATAGGAATCATTCATTCAGGAATGATTTGTACTAATGTGTTTTATAAATTAAAGAACGAGAGAATGAAAGAATGCACGTGCAAGCAGTTCCAGTACAAAATCATGGAATGGTTCTAAATAAAAGAGCACATAACTGTAAAAGCCTGCACAGAGAAGCAAGGGATCAACAAGTTCTTCCTGCATTTACTGAAGAAGTGCATCCCCTTTCACTCTTACATTTCCTCTGAAGAATAAAATGCCACCCAACCGAGTGTCCCCGGAAGGAGTGGTGAGCTGAAGTTAAATCAATAGCCTGACAGCTGAACTCCAGAAAGTCCAGACTGTATCCTAATTAGTGGTCAACATGCAGTGAGAATTTCTCTGCCTAATTGTGCTTTGACGTCCCCCACAAGTGGTAACAAAGTGCTTGGGAGGCGAGCTGCAGGGTAGCCTCACAAAATGTTGTTAATGGCCTGTGATTTAAAAGTTAATGAGAGCCGAGTTAAAAGCGGCATTAGCCAAAGGCAACATAAAGTAGAGCTATGTGGATTAACTTTTCATTACCTCCCTCATTACGTGAGCCTGGGGATTAGAGATCCTGGCAAAAAATGAAGCTTAGAAACATCAGGAGTGTGCAACCAAAAGCCCCTCAAGAACATGGAGAAGACATGCTGTGAGAGTGCTTACCGCATTCAGACCAACTGTACCGAAATGACACCTCAGACTCTTCCATTAGACTGTAATGAGGATGTGGCTAAAGGATTTAACCTTGAAAATTGTGAGAAATCATAAAAAGGTGTAATGAGTAGCCAATGCCATTTTCCTAGAAAGTTCTCGGCGCTTTCTCATTGAGGTGAATTGCTTCCCAAATGTCTTTTGCCTTCTGTAATGAGCTAAACGGTTGATACAGGATATGGAGCTGAATGAACTTGTTACGGCAGTAACTGTTCTCATTCCACCCTAAGCAAGTGGATTTACTAACTCACACATAAGCTTCAGGCAACCAATAAGAGAGCCAATTTTCTCTGAATATTAAGGTAGGCTGCATGGCCTTAACATTGGAGACACAATAAAAATACTAACAGCACATACAGATATCTCTATGATTATTTAATAGTTAAGGATATTATTAGATGTGTAACGATTTTCCCATTGCCTTTAATACAATTTTTTCTGAATTTGAATTGGTCAACAGATGGCTCATGCACCGATTTCATTGACAAACGCTCTCTGGTTAGTATCAGGTTTCTGTCTTTCACAGACCATAGCCTGAAACTCAATGAGCTGCAGCTTCTCTGGGTTCGGCTGCTTTAATCAAACTTCAAATAATAAATAGTGAATCTGTCTGTGGTGAAAGGTGACAACAGGTGAGAAGGAATATCGTAGCAGCCAGATTAAATAAACCCAATAAAGGCTCATATTTAATAAAAACCAGCTGATCCTGCTCTCTGAATATCATTTTGAAAATGATAAAGAAAAAATGTGTTAATGAAGGACTTTGGAGAAAAGAGAGGATATTCACACCAACAAACAAAAAAAGTCCATTCAAATTTCACTCTTCAGTAAATTAACCAAGTATAATCTGTATTCAGATTCTATCATTTGCATAAAAAGCCAATATCTGCTACAGCGTGTAAAAGGAGAGACTATAATGAAATGTATAATCTTTAAATAAATTATTTCTGCATTTATCATGTTGACAGACTTCCTTTAACTCTTCATTAGATAATACCAACCCTTTGGTCATTTACAAGCTCGGGGTATTAGATATTGCACTGTAAATTCAGTTGTCTTTCTGGAAGTGATTTTATATATACCATTTAAAAGGTTTGAGTCTCTTTTTTACTTTATTATTATTATTATTATTAAAATAAAGTTTCTTATATGCTCACCAAGTCTGCATTTATTTAACCAGAAATAAAGTAAAACAGAAATATTTTAGCATTTTTACAGTTTAAAATAACTATTTTCCATTTTCTTTATTTAAATTGTCATTTGTTCCTGTGATGGCAAAGCTGAATTTTCAGAAGCCATTACTTCGGTCTTAAGTCACATGATTCTGCAGAATTCATACTAATATGTATACTTGTTGCTCAAGAAACATTTATTATGATTATCAATGATGAAAATCAGTAGTGCTGCTTAATATTTTAGTTGAAATCATTATATCATATAATAGAAGGATATGATATGGGATATGATATGCAATTTTTGTTTAATTGAGCTAAAATACAATGCAATATACTGTAACTAAATAGAAAAGAAACCTGTGAAAATGATTTAAATATGCAATCAATAACACATCCTGAAAAAGCCCATTGAATTTCATTGCAATTTGCAGCTAATGCCCACACTGTACATCAGTATAATTGTGAAGAACTTTGATTACCATTTGGCTTTGGTTGTGTATGATATTCTTGGCTATCTTTCTATAGCATACTACAGGTGCTTCTCAATAAATTAGAATGTCGTGGAAAAGTTCATTTATTTCAGTAATTCTACTCAAATTGTGAAACTAGTGTATTAAATAAATTAAATGCACACAGACTGAAGTAGTTTAAGTCTTTGGTTCTTTTAATTGGGATGATTTTGGCTCACATTTAACAAAAACCCACCATTCACTCACAATCTCAACAAATTAGAATATGGTGACATGCCAATCAGCTAATCAACTCAAAACACCTGCAAAGGTTTCCTGAGCCTTCAAAATGTTCTCTCAGTTTGGTTCACTAGGCTACACAATCACGGGGAAGACTGCTGAAGACAGTTGAAAGAGATGAATGAGTGAATTGGTGGGTTTTTGTTAAATGAGAGCCAAAATCATCACAATTAAAAGAACCAAAGACTTAAACTACTTCAGTCTTTGTGCATTGAATTTATTTAATACACGAGTTTCACAATTTGAGTTGAATTACTGAAAAAATGAACTTTTCCACGACATTCTAATTTATTGAGATGCACCTGTATGACTCAGATGCAGAGACTTGTGACGCCAGAAAGGGGAAATAAAGTAATTAGTTGAAAAGACACATTTGCTCATGGAGAGGTTATTAGCAATAAAGCAGGGGTTGAATGAAAGAGTGAAAGCAGTGGCACAGTATTTTTAGAGGCACAGAAAGAGAGAGGTGGTAGAAGAGCAAAGCAAAAGTTGTAAATCTAATCTGAATGAATGAGGTCACATCATAGATGTGGCCATCTCTGACCTGACTGGTTAAAAATTCCCACCCATTTGATAATTAAACAACTTGTTTTCACATTCAAGATCAATTAGTTTCATTAAAAACGTATGTGGAATGACTGTATCTTGATGTCTCAGAGAGTACTTTAAAGTAACCCACAAGTTTACATTGAAAATAAGTTAAGGTATTTCAGAAAATAGCTCATTATGGAGATGTCATCTAATAATATATATATACATAAAATTTGGAAAACAGCCATGGGACTCATTTCTAAGTGGTGAAAACCTGCCAGGCCTTTTTACCCCATTGAAACACCCATTCCTGCAGGAGAGCTGAAGGTACTTCTTATGCATGTTGTTAATGTTGGCCCATGACAGGTCTTCCAAAACAATAGCTCATCTTTACAGCACATGTCCCTTGTGACACCATTTCAACAGCTGATTTCCCCTGCCGGCCAATTAGGTGGGGCACAAAAGAGTATAGTAATGGCCTCGGTCCTCTCTTCCTCCAAAAACAAAATGAAAATCACTGCAGACCAAACTGCCAAGGTGAACACCTACAGTGTGATTTATACACCTCATAAAGAAGTGCCTTGGAAAATTTGAGCTCATCCTTTCACCGACATGCCTTCTCCGGCCATGGCTCCTACAGCACACTGACAGGGACCAATCACAATTTAGAAAGTAAAAGAGAAAACTGAAACAGCACATTGATCCGTACTGGCGCAATTAAAAATCGTCTGAGAAATATGCCAGATGACTATTTGCAAGAGTGAGTCATGAGCAAGCAACGAGGGGGAAAAGCGTTATCGTTAATATTCTAAACAGGCTATGCCAATTATCGATCTTTATGCATGTGGTTATGAGGCAGTAATTCATCATGTGCTGTAAACCCCAGGGTAATTAAACAAGCGCAATGCTTATGAAGGCTATCATCAGTTTCTTTGCTATAGCGGTCAATCATCCTATTAAGGGCTTCCAGGAACTTTGCATACTGTCAGGGCAGTGGCAATGCACAGCCTGGGGCTAAGAGACCTAATTAAAAGGTAGCCCTGTGGAATTCTTCAAACCAGTGCCAATTTCAGCTTCTTCTCACAATTCCAGAGTTATTCCTCTGCGCTGTATATCTGTGTTTCGGATAATTCCCTGTGTGCTCTCTCTCTCTCCAGGCGATCTCCACTCGCAATTCAATATTAAGATTGATAGCTGTTAAACCACCTCTGGTACCGAGAGGGAAAAACTTATGCACTGAATTTCATTGATTCAATGCTGAAATATGAAATATTGGAAATATGAAAGCTTTTTATTTCTCGCTCAGTTCAGTTGTTCAGCAACATATTTGCAACAAGAGCTGTAAGGCATTGCATTTTCAGCTCAAAACAAATGAGACAATATTCCTGATACAGTACATGACGCTGGAAACAATGGTCCGCCCCTTGGGGTAAGATACTGGGGTTATCCACAGCATGTGTTTGCTATAATTACATAGCATTTTTTTTTATTATAGTAATGCAGCAGCAATGCTCTCTGTATTAATTGACCTTATTACTGTCAGAGGTAGTTGTAATATTAGACTCCTGTGGAGGTAGAGTGTGTTTTAATGGAGAACAAATTTGAAAGTTTGTACATTAGGCCTAAAAAACCTTCCAGACTTTAGGAGGCAAACACAAACACGTTCGCAAAATCTTTTGGCAAGACAGGACTGTGCAACACTTGCCCCTGGCTAAATATGCATGTATACTTTCATTAATTCATTTAGAAAGCCTGCACTTTAGAAAGCCCTTGGCTCACCAAGAGGAGAAGAAACTGTGCAAAAATAGATTGCTTGTTGGGGGAGTGTGTGCACTGAGCTGAATGCGAGTGGAGAGGTTTCCCCTCATGACCCATGGTAACCTGTCAGCTCCCCCGTCTCTTCTACTCCTCTTCACCCAGACAGGCAGGTGTGGTTCCCGCTGCTGCTCTGAGGTACTCCATCAACTCACACTAAGATAGACACTCTCCACCAGGGCTTGCTTCCTTACGCTCATTTGCTGTTTAGTCAATGCTCTCTGTGCCTGACCTGTCACCACATGGAGGTATCTGTCAATGGATATGGATTATTTATTGTATATGCCATTGAGCATCAATCAAAAGTTTGGGTGAAATAATAAACTGAGCCTGTATCCCTTTCTTTAGTGTTTCTATGTAAGACCACTTTAAATGGGAGGGAATAATGCATCTTTTTCTTTCTCCTTAAATTTCAAATTATGGGAGGCACTTGTTTGGAGAAGTTCCACTCAAAAACAATGAAACAAATCATTTCAAATCTTAAGACTGTCTGTCTGTCTGTCTGTCTATCTATCTATATTTATCTATCTTTACATTATGAGGTCTGTATTTAGAAGCAATGACTGAGGTTGTTTTTCTCCATGAATATAAGGACATAAGGAATACACCTCTCTCTGGTGATGAGATGGCTCTCAACAGAGCCAAAGATGGATAATTGGTTATTCTATGTAATTTTATGAGCACAGCTCAGCTGCTGAGGCTCAAACTCTTGTAAACAACCCACCTCGGGAAACACTTAGTGACTGTCTCGGGTTCTCAGAGGTATGGATGTCATGAAACAGAAAATAAATTACGCTTAACCCCTTACTCAACTGAACAATCTGATCTCGTCTGATCTACAGGGATATCAGATGAATTATATCAGTGTCAGTGCAGAGATTATTTATAGACTGGAGAAGAGTGTTGTGCACATGTACAATTTCCATGAATCAATAATAGATTATTTATATGTATGAAATTAATTTAGCAACATGCACATGTATGAATGTATCTGTTTTTAATTGTCAGAATTAATAAAGTATCTATTTAATTACAGTGCATCTAATTAGACAAAAGAAACTAGCTTTTTTACATATATATTGATGTTTTTTCTTCCTTTCTGTGTACATGATACCTCGTGCTTGTCATTTTTTCGTGCTCGTGCTTGTCATTCAACTGTATGAAAACAACTTGTAAAAAAACAAAGTGAAGAGTAATTTAAATACAAGCAGAACTTCAAATAAAAACAACTATTTAAAAATGTTTTTATTTTAAACAAGTTGTTCCTCTTCCTGTATGAGCAATAATCATGTGAATCTAGAGAACTTTATTTGATACAGAAGTAACAAATTAAAATGATAATGCATAAAAAAATCAAGAAATTGGTACTGTGCATATACATGACTAGCAGACAGAAAAGTTTACATTTTTTAAAGTTTTTTGGGATTTATACATTTTAAATATATTTGCACTAAACAATATTGACTGCAGCAACTATGACCACCCACATAAAGTATTTGGTAGATTGAGTATTGATTGATAGAAAGATATTGTTATTATTAGTAGTAGTAGAATTTGGCCACAGCCATGTCACCCTGCAGACCAAGACCGGTTGCCCACTGAAGCTAAGCAGGTTTGAGCCTGGTCAGTACCTGGATGGGAGACCTCTGGTGAATACTAGGTTGCTGATGGAGGAGGTGTTAGTGAGACCAGCAGGGGATGCTCACCCTGCAGTCTGTGTGGGTCCTAACACCCCAATATAGTGACCAATATAGTGACTGTCAAATAAAAACCCGTCTTTCGGATGAGACATTAAACCGAGGTCCTGACTCTCTGTGGTCATTAAAAATCCCATGGCACTTCTCGTAAAGAGTAGGGGCGTAACCCCAGTGTCTTGGCCAAATTCCCTCTACTGGCCCTTGTCAATCATGGCCTCCTAATAATCCCCATCCACTTGATTGGCTCTATGACTCTCTCTCCTCTCCACCTGTAGCTGGTGTGTGGTGATCGCACTGGCGCCGTTGTCCTGTGGCAGCCGTCGCATCATCCAAGTGGATGCTGCACACTGGTGGTGGTTGAGGAGAACCCCCACATGACTGTAAAGCGCTTTAGGTGCACAGCAATACACAATAAAAGCGCTATATAAATGCATCATTCATTTGCATTAGTATTAACTTCCTTTAAGAAAACAAACTTCATACACAAGCTGCAGCTCAGCTTTGGGAGTTCTTGCTATTGTTTTTACTTTCTTCTATTTGAATGATGGCAAATTTTCCTTTGTATTCAAAGTGAGTGGCAAGTCTTGTACAGAAACGGCCTTTTCAAAGAGCTGACAATATGAGTGAGTCTTTTGAAGCCCTCCCATGGCACTGAACATAATGGTAAGTAGAGGCAACTAAGGACTGGAACTGTATGAAATAATAACTACAAGAGTCTGTTAAAGCAGGCCGAAAATAAAAGTTGCAGTTCAGTAAAACAGTGCTGACTCAAACAGACTAACCAAGTTATCACAAAGAAATCCCCATATTTTACAATCCAATTGCAGTTCATTTGAGCACAGCTCATGATTTACATGTGTGCATCTGCTGAGATTATGGATGAGCAATATCTATAGTGTTACAAGTTAAAGTGAGAATGGAAGGAAGACAGTGAGAAAAAATAAGTGAAAATGAGCATATCGAACAAATTACAGTCATTTTATTTTTAGGTTCTGTCACACTAGAAATAATTAAACTTCTTATTCACAGGGAATTTGACACTCACATTGGATTTTACAGATCAAATGTCATCGACAGCCTTCAACAGCTAAATTAATTTGTATTTTTTTAGCAGGAACTGGGCAAGATGTGCCACACCTGTGCTGCTTGCCAAATTTGTTAAGAAGAGCATCATGGTAAAGCATTTAATTTACCTGTTTATTCCAGGTGCAAATGGAACTGTGCCTTCCTATGTGGAACACAAGTTCAACTGAACACAGTTAGAAATGTATTGCATTGACTGGAAATGTAATATTGTGTACTCCTATAGTTTTTGCTTTAACAACACTCTGAAAAAGGAAAAAAAGTACTCAAAATGTCTGCAATCATCAGACTACTTACCCATAATGCAGTGGTGCATTCCTGAAAGATTAATAATGCTCAGAGATTGAACAGGGGATTTGTGAAGAGGGGAAGAGAAGATACGTTGACCTCTGTGATGAAAATTAGTGGGTGAATCAAGGAAGCAATTCTAAATCATTAGTAAAGAATGAATGCCCCCTTTGTAATGGGTCTTCAATGTTGTGCCAACGAGAATGAATACCGAAGCACAGAAGAAAAGGCTTTTAAAAATAATATTCACCATGGAGAGAGGGGCAATTGCAGAGTATATAATACTGATGAAGTAACATCTGTTGAGTGGGTCTTCCGTTCTTTCACAATGTAATCATGAGATCATGTATAGACACTCAAAATATACAGTTGAGAACTCTGAACTGTAAGTGCAGCAGCTCTACAAAACCCAGTAATCATACACTTGACCTTGCACTTCTATATGAAACCTCTCTCTGTTCTCCTTCCGCTCTTTTTTTGTCTTTTTCTCAATCCTGTTATATTAATCCATTTACTTTGTACCAAATGCAAATTAATTAATTTAACTGATATATTGTAAAACAGGTACATCTTGCATCTGAAATGCACAAAATATCTGAAACTCAATCTGGAATTAATAAAAGGTTAGGTAGAAGAGCGAGAGAGCCGATTCATACTCTGCGGGGTTCAACTGAAACTCACACAAAGGTAAATGCAGGTTAAACAATTATCTTGATTTCTTTCTCTATGACACTGGCCAGAATTTGACTGGACATGAGTGCTAATTACTAGCCTGCAATGTGGCTAGTTTAAGAGTTTAGAAAATGTGGCACTTAGTCACACTGCTTTTGTGATTTATTTTAAGAACATACAGTAGTTTCACCCTTGTATTTCAAGGTTGTATGGCTCTGAGATCTTTTTTTAATTTGAGTCAATGTTTCATTGTGCAGACATGCTGTTGTTAAATTCCCACTTATCAGATCTCTTATTTCTGTTGGACTTTCACAGTAGCACAAGCAAACTTTAAAACACAAAATAAAGACCTCCACTAAAACTTTTGATTGGGTTGTGTGATCTCGCTGTGAAATAATGTGAGCTGTTTTTTTTTTTTTACATGCAGAGAGCACTGCAATTATTCATGAAAGATTTTCTTTTCAAAAACAGGCGAGACTAGCTTTCTTTTGAAACTTGTTTCCAATGATCTCTCTCGAAGATGTCTTACACCAATAAGTAGGATTGCTTGATAGTACAACAGCTTGTGTTCTCCAATACCAATGTTCAAATTTAAGTTCACATTATCTATTGATACTCTACTCATAATTACTGAAAACTGTTTACTGATGCTAGAAAAATATTGAAGCTTTATTCCAGAGGAAACACCTGAAAAATGACAACACTTACTAAGGGGACTCAGTGTGGACCTTTTACTTGCACAAATGAAACCTGAAACCAAAGAAATACAAGCCAAGATGATGTTGTTTTGTGTTATCTTACACTGTTAGTCTGAAGTTACAAAGCTCTGGAGCCTCATCGACTGTCATCCTATTTGTCTGTTAAATTATTACTGAAAACACACAAAGACATTCTATAAAATGTGCTTTTCATATGATACTTTTCCATGTCTCCATAGAGTACTGGGCTCATGGGTTTCAATTAGAGGCAAAGAGGAACACATATATGACCTCCATGTGGGGAACACAGCACTGCACTCTGGGTAGTCTTTAGAGTGCTGAGACTCTCAATGTCATTTTAGTAAAACAAGGAAGGGAAAAAATTAATTGAAGCACTATGACCGCCCTTTACCTGAACTCAGTCCCTCAGAAAAAATCTAAAGTATTTCCTACACCAAACAAACCACCGGCTCAGCTATATTGCGAGTACTTTTGAAATTCTGACAGAACAATGGCAGCTTTCAACTCTTCCTGTTCCTTAGTGAATTGTCCATTTGGAACAAAAGGCCAAGAAAATGTTTTTCTTTAATGGATCCTTCAGAACCTTAAGAAGTTTTCTAAGCTAGTTTCCTGACCTAGCTTTTATGGTACACTTCTCTAAAAAGACAGGAAGGACGTGGCACATGCTTGTATTTAATTGACTAACACATCTTATGAGCCTGACTAAATGAGATAAGAGCCCTGCCTACAAGTGATGTTATGAACAAGTGTTTACTGGGTTAAAAAAGGCAGATTTTCTTAAAGCAGCTTTAACTGTTCCAAAATAGCTGTGCTATGCATTACTGTTCAAAGGTTTGGGGTCAGTGATATATATAGATCACTGACCCCAAACCTTTGAACAGTAATGCATATATTTATATATACAGTATATAAACAGCAAAAGGCTGAAAACTAAAAAGAGACTTCTTCAAAAACATTAAAACACCTTGTTGAACCCAAACTTTTATTGGTAATGTATAACCAACAATATAACTTTAAAACTGAATAAATAAAGGCTCTCTGTTTGGCTCATTAAATAATGTGTAAATGTATTTGCTGTTTTGACGTGGCTTCTATGTGGGCTAAAAGCACTTTTGATTAGTACATTTTACTATAATGCCATGCTGCTCTCCGGGGGGTTGTGGGGGTGTCTAACATGCTGGTGATTGTACAGTAGCTGCTCTGATGAGCATCATTTCCCACTGCCCAGCATCTGACCCATCACACAGCTCACTTTGATATGAAGTGACAAGGTTATATAGAGAACACAAAACCTCTGCCCCTTTTTGAACTCTGTTTTCACAGCTATAAAGGCAAAACACTATTTTGCTTTTTAAATTTGGTATTTTAAGCTTTCAGGGGCCAGATAAGACATTCCAAGCTGGCTTGGAATACATTTGATAATATCAGCAGGCCTATATTATCAGTCTGTTAACATATATATACATACATTATGTATATTAGTGCTGGGCAATGATTACATTTTTTTGCGATTAATTGCATGATTTCCTGCGATCAATCACATTGTATTATGCACAAAATTCAATAATGAATTCAAAAGTAGTGTATTGTGCACTTTTTTCCTTTAAAAGTACTGCTATATGAACAAAAGTGTAATAACATTTGGTTTGAAAACACTTTAAACAAATGAGGCGCATTTGTTTTAACAGCAGTATTCCTTTTACATAGTGGCAGTTAAAATATTTCTTGTAAATCTCAACTACATCAATGAATGTAATCAAATTAAATATAAAAGCAAAACTATTTGCCACTGCCAGGGCATTTACATTTTTATAGAAAATATTTGATAGTTTGTTATAGCAAAACAAGTTATGCTCAGAGTCCAGAGCATTGATCATAACTTTATAACAGGCACCTTCTGAGTAGAGACCTGCACTATCGTGGGACCCAAACAGGGGCGTACATTTAGAGGAAAGTCTATTAAAAGACTATAGAATACCCAAGACGTGTCACTCGTTGTGTTTTGCATTAGGAAAAATGCAACACTTAATATGGCCGTTCAACCGCAGGAAGCCCCGCCTTCTGAATGAAAGAGCCAATCGCTAATCAGTAAAGTCAACACGTCAACTACAACCGCTGTTATTAGTCCCGTTCGCTATAGAAATAGTCAGCGTTCTGAGACGTGCACTTAGGACTGCGCATGCACTGGCTGATCTAGCCTGAAAAATATATTTTTTTATGCTATTTGAGCAAAAAAACAACATTTATGATTTGTTGTCAGATTTCTTTGGTAATTTCAAATATGAAATTTAATCGTAAGCTTAGTAAACAGTTTTGGATAATTTTATGTTTCCCCATTCAAAGAGATAGGAGCTGCACTTGCATGCCCGAGAGGCGTTTCAAAGATGGCCGCCGAGTGACATAACTTGTCTTAAAGAGACTTTGGTATTAGTTCAGACCGTGCCAAATTAAACAAACAAATTAGACAACTTCAAGCTGTTGTGGTCACGCCGCGATATCGGTGTGTCCGTTGTAGACATTGCTATCCATCACAGTGTTGCCAAGTCAGAGTTTTTCTCATGACTTTTCTGTGACATACGACCAAGTATGATGACCCATACTCAGAATTTGTGCCCTGCATTTAACCCATCCAAGGTGCACACACACAGCAGTGAACACACACTGGAGTTCCACAACTATTGACTTTGTTCTCTTTCACCTGTGTGTGTGTAGGTGATGTAAACGAGGAGAGCAGGCATTTTGGACTAAAGCATTGAGAGACTCAAAATGTTTCTATACTTAAACATTTTGCCCCATTTGTGTTGTTTCACTACTTACACAATTATTTAAAGTATAAAACAGTGTTATTTACAATGCACCGCATGGTTTTTAATCATATTTTTAGGGGGGACAACCCTCTGTTATGCCACGAGCATCAAAAGGTTTGGCCTCTCCTGCCACTGCCAGTGGAAACGCACCATTAGGCTCACCCCAAACGCTCTTGTTGGTTGAGAAAAGTGTTGACGCCCATCCCAAGCCAGTACTGATCAACATCCCACCCCTCCTGTGACCCATGGTTTGTCTGTATGTATAGTCAGAGCCAGTGAGCAACGGACTTTCATAATAATAAAAAACTGCGCTAATGTGCGATAAAATAATTATCGGCGTTAATCAATTAATGCGTCAATGTGTAAATAACGCGTATATATAAACACACAGATTTTAAAAGGGGGTACAAATTCATCATTAACAAAATTCATTGCCACACTTTGGATGTAAAAACACTGGAAAATCTTTGTCATACAACCCACTCTAGCCATCTTATTTCTCACAAGGGTCAATATATTTTACTCACCAATTATACGCTAAAGGTCATTTTTTCCCTGAGATGAATGCATGCTAGGAAGGAGGCAATTAAAGCAGAATATATGCATACAGCAGGGCTCAGAAAGAGAACACTATCTCAAACTGCATTACTGATTCCCTGAAGAAACAAGACATGGTGATTAATCACACAAGACAATAAGCAGAGAGTGAAAAAACAATGTTTTTTATTTTATTTTATTATTATTATTATTATTATTTTGGCCTAACCTGTTTTCTGGTATGATGATGAAGTCTCAGTTCAAGTCTCAGTCAAGCGAAACTTGCAACATGTCAATCACTGTAAAACGGAATGCTGTATAGGTTATAATGTTGACTATTTTGTTGAAGTACAAAATGAAACAAATAAGCCGAGACTGATGTTGTTCATATGATACACTGTTCAAAAACAAATATTGATTTTAGTGAGTCATTTAATATATGTGTTCCATTCAGGAATTACTTGAGAATACCTAAAATTGAGTTTAGGAAGCAAACAAGATGAAGAATTGCAATTCCAGATTGAAGTTAATAAAGGTAATTAAAATTAAACACTTCAAAGTTCTTGAAAATAAATAAATAAAATGAAAAGGTTTGGATGGATGGATGGATGGATGGATGGATGGATAAATAGTATTTGTTCTATTCTAAAACCCTGGTTTTGGCCAATAAGTAATCAGTTTTAAAACAAAGCATTTATGCAAAATCTCTGGATATAATTCATATTCATATTTTATGTTTTAATACTAGTGCTTTGTTTTGCAAATCACACCTAATTTACAAATACTTAACAAGTTATGCAAATAGTGTTTTAGTGAGCCATTACAATTTTACAACCACAATCACAGGACCTTCTTTGCAGAGAGCATGCGGTTCTTGCTACTAGGAATAATGAGATGTTCCAGTACAAAAGTTAATGGTAAGAAATGACAGTCAATTTCAACCACACACATCAATTTTTGGAAACACAATTGCATGTCAGTGCCAGATTCAAATATGCCAAGCACACGCCTATTACTAATTTACACATCTATTAGAAATCTGTCACATCTCCATTCCATCACACGTCTAAATGAATGCAGCATATTCGTCTCCACTCAGCCATGGTAGAAGCAGATCAGACTACTCGTTCTGCGGCGAACTCACTCTCTTCACCGCCCACAGGCCCAGCCTTGACACCGTAGCAGCTTGTGTGGTTCAAAATCATTGTCTCTGTGTTAGGAGAGCTTCACGTATGCATATGTACTACCTATCCACTTCTCCTTAACCTAATGTCAAAATGACACCACCCTTAATACCCGCTAAATCTACAAAATGCAAGAGGCTGAGGTCACTTGATGCCTCAAGAGATTTTACTCTGTAATTGCATTCAGATATTCTTAGGTATCATAAACAGATAAGAAAAACTCTATGAAGAAAAGTCATAGAGAAAACTTTATAATTTTCCATAAAAATATTTTTTACTGTAGATGGTAGTAAAATGTTCACCGTGTACATTCATTTTACACAGCAACTGATTTTAAAGGTGTTAAAACATATTTCCAGCAGATGATTACAGCAAAAAGAGACAACTAGAGTGAACCTGAGCTTAAGTATCATCCAGAGGGTGCATTCACACAAAGCTTTGCCATAATTTCTTATTATACTCTTTTAAGAGTCAATACCCCCTGCCATGATGTTAGAGATCAAGTATTTGCAATTGAGCCTCAGTGCAAAGGGGCCATGAATTTCAGTCAATCACAGCCACAGTTAGTTTTTTACCTCTTACCCAATTAGCAATTACTGTGAGAGGGAAATATCTCCTCTTTAGAGCCAGCACTAATGAGTAATAAACTTCACATAAGACTCACTCCACTGCCTCACATAGCAAAAAGGCAACTTCGGCTTCCTTGGGAGCAGTATGGCACTGGTTATTTTGTAGATCTCGATAAGAAACCACGCAGATGTGCAATGATGCCCTCGCCTGGGGCACAAATCTTCATCTGCTAGAGGAGGATGCTAACAATTAACCTATAAGAGTCCAAACGCTATGGCTGTGCTCGAACTCAGAATAATATACCCGATGAAGATGGAGGTATGATGAGAGAAAAATAAAAAAGAACCGATGAAGGACATGAGGATGCAACTAGAACATTGATATATGGAAGTTACACTCTCATTCCACTGACACACAGCCCGAACAGACAACTCATTAGCAGCAATTAGCGATGACACAAAGGTCTCACCCACAAATCACTGGATAGGCACACATGCTCGCTCCCTCTCTCCAAATCTATTCATGCCATATGAAAGACAGAAGCTTTCTTCTTACTAATTATGGATCTCGTTCATTATCTGAGTGAATCAGGCTGCACTGCTTTGGCCTTTATCCTCCTGCCCAGCTCCAATCAGCCTGTAAATGAGGCAGAAGAAATGAGGCTGATTTCTGTAATGGAAGGAGACCAACAAAAAGGGACCACAAAGTCCCTCAGCACTACAGGAAATACTGATTCACCTCTCCTGAGGATAATAACAACAACAACAAAAAACAGTCTGCAATTTTAATCAAAACAAAGGCTAAATGAAATAGCAACATTTTAACTAGATCTGCATTTCCTGGAAGAAAAAATGTCAGGAACACAACAGTGTTTCAAGTATGCTTTTAGCCTTTGGTCGTGTGTAAAGTTTAAAAAGGCTATCTTTACAGTTGTCGTCATTCTTCATAGAGTGTTTCCTGTTGTCTAACATCTGTTTATGAAAATCAATACAACACATATTTGCATTGTAGAACATATGCAAAAAAGGAGGATCAATCACAATTTAGTATGCTAAAAGATATAAGAAGGAACACTGATTTGAATTTATATGCAAACATCACATGTCAAATATCTAAACAAATTAAGTAAACTAACGCTTATTCAGCAAAGATTGAATAATTAAATTGATAGTTTAAAATTGTTAATTTTTTTAAAGTGCTGTTCTTGTGAACCTATTCATCAAAGAATTATGAAAAAGAAGGATCTGAAGGATCATGTTAAACTGAAGACTGGAGTAATGGCTGCTGAAAATTCAGCTTTGCCATCACATGAATAAACTTCACTTTAAAAATATATTTAAATATAAATAATAAATATAAATTTCAATTGTAGTAATATTTTAAAATTGTACTGTCTTAATGCATTTTTTTAGCAAATAAATTGCAGCCTTGGTGAGCATAAGAGACTTCAAAAACATTTCAAATCTTACCGACCCCAAGCGGTATCATACCTAAATCTATTCAAGGAAAAAAAATCTGAATTTCTATGTACTTTATTGCCCATCTTGCAAGTACTATAAATCTACACCCCAAAAAAAGAAATAAAAAAGGGTGATTTCCACTGCAGGCACGTCATAAAAAGTACTATTACTAACACTCCTTGTGCAAATCTACATTATTACTGCATTTGAAGGCATCTACAAGAAATATTTGGTCTCTTGTAAAGGTGCATTAAAAAGTGCCTGTGAGAAACGTCCTTCCTGACAGGTTGTTTGATGCCTCCAATGTATCTCTTATCAACTTCTCTTCTAGCACACTTTTATTTCCCTGATATGATGAAGTGGACCCCAGGAGGCGAAAGCTCGGCAAACCGCAGGAGACACCTTACAGCAGCTTCCAGACAGCCTCACATACAAACCTAATTCGTATATTATGACAATGAAACCATTACTTGCAAAATCCCTCTGAGCTCTATTTTGACAGCTAATTACGACAGTGATATGATTTATATTGCTCGTTGATACAGGTTCTTCACTAGGTTAAAAAGAAAGAAAGTAGGATTACAAAAGAAGCATAGTTTGTGGATCTTATCTTTCTACTTATATACTGTATATGCTCAGGTGTAAAAGAAAGGTAGCTTTAAGACAGAAAAACAACTGAGTGGGCAGCTTAAAAAATTTCCTGAGGTCATAATAATGGAAATTATTCTAAGGTGAATTAATGCAATTTTTTTCTTCCAAAAAAACACAAATAAGTGTTCTTTTACATTTAAAACTTATGATTCACATATTCCTCAATGTACAATTGAGGTTATTTTACTATTCATTTATTTATTCTACTAGAGGTAGCAAACTTTTGACAAAAGACTACATGCGGCCAGTGTTCTGATGGATGTTACCACATCACGCAGTGCATATGACATTCCCCATTAAACAAATTTTCCCTGCCGTGGACTGGCGCTCACACTAGCTATAAGTCTTGCAAAATGGGAAAATGAAATTCGGTTAAACCTCCCATGGATACCAGCTGATTGATGACTTTGTGGTGGTTTTCTGCCGCATGCAATTACAATCGTAATCAGATAGGCAAAGCCCCCCTCCAGCCTTCTAGAGAAGGTTTAGACAGAGATGTCACAGCCGAGACACAACAGCAGGAATTTGATCTCAAATTAGATGTAGTAGATGAACTCGGCATCTGCGGTGCTGCAGATGGAAGAGCTGTTATCAACAACAATATTCATCTCTAGTCACTTTTGCAAAAATAATAAAGCAGCACAAAAAAAACAACCATTTATTCCAGCGCTTCTGGTGAATCACAGCACTGAATGCTTCGGCAGAACAAAGAGGGGACTGGGGAATGATAAGAAGCCATGCTTTCCCCAGGGTTCCTACCAGTGAATTACCTGTCTCACAGTCTCCATTGAACACTTAGGTGCCCGCAGCCCTTTTGTAAATCTGTCATCTTTCTTCACTTATTTTAAACCTGTCGACAGCCTGTCAATCCTCAAGGGTCTGTGCCATCCTTGGGTGACTTTGTTGACTTTAATCTAGCTTAGAGCTCCAGTAAGTTGAATGTAACACCATTTCCCCCATAATCTCCTTCAGATGCATACCAAATTGCTGCTAAATACAAAAACAGAAGCATTTAAAATCTGCTTATTTGATATCAAGAAGTATCAGCAGTGTGACATGCTTTAATTAATCTAAAACTATTTCAAACAACCTTTTTCTAATTATTGTAGAATTATTGTACATGCAGACCTCACATCATTCGAGAGACTACCTGGAATATTTATAAATGAATTTGTCACATTGCACAACTATTTCAGTACATGTAAAACAGCTAATTGTGATTAAAATTGAGTAAAGTGGAGTCACATGCAGTTTAAATATATACTTCTATAAAGAAAAGTACAAAAGGTTTGTCACTGTTTGTACATTTTCAAAAGCTATTTAAATGTACCATTCAGGTACTAATATGTACACATTAGATACTGATATTTACATTTTACTCTAAAGTTTGATAATAAAAGATTTACATTTATCATCCATCCATCTATCCATTCTCCAAACCTCTTGTCCTCTGAAGGGTCACGGGGGTGCTGGAGTCAGTCCCAGTGTCTTGGGCCGCAGCACCCTGGACAGATGGCAAGTCCTGAAAAAGGTCATGTTCATGATATTTATCACTCACTTAATCATTTATAAAGGGTAAAGCTTGTCAATTTGGTAAACTAAATGTATTAAAAATGATTTACATTTTGCAGCCATATATATCCAAAGCAGCTTATACGCTTACTTATGCATTTGAGGTAAATAAAATGGTCCAACTTTATTTTTAAGTCAAATTCTCACTATAAACAAACCATTAACTTTGACTTGTGCCTCAATTAACTACTAGTTTGCTCCTGCTAAAAATAGTTAGTATGGTAGTTAAGTTTAGGTATTGGGTAGGATTAGGTATGTAAAATATGGTCATGCAGAATATGTGCTTTAGAAGTACTAATGAACAACCAATATGTTCATTATGGGCATGCTAATAAGTAGCTAGATAGTAGTGAGAATTGGTCCCTATACTAAAATATTACCAATGAAACCCTGATGATACAGACTGACAACCTTGTATTATCTTTTACACCATCACGCCATGTCGACTCCCTCCGGACCTTGGAAATTTCTAAAGTGGATTGCGCACTATAGTAAAATGACGTATATATTTACTCCTGGCAGAGCTGGGTCAATGACAACACTCAGAGTGGAACTTATGAAAGTCACTTTGAGTCATCAGTACCTCCAAATGGCTCAGTGGGTTGGCACTGCCGCTTCTGACAGGTTGTGCCCCCACTGCCCCTGTGGCCTAGTCCACTCTGCTCTTATTGAGCACGCTCCACTCCTCAGCACTGGCAAATGAGAGCGGAAACAGGGGGCCTTGGCCAAGTCCCATCATCCAGCAGCTGTGGTCGTTCCTGGCTCTTTCCTCCCTTCTGCACCCACTCCCTCTCCTCTGACTGACATGGGAGCGGAGGGAAGCTATCCAAGAGACATGTATAAATCAGACCAAACTCAGTGGCAGTGCATTTGCTCTTTGAAATTAAACTTCTCTGGTTATGGTTTCAATATAAGGCAAACCCCTTCAGAGGGAATTTGTCTAATATTGCCTTAACAGTTATGGAATGGCATGCTACATGATCATCTACTTGTATAACATGTCGAAATAAGAAGCTATAAAATAAAATTGTACAGGATAATAGCAGGATGAGGTTTTCAATTGGTAAAAGGTCTGTACTGGTAGCTATAAATACATAAATGCTTGAATTAAATTTATAAAACGGTTTGGTAATGTCAAGGCACTATTTCTAAGCAAATAATTTTAACATCCATTAACAGCTGACAATATTTGTTCTGTGCCTTTCAGGAGTTTATTCACTGGCTGTCCATGAATCTTGAGCAGTATTTTTAAAAGCCTAGCTGCTGTCCATTTAAGCCAAATAAATTGATCATCAATAAATAAATATTTAATTGTGTTACATTAAGGCCTTTATGCATGCTGCTCTTATTTGCCAAAATCCTTATATAAATAAAATGCTCATGTTTCTCAAGTCGCTGCCAGCAAGTTTGAGCTCTTATTCAACTGTTGTGATTTATTTTTTATCCTTTATCATATTCATTTTCTGATGTTCCCTTTCTTGAATTATAAGATAACTAACATAAAGGGGTGAAGGGAAGGAAGGCTATAAGTAAGGTTCAAAAAGAAAGTAAGGTTGAAAGAAAGAAATGTTGAAAGAAAGGTTGAAAGGAACAAAGAAAGAAATAAACAAAATAAAAATTAAAGAAAGAAAGAAAGAAAGAAAGAAAGAAAGAAAGAAAGAAAGAAAGAAAGAAAGAAAGAAAGGTTGAAAAAGTTAGAAAGTTTGAAAGAAAGAAAGTTTGAAAGAAAGAAAGAAAGAAAGAAAGAAAGAAAGAAAGAAAGAAAGAAAGAAAGAAAGAAAGAAAGATGTCTGTAGATGGCGTATACTGCAAACACACACACACATTGTGAATTTTTTTAATAGAAGCAAAAAGAAAAGTAAAGTAGGCAACCACAGAGAAGGTCAGTGCTCCTGCTGAGTATATGCATGCCTGTGCATGAACCCATCTGAATCCTCATAGAGATTAGGCTAATTTTCTCATCCCATTTGTACAGATAAAAAAAGATGGAGAGGCAAGAAGAAGCTATAGACATAAGGAACAAACCTGGAATGATAGGCCCTCTCAGGGATTACCTCAATCATCTCTCTCTACCTATCATTTCTCCTTGTGTCATCAGACATCATTTCTTTTAAGAAGAAGAAAGCAATGATTTAAGGGCCATTTCCATCAAAAGACTAGTGCAGACAGCTGCAGGGCTCCTGCTGCTGGCCGTACGGCATCTTCCCAAATGCAAGCCGTCAAGCAAAAATATCTGGCAGGCTCACAGAGAGGCAGCCTCCTGGGTAATTCAACCTGCTTCATAATTTTCGTATTTATGGGATTCACCTTCAAAATGTAATGTGGCATGTAGGTAGAAGGAGGAGGAGAAAGGGATGAGCTAGACAGGATGAGATTCAGCGGGGAGTTGTAAAACGTGCCACCGCCACAGTCTGACACCCAGACATAGCGGATCTGACCTCTCTGTCCTCACACCGCGCACTTCACCTCCAAAACAGCTGCTATAAATGTGCTGCTTCAAACATGGCTTTCATTTCGTAGAGGTATTTCACTGCATAAAAGCAGGTGATGTGCTTTCATAAGGCTAAAGCACACACACAGATGCACAGATGTGTAAAATGTGTAAAAATCATATTGCCAAGATTGCATGTTTCAAGGACTTAGACTTGTGAGTATGATGCCCTGTGACAGCCACAAGTCTTTCATAAAAAGGAATATGTGAATATTAAATGGTAACTGAAAAGTAAATTGAAAATAACAAAAAAAGTATTATTACTTGAGTACTAATATTTACTTGAGTACTCTTGCCCTAATGAATCATTACTCCACTGCTAATTTTTAAGTTTCCTTAAAGTACAAAAGTATTTATAATTTTTATTATTATTATTAACTATTTATGTATTTATTCATTATAAATGTACTCAAAACACATTTTTAAACAGTAAAGACTCTAATGCTCGGTAACACTTTATTTATTTAGTCCACTTTAGACATTCTACTAACAGTAAGTAACTTTGCAACTACATGTCAACTAGCAGTCATTAGAGTATTAGTAGACTGTCAGCTTAATATCTTCTAACACTTTATTTTGATGGGTCCACAACATACAACATACTGACTATTAGAAACTTTGCAAGTATATGTCAACTTATTCTACTAACCCTAAACCTACCCTTACAAGTCTAATCTGAGAGTTAGTAGACAAATTAGTAGACAAATAGTTGCAAATTAATGAGAAGTAGTTAACGTGTAGTTACAAAGTTATTAATAGTTAGTAGAATATCTAAAGTGGAATATCAAAAAAAAGTGTAACCTAATGCTCTAATGTCCTAAAGACATACAGTACAGTGTATAAATATGATTGAAGTCTGACATTATTATTAATCATCAAGTAGTTGTCAAGATTCATGCATTTCATTCAGTGAGTGTAAGCAAACAGCTTGTTCTTTTACAGCATATTTAGTTCAAAACTTGTTTCAATAAACACTCAGTCAAATCTTCAGCACGCTTGCGCTCTGAGGATCATGTTGCTGACGCAAGAACAGTGGCAAACGGACCAGTTTACTTATGAACAAATCCTAAATTATAATCTGCACATTCAAAATAATTAGTTCAAAAGAATCATTCATTCATAAATCAGAAACCTCAATCGCCTCACATATCGAGTATATTTGTTCAAAACAACAGATATTTCTTGATTCTAATTCTAATTTCTTACAAAATGCTATGATTCTCAAAAAAATCATTGAAGATTACAGTTGGGGGAAAAAGAGATATCTGAAACGACTATCCATGGTGTTCCTCAAGGGTGTTGTCATAAAATCAAGTGTAGACATCTAGATCAACCGAGAGAGGGGAATTGAATCAGACAACCTGCAGAGAATGCTTAAATTTATAACTGCCACTGATGCTGACCGTGGCTGATGTGGTTGGCTTGGCCTCCAGCATTTCAGGCAATGTGTCAGCCTGTTTTGTTTTCATCCTAAGCAGAAGATAATTAAACATTATACTATTTATCTTAAAGTGGCTAAAATTAGAATTCTATTCATTAAACGACATTTCCTTACATTCAATTTTTAAATGTACTTCTATGTTACACTATTGAGAATTAAAGCACTGTTCTGCTCTCCTCAGTATCGGGTAATGAGGTGGAGTGCTGTACAAGCTCATCCATCACATTCAATGTCTGTATGTGACGATCATAGCACAGGACAACAGAGGGCTATTCATGCTGCTCACAACGGCTGGCCAAGCAGAAAATGGAGAGAAAGAGGTCTTTAGAAAATGTTGGTGATCTCAGTAAAAGGACTGAGCGTGAGCCCCTGATGTCTCATTGACATTGACCTTCATAGTCCACCTGCATTATCATTGGCCATTCTGAGGAAAATTAAACCAGGTTTCACACACAGATTCAATCGAGGGCTTTTTGCATCTGCATCCCTTTTAATATGTCATTGGACTCTCTTTGTCACTTGCAGTTTTAATGGGCTTTATTGGCATGCCGAATAATTACACATTCCTGTGCCAAAGCATTGCAGCTCAGCTATGTACAAAGAAAATAGCACAAAATGGTGTAAATAAATACTCTTTTTAAAACATTACATGGGAAGGTAGCTGTCACACTTTCTAATCAAGTAAATATTTGTTAGGTTTATTAAGGCATGTAACTACAGCTATTTCCACTTGTATTTCAACTCTAACATTTAAAATATGAGTACTTTGCTGACATACAGTATATGAAAAAATGCCTTTATATCTTTGAGCTAAATATGTGGTTTTGTGTTCACTTCTTTACTCAAAAGCTATAGCAAAAATATGATTATATTGATTAATATTTAGGATAACCACCATATAAACCCACTGCTGAATAAACACACCCTGTAATTTGTCTTCTGGTTCAAAACCTTAAAATAACTCCACAATGAAATAAATTCTAAATGACTTTCTTCAACTAACTAATAGTTCATCTGAGCTTTAAATCAATGAATCATAGAAATTATAGTTTACCACAAAGTGGTAGAAATCATTAGTGGTTTTGTACTCTGCATTGTGCATGATAATGAAGCAAATCTCACACAAAAGCATCAAGATCTGCTAATGAGCTTCTGGGTAGATGACAGATGCAGCAGTTGGGCAGATTATACTAAATCAGTGAATCACTTTCTTCAGCTGTTAGTGGTGAAATTTAAGCCCCGAGAAATGATGCTTCTGGACATTAAGTGCAGGAGGGTTCAAGAACAAATGTAACTGATGGATCCATCACAGCTGTCACTACAGACACACACTCGATATGTATGCGCACAAACATTACAAACAACTCATAAATCTCAACTAACACAAGCCTTTGAGCACAAGCTCTGTTTTTGAAATGCAGACATCACTGTGGTCAAATAGAACGCTTCAGTTGTCATAAACCGAATCGGTCTGTCTTTGTAGTCCATGGGGAGCTACTTAGATTGAATTTCACATTTTGCTTATAATCTTATTGTCCACAGGGAGTATGGAGTTCTCTGTGCATTTGGCAGTCTCAGTTTTGTGCTGTTGTTATTCTAAACTGGCCTGCTATATCACCCGTGACCGATTTATGGCATGCAAGCTTGTCCATTGTGGCATACACTGTACCTGTCAGTCCAGCAACATGGCAAGGGGTGGAAAGTTCAAAAACATATTAATTTTAGATTTGACAAACATGAACTGATGAGCCTGGGTAAGGTAAAAATACATATATATTGTCCACAAAAAAGCTAAATCATCAGTGTAAGAAAATCAAGCAACCAAGACTATTTGTGTCTGTATGTAAATGCAGTTTATTCAAAGCTTCCGACAGAGTATTTGTGCTGTGAAATGATTCCGTTGACTGTAGTAGTTTGTCAGAGGAAAGTTTAAGCATACTTGCTTTGCCAATGTTATCTACTTTTAAATAGCCTTCACTGTCAAAATCTGGGATACAAGTAGGATCCAAAAATAAAGGACTCATAATATTTGCAGCATTTTAAAATAATATTTACAGCACTCAAAACAACATCAAAGCTAGCATAATACTAATGATAATCATGGACATTTAATAAGATACTGATTTTACAACAAGAGTTATTTATTCATAATTTTAAAGAAACTGGGACACTACGGCTTGGTCGTGCATAGGGTTAAGGAAAAAAACAAGCATACATTTACAGAGAAAGTAGATCCTAATAATTATGTAGTATCATCACTATTACAACACACTAGCCCAAATCATGTAGTATCTTATCCGTGAATTCTGTGAATTTGCATTGCAAGTTACATCCTGGCAATGTAAGCAACTTATTATTTTTTTTTATTCTATTTGTGAGGTGAAAATTCATTTCAGATTTCCGTATGATCAACTGCAGAATCAAGCCTCTTCGAATCTGTCAGTGGATCTGTTTTTATGGAAAATCTCTCCAGAAAGAAAGACACAAGGAAGTGCATCTGCTGCCAAGGACAGGCACAGATTGGAACTGCAAGCGTGGAAACATTATCAGATTAGAAAGGAGCAGACAGAGGCATGCGGTATAATATAGGTTACTGTTTTCTCTCGCTCAAGAGAAAATGTCAACCATGTTTGTAAAGTTGTCGACACGCATCTCGGCTGATATGCGGCAACACTCTTCTGTGTAGAGCTGAATTGGCCTATTGACATTGAAAATGGGAATTTACTTTTTTTTGCGTAGTCACTACAAAGACATTTATAAATGACATTTTAGTATCATATAAAAAATCAACAACTCAGATCCTTTTGAGAGGAAATCTCAACGAGAAATGCATCAAACGCATGGGCTTAAAGAGCAAGCCTTATGAAAAGCCTTTTAACTTGTATAAAAAAAAACTACTGTACAACTGTTCAGATCTTCAGGGCCATCTTTAAAGAATGCCAAAAATGAAAGATAAAAGTACAATTATAAACACACACAGGTTTTTATCATTTTGGATCTTAAGAAAAAGTTGTTGACAAGGTCTGAAAGCACTCAAATGTATATTCAATATTATTTATATTCACATAGCAAAACATTCCCCACAAAAGCTAGTGTCCCTGACTTGTCCCTAAACCAGAATAATCCTCTGGCCATTGGTGTGGAATGAGTGGTGAGCCTGTCAGCCCCATGCTGGATCTGATCCCTTCCCCACAAAGATGCAGGGCTGGTGGGACAGGGAGAGAGCACAGGTGGGGAGCTGGAAGCATCTCATCTCACTCAGAGAGAGGCAGGCTGGCTTAGCCAGCAAGAGCAGGGTTTAGCAAAACTTGCAAATGCCAGCCAACTACCTATTATTTCAGCCTCTCTTCCATTCTTTATCATATATTTAGAGAGTCAAGTCGCATTTATTTATAGATCTCAGTGCTGTTTAGCAATTGTGCCAAAAATAAGGTAAGCAGCATACACTACACAAACTAAAGAATGGCAAAAAACAAAAAAATAACAAAGGATCAAAACTTACATTTATCTCTAAACCATAGGCTACATAAAAAAATTAAGACTGCAGTCTTACTTGTGGATTTAAATGGACCAAATAAAAATGGTTAACTTGCATTGCACAGTCACAGGGTGGTCAAAAGCTAAGGGTTTGAGAACAGAGGCCATGAAAGAAATGTGCTTTGTTAAAGACCTTTAGACAAGAGATAATAAAGTCCTGGATCGCATAGTAGTCTGGATGACTACTGTGAGCAAAACATAAACACATGAGAGACTCATTTGGCAAACACATTTTTATATTATTTGTATATAATATATATATATATATATATATATTGTCACTTGTTTCAGTTCCTGTTTGTCCATATTCGGTTTGGTTCCTTTTCCTATTAGTTAATCATCGTTCGTTCAGATCACCCGAGTTCATTGATCATCTCGTTTACTCTTTTGGTTTCCCTGTCTTTATAAGCCTTCATTTTCTGTATGTTCTTTGTCTCGGTTTGATGTTATTTGATTAGAATACCTGTGTTGATGATTCAGTTCTCCTGGTTCTGTATGTTGGAATTAAAATACTTTCTACGTTTACTTTCTCATCAGTCGGATTACTACAACCACATCCTGTGACATCCATATATATATATATATACAGTGGGTACGGAAAGTATTCAGACCCCCTTACATTTTTCACTCTTTGTTATATTGCAGCCATTTGCTAAAATCATTTCAGTTCATTTCTTTCCTCATTAATGTACACACAGCACCCCATATTGACAGAAAAACACAGAATTGTTGACATTTTTGCAGATTTATTAAAAAAGAAAAACTGAAATATCACATGGTCCTAAGTATTCAGACCCTTTGCTCAGTATTTAATAGAAGCACCCTTTTGATTTAATACAGCCACGAGTCTTTTTGGGAAAGATGCAACAAGTTTTTCACACCTGGATTTGGGGATCCTCTGCCATTCCTCCTCGCAGATCCTCTCCAGTTCTGTCAGGTTGGATGGTAAACGCGTTGGTGGACAGCCATTTTAGGTCTCTCCAGAGATGCTCAATTGGGTTTAAGTCAGGGCTCTGGCTGGGCCATTCAAGAACAGTCACGGAGTTGTTGTGAAGCCACTCCTTTGTTATTTTAGCTGTGTGCTTAGGGTCATTGTCTTGTTGGAAGGTAAACCTTGCCCAGTCTGAGGTCCTGAGCACTCTGGAGAAGGTTTTCGTCCAGGATATCCCTTTACATGGCCGCATTCATCTTTCCTTCGATTGCAACCAGTCGTCCTGTCCCTGCAGCTGAAAAACACCCCCACAGCATGATGCTGCCACCACCATGCTTCACTGTAGGGACTGTATTGGACAGGCGATGAGCAGTGCCTGGTTTTCTCCACACATACCGCTTAGAATTAAGGCCCAAAAGTTCTATCTTGGTCTCATCAGACCAGAGAATCTTATTTGTCACCATCTTGGAGTCCTTCAGGTGTTTTTTAGCAAACTCCATGCGGGCTTTCATGTGTCTTGCACTGAGGAGAGGCTTCCGTCGGGCCACTCTGCCATAAAGCCCCGACTGGTGGAGGGCTGCAGTGATGGTTGACTTTCTACAACTTTCTCCCATCTCCCGAATGCATCTCTGGAGCTCAGCCACAGTGATCTTTGGGTTCTTCTTTACCTCTCTCACCAAGGCTCTTTTCCCCCGATAGCTCAGTTTGGCCGGACGGCCAGCTCTAGGAAGGGTTCTGGTCGTCCCAAACGTCTTCCATTTAAGGATTATGGAGGCTACTGTGCTCTTAGGAACCTTAAGTGCAGCAGAAATTTTGGGTAACCTTGGCCAGATCTGTGCCTTGCCACAATTCTGTCTCTGAGCTCTTCAGGTAGTTCCTTTGACATCATGATTCTCATTTGCTCTGACATGCACTGTGAGCTGTAAGGTCTTATATAGACAGGTGTGTGGCTTTCCTAATCAAGTCCAATCAGTATAATCAAACACAGCTGGACTCAAATGAAGGTGTAGAACCATCTCAAGGATGATCAGAAGAAATGGACAGCACCTGAGTTAAATATATGCAAAATATAAATATATATGAGTTAAATATATATGAGTGTCACAGCAAAGGGTCTGAATACTTAGGACCATGTGATATTTCAGTTTTTCTTTTTTAATAAATCTGCAAAAATGTCAACAATTCTGTGTTTTTCTGTCAATATGGGGTGCTGTGTGTACATTAATGAGGAAAAAAAATAACTTAAATGATTTTAGCAAATGGCTGCAATATAACAAAGAGTGAAAAATTTCAGAGCTTCACAGCAGTTAAAAACAAGACTGTTCCACTATATAATTAAAAACGCTTTAATTTAGCAATGGCCCTGAGCTGCAAAAATCTGCTTTCATAGTTGCACTTAATTGTCAGATTTTAGCACTGAATCCATGCCAAAACCTTAGTGAAAAAAAACACCAAGGTTTTCGGCATGAGTGAAAAGGACCCTTAATTATTGGCTAAACTAGGAGCTCGAGGAATATATTACCTTCTGTCACTCTCATTTATACGGAAAAATAGCTTTTAGCCATTTATCGCTCACAAAGCAATCCAAAAGATGTATAGCAATGATTAGGACAACTGTGTGTCATCAGTATAATATACGTTATGTGACAAGAAATGCTATTTGTTTGAAAAACAGAACTCAAAGGGAGTGCATACAAAGAGTGGTAAAAATGGATTGAAGACAGAACCCTGTGGTACTCCACAGGAAACAGAAATCAATAAAGAGAAGTTTCTGTCAGGCATCATTATTGTCTGTGAATGCTGGCAATGAAAAAAAGTAAACAAGAAGTTATTTTAGTGAATGTTTATATCCACAGCAATTATTAAAGTGATTAATAATGGGGATGAAGCTGTTGGATCACCCCTTCCAGGCTTCAAACTCATTCACTTTAAGTTGCCATGCTAGATGCAGGTTGTATGTAACCCATTAATTAAAACAAAAATAAATTAATAACCTTGACACAAAGTTTTTTTTTGTAGAAGTGTAGAAGAAATAACTTTTTCGTCTAGTATTCTGACTATAAAAAACACAATATAGAGCGGATCTTGTCAACAGGTGACTACATTCCAAAAAATAACATTGATGAGAGGCTAAACCCACAGAGACGCCCAGTTGTGTGAATCACTGAAACATGCTGAACAACACCTGCAGTTTACTAGCTGACCATCATCTCTAAACAAAACAGACAGGATAAAGAAATAATGAAAACAAAAGTGGATATAATATCACTAATATCAAATTAGCTACAAACACGCATATTATTAGGCAAAACAGCTTGCACTACAAACACAGCTGGATGTGTTGGGTTTTAATAAATCATAATGCTTATCTTCCTCAAACTGAATTGCCTAAATCACCCAAACCACATATTAAACTTAAGATAATACAGACAGAGCTATTCATATCACAAGTTTCTCTAAAAATCTCCAATGAAGTGCCACCATAAATTACACAGTGTCCTGGAGAGGGGAAAAAAACAGAATTTGTACAAAATCAGAAGCTGACTCTTGGGAGAAATCTAAGCAAATCATTTTCACACTTGAGACCCTTAAAATCTGAAATGTGAAGATGTGAATGCAAAACCTAGATTGGCAGTTTGCTGACATCCACAACACCTGAACCGCCACATTATCACATTTACATATTTACATAGTGAGGGGCTGCAGGTAGATTTATCAAACTCAAAGCAGCTTCAGAAATGGAATGAGCCTTTTCGAAGCAACATCACCTCTTTAGTTCCAATTGAGTCAGCTACTGTTCAAAGGAATTTAAATGGTTTCCACTTTGAAGAGACATCCATTATAGACATCTATCCATTGTAAACCAAGGGCATGGCTGGATAATCAAAGCCATAC
Organism: Gymnocypris eckloni scoliostomus; assembly: GCA_027564155.1. Taxonomy (NCBI): domain Eukaryota; kingdom Metazoa; phylum Chordata; class Actinopteri; order Cypriniformes; family Cyprinidae; genus Gymnocypris; species Gymnocypris eckloni. Next base: position 21,558,016 of record CM050426.1, read on the forward strand.
TCTGAAGAGTATTTTAATAGTGTTGCTTGCTTAAAAACAAATCTGACAAGCATATTTTCACCCTGTGTTAGAGACCTGAAGTAGGTTTTTGTTTATTGGTGCCTTAGAGAAAATTATCAGTGTTAATGCTTCTATAAATACACCTTTAAAATACATTAATAAAACCTTATATATATATATATATATATATACCTTACAAACACACACACAAACAAGCCTAAGCATAAACAAAACATTTACTGGCTTTTTACAACAAAAACTGTATTTAAAATGTTGTATTTGTGTGGCTTTTATTTTGTTGCAAAAGAGGACATTCCCAAAAGGAAGTTCTGTCACATTTTTCACATTTAACTAGGTAAAAATGTTTCCTCAAATTGTAATTAAGTAGACACAAACACACAGATACAATCAAATATTGCACACCTGACATGCATGTATGGAATTTGTATGAGGCTGGCATTGAGTGTATGCACTATTTTGGAGCCTCATACCTCATAGAAGTTTCACTCATTAAAAAGACTCATAATGTATTCATTGTGTCTGTGCTTTCCCTAATTTCCCTCACACAAACCTATGCTCTATGTTAATGCTGATCATTATTAATTCAATCAATTTTATAATCATTTGATGAGCCAGAGGCTAAGCAAATCTTAGCCAGACTCGGCTCAAGATGCGCACTGCATCGCAATTAGCACTGCTGAAATCATCGCCCAGTAGAGCCCATTTACACATACGGCTCTGAGGAGGATGGTCAGAGGATACTGGGATTGCAGCATGCAAAACCTTCAGTGCTGTGCCTAATTACGGTTTTCTGAAACAACATGGGTGGTATACCCAAGAGTGCTTGAGGCCCAGGCCTGAGACTGAAGCAGAAATGTTACATACTCTTCCATAATCGCTAGGCTTTGATTGCACTTTCCAAGATATTCTGCAGTTCATTAACCTATCCCTAAAAACTCCTGAGACATTTAGCTTAATAGAAAGGACATGGCGGTTTGTCTGCCCTGCTCCTTCTAAAGAATAACGATAATTAGCAGCAAGCTAAATAGAGATGTACATCTTCTATTCCACTGCATAGTTCAGGTTTAATTTGCTCCCTCTGGGCATAACATTCGTATGAAGGGTGACAGGCAAGTCTTTCAGGTCATCTCACCGCTCACAACTCTAATGGCGCAACAGGAGGAAGCGAAGTGACATTTTCCAAACAAAAAACTAATTTACCATCCTGTCAATGTCCACTCTCCATGGAGAAATCTGCAATTGTCACTGTCTTTTTTATAGGTGCTGTGCGAGAAATTAAATCAGGTATCTTCAAGATTCACTTGAATTTTACGAATAGCCTGTGCATGTGATTATACTAGCAGCTGGAATTCATGAAGTACGCCCACTATGACACAAGCACTGACACACATAATGAAGATAAATGATGCATGATAATGTGTTATCTAGAGGGCCAACGTAGAAAGTGTGTGATTATCCAATGACAGTAGACTTTCCTGTACTGCCACTGGGATGAATTAGAGATGCTCGTGTGGATGTAAATATGTGGAAATAAACAGAGTGTGACATCATTGTGTTCAAGATTGTCAAATGAACCACGATACCATTTGTTAAATCAACAATAGAAAACAAAGAATTATATATTCATCCATTTTCCAAAAATTGATAAATTGGCATTTATAGAGATAGATGGATTGATACCCTATATAGTGTACAGAACTTTTCACCACTTTCCTACCTGTTTCTGTTGCTTCCTCAAAACAAATGGGAACAAACTTTTACAAGGTTAGAATGAAAAAGTGCAGTGCAAATAGATGCTGGTCTGATGAGTGGGGCAGATGTTGAATAGTTTGCTAATGTCAGAGGGAGAAACAGCGGCAACGTGTGCCAAGGTACACAGCATTAGGAACATTACAGGTATACATCCAGCCTGGGCATAAGGAGTTGGAACATGTTGAAGTGGACTTGGCACTTGTGCCAGTGAACAGATGTTAATCCAGGACAGATAATTACATCAGTGAGGGAACAGACATTTTTCCACTTAATTTCCGTCTTTTAAAAAGTGTGACTACTCCCAGAGGAACTTGCTGACAGAACGCCCCCGGACCTGTTTCCTGGGAAGGAGCCCAGGGAGGCTAGCGTGCTGTCTAATAGGTGGGCTTTGCAGCGCTCTTCATCTCAGCGGGAGGGTGGGGGGAGCGCAGCATGTAGAAGACGGTCTTGTAAAATGTCTCTCTTTGTTCTGCTTTAACACCTCCAAAGATACAAAAGTGCTTGTAAGTGCCAGTACTACAATAACACAGATTTATTTTGTCGGATAATTAAATTGTTTCATTGTGGGAGGCTGCCAGATTTTGAAATTGAAGAATTTGTTGCGTTTCCTTTACTTCAAACACAAATAATTATCTGATTTCAAGTGAAAATAGATGCACATGTTTACTCTAATATCATTTTAATTACCCATTAATATAATAAACCACAATTGCCCCTTTCCAATGTTGCGTGCTTTGTCTTTTATAAACATTGATAAGAATAAACTTTGATCAAGATATTATTTCAAGAAGCTTAAAAGAGTCCACACATAGAAGGATACATAATGGCACAGTTCAAACTGTGAACTAAACCATTTTTTAAAGCAATTTCAAATCAAATCAAATCAAATCACTTTTATTGTCACATCACCACAGCACAAGTGCCTTGGTAATATAAGCAAAACTTTAAAACACCAGTATATTTAGAATATACAGTATTTCATATTTATTATCAATGTATACATTTCGTTTATGCATTTATGTAAATATATGGGAAAACACAAACACACTGAATTAAACATGTGCCTCCATGTTAGTAATTAATTGATTTCCTGTTTAGGGTAGTGGGTAAACATGCTTACAGAGCACTGCAATAAGCTTTAAAACATCTCACTTACAACATATGATGTCAAAGATAGTGTTCGTTTGCATCATGATCGAGTACTGCAAATTATATTCAAGTGTGCTTAGCAAACATGTTGCTACTTAGTTTACTCAACTTGAAATGACATTAAAAGTACAGTAGGTGACTTCACAGGTTTTATGATAGCAGACAAGGGCTGCGTGAACTGAATTAGGGAAATTAACAGTCCTAAAGACATTAGGAAATTCATGGCATGGAACCTTATGATAAATAAAACTGTGATCCGGGTGCAGAACTACACTGACTGTCATTGCTGACAGAGGCCTTCCGTGACCTTGCCAAAACGTATGGTCACCAAGAAGCCCTGATAACACCTCATCTAGATAGCAAATGTCCTTCATAAACGTCCTCCCTTGTACTGGAAATGGAGGCTAAGTGTCAAAGAAATATATGGCAATGATTCTCAGGCCTCATATATCTTTGTGAACAGCATCTTTCTATCTAATTTACGGCAATAAAACCCTCCCCGGGAGGAGGCTGGAGAGGAGGTGATGTTTATGTGTTTTTTCTCTGTTCTTTTACTCAGCGACCAGCGTTTAGCTCATTTAAAACTGCCACCTTATTGATTTCTTCTGTGCTGTGAGCTGACTCACTGGTCACTCTGGTTCCACTACACAGCTATGGAAGTTATTTGACTAGCCATTAACATTACTCTCATTAAAGCGTGCAGAGAAATGTAATCCTCCTTTCATGACTCTGTCTAGCCTGTGAGGGTGGACTGATGCTGAAAAACGCTTCGCAATGGAGAATAATTAAGTGCAGTCCCCCCTTCTGTGAGGGAAATGAAGTGTACAGTATTGAGCTGTGTTGATGGTGGAATTGCTTCAACTGATTGATTAGGGTGGGAACTTAGTTTAATGCCCTTGGAAAGTGCAGCAGGTAATCCATTGAGTTATTAATCTGCGAAGGGCCAGAGAGTTCTGAACCAAAATGGCAGATCTCTTGGGAAATCCCATTATGGCGAGAGTGTTAGTCTCCACCTGTGTCACCGGCCGGTGAAAGGATTTCAGCCCTAATACGCTGTAACCCATTTCTCCCCTGACCTCAGGTATTATGCCGTTTGACCCCGAGTGTGATAGAGGGGAATTGGCCTGAGATTTGTTTCCTAATGGAATTCATTTTTGTGTTACTTATCGGCTGTTGAAACAGGGTAAGGACACAAGCGCACAGGTGATTGTCAGTGGCCTGGTGAGCCCGGGTGTCACGGGAATGCTTTGCCATATCATGACTGGGAGGATCACTGCCAGGGAACCAGGACAGCTAAATAGATTGTGTTTTTCAGAGCTCGATACAACAATGACAGGAAATAATGAATGCCATAACAATGCCATTCCAGGATGGTTTTTCTTTCCAAACATTTTGTTAAGTTGTTGAAAAAATTGACTTCAGCCTGACACTATATTTGATATCATTAAAATGATGGAAGTTCCCCAGCTGAAGCCCCCAGTCTGGCAAGTCACAAACAGAGAGCTATGACAAATTCATTTAAAAGGGGTGCAGGTGGCAGAGGGAGGGCTGACGATTGAAAAGCTCCCTTGTTGCCTGATGTTGATACTCCATGTCAGGCAAGTCAATTTATACAACAATACAGTATGTGTTTGTGTTTCTGTGAATTGTGGGGACTTTCAATAGACTTCTATTATTCTGACCAAACAATATGTTCTATTCCCTAACCCTACAACTTAGAGAAAACATGTTTGCACTGTTACTCTTTCAGGTAAACTTCATGTACTATTTTTTATTTAAATAAAAAATATTGTGGGGACTACATGCTGGTCCCCACAATGTCAAAAATGTCAGGTTTTGCTCTCATTGCATTTGTGTGTGTGTGTGTGTGTGTGTGTGTGCGTGTCTGCGTGCGTGCGTGCGTGCATGCATGCGTGCATGTTTATGAGGACACAAATTTATATAATGACATGGGTATGACATGGGTATTACAAAGAGAAGGCGATTTATGAGGACATTTTCAGTGACCCCATAATTCAAAACGCTTAGAAATCATACAGAGTGAGTTTTTTGGGGGGAAAGTAGAAATGTCTTCTGTGAGGGCTAAGTTTCTGTGTAGGGTAGGTGTAGGGCAATAGCATATACAGTTTGTACAGTATAAAAACTGAAATATATATATGTGTGCGTATATGTATATGTATTAATATAAATATACACTAAAAAGGATTATTAATAATAATAATACCTGATTAATTTTTCTGAGTTTATTTTGCATAAAGGACTGATTGATTGCATGTTATTCTTTACAATGGAGAGGAACAAGAAATACTGAACCATTAATTAAATTAAATTAAACACTCTGGAAAAAACTATAACAATTATAATAATAATCTGGCTATTCTTTCTGAGTTTATGCTGCATTAGTGACTGACTGGCTCTATATTATTCTTTAAATTAATGGAGGGGAATAAGAAACACTCGAAGCAACAAAGAGTCAAAGAGGGGATAGACAAGTTTAACCAAGTTTAATCACTAATAAAAACCCAGCAGCAGAGGTGAGACACCCTTGCTTGATTGGCAATTCGCACTTAGATCAGATATAAAAGAGGTCTGAAAACTGCCAGTTTGATATGCTTTTTAAGCCACAGGCGAGTACTAGCTGAACTTCAGGCCAAGCAGTCTCGAAAAACAGCAAAGTTATTTAATGTTTAGAACAAGCTCAACAGTAATGTGAGCATATGCCAAACATGAACAAACTGCATTGGCAAAAATAATCTCTGTAAGTCTAACCTCACTAACAGGAACAGACGACCATTTAACAGAAAAGGTGCTAAATGGCACAAATGTACGGCCTCATAAATTAGCATAGAATTACATCAACACCTCTGTGACCCTGTCACAACAAAATCTGCATGTCAACAGTTTCACAAAGCTAAAATTGTTGGCAGTAATGCTATCAGTAAACCACTTGTACAAAACCTGGACCAAATGGCCAACTGTTAAACATGGTGGGTATTTGTAATGGTATGGGTTGCCACCTCATGGGAGCCATTAGGTCCATGGCTATTGCAATGCAGTTGTATAACGAGCAAAGAATATGAGGCCATTTTACTAGAGCAGGTGCATTCAGTGCCACCAGTGCCCACCATTATGATATTCCTGCATTGCAGAGTGATAATCTTCCCATCCACAACCCAGATTCAGATGTAACAACATCAGACCTATTCGGGAAGCAGTGGAGTTGGGTATTTATGAATATAAAATATATGTGAGACAATATCTTATATATGTATAGATATTAAATCTATCTATCTATAACAAACCTAAAACATCACCATATCGCTATATATAAATAAAACAATATCACCCATATCATAAAACAATGTCACATAATGGAGCAGGAATCTAAACTATACATGTAAATTAAAGTAAATTATTATTACACTTTGAAATAACTATTCTTAGACATTCAAATCTTTATTTGATCTGACTCAAAGCCCTATTTTCAGCAGCCATTATACCCTAGTCTACTAAAATACTTTATTTTGTTATTATTCTTAAGAAATTATTTGACTGTACTAAACTTGTACTCAAGAAACATTTCTCCTTAGCACTGTTATAAAACAAAGATTTGACTGTAAACAATTAGAAAACAGAATTACAGAAGTATAAATCTGAGGTTGAGCTGCTGTGGGCACAGTTTGATAGTGAGAAGCACTAAATAACATCTATCTGATGTGCTGCAGAACGCATGAGACGAAACGTCAGCTGAGTATTTTAATAAACTGACCGCTAGAAAGCATAAGATGTGATAAACAGTTTCATCCTAGGTGAAATAAACATTGAAAAAAGCAATTTCTTACAAAAAAAAAAAAACTTAACATGTCTTTTGAATTATTGTGTACATTATATAACGTTAGCAAAGTGTTAAGAGGATGTGCAATGAGAGCAGGCAAGGGATTGAGTCACGCTCTCTTCTATGTCCTAGATGTGTTGTTGAGTGTACCCTCTACATCCCAAGAGCACCTCCATCCACAACATGACTAAATGATGTCAGCCTGCTCTTCTCCTGTGGCCTGCAGACAGGAATTAAAAGCGTGTAGTTTCAAAAGAATTACGGGCCCTGCAGCACTGACCTGATTGGTGACATTCCAGAGTTGCTAAAATACTCCTTTGAAAAATGTACATGGAATAGTTCATCGGAGGACATTCAAAGAGAAGCTGTGATGGTTATAGATGTGTCTTTTTATGTAAACTCTTGACTCATACTCAGGCCATACCACACATAAAGTATGAGCATCATCTCAGCATGCAAGTAATTTTGGAAGCATGAAAATGACAGATATTGGGAAGCATGAATATCTGCATCGACACATGAAGCAATTCTGCATCTCTTCACATAACAATATCAACATATACCACCTGTCTAACCTGCATTCTGACATATGAGAGAGAATCACTGCTCAGTGGCTTGACGATACAAAAGCAAATAAGGGGAGGGTGCCTGTTTTTTCAGAGAACACCTTTCCATGGCGTCCGTGCAATCTGGCATGTCAGTAGAAATATGTCAGACTGGTATGTGGCATTTTCCTGCGGCGTTTACTCCAGCTACAAATCAATAGAGCACCATTGTTAATAAGCATGCAATGAAAATCAGTTTGGTGCCCAGTGAACTGAGCTCAGGTTGTCGATTCAACAAGTTGAATGCTTATCACATGTTGTTGTTTGAGGTTTGTGTGGTTGTTTGCACGTGTAACACATTATTGAGTGTTTAAAGTTCATCGGTACATCCTTCGTGACCATATTCATCCACAAAAACATACTACCCCAAACAGGGATCCTTAAAAAATCCACAAGTATCTGACAAATAATCTCTGTATCCCTTAATAGCAGCAATAGGAAGTACTGAGGCACACGGTCGGTACAAGGACTCCTTATTTTCTTGGCACATCACATTTGAATGTCAAAACAAAAATAGAAAGCGTTTGGCTAGACTTTTACCCACTCATGTCGCACTCTCCATAAAGATTATCCTCTTATCTGTCCCCAACAGATTAATAAAGGCCTTAAGGAAGACCACATTCAACTATACAAACTCACAAATTAACAAATGCAACTTTGGCTCAACACAACTTGCACGTAATTAACCAATGTAGGAGGAGACTGACGCAGATGAGAATTAGAAATAAATGGCCATCGGGCTTATGTGTGGTCATACAAATGAAGTCATTTATGGTTATTACGGACCTGCTACTAATTAGAGATAAAATGAAGAGCACATTGTAAATCCAAGTATCCTCTCCTCTATTCAAGAGAGCCTCAGTCAGTCCTGCGCTGTTCCTAAGCCTAACATTTTAATCAGTGCACCTCCAGTGCACAAGGCTAGTCCCCTCGTTGATTATTGCAATTCAATTTAGCATATTAATTATAGCCAGTGCCAAAGGGTATGTTCTCTTTTGGCTAGACTAAACCTGATTAGCCTTTTTCCCCTAATATATGTTTGCCTATCTGGTACCTCTTTAGCACATGTTTACATTGCATTGTACTCTGGGATGAAGTTATCTCAACAGTAACTGTAATTTGCATCATGTTGCCCCAGGACCATAGTGGAAATGAGTGGCCACCACAGTGAGAATATATCCCAAATTATCCTCCAAAAAGGGATGATACATTTAGTGATATACAGCAGGGCTGGGTGAGATACAGTATGTGAAGTTCTTGAAGTATTACTAGCATTTTTACTAGCAAGTTAACAGCAACATCCCAAAGCAAGAACTTCTCGTTTAAAGTGATGCAGCTAAGAAATTTCTAGTACATTTTAACACATGTAATTACACATGCAATTTTGAAGCGGAAATACTGAAATAGTATTTTCTTGTAAAATTTAATCCAATAGTCTTTGTTATATTATCAACACAGACTTTTTTTTCAGTGTATAATTTCTTTTTGTAATGACAGCAGTATTAAAAACATAGTCAAGCATTAACACTTTTTTATGATAATGAGCTTTAATTCTCATTGAATTCATTAATTCTGCTTAATTTAATATATGGTATTTACTATTCACATAACATTTAGTATCGTATAGCTGTACATTACTGCTGTATGGACATTACTTTGACACACCGATAACAGAATACTTCCTTACTGTACTTGTTTTTCTTCTTTTGTGAGCTGCTGCGAAGCATTATGTATTGATTTGAATTTACAGTAAATACATTTAATAAATAACACAACAAAGATCAAGAATAAACTAATTTATATAACTGAATCAGAAAAAGTGATAAATCATTAAAAATTATAATAATAAATCCAAATAAGACTTAAAGTACTTAAAGAGTTTTGCGCAAGGATTTTAACTGGTTAACTGAATTAACAAATGAACCAATTCACCAAAATAAACAGTTCAAAAGACAATATTTGATTGACATAGTGTGCTTGAATTTACAAGCAAAAAAAAAAAAAACAGTTATTAGTGTTGCTACTTTCAGATAATAATTCCCCAACACTGATGTTCCTATTTAGACCTTTGACATACATTAAAACTTTCTGGGTCACTTAGGTTCACCTTTGTAATCGTGCAACAGAAAGTCTAACAAAGCATTTTTTAAATGGCAGGTAGTAGGTGACAAAGTAAAAAAAAAATTAGTGTGAAACAGAGAAGTGTGCATATGTGACTGTGATGAAGTGAACACACCTGCCGTTGCTCTCGTTGTGTTTGCGTTAGAACTTCCTTCACCGGTGCCCCCCCCGCTATACTGGCGCACCTGTCACATCCCCACACAGTGGCAGATGGGGCCTGCTTTTTATGTACTAATCAAGGAGGAATTCGCTCCCTCACAGACATGTCACCCATGACCCCTGCGTCTATTCACATTAATTATTCATCCTCAGTGAGGTGAATGCTGCCAAGGGTGGGCCGAAAGAGGAGAGGAGGGAGAAACGGAGGTCGGTGAAAGAGAGAGATTCACAATTCTATTCGTCACGCTAAGGTACTGCTAACCTCAGCGTGTCCGCCCACTCGCCCCACACCCCTGCAGGACTGCCGTGAGGGTCATTACGCGTCAAATTCACCTGAGAGAGACATATGAGAGTTTGGAGTTAGGGGTGTATTATTGGATAAAAAAAAAATACCTTGGCAAGAAAGAATATAAAAAACTCTATGTCACATAAAAGTCAGTGCCCATGAAAATCAATGTTTTGCTTCCTACATTTAATCAATGTATATAAATAAGTAAAACATAGGTCATTTATCTACTTTCAGAAAAAAAAGAGCAGTTTCTGAAATGACTGGTTGTGACAAATCTAAATGTAGTGTTAAGAGACTAATGAAAAATACTGTACCCACTTCAGGGTCATTCTATGAAAGACGCCTTTCCCAGCTTGATAAGGTAATATATAAAGTGAATTTTTTTAACTACTCTTTAAACATTCTGCCGATAAATAGTGGTAATCACATAGTGCTGCCACAGATCAGCCAGGCTCGCTCACCTCCCAATCAGAACGCACTCCATCACCTGAGTATTAATTACACACACCTGCACGTCATCAGCACCCTGATCAGCCAGCATATATAAACACACACCTCACACCAGTTCAATGTCCGATCACGGTTCTTCGAAGTGGACTAATGCTGCTAAAGCTAGTTACCGGTTTAATTGCCTTTATATCCAACTTACCTCCTGTGTCATCTCCAGCGTGTTCTTCCCAGCTCTACTCCATTGTCCGTGTCTCCCAGGATTTCCACGAGTCTGTCTCCATCGTCCAGGATTGTGAGGTGTGTGCTCCGGTCCCCTTGTCCACGAGTTCCTGTGAGAGCAAGGGAACTTCCATTATCATCCTCATTGTACTACTGTGCTTATTCATTGAACTTGTTACTCACCTCCATCAGCTACCCGCTGACTCACCGATTGCAATAAAACTCACCTGTTGTATTCTAACCATCTGTCTAAGTCTGCTTCCATAACAAGTCGGACTATATTTCTGATATTTCTACAAATATCCACTTTTTCATTAGATAGCTAGAATATTAAAACAGTTAATAACTTTAAAAAGGTAGATCTAAATTCTAAGGTACATTATAAAAAAATCCATGCAGAAAGGACACAAATTTACAAATAAAAATATAACAACAAAAATAACAAAAGTTACGGTATTTTTTACCGTAGCGTATGAGTTTTTTTTTTACATTTCATCAGCTATATTAAAGTTATTTGCATACTTTGAGGAAATAAATTAGGGTCTTGATATTTAGGAGCACCTGAAACATTTTATAGTCCTGTACTGCAAACACCAAGCAGACAACACCGCTGCAGGCGTATGACCTGTAGAGATATGTTAGCCATAGAAATATCTTCATTTATCAACGTTAGATGTTTCTCTCTTTTCTTTCTATTCCTCCCTGATTGAGGGTGTAATTCACTCCTCTGCAGCTAGTGAAAGTGTAAATTGTTCCTGGTTGTTTACTACACACAAGCAAAGGGTTGAACATTTTGTAAAGCAGTCTACATCAAAAGACATGCTAGCACTTTTCATACGGTGCAAATTGCACATTGCTCTTGCTATAGCTGGATAATTTATTTAGCTTCACTGATAGGCTTCACTCAGGTCATTAGGAAGCTATTTCCATTTTAGCTTTTGGCCCATTAGTGGTCAATGGAACACAAAGCCAATGTAATACCCCGTCTGAAATGCAAAATTACCTACATCCCAATTACACTGATATACCAGTCCACGAAGAGTGCTAACGTCAGATTAAAATTATATATAATAGTGTCGGACATGATATACCGAAAACAACTGTCTGTCAAATTCACCTTATAGTCTCGCCCATTTCCAGTTGAACTCTTGACATTGCCGTGAATTGCTGTCATTACGGTGTTTATTGGGCTTTGTGTGCCCTTCTCCTAACATCTTAATAGATGGAAATAGAAGTGTGCACGCTCCACTGAGCTTCACCAAGTGACTTTCAGCTACCTTGCAGAAGGTGGGAAAACCAGTGGGGAGTGGGCCATTATGGCAATGTTGTGGTTCATTTGAGTGGCGCGCACTGTGAGAGGAAAACATGATCTCTCTAAGTGGCCTGGGAATTCTGAGTAGTGGGGTCACCGGGGAGGAGTCGCCCGTAAATTGCAACTAATTACTGCTTCTATTGAGTCGAGTTCGGCACAACCCTGCCATCACCACACAGACGTGGGAGTGACATTGCACTCCAGCTTCCCTGTGTTGCCTCTCTGCAGACGTGCTGGGCACAGGCAATGCCACCTGGATGCTGCGATATTCTCGTTCACCTTCAAAGCCAAGAGAAGAGAGAAAGGTGTAATGACATATGGACTACTGTTCTAAGAATAAAGCAGTGACAAAATGGAGACGGTGATCCATTGCATTCATATACAACAGTATGTAACTGTTTGGAAATTATGTAAAGCCGATGGGATAGCAGGTGTGGTATTATAATGCTATACAATTAGTAGCTGCAATATACAATTCACAGCATACACTATACGGTGTTCGTTTATTTTCATAAACAGCAAGATGTATGAGTTACCTTATGCTGAGGTACATAACAATCTTTACATAACAAAATGCTCATGCAACACAAAATGCTCATGAAAATGAGGATATTGTTTAAATCAATATTTTCTCTAGTAGAATCTGTATGCTGTTTATGTTTTTAAAACCGAACAAAGTATATTACCAAAATGTAGTATACCCCCGATTAAAGGTATAGTTCAGCCAAAAATGAAAACTATGTCATTATTTACTCACCCTCAAGTTGTTCCAAACCTGTATGGGTTTCTATCTTCTGTTAAACACAAATGAAGATATTTAGAAAAATGTTGGTAACCAAATGGTTGCTAGTAGCCATTGACTTCCATAGAATTGACTTCCATTATTTAATGTATCTTCTTCATAAAGGTTTTGAACAACATGGGAGTAAATTATGGCATTGTCTTCATTTTTGGGTGAACTCTCCCTTTAAGCTGTTTTGCATATATTCCACCCATCAAAAAGTAATTTAATTTTCACACTTTTACGCACAAAATATCCTGTTCAAAAGATTACATTGACTTATCAACAACGTTGCTGACAAAAAATAAATAAAACTTCCCAGTTCCTGTAAATTATTTGGTTTCCCAGCATTATCTTCAACCCCCCAAAAAAGTGTAAATTAAGTTCTTATTATTTTGCACATGATTATATACATTACTATATTAATACTGCAATTGGACTATAAAATTGGCATTTTGATTATCAGATTATATTGGTTTGTGTGTGTGTGTGTGTGTGTGTGTGTGTGTGAGTGTGTGAACACATTTGAATAATGACAGGGGTATGACATAAGTATTACAAGGAGAAGGTGACTTATGAGGACATTACCCCATATCCCCCTATTTCAAAAGGCTTATAAATCATACAGATTTTTTTTTTTGAGAAAGAAAAAATGCACAAAGTTTCCTGTAATGGGTAGGTTTAGGTGTAGGGCGATAGAAATACGGCTTTTACAGTATAAAAACCATTACACCTATGGAATGTCCCCACAATTCACAAAAAGCAAACATGTGTGTGTGTATGTGTGTGTGTGTATCATCACATTTTGTATAATAATCCCAACATCAATTTTACACTGATGACAGTATTGATTTTGTAAGCAAACTCTAAAACCAAAAATGGCACACATCCTTTGTGAGGAAAAGGTCACTTCTTGTATGATTATCCAAAATTTGCTCTAATGTGTGAACAAAAGTGCTGTACAAATACATGCTTAATGCTGTAGACACAGTGTTTTGTCTTACACAAAGTGGTGTAGTGTTGCATGTGGACCAGCATGAAATGGAAGTAAGCGCAGCCGTGGACACCCACAAAAGTGTCTTTGGTGTATGTCGTAAGTCTGCTGCAACTCCCCACTTTCAACTATGAAAACTACAAAAAAATATATATAAAAGAGTCCGTAAAGGGCATAAGCATCAAAATAACAGGATAAACAAAGGAAACATTTTTTTCCCCTCATGAATGATTCCCAGCTCACCATTTCTACAGAATAATGTATCACACTCGAAGGAGAACTTGGGCTACATAAGAGGGTGGATCATTTGAGAGGTGTTTACATCCTGCGAGTGGAGAAAACCCACAAGCTATGGGCAGCCGATCAGAGAGCAAAAGAGGGAACTGTGAAAGTACTGAGAGAGAAAGAGAGAAAACAGTCAGTGAGGGATACAGAGTTCAGGAAAAATGCCCAGTGCGTGGGAATGTGTGACAGATCTGTATGTGTCACACTAAATAAGACATGTGAATGATGGTGGTAAAGGAAACTACTGTACAAGATTTAAGGGCAACATCAAAACTTTCCCAGTCTAGTGTGAAGCACATTGTGTTTTCCCACAAGTGTTGATGAAGCTACTTTGAAACTGTAGCTCTCCAAGCAACAAGATAATCCTAATTTAAACAATTTAACTACAGTGAAGCTATATTTAGAAAAAATTGCTAGCTACAATACCTTGTATTGTATTAACAAGTACCAGATACAGTAAATATACTGATGCTATTTAATGACACAAAACACCTGAATTAAATAGTTTGTAGTCCTGTCAAATTGTGTGACTTGACTACATCACCATCCTACACATGCTTTGGCCCGCCCTCAAAGAACAGTTGGGCAAGTGATTTTGCTATAAAAAAACTATGTACTTATAATACTGATTCCATCATTACCATATTTATATAATACTGTTTACAGCTGTTCTAACCTAGGGACCTGAAACCCAATTACGGTATGCAGTGTTACATTTCTGACAGGCTGTAAGCAGCTGACCAATCATAACAGACAGGGCCGGCTGACAAATAGAGCAGACTGGACTTTTCGAAAAGTCAGGCTTTTACAAAGACAGGAACAAAGCATTTAAGGCTGTAGGTGAAAAGAGGCGCTGCAGCAATGTGCAATGTGAGGAAAAATATATATATTTTTTAAATCAACGTATTCTAGCAGACCCCAAAAATTAAATTCTGAACTTGTAAATGAGCATAATACGTGGACTTGAAATGAATTAATGGATTGTTCCTTAGTTCAGAAGGACTATGAGGATGAATGGGTTCACTACAACGAATCCAAATGCTATATGAGAAAATGGACTGTCTAGAGTGAATTTGATTATTGCTTCAGCTTGCTTTGCTGCAAAGCTGCTGGTGCAATAGAATGTGAAAATGTAAAGTGATTAAGTAGCATTTTGTAACAAAATAATAGGTTGTTATGGGAAAAGCTACACTACTTTTAAAATGGATGAAAAAATAAAACAATGTAATTAGGTTATTAGCTTCATCCCAACACTGACTGCAGCAGTTTCCTCTGGCTGAGCACATCTCCAGCACTTCACAAAGCCATTTTCACACTGAGTCCAGCCCTGCCTTGTTCTCCAGCGGAGGTCAACAGCCACACCCACCTGTATCTTATCATCACATCTCAGCCTCAAAGCAGCCCAGCAACAGGCCAACTATGTCCTTCTCTACAACCCAGCAGCCCTCAGGCTTTCTCTCACTGTCTGTCTCTATTTTCTTACTCTTTACATCTCCCACAGAGAGAAACTAAATGTGTCAGGAACAACCAGAATACAAATAAAGCTGAGACTGAGATATAGAAGCAGGAAAACACGGTAACAGACAGAAAATGCAGGAGGACAAGAGAAACCTGGGAGGGAAAGATTGAATGAGAAATGGGACTGATGTGCAGGTGGAAAAGAAGGATAATTGAAGAGAGATTGGGATGAGAGAGTGGAGGCCAGAGCTGATATCCTCCAGCGCAGTCAGCAAGCAAACAGACAGGACAGACATTAACACCTGGTAGGCTGCGGCTTTACTAAAGCCTCTTAGCAAAGCATGTGTTTTGCTTCCAGAGTATTTCCAGCGCATCTGCATAACAGAGGGGCTCACCCCTAACAAAGAACTGCTGCAAACCCACCCTGCCAAGGTGAGGCAGGCCTGCAGCCAGGCTATGTCATCACAATTGTTACAACAAGTGTTAGTTTGGTGGAGAAAGCGGGTAATTATCTCATTGACACACTACTGCTGCCTGGAACAAAGAAAACACACATTGCGCTTTATATATTAAGGTGTGTTTACACTTGCAGTTGGGTTTTCATGGTGTTTTGGTCTAGTTTGTTTAGCGTTTTCACTGAACCTAAAGATACAAAACAAAACCTGACAAATGTAAACACACTAAAATGAAAATGACATCACTTTAACATCAATTTAGCTTCCGAAGTATGATGTAGTAAAATGTGAAACTGGATTTCAATATTCAACAAGAACAAGAAGGATATTCATCCATAAGATGCACTGTAAATGCATCTGCATTTTTCATATCAAAACATCAAAAAGACTACAATGCTGTTCCATCACATGTATTATGTAACATTGAAATATTACATTCTCATATTTCTGTGCACATTTTTATTTTTTTACAGAATGAGCATTACATATTGTAACAGGTTATTATTATTCGTAGTATTACTTCACATTTCCAAAAACAGTCTATACATTTACTGTACATTCATACCATTAACATTATCACGTTTCTTGCTGAGCAAAACTTTTCTCTATCGGGCGGACATTTCGGCCACCTGAAAAAACAGTCTTTATACCAGACCTGTACAGCACACACACAAAAAAGGGTGTAACTCAAAACTAAAACTAAAAACAATTTTTATTAGATTTTTACTTGATGTAAATTATGCACATGTTAGGTTACCGGAGAAAACATTTACAGTACAATACACTGCCATTCAAAAGTTTGGGATCTTTTGGAAAAGTTTCTTAGGCTCATCAAGGCTGTATCTATTTGATAAAAAAATATTGATTATTATTTCACAAAATAATATTGTGAAATATTATTGCGATTCAAAATAACAGTTTTCTGTTTTAATATAATTAAAAATATTATTTATTCCTTTGAAGCAAAGCAGAATTTTCAGTGTCACATGATCCTTCAGAAATAATTTTAATATGCTAATTTATAATCAATGTTTGAAAAAGTTGTGCTGCTTAATTTTTGGGGGACCTGTGATATTTTTCAGGATTATTTGAGAAATAAAAAGTTACAAATAACAGTGTTTATTCAAAATATTAATTTTGTGTTTAAATATACACTACTATTCAAACGTTTGGGGTCAGTACATTTTTTATTTATGTATTTTTATTTTTTTATTAATGCTTTTATTCCGGAAGGATGTGTTAAATGGATAAAAAGTGATAGTAAAGACTTATATTGTAAGAAAATATTTATATTTTTTATTAATGCTGTTATTTTTAACTTTTATTAGCCTAATCAAATAAAAACGTTTTCAAAAAACTATTAAGCATCACAACAGTTTCAACACTGATCATAAATCATAATATTAGAATGATTTCTGAAGGATCATGTGACACTTACTGAAGACTGGAGTAATGATGCTGAAAATGCAGCTTTGCTTTACATGAATACGCTATATTTTAAAATATATTAAAATAGAAAACAATATTAGAAATTGCAATAGCCTAAGATTTCACAATATCACTGGTTTCATTTTTCTGTGTTTTGATCAAATAAATACAGCCTTGATGAGCATAAGTGACTCCATTAAAAAAACATGTCAATTATGTATTAGGTTTATAATATAACATAATATAATATCAACTAACAACTGAAGCATTTAAACTGATAGAAGAGAATAGAAAACAAACTGAAGCATTTAAACTGAGATCTAGAAGTAAAATATATATATTTTTTTTAAGTGAATGTGAATTCTTCTATAGCGATCTATCTAGATACTCTTGAAACATTCATTTTGAGGATGTTTTTGACTATGACGTTGAGGTTTTAAGGTCAGCTAATGATTATTATTAACTGTCATTCAATTTCTGGGTTTAGATTATTAAGAGTTTCTGAAGGTTTGACTAATACGATAACTTCAGTCGGCCAAAAGAATGTCTAGAATTTGCCTATTGGTTTGTATTACTTTGACACAATGCTAACAGGAAAATTAGGAGGGGGAGAACGTTGTTAGATTTTAATGAAATATTTAAAAGTCTTTAATGATCATGATGTTTTATCTTGAATAACGGCCATGACTGAATTGTTCACAATAAGACGAAGTATGTATTAAAGTAAACAGATTCATTCTGATTGCATGCTGGATTTAAGGTCTTCAAAAAAACGCCACAAACAATTAGTATGCAGACTATTCAACTATTAAAACAAATCACCTACTGAAAATGAATGAAAGTCAAGAGAAAAAAAAGAAAGTTAGCCTATAAAAAAATTATGTAATATAGTTTCATTATAAACTCAAATTTGTAAAATGCTTTCACATAAGCTTCAGGCAAAATATGTATCACTTTGCACAGCAATAAAACCAAGAATGCATGCAAACATAATAACATTTTTGAAGTATTTTGCCTTTTCAGCTTTTCACAAAATACATGCATACATGCACATCAGAGGGGCCAGATGTAAAATATCTAAAGGGCTACCAGTTTGCTTTCACATTAAATGAGGGTCGGCTAAACTGTCATTTGCACCATCTGTAAAAAATAAATAAATAAATCATCTCTAACATCAAATCAGTATGCAAAACAGAAGAAAAAATGTTTTCACCACATTCAAAACAAACTTCCAAACTTAATCTAAATGCCTGATGAAGAGATTAGCTCTGATAAACCATTTACTATGAGACAATTTCACCACTGAATAATGAAAGTTCCACTCACCAACACAAACTTTTACATTCCACACACACAAGGGCACATTATTCAAACTGTGACAAATAGCTCTGTGTCTTTCTTCACAACTCTTTGGTCTGTTTTCCCCCAACCATTTTTATAGAAAAGAGAAAGGCATCAAAGGACAGCAAGCGGTCGACTCCAGCACAGAGGAGCTCAGACTGGCAGCCACAGATACAGCTAAGGTTAATAGATTGTGGATTTACCAAAATGAAAAGAATATCATATTTACAGGCTACAGCTGTTTGCCCAGCACTCAACAAAGGTCTAAATGGTCACGTTGCCACTGTGCTGACAGCGTTCAAAACGCAGTGTGTGTGAGAGAGGTAGGGGGTGATGTGGCAGACACATCTGCGACTGGGTGACCGTGCAGAGCGGGGCACATAAATAGCCCGTATTAAAGACTCCAAAGGGAGAGGCGGTGGCTCTCCCGGTCTTCAGCAGAAAGCTAAAAATGATCATTACAATCATTAAAGTGAATTGACAGGCGGCCACAGAGAGAGGCAGGCACTGAATTCCATACAGCATCTCTGGGATTAGACTGGCGCAGAGTCCTTGTCAGTAATTCTTCAAGACAAATAGCATGGCTCCCCAGACACCACCCCCTGCAAGTCTGCAGGCAGGCAGCACTAATTAGCAGGGGAGGTGTGAAGGAGAAATCATTACTTTATCCACACAGAGCTCACCCCGCAGTCCCTCGTTCAATGCGGCAACGGGGGAACGAACGGGCGAGCGGAGAAGGTGAGAGCAGGAAGTCAAAATGGAGGGTAAACGGCACTAGAAGACGTCGGCGGAAGGGTGGAGCGAGAGAAAGGATGACTGAAGATGGTGTAGCTTAGCGCCTAGTAATTGCAGATTGATGACGGAAGCCTGTGGGACATGCCAGACACTTTTCTTTGCATACCTGAGTCCCTCTCTCTCTCTCTCGCTCTCTCTCTCGCTCTCTCTCTCTCGCTCTCTCTCTCTCTCTCTCTCTCTCGCTCTCTCTCCCCAGAGCTCGGCTTTGTCCCCAGCAGTATGATTCATGAGACTGTTGCTTTTCTCCTGACCCTGGCAGCCCAGCAGCACAAACCATCAGGTACAACTCAAAACAGTTGCACCCTTCAAGATTAATGAGCGATCCCAGTACAGAGCGGAGATGTGGTGCTCTCTCTCCTCCGCTATCACACACAAACACACTCCCTTCCCTCTCTCTTCAAAGCCGCTTTCATCTTTAAGTGAGAGAGGCCAACCATGCAACCCACACAAGCTTATCAGGGTCATAGCTTTATGCAGTGAGACACTGATCAACAAGAAACAAGAGACAAAAAAGAGGTGGAGGAGAGCGGGAAAAAATGTGTTGGTGTTGATTTACCTAAACGCTTGCCATACATGTCCGGACACAAATCCCTGCAGGCATACATGCTAACCAAACAGGATTTAGCCTCGATGCTCTCACTGAGTGGAGACGATCTCCACACTCTGTGCTCCTCAACTGCCACAGTGTGCTAAATATTTCAGTGAAGCTCAGATTGCGTGCAGGGTTTTAAATGTGTGATCTTTATTTCATGGGGACAGAATGCCTTAAAACCCCTACAAGCAGCCCTGTTGCATTCTTGCCATTTCTGTACTGCACTTTGGCTAAGCGGCACTTAAGAACACAAGTTCGAGCTGCATGCCCTTGCAGCTGTGTCATCCACCTTTACTTTTCTTGAAAGCTAAACAGGATGACAACAAAGCGAAGACAGCAGAATGGAAAGGTTGACCTCACAACTGCAGTCTGCAACTGGTGTTAATATAATACATGGTACTATGGAGTATTAAAGAGTGTTATTATACATCCAAGTTTCCATCCAAGTTGGCAATATTATGTATGCAAAAGATGCAGACAAATGGTACATACAAGACACATTACTTGTTTAGACTTTTTGTTGCACACTGAGGAATTTATCTAATAAAAATGTAAGAAAAAAAGTATAACATATAAATAAGATTATACAGTACATATATGCAAACTTTTTCCATGATATTCTGCAAACTGGATGTTATAATATAGGAACTGGGATAAGAATGTTTATTAAAACTATGTCATTTTCATCCTTAGAAATGTCAGATTTTCTCCAGTTTTACTTCAGCTTATTTCTTTGACTACATCATTTATAGGCAGTCACTTTACTTTTTTATACATGTATAAACATTCTGGTATTTAGCACTCCAAATGGCCCTAACGAACATAGTCACAAACTACACAAATCAAACTGTTTTTTTTTTATTCACCCATTGAACAATCTATCAACCTGCCATTCCCTCCAACACCCCTCAAAACACATAACAAAACCTGATAGCGGCAGGGACCAGACGCAGAACTCCACCATGCTGGCCTGAGTTTGGCAGCTATGCACAGGAGAGAGCACAGTGTGTTATCTGTCCAAAAAGAGGCCTTTCAGCATGTATTCATAAAGGTTCTGTAATGGCATCCTCTGGGATAACTATTCTCTCCATAGAGTCGGAGAATGAAAGAGAGGAAAGAAGAGAGAGAAGAGATGACTTCATCATGAGCAGAATAGAAATGATGCCCCATTGGGGTCTATTAGGGGGTCTTTACATACAATATAGGACAGTGGGACTGTGAGGTAGGAGATGCAGTACAGCCCAGGCTTAGTGTTACTAGGGGATCAGTAATGAAAAGCATCCTGCATGCAAGTCTGAAATCTGGATCTCACTTTTCTTAAAGTACTGAGCACAAAAATATATATATATTTATATACAAAACTATCAAAATTAGGTTTACCCTAACTTAGCACAATGGACTCAAAAGAAAGATTAAAATGATGCAAAACATCCCTAAATGATGCAATGTAAATTCTGTATAACTCAACTGTGAGTATTTAAGGATGGGCTCCTCTGCTATTAAAAAACCTAGCGACTGAAAATAAATAAATGCATGTCAGACAAGAATAAAGTTTGAGCAAGAGGAAAGTCTATTTAAAAAAAAAACATGTATTTGCAGATGGGCTGATTTCATTCCCGCATACAGTTTCCATGTTGACTATTTGCCTAATTGTGTAAACTGCTCTGGCACAATCTCATGCAAATGTTTTCTTCCATTTGAACAACAATATCCATGTGCATCACTGCTGCTTTTTATTCAGCACCATCCATCTAGTGTCGTTGGCAAGGAAGACCCCAAAAAAGGGAAAATAATTAACAGTACAACCATAAAACAAAACAATATATATAAATAAATATTGTATTTAAAAAAAATATGTAATAGCACTGTTTGAAATAATAAATATTTTTTCATTTATTTTTTTGACAGCAGATAAAGTTTCAAAGATCCAATGACTGATACGTTAATGGGGTTGGAAGCAAAACAGGTCAAAAGTCATGCGAGTGTCTATATTTCTGTGATTTGCTGATTACCCAAGATAATTTAGGCTCCAAAGTAACCTCCATGTAATATGCTTTGTACAGTATAATTGTAGTTATTATGTTTCAAGTAAAGTATATATTGATGAAGCTTTGATATGACAAAAGAAGACACTCACCACTGATATTAACAGACTCAAAATCTTCATTAAACATTCACACCTTTCGCCGGCTCCAGATTCAGTCATCATCGTGTGTGAGGTGAAGGAGAGCTGTTCTCATACTGCTCATTAAAACTAGATTGAAATGGTGCCATTTTCACTTATTGGCTTAATTGTCTGCTTATGTAGCTGGGCCAGATGACAGCGAGGGTGTCAGAGCCAAAGGACATGTTCAGTCCATTCAGACTATTGCCAGATCTCATCACTTATCCTACGTGATTCACACACAGCATGTTGAGCTGGACTACAGACAGCTTCAACGAGCTCACTCATCAATTATGAGGACTGAGGTCATAAATCAGTGCCACGTTAATCATCAATCAGCTCCTGCCCCCTGAACGGAACCTGCGGAACAGTGGCCTGTCTTTCATGTTCAGTCTTGTGCTCGTTCATGCTCACGAGAGAGATGAGAACAAGACAACTCCACATACCTGCATCTGAGCCCTCAAAGAGTCTGATAATAAAACAGCTCCGACATCTTCAGATCATCTGGAGTACCATCAAGGGCATCATGCACCCATGTTTCGAGTGGCGGTCTTGGCTTGCTTGATAAAAGATAAAGATATGATTATAAATCTAATTTTAGATTGTACAATTTTTATTTAGCACGAAAGGGTACATTTGATCTACAACTTGATTTTCAAAGATAGAAAATGAATTATTGTGGATGCTGCAATGACTCGTGCTCCTTAGTTTGAACAGTCACGATGCTTCTGATTACCATGTGTGAGTACATTCACTGCTTAGTGGTAAATGTTTGCATGAGTGTTGCTGTTTGTATATGCATGTTTGTCGGCGAGAGATAGACTGCTTGCATGTCTGTGGCTTTGCGAGTAGGTGTTGTGGTTGTCATTGGTCCAACTCAATGCTTGGTGTTTATATTTGCCTGTGTGGTCGGCATCTGTGTGTTCGGTAAGGGTATTTTCTATGCGTTACTGAGAGATACATACCAGAGCATGTGTCGTTTTCTCTGGATCACTGAGTCTTCTTGAGCTCAAGGTCTGTTTGATTGGAGCATTACACGTAGGAGTGCCCATTCATTCTTCTTTTATTCCTGCTGGAGAAAAATTATATGTTTATTCAGTTCATCACCTAACAATTTTCTGGTACAGAAAACCAGCTATTAAAACATTTTCCCTTCATTACATTTTTCGAATTTGCAGCAATATTTGCTTTGATTTCTTAATAAAAGAAAGATGCTATAAGCTAAGTCTGACTCAATTAAAGCAGTTAAGCAAACAGACCGTTTCATGCCTCCATGAATAGAATAAGAACATAACTCATGGTGAGATCAAAATACAAACTCATTCAAGTGCAAACTGCTTTCACATTCATTTCAACATCTTTTGATTATACTTATTCTGATCTAAATTTTTTACAGAATAGACATAAAATGACCTGTGACAGAAAATACATATGTTTAATGAATTTGTTCAACTCAAAGCAAAACTTTTTGAGTATAGTTGGTCTTAAATGCTTAAATGTTCGATTACACTTCATTTTGATAGTCCACTTTTGACATTCTACTAACTATAAGTAACTTTGCAACTACATAATACTCAATAATTTGCAACTACGTGTCTACAAACTCTCAGAGAAGACTGTTAGGTTTAGTAGAATAAGTTGACATATACTTGAAAAGTTTCTCATAGTCAGTATGTTGTATGTTGTGGACCCATCAAAATAAAGTGTTAGAAGATATTAAGCAGACAGTCTACTAATACTCTAATGACTGCTAGTTAGCACGTAGTTGCAAAGTTACTTACTGTTAGTAGATTGTCTAAAGTGGACAATCAAAATAATGTGTTACCAAAAGTTCTTTTATAAAAGTAATTTTCTAAAACAGGTAGTTTGAGTTACAGTTTTTAATTATGATTTAATTTGAACATTTATAAACCACAGGCCCACAGTGAGAAAATGTCCAGTGGTTGTGTCTTTGATTGTTTTTATTGAGTACTTACACAATGAAGTAATATTAATTACCAGCATAAGTGTTAGGGTTAGAATTAGGGTTTGATTTAGAGATAGTGGCATGTAATTATGCATAATTTACTGTTATTACTATAGTAATCACATGGAACATAACAAGGACAATGTAAAATATAGCGCTACATTTTTATTTATCAAAGGGAGGGTAGGTGATTTGGTTCAAAACATTTTTTGTTATGCTGGTTGGAATTCTCTTCACATCCCATTAGCAATCACTAAGCTGGTCTAACTTTAATTACATTGCATTTATTTCATCTGTGGAAGGCATAGGACCAAACACATATTTGTCCAATCATATCCTTTGGTCCGAAGGCTAAGATAGACTGTACTACCCGCTTGTCAACGTACATACTTGCACACCTCCACACACCCTGTTCACACAGATACGATATGTCATCATCAGCATGTTCCATTACGCTACTGAAGACCGAGCAAGAATAAAAGGCTTTTTACTGTACAATTATGTGCTTTGTACTGTAATGTTTTCTCACCGGTGAATGAGACATAAGGTAATTGGACAGTGTTGCATTCAACCCTCCACCAATGCCTTTTCTCATTGTGTCACTGGTTAGCATCTGGTCTGCATGTGCACATTAATTTTTTGGAGGAGGCGTGGCTTTTGGGGAGTGATTTGCAGGGAGGGTGGGATCGTATGCCTCTCCGTAATCGCCTACCCTACCTTTAATTGCTATGTATTGTGCTATTAAATGTGTAACAAAATAATAATAATATATTTTTTAAGTATGCTCTTTTAGAGGAAGGAATCTTGGTTCAAAACCAACGAAAAACAAAACTTTCACACAATCACTGGTCATTTTCTCACAGCAGGTCTGTGACTTAAAAAACATATACTTCAACAGAAAGTAAACACTCATCATGGTAATAATTTATTCAAATAGTCACCTGCCCTCCACTTTTCACCATGTACCTTTAGACAGGCACTGTAGGAATAAAAGAGCTAGCCGGGCATCCCTTGTCGAGCTCAGTTGAACAGCTGGACTGTGGAGTGTTTGGCTGGCAGAGAGAAGGGCACAGCTGGCTTTTAAGAGGAAGAGCTCCTCTTGAGCCTGTGGGAGGTCACAGCCTGCTAGGCCGCAAAGCGCTGCGTGGCAGGAGCCGTGTGTTAATGCAGAAGGCCTGCGCACTGTGTGCAGATGTTGCTCTGCTTCAGCGGCTGCATCCTTGCATCTTTCTCTCTCCCCTCCTTTTTGTCCTGTATAGAGCTCTACTAAAGATGCGCTACCCTGCCCACCTCCTCATAGCAACAGCAATCATATAATACAGGCATCATGGCTTACCTTAAATGGGAAAATGCTACAAGGTCACAGCGTCCTTGGTAATGTATGCTTGCTACCTTTTTGAATGCGCCAAACAGCCTTTTCAAAACCATAATTTAAGCTCTTGATGACAAATAGCTTTTGACCTTTACTGCTACACACATTATGTGTAATCACTCAAACTCTCTCATTTCACAGCACTTAAAACAAACCTCTATAAGAATTGCACACAAAAAACGTCCTTGCGTTCACCCTTACGTACATCCGCTCATTTATCGACCACAGCATGCCACGCGAGTATGGCACTGGCGGGTCTCCATTGTGGTGATGATTCTCTGGAGAAATGAGAATAACGAGACCGCATACAGATCCTCAGGGCTTTGTGACATGACACCTGAGGAGCCAACAGAAGTCATCAAACAGCGTCGTCAGCAGTGTCCTGACAGAGATGAATTGAGAGAGTAAGTATTGAGTGACAGGCCATGCAGTGGGGAAGAGGGGAGGGTTCTGAAGTTCTCCCACTGTTGGGTGCCAGCGAATGTGGCACATGAAAACCTTCACAACTCTATTTGATGTTCCTCACCAGCCAAAAAAGAAGACACTTTTCAGTGAGAAATTAACAATGTATAGTAGACATAGGAATCTTCACCAGGTAGCTACGTTGACATCCCTTCTTAAAAGGATAGTTCACCCGAAACTGAAATTGTGTCATAATTCATCCTTCCACAATTGTAGAATGTACTTTCTTCTATGGGACACAAAAAAAGACTTTGAAGAATGCACTTCTGAACTCTTTTGTCCATGTTACGACACTGGATCCCAATGAAGATCATTATATATATATATATATATATATATATATATATATATATATATATATATATGTCACGGTACACACGGGATCCAGGAACGAGGAGACGAGGATTGTGACAAACAGGGTATTTAATGAAGAACAAACGGAGGAGATACAGGAACACCGGGAAGGACATCTATACAGGTTTGCACGCTGACATTAACAATAATCCACAGGTAACATTGGGTAGAACAGACTTATATAGGGAGACATAACTGGAGACACCTGGGACATAATCAAGACAAGGCTGACACTGACTGAACTAATAATGACTGGGAAACAGGAAGGACCATATAAGGGTGAGGAGACAAAGGCAGAGGAAGACAAACTGTGACATTACCCCCCCCTTCCAATAGGCGCGTCCCGCGCCGTATGACATCGAAAGGGGAGGGGGGGTGGGCGCTCTGGAGGCCTCAAGGTTCTAGAAGACCGGACAGGTGGCCTCCAGGGCGGTGACCGCCCGGGACACATGGCGGATCCGGGACTCAGGCGGCCACGGCGGATCCGGGGACTCAGGCGGCCACGGCGGATCCGGGGCCTCAGGCGGCCACGGGCGGATCCGGGACTCAGGCGGCCACGGCGGATCCGGGGACTCAGGCGGCCACGGGCGGATCCGGGGACTCAGGCGGCCACGGCGGAGCAGGGTGCTCGGGATGCCTCCATGGCGGAGCAGGGAGCTTGAGATGCCTCCGTGGCAGAGCAGGAAGCTTGGGAGGCCATGGAGGGTAGCCCCCCCCCAAAATTCTCTTGGGGAACCTCTTCTCAGGGGGGTGCTCAGGAGGAGCCATCACTCGGGGTTCTGGTGAGCCGGACGTGGCCGGGCAGGGCTCTGGTGAGCTGGACGGAACCAGCAGGGGCTCTGGAGAGCTGGACGGAACCAGCAGGGGCTCTGGAGAGCTGGACGGAACCAGCGGGGGCTCTGGAGAGCTGGACGGAACCAGCGGGCTCTGGAGAGCTGGACGGAACCAGCGGGGGCTCTGGAGAGCTGGACGGAACCAGCGGGGGCTCTGGAGAGCTGGACGGAACCAGCGGGGGCTCTGGAGAGCTGGACGGAACCAGCAGGGGCACTGGAGAGCTGGACGGAACCAGCAGGGGCTCTGGAGAGCTGGACGGAACCAGCAGGGGCCCTGGAGAGCTGGACGGAACCAGCAGGGGCTCTGGAGAGCTGGACGGAACCAGCAGGGGCTCTGGAGAGCTGGACGGAACCAGCGGAGGCCCAGGTGAGCTGGACGGGACCAGCGTGGGCCAGCGTGGGCGCTCGGGTGCCGCTGACTCTCGGGGGCGCTCGGAAGAGCTGGACGGAACCAGCGGGGAAATTGAAGCGCACGAGGAGCCGGCACTGGAGGCGCTGTCGAGGTGCAGGCACTGGAGGGCACTGGCGTGGTGCAGGCACTGGAGGGCACTGGCGTGGTGCAGGCACTGGAGGGCACTGGCGTGGTGCAGGCACTGGAGGGCACTGGCGAGGTGCAGGCACTGGAGGGCACTGGCGAGGTGCAGGCACTGGAGGGCACTGGCGAGGTGCAGGCACTGGAGGGCACTGGCAGGTGCAGGCACTGGAGGGCACTGGCGAGGTGCAGGCACTGGAGGCGCAGCCTCGGAGCAGGCACTGGAGGGCACTGGCGAGGTGCAGGCACTGGAGGCGCTGGCGAGGTGCAGGCACTGGAGGGCACTGGCGAGGTGCAGGCACTGGAGGCGCAGCCTCGGAGCAGGCAGGGCGCAGTCTCGAGCAGGCACCGAGGGCGCTGTCGGGGAGCAGCCACTGGATCTCGGCGGCGCTGGAAGCGCGGCTCTCGGCGGCGCTGGAAGCGCTGGTTCTCGGCGGCGCGGGAAGCGGGCTCGGCGGCGCTGAAGCGCTGGGCTCGGCGGCGCTCGAAGCGCGGGCTCGCGGCGGCGCCGGGAACCAGCCGAGACGAAGGCGAGCTGGGCGGGACCAGCGAAGAAGAGCTTGGCAGAACCAGCGAAGGCGAGCTGGGCGGGACCAGCGAAGAAGAGCTTGGCAGAACCAGCGAAGACGAAGAAGAGCGGGGCCAGCGGAGACACTGTGGGCTGGTTTCGACTCGGGACCGGTAACTTCCCAGACACCGGTAGATCCCTCTCTCCAACACAATCCTGTGGTGTCTGGGAGATCCATAGGGCGCTGGTAATTTGCCCCGAGCGAAACAGATGGAGGATTGCCGCGTCGTGGAGCTCCGTCACCGCTGGCGAGCTTGCAGAATTCTCCGCGAACTCCATGAAGGAGAGATTCCGCCGGCTAAGGGCGAGGGCGGCGAACTCCATCGCCGTGAAGGAAGATGAGTAGCTCTTGTATGGTGGATTATTCTGTCACGGTACACGGGGATCCAGGAACGAGGAGACGAGGATTGTGACAAACAGGGTATTTAATGAAGAACAAACGGAGGAGATACAGGAACACCGGGAAGGACATCTATACAGGTTTGCACGCTGACATTAACAATAATCCACAGGTAACATTGGGTAGAACAGACTTATATAGGGAGACATAACTGGAGACACCTGGGACATAATCAAGACAAGGCTGACACTGACTGAACTAATAATGACTGGGAAACAGGAAGGACCATATAAGGGTGAGGAGACAAAGGCAGAGGAAGACAAACTGTGACAATATATATATATAAACAGTTTATCACTGTCCCGTGAAGAACTGCATGCATGTTACAGACCATAGATTCTTTCTTAATAAGCATGTGCATTCATATTTTTCTTTTATGTTGTAATAACTTACCTTGATGACCTCAAACATAAATGTAGTAATGCCGTATGCAGCTATCAGTAAGCAAATACCTCACAGATCACAACATTCACATGAATCACTGAACAGAACATAGTTATTCTTATGGTTTTCTGACTAAGACAAGGCTGCGTTCTGAACTTTATTCCCTGCATGAGGTGATCTGTAAAGCGAACTACTCATTATTTTTGACACTCATTGAGCCAAACAATTCATGGATGCTGCAAACAAGAAGTATCGTTTTTGACAAAATGGTTCTTTTGAAAATATGATGGTTTAAAGATTACACATATTTGCTTTTTTTCTTTTCATGAATTATGCATCTGAATCGGCCTAAGAGGTATGCTGTCTTAATACTCAATCTATTTGTCATTCACAAATGTTTTGTTTGCAAACCAACTTTTGCTTAAATAATACATTAAAAGCGAGCAGGAATATTATCATTCAGGATCTACAACACTTTCTGACACTTGGAGGCAGGGATCATGTCCTTATTCTGACAATACATGCAAACCTCTGGCCTTTCAGATGCATTATTTAAACATATTCTATTGAGTTTCTTTAACATGGACACAGGAACTAAAACATTACACTGATGGCACTGACCCCAGACACTCCAGCACTGAGAATAAACAAAGGCAGGTGACTTTGAGTGATGGTCATCCTCAGACGTGCGTAAGCACACATTCAGCTCAGTCCTCTTTTAACCTTGAGCCTCGCAGACTGAGAACGTGAAAACAATAAAACAGGCTGACGATAAATCACCTCAGCATTTCGTAAACATTTACACAGTTTCATTGAGCATCTTATAAGTTATCATCTATAATTCAGGGTAAAAAAAGTGTCGTAACTCCAACGATGGTTGGTGATGTAGTAGAGTTAAATGTGAATACAAAATCAAACCGAATAACAGATCTGACGGGGAAACAAAGAGAGGTGCCAAACGAATGAAAACCTGGGAGTATCTAAAAATCACATAGCACGGAACAGAGTCTGCTAATACTGCCTTTAATCTGTGTGATTTACAACAATTCTTAAATCCCCAGGAGACTTTGATGTCTAGGGAAACGCTTGTCCCAAAGTCTGCTACTGTTGAATGGCATTAGAGCAGGGGTGGAAAACACATGAGCCAAGGAAGAGTTTAATTGAGGTTCAAGGATAATTAAAAATTTGAATGAATAAATTCAATTTGGTATGATATATTCAATCCATTAATACATTCTCCAAACCATTTATATTCTAGGGATGCAGAGATGCTGGAGCCTTTAATTATATATTTACAATTAAATTATTAAAATGTATAAATTGTTATAATTGATATATTCAGTTAAAATATAACAATATGATATGATATGATATAATATGATACAATACCTCTGGTGAGTTACAATTTATACAATTAATCCATTATTTTACCTCAATACTGGTTAGTAAATCATTAAGTTGATGCTTTATTAATTTTAGAAGAGCATGAGTTATGTACGCGTTTGCTATATTTTTGGCAATATTTAAAAAAAACTTAATTTACACACATCCAAATAATCTATTTATAATCAGATTAATGGCTCCTTGCCTCAGGCGATATGATTGTTCTCAATCCGAATTAAATTTCCATTGGATTTAAGGGGGTGGTGAAGACCTGCAATAAACCAATCAACAAGAAAAAATAAGCATGTAGGCACTTCAGTCAAACTACTTTTTCTTCACATCTGACATCTTCCAGACTGGAAGCTCCTGACATACATATCATTTTTCTTATATTTATGTACATCTCACATCTTACAAATTGGTTAGTGGAGGTGTGTAAATATTTACAAAAAATTGCTTAAAATAAGTAGGTAGTAAATATGTTGGAGACATTATCGAGGTGGCTTTCTCCAGTTTACAAATGTGGCGACTGAGCAATGTGCATGTGTTAATGTTCAGAATACATGTCTTGCACTAGAAACTAATATATAAACCAGATTGCAACATGTAGTGTTCATATAAACAGAAATATCAGAATCGGTAATCGGATTGGATTCATTGTTACTGACGAAACTTTGTGCAAGTAAACAAACCTTAAGTTTCACAGAAAAGAGTGTTCCTTGTCAGTGTTGTGACTTTTTAATTCAACCCGTCTCCAACCCAGAAACGCTAAATTATTCCATGTTTGTTGGTAGAACCAACAAGGGCACAGACAGGGCGGCCGCGACCTCAACCAGACGGAACATCCCAGCCTTATTGACTACTCTGTCACCCGTTCAGCCCGCTTCTGATTTGACATTCCATTAACGGCTCCCATGGGCTGAGGGTTGACGGCAGAGGAGAAAGCTGGGGACAGCGGGACAGGATTTACGAAGGTGGCAGGCTCACCTCGCTGCTGACCGCACAACTGCACAGGTCATATCCGCATACTGATGTGCGACATGCCCTAGTGACTATGGTGGAGGCTGAGTGAGGGTCATATTTCACTCGATACAAATACCCATAAATGAATATCAAAAAAGAGCAAAAAGTGGGAAAAAAATACTCCACACTTTCCAAATAAAATTTGTGACAATGTCCAGTCAGCTGTTCATTACCACAACATACTGTATAGCCTGACACGAAATCCATTTTGGTTACACTTTACAAAAAGGCCCCATTAGTTAACATTAGTTAATGCATAAACGGGATAGTTTACTCAAAAAAAAAAACTGTAATTATTTCCTCACCCTCACATCATTCCAAACCTGAATGACTTCCAGGTCTGCAAAACAAAACCAGCCCAACTGACCCTTCACAAAGACATGCCCTGTGTTACTGTTGCTATGTCCAACAAGATCATGTTTTCACGCAGAATAAAGAGAACACTGACAATGCGCAAGACAGACAAGAAAAAGCAAGTTACTTCTGGTATGACACAAAGTCTCAGCTTTCAAATTTTGTAATTTAAGAAATTCAATAAATATTGTTTTGTGGCTCTTTAATGCGTATTGACAGATCGTTGTAGCACCTCAGTTCAAGCAGCACATGAACCGATCCTTTTTTCATATTTACTAGTTAAAGCACGAAATAAACATGAATGAACATCAGAAGGTATCTTTTTTCAACTGTAGAGAGACATGTATATATATATATATATATACACAGTAGGTACATAAAACAAATATAATATGGTGAAAAAGTTTTCATTTTGTCTTCAAACTTATTTTAAAAAGTGAAATATTTATAAATTTTAGATTCATTACATGTAAAGTAAAACACTTAAAATGTTTTTTTGTTTTAATTTTGATTAGAG
Organism: Gymnocypris eckloni scoliostomus; assembly: GCA_027564155.1. Lineage (NCBI taxonomy): Eukaryota > Metazoa > Chordata > Actinopteri > Cypriniformes > Cyprinidae > Gymnocypris > Gymnocypris eckloni. The sequence continues at coordinate 21,590,369 of CM050426.1, forward strand.
CTTATAGCTAATGAAAGTAAAAAATCAGTATCTCAAAATATTACAATATTTACATTTCAGTTTCAATAAATGAACATCCATACAGTATAAATTCTTTGTATCTCTTGTTCTTTGAAACCACAATAAAGGGGAACACTGCTGACTTGGCAGTGGTCCAGAATACGATCATTGACACCCTCCACAAAGTCACAGAGGGTCATTACTGAAAGGGGTGGCTGTTCAAGGAGTGCTGTATCAAAGCATATTAAATTCAAAGTTGACTGGAAGGAAGAAATTGGGTAGGAAAATGTGCACAAGCAACAGCGATGACCGCAAGCTTGAGAATACTGTCAAGCAAAGCTGATTCAAACACTTGGGAGTGCTTCACAAGGAGTGAACTGAAGCTGGAGTAAATGCATCAAGAGCAGAAGTGGGTAGTAACGAGTTACATTTACTTCGTTACATTTATTTGAGTAAATTTTTTGAGTAACTAATATTTTTAGAGTATATTTAAAAATGAATGTTATTTCTACTCTTACTCAAGTAATTTTTTAGTGAAGGAATGTACTTTTACTTCATTACTGTGGGCGACGCTCCTCTCGTTTCTTTATCTTAATGCAGTACAAATAAAAAATTATTTCATTTCAGCAGATGACATTGCACCCCAAATCATCACAGACTGTGGACACTTAACACTGGACTTCAAGCAACATGAACTATGAGCTTCTCCACCATTCTTCTAGACTCTAGGACCTTGGTTTCAAAATTAAATACAAAACCTTCTCTCATCTGAAAAGAGGACTCTGGACCACTGGGCAACAGTCCAGTTCTTCTTCTTAGCCCAGGTAAGATGCCTCTGATGACAACTGTAGCCAAATTCCTTGACACGTCTGTGTGTGGTGCTCTTGATGCTTTGAACTCAGCCTCAGTCCACTCCTTGTGAAGTTCACCAAAATTCTTGAATTGATTTTTCTTGACAATCCTCATAAGGCTGCGGTTCTCTTGGTTGGTTGTGCATCTTTTTCTTCCACAAAATTATCACAATTAAAAGAACCAAAGACTTAAACTACTTCAGTCTGTGTGCATTGAATTTATTGAATACACGAGTTTCACAATTTGAGTTGAATTACTGAAATAAACGAACTTTTCCACGACATTCTAATTTATTGAGACGCACTTGTATACACACACACACACACACACACACACACAATAATAAGAATTGATAATTCAAGAATCAAGAACCAGGAGAGCCACATATTTTTTTATAATAATACCAAGTGGGAAGAGGAAGAATCCTCATCATCTTTACTATTTGAAATGGACATTCTTTCTAAAAAGGTGAATAGGGATTTGACAGACTGTAGTGCCCAGTAGGCATCAGCTTTCTATGTTTTATTCTGCCCAGCGTACCATACTGCCACATGAATGGAGCATGCTGGAAACACACTACTGGGATGGTGCAGCCATCATGATGTAAATGTGTTTCATTACAACACAGCTGGTGGAAAAGCTGGAGAGACCTTTTTTTTTCTCCATTCGTTTGGCCAGAGCATCTTGGCCATCTGGCCTTTGCGAACGTGTGGTGACTGGTTCCTTTACACGCCTGTTACTGTTAAGACTTACTGTGGCTGGTATATACAGCAAGCCCACAAACACACACAAAATCTTCTCACATTGCTCTCTGAGGACATTCATCTACCTCAAACAGAGCTCTGGTTTTTGTGGTGACAAAGCAGCAGGAAGCTAAGCTGCTTGGTTTACGTAGCCACTGATGGATCTCCCTCCATCTCGCTGTCTTTCCCTCTCACTTCCTCCCATAATGGGCCCGTGTCATCCCTTGACATCTTTGTTAGCCTAACCTCCAGGATGCCAGTCGTTTACCACACTTACACACACATACCACCAGCTGCGATCTAACAGTCACGCCACATCACCTGTCCAGATTGGCTGAGGCTGCCATGCATGTAAAAGCATTCATGTGGATGTGGAGCTGCGAGTCCCCAGACATTCCTGCTTCTGATCGATAAATGTGTGTGACTGCGTGTTTTAGCAGCATGGATGTGTTTATGGGGAGAGAGTTTTGCTCTGTTTGCCTCTCCACTGGAAACAAGAAGACACAAGCACATTGGGCGGCTGAATAATAAGCGAATTTATGGAACGTGGCAAAAGCAGTTTACAGCTCTACATGAAACAGCCATCAGGGTGCCGGCCTGCCGCAGCAGAGCAGTGCTTAATGTCAGCAGTCACCTTGTGATGCTTCAAACTATGAGAGAAGGACAGAGAAAGAGCGAAAGCCACAGTGGCACAAAAAGTGTCTTTTACTTAAAGGTATAGTTCACCCCAAAAATGAAAACTGTCGTCATTTACTCACCCTAATGTTGTTCCAAATTGTATGAATTTCTTTCTTCTGCTGAACACAAAATAAGATATTTAGAAACAAAATAGTTACTGCTCCCCATTAACTGAAATGTTATATGACATTATGGCTTTTCCAGGTCTAAAAGAAATTGAAGAAGAAACAAAAATAAGAATTCAAACATGAAATTTCACTTTTTAGTTTAACAGGTGCATCTCAATAAATTAGGATGTTGTGGGAAAGTTTATTTATTTCAGTAATTCAACTCAAATTGTGAAACTCGTGTATTAAATAAATTCAATGCACTCAGACTGAAGTAGTTTAAGTCTTTGTTTCTTTTAATTGTGATGATTTTGGCTCACATTTAACAAAAACCCTCCAATTCACAATCTCAACAAATTAGAATATGGTGACATGCCAATCAGCTAATCAACTCAAAACACCTGCAAAGGTTTCCTGAGCCTTCAAAATGGTCTCTCAGTTTTGTTCACAAGGCTTCACAATCATGGGGAAGACTGCTGATCTGACAGTTGTCCAGAAGACAATAATGTTCTTTTTAGCATCATCATATGACCCCTTTAAATATCAAAATACATTCCAGGCCCACTGCATGCCTGTTAAATCATAATGTCTGGTTTACAAAACCCCACAATGCTCTACAGTACAGCAGCGAGCAGTGGTCAGAGTCTTGTCACCACACATTGGCTGTATGCTGGGGGATCAGGCCTGGCATTTGCACCAGTAATGTTGACATGCTTGAGCGTGTGTTTGCTAAAGCAGAGGCAGTCTTGTGGTGAGTCAATCAGACAGCCTGTGACTCATCTGTTCCTCACTTCCATGGTTGACTCTGCCTGATCCTCCACAGATTTTAGGCCATTTGCAATCCACACATTCATAATATCCTTGTCAATCAGTCCCGTGCAAAGACACTCACTGTCTGGACAAACAGACATCAGCCCATATGCATTAATACATGTATGCCATGCTAAGATACTGTCCTTGGCTGATCGGATGTAATACAGTTGGTTATGCGGTTATCAACAATATAAAAAAAAAGAGCTATGCAACATTTGATATGCCTAGACTTTTATGCCTTTGGAAATACAAGAAGAATCTAGTCAACTGCTTTACAGGTCAGGTTTTGCTAAAGGAGGACAAGATAAAATGCATCTTTGACCTGGCTGTTTGTTGCATGCTCTGAACTCGTAAGTGCAAACTAAGTCTTGTTTCCTCACAGCTGAAGCATTATTAATGACCCAGGGTTGAGATAAAGGGTTTTAGAGTGATAGCATGCAGGCCTGAATAGAACACCTGCGTTATTTTTTCATGAACGCAGATGTGAATGCATGCGTGCTTGTGTTTTAGGGTGCAAAAAGACTACAGACAGAGTGTGCGTCTCTGCTCGAGTGGTCAACACTTTTATTCTAGTGGTTTAGCGCTGTGTGCGTCTGTGTTTGTGATCCATTGGGAGTACTTCAATGGAGGGCAAGAGAAGCGAGAAACTTTGAGGAGGCTTTTATGTACTTTTGAATTAAACGATCCACAGAAAAGCTTTTATAAAAACTCATTTTATTCTGGCATCCACTTTCAGAGGGGCATTTAATCAGTTATGAGAGTATTTCCTCTCTTTCATCGTTGCCTATATCAGTGGGGTTTAACCCTTTAGCTGCTGTCGGAGAGGAGTCAAGTTCAGCTGAACTTTTCACATAAGGTTATCTTCAAGAGACATTTCAGGATGAAGTTCATTTCTATCAATAGCCTTTGCGGATTAATGGTCATTATCTGTACCTCAGATGATAGTTTCGACTAGCCATTCCTAGATTTAAAAATCTAAACTTGTGGCTATATAACTTATTTTAGAACTTAATTAAAGCTAATTTTGCGTGTTAACATTAGACAAGTGTTGTAGACTTGCTTGTTTATAGATTACATAAAGATACAATTTATTGATACAAATGTTTAGCTTCATTGTCATGAATAAAAACAATTAGTAAATATGGTTAATTTCACACAGTACAAGAAGGGAATGCAAGAAACTGATGTAAAACTCCACTCAAAGGAATTACTGTACATCAATAAACTTTTATAATAACGTTCAGTTCTAAGTCATTTATAAGTGATTAGTTAATTATCAACTAATCATTTACAAAACATTAATAAGTGATAAATAAATGATTTGCTAACAATGTGTATGTTTTGTATGTATACAAGACATTTACAACCCTTTCTGTATCCCTAATCTGAAGTGTAAAATACAAACCTTCCAGTAACAGGTTGTGTGTGTAAATAATGATGTACACACACACAACCTGTAACCAAAAGGTTTGTAAAACATTTGCAACTGATGAGTATTTTACACTTCAGATTAGGGGATGCAGAAAGGGTTGTAAATGCCTTGTACACATACAAAACACACACAAATTGTTAGGATTTGTGTATGATTAAAACATCTTCATGAAGGCAATTGTACAATGTTGAGATTTAAAGTGTAATAATTTGTAAAGTGATTAATAATATATGAACTAGAAACGTATTAACCATTTACTAAGGATCTGTTTGATTATTTCATGATATGCTATTTTTTAAGATAAATTACGACAGATTCGTAAATCATTAGTAATAATTTAATAATTAATCATTTTTTTGTGGAAAGATACTACAAAGGTGTCATTTTGCTTTATATTGACACACTGTTCTTGTCTGCATTGCTTGGTTCATATAACTTATCGATGACTTGAATCTTTGCAGATATCTGTATTGAGTCTGTGTTCTGAGCTCTACATATGCAACAAAGTCAAATCAAGTGTCAGATCTTTTGTCTCCATAGACTCTCTCCTTCCCTCGGGTCAGTGGCACTGTGGCCTTGATGAAACCGATGCAGGGGGTCTAAACAGAAAGCAGTGATCGCAGTGACAGACAGCTCTTCTTTATAAAGACCTGTCCACACGCATGATGAACCCTACGGCTCTGAAATGCTCTCTGGTTGACCACCAGCCTCTGAGAAAGCCTCAGAACACAGACAGGATGTCACAGTGCTCTGAATCACACTGAATGAGAATGATGGCTCAAAAACGAAAGGAGTGACTGGATGGACAGAGGACAGAGAATGGACAGGAGGCATCTGCACTTTCAGATTAGTGGATATTATAAACACACATTATTCAAATGTTTGATGAAATTCAAAAGATTTTTCTTATGTTTGTGAAAGCAGTCTCTTATGCTCACTAAGGTTGCATTTATTTGATAAAAAATGCTGTAAAAACAGTAATACTGTGAAATATTATTGCAATTTAAAATAGTGGTTTTCCATTTTAAAATGTATTTTATTTGTGATGGCAAAGCTGAATTTCCAGCAGCTTAATATCTTTGGGGAATACATCTTCATAATCCGGTTCAAAAGAACAGCATTAGTTAGAAATAGAAATCCTAACAACATTAAAATTGTTACGGTTACTTTTAATCATTTTGATCTGTTCTTGCTTAATAAAAGTATTTCAATCAATCAATCTCTTACAGAACCCAAACTTTTAAACTGTAACCCATCCATCCATATACATCAGATTTTTTTTTAGAAATCTTTTGGACATTCTTTCCAACCCCAAAGCCACAGAGACAATATAACACCACACGAGCACCAGTCGGCATGATTTATGGAGACTATGGCAGATGTCTGTACAGTATGTCCATAAAGTGAATGGGCTGATTGACAGGGCTTGAATCTGAGGATTGGGTGATATATAAACAAACACCAAAAACCAAACAGACACAGTATCTTTCAGAGGATTAAAAAAAACACAAAAAGCACTTTATATTTACAGACATTCATGATCTTGCTTATATAGACATGAATGTATTGTGTGAATGAGATGTTTTATAGGAACTTTTAAAGAACAATCAAAAACCAAATAGTATTAGTGGACCCTTTTTTAACAACTCAATTTATTTATTTTTTTATATTGGAATGCACAAAAGAACACTGCACTCTACCACAGATACACACGACAGACAGACAGACAGACGCTTGTACCGATCTTGGGAGATGGATGTGTCAGCAGTCTGATTATGAAACGATTCAGATCTGGAACACATCGCTTCAAGCCAACATGGTGAACTGCAACGATTCATAAAGATGAACACACACACACACACTTACAAAGTTGAGAGCAGTGGCAGACAGAATGGGCACAGACACCTAACTCTGTATTTCATCTTAGTTTCTGTACTTCAGGATGCAAAATACATCATTATTATGTTGCATTCCCGGTGAAGGCTGATCCATCAGAATGTAAATTGGTGAGGGTGGCTGTACACATGCCCTGGGTTTATAGAGAAATGGAGCACGGCGTGAGAGCGAAAACAGATGAAGTGTATGTGGTCTCGGTTCATCTTTCAGATCTCCAACAGGGCTACTTATGGGAGCACAAAATAATAAGGATAATATATTCCCCCCCAAAAAACAGCCCATGCTCTCATTATCTCCCATGATTCCAATACACACAAGAAGCCTTCCATGCTTCAGGCCAGGCCTCCATCCTTCACCTCCAAGTTAGAGGAATTAGCAAATCTGCATTTGTGCCAGAAAACGAAACAGAGCAACTGATAATTCAACTTCAACAGTGCCCTGGCATCTAATGAGCTTTCAAAGCCGAGGAGACGGAGAAATGAGCCTGACATCTGCACAAAACAGAACGTCTTGTAAAATTAGCCTGCCTTTATTGACCGGCTCACTACAAATGCATCAGTGCTCAAAACAGAAAACACTACAATGCCAGATCACTTGTTTACCATTGCATCTTGTCTTTTTTTTAAATCCTCCATCTGTGTCAGTGAATTAGTGAGCATACAGAGCAGAAACAGACATGGAAATTTACTCTAACAAATAAAATGCCCATGGCCTGGTCTGCTAGTAAAAGCAGGACCATATCCTAACAAACTTCCCTTCAAATGCACAGATGCAAAGATGAATGGACAGATGCATGCATGCACGCCTGTACACATGCACACACTCTGGAGAGAGGCAGGGATGGGAACATTTCAACCATTCCATTTCAGTGGTACCCAGCAGACGCTCCCCAGTGGCCGTGGTACACTCTGAACACGGCCAGAGACGCTCACAGTTCAGAGTTTGAAAAAAGAAATTGTCTTTCTATTCTCTAAAATACAGACTGACAGGGAAACAGTGAGGATGGTGACAGAGATGGAGAAATAACAAAGGGGCATCATTGCCTTCTCCATCTCTAACCACAATGAAATCAAATGTCAGCTGTCAAAAGAACACTGGAAATAATGCTATATTGTACAGCAGTTTATATTTAGCTTTGTAAATGATGATTTCCAGCATAATTCAGTCAGATTCAAGGAGCAAAATATCATGTGCGTGCTTACTGTGAAGTGAAGGAAAGACAGACAGCAAACAATACAAAAAAGCACTTTAAACAAACGACAGAGTGCTGTTATCTCCTTCTGACAGTAGCTTTACTTTGCAAACCCATCAATTCAGTAAACTGAATAAATGCTATTCTTATGACAAAAAGCAAATAAAACCAGTTCTTGTCTGGATATTGAGTGCAAGTTGCATCAATGTAACACTGAATTATCACACATCTAAGTGTGATAAAGCAAAGCTGTTGGTTTTCCAGGTATTTCTAATTTTATTTGTAACCAAACCCACAGGAGACAGGTCAAAATACTTAATGTTACACCTGAAGTCATGCAACATTTCCAATGGCTGTAATTCATTAGATTTTGAACTTAAAAAAATTCCATTAGAACCTTTCAGTAAACCATTCTTAAAATAACTTTTATTTCTTAATAATTTAAGATAATAATACAAGAAATAAAATAACATTTATGTTTGTGAAATAGGATGTTCAAGGTTCATCATAGAACCATCAATGCCTTCGCTGGGATTTGATTGGCAGACGATCTGACCAATCATGATGCTGAATCTGCCATTTTGTTGTTGGTCTTGAACTAGGTTATAAAATGGTGTGTATTAAAGTCTTTTTGAGGTTGCAACAAGATACCTTCAGATGTTCACTAGTAAAGTAACTAGTAAAGAGGAAGAGATTATCAGTTCACGCACCGCATGAAAAGAGGCGCTACAGCGATCAGTCACAAAACTGTATTATTGTTTGCATTTCTTTAAAAAAAAATACTAAATTTAAAGCTTAGACTTTGTTTCATACCAAAAAGTAACCTGCTCTGTCTTGTCTATCGGCGTGTTGCCACTTTCCTCATTGCTCCACAATGTATTTTTCACTTCGTGAAAAACATGATGTGTGGCATGAGAGGCATGTCAGACGTAGCAACAGTAACTAAGGGGGGCGGGTCTTTGCGAAGGGTCAATTAAGAATCTTTATTTTTAGGAGTATACTGAAAGTGATTATTCTGCAGAGTGATCACAGTCAGTCAGACTATGTTTAATGTTCAACATGTTGGACTAGTGAGATTTCACTGTGGGCTGATTTAACTATCACAATGAGCAAGTTCTGCACAATCAATTATTGATGAAATGTCAAACTCGATGCGACAGCGGCTACGGTTTTCAGAGTCAGGCAGAGTTAATAGGCTAAAATGTTATTCTAGTTACTCTAATGTCGTTTTTATGTATATGAATAATGTGTGAATGGCCCACACTCTGGCAGTATGATCTCTATATAGAATATATTATTTTAATCATATCTTTGAAACAATTTATTCAACTTAAAAAAGGATAGAAAGGGATGTTGGTGGAATGAAATAGCAGGTACATTGTACGGCAGTTTCAGATTTATCATCGTGTTAAAGCATCTGCATTTCATAGATCCGCTGCTTGCTAAAGTATGTTTCTGTTCCACCACAAGTTATGCAAATTTACAGACTGGTTCTTTATTGACTGTTCATCTGACTGCAGTCTTGTCTCTTGTCTACACGAGTCTATCGAAATCATCTGACTGACTGTGTTGAGTTTAGTTAGGACAAAACAATTCAAAAATTTCAGACAGGGACAGCATTTAGTGCTTTAGGGACTGGTTGGGACACAGCGCGAGTCTGCATCAAGACTCAAGAGAAGGCATAATTCATAACTCATTATGGAAATAAAAGAGACTTTTTTTGAGAAAGTGGTTATTATTTAGTATGATATTCTGTTACATACTCGGGAACAGTGTGCATAACCATTTTCACTTTTTTTGTCACATAAAAATAAACTTAAAAGATGTTACAAATATAAATTGCTTATAAGACAATAAACACAATATCAAGAAAAAAAGGCAGGGCTATGGAGTCATACATTACCTAAAAAATAAAACAATGTCCTGAGACAGTTGCAGTTGTTCTCACCCATTTGACTTTGATCTTGTTCCAGGCGCCAATTATAATTTGGGGGAATAAGAGAGAACTGGAGGAGACTTCGGAGAGAATGGAGATTGAATCACTTGTCAAGAACGGTTACCGTACATGCAAGCAGTCTATTTAGGCAATGATATGCAAAGAATACACAAATTAAAAGATTGATCCAGGTCTATATTTAACAGGTTAAAGTGCACCATCATACAATCTGAACCGAGAATATTGAACAAATGTGAATAAATGAGACAGCAGAGAACCCAAATTGGCACTAGTTTGTTCTTGCCTGCTTCTGGTCTCTGCCTAGTATCCAATTAAAATATTGGATCTGACTTAAAATGTTACACAGTCAGTCAACCTGCAGACTCTAACCTGCATTAGGATATACTCCCTATCAAATACACAACACATATATATTAGCCTATAGTAATACACAAGTTTAACACCAATATCACAGATGGAGAGGAAGATCACTGGTATAAAACAATGTTTTCTTAGGAAAGAGGGGAAACAAATCTAGAAATTACACAACTTTGAAGAAAATTTCATAAACAATTGTTATTAGCGTTGTAAAAATGATGACATCCTTAAGCCCTACATCTCTTTAGAGTCTGAATGGTTGCTAGTAGCGATTCATCACTTTACTTTCATATTGAAAATCCTATCTGATTTAAACGAAAATCCCGTTTTTCATTGATGTTCATAATCATTGTATGAAATCTGAGTATAGTAACTTTTTACCTCATGAAAGTTTGGCACATTTATCAAAACCTGGCCCTATAAATAAAAATAAACTATATTTTTACCCCAAAAAAGATTACAAATGATCTTGTGCCAGTGCCTCTGCCAGTCACACAATATATGTAACTGGAGTCTGACTGGAAAATAACAATGCATGTCAGAGGTGTCTGCACTGACAGTGTGTGGATGCTGTAATTACCATTAACATGAGTTTAAAATAACCAATAGTGAGAGCCATGAGAGCCGAGCGCAGCGTCTGTTGTGTGGTGTTGGAAATCATTCAAAGGGCAGTTTTAATTAGAAAAGCAAATCAATGGATTGCGATTCTCTGCATCTCGACCTTTCCTCTCTCTCCTGAGAGAGTGTATGACAAACACAGTGCGAGGAGAAAGCCTGACTAACAGTGGTTTGTTTAACAGTTCTGTTATGTACTCTATACACTTGCATTGGGTGCTCAAGCTTAACAGTTTCCAGCAAGATTTCAGCATGGCATGTACCAGTATGTGAGTCAGTATGACTCCAGTCACCCATAAGAGACTGTTTTACATACTGTTGCCAGCGGTGCTATGGACATGGGGGGGGCATTATGGAAAATGACTACACTCATGCCACAAGCAAGAGTGAGGGGAGGTGGCGGAAAGATTTCTCTAATGGTTTTCACATGAAGACAGCCACCATGTTGTGAACATCGCTTCACTGTCACCGTCTACGGCTGAACATCCTCATATCCAAAAGGACTCCTCACTAGAATCGGGTTAATGCTCACATATAAAAGGCTTCGGGCAAAATCTGGCAAACTGAGAATAAATACATATTTAGCAAATTGTGAAAGATAAGCTTTGAAACAAAATCTGATAAATACACTTTTTTGTAATGTTTTGGACAGTTTTCAGTGCTGAGATGGAGAGGTAAATGCGGCAGGTCAGTAAGAGAGAGCACTTAAAGATGACCAGCGGATCTGGAAAAAACACTAAGCTACAGTTCACTAAAATACTCTTCTACGAGAGGGCTAAAAGCTAAAAGCACAGTGGCTTACAAAGAAATCACGAAGAAAACTGGTGGCATGTTTGAAAACTGAAATGAATGGCATCTCTTTGATTCGCAGGTGCTTCGCATATCTGCAGATTCACTTAATAAAACCTTTGACTCTGCAAGAGAAACGTCTACGAATCTTTGAAGTGTTTACCGTAGATAAAGAGCAATATCTTTCAACAACCTTAGGTACCTTGTGGCACTGGCAGCTCTTACACAGCACAAGTGTGTACACACGGTAGCACTGAAGCTAATATCAGCAGCTTTTTCATGTCGCTACATATATAGGATCTGTAATATATAAAGAGACGCAGTGATCAGAGATTAAATGACTGATGGTGAGAATTACAGACTGGAAATATATATTTTTTCTGTCAAAATAAGTAAAGAGGGCAGACAGAATCATTCAAGTCAAGGTTTTGTTCAATCAACACGGCAAATAAAGTCCCTTTGCTGATATGCATACATATTCACGTAGTCCTTTATGGTGTTTTTGGCCTTTTGTCAACAAGAGTGTGTTTGTGCATCAAAAAATCCAATAGCGAGAGATCAAACCGCAGCCAATCATTGATTGTTTGCAGATAGCGAGGTGGACGTGAGCCAGATCAGGGGAGTTAGCTTGGTGAGATATAAACAGAACCGACGAAATCATGAAAATAACAAACAAACAAACACAGCTAAATTGGATAGGCCCAATGCACAATGAGCATGTCATATATAAGGCTTCGGAGAGAAGTGAGGGTCAAATGATCCTGTGATGAAGCGTCTGGAGCAGTGATGCACATCTTGATATTTGTTCGGCAATCTGTATGCATGTGGATGTATGCGAATGTAGAAGGGCTCTTTCTCCATTCCTCTTCAGCCCTCCTCAGTGTTGTCCCCACTCTTGGGTCTTTGGCACTTGGCAAACGTCCTTAGCCTGCAAGCGATCATCGGACCATAGGGTTTGCATTGTGGCGCGAACGGGATCTTTCCAAACCAGTGCGACGGTTGTCTGTTCAAAAAGAGAACAAGGAAGAACAGAAGAGTTAGATGTGTTCACAACCGCAGCAGACAAATATGAGACGGGGACAAACAGGAGTGCAGTAAATAGTTAGAAAGAAGACAGGAAACAACATCAGACACAACAAAGGCAACTGATTAAAAAGAGAGCAACAAAAGATGGTCTGGAGTCAGCTGATTCTAGTCTGGTGTCATAGTAACACCATTGAGCTCCTGCTCCAGTCTCGTAGTCGAGAGATCCTCCACCTATAACAACAGTCTGGAGAAGAGACACTTAATGGGACGCACCCACACACAAGTACAAAACAGTGCGTACACAGCTGCACATACTTATATAAACACCCATGAGAGGTTTCGTGTAGCATTTAAATAGATAGTTCACCCAAAAATTGAAAATCTGTCATGTTGTTCCAATTCAGTGGTGTCCAGTGTTGTTCAGACTTCAAGTTTCTTTGCAATTACTTTTGTGTTCCACAGAAGAAAGAGCGTTTGGAACAATGAAGGAAAGTAAATTATGACAATATAATTTTTGGGTGAACTATCCCTGTTTAAACTATTAGATTCTATGTCTTTTTTTTTTTTTTTTAAACTAGGCCAGTAGGAATATAAAGGAGAAAAGTACTAAATATGCAAGCTGAACTTGGTAACTAAGGGCCAGCCCATTATGGGATCACACAAAAGGCCCTTTCCACTCCAAACATGGTGTAGTGAGGGGCTGGGTGGGGGCCATGTGGCAGGTGGAGCGGACAACCTTCCTCTTTCCCCTGCAGATTCGAGAGCCAACTCCATGCTTAAGCCGCCACATCTTTCCTACCTTCCCTGGCAGGTCTACCCGTGCAACTGCCATTACTCAGTGCCAGGTGCCCATACCACCATGGGCTGGGCATAGTTTAATGGAACAGGCCCCATTCATCATGTCAGGTAATGAGTTAGGAGAAAGTGGGCACCACAGTAAAGGTGGATTCATACTTCAAACGAAATAGAGGCCCAGCTCGTTTGCCAAGGTCAGTCGTAGGGGCCAATGAGAAAACAAGCTAGAAATCATTTTGAAAAGGCTATTTTATGGCATTGTCTGTGCAAAGACATTTTTTTAACAAGAAAAAGGTGAAGTAAAACAGCCACAGTGGCCAAGTTTTTGTATTATTATTACCACCGTTACAGTCCAGTCGAAAGCTCAGTGTTGGTTGATTAAAAAGAGCAAGTGCTCTGTGCTAACAAATCCTATTTTTGAGTTCGCCTAGAGCCTTTTAATTCAAGCTTCAGTAGACGTATAAATCTGTCCTAACAAGGATACTCACCACAGGGAAGGGACAATGCTAATAACAAGAGGGTAATACAAAGAGATGGAAGAGATGTGGTTAGGTAGAGATAGGAATGGATAAATTAAAAACAGAGTACAAATGGAGAGAGGAAATCTGCAGTACTCTGCAGGACAACTTCCTATGGCATTGGTAAAAGTTGAGGATGCTGAACTTTGAACTCTGCATGGAAAACACAATATCAGTTGAAATGATGGCTGAGTCTTTCATCCACTTCCACTTCAAAAAGCCAAGCGCCTGAAGGACTCCAGTCCCTTTCTCTCTGAACTGAATGGGCACTGCACATTGACAGCAGTGATACAAACAAAGACATTTCTTTCAGATTTTATTTTCAATTTCTACAAAGGGGTCTTTTTAGCAGGACTCAACAATAAGCTTGGTGGCATACTGATAAATGTACAGCACAGGTTGATTGCAAAGTAAGCTACTTTGAATAAAAGTGTCTGCCACTATCTATATATGCCACCAATATAATTACTATACTACTACTGCTACTACTACTAATAAAATATTAACAGAACAAGTAAAAATCCAAACTTATAGACTGTCTACAGAACAAAAATCTGGTAAAACTTTAGTATAAGGACCAACTTTTACTATTAACTAGTTGTTTATTAGCATGCATATTACTAGCATATTGATTATTTATCAGTACCTATAAAGTAAATATTCTACATTACCATATTTTACATCCCTAATCCTATCCAATACCTAAATTTAACAACTACGTTACTAAACAGAAATTAAGAGATTACGGAGGCAAAATGGAGGTCTATGCTTCAGCCAAATGGGCAGAAAAGACAAACCAACTACCAAAATAGACCTTCCTCCTCCTCTTAATTTGGGTTGAAAAGCTCTCTAAGTTTCTGATCTCAGGCACTTCAGTCTAAAATACGCAATCTACAGGAACAATCACACCAACCAGCAGCGATTTCCATTGGGGGACACATAATGAAGCTATTCTCTAAAGGGTGAGCATTCACTTCCACGATAAAAATACACCACTAGACAATTTCAGGAGAACTGTGCCACTGATCACAAATCTGTCAAGTGCTTTTGGGTTTGATGGCTTTTTTACCTGCTTTTCCCGGAGGCAACGTCTTTAGGTTGGATGCACAAAGAAAAGCATGGGAGTGAAAGAGATAGATGAAAAAATAAGAACATTTGGTTTCACGCTAGAGAAATGTCTGTATTCCAGGACTTAATTAAATGATGCTATTGTTTCTCAGTGTATAGTGAGTGTTGATGGAGGAGGGGGAGTGAAACGTGATTCAAAAACGTCATAATACGTTGCAGAGGGGGATCATGGGATTAGCACAGATTGACAACACATTACTAAATAGCACACAAACACTCACAAAGGATTGAGGAGTCGGCGTAGGCTTGTATGCCTATCCGACACTTTCACTGTGTGATTGAGTAAAAGGCCCCAGATGGCCCCTGTGCATTTTTCTAAAAAGATTAAACAACATAATGGATTTGCAATACTGTCATCTGCCTGTAATTACATGAAGTTACATCATCATGAGAGTCCTTTGGCACAAGGTTTGCTCCATGAATAACAAATAAGCTTCAATCAACAGTCGAGTAGTAACTATGTGAATAAACACAGGTAATTATGACAGTGAATAATTTACATGTTTGATGCAATTCAAATATTCGATATGTATGCAATAAATATTAAATGCGCAGAGGCAAATATTTTCAAATAAACACTTTTTGGTTATGCATCTGTTTTTTCGGGTAGACCTTTGTGACAAGAAAAACACACCGCACACACGCACCGTAATGTGCAAACTTGTATCACTTCATATTTTTCCAGTGACAAAATGTAATAAAGGTGATTAAATCTGTGAGGGCCATATGTCAACACACAATGTTTACCGCTTGCGGGCCATAGAGGGAGAGAGAGAGAGAGAGAGAGAGAGAGAGAGAGAGAGAGAACAAGCATACAGTACAGCCGTAGCAGCTATCTACTCTTCTCATCTTCAGCATGCCTTTGCCAGCACCAGAAACAGGAAATATAAAGAGGATGTAATGGCGGGGGAGGATTTCTTTCTTTCTTTTTATTTTTATTTATTTGTAAGTTATGGGGCTAGAAGAGTAAAACCTACAGTTGCATAAACCAAAGTTTCCTACAAAGCTGAGAGTAATTGTTTTGAGGCAGCAGCGGAGTAAGTTGGGAAGGTTACTTTAGCAGCAGAAATAGAGAATGGAAGATCAAAGATGTGCCTGACCCTGAGACAGCCGAAAAGGGTGCTTTTGGAACCTGGATCTGTTTTGGCAAAAAAGCTAAAATATTAGTGGGCATATGTTTTACAGCAGAAAGTATTTTTGCTTGTTGGTTTATTTTGCTCGAGGAAGAAAATATATGTAATGTAGAACATATGGAAGCAGAATTAGTTTCAAATCATCTGGTTGAAACTTTGTATACAAACCTAAATAACCAGCCAAATTGATATATATATATATACACACACTCACCGGCCACCTTATTAGGTACACCTGTTCAATTGCTTGGTAACACAAATTGCTAATCAGCCAATCACATGGCAGCAACTCAATTTATTTAGGCATCTAGATGTGCTGAAGACGACTTGCTGAAGTTCAAACCGAGCATCAGAATGGGGAAGAAAGGGGATTTAAGTGACTTTGAACGTGGAATAGTTGTTGGTGCCAGACGGGCTGGTCTGAGTATTTCAAAAACTGCTGATCTACAGGGATTTTCACACACAACCATCTTTAGGGTTTACAGAGAGCCAACAAATCTGCAGCAATTGCATGATGCTATCATGTTAATATGGACCAAAATCTCCAACACCTTGTTGAATCTATGCCACGAAGAATTAAGGCACTTCTGAAGGCAAAATGGGGGTCCAACCCGGTACTAGCAAGGCATACCTTATTATGTGGCCAGTGAGTGTATGTATATATGTTTTGTGACTCAATATTACACGAAGCTGGTATGTACTGCTTTTGTATTATGGATGTTTTGATGTTACTGCTTACACAAATTTAGCAAATACATTTCTTATAAGCTTTCCATCAAAAAAAACGATCGATATATAGTTTGCCAAGATTAATTTTGTCCCATTTCATTTAATCTATTTGTAAACAATGACATGTGCAAACAAAGAGCGTTCAGTGTGATGGCGTCCTCATGCAGCTGTCCCGATTCAGTATCTACGGTCAGATGAGATGTTGACAGGTTTAATGTCAGTGTCATTATTCTATCGTTATTTTCGTAACTTGTTATTAAATAAAAAGTCTCTCACTTCAGAAAAAACAAACTACACTGTCCTGTCAGATATTATACTGTGCTGGTAGCGCGCACTCTTCTATAGCACGCGTGAACGCGGCACCACGATTTACCTTTCGGCAAATCGGATCACTCTTCCGTTCTGCTCCTGCCTGCTTATAGGCAGAAACTGAAACGTGAAGCACCCGCTCTCAGGACAGTTCATTGTTGGTCAGACCAATCGGATGCTATACTACAGGACTGTTTTGATCACGTGGACTGGGACATGTTCCGGGCAGCGTCTGATGACGACATAGAGGCGTATTCAGATACGGTCACGTGTTTCATCAGGAAGTGTATAGACGATGTAGTTCCGACCAAAACAATCCGGATCTACCCCAACCAAAAACCGTGGATTAACAGCGATGTTCGATCAGCCTTGTCAGCGCGGACATCTGCCTTTAAATCCGGAAACACTGACGATCGGAAACAAGCCAGTTTACGATCTCAGGAGATCCATCAAAGCAGCCAAAGCGAACATATAAAACAAAGTTGAAGAACACTTCAACAACAATAACCAAGAAGCATGTGGCAGGGCATCAACAACATCACAGGCTTTAAAGGAATAAACCGGCTACTGTGAACATCGCCGCCTCTACCGGACGAGCTCAACACCTTTTATGCTCGGTTCGAGGCTGATAACACCGCACACACAGAGAGCGCCACACGGCTGCTGCAGAAGAGGTCAGTCCACTCACCCTTTCTGTCGCGGATGTAACTCGATCCTTTAAGCGGGTGAACATCAAATGGCCGTGGGCCCAGATGGCATACCAGGCCGTGTGCTCAAAGCGCGCTTTCCAGCTAGCCGGGTTTTTACAGATATTTTCAATCTGTCCCTCTCTCTGTCTGTGGTTCCCTCATGCTTCAAAAATCCATCATTGTGCCCATACCAAAGAAAAATAAAATCACATGCTTGAATGACTGGAGGCCCGTTGCTCTGACCCCCATCTTCAGCAAGTGTTTTGAGAAGCTTGTCAGAGACTACATCTGCTCTGTGCTGCCTGCTTCACTGGACCCACTACAATTTGCATACCGCAGTAACCGTTCCACAGACGATGCTATTGCCTTCACCTGCACACTGCTCTCTCCCACCTGGAAAATAAGAACACCTATGTGAGGATGCTGTTCGTGGATTATAGTTCAGCATTTAACACTATAGTGCCTGCCACACTGGTTGCGAAGCTCCAGACTCTAGGACTGAACAGATCTCTGTGCAGCTGGATCCTGGACTTCCTGACAGGCAGAAGTCAGGTGGTCAGAATGGGCAACAACACATCATCTCCCCTGATCCTCAACACTGGTGCACCGCAGGGCTCGTCCTCAGCCCACTCCTGTACTCCTGTACACACGACTGTACAGCTACACACAGCTCCAATGTCATCGTCAAATTTGCTGATGACAAACGGTGATAGGCCTGATCACCGACAGCGATGAAGACGGCCTACAGAGAGGAGGTGAGTACCCTGACTAAATGGTGTCAGGAGAACCACCTCTCACTCAACATCGACAAGACCAAGGAGCTGGTGGTGGATTACAGGAGACAGAGCAGAGAACACACACCCATCACCATCGACAAGACACCTGTGGAACGGGTGACCAGCTTTAAGTTCCTCGGCGTTCACATCACTGAGGATCTCACATGGTCTGCTCACACAGATGCAGTGCTGAAGAAGGCACATCAGCGTCTCTTCTTCCTGAGACGGCTGAGGAAGTTTGGAACGAGCCCCAGAATCCTCAGGTCCTTCTACACCTGCACTGTGGAGAGCATCCTGACCCGGCTGTATCACCGCCTGGTATGGAAACAGCACCGCTGGCAACCGCAGGGTTCTCTGCAAAGGGTCGTGAACTGCCCGCCACATTGTTGGAGGTGAGCTTCCCTCCCTCAGGATATCTACACCAGGCGGTGTACAAGGAAAGCCCGGAGGATTATCAAAGACTCCAGCCACCGTCCCACAGACTGCTCTCTCTGCTGCCCTCAGGGCGACGCGTTTCCGCAGCATCCGATCCTCGCACTAGCCGACTGAGGACAGCTTTTCCCTCAGGCTATCAGGCTAATGAACAGTCACAAATAACTCACCTACATCACACTCCCACTCACACAACATGCCATGCACTGCACTTTAACACCGTTCAACTGGACTACACGCACACACTGCACTAACACAACCTATCTGCTATCACTGGACACCATACGATGCACATCCACGACACTGCATATGAATAATCTGTTGCACCTTTGCACATCTATCTGCTGCTCAACCAATCTGCTGTTAATTTATAATCTGTTGCACCTCACATTATTACTATGTATAGACCACATTATGTATAGATACTGTACATAATGTAGATGTGCCCATACGGTGTATAATGTGTCGTTGATAATTGAGTATGTCTCTATAGTACACTAAGCGTACTGAGTATATGTATGTGTATTTTGCACATTGTCTTCTGTACAGTCTGTAAATATGTACTGTCCATATGTAAATTGCTGTTGTTTTTTGCACTGTCTGTCCATATGTAAATTGCTGTTTTTTTTTTTTGCACTGTCTGTCCATATGTAAATTGTTGTTTTTTTTTTTTGCACTGTCTGGAGCACTGTAAATGCTCCAGTGCAGTTTCACACTGTCTGTCCATATGTAAATTGTTTGTTGTTTTTGCACTGTCTGTCCATAGGTAAATTGTTTGTTGTTTTTTGCACTGTCTGTCCATAGGTAAATTGTTTGTTGTTTTTTGCACTGTCTGTCCATAGGTAAATTGTTTGTTGTTTTTTTGCACTGTCTGTCCATAGGTAAATTGTTTGTTGTTTTTTGCACTGTCTGTCCATAGGTAAATTGTTTGTTGTTTTTTTGCACTGTCTGTCCATATGTAAATTGTCTGTTGTTTTTCTGCACTGTCTGGAGCACGCTCATAAGAATTTCACTCACCAAGGCACTTGTGCTGTGGTGATGTGACAATAAAAGTGATTTGATTTGATTTGATTTGACGCTGTATATCACTTCACTAAAGCGCAGAAACTACGAGCATGCAACAGTGCAGAACAATTAAAGTACAGTACCATCAAATCCCATAACTGTACTGCATGTGTTAGCTAGGAAGGATTTGCATGAAGGTATGATATTCATTCTATTCAGGAGCAGTGTCCACGTTTCATTAACAGTTCAAGATAGTATTGTATATTCACCATGGTAACTTGTTTCCATAACCCAAAAATACCATGTTATTTTTCCTTTGTGTCATTTTGTATTTGTTTAAATGACTGTGGTGGCTCAAACCAACTTAATTGTATGAACAAAAACTAGTTTGGGACTGCTATTCAATAGCCTTATAGGCTGTTTATTCAGTATTAATCATATTCTTAACAGTCTTAACTTAATTTTTGTGAAAAAATTGCTTTGTTTTTACTTTATTTTAACAAATTATATATATATATATATATATATATATATATATACACAATATGGTAAGTGGGTCATGGCTTATATATTTTATTTAACCAGGTCCAGTATTTAAAAGAATGGCTTTCGAGTTAAGTTTGATGTTAAAGAAAGCTTTCACAGACTCTTCATTTTATTTAATTTTGTTAATGGAACTAGTTTGATGGCACTTTATTTCAAAAAGTATTTTCTATTGGAATTTTTGTGGCTGTTTGTTTATGTTTACTGAAAACTGAAATAAAACAGGAAAAAATACTGGTAAGATGTGTTTTTTTATTGTTACAGTCTGTATATTAAGTGTATAATTTAAATGTTTGCCATGGTCTAGAGTAAAAAAAAAAAAAAAAAAAAATCGCAACAGCAATATCGCAATACTTGTAGAATCGGAATTCTTAAAAACAATTTGCAATAGATATCGTATAGGCACCCAAGTATCGTGATAGTATTGAATCGGGAGGTAGATGTATCGTCCCATCCCTAATATATATACACTCACTGGCCACTTTATTAGGTACATCTAGATTGGATGGATGGATAGATAGATATAGATCCAGGTTTTTTCTTGGAGATGTTGCCACAGTTCTTCTGGATTTAGTCTGTCTCTTCATGTCATTCCAGACGGACTGGATGATGATGAGATCAGATCTCTGTGTGGAGCACTGGCTGATGTCAGACTCCTTGAGAAAACAAAAATCTCACTGGATTATTGTTTGGAAATGTAAACAGATATTTACTACTGACACACTACAGCAAAATATAGAAATAACTTGAAACCATTTTTAGCTGGTGAAAATACTAGTGTTCTAATAATTTTGGCCACCACTGTACTGTGTATATATAATGCATACATGACACATAACAGGGTTTAATTTGAGGTTGTTTGTCACACCAAGCAATGTTCTATTAGTGTGTTTTAAAAAGCAGCTGTATCTTAATCAAATGTGGCATGAGTCATTTCAATAAGAAAAAAATATGTTGTTCAGTGCTAGAAAAAAAGACTAATTATTTGACACTAAATAATGCTGTGAAAATCCTGCTGTGTGCTTAAGGGGAATAAGATCACTTTAACGTCTGATCTAAACATCTTGCTCGGTAAGCCTTTGAAAAGCTACAAATGTCCAACCACTAAGTACCATTAAATAAACACACTAGAAGCTTAAAATTATTTGTTTACTCAAAAACAACTAACAAAGACCAAACCCTTATGACATTCTTCCTTCTGAAAAAAGTATCTAGATTAATAATAATAATAAAAGTAAATGAGGACTGGAGCAAAAAAGGCCATAAATATTGTTTTTACGATTTGTGCACTATATTTCTTCTATATGACTATACAGTAGCTTTGTGTAAGGAAAACACTGTACATTTAAGTCAGTGCTCATTGAAAAAATGTTCTTGAGATAAGTAGTGATGCCTGATTAGCAAATCAATCACTTTTTGAGTCTTATCTTTAGTCACAAAGACTGGTCCAGTTTTCCAATTAGACTGATTCTGTCTTACACTAGATGTGAACATTATTAGTCAATACTGACACAATTCACACACAGGTACTCACACAAAACTATTGTAGGATTTCATATGTGGAACAGTACAGAAGTCATTTGAACCACTTTCATGACACCTTTAATGGCACTTTTGCATCATTTTAGAGCTTGAATGCTCCAGTCCCCGTTCATTACAACTATATGAAACAACCGACTACATTATTTAAAATTTCTCCTTTTGTGAAAAGAAAGTCATACAGATTTGGAATGACATGAGGGAGTAAATGCTGTCAGAATTTTTATTTTGGGATGAACTAATCCTTTAAGTACTGGCTGATATCCTGGTTCGTTTTCCACATTGAGATGTGAGCTCTTAAGTGCATTCTCTGCCCTAACTAAAGCAAGAGAGACACCATAAACAAAAGTGAGACAAGACTCTGAAATTCTGCTTTAAGTAACCACGCTCTGCTGAAATTACGGATGTTTAGACCAAGTGCGGGGCATTTGTCAAACTCAGCCACCGCGGATCCACTAGCAGAGCTTGCAAACATGAGCTTTCCCTCATCAAACTAAGATGGATGAGAGCTCAGATAAGCTGGAGGTCTGGTCTGCATTCTCCCTAAATCTCTCTCAGAGCCTTTTCTAAACAAAGATGGGAGACGTGTAACGTCTAATCTGACAGATTATTAAGACTCAGACTAATGAAAATAATGAAGTAAAGCAGCAATTAAAATATGCCAAAATCAGTCAGTGCAGATCTGAGTTTTTCCCCTTTCATCTAATACGCCTTTCAATCAAAGCCAGGCTCCATTTAGACGCTAGCTACCTTGGATATGTGACCCAGATATTCGATATCAGCACTGCCTTTCACTTTCCACAGTTTCTACCTTAAAGAGTGCATTAAAGTTTCAAGCTCTCGATAAAGAGTGAGGTCCACAGCCTTAGTTAAAAGGCAACATCTTAGCAGATTTCTGTGAAAGCTTGCTAGCCTGTTGCCCCCCAGCACTCTGCATTGTCCTGCTCGGCTGCACTCTCTCGGCTGGTCAGAGCTGAAAGGAGAGCCAGGCCTTAGAGTAATGTTTCTTGACAGCTCGGCACACAATACGGCACTGGAGAGCTGGAAATCACTACACATGCCGATAAACAAATGCTTATTTTTAGAGGAGAGAGAGCAGTGCACTAGTTTATCTCTGCAGCAGGAAGGCCCTGACAGATCTGTTACCGGGACAAACAAGGGAAAGGATGAGAAACTACGGCTGGCGCCCAGTGCCGGCAGGCCCAGTATCTTTCCCTTTTACAGGCACAGCAGTAGGACCATGTTTGAGGGGATATCAAACGGCTGACGGTCACACTTGCCAAGATTTCTCATTGGGATCCTCAAGACTTGTCCGACAGTCTCTGAGTGGTGGACCAGCTTGGTTTTCAAAAGAGATGGCAGAATGTAAGATCTAAAACAAAAAGTGACTTAAAAGAAGGGAGAAGGGAAGCAAAGGCACACACATGCATCAAACCATCAGATTAAAAAACACACACACACACACACACACACACACACACACACACACACACACACACACACACACACACACACGTGATTGAGGGAATGCAATAAACTAACAATAAGACCAGCTTCATAATTATACAAACAAAGAATGGAAATGTGCATCTAACTCATGGAATTATTAAACAATTCCAAAAATGATATTGATTATTGAATTAAACTAGAAAACAGTTTAATTGAAGAGAAGAAAAAAAAACTTAGATAGATAGACAGACCATTTTAACCTCAAAAGTGGAAGTGCATGTAAAAGCATTCATAAATTGAGATGCAAAAACTGTCGTTCTTGGTGCCTTGTGTTACCATCATGGCTGAAACACGGGGGGGCAGATGGGGCCTCTGGCGGGAACACTGCCCCCCAAGTTCAACTCAGGAAAGGTGAGTGGCTAATCCATTAGGATCATGTGCGCTAGCCCCCAAAGCACCATACTGATCCTTCAAAACTGATAGTGACCCAGCAGAGATCTGGCTTGCCAGTGGAATGAGCATTTGGATGAGCTCTATTAAAGGCCAGGCAGGGCTGGGTTTCATGAGCAACGACCCGTGTGTCCACATACAACATTATAAGCACAAAAGAACATTTTGTTTATCCATAACATGCGAGTATGCATCAGCTGTGATTATGCATGTACTCAGAGGTGGGCGCATGAATCAGAAGTTAAGACAAGCTTAACCAGACCAATGCTATACCCCAGCTAAAAAAACACTTCAGAGTAAGAGAGAAGCTTTGATTGACAGTAAGTTAAGTAGACAGAAAAGATAGTTAGACAAATGGATACCACGATATTGTTTGACAGACAGATGGAAGCGTAAATGGATGGTTTGGCAGCATGATAAGGTAAATAGACTGATGGATAACTAAACAAATAGAGGAAGAAAATGGCTGGTGTGGTTGAAAACTATCATGGGTAAACCAGATAGAAAGATAAACACAGATGGATAGTGTTGATATGACATAGATCGATATATTCTTCAATCCTATTTCTTCTTTCAAATGTGATTGTATTTTGGATGAATCAAGAACGTGTGAGTGAGAAAAAACATATTGACCAGAACAGACACGAGTGAACAGACATGCCTCTGTCTTCTTGTCCATTAGATCTGATGTCACGTAAGCACTGAGGGGGGGAAAGATCTATACATTCACATGATAAACATCACACTGTATATATGTTTAGCAATCGCATACATGGATACACAGGCAAACACAAGCTGGAAGCCGTGCAGTAAATCAGTGGGTGAGATTGTCATGGAATGTAAAATGAGGGTGATGGAGTAGTGATGTGTGGTGGGGTGGAAGGATGGGAAAATGGAGGGATGTAAGTGATAAAGCTGCTTTCTGCTAACAAGGTCTCAAGATACCATTTGCACATTTTTAATTACTCTTAAAGGAGTGCTGGAAAACAAGTCATACAGCAAATCAGTGAAAAAAAAATTAAAATCTAAATGAAAATTTACTTTAAAGGGTACTTTATTCAAAAAGGAAATTTCTGTCAACATTGAATCACCCTCAAGTTTTTGCAAACCCATTTGTTTCCTTCCAAGGGAACACAAAAGAAGAAACCTTGAAAATGATCATACTTTACTAAAAGTAATCGATACAACTCTTGCATTATACTCCAAATCTTCTGAAGCCGATTTATAAAAGCAGACAATAAAGTTATATTATATTACATTCTATTCTATAGGTTTGTCAAATTAACTTAAAATGAAACTAATTAATGAAAGTAATTATCTTTGGCATGCATCACAACAAACAAATTACAAATTAAGCTCGGATGAGCTTTATTTGTCACATACACAATTATACAGAGTATAATGAGGAGTGAAATGTGTTCTCTGCATTTAACCCATCCAAGTGTACAAGTGCATTTAACCCATCCAAGTGCAGCTGACTGTGCAGCGCCCGGGGAGCAGTCGTGGACTTCCTGTTGGAGCCGGGATTCGAACCCACAACCTTGGGTTACCTCAGGTTTCAAGTCCAACGCTCTATCCATTAGGCCAACGACTGCCCTATGTATCAATGTATCAATGCATCAATGTATAATGGCTTACTGTATAACATACTGTAATGTATTTATGAACAAATTATATTTTGAGTCTTTTTGATGAATCAGTTCATTCCATTAAATAAAAAAACAAAAAAATAGTTCTTCTTTAGATGACGCAAACTGATCTGGTCCTTGAGTTCAGCTCACTGACTTGATGGTTTTTGATTGGTAACAGGTTACTGGAGGGATAGACTCCAATTTTCCATGATAAAAGTCATAAATCTATGATATTCATGATGCTTTTTATGTTATTTTCGAAACATGAAATCCTCAGTAATCGTGGGGACTAAACACATAGAAAGGAGTAATCAGTACAATTCTTAATGCTAAGTCACATTTTGTTTTCCACAGAAGAAAACATAGACATACAGGTTTGGAACAATGTGAGAGCAAGTATGATAAGATAATCTTAATTTGTAGTAATAATGACAGAATTTGAATTTGTGGTTGAATTATCCAAAGGGGAAACTGACCAAGGTAAGAAAGTGCGCCACCTGAAGCAGCTCAGAAGGTCACACTGTGACTTTTAAAGATGCCAAGGGAATCGTGTCCAACAGACTCTTTTCCTTAATGAAATATACAAAGGGACAAAAATAGACCATTACTGCAGCTGCGGTCTGTTTACTAAACCCATCTTCATGTTGAGATAAAAAGGAAGCATGTGAAAGCAAACACTCAGAATTTGAAATCAAACTCTAACAGGTGACCCATCTATCCAAGTTCGCACACAGTGAAAACAGTTACAGCGAATCCATTAGAGTAACATCTTTCCAAGCTACCAAACAAAAGTCGCCGTCGCTTAATCCTGTGCCTGAGATTGCTGATGCCTCAATTCTATCTGAGAATACACAATGCAGACCTTCACTTAAATAAAACATTCTGCTCGCACTTTATTTATTTATTTAGTCATATTTCTGTGGATCTCTACTCTCACCAATAGAGCATAAATATCGTGGAGGGCCATTTTCACAAAGAACCTCTGACCTATTCGGTGAAGAGTCTGGTCTGAGAAATCTCTTTTAGGAATGGAGTGAGCTTACTTCTTGAAATATTGATTTGAAAGAACTTTCTTGTGTAGAGCAAATTCATCCTCTGATGGGTCATCATCTTCCTCTCCTACCTCTATTGCTATCTCGAACACCCATAATTACTGTTTGACTTCTAATCTGGTCACTTCCTTTCACTTCCTTATTCGACTGTCTTCAGCTTACATTCTCTCATTCTACCTCTCCGTTTCTTGCTGCATTTCTTGCTCCCTCCACCACAGGGCATAAAAGTACAAATTATTTTCTCTCTAACTAGGGGCTTTAAATTGTTCTTGTGCATATGTCTGCTAACCACAGGTTATGGCATATGAAAAGTGACAAATGTGCCACTAAATCAGTTCGATTGCTGCTCAGATGTAGTTGTGAAGGTGATATACAATGCAGCCAGATGTCACATGACTACAGGTCTCATACAATTTTTGCCATGTTATCCGTCAGAACTACAGATGCGCAGGCTGAGCTAATTACGAGGATTGCAACAGCGTCTCTTTCAGAATGCCAACAACGAGGTATTGGTTGACCTGGGGGGGAGGTTGTTTTGCTGTGTGCGTGGAGCGACGACATGTCCCCGCAGACCTGCGGGCGACAATGGATTGCATGTAAATGAAATATTCATCAACGCTGACTTATTTATCGGGAAGAAGATTTCTGCAGGGGGACCCTCAAGAGATCACACTCACATGCCAGCCTGTCGCCACTTTACCCGCAAGCTTTTCAATAAAACAAGCAAACAACACGATTCCAACACCTATAAATAAGTCAGCATTCCTGAATAAAGTGCAGTACACAGGGTTTCTCTAAGGCTCTACATCACTCTTTTATAGACCTGCATTGGGCTGAGCATGCCCAGACAGGATGATAACAACAGGACAACAACTGCGCTAGCATGAATATGGCCATGATGCAATGCAAGACGCAACACAGCCCTGTGCCAAGGCTATTCTGTACTTCTATATGCTTCTGTATATGCACGCAGAAACACAATAAGAGGACCATAAAAGCTGAAAGAATGATAGTCATACCCTCACCCAAAAATTTAAATTCGGTCGTTAATTACTCTCATGTCGTTCCAAACCCGAGAAACCTTTGTTCATCTTCGGAACATAAATTAAGATATTTTTGATGAAATCCAAGAGCTCTCTGACCCTCAATAGAGAGTAATGCATCTGAAATGTTCCCAGACTCACAGAATATTAGTAAGGACATTGGTAAAATAGTCCAAGTGACATCAGGGGTTTAACCATCATTTTACAAAGTTACAAGGACACTTTTGCTCAAAAAAAAAAAAAGTTTATTCAACAATTCTTCTCCTCCCTCATCAGAGAGTATCACAATGCAAACGTTCTGTCATCTGCATATAAACCACATGCACGTACTGACACATGTGCATGTTCAATATAAGCAGCGGAATGTGCATGCGTTGTGATACTCTCTCCACAATGACAGCATGCTGTGGCAGATGGGATGAGGAGAAGAATTGTTGAATAAGTCGTTGTTATTTATTTTCTATAAATATCTTAATTTGTATTCCAAAGATGAACAAAGGTATTACAGGTTTAGGGACGACATGAGGGTGAGTAATTAATAAAATACTTTTCATTTCTGGGTGAACTATCCCTTTAAGTTGTTATTTGCTGCAACCAGATCTTTTGAGATTGGGCCAAATGTTAACTACATCAGATGACAAGGATGTAGGACAGTGAATAACTTTCTGTTCCAATTCAATTTCATAATACTGAAAAGAGTAGCCAGAGTATTCAACAGGGTTTCTGTAGGATTTTTAAGCTCAAATTGAAGACTTAAGAACTTTAAGACCTGCACAAATACAATTAATACCATGACCATGAAACAGTAGGGCAATGTCTATAGTACCATAATAAACTGTAAAAAGCATAATTTACAGTTCAGATACAAGTTTTCACAAAAACAAAGTTTTATAAATTGATCAACTTTACATTTCAGCCTTTAAACCGTTTTTAGGAAAATAGATAAGTATTAATTATTTTATTGATTTAAACGATTATTATCAATAAAATATTATATAAATTAAATAACATGAACCAGGAGTGTGCAATATTGACCAAAAAATAATATCTTGATATTTTCTGGGATTTGATCAATAATGA
Organism: Gymnocypris eckloni scoliostomus; assembly: GCA_027564155.1. Lineage (NCBI taxonomy): Eukaryota > Metazoa > Chordata > Actinopteri > Cypriniformes > Cyprinidae > Gymnocypris > Gymnocypris eckloni. The sequence goes on from CM050426.1 coordinate 21,619,127, forward strand.
TAATTAGATGATATTTTTCTGAGTGTGTTGTTGTGCTGGTATCTTAAAGATTATCATGGACAGCTGACTCCTGAATTTTGTGGTCCACAGCAGCGATATAAATGAATCTTTTACAATAAGTTTTATAGGCATTTTTTTACCTATTTTTTTTCTAAAATTGTGCATCATCTTTTGAGTCAAATTCTTGTATTTGGGTTGTTACCAAGCAAATGAAATCAGTATCATCAAAATCACAGAAGCTGCATCTGAAGAGGGATTTAGATTTACACACTGTTTAATGCAGCTCAGAGGGACATGGAATGCTTTAACCTGCAGTTACAAAAGCATAAATAATGTTTTGATATTTGAAACATAAAACGTTGAAAACTGATGTTTGAAATTATATAAAAAATGAAGATACTTTAAATGTGAACTTAAAATCGCCAGCAGGTGGCGTTGCGACAACAAGTGAGTCATTGCGATTGAACCAAATCAATTTAAACAGTTGATCGATTCATTCAGGAACGAATCACTCTCATGTTGCTCAGAGACGCAAAACTGTGTTGTGGCTGTGTTTGGAATGATTTTTGTAGGCGAAATAGAGCAAAAGCAGGAAATATGGCTTCTGAAGAGTAAGTTTCATAATATCACCTTCTTGTTTATTAAACTGTTGCATGAAATCAATATCATATCAATCATGCTGACTTCAATCATGCTGAGAAAAAAATGTCTCTCTTCGTGTGCTATTAACTAGGAAATTATGTAAATATAGGCTATACATTTTCTGCCTGCATATATTAGATTATGTAATAACTCTAATAATTGACTGAATTGTGCAGTGAAAGAAGTCACTCGTACGTGCACTAGTGTAACCTATGTTAACTTACTCGTTCATTTTCTGCCAGCAGGTGTCACGTTTGACAGAAATATAACGGTTTTCCCGGTAAAGGCAGTATACAAAACAGCGCAGAACTTTGAACTTGCAGTGCTCATGTTTATCTATTGAAATCATAGCCTTTTCTTCCTTTGTCTTTCCGTCCCCAAATTTAAGACCTCTTGAAATCATAATTAAGACTTTTTTGTACAATTTAAGACTTTATAAGGCCTTAAATTTGATACAACTAAATTTAAGACTTTTTAAAACCCCGCGGAAACCCTGATTCATATAGGTATGAGGGTGAGTAATTAATTCCAGAATTTTCATTCATATTTCTTTAAGCACTAAAATAGACCTATAGAGTTCCCCAGTGTCTTACTGTCCCTATTCTTCCTCAATGAATGACTGTAGTTTCAAAGAGCAGTGCCGTCCCACTCCACCTTTTCACTTTCCTGTTCCCCGGGTGACCAAGAGAACTTGATTAAGCGGACAGACGGGGTTGCTGGGGCACTGTGAATATTCGCAGAGCATTATGCACCAGCTGCCTGGACGTCTGTCAGTGTGAGCTATTGTTAGTGAGTTTGATTAAGACTCCTGGTAATAACGTCGTTACATGAAATGTGCTGCAGGGGAGCGGGTGAGATAAAATGTGAGACTCACTCCGGTCGGCAATAAGTGCAGTCCCGTCAGCTCAAAACACGTGTATCTACAGAGAAAAAAATGTGTTGCCCGCATTCAAAACCTCCCACAGACTTGCAATGCCCAGTGTTTTTTCAGTTGACTTTTGATTTCAAAGCAAAAAATTACCACAGTTAGACCAAAAACATGTATTTGGGCACTGTTTGTCCATTAATGGTCAATAATAGCGCTGTGGAGGAAAATGCACTGCAAAAACAGGTCTCCTGAATCTATTGTTCACCCCTCTCCCCTGCTTTCTTGGGAAGCCCTGCCTTGCGGCTACACACCTGAGTCCATAAGCCTTTCCTGGGATCAATTGGTATTAAAGTTTCACTAACCTTTATCTTTGCCCACAATCAAAAAAGCAGACAGTCTCCAATGCAGCCAACTTAAATCATCATATTGGACTCACAATTACTGCCAACTAGACAAAAACATTTGAGAGTTGATCAAATTAGGATTGGCCTTCAAGTGAGGACTCTGCAGTGAACGGATTGTTCCTGTCAGCTCAATACATGAGGGATCTTTCTCTTCCCTTCCCACCAATCCACCAGGGCGTCACAGCCAGTTCCAGCCTGAGGACAGTGCATGTACTGGGCATACCTGTGCTGGCTCTCTCCCATCTCCTGACAGTACCCTTCGCATCACAGCATGGGTCGAGTCATGAGATCTGACAGATGTGCCCTCCATACAAAATCTCCCCTTCCCCTACTTTCACAGCCCCCTTTCCTTACTGCCCAGGCAACACAGCCTGACAGCTATCAATATTGATTCCAGCAGAGCTGCAGAGAGATGGCTGAATAAACACAGAGGGAAGGAGACAAAAAGAGAGAAAATCAAAGGCCACACAAGGTAGCCTATTATCCACAAGAACAGGAAATAATTTACCAGCAATTCGTACCTCATTTTGCATTCTTTTGTGGAGGGGAGCTATTTGTGTTCCAAATAGACTGGGAGAGGGCTCTTCACATATATTTTAAAAGTCATACGAATGTGTCAAAATGCCCTGAACTGGTTTGACAATCGGCACCTTTCTTCCCTCCTCTCATCTTCTTGGTTTGTTCAAACATTTCTGAATCGTTTTCATACCATGCTGTACAAAAATAAAGATCATCATTCAAAATAAGTGTACATTGGTACAAGTTTATGTTTACAAATGGCTGAACGATTGATGGCCCGTGGAGAGCCATTTTTTTGTCCTGAATAAAATGCTGTAACTGCATGTTGTATATAAAAATATTTACAATAGCCAAGACATTTTCCTCAGCATGGTCATTCAGTGAAGAAACTGTAATTTTGAATCTTTATAAGGAATATAAAAAAAATGGCACCAGAACCTGGTTAATAGTCTAAGATGGAAGTTATTTTTCTAATACTGTTTTTTTTTTTTTTTTTTACTGTGAATGACTTTTTCCGGGCACCACTATCACTACAATATGCAGCATTATAAGAGTTAAAGCTTTGCAACCTCACAGCAAATAGTGTCTAACAGGAATTTCCATGTTAATCATAAGATTTCTCTGCAGTGACTTGTATGAGATTTGTCCGTTCAATACAGAACTCAGTCTGTTCTCATGCTTGCCTCATAAATCCTTCGGGAAGCAGTGAAGCTCACCTCCAGATACATGCTAGATAGGACAACACCACATTCTCACAAAACCTTAGGAGTTTGTTGATATTTTCCCAGTTTTTTCTCCACATTTTACATACTAACATGACTTAATATTTCATCAAAGGCATGTTTTTTTTTAAGGTTTGATGAAATTAAAACTTTTTAAATTTTTATTTTAATTAAGTTAAAATTGGTTGTTGTTGTGTCATTGACACAACAACTGAAGGAAGTAACTTATCGCATTAAAAAAAAGAGTATCTGAAATAATAAAGAGAAAGAATAAAGTTTGTGACCCTTCGGTCAAGTAGATAAAACAGTAGCTGGACAGTGATCAGTCAGACCTGAGAGGTTCGGGACTGAAAAGAGGGCAGAGCAAAGCTCCAGTGCAGAAGGTCTGGAGCAGGGAGCAGGTAAGAGACTAAAGGTCCCTCTGTGACAAGTCCACTGAGGGAGGGAACATCTGGTGGACCGGCTGCTCCTCTGGTTAACACACAACCCCAAGCGGCCTATGCACACACAAACTGCAACTAGGTTTCTCTGTATTACAGAAAGCTACTCGTGCCACTGCACTTTTGCTGTCAAGGCTCTAAGTTAGACTCAAAATAATTGTGTTACGCACAACATTGCCACACAACAGTCTTATATGTGGTTTAAAATAAGATCTGAAAGTGCAACCTCACTCAAGGTGAAACAGATGCTCTATATACAGACAGCGGAAAATGTCACTGTTGGCAGAGATTGCTGCTCCTCTACTTCCTCCACTGGTCTCTCATGCGGGATAATTCCCATACCTTTCCCACCATTGGTTGCAGAGATGGAGAAAGTAGGACTGAATCCTCCTCACGGACCTAATGAATAAGTTGAGAATGTGAGCTATGTTCGCCCTGTCAACACGAAAGTAATTTACTGCTGTAGCAAGGCTGATCCTTAACAACCTGCATGTTCGCCTGATAAAACACTAGCGACGGGCCTCTCGGCTCAGAGCTAAAGACACAAACAAACACATGGTCTGATATAGCTGCGCAGGAACCCAGAGTGAACCCTGAGATGCAAGAGCTTCATTAATGTTGATTTCTTGCCAATGAAAGGCATGCAAGTGAGAGGGAGAGAGAAAACCAAGACACAGGCTGTGAGAAGGTGGAAAGGTCAGTACAACAAGCCTGCTGCCCAGCACCGGCACCGCAAACACACACAAACTCACTCATCGCATGCTGTCGACCTGGGCCGACCTTGCGAGCCTCGGTGAGAGCCAGGCCGTGGTTGTGTTAAGCAAGGCTCATCCTCCCTCAGCATCTGTAATGATGGAGCTAATGATCGCTGCGGCTGCTGCAGGCACAGCCTGGCCCGAGTCAGAGAAATTGCAGGGGATCTGCACAAGACCTGCCGATGATGTCACTGCCTCCAGGTTTAGTTGGCAACAGAACATTTCTTCAATTTTCTTAAGGCACTCTCGTTGCAGGAGAATAAAAGAAAACATTGATCTTCTTTATCAGAGGATAAAAAAAAAAAAAAACACCAATAAGTGTGGTTGTCTCAAGGAATACAATGAGAGGAGCAGGTGAACATGGAAAGCCTTTCATGTTCCTGAAAGAACAGGCTGAAAAGGGAGAGAAAAAACTGCTGGAAACGCATTGATTTTTCTCATCTTGAAGCACTAAACTAGCAGCTAAGTGCCAGCGAAGTGAGCCACTCTCTGAGCACACCAGCTGCACTCCAATCCAAATTGATAAATTTCATGATGCTGTTTCACACTTTATCCTTACTTTATCAATAATTTCCTTCTTGCTATAGGCCCCTGAACAGTGTTATTAGCATAGAGCATCACACATGAGACAAAAAGGGAGAGGAAAATAAACGGAGCCGAGCAGGAGAGAGATAGAAAGAGAGACGGATTTTCCAGCCAGTCAACGGCTGTGGTGTGATTAAAAATAGAAATTGCACAGCAGATTAAATTAAAAAATAAATACATGAATAAAACCTATACCCATCCAAGTGACTGGAGCTAATGTGATATAGATCCTCTCTGACAGAAATCAACTTTTAATGAAGAGCCATGTGCTGAGAGAAATTAGCCATTACCCACAGGAGCAGATATTAAAAGTTTATAAATGACAGTAGTGTTGCTCGTGATTGCTGAGGAAGGGGTGAGACAGGGGAGCATGGCAGAGGAAGACTGCTTTGCGGCCCATGCTCTGATCTGTTTACACGTCGACGTGCCAGCGGGGCATGCAGCGGGCAACCACATGCTCCGGATGAGGTAAAATGCGAGCGTCTGCCCAGCGAAGGCCTGCCACGGGAGCGTGCGACAAACATGGCAGAACAAACGCACTGTGACGCCTGCACCCCTTCATCACTGCTCTGATCAAATACACCAGGACATTCAGCCATATGGGACCTGGAGATTATTCATACAATCACAGGCCTATGCAGAGACAGGGCCGGAAATTAGCTTTCCTCTTAAGAGAGAGGAAACAGGTTTTCTGTTTATATATATATATATATATATATATATATATATATATATGGGTAGTTTATGTATCAATGTGTCCTATGGTGTGACGAAAAAAAAAGAAAAACAAAAAACTAAAAGCTAAACCTCTCTCTTGCTATTTGTAACTCTAAGAATGAAGATGCATTTTTCTCATGTTATTTGTATGTTAATTTTTTCCCTACATTTTTGCTGTCACACCATAGGACACAATCCAATTTGTATTTGTCAACTACACATATATATATATATATATATATATAAAGTAGGGCTGCACGATATAATGCATGCGATAGTCATGTGCATCTCGTCAGTAAAGACGGTTCTGTGATTAGCCGTAAATCTTCATCAGCTGTTTTCAAATACAGCGGCATTTAATACACAGAGCCGTAGATCGCTGACAAGCTAAACAATAAGATCTTAGAATCGCAGATGAATTGCATGCGATAGTGAACATGATACTGCGTAGCTTGTCAGCGATCTACGGCTCTGTGTATTAAATGCCGCTGTATTTGAGAACAGCTGATGAAGATTTACAGCTAATCACAGAACCGTCTTTACTATAAAGGGTGTAACAGTTCTTTGTAAAGAGCTAAACTGTTCAATTTACCACCCTCAGTGCAGTACGTATTTCTTAGTAACCAGCCTTTATTAGATTAATTACCGATGGATTTGTCAATATAATAATACTATGAATGAAATTAATTGCACATTTATTTTTCAAAAACAGTTTGTTTTAATGAGTGAATCACTGTTATAAACGTAAAATACTTATATCCTTTAGGATATATATATATATATATATATATAATTTTATCTTGTTCTGCTACAACTATACATTTATAAATATTCATTCTTTAAGAAATTGGTTCTAGATGTAGCATAATGACAGAACACTTTAATTTAGAACACTTATTTAGTAACTCTTAATATTTACACACACAGTAAATCATTAATTACCTAGACTGCAGAGCCCCACCAGTGTGAATGTGATAAGGTCTGAGGTACTAACACAACTAAAAACATTTATTTAATCAAGAAGTGAAATTTGAGGAGTGGTAAACATGATAAGGTGAGAATTATTTGACTGTTGATGTCACCTCAACATTGCACCTTCCATAAGGCAACCTGCTTCATTTATAATATGTGAAAGAAACATGATTTAATAATTTAGTTTTTTAATGTGAAATTTCTTCATGTGTAAACTGTGGAAATAAAATACTGCATACACCTTTAAACGTTTATCATAAGCCTAAAATTATTTAACAATTCAAATATTTCACAATGGTATGCCTCTCTAATAACAGCATACCTCTGTCTATTCTACAGCTGCCACATGCAAAAACATTAAAATAAATAATTAAATAAAGGCTTGAAAATCTAAAAATGGTGATCAGCCTCTGTGCTGGGCTCTGGTTAAATACAGATTAAGGCTAAGCCGCAGAGGTGAAGGGCCTGGCGAATTGAGCCCTGCAAATGGAACATTGCACAGAAATAGACAAATCTTACAAAGCCATATTTTCAATGAGAACGGAATGTGTCAACTTGTCGACCATGAGACACTGTAAACTCTTTTTGAAATATCCACTTGGCCCTAAGCAGAACCAATTAGCTTTATTTTGGCAACATGCATGCTTAAAAAGCTAGGCTCTTGACTGCTGGCGCAAGAAGGAGTTGTTCGTTTTCATGTAATTTGGAATTTTTGCTTCCTCGTTTGATCTCTGCTCGAGTCAACATCAAGTAAATTAGTGCATTTCAATAAATTAGAATGTCGCGGAAAAGTTCCTTTATTTCAGTAATTCAACTCAAATTGTGAAACTCGTGAATTAAATAAATTCAATGCACACAGACTGATGTAGTTTAAGTACTTATTTATTTTAATTGTGATGATTTTGACTCACATTTAACAAAAACCCACCAATTCAATCTCAACAAATTAGAATACATAAGACCAATAAAAAAAATTTTTTTTTAGTGAATTGTTGGCCTTCTGGAAAGTATGTTCATTTACTGTATATGTACTCAATACTTGGTAGGGGCTCCTTTTGCTTTAATTACTGCCTCAATTCGGCGTGGCATGGCGGTGATCAGTTTGTGGCACTGCTGAGATGGTATGGAAGCCCAGGTTTCTTTGACAGTGGCCTTCAGCTCATCTACATTTTTTTGTCTCTTGATTCTCATTTTCTTCATGACAATACCCCATAGATTCTCTATACAGTTCAGGTCTGGTGAGTTTGCTGGCCAGTCAAGCACACCAACACCATGGTCATTTAACCAACTTTTGGTGCTTTTGGCAGTGTGGGCAGGTATGAAAAGGTGCTTTTGGCAGTGTGGGCAGGGCAAATGAAATCAGCATCTTTATAAAGCTGGTCAGCAGAAGGAAGCATAAAGTGCTCAAAAATGTAATGGTAAAATGGTGCAGTGATGTTGGTCATTAATGGACCAACAATGGACCAACACCAGCAGATGACATTGCACCGCAAATCATCACAGACTGTGGAAACTTAACACTGGACTTCAAGCAACTTGGGCTATGAGCTTCTCCACCCTTCCTCCAGACTCTAGGACCTTGGTTTCAAAATGAAATACAAAAACTCATCTGAAAAGAGGACTTTGGACCACTGGGCAACAGTCCAGTTTTTCTCCTTAGCCCAGGTAAGACGCCTCTGACGACAACTGTAGCCAAATTCCTTGACAAGTCTGTGTGTGGTGGCTCTTGATGCATTGACCCCAGCCTCAGTCCACTCCTTGTGAAGTTCACCCAAATTCTTGAATCGATTTAGCTTGACAATCCTCATAAGGCTGCGGTTCTCTCGGTTGGTTGTGCATCTTTTTCTTCCACACTTTTTCCTTCCACTCAACTTTATTTTAACATGCTTGGATAAAGCACTTGGCTTACCCTCCTTGTGAAGGGTGTCAATGATTGTCTTCTGGACAACTTTCAGATCAGCAGTCTTCCCCATGATTGTGTAGTCTAGTGAACTAAACTGAGAGACCATTTTGAAGGCTCAGGAAACCTTTGCAGGTGTTTTGAGTTGATTAGCTGATTGGCATGTCACCATATTCTAATCTGTTGATATAGTGAATTGGTGGGTTTTTGTTAAATGTGAGCCAAAATCATCACAATTAAAAGAACCAAAGACTTAAACTACTTCAGTCTGTGTGCATTGGATTTATTTAATACACGAGTTTCACAATTTGAGTTGAATTACTGAAATAAATGAACTTTTCCACGACATTCTAATTTATTGAGATGCACCTGTATTTTAGGATTATATCTTTCTAATCAAAAATAGCTGTTATTCAAATGAAGGGCAACTAAAAAAATTTTTTTATGAACAGGATTCTGTCCCTTGATGCTGTCATAGGTATCTTGATCTCAAATTTGGGTATGTGTATATATGAACAAGTTCAGACACACAGCAATACCGTTCATATTTATTTTTAGATGCCATTGTACCCATGAAGAAAGGATGTTCCACTCTTAAGCTGTGAAAATGGCATATTTAGTCAGCAGATTGTACGGATATATTTATTCATGTCATTATTTAGGGTCTGTTAGACATGGAGGGGGGGCACAGGAAAGTTAATTTTCTGACCAGCTTCATCCTTCAACCAAAACTGAATATACGCTCAAATTATCCACCGTAACCTGAGCCAAGCGAAAAAGAATAAACATTATGGCATCGTAGAATATAGCATAATTTTTACGATTCTGACTCCTCCATATCTGGGTGTGCAGCTACTCAACTGAATAAGGAGGTGAGACTGTGGACAACAGAACGCTGTAAACTTTACAGGGCATTATAAATTCCTGTCGAGATGAAATCAGAAACCATGAGGGACTAGAGAGAGAGAAAACAGACATTACCTGTGAGAACACAACAGCATCTCCCCAGAGCTTTCTATTAGCATTTAATTGACAAGGCTTCTTATTCAAACACTCCAGTTGCTCTCCTTCTCCTCCCCTTTCTGCCCTCTGCCACAGGCTCTACTCTATTCTTAGCTCCCTGCAAAAAACTGCTCCACTTTCTCATTTATACCCTATAAATTCCTTACATTCACAATATGAATACTGATCATCACAAATGTTGTGACATTTAAAGGAAAGATGGAAAACAGACAGGAAAGACCTATAATACTCATTATGTGGATGGATTTCAGTGGTTGTCAGATTATCTATCTATCTATCTATCTATCTATCTATCTATCTATAATTTAGAATTTAATTGGGATTGCATTTTATATATAAAATCTTTCCCATAACGCATTCGCTGTGCTGTATTTATTTGCATCCAGTACAGTCATATTCAGCCTTGTTTGAAGCATAGTGTTTGAAGATCTGTGCTTGAACACAAAGGTTGCAGGTTCAGTTTCAAGTGGTTTGACATCACAAGCCTGTACGCTTAAGAAAAGGTACTATATCCCAGGCTGCTTCAGGGTAACTGCCAGTGCAATTAGTGAACTGTATGTCAACCTGGATGAGGGGGCGACTTAAATAGAGGGTAAGCATTCTCAACCTTGCTTGGCTAAAAGCCTCACAAATATCCTTATAAAAAGATGCAATAGTGGATAAAAGCAACAGAGGCGATGCCATTCTAAGAATCTCTGCGTCAGGGCAAAGAGTTCACTTCCTGTTTACTCCTGAATGACAACTGTACCTAATAATTGGGAGCTCTTTGGGTTAAGGTTATAGTAAGTGACAACCACATGACAGGAAGGAGTGACCTTGCATTGTCACGCTATCTAATTGAAAGAGGGTCAGAGCATCATCAAGTTGCACTGGGGTTTCTTTGATTAATGCTGGCATTAATAAAAGACTATCCATGTCCAATAAAATGGCTTCAGATAATAGATGTTGCCCTTCTAAGCCAATAATAGTGTCTATAATGGAATCAGCAGAGCTGAAAAAGGCGGACTTTCATTTCCTCTTGTGGGCCGTATGTTTTGAACACCCCATTGTTCATTAGCTCCTGCAGCAGATAACCACTGAATTTGCATGTGAATCAAGAATGCTTCATAACCTGTCCTAAACACTGGCTATGCAAATGACATGACCTAGAAAAGGACAAGCATCTTCAATATGAGGCAAAGTTTCTCACATTTTTCAGAAGCACCAAAGGTGCAACAGTGTAGCAACAGTGTAACGCTGAGCCATTGCGGTCGCCTTATCAGATTTTGCCAAAAACAACAGGTTATTAGCCATGGAAAAAAGGCTAGTATCAACAATTTGTTCTCTCCAGAGCTGACACATGGGTTGGCTGGTATGCTCAATTTGTGCAACACAGGCTTCAAGGTGAACGTGAGGAAAAACTATCGATACTAGAGCTATTTTTCGAGTCATGATGACAGTCTGAAAGACGCTATGAATGCCAGCTCACCAATATAACACTGGAGGACCCGATGTCTGTCAGCTGTGTTTGAAAATGTCTCACTGTAACCGACAATGTGAGATATTTATCATACTAACAGAGGAGGATTCACTGATTCAAAGTGAAGCAGATGCTATGTGGAAGTTGGTCCCCTCTGGTTGGAAGTGGTACAATCCACGTGCTTGAGTTTAATCCGCAAACACGGAGCATGCATGTGTGAAATCACCCATTTGAGGTGTTACAACAAAAAAATAAAGAAAAAATACATGAATAAATAAATACAGGAGATGTATCCACCCAGGGTTTGTGCCACAAATTAACCTAAAAAAACAACAGCAGCACAAGCTGTGGAAAGGGAGGTTCATCTCTATTCTCTGTCTCTCTAAACCTCAGCCATGGGAAGTAAATAAGCTGGCAGTGAAGAGAGAAGGAGCGATGACAATGATGTATGGTCTTGAGTACTCTAAAGCCATTCAGCTCGCTCACTCTAACTCTCTCCCTCTGAATAATGGACAACATCCTACATTAGCAAGGCCAGGTTAAGTCTGCACTAATTCTAATTTATTCAATTTGCTGCTCAACAGAAGCAAGCAAATTAAAACTCTTCTCCTAGGTCAGGCTCTGACCTTTCTTCATCATGTGACAAATCCACACACAAAACTGGAATTTATTCATTCTTCACAGCCCTCAGGCTTTAATACGATGCAACTCAGTGAAGGCAAAGTAACACAATTTGCGACCACAACTCCGTACAGGAGCGGACAAAATAGACCGTGTGAGACGACAACAGATGTGGTCTGGTTTTAACCCCATAACACTCCTCACCACCACACCACCACTCACGGGGTCTGGAACAGTCAGTCCTGGAGAAGTGTGTCAGCGGGATGTCATGGGGATCGGGCACACGCGTCTGCTCAGCTAACTAGCATAGAGTGATGTCGTATCACAGGATAGAGGAGAAAAGAACTGAATTATGGAGGAGAGATTTAATTATGGATGGGGAGAGGCAAAGGCTTCGACGTTTACCTGAGACACATGGTTGCTTCAGCGTCTGGAGACACAGCTTGTCCTTTGCTGTGAGATGCTGTGCTGCCTTAATTGAGCATCTGCATGCTAAATCTGATTTTTCTATTTCACGAGAAACGCTGCGATGTGACTACACTTGTTAGCTGTTTTCTTAACAAAGAATGACAGTGGAAAGTAAGTCTGAAACCAGGATGAGACAGAATTCTGATGCAAAAAGATATGATCACACCTCACCCTTAAGGGCATATCTGTAATTGACAGCCGAGACAGATGCTGCAATGATTAGTCAAAAGAGGAAATGAGCCTTGCGTACTGATGAAGAGGGGCCCTGAGAGTGATGCAGCTCTTCATTATGTGTTTAACATCTCTTCGGTGACAATCGATAATGATGTGGAAAGGGTTTTTATTACTCATGTCACTGTTATGGACTCAAGTACAAATTTGTGCAACACGTTACATTTACACCATAACAGAGTGCAACTGTTGGGTTCCAAAAGTAAAAAAAATCTCAATTCATTTTGAACAATAGCTTATAAAGCTTTAAACACAGTGAGCTACGAGGTTGATTCATTTTTTATAATCATTTTTTGTATTGATCAACTGAAAATTCTCCCATATTTTGATAAATAGGGGGCATAATTCAAAAACTAGATATAAATAAGTATTGGAAAATGTACTATATACTAGTCAATAGCAAAAAACAACTCTTCAAACAGAGTCTCAGTTAGCGGACAGTAAGTTAACGTTTACTTAAAATGAGTTTCTAATGAAAGTGTCAGCAGTTACCTTTTTATACTGAGTAACACAACAGAGAAATGCAATACAGTACTTTTAAAAGTAACTCTTCAGCACTATTATTACCTTACCTACAATTACCAGTTATATATGTCAACAATTTCACTTCAATTAACTGACTAATTTTTTAAAAAACATTAGTTTGACCTGTTGAATCCAGTTCTTCTTAACACAGCGAGCATCTGCACTTCCAAATAATTGTATTAGACGGTCAGTGGGACTGGGGTGGAACAAATAAGGGTTAAAAAAGCAAAAGCAAACAGTCAGTGCTGTGATGGGGGCTGGTGGGAGCACTGCTGGAACTAAAGAGGGGCGTGCCTCCAGAGCTTGGGAAACAATTCTGCCCCTGGGAAGTCAAGTCATTCTGGATGACATTCGCACGCTGTGCCAGAGGCAGAGGGAGACGGCATTGTGTGGTTCTGTGGATTGATGATGCCATGCACACTGAACCCAGCAGCTGTAATTAAGAGGTCATATGTGAAACTTTTATAGAGTTTGCCCTATGCACCGGCATCTCGCCGCAATGTGAAAACTCCTCCGCCCATTTTGAACAATGCTCCTCACTTCGCACAATCTTCACTCTAATGCTATTCTTAGATGTAATTCTCAAACACACTGTTTGATTACAGCTTTATGTGATAGTTTCACATTTTCTGAAGAAAATACAAAGTTGTTCATGCACATGCAATACTCATAATGTAGAATATAAATGTGGAAGATAAAATATAAATAAATATATGCAAATATATGCTTTTTGGTGCTCAAGAATAATTTCTTCTCATTATCAATGTTGATAGTTAAGTTTTATTTATTATTTAATAATATTTATTTTTCAAATACTGTAAATGCTGTTCTTTATTCATCAATACAATTTCCACAAAAGAATAAGTGGCTTTCAACATTGATAACAGTAAGAACCATTATTAATAACTGAGTACCAATAATAATTGATAATAATCGAGCACCAAATTAGCATATTACAAAGACTTCTGAAAAATCACATGACACTGAGCTGAAAATTCAGCTTTGCCATCTCAGGACTAAATTACATTTTACAATACAGTATATTATCATGGAAAGTAGTAGTAGTTAAAAAAATAATAAAATGTGTTTTCCTCATAACATAAAATAACAGCATACATACAATTTTACATTTACATTTATGCATGCAGCACTTTTATCCAAAGCGACTTACAGTGCATTCAGGCTATACATTTTTATTTTTATTATCAGTATATTTGACACTGTTGTAGCCAATAAACTCATGAGAATTTTTTTTTTTTGGGGATGCAGTGTCCTTTGTGACAACCCTTTTCAGATCTTCCACTGAGAATAGGCACTGAAGATACAAAATGGACATCAGCGTCAATCCATCTTAGTCCTATCCCAAGGGTATCTTAATGGCCCAGGCCTAATCCTGGACTGAGGCCTAGCAGCAGGGCCCTTGGCAAAGTTTTGCCTGGAACATCCACTAGTCCCCCTTTCACAAGCCTTAAAACATTCAAAGCCTTCTATTTAGAGAGAGAAACTTTTGTTGGCGCACAAAGAGCCAACCAGAGGTACTTCTATAAAGCGAGCCCCGTTCAAAATCAGATTATTTCCACTCAAATCCCCCTTTCTTCACATGCCAGTTAGCTATGTAGTGTCTTTTGTCTCTTTGTGAATAACCCATTTCACTATGATGGTCAGTGGATGTGTATTACTGCATTTATTGCTACATTTATTCCTAAAGCAAAGAAAGAAGCATATTTCCCCCCTACTCTATATCTTTTTTTTTATTCTTTGAAGAAATCTGGGACACATGCCCCCAAGGAACGCAAAGTGCTTTAATTTTTTCCACCTTTTCTCTCTGGCTGCCATCTCCAAGGCCTCTTTCTATGCCCAGAAGTGATTTGTTCAGGCTGGACCATCAAAGCAATTATTGTAGAGGCCCGCTTTCCTATTATGAGGGGAGATGACTGACAACAGCGGGACGGTTGAGGGTGGAGGGCACTTGGCTCCAATTTATTAGATCTGAAAGCTCGTTCCTCATTGGCAGCTCTGCAAATAGTGATACATAAACAAAATGCTGTAAAACATTGGTGCTTTTCAATTACAATATCAGTCATTGTCAGCGCCTCGTTCACCGTGGTCCGGGTGACTGATTGGCCATTTAAATAGGTCAGGGCACGGCAGACATGCTAAGTGAACGTTTGGGTCAGATGTCAGATCTTGATATAATTAATGTAACACACATGAGAGCAGGGGCTCTTCTTTAGTAAGGATCTGCTCCATTGCACAGCCAGAAAGCATGGCGATTGATAGAGCAAACCACTGGGGGTCTAAGGCGCCACAAAAATATTCTCTCTTTAATGTGACAAAGCCAATGCCCACCCTAAAGAAAGATGTACGGTACGAACATGGGAACAGATGGAAGACAAGTTGTGTGATAGTGTAAAGAGTGAATTTAAATGAATGAGGGAAAAAAACATGGCATGAAGCTAATAACTCTCATGGCTTTGTGCACCAAAGGCATCACCTTCAATAAAGCCTCCTTTCACCGACTGTTTCCTTTCTTCAATTATTTAGGATTTATAAGCACGAACCATCCATTCTGTTACTAAAAGATCCCATAAAAAAAATTAATAACCGGCTCATCAGCCTTATCGACACTTCGACAGTCATAAAAGTTTTACAATAGGCATAAGAAAAATCCATCCTTTAGACAGTCGGTTAGCACCACTGTAAACATATTAATGAAAATATCTAAGAGGGAATAAGATATGCCTTTAAAACTCGAGTTTACAACATGCAGCTCCAGAGAATTTTACATGCTTTTAAGCTAATCAAAACGTATGCCAGGTGCAAATGAGCATTACCGGGAGTGTTTGTATGGGTGTTTATACCTGTCACAGAGGATGACGGAGGGCATGAGTTCGATTAACAGCATTTTTCTCAAGTGCCGCCGCCTCCAGGTTGAAACGACACATTCAGAGATGGTTGTGCCCTACTAAACAGCACACACGCTTGCCTCAGCGGGCGCAACCTTCTCATTCCTCAGCCATTGTGCAGGACTATGGGGAAAAAGGTGACCTGACCCAACGGAGAAAGAATATCTGCTGGGAAAAGAGCCCTGTAGTTGAGGTAATGTAGTGCATCGCTTCATCCTGCAGTTATTTTTCCCTCTGGGGCAGAGAGGTTACATAGCCACACCAATTCTGGCTGATTCACTGTCCACAAACCCCCTGCCTTGTGTTCCTGTTGCACAGTGGCCTCACACTCGCATCCACGCTGCCTATTCTTAATCTGGCGTTTCTGGAGAATGGGGTTGTTCAAGCCCACCGTCTATTTTTAAACCCACACATTAGTCATCTCTTACAGGGGAGCCACACAACATAGTAATTTATGGAATTCATGAATACCAAAGGTGTATCGTGGAGGTTTGCTGCAGTTGTTATCTTTCTTGTTTATGCCCCTTTGAATTTTAAAACAAACGAGACGACGTACTGTTCCTAGTTTATGCTGTTCAAAAGCATGGATATCTAACCATCGCATTGGTTTAATGCTGAGTTTATCTTCTACTTCACTCAAACAAATTGTGGCTTGGTACACCAAACATTCAACTAGTCATTCATCAAGTAGTCTATCAAGTCAGTGAGTTCACTGAGCCAAAACTGATGCACAAAGTTAAACACTGGCTGAAACCGGTAACCTTTGATTACTGAGGATATTCACCCATAACTATGTATTTAGCATAAGTCCAGCTAAGGGCTCTGAGATCACTTACAGGGTGAAACCATGCCAGCTTGTATCCTCTTACTAACCTCCATTGCCTGTTAAACAAATTCAGACTACTTAGTGGGAACCTCTTGACCTACTTGAAAACGTCATGGTCTGCAAGAACATTAATGAAATTGAATTCGAATAAAATAAAAGCTCATTTGCAATTCCAGAGAGCACTTGGACGCCCCCGTTGGAGTGGAACTTCTCTTGATCAATTACAGTGTCTGCAGTTCACTGACACTTATGCTCTTAAACATTTACTCACAAACAGAAAACGGCAGATAAATGGTATATGTGCATTTATCCCTTGCTGGGGAGTAATCTGACTGTTTTCTTTGCTCTCAACTAGGGGCAAATGTATCTGAAACATTTCTGCATTATAATTTCATGTAGTGTTTATGCACGAGTTTCACTTTAGAGCAGAACCGCTGTAAACATTGTTAATGTCAACATTGTTAATGTCAACACCGCTTGGGTCTGGAAACATGTCACAAAATTACCCTTAGCATAGCACTATGGAAAATACAACAAAATGCACACTGCTTTTGGGAAACATTAAATTAAAAAAAGCTTAAAAATATACACAAAGCCTAGACTTCTCCATAACAGCATGCTAAAGTACAATTCAGCCTATTTAGACAGTTTCAAGTGTTAATATATTAAATACGACATCTTGGGCTAGACTTGATGCACAGAAAAATATTCCCTTTAATGGTACTATGAACTTACGCCCAAGTAACATTCTTACTAAGTGACTTCAGGTTAATTTACACAGAACATCATAATGTGTCTAGAAAAGCACAAGATGCATTTCACAGGCTCTTGGGTGCTTGATAAAAGTATGGATGTGTCATTTCATTTGCTCTTTAAGCGCTCAAATACGGTTGCGTGAAGACTAATATCGTGTGGGTGAGCCTTCCTTCTCAGGAGAGTAAATGTTGCCGATGTTGTGAAAATGAAAAACAATTACAATGACACATGTTGCACACACATTGCATCACTGAAGAGATGAGAAAACCTAGATATGATTATTTCTAGGAAGGTAATAGAGAGCATACAATATCTCCATGATCATTGACTCCTGTTTGATGTACTTTTAAGCACATATTAAACTTTTAAAGTTGATATGTATGATTTTTTGATGAAAAAATACCCCACTATTCCAGATAAGTATGCAAAAGGCTGTAAGTGAGACATTGGTAGGTCGATTCCCATGAAAATTTAAGTGCTCTATCAAAACTCTGCTCTGTTTGTTTGAGCAACACCGGTGGTGTGAGTTTTGGGAAGGATTATGTGGTTGACTAACCGATGACAGACAGTGGGAATGTTTGGGTGATGTAAGTGGTGCAAAATTAAATCCTAAGCAAAAATTCTGAAACCTTTGCTGCTTTTCAGGTGACGATGAAAAGAACATAGTGTAGTCAGATATCACAACTTCCTCTGAGCCAGAACAGGAGGAAAGAGAAGGGCACTGGAGCAACGAAACCAGTGGGATTAGTGCTAAGTAACTAAATGGGCCATATCACTTCTCCATTACCAGAGAGGAATAGCTATTTGGATGGCTGAAATCTAAATGAAAAGGTGGAGCACAGCTATAGTGTGGATGTTCATTCAAGTGTAAATGTTGCACACTGCTCAACCTTCTTTTTTAGAAAATGGAAATTTGCAGTCACATCTTTGAGCTCCATCAATAAATAAACCAGACGCAAATAAACAGATAAATAAATAAATATGAGACGAGTCGCAAATGGGCATCCGTCAGCATTAGTGATAGAGCGATGTCAGCCAGGATCACGCTTCACTTGAGAGGGAGTGCCTGTGCGAGGGAAGATTCCTGCAAATTGCATACAAACACAAGCATACACACGCACAATTCCCCCTGAGATCAGCTTTTGACCAGACATACAAGTTTCTTCTGCTTTATTCAAGCTCTGTCTGTTTCTCTCTCTCCCCCTTTATATCTTCCCTGTCTCCTCCCTCTCACTAGGTTTCTCTTGGTGCTCTCAGCTGTGTTCTGTCTATATTCTTACATTATTTTTTGTCTTTCTTTTACAAATTCTCTCTCTTTCTTTTAACAGGACTGCACTGAGAGGCAGTGGTGGTGTTAGTGGAGCTGTGTGTCTTTGTGCTGTGTCAGTGCTTTGAAAGCCACTGGTCTGATGGAATTTCTGGTGCGTCCCCACAGTTATGTGCCATCATCAGCTTCTGCCCCATTCAGCACATCTCTGAACCGTCTGCTCCCTCAGGCAACACAAACAAAAACAACTAAAGCTTACACTAGCATTACCCATTATCACTATTAGCAATGAGATATGTCTTACAGTCTTTAGTGAAAAATCCCATCTAAATGCAATGTATACATACTCATTCTACTGTTATTCTTATTGCTTTTGACAAGGTGGGCGGGCATCTCACATGGAAACATCACAAGAATCCCTCTCTAACCCTGTGTGCACCGGTTTGAGAATGAAAAAAATCGGGTCAATCTATAATAACTTTACCAACCCTATTTTAAAGTCCTTCATCCTGTTTTAACATTCATATAATTTATAATAAGGCTAGGTATTGTAATAGCTAACACTAAATAATCAATTAATACAGTGTTGTTATTGTTAAATAAAACTAATAAAATAATTTTCCTACAAATGAAGAAAATAAACCAGCAATAAAACTAAATATGATTATTAGATATTTAAGATATTTATTAGATATTAGATAAAATATTATACTTTTTAATTTATGAATATTAGAATTTAACACACACACACACACACACACACACACACACACACACACACACACACACACACACACACACACACACACACACACACACATATATTTGTTAATTTATTATTATCAAACAGTTACCAATAATCAATAATACATTTTATAAATGCAGCTACCAAGATTCAATAATACATTTTATAAATGGTCATTAACCTAGAGGAATAAAATTGTTGTTCATTGTTATTTCATAGTGTCTAATGCATTTACAATGATAACAAATTGAAACTTATAGATAATTAACTTATAATTGAAAGATAGATAGATAGATAGATAGATAGATAGATAGATAGATAGATAGATAGATAGATAGATAGATAGATAGATAGATAGATAGATAGATAGATTTAATTTAAACATTTAAAAACAATTTCCAGCAGTCACTCTAATGTAATTATGGGTGGGGAAGATGCATAATCTGTTCTTTCTCAAATAACTGCAGCACACTAAAGGCCTAAGTATACTTCTTTTTTTTATGTGTACGTTAGCGTATACGCACAGTCGTAAGCAGAGCCGTGCAAAATATACTTCATTTGACGCATGTGTACGCATACACAGACGCTTGACGCATGCGCCAAATTGCAAATACCTCTCCTGTCCTAGCGGGGCCCGTAGGGAGCAGTTATGAAGATTACAGTGTGACGAAGGACACGGAAGAACAACTCATAGAAGTCCGGTAAGTACAGCAGATAGTCTAGCTGTGACCAAGTATTGCTGCAAGCTACCGTTTGGGAAGCCGGACAGTGTCTAAGCTTATTCCGGAGGTGAGTGAAGCCATATGTTTATGCAGTTTTTCTTCGGCTACCTTGTGAATCGATACCCCACGGCAGCGGTTCCACCTTGCGGATAAATTAATTACTGTAAGAGAGTATAATGCGCATGTGCAAAGTAGTATTCTGATGTCGAAATTCGCGTCACGTACACTATATGCTGTCCCTCGCGTACGCGTAAAAAGTGAAGTATACTTTGGCCTTAAGGTCTCGAATAATAATGCAATACACCGCAGAATGCACCAGGGGCAGTATGCAATTCATACTGCTTCAGCTCTGCAAGATACCCCCCCCACTCACACTACAATGTACATGTGCAAGGCCCTTCCAGCAGGACAGTTACCAGAGACTTACTCTACATTCAGCTGTGATGGGTCAGATTTGAGCAGACAAGAGTGTGTCCCTGGAGTATCTTCATATAGTGTTTCACAGCACTGAGCTGTTTATTAGTTAATGATTTCTTTCCACGATACTGAGCTTGACTGCCCAACTCTACATTTGAGCTTCAGAAAGTATATTTTTTACTCTCCCTCAGGCTGCATCATCTTGAATAATTACAGTATATTCCTCACACAAAGCATAACAGAAACGCTTCTGAAGTGAGTGGTAAAATAAAACAGCGTTCAGTTCTTTGACAATCTTACAGTAATACTGTCAACCTGCCACTGTGATTCTTTGTCTATGGCATGTACATGCTATTGAATCAATCAAACACGAATACGTGTTCTGGTAGCATGTTGTGCTCTAGTCAAATCCCAGGAAAACATTCGCGAAAAGAGCACTATCTGCCTACCTACTCCCATAATTCCCCAAAGCAACATATTACACGCATCCACCTCTGCAAATGAAAAGGTAAAATATACATTCGCACTCAAGCGCCTGACAGATCTCAGATAGTAAGGACACACAAATGCAGATGCTCTTCAGCTGCTATTTGTCTGTGGTAATAGACACACTGTTAAATTGTGGGGTGTTCCACCAAAAATGGCATTAAAAGCTAGCGTTGTCCTTTATTCTCCTCTAGTAGAAGCAAATTCCTGCTGAACGCTGCTTTATTTAGGCCTACACGGATCGTTATTGGAATTTTCTCTCTCCAATTCATCATGACTATGGCTTAATTCAATCTGCCGAGGTTTTAGACTGTGGACGTCCCTTCAGAGTATTATCAAACCAATATTTTAAGGATGGGAGAAGTGAGGGCTGTGTTTAAAAAGCTCATTGGGTCTGATTTGAGAGATAGCTTTCACTTTTTCCCCAAAGTGAGTTATGTCTATATTAAGAACATCTCAAGCTGGGAGTGAAATCAATTCCGTAGTGAAAATATGCAGGGCTAAAATCAGATCAAACTCTCAATTATGCGCTGCTGAGGGATATTTGCCCTGGCAAATTGATCCAGTATTGACAATTAGCACTTAAGGTGACCTTTCATAAGGGCCATTTGTTTCCGCTTTATGCAAGTGACTGAGTAAAGCAACAAAAAGGAATAAGTAAAAACAAAACATAAGCCCATACAAACCTTTAGAATAGCAAAAGTAAAGGTGACACCAGAAAGCTTTTTTTGGCCTCTGTTTCTGTCTTGGTCTCTACTTGCATCAATTGGAGCTCCCCTCATGCTGGGGGAGAAGGCAGTGGACAAAAGCGGCTGAACCTGAGGTCCTTTATGGTGCTGTGCAATTGACTTCCTCCTGAAAGGGCTGTCGCCGGGAGCCGACATGGCCTTCTTCGCACACACACAGAGCACAAGCTCCTCGAATCCACAGCCAACGCTGTGTGCTCAGTGTGAGGGTAACAAGCAGTCGCCAGTTTCTTTTTAGCAGACTTTAGAGGTCGAAAGGCTCTTGTTGGAAATCAAATGGCTCAGGCCGACACGCATTGATAAATGGAAAAAGGAGCCACACAGGTCTGTAGCATTTTACCAAGAACTGATTTATTCTTTAAGAATGGATGTGTGTCACACGGTCAGCTTGTTTAAGTGCCTAGATAAAACCTCCCATCAGATGCTCCGTGGTTATTCAAAAGCTACATACAATCCTCATCTTTATCTCTATCACGGTTCCTCACCTGCACTGACAGATGACCCTCACGGAGTCTTCTCTATCCATCTAAACTTTGACAGAATGCGTCTTTACTTTCGGATTTAAACTTTTTTCCATGGCCTCTCAGCCCCTCGTCCCACACAGATCCACCCTTTCTTCTGAAGAAAAATATCCTTATCTATCACGAGCAGGTGATAAGTCTCGAGGAAGCGTCACTGTGCAGCACTTCTCCTTATTGATATCTGGGATCTACTAAGTCATCCACGCCAATGCCGAGTGCACTACTCTCTGGTCCCTTCAGCCCTGAGCAAATCACATTAGCCCTTCTTCCTGCAGGAGAGCCCTGGGGTGAGCAACATGAATAACATCTATCAACACCCTCAAGTGGAATGCTTGAGGTTTGGGGAAGTGGGATCTTAGCTGTCAGGCCAAAAGTGTTACAGGCAACACTACTAACGGCTGTGGGTGTGAGAGTGAAGACAAAGTGTGTAGGTGGTTGGTTTGGTGCATGTAAAAAGGAAGTGGAGGGATCAGGGATTAATTGCTTAGGGATTTACGATTGCAGTTTCAGGTTTGTAATATGATAACACCGATTAATTATTGCGGTAACAAAGGATGTGTTTCTGTCAATATTGCAAGGAAGTAAAATGACAGCATAAACAATAGGGGAAGAGACGGGGAGAAAATACAACAAATGGTCCTTCTTCATTAAGAGGCAGATGTAAGGAACAAATTATGGAGAGATCATTTACTATGTGACAGTGGAAGAAGGAAGGAATGGAAGGAGAAAAAAAAACTTAATCTTTGTCCGGCTTTCGTATTCTCTACCGTCTTCCTCCTGTCTTTCTCATTTGCTACTTCATAGAATCATCCCTTTTCTGCGTTTAAAATTTCATGACTGAAAATAGGTAATTTAATCTTCATTAAACATACAAGGCTCACTTTCTCCTCTGCCTGAGCGAATTAACTAGCAGACCAGGGGCAGAATAGACACTGGGGTTCAAATCCCATAACCCTGGCACGCATTATATTGCCGCATCTGTTTTTAATAAGCCATTTCTCCACAAATCAAAGTCAAACAGGAATCCCAGAACCCAGGAAAACTTTTGATGGACGAAAGAATGAAGGTGAAAGCCCAGGAAGGGAAGGTTAGAGATTGTAATGACTTGTAAAGGCAGTAAATAAAATTGTCTCCCTCAGAAATCTGATTGATGTGCCTTTTGGGATGCCCCATATGAAAGAGCTACTCAGCTTGTGGCTTTCATCTGCGACGACCAGAGAAATCGATGCCAAGGATGTATGAGCAGCTACCTGTCTCTATCCAACAATCTCTTAGAGTACCCTTGGCATTCAAACAGAAGATTTTTAGAGCGGAGTGGACCAGCGTAAGCCTTCATCACAAAATACCACTTTCAAGGTTACCCCTGAGATCAGTGCAGAACCCTAACACAAGCAAAAAAATATGTAGAAATCCACCGTCAAATGTTTCTAAATACATTGGCTGTAAAGACTAGGAAAACCATATTTGTCATATCAATACAAAGAATTACATCTCAAGTCTTTCAGTGGAACACTCCAAGAGTGTACAATCCACATCAAAGCAACAACTGAAGGCCATTAAACTGTGGAAAAGTCACAATATGCTACGAGACAATTCATGCTATTGTGTTAGCCACTGCATCTTTATTTTACTTTTAGTGAGCAAAGCTACGCATACTGACAGCATCTACAAAACCTGATAGCAAAATATAGGTCAGATCTGACCAGGGATCCTGCATTAAATCGGTCTTTCAGACCTCTTTTTCATCCCCTGAGTTTAACATTTGTGACACTATTTAAAATGGATTACCTATTTACCATATCTCAACTGGCACAGAGCTTGGGTCTGATCTTGAGCTGAAACGGCTGCATGCCCATGGTCATGTTACCATGTTACCCAAGTAAAAGGCAGTCTGCTGCCCTAAGGCTGTAGCACGATGACCTACATCAATGCATCAATGCTTCAGAGCCTAATTAGTAGAACTTGTAAGCCTAGCGTTTTGTCATGTTTGACTGGTTTCTTTATTGTTACATGCATGATTAATGCAACTATACTGCAAATGCTAAATGACAATCATGAAATAATTTGTCTGGAGATGATGGGCATGCTTTTTTGTTTAAGGATTCTGCTCATCTAAAGCTGCATTTTAAAGGGATAGTCCACCCAGAAATGACAATTCTGTCATCACGTATTAATCATCATGCCAAACCTATGCACCTCTTATTTTGATATTCTGGGGTCACTAGGGTACAAACAAAATTGTACTTTTGGGTGAACTATCCATTTAACTACAAATCCTAAGTAGCTTATACATTGGCAAGCTACAGTTTCAAAGTAGCTTCTCCACAAAGTGTTAAAGCAGATGCCTGTCCTCAAACAGATCCTTTTTCACAGAGACAGATCAAAGGTTTTCTAAAGTAAAGGTGTCTTCATTTATATAAATTGCTAGAACACTTACATTGTGAGTAAATCCACAACAATCTAATTAATGTTGTCTTTAGTTATTGGTTAATAAATTGTTGAGTTAGAAGATAATCAGTTCAGCAGAGACATTTTCACTACATGTTGTGTCCTACTACTGCTTTACACTAGAACACTCAGTCAGTGTCTGACAGAAAAAAAAGAAAAGAATAGATTAGCTCATTTATGAGGGTGTGGAAAGTGCCGTTCAGTATTTAAATAAAGTGAGAATACAATGAATTGTACCACAGACAGCTGCATTTTCCCTCTAGGGCTTTATAGTGCATGATTCCATTGATATCAATGGATTTACAATGTAATGTTAACTCTAGTTTGTTGGTGCACACTCACAGTAGCTTTATTCAGAGAACTAGCTTTCTTGTCTTTTTCTCAAATGCACAAAAAAAGAAAGAGAATGTGAAATAGTCTTACAGTACCTGCTACATAGAATTGACACTCTACGTGCATGTGGTACTCTTTATTGTGTTTTACTGTCAAAATGACAACATTTTAATTATTCATTATTTTAGTATTTTGTATCTTTAAGACAAAGCAGAAGCCACTTCTAACTAGTTCCACTGGCAGTGGGCAGGATTAATGCACAAGTAGTAGAAATCCTTATCACTGTCCACACTTTGACTTCAACAATTCAGTTCAAATGAACATGAGCCTAGCAGCCTGTTAGAACTTAGAGCATTTTATATTATTATTATTTGTTGAATTTGTATTATTATTATTTTAAGACTATTGCTAGTCTTTTTACATAAATAATTCTCCAAGTTCTGTTTAATAACAAATAGACAAATGCTGATTCTTACTAAAGTTATTCAAGCTACGCTCAGGATCAGGTCACTGAATCTGGAGCTCAAGAGCATTATGACATGTACAAACCCTGCTGATCCAGACACTGAATTCATACTGATATATTCCAAATGGTTCATGTAGCATATCAGTAAAACAGCAGAAAGCTACAAGATAAAACACATTCACTGACATCATAAATAATGTACATATTCACCAAAGGGCTCAGTGTGATACTGAATATACTTTATACAGGCATTTTTGTGTAGCTGTGCCATTCACAGGCGTGCAAAGCATAATGTGAGGGGGATCTGTTTCATGCACACATTAACAAGTCATTTCAGGCATATAGAATTTGAGAAACTGGCATACACACATTTTAAAGACCCACACAGGCTCTGTGTGCAATACAGCTCTGTCATAGCAGTTCTAAAGTAGGCCAGGGCAGAGAAAGGCTAGAATCTATTAAAAAGTGAGCATTTTTGGTGCTCTGTCTATGGCATGACACTTAAACAGAAAGGCAAGCTTTATGGGAAGAGTAAAGAGAGAGAGAAAAAAAATCCATGAATGGGAATTAAGGAAAGCAATGACCCTTCAGACAGATCATTTCTATTCGCCTTTCACAGGCGTGGACGTGCTGCCATGCTTCATCACTGCAAGGGTGAGCTAGTTAGGTCATCTAGGATGGCTAGAAAAAGGAGAAACTAGCCTGAGCTCCGACTACTGGAGAGGACACAAAGGAACGACTGCACTCCCAGATCAAAAGTTGATTTCCTCTAAATGAATCTCACCTAATATATGTGAACAAAACCTCCACCACACTCTATTAGATAATGCTCAAAATGCACTGATGGAAATCTAGTTGGGAGTCAAATGTTTCTAAGGTTTTGTTCATATTGCAAATAAATCAGATGTATTGGTCAAATGTATTCTTTAAACACACTGACATGTTGCAAGTAAAGAAATTTAATCAGGCAGTTCAGATAACTGTTCCTATCATTAATGATCTTTTATAGCTATATCCAAGTTCACTCATTATAGCTCTTTACTCATTATACGGCATGTATTTTTTCACATGTTGACTTAAAAATGACTATATCAAGGGTTAGCAACTAGAGGGCTGGGGCCCACTAGGGGACCTAAATATGATATTAAATTATTTTAAAAGAAAAAGTAAGCATTAAAATAAGCTAACACAACTAAAAATCTAGATTTTGTTCTCTAGAGCTGGAAAAGTCATGCAAATTACTAAAATATTATAACTCCGAGGTCATTTTATAGATTTTATAAACATAAAACATAATCATACAATAAAAAGGTGAAGCTTTTTTATCCTTGTGGAGTTAATCAAAAACAACTGGAAAAGTCATGGAGTCTGTGATAGTTACCATCCATTTGTACCTATTTCACTGCACACAGCCATCACTTTATTTTTTATTACTTGTAATTTTCATCATTGAGTGGGTTCATCTGCATTCTGGTTATAACAATTTTGGCTATTTTGTTTCATTGGCTGAGTGTTGAGATTCAAATGGCAAAGATGGATCTAAACTCATTTAGATCTGCATTTTCCATTATGTTAAGTGTCTATATCTGATCTGGCTACTCTGGCTAAAACCTTTCCAAAATGTGCATTTTAACATGTTATGATTTTAGTTTGCAAAAATCTGATTCGGATATTCATACTAAGATCAATTAAATGTATTTGAGTTGAAAATGCACAAATATATATACAGTATATATATATATATATATATATATTTCAGGCAGCCTGTCTGAACAAAGCCTGAGAGCTGTGTGTACACATCCAGTTGTGGAGCTCAGTGTAGTTTGTTTAGAGTTCAACCAAAACATTTTTTTCAGAGTCCGGGCAATAAGCAAGTGTTATAGGGAGAACAGCAGGGCGAGTGAGGTAAACATAGGTTCATTTTGTTACCATGGTTAGCACCCGGCCACCGAGGTGCAGAACAGGAAGGGCTTTGATCACCTGCAACAATGACAAAGTGGAAATTGGCAGACATAAAGAGAGAGAGAGAGAGAAAGAGGGAGAGATGTCAAACAAGAAGTATTTCAGGAGTTCGTAACCAATTATCTACTCTGAAACTCTCAGTGTTGTCAAACCTCAGCCCACACAATCATCAGAAAAAGAAAGAGAGAGAGAGAGAGGACGAGCGACACTCAGCACAAGAAAGCGAGTGGAGAGAAAGAGACAGAGTAGGAGACAGAAGAGAGAGCGAGAAAGAGCACTGGTGAGGTTTAATCTACACACTCGCTTCTCTCCTAAATGTCAGTCTTATTCAAACAGATGTCAGGGAGACTGGGCCACAGAGCTGGATGGGGTAGGTGAGCTCTGAGCATGCGGCTCTCTCTTCTTGGTGGCGGCTGGTTGGCAGGCTCTGTCAGGGGGCAGCGCTTGGGAGCCTCGCAGCCCCACTGAGTGGGAGACAGGTTTGATACAGCATGACACCTTACTTATTCATGCCCTCTTATTAGACCTCCGCACTGACACAAGGGATCGCGGGAATATCTTTTTTTGAGCAAGACGAGATGAAGTAAAGCCAGAAAAACAGTGCAGGGTCAAATCAGCGCTGCTGAGGATGCTGGTATATGGAGATGAGGTACACTGATGTGGCGATCTAAAGTTTCCCCCATGTATTTCCTCCTGATGTCTTTTGGCATGTTTTTCTTATCTGGCTTTTCTAATGATGCTGAGTTTGTTGTTTTTTTGTTTGTCAGACTGTACACAACATATATCTCACAACATCCCAGGAGGATTTCTAATGACACAAACGGGTTTATGCACTGTAAGCATGCATGGACAAGGACTTTGGGAAAAGAGTGACTCATTGGGGCCATCGTACGAGGCTGTTCTGGAAAGCTAAATCAGTTATAGACACTTGTCTGCCCGTCCTTGGCATTTCAATTCGACGTAGCACCTACAGCAGGTGGTCCACTTCTCCTCCCTTGGGTCAGAGCGATTCATCATGGCAGGATGGAATATGTTAACATTAAGATTATGTTAAACCATCCTCCAAGGACCCAGAGTCTACAATCAATTTCTGTAATCAGTGACTTACGAATGGTAATGTGGCAATGAATCCGATATGAAAACAGTTTCGAGCTGGAGACCTACAGACGGGCAATAAACTGAGCCAAATTTTATAAGCGTTACTTAGGAATAGTTCACCCAAAAATTGATATTTAGTCTTTCTCACACCAAACAATTAATTACTTTTTGTTCTGTGGAACACAGAAATATAATTTTTGAAGAAAGTACAAAGGTTATTTATTATAAATTATTTTATAATTTTTTTAACTTTTAAAAAATCCAAAAATTTATACACATATTAAGTAGCTTACCTTTTTCTCATATTTTTTTGAGCACCAATAATATATTCGAATTATATTATTGAAATATTATGTGACACTGAAGACTTTAATAATGGCTGCTAAAAATATGGCTGTGATATCACAGGAATAAATTACATTATAAAATAGAATTAAAAATTCAATTGTAATAATATTTCACAATATTACAGCTTTAACTGTATTTATAAACAAATAAATGCAGCCTTGGTGATCATAAAACACTTCCCAATAAATAACTAATCATAGGAAATGCATTCATGTTTTAAAAAGTATGCAACAGCACAATTAAAGTATAATTAAAGTACTTCATATGAATAGTGCATTTTACAAGTCTATTGAAGCCACACAACAGGTTTATTTGAGGAACAGACTGAAACTGGAGCTACTTTATGGTGCTTTTGTGTCCTTTTCGAAGCAAGCAAGCTCAAGTGCACATGCTTTGTACTCCCATTAAAAATAACAACAGCAGCAGGTACAAGTACATATTTCAAAACATCTCCATTTGTGTTCCACGCAAGAAAGACCATTCAGTTTGGTAAACATGAGGATGAGTAAATGATGACAAAATCGTAATTTGTGGGTGAACTATTCATTTGAGGGAAATGTGAAATGTAAAGCAAGAGGATGTGGAGGTATAAGCCTTACCATTGCGTGGGGTTCGTTTCCTGCGGTCACGGAAGGCTGCTCCAGACTGCAAGGCCTCCATCAGGCTGTCCATCACCCCCGTCTCGTCACCTTCTGTAGAGAGAACAAAGTTGCCTGTCAGAGCTCAGTTTCAGTTTCACATGTACTCCAACTCACATACACAAATCCACACACTGTGGTCAGGCTTCTAAAAACCGAGTGTGGGAGTAAAAGGAAAAGTGAAAACAGAACAACAATAAGGCAAGGAAAATAGGGCAGAGGGCAAATAGAACAGCGTGGCTCTCTAAATGCACAAACGCTTTGAGGCGGTGGCTAACATATGGAGAGGAGCCAGAGGATGAAAGTGTTCACTGATGGCCATTGACAGGTATTCGCTCTGCGGCTTGCACAGGGGAGCTAAGTGCTCTTTACCAAGATTTAGTGTGGAGCCGGTCAATACAGGGGCATTTTATCATTGTTCGATGACAGTGGGATGTGCCTCGAAAATGGTTGCGCCACCGAAGTGCAACGCGTCTCCGCAACAAATGGGCTTTGACTTCTAAAAGACAATGAGACGTGCTGCTCACTCAGTGCAAGGACGACTCAAAGGGAGAAACCAAAAAATGTAGGATTTACAGTATTCATTTCTCTGAGCAAAATATGGAGGAATAAGTCACACATTAATTGTCTAACATAAATTTGTTCAATCTTTTTAATTGCCAACATTCCAGAAATATGATGATCCACAAGCAGTTTGATGTAATAAAAACAACACCTCATTATGATAATACATCAATTAAAAAACAAAACAAATTTATTAACTAAAGAAAAAATATATCATTAAGATATTATTAAATAATATTTAAAATGTTATTAATTCAAAATATCATCTTAGAAGTGAAGTGACGTGTGGCCAAGTATGGTGATCCATACTCGTAATTTGTGCTCCCATTTAACCCATCCAAGTGCACACACACAGTAGTGAACACACACCCGGAGCAGTTGGCAGCCATATTTCTGCGGTGCCCGGGGAGCAGTTGGGGGTTTGGTGCCTTGCTCAAGGATCTCACCTCAGTCGTGGCATTGAAGGTGGAGAGAGCACCGAATATTCACTCCCCCCACTGACAATCCCTGCCGGACCTGAGGCTAGAACCCGTGACCTACGGGTTACAAGTCCGACTCTCTATCCATTAGGCCGCGACTGCCCCAAAAAGGTATGTAAATCAATATAAAATTACATTTGTTCGCTCATTCCTTAATATGCAGTCACATTCTTCCACAACTTAATATACTGTACTTCCACTCGTAAAATTTTAAAGTCATTTTTTTATTGCATGGGCATATGGCTTAGAACATCGTAAGCATCGGTCAACGATGGGGTTCAAAAATAATCGTTGGGTCTTTTATCTGGGTCATCTATCTTTACCCAAGTATTAATGAGACAGAGGGTCCCTACTATATCACAGTAGTCCAGCAGAGGCATTGTTTTAAGCTAGAATCATTACTGTGACTTATTGTTGCATGTGGGATCGTTTTATCAATTCTTTTGTGAACAGGATCGAGCCATTCTGTGGAAATATTTAGTGAATGGGTTGGGATTCGACGTCTGCCTTGGCAGAGAGAAAACGTCTGTGGCGGAGATGCTGGTAGCTTTAGGCAGCAGTTTCAGTCGTGTTAATCAATCTTTTGTTTCCTCGCGTATTCAAAGTAGATGACAGTCAGCAAATTGAATTTATAAAGAGGAAGAAAGTTGACACGGCTACATAATTAAATTCAGAAAATGCCACACACTTGCTACACTGAGGTAGAACTGCACAAGTGCATTTTCCGCTGGAAGCAGCAGTGCGAATACTTATACGTTAAACAAGTATACACAAAGGCAAAATATTACAATTAAAATAATAAACAAACAGTAGCAGTGGAATAAAATTATTCAAGTTATTTTCAAGCCTGGCTTCAATATCGTTTTGTACTCGAGACCGTTACTCAAAAAATCAAAGCAACAGTTCACACGGTGTGCTGTTTTTAATAGCCACCCAGATTAAATCAAGCTAATTAAACTAGCTGTTCCAGAACAAACCAGAACAGAACAAACATGGCTTATCTCTGATTGCTGTTCAACACCTTGGTTGATAGCTTTGCTCATTGGTTTAAACCAGGACAAGCATCTCACTGGCTCCTTCCACTAAGCATGCCATCGTCCTCTGAAAGCAATGACAGTTCCTAAAGTAGCTGCATCCCAAAGTTTGCGTCTCCAAAACACATCCACATCCATCTGACGCCCAAGCTGGGTGTTCAGGGGGCAGGTAAACATTTATTACATGCACCGTGATTCCGGAAACTTCTCGACAGCTCCCTCATTTCCTTTGTTTTGGAGACCTAGACATCACAAGGGGCACCTGACACTTTGATCAATTTGTCCTACTTCTTGCTTGCTTAACTGTAACACAATTTATCATCTGCAATGGCCAGGACAGGAGAGCTGGGAAGGCTGGGTTCAGAGGATCTCAGACACGAGAAAGCAAAATTACTAAAACGGGAAACATGCTCCCAAGCGACCCATGACTGCTCCATTAACAATGTCCTGTTGGGCCATGCTTCCACAAGAACCAGCTGGACTCTTGCTCTCTCCACATGGATCAGAGAGGAACTGCCAGAGCATGTGGTCTATATTATTTCTCTGTCTCATCAGTGCAGGATGTGTTAAAAGAAGAGAATATATTAAAATAACCAAACAACTTGAAAACAGAAGATGTGTGATGCAATATTATTCAAGGAACAAATTTAAAGTTAACTCTAAGATTAATCAACAACACAGTGCCTTTTTATTTTGTGACAAAACTCAGGACAAACAGTCTTCAAGGAAACACAATAAAAACTAACATTTAAAACAACTGAACAACATATTTAATATTATTGTTTTGGGAGTGTGAAATTAACCAACACAACGGTCAAAATCACCATTTCCATTATCATAATCATGGCTTATTAATTTACACGCTATTTTGCTAAAGACAGCATAAGTGGGATAGCAACAAATTACTTGTGTAAACAACACAATACAACACGACTGGGAACGTGACATTTCTTTTTAAACAGCAGTTCAATAAACATGAGCTTAATTAATTTATACACAATGATTGTGTGTATTTTTTGCTTTGAAAAAAAAATTATAATAAAAAAACACCACAGAAGGTTCTGTTGAGCTTCTCTGTAGTGTTGATTAGTTTCTGAATAAATTAGGGTAGTAGAATGATTCAGCACTCCAATCTCTAGTTTTATCATTTTGTTTTTAAAAGTAATTTGACTAAACTCAAGTGAATTGGTTCAGTGAATGAATCAATGACTCATAATTCAGGTTTTTAATTCCTGAATGAATCAGTGTGTTTTAAACCAATCGGTTCAGTGAATGATTCTACTTAAAAAAGCCACCATCTACTGGTGCAACAATGTAACTTGCATAAATAATAACAGCCTGTGTAAAGACACATATATGCATTCAAAATTGAGATAAATATGACTGCTTATTAATATTTATTGCTGTATTGGTGCATATCAAATTTTAAATAGACATTTTCCTTGTGTGTAAAGCACATTGGAAAACATGTTTTGATGAAATACATTTTACTTCTGGTTAAAGTTACAGTTACTCTTACTCCTTAGGCTGAAGCAGAGAAAATATATAATTATTGAGATATAAGTTACATATATAAACCATTTACATAAGATATAAAAATGTTTAGCCATACAACCCAGGCATATTTGCAAAGAAGTGCTTCAGACAACTAACTTCAGCAACATAAAGTGAACTCTTGTAACAGCTAGCATTGTATCTGTATCTTCTCTGTTGGCTGTCCCTTTCTGCTATCTATCTCTTTACTGTCTGGCTATCAGGTGGTTCTCTGCCCCTCAGGCTCCTGCCAAATGTACCAGAATGCCCTGGGGCCCTGTTCAGTCTCTCCAATTTATTTATGGGTGCACTATCACATTTTTAATTAGGGGATAACAAGCGCAGCCCTCTGCCGGATTTGTGAACTTCACACATCAGATTAGCTTCCCCAACAAGTACCCTGGCAGAGGGTAGGAGCTTATCTTCCATGGCACAGGGGGAGGAGAGAAACAAAGTCAAGTGTCACAACGAGTAAGAAGAAGCAGTGGGGGAGAAGGGTTAGTGTTTTAAAACACAAGCTTGTGTATTCTCCTAGTGTGTGTGCAAATGTGGCATCACAACATCTGGAGGACTGAGTCATGGAGAAGGGCTGCCGAAGCGAGACTGCGCAGGTCGTAAAACCCCCAGTGAGACACTCAACGGAGCGGACTGGCTGACATTTAATTACTTCTACAATGTATGCACTAGCACGCTCGGCCTCGCACACTCGCTCTCTTCCTTTCTCATAGCTGGTATCAACGCCACGCATCTAGTAATGCTTGTGTGCCACTGTATATGTAACTGAGCTTGGCTAGAACACTGACTTTGCAGCAAATCATCAGGATTAGGAGATTACGGTGAGTATGAAATCGCCTCAAACACAGTGTTAACTCATAACAACACTCATAAGTGTGTTGACATACACACTTTAGTCCGTTTAGGACTGAGGCGGGCTGAGGATGAAAAGTTACGGTGATGTATTCATCATACATTAACGCCAGTCGAACAGAGGCACTTAAAAGAGCCAGATGTCTTTCGTGTCACTAAACTGCCAGTCAAATGCCAAATCGGCTTTGAGCAACACATGTTCTATGTTTTAGCTAAGTTGTTAATTTATTTTATAAGAAAAAAAGGCAAAATACTTTTATTTGTATTTACAATTTGTAGCCACTGTGGCTCTTTATTATGAAAAAAAGTTACTTGCTGTTTCTTTGTAACTGCTTGTAAAATCTACTCGTACTTTCTGAGTAAAAAATTCTGAGTGAAAAATCCTTTTCTTAGTGAATATCAATTATGTAGCAGTGTCAACAAGTCCTGTTTATAAATTCAACCTGCTATCTGTCCATAGTGTTGAACGAAAACAAGGAGGATCGATTGAGAACTCATTTTGAGTTGGTTCTCAAGAAGACAATTGCTCCAGGGAGGATAAAACGCACAAAACTTTTGCCTCTTAAATCTAAACAACAAAGACCATCCAGAGGACATTATATATATTACTGTGTCCTCCCAGTGACCGGCCTACAGCCATAGACACCAAGCTCTTATTTCCACATTAATAGAAGCATCTTAAAGCTCCCTGCTTGAAAAATATGAGCAGCTTCCACCATCTTTGTCCCTTCTTGTCCTTCGTTTTTTTTTGGAAAGCGTGTTAATCTATCTGTCACCCTGGAGAAAGGCACCTGTGCAATTAACCTTGCGCATACGTTGCGAACAAAGCTCTGCGATGAGGAGCCAGGTGCATCTTGGACTTGTTTCCCTCCTGCCACTCTTTGTCTGAGAGATTCTCTTTCACCGCAGCCACTGAGAGTGCATTAGCAGCAGTCAACAGTCCTGCCGGTTCCAGCCTCACACCTGTTATGAGGTACTGTCTCTCTAGAGGATCTGACACGAGATATGACACTGTGACCTGTCAGCTGGTCTGCTGGAGTGAGAGCACCAAAGCACTCCGAGAGAATGAGCCCGGACTCGGGAGTAATGAAGAAGATGGATGTGGCACCAGACAGACATTTTGAAGCGTTTTGCTGGAACAGCTTGATGTGAAAACCCACTTATGTCTGTGTGTAATTTAATTAGGGATGCTCACACATCCCCTCCTTGAGCAGGGCGCTCCCTCTTTGAGTTCACATAGGCGCCAAAGGGTCTGGGCCTCAGACAATGAGGAGCGGAAAAGGGGACCAATGAGATTGGCGTTTAGACATGGCTAACGCAGATAACTACTCCACCCAGGTTATGTCCGTCCCTTGTTCAAGGTGGTTGATTGGTCAGCTGGGAGAAGATGTAAGTGGAAAAAAAAACTCTAGCATTGATGCCTCAGACAGATGCATGCATGAATAAATAGAAAAACTAAAATAAAGTGGACGGTTGCTGCATGGCTCTGCATTAGAGGATGTCAGACATGCTTGGTTTGGAAAGGAGGAGAAAGGCTAAAGTATAAACTCCAGGAACAGACTATCATACAGCAGGTCTGGCTTTTGAGAGGCCAAGCCATTTGCATATTCAGCTCACAAGGAGAAATAAAAGATAGCCGAGATCTGTCCTACGTGCTCCACATTTTTCTTGCCATATTTCCGTATGCTAATGAATCTCCACAGTAGTTTATCAGGTTGGTGATGCTTAGTGATTGTTCCCTGCTCTCCTTGCCATCTGCTTGCTGAGATCATAGACCACATGAGCCTGGCTTATCTGAGAATACACTTCATAAATCATCCACCGAGTCCGGCACTTACTGTATCTCGTAGGGGACGAGACAAAGAGAGTCTTTTTTGCAATACTGTAATCCCTATGTATGACAAACAAAACACCTGTGTTTCAAGCACTGTTGTTGTCCTTTCCCAAATCCGTCATTAATTTTCTTCTCAGAGGATTTAGGCTTTGAAAACGTGATGTCCGGACTCTGTGCGGTGAGTTTAATTATTTTTGAGTGACTGTGGAGTGGCTCTCCAGGTCCGAACTCTCGACGAGGAATTATCAGAATCTAGATCACCCATGGCTGTAAATTAATGACATGCAACAGCACAAATGTGTGCTCGGAGAGTGGGAGGGTGTTGGTGGTGGAGGGATTCTCAGATGTATCCACTCATTTATGCTATGACCTGAGGGACAGTGGGCTAAATTAAGTTGAAGAGGCTTAAAGTGATTAGGACATTTAGTGTTACCCTAATTAGGGATGGCTACACAAAACAGCTTTACAAAATGGAGAAAAAAAGTTTCTTATTTAAGGGAAAAAATGACATATTTGAAGATGGAAATATTCTCTGAAGGAAAATCTGGGAGATGAAAATGAACATATCGTGGAATAATCACGGCCACTGTATCTCTTCATTTCAGAATGTGGAGTCAGACAGGAAAATATTAATGGGAATATGGCAGGTTTCCTGGATGTCACCATGACTTACACAGATGCTTATCTTCATAAATCAATGACTTCGCTCCTCACACGTTAGATATTTAGAGACGGCTAACGCATCTCTGGCCAGACTGATGGCAAAATTCGCCATGCTATCATAG
This sequence comes from Gymnocypris eckloni scoliostomus, assembly GCA_027564155.1. Taxonomy (NCBI): domain Eukaryota; kingdom Metazoa; phylum Chordata; class Actinopteri; order Cypriniformes; family Cyprinidae; genus Gymnocypris; species Gymnocypris eckloni. The sequence continues at coordinate 21,655,759 of CM050426.1, forward strand.
CCTTAAGGCACACGGGCATCTGGCTGCTGATACGGCACAAGCTAATATGTGGTTATTTATTAGAATTGATGCACTACAGCAGATAAGCTTCCTGCCCTTGTTGGTGTCTTTCAAGGTAATGACAAAAAAATTCACAATGCCAGCAGTCGCGCGCTCCAAGATTTCCTGACTGGAATTTGCTTATGCTTGGGAACCAGCGGGCTTTGGGATGTAACGTGGCATTCTTCAAAAGAGGATTGAGCTCCCTGACAGTGGGTGTAAATAACACTGAAGAGCTGATGGGGAGCGCTGATATGCATATAGGACAGACACTCATTTCTCAGCACCGACACTGAAGCCTGCAGACAGCCCAGATTTAATATGATAGTTAAAATACAGATAATGACATGCCATAGTCGGTTCAGCATTATGCAACGGTACTTATCTGGTCCACTTATTTATAATGACCAATGTGGTAGATGGCATATCTCAATGACTAATTAAAAATCGGAATGATAATTAGAGGAGAGACAGTGGGGTGTGTGGTTCCTCACGGTTTTCTGTTTGCATCACACAGATTAACATATTCTTAAGTCACGAGCTTTATCAGAATTATCTTTCTGCCACGAGAACTGCACAAAGTCGCCTGCTGATTGACATATGTGTGTTGTCATATATGTGTGTGATCTTCATTTGAGGGCTATTTTTTCAGCATTTAAACCCTAAACCTTTAAAAACATTAGTGAATGCTGAAAAAAATTGCCCTCAAATGAAGATCATCTTAAAAAGCACACACATATAAGAACATTCAAAGTCTCTTATAAAGAGGACCCAAATAGCTCAACAGTGCTCGACAGACTTGGACAGGGCTATTTAATCTGATTGCTTGTGACAAAGTCTTTCAAATATGTCTGAAAACATTCTTCTTTCAAAATTCTGTTTGAATTTCATTGTGAAATTCCATTGTTGGTGGTGCTCAAAAATTGTGCTACACAGAAATAATTAAACTGAACTGAACTGATCAGACTGTCTGTCCGTGACTGAGAGCGCTGAATGAAAAGTAATGGGTTATAGAAAATATTTAGACAAAGAGCATTATTCACTCTGAAACCCTGACAGACAGACCTTACAACTGAGCTCAACCATACAGATAATGATAGCTATCATCACATAAAAAAATATTCAAAAGAATACACCAATCTTCCTTTTAGCCTTTAATCCTTCACTATTTTTTTCTAAACCTTTAAAGGGATCATTTGTACTGTCAGACTGGAAGGTGAAGCTACTTTCTTCCTGACTCAAGCAGATGTGTGCCAATCTTATTTAACAACATACTTTATTGTGTCTGTTTTTTATATGGCGCATGAAAGATGTTATTCACGATGACTCAGCAAGTGACCACAAACAACAACAACATTCCCTGTTTTCTAACTGGCCTAGAGATTTGAAACACCAGCAATTGGGAAAACGACAACACAACAAAATCAAGTCGAATATGTTACAAATATTTTATTACGCCAGTAATCAAACAGAATGAGAGGACACTGTGTTTGTTACTGAACAGGCTCAGATGATCAGAATTATTAGACAGGGTCATGTCTCTTTTTGTCCTCAGTCAAAACATGTCTCGACTGAGCCAAATCTGTAACATTATATCTGTGTAAAAAGACAACAACAGCTGTGTACATTTATTTTATCCAAAAGTAGGAAAGGATAAAACCATTCGGCTACACTTCACTAAAAATACGGCAAGAACAATTCCCGTGTTTTATGGAAGCCCTTTTGCCATGCCTCATTCAGCTCAAACACCACATGTGGCCACAAACACTTGTAGTGACCCAAAACTGTGACCCTGAAACAGCCAGCAGGCTGAGAGACAGTATAGACAATCACACAGGAAGTCATATCATCTCTTAGTGATGTTCCGCAATGAGTGAGACACCCTGTATACAACATAGATTCATATCCTCCAGCACAATGGCTGCCCTGCTAGGAAAAAACATATTTTCCTAATAAAAATAGAAGGATTAGGTGGATTTAGGCCTATTTTACATCATTCCCCATTTACTTTCAGAGGGTTAAGCAATTTGGTGAATGCTGAACATCTGGTCAGACTAAGAGAATATGGAAATCCATTTAGAGGAAATTAAAACAAATGGGGGGCCGGATAATGATTTCATGAGCAATTTGCCATATTAGGATTTCTAATACTATACAAGAAAAACAGATTTTGCCCCACTTGCCATACACATCAATCACATGGCACTCAAAATTGCTCATGAAACCTTGCAAGGACACATTTCCAGACACCGTCTGTGGGACTTTAAAAATACTTTTAAAAATGAAAATGGTACAGATATTCATTTGCCCAGCTCAACCATCCCGTCAAACACATCCTCTTAACCCTAAATGAATTAAACCCTCATTAAAAATGCATCTCATTGTTAATCATGAGCATGTGAAGGGTTTTAGATATCAATTTGCAAAATGACTTCAAAAATCTCTTTATAGAAATAGTCCTTTGAAAAGGCCTTAAAAACTATAATTAATCAAAAGGTTAGACATGGGTTCTAATGAAAGAGGGTTTTGTGCCAAAAAGAGGATATATATGGAGGAAATGAACAACACAATAGTACTGCCCTATTTAAAAAAATATGTACATATGCAATTTAGAAAACACTAAGAAGGATTTTTATTTTCTGTTAGGGTTAGACACCTAACCGAAGCCACTGATTGGTGTTTGATTACAGTTATTGGGTTAATTCATGTTTCTATAGCAGACATATATATATATATTTATATATAAACCGCTCATACCCAAACAATCATTGTAGTTTTACTTATATAAAAAAAGAGGCAAATTATATTTTCCCTCGTGGAAAGAAAAGAATAATTCGAAAAAGAACTGCACTTTCTAATATCCTTCTGTAGGTGACCGAAAACAGCAGGTGAGATCTGTATTCAAGTTTAAGGGAATACCAGACAGATGCTGGCAAGATGGAACGTTTAGAGAATATAGCCAAACACGAAAGATGGTCTAATTCAAGAGCCAGAAGGAATTTATAACAGCTTGCCTTAAAGCATAAATACGCATTATATAATGCTTAACAGACATCATACTGTATGAAAGTTATATAGACATATTGTCTAAAAGTTTGGGGTCATTAAGATTTTATGCAATAATTTATTTATAATTTTTATTTTTATTCAGAAATAATTACTTGGATTGAGCAAAAGTGGCAGTAAATATGTTTACATTGTCACAGAAATTTAGCAATTTTATAAATGCTGTTTTTGCACTATTCATCAAGGAATACTGAAAAAGAAAGTCATGGTTTTGATTAAAATATTAGGCAGTCTGCAACATTTCCTAAGAACCAAATCTACATATTAAAATTATTACTGAAGGATCATTTGAAAGAAAATATATGTACATATATATGGTAAACAGTTATGTTAGATTGTTTTAACAGTTACTGCATTTTTGACAAATCAAATACTTTTTTCAATAACATTAATTTACAGTAGTATAGTTTCATATTTATATTTGAATGCAAAAAAGGCTGATCTGTTATATAATGCATCCGAATGTCTACGGAGCCAAAGCACAACAGAACTCACTGACATTCCTTCTCTTTAAATCTAGTGATGACTACAGCAGTTCAAAGATAGACATCTTTTATGGGCTTTGACACAGAGAAAGAGCTAACTACAGATAAGGTATTCTCGACTGCACTAGAGGGTTTGTTATCCACTGTCTTTCCATCTGCATTATTACGAGCTCAGCATTCAATGTGGTCACTTCTTAAGGAAACTAGCATGCTTCAGTCATCCTGCGGAAGCACACGGAGTTGAAGTTCTACATGTCATTTTCTCAAATGTAAGGCCACAGTAAAGCGCTGGGCTCAGTGTGACATTTTAAGTTGGAGCTTGTGAAAAAAGCTTTTGGCTAGAGGCAGGAATTTCTGTCTCATTGTAGGGATCAGAATAGTGCAGTGCAGTGAGTACATCGTATCTCTCATGGCAAGAATTTGCCCTGATTTTGCAAGTTGCGATGAGACATCTTGACACTTTTTTAAACTGAACCACACATTTCTTTTCAAAACACAATTTATAGGGCTGATATGCACGTAGCTATTGAAATATGGCGCATGGAGTACAATTTATTTTTCATATCCCACCAGTTTTGCTGTAATCTAAACTGAATTAAGCTATTGTCGACATGGCCTCTTTTCATTTCAGAAATAAACTGAGCAAGCTTGCAAAAACTTAATAGTTAACTCTCAACTCAATTTACTAGGCCCAAGGCAATCTGCCAATCCATTATATGTCTGCTCTACAAAAGCAGTGAACCTGAGATGCTTATCTTTACATGTGACCTACATCTTCTCTGGCAGGGGCCTGTAAGCGCAGCCTCATACTGCTACAGATTTGCTCTGCACCTTCATATAAATGCTCCAGCTAATAAAACACATACACAAAGAGCCTATAATTAATGCCAAATGCGAGTAAAATGCAGTGAGGACAATATAAAAGAGTTTTTGCCAGTTTCCTGGTAACTTGTTTTAATTAATTTAAAGAATATGATATGCATCCGAACGATAAAAACAATGAAATATTAGCACTGTAATTGTACAGCTGTTGTAATAATAATAATAATTATGAAATACTTTACAGTTCAATTGAATTTGACTGATATTAATTGCTTTGTCTAATTTTAATAATTGTATTAAATAATAATAATAATAATATATTCTGCCTTTTTTCTAAACAAAATAATGCATATACAGTTTTATGACCTGTAACTAAAAAAAATATCACACAAATTCTCAGTATATACAATTAATTATTTTTCTATTTTTCTCATAATGGCTGTAATGGTTATCACTGCTGAAATCCCTTTGGTTCCGTCTGGATTTCACACTGGTGTGTTTGGCATTGTAATTACCATCCTTGTCGTCAACATTTATTTGACAGATGTCTTCATATTCCTGTCACTGTTTTCTTAAACTGTGACAGTTACTAAATAGATACTTTTCATTAAAACATTCTCAGCCCATCCAATCTGCCTGTACATTTAGTGCGAGTGAATGAAGAGTGTGATTTTTCACAGAGGAAGTGTGGCCCTGTCCCTCCATCACTACCCCAGCAGTGCTTAGCACTGTGTGAAATCATGATTCGGGCTGCAATGGGGCCCCGGTGGGGCAGTAGCACCGTACCTTTGTTCATGTCAATCAGCTGTTTCTTCTTCTGCTGTCTCTCTAGTTTCTCTCTCAGCTTTCTCCTTTGCCAGCTTGGCTCTCTTGATCTTCTCCTCCATTTCCCTCTTCTTGTGATTCTCCCGCACAGCATCCTGAAGTGTCAGAAAGAGAGAGACAATGAAATTAGAGGGCAAAAGAGAAGACTGTGGAAGAGAGGGGAAAAGAGAGAAAATTCCAGCACAATTCTATAATGTGGAGTGAGAGACTAATAGTGAGTGACAAAGGTGAGTCCATACACAATGAGGGTAATGCTTAACTGCAGTCCCACGCTGAATCTAGACCTGCAGAACTCAACAGAATCAAAACCTCTGCCATTTATAACAGTTAGTTTAGGGTTCAGGATGTACATGAATACAGTGATACATTTTAGGGGAAACCATTTGCGAAATTGTTTTAGCACAGAAAAGTATTAACTAAACAAACCAAAAAACAACCAAACATGTCTTCAAATCCCACTACAGGGTTTATATGACCCCACTACCTGAGGCAAGAAGACATTTTGGGTAAACTTGTCCAAGCTGTCATTCTTTCTTTTTTTTTTTAAAGCATATAAAACATGTATGATACAATTTTGAATACTGCATGAACGAACAACTACTACAGCATTTATTGGAATATTCTCTAATTAATCTTACCGCAAATCTAACATTTTATTTTAAAATAATATAAAATTACTTAAAATAATGCATGAATGAATGAATGAATGAATGCATGCATGAATGAACGAACATACGAACATTTTAACACACAATTACTTAGTGTTTATCTAAATAGGGGCATGCAATGGACTTTATATATTATTTTTTATATATATATATTATTTTTATATACTGCTTGTCATAAATATTATAACCTCTCAGAAAAATGTCAGAATGTGTATGAAGGGAAGGGAAGGAAATAAATAAATACATACATACATAAAACTTCCCTTTCATTCTTTCTCCCAAAATTAGGTTTTGCTATGATTTACCAGATTTGGCTTATTTCTTGTTTTCAACCCCAACACACACACACACATTTGTATATACCTGACATTAAATCCCATCCTAAATTCCAAAATCTGCATGGAAAATGTTAAGCAAGTTCACCGATTTCATCTGGGCCTGCTTAAAGGCTAAAGGCACACAGTTGGAGCTTTTCTGCTTACAGTGAAAAAACATCAACAATGAGTTTTGAGAAAAGGAAGCAGACAGTGATTGTCTAATTGAACATCAAGATGGCTCCTGATACTGTCGTTGTCCCCCCTGAGCTACAATCTCCATACACATTAATGTGGAAGCAGATAACACAGCGTCCATCCTGGATATTTCCAGCGACTGAATGCCAGGATGTGGTGGTGGCGGCGGCAATGCTGGCGGGGCACCAGCGTGTGGGAGAGAGGACTGTACACTGAGACGCAGAGATATCGTCCTCCTCCTCTCTTCTTCTGTAAATGCCACGGAGGTGTCAGGCGGTATGAAGTCGATGAGAGAGCTGGACGGAGACACTCAGAGGGCATGGAGACACAGCAGAGAAGAGAGAATAAGCCACTTCTGCATAACCTTTCAAGCACAGCAAAGGTCTCTTCACCCCAGGCCTGCACCACTAACCTGACAGGCCTTGCCTTAAAGGGAGGAATGAGTGTTTTGTTTATGCATATGTGTGTGTGTGTGTGTGTGTGTGTGTGTGTGTCTTGTTCGTTCTTGGTACGACATAATGAGTGTCGACAGTCTGGCCCTTTCAGAATCCCTTAGGGTTTCCGACATGTGTGTCGTGTTCGGTGCTGAGACACAAGGATCTTGGCTCTAGTGTGGGAGGAGAAAAGTACAGCTCAACATGGTGGTCAATACAGCGGATCTGCCGTCAAGCCCGAGAACAGGAACCCACGCGCTCACTGTCATTTCTTGAAACGACAAGGGCAAGGATGAACACGAGAGAGCGAGAGATGCACCTGTTCCAAATTAGCATTTTGCTGCAAAACTATAAGTCAGCAATGAATAAACCCAATACTTGTTCTAATAAAAAGTAATTGAGTCAGCACGCATATGGCTGTCCTTCAAAGAGTGCGAAAGTGAATTCTATATTCATCTATTCATGGCACAGAGTGACAACAAACATTAGCATAAACAATTCTTCCTGTTATTGTGATTTTACATTTTCAAATAGAGTATTATGAAGCTACTGGATTATAGGTCTCCAAAACTGACAGTTCAATCTTAGTCTTGTAACTGGAGATAGCATCAAATTCATTGTCAAACATTAGATCCTTAGTTGAAACATCATTTATTCATAGAGACAAAAATAATTCCTGCTGGCAAAAGTTTTTTATAAACAAACAAACAATTCAGACTGCAAACACGATTACACAACATAATTATCCGACTCTCATCAAACATGCAAAAACCCTAATTACCATGGCAACAAACATGTATTCAACCCTTTGCCTGATTCTAATTAGCCTGGGGTAGTATTTATGATTTTATCAATTTTCTTAATTGTGTTTAAGGTATTAGGAAGCTTTACATGAGATAAACAACACCCAGAGGGAATGCATTTAAAAAAATATAATTCTCATGGCACAAAACGTCAACGCAATTGACTACAAAGGACAGAAAAACATTAGCATAAAGCAAGAATGATAGTGGGATGTGTGCGATTTGCTGTTTCTACATGCAATGTACGTTTGCTTAAAAAAATCAAATGCACAATTTAGACCATGATCGTGTTCTCGCTCACGGATGGGCCTGAAGAGCATTCATCCGAGCCGCACGGTCTCACGCTAATTTGTTTCTCGTGGTCACAGTGCCTCTGACTGTTGCAAATTCAAATCGCATCCCCATCGGTCCTCCCTGCCAGAGAAAGCTGATATCTCACGGCTGCAGATACGGCTCTATGCAAACGAAAGCTAAAGGTTAGTTTAAAAAAAAAGATAGAAGTAAACAGGAAGGATTGAAATCCACAGGAAGTCCTGTGGTTGTCAGTGGTGGCCACCAATCAATATGTTAAGGCAAATTAGGCCGGCTAATTGTGTTTGTACACTAAATAATCCAAAGTCATTAAGAAAGCTGATTATAGGGGAAAAGTCTTCCACAAAACTCTTTTGGTTAATTAGAGTACTCAGGATGGGTTATTTAAAAATGAGAGAGATAGTGTCCAACCTGTCTGTCCTTAAAAGGACGCTGTTGTAAAAAACATGATTTATTCACACTCATGTCCTTTCAGTATGACCAAAAAAGAAAAAAGAAAATACCACCACTGACTTTAATTGTCTCCATACACATTTTTGTATTTTTTGTGTTCTACAAATGAAATAATTGCATGCATTTTCATTTAATTGTGGGTAAATTATCTTTTTAAAACCCAAAGTTAGTAGAAGGATTTGTATTAATAAGTTCAGACACAATTTATAAATACATCCATCTTGAGTGAAGAAATTGTGGGAGGATTTGATAAAATGTTCAGCTGGATGAATCACCAACTAGATTGCTAATATGAAAGATGATGATAAACAAGCAATTTACTTCTAACACCAATCAACACAACATAACCACCAGGGAAAGCCCATTTCATGGAAAAACGCTGTTGTGCAAAAACTCTAGATTGGTAAGGCGACACTCGCCAGGCTGCTGTCCTCTGTAGTGTTTGCACTACTCTAGGAGAGAGATTGCTGCGGAATTGAATTTGCCAATATGGACTCCATCTACCCCGGGTGTGTTTATGCATGCTGGCAAGCACAGGATAGGATGGTGTCCTTCCAGGCAACCACTGAGGACTAGGCGTCTTTGTAAATATATTCGCTGGGTACATGTGCAGCGGAGTGACACCAAGGAAGCACGCTCTTGCTGCAATCCTGCGCTGTGGAGGTGGCTTTGTAGTCTCTCCTGTTTGCCCAGCCTCAGAATAGAATATCTGAATAGCCTTGTCGTATGCACGCGGACAAAAAAAGGGCAGCTCATCCCACAGCCAGGGGCTCTATAATTCATGTTCACATTTTTTTTTTGGAGTTGGAACCATCACATATGTATTGCCCTACATGCAAAGTGTACACATTTGACTTCCGGGAAGAGAGCGAGAAAAATGGAGGACAAAAATCCATACCACAGATGGGCCTATTTGGCCAACACAAAATCTACACTAACATTTGATGATATTTGAGTTATTTATTTATTTATTGGATCATATCCCCCATTAGTTTTCAACAGGCTGTGAGAGGCCTACAAAACTGCCAAGAGTGAAAAGTGGCCGATGTTGTGAGTGTTGACTCAAATATTAGAGATCTGAAGTGACACTCCATTGGGTTTAATTGTGATCACTTGCAGTCGCTGTGCAATTGAAATGAAAAAGCAGCATTGGTGACATCACATTCTCCATTATTTGCATCATCATTATGATTATTCCCATGGCCGACATTATATATAAAGCCAATGGCCCTCAATGACTGTTTTGTTCATATTCACCCAGAGATGCACGCTCACTAATGCACACACGTGCGTTCTATTGATTAGCTGAGTCACGCTTGCCCTGCACCATCAGCGTGGCTCAACCTCTGCTCACTTTATTGGTGTAATCAGTGGCTCACTCAATTAACAAGTGAGACTGTTAGTTCATCACCATCTGCTGCGCTTTGATAAGGCATTAATATACCGATATTCATCCACAGCCGCTAGTCAGGATTACATATAGAACAGAAGACGAAGATGCAGTGGGAGTGTCTCTCTCTCTCGCTCTAGCTCAACTCTGGCAACGCAATGGATAAATTGAAGGGACGATCTGAAACAAAATTCATGTGCTGAAATTAAATTGAATTTCTATTTACCCTGAAAAGAAATACAATTAATGGACTCTCTTATCTGAGTGTGCGCACTTCATGAGAACTGGCAGGTGGGGCTTTTTTTGTCCTACCAGAATGGATGTGTCACTCAGGCAATTTAACTTACAGCAATGTGGGTCATGTCTGAGGATGAATGTTGATAAAACTACGAGGTGCCACTAGAAGGTTGTATCATGAATATACATTTATTTAATAACCTGTTCCTTTCCCACAGAGACACAATGTACATTTTCAAATGTGTGGCTAACATCATGTCATAACCGGACGTAATGCGACAATTAATTTACTGTATCTAGGCATATTTGAGGATTTTGGACCAATGGGATTTCCCAGTGGGCAGGGCTTTGTTGCAAATCCAAGAAACAAAAATAATGTTTTCATAATGTTTAACTTTTACTGCTTGTCAGTCTCTCACATTATGCCTCATAACATTCCCAGCCTACATCACAAGAGCCCTTTTACTAATGCATTATAAGCTTAGTTGGCCTTATGGATTTTTTACATAAAAACAAAAAAACAGGAGGAGTAAAACGCCACAAAGGGAATGTTCCCGTTGCCACTGGACATCCAGCTATGTTTGTGTTCTCCACCAGCTCTGCTCATCTCACCATTGAAGTCTAAATCAGTGATAACTTATTCATAAAGAGCTATTCGCTTGAGAGAATAATTTATTTTCATAGATGCCCCTTTTACAGCCGTTCAACACTGCATCCTGGAGGGAGCGCCGTGTCATGTGTTGCTAGACTTTGATCAGGGTAAATGAAAGTTGGTTTTTAGATATGCTTGTGGGAAAGTGATGAGAAATAAGCCACATACAAGGAGACCCTGCCATTCACTGTAATGGGTTTTGAAGACTTTGTGCATACCTTCTGGACATCGTGTTACCTTTTTTATTTTGCTGGAGGGGAGATGAAATATTAAGAAGAAGCAGGAGAAACAAGGAAACACTTAAATATATGTGTAAAAAGCCTCTTTGTGTGGAGGCATTCTACCCTCCTCCTGAAGTCAATATTAAGGTTAATTTACAAATCAAAATTACCCCAATCCCAGGTTGCCCTTAACCACAGTGAAGCTAAAACTCAAATGTTCTTTGAACTGTACTTCAAATTGAGTTTTTAATGCAATGTTCTCCATTCAATATAATTGCTCAGCATGAAGGTTTCATCATGTGCAGTAAACTAAAGTTTGTTGTGCTTTCTTGTGCAGGGTGCATAGACAATGCTGTAAAACTTTATCAAAATATTCATCAAAATATTAAGAAACTTCACAGAAAAGTTTTTTTTGTAATGGTTTTATGAGAAAATTATACTATTTCTTTACACTTTTTGTTACTTGATATTTCTTTGGAATGGTTTGTGAAATATACTAGCCCTTTGAGTGAAAATTGTTTCTACATCATTTTAGTGTACATGCAAACTACTTAATTTAAATTATTAAAAATATTAATATCTATAATTTTAATGATTATAAATAATCAATATTAAAATATTATAAAATATGTATATTAAAATACATATTTTACATACAAGTTTTAAAACATGTATGTTAAAACATTCTTTTTAAAATGTTAGAATTTTTATGCAACTATGAATAATTAAATAACAAATACAAATAAATAAATAATTTTACACCCACAATTCAAGACTAATTTTTCAGTAAAGCTTATCAATATCTTGCATAAAAGTTTTCATACAGTTTAATTTGTATAATCCCCAAGACCCATTTAGATTATAAGAAGCAAATAGTCAGGCTCTAAGTACCTAAAAAATATCAATTAGCAGAGAATCTCATATCTTCTTTGTACAGTGAGATGTACTTTAAACGCCTCTTTTGGTTTCACACTCAGTCTGGATAAATCCCATCCTATCAGCAATAACCTAGTCCTACCTGCCTAACCACCAAGCTGGGATTCTTTTTTGACAGGGAGGAGGCGTTGCCTTGATATCCGCCAAATACAGAAGCTAACGAAACTCTGAAAGGATAAGAAGCTTCTGAGACTCTTTTATCTGCACAGGAGCCAAACGTTTGGTAATACATTATACATTCCATTCTCAGTACAGTTTATGCATGCTTTAATCTGCCCAATAAGCCCGTCCTTCCATCCCCTCACCCCTGTGAGGAAAATGTCTTTATCAAATGTGATAAAATAAGCTAAATCACCACATGCACTTATAACAAGGCCAGCAGCTTTAGTTTAGAGCTCTTAAAACTATGTACTGATAAAAAGAGTGTATATGTACAGAGAAAGCGATGAGTTTAGAAAAAGAATTGCGCTTTCACGTTTCAAGTGATAGAAGCTGTCAAAGCAATCCTAAACTTAATCATACTGCTATCCAGCAACCCTGACCTGTGCTGTCTTGCTGTGGAAAAAGCATAGGACACATTAATTAGAATATTATCTGCACCTGCTCTTGAAGACTCTTTTGGAAAGCCAGATTTATACAGAAAATACTCAACTCTCTTTAGCCTTGAGAAGTGCAAAGAGCAGAAGAAAAAAGCACTCTTGCTGAGAATAAACAGGAGAATACTCACCATGAAGAGGCTGCGGAAGCTAGCCAGGTCTCCAAAGAAGTCCTCAATGCTAACGGTGTGGGGGTCGAAGCCGAAGTAGCTCCCTAGGCTCTCGTACAGCTTCTGCATGTTCTTGTGCATGGTGGAGAGCTTCTCGTACTGCTCTCGCGAAAGCTTGGAGAAGCCGTGAGAATAATGCAGTTAAGGAAAGGACAAGCACTTTATTGCCATAGCTACATTAAAACACACAGGCTTGTTCAATGATGGATAAACATAAACAAACAAACTACCTGCCCTTCAAATCCTTTACACAATCATTCAACAAAGAGGTGGAGCACCTGTGGAACATTGAGAAAAACTACTGCTTCTCTGCAGAGGTCAAGCGAGACAAACAGAGGTATTCAATAACCTCTCTAAGCTGGGAGTCATTGGCGCACTCAGATATTAGCGCCAGTGTAGGAGTGATAGAGGAGCATTTCATAGTCTGGGGGACTAACACAGATGCTAGAGGGAATAGCTGATTGCAGTCATTGTTTCATTGTTTCTTCCAACAAGAGTGGGGTCAGCGTGCACGAACCCCTGTGAGAGATGCGCTCTGTAATTTAAAGAGCAGATGAAGGCAGGTTCTTTCACTGAATGGCTATTGACAGCTCCTGTCGGGGATGTGCTATCTTGCAGCTCACGAGGCACACGTGGACCGTCCTCGGCCTTGTAAACCACACACACACACACTCAAACAGGTAGTACGCATCAATAGAGCCTCGCTTTCTTTTTGCCGCATGCTAATAAAGCCGCATGCCGTACATAGACTGTGATTCAGCTGCATGTATTCAGGCCCTTATTTCTAGGTGATTGTGTTTCCTGAATTCAAAGCGGTGCGGATGGCCCGGGTTTGCCCTTTTGAAGGAACAGAGAGACTATATCAAATTCACGTCTGCCATTTCATTCAAGCTATTCATATCAACTGCTCAGACGTGAGTCAGATTGTTTAACAGCCATTATAGGATGCGAGTGCTGTCTCAAAAGCATCTGTTTGCAACAGGTTGAATGGAACCATCAAACTCTATTCTTCTTCTGTTTTCTGATGAGAAATTGAATTGAGAGGAAAGGTTTTACCTAATCATTAAAACTGAAGTGTGTCATTTGTCAGTGTTATAATACTTTCTCTTATCCCAGTTTAATGAGTAGTGTCGACAATGCCAGTTGAAGCTTGATTTTCCCATAAAGTGCAAATACTGTGTCTTTGCGAGACTGTCAAAATATTGTTCTGTTTATGAGTTTGACAACCATGCCAAGACAGAAACACTATCAGACTATCTGTTTGTACAACTAATAGCAGATGGGCAGAGTGTTCAGAAACCTGCATGAAAATGATCACTATTTATTATTACAAATCCATTTGGTGACACTAGAGGCGCACAAACAATTCAGGTTGAAAAGAGCTAAATTATGGAGGTTTTATCAAGTGCGGTAAACAAAGGTGTAATTCTTGTTCAACATATATTTAAAAACTGTTATGCAAAATATTAAGGTGTTAAAAAGATTTGTTTTATTTTAAATATAACAGTTATTGCACAATGAAATGTAATAAAATATTTTTTTCTGTAAAGTTCCTCAATATTTTCCTTAAATAATGTTTGTATAAAGTTTAATTTAACACCGATTTCAAAATGTATGAAATATTAATAGCAAAATTAAAACAATAAGAAAACAAAACAAAAACATGAAAATTAGATTGATTGCTGGCGTAATTATCATTCAATCAACCCATTAACCCATTTTATCATTCCCTCCATCCATCTATCCATCCATTTTTCCATCCAACTTTTATATTTATATGTGCAGTATGTGCCTGGAATGGTGTGTAAAATGAGTAAAGAGTAGAATAAATATAGCTGCAAGCAGCGATTACCGGGGTTCAAGGACTTTAGGGACTTTACTGCATCTAAACTGATATAGTCTAGGTCAACCTGAAAATTTGGACTGACATTACAACACATCCATGATGAAGAACATTGTAACACACGCATACTCAACCTGAAATGAAGGGGCTTAAATATAATGCTTAATAGTAAGCATACTTACATGCAAACACATTTTGTTGTAGATATAGGGATTTAAAGTAAATGATAGGTAACAAAATGTTTACTGCAAGTCTTGTCTTTATAATGCAATTTTCAGGTCTCACTGTAATCATAATGTGTCATTATTGCAAAATGCGATTCCTCAATTTAAATGAAGTGGTAAACTTTGACAAAATGTGATATAAAATGTTATCATAGTGACTTTATATTTTAAACACATGTAAACAAATGGCAAACCTGTAACAAGAGCTATATCAGTGAGGGGAATGAGCCAATTAGTGATCTTCTACTTCAATCTAGTGGTTTTTAAAGGCAATTCCAGATATTTTGTCATTTAAATGTACTGTTTTTTTTAAATAATCTACAATATTTATTGAACAGTTTGATTGACAGCATTGGTCCCAGAGGCAAAGTTGTTCAGAATGAGGACATCTATCATATGATATGAAGTACATATAGTGTATGTGTGAATATATGAACTTATTACAATTTAAGATCATTTACTATATAAATATTGTGTTTTTGAGGCTTTTTTTAACTGTCATAGCCCCAACTATAGTCCGAGCTCTATGAAACTGTGCATGCTTGTTAAGTGTCCTCTGTCACATGTGTTCACCAAGTTTCATAAAGTTTTGAGTTTCTGTTTAGGTTTCATAGACTTTTGGGTATATTTGGCCATATGTGGCCATATTTGGCTTCTTAAATTAGCCCATTATAGCTAACCAAAGGACAAAATTCAAAATGTTTTGATAATTATTGATCTGAGAGAGAATATTACTGCACTAGTTTGCAAAAAGTACGTTTTTAATATATTTGTGAATGTTTAATGAACAATTTGACAGCAATGGTTTTTGAGGCAAAGTTGCTCATTATGAGGATCTATCAAATTACATGCATATTGTGTGGATGTGTGAAACAACATGTGACTACAGAACCCAAAACATCTTGTTAGCGCCAACTAGTGGCCAATTTATTTAAAAATTATTACAGACCTTTAGGGCCATGGGTTGAACACACCCACCAAGTTTCATTCCGATCGACCTCTGTTAACATTGTCTAATAGGTGATAATTGCATTGCCTGATGGAGGCCATGTTTTTTGAGATACGCCAATGTCCTTTCATAGATCCTCATGGCACATTGGACAAAGACACTGCATACCAATTTCCAGGTCAATTGGACTAACCCTTGTGTAGTTATTGCTGTTTTTTGTTTTTTATTTCATCTTATAGTGCCGCCAAGTGTAAGCGCTGCACATTTTTTTTGTAATTGACCAAAGATTGAGATCATACATATGTGAACCGAGTTTGGTGAAGATATCTCATTCCGTTCAGGACCCATTTTAGTAAACGTGGTCCCACCTCTTACTGACGTTTTGGCATCCCTTTACGACAGTGTGTCGAAACTTCAACTTTTTGTTGATAATTATTGATATTCACGGTCCAGAGAATATTTCTGCACTGGTTTGGTTACGATCGGTCGAAAAACCTAAAACTGGTTCGCAAATGCAGGTTTTGGAAAATTTCTAAACGTCAGACAAATTATACCAGAAATGAAATCGATTTGTTTTGATTGAGCCAAAGATTCTAATGATATAAGACACTTGAGTCTATGACAAACGGTTTAGGAGTTACGAGCAGTTTCACGTTTGTAATCGCAGTAGCGCCACCTATTGGCCGATTGGGGTCTTTGTCAGAATATCCCATCAGGGAGCTCTACCTTCTGACCTGGTTTCAGCTCTCTAGGCCTTACAGTTTGGTCTGCACGATCACTTTTAGCAGAGAAAAATAATAAGAAGAAATATATTTCCAATTACAACAGGGTTACAGTACTACGTGCTTGAACTCCTAATTAGAGCATATAAGGTTTATACTCAATGCTGGCCCATTATATTGCTACGGCTTACACAAACTACTGTATTCTCACAGTCCCAGCCATTCACTGCAGGAGTCCTAAGAGCCTGAATGGAAACAGTGTTCGAGTCTGAATACCTGTAATAGTATCTGATTGTGTGCACATCTTTGTCCTTGGGGCTGAGTTTTATGAGCTCTTTTGACAAGTGCAAAAGACTTCCTGTTTCTTTTAAGCGAAAAATCGAATCAAAAATCCTCAACAGGTTGTGCAACGTTTTCAATCCCACATACTATAATATCTTGTATTTGAGCAAGCTCTGCTTAAGACGAGGAATGTGGATATAGCAAAATCAAAGCAATAGAGCTTTGAGGTTTGGTCTCGATTGGATACAGTGGCAAATATACTGCCTGTGCAAGAGAAAAGTGTTCAAGTATATGTGGCTGTGTTTGACAACAGCTCATCACAGTCATACATAGTTCCACTGGACTGGGCCGAGCCATCACCGGCTATTATTTCCACATCAAAGATTTGTCACATTGACAACAGCTGACATGCACGGTCCAATATCAATCCCGACTTCTCCTCCAAAAGCAATTCCTTCAACTCCTCTCGCTTTTTCTTTGCCTCAATCTCTCTCTTTTCCGTTACCTCTGTAAGAACTTTCAAAGTATAAACTTCACGCTTCTTTGTCACCCATGTCACCTCTGCTTCACATGCTGGGGTGGAGAGAAGTTCCTGGATAAAACATTATTCGCTACCTTCTCCAAAGCAACATCCGTCTCCCTCTCCAGCTGTCCTCAAAGCAAATAACGAACAAGTTTCCCCAGCAACATCCCATATTTCACTATACAGAAAGGATAGCATTCCTCTCTTATATAAATGTGTTCCTTTTTTAGCTTTCTATACAAATAAGTAGTCTCTGTGAAATGTTTTGACAAGACGGCATTTGAAAAATTGTGTAAATCTCCTTTTAACCTCATTATTTTACAAAACTACTTTAATGAAATTACAACAAAGAAGCCCAGAGAAGAGATTCTGCACATCATCCATTCAGTGCATGATAAAGGTTTCAAATTCTGTGCGACCGTGTGAAAACAACGGTCTTACTCTAAAAAATGTCCAGAAAGTGAATTCCAAACACTGCCACCTCTGAAGACTGCCATAAATTACCTTGTTTGTTTACCTGTGTGCTTGTATGAGTGAATAAAATGGTGCATGGCTCCCTTAGGCAAGGCCAAAAAGCCTCCTTAATACATCTCTCCTAACCCACTTCCATTAATGTTTATTTAATGCTTTTCTATGTGCCTCCTGGCTCTATGCTGAAAGGCAGCAACTAAGCTTTTAGTGTGGATTGACTTTCCCCCTCAAGCCCCACAGCCAAACTACATGCATCCCACCTCAGGAAGGTGGCCGCACTCATGCCAGGCCGGCAACAGGGACCGCATTCATGGCTTTAGAGCACTCGTCCAGGGAGAATAGGGCAGAAAAGCATCTATGGGCATTTTTTGGTCTATGGGCAACTAATGGCTTGCCGTCGGGATATGGAGGAACGAAAATATATTTACAATCGTGATTTGGCAGTTGCTGGAAATGGCACAGACAGAGAATGGCCCTGCAGTGTATGAGAGGTCTCTCTTTGGCAGACATATTGATCCACTGAAAGTGGAATGCACTGTTACACAAATTAAAGGAGTAGTTTACTGAAAAAAATAATCTCTCATTCTTACTCATCATCATGTTGTCCCAATCCTTTATTCTGTTGCATACAAACATTTCTGAAGGACAGTGAGATCTAAACAACAATTGACTATGATTGTGTATGTGACGAATAATAAAGAACCTAGACTACAGCAAGAAAAATAAATCAAACTATTCCAATATTGATATCCTAATCAATCCTGCCTTGAAGTTGTCAAAAAAAAGAAGTGATATGCCATTTGATAGGCTTTGTGTCCAGAAGCGACCAAAATATGGTAAATAAACATTGAGAGATTTTTCATTTTTTTTGTAAACTAGCCCTTTAGATCATTGAATGGCACTTACTGTGTACTTGCATCATTCGTGACAATAAAAATGAACAGTGCCTCCCTGACTGAAGGACAAGGTGTTCAGTAGATTATGCAGTAAAAAATAAAGGGCCGCCCCATTAACATTCATCTCCACGAAACAATCTGAGTGCCAAATAATGACACTTCCCTTCAGGCAAACATGAATAAAAATAATAGAAGCCCATTCCTCATGAACCTGAAGAAGAGTTTTATCTGTAGCATTCAAATATTGGAGAAGAAGTTGGGTTCACTGTAAACCATGAAAATGATTTGAATTGTACCAAATTGAACATCACAGTTTTCAAAATGATTTGAGGGTTTCTGGACAGCATCCAAAGTAATTAACACAACACCTTGGATGGGGATCAACGGAATGCCACCGACAGGCTCACCGCCATACTCCTTTCCAACACGCTACCATCGCAGTCCTGTCTGCTCTTAAAAGCTGCCAACACAGTCACGACTGTCAGATAGTATCTCTTCCACGTGTAATTATGCCGCATTGTGCAGCTGTACAAGCAATCAAGCATCTGAACTCAATCAAAAACTTTGCTCACACTCTGTTAGGGTACCTCTGGAAAATTTGGAGAGCACGCTACTGATTAACGGTCTATTATTGACAGAAACTCGAGCCTAGCATGCTGTGATTTGAACAGTAATGAGAACAGCCATGGCTGAAACAATTTTTAAAGGGAAAAGTAGGTAATTGCTCACGCAGTAATGAAACTGATGAGCGTTGAGATTTTGATAACTCATTTTGTGTGGCTGTGGAATATTTGAGCAGAAAGGAAAAGAATGGGACACATTTCTGCTGATTCACCCGTTATGGATTGTACACAAGATAGGGAGGCACATTGATTATTCCCTCTGAAATTGAAATGAAATAGAGGCCTTTGGACAACAGTGTAGTGTAGACAGAAGACTGCTTGTCTAAGCTAACGTCACATTTACTTCACCGCCAGACATTTTAAGAAGCATTTTGAGTTGTGCTGGTAGCTTTTTAGATTTATCTGACAAAAGCAATATTACAAAAGGATTTCAAACTCAAAAAGACTACATAAAAATATGATGATCTCGTATAAAGTAAACCCTTCCTAAATATATATCTTATTTATTTATCCATCTCCTTCCTAAAATACATTACACAACTATTATTATCATATTTATTTATTCTTTCTTTCTGTGTTAGACTGCGTAACAATCATAAAAGGATATTTAGGATTAAAAATTAAAAAATCTGTCATCACTTACTCACCCCAATGTCATTCCAAACTGGTATGATATTCTTTAATCTCTTGATCATATATTTTGAATGATGTCTAAATATTTCATTTTTCCCCATTCATTTGTATAAACAAAATAGGAAAGCATATTTGGCTACTTTTTATTTAATAAAAAGAGATATTAAAAATATGCAGTATTAATTTAAAATCCATTATTTCTATAAATAAATATTTTAAGTACATTTAATATTTCAATTTGTATTTGCATATTTTTTTAAGCTATAAATCTTGTACTGAACTATCTGGGAAATATTTACTTTCTAGTTGACAGCAAATATCTTAAAGTTATTATGCAAAAAGTTTAATACTTTAAACAAAACAATCAAACAGACATTAAAATACATATTTTTAAGTCTTTCTTTTCTATTAAGGTTCTACAGTCGCCATCGCACCCTGACAAAGCCTACATTCACACTGAAAGTTCAGTTACAGAATACAGTCCTCACAAATTTTATTACCAAAACGAATATTCACATATTCTGTTTGCCAGTGCACACCTACAAGTGAGAGCTCACACAGGCCTGCAGACATGTGTCAGCAGGCACACACAAACAGACACGAAACAAATGGAAATGAGGTATTTTAACATCCACACCTTCATTGGCACTCAGACTCTCTCAATTCTCTTATCAGTGAGTGGAGCTGACAGTTGAGAGTGAATTGTGCATGCAGATCAGATGTGTTGCATCAGCGCAAGTCTCCTCCTGCAGGCTGTGTCTACACTCCCGCATTAACCTACAGAGCTAGGGTCTAATTTCACATCCACACACAGGCTAGTAATTAAAGCCTCGGCCCCCAGCAATAATCGGGATGTGATGTGTCAACGGCGAGGCAGCGGATAAGTGAATTCCTTCCTCCTCTTGCCTCGCCGGGGAGGTCGGGACCTCTTGTCACATCACGCTCCATGCCACATCAGCGCGGAGAGGCCCTCTCTTACTCTTCATTTGAAAAATTAAAAGCTGGATTCAGAGTCAATTTCACTGTCAATTTATTCTCCATCTCTGCAAATGAAATATTTATGGATCTGGGAGATGGGTCTCGGATGCTTCTCGCCAGTATCCAGATGCATGTGAAGTGGAGCTCGTGGAGAGCTGTCCAAACAATCATCAAAACTGCAGGATGGAGCAAACAGTGAGCATGAGGTTGCAAGCCAAAGTGAAAAACAGAAGAAAATAGAGGTTTAAAAAATGATTTTCAGCATCCAGTGCCTACAGGTGAACTAACAGCACACGTCTGTGGCTCGGCACATATCGAAACCTTAAGGCTATGTGTTGATTAGATACACTAACACAACAAAGCCATCAGAGGAAGTGTGAAGTTTTCAGGACATGGGATTTTTTATTCTGACTAAAGCTGCGTGCTCTAGAACATCATTATATGGACATGTAATGTGCCTCAGCGAAGGTCATCTTTCATATCAATGCTGTTGGCTCTGCTGACCTGATCTTGACACCAACAGATGTGCAGTGTCTCACACATTCTCCAAACTGTTCAACTTGATCTGTTTGTCACATTATAAAAAAGCATCCACATGATAACTTACAGTAGCATTAACATTTATTTTTACCTGTTACAACTGCAGTGGTAAATTACATTTTTCCATCAAATATTGCCCATTTGAAAACACATTTCAATGGCTTACTGTTTCTCCATTTGGCAGTTGGTAAACATTAACAAAAAATGAATATGTGGGCAATATTTAGTCCTTGGGTGTACAACAGCAAAACATACTTCTACGATAAGTGTCAGCCACCTAAGGACTTGTATTTATAAATTGTCATTGTATTTATTTTGCTCAAATTTTACTCAGAATAATAACTGCTATTGAATCACAAGGACAGAACATAATTCAAAAGTTTGGGGTTTGTAAGAAAAAGAAGTCTAACACAATTTCAGAAAAACTATTTGTATAACATTATACATGTCTTGTGTACTTTGACAATTTCAATGCATCCTTGCTGAATTAAAACTTTGATTTGAAACTTTTGAACGGTATTGTACATTAATATGTATGACTTTCCCGTCCACTGTACATATACTTGACTAACAACCCTTTGAAAACGTCCTTCAAAAAGGGATATAACTGATAACTTCCATTTAAAACAACCCTTTCTTTGGTGTCCTTCAAAGACAAACATTATGTGTTCTAATCCAGATCTGTAAAAGGTGCTGTTTTACAGACTGTGTGATTGCAATGTATCCTACAGCCAAGCACACCGTGCACCTGATAGTATCCCTCAAGAAGATGTTGCTTATGCCATAGGTGCCTCCTCTCGGTGTATCTCTCAGCATGCCTTCACCTGCTAGTAATTAAATGTATCACTCCTAACAAACTGCTCTGTGATTACACGAATTACACAATTGGTTTCAGCGATTGCTATCATACAGCTGCTGAAATGAGAACAATTGCAGGCTTCTTCATTTTAATTGAAAACCACATTGGCATACAGCAGGCTGCTCTGAGAGAGAGAGAGAATTACTAATAATGTGAGGTAAATCACGGAGACAGAAGAAGAGGAAATCTGGGGATTTAAGCGTTTTAATGGCGGGTGGTTAAAAGCAGTGGTCTAATAAGGTACACCCCCCATTTTACATTTCCATCAGTGATGGTGGTTCAAATGAGCGTGATAGTGGTTCTCAGGAGGGTGGTTAATATATTTCCCAAGCATGCCTGTAATCAAGACTAGTAGGATTGTTCTGATGGAGTCCCTGCTGAGCTGACTTTGAAGTATGCCTCCAAACGACTAAGTGTTTTAAATGTCAATAGAATCTGAGATTTTCTTTTTTTGGACATATAAACTTCTGTACAAATAGCTGGTCTAAGCACTTAAATGCTTTTAGCTGTGCACAAATCGGATCGATTGTGAGCACTTTTGCTGCAAAGCGAACCTTTCTCCTTTTTGTTTCTATTTTATTTCATTTCATTCCTTATTTTGTGGTTGTTATTACTTTAATGAGAGTCTATTTATTTATTCCAAGGAAATCAATTCCGACATGTTCAAATGAACAACTATTTGGATAGGCAGAGCAACTCATCCTCAGGATGTTTGCCAGCCTCTGTGAGATTGAGAGAGAGAGAGAGAGAGAGAGAGAGAGAGAGAGAGAGTGTGTGTGTGTGTGTGTGTGTGTGTGTGTGTGCATGTGTGTGAAGTATTGATCAGTCTCTTCCTGTTGAAGCTGCAGGGTGCTGTGACAGGCAACAGCTCCATTCAATATCCTTATCATCCTCCCAGTCTTCAGCCTAAAAGCAGGTCACACCAGAGCTGAAGAGTTGAAGGAACAGTTCGATTCCTTAAGCCAATGAATTCCATTAAAAGACTACTAACACATTTCTTTGTTCGTAGGGACTTCAGCTTTAATGAAGTATCCAGACCAAAATAAATAAATCTACTAGTACCTGTGTAACGCTAGATGGACCTTGAACTACTTATAGAGTATAGTCATGATATATTAGTCAAGCAAATAAATACCTGATATTTAGCATGCCAATCTAATCATTTGAAATAATCCTTAATATTGTTAAATGTAACTTATTCCTTAGATGGCTAAACTGAATTTTCAGCATCATTACTTCAGTCTTCAATGTCACATGATCCTACAGAAATCATTTTAATATGCTTATTTGATGCTAAAGAAACATTTTGTATCATCATCAGTTGAAAACAGTTGTGCTGTTTAATTTTACAATGGAAATGGTTATACCTTTTTCAGGAATTTTGGATAAAAATCCAATGGATGCTGGATGCATCCAGGTGGATGCTGCACGTGGTGGATGAGGAGATAGCCCCCTTACTATGTAAAGTGCTTTAAGTGTCTAGAAAAGCGCTATATAAATGTAACTATTATGTAATGTAATTATTATAATTATAAAAAAAAAAACATTCCAAAGAACAGCATTAATAAGAAATAACATTTTGTATAACATTATACATTTCTTCACGGCCACTTTTAATCAATTTAATGCATCCTTGCTGAATAAAAGTTTTATATATATATATATATATATATATATATGCATATAACAACTAATAACTGTTGTTTACATAAACATAATTACATTTCATTACATATCCTGATTATTATTTGTCATCATTCACACTGCTCTCTTGATCTCTCCATGTAAACTTTAACATCAAAACACGATGACGACAACAACACAGCTCATGAACAGATGTTGCACTGAATGCATACAGTGTGCTGTGAATATAGGCTGTTGCAATCTATAAAGGCTCATGTTCACAGCAGATCCCATGAGTAATAATCAGCACATTTAAGTATCGAGTTCTGCATGCACCCTGCTGGCAATAGAAGGGACATTTTTCTTGCATGCGGGCTCTCTCTGATTAGATTAAGTGCAGACATGATACAAATGAAAATCATATTTACGGTGCACCGTCATATATCTACTGCCGACCCGTGTCAAGTCTGGGGGGAGGAGAGCGTGCTGGAATAATGGAACAGTCTCCAGTGGAGACAAGAAGGCCCAGCCACTATTTTTAGCAAATTAATTTAAGACTCTGAATAATTAACTGATAATTATCTGGCAATCAAGTGTGAGATAAAATGATCTCTCACAGTTTCTCCAGCAAAAGCTGAGGGGCTTTACAGGGATGCTGAACTGACAAGGAGAATGAGACGCGTATCCTGAAGGCAAGTGGATTTGCTAATCATTAATGTCTAATGAGTGACAGGAAACTGGAGCCCACACATTTTTGTTTGTGACATAACAGAGGGGATGTGAAAAAGCAGTCTGCTCCAGCCAAAGCTGATCAGAAACATGTCGCAGAGCTGATGCTCCTTCACGCAAACACCTTTAGAGAGTGTGAATATCCCTCCAGCACAGAGGCGTTTTACAGCGGAAAGACTTAGATTAAATGTTTTAGAGTGCTGCTGAATGCTGAACGGTAATGGTGGTGATGAAAGCGATGCATTCATTTGTCCTTTCCTATTCAGCACCAAACTGAAAAAGCATCCTCAAAAAAACAGATTTTCAAGGCCAAAACATTTTTAGCTTGAATGTAACCGAAGACATTGCTAGTGTACTGGTGACAGCACATGCCCTGCACATGGCACTGGCCTTTTCTCATTATATATGACATAGTGATAGAGTGACGACTTCACACAAAGTTGAGGATATGCAAGGATATAATGCGGTTAATCCAAGGTTGTGGATTTCTATTAAACTAAGAAAACCAAGAAACCCTGAAGTGCTGCTTATGAAAACAATGACAAAAAAACAATGACAATGAGACTATGTGAATTGGCACTTTCCAAACAGTGTACAGAATTAAGTCAATGAAGCCATTTAGACAAAAGGCTAATGAAAGGATGCATATAACTTTCAGAAAACTGCAGACTGTCAACCTCAGGAGGAGGTCAAACTAAATATTATAAAAGCTTCACATTTATGCACAGCAAGACATTCAAACTTTAAAAAATATTCATATACTTTTATTCAACAATAATTTAAATAACCAAAACGTTGTGTAAGGTTTGAGAATGTTAATATTACATGTTCAATACTGCATATTGATATATTATATTCATATTAATATATATATTAATATGAATATATATATATATAATTTTTTTATATATATATATATTAAATCACCACTGTAGGGAGGTGTGTGGGGTTAGAGAAATTGAATGCATTTAAAACGAGTTACTTTTCATGCTGATGGTAATGTAACACAAAAGAGAATTTTGTGTTACATAATAGTTCTAAACAAAAAGGGAATTTTTGGCTTTAATGCATTACAATTATATATTTTTCAATTAATGGAAAGTGCCTACTGTGATGATGTGGCTACATGGTGGCTTTGTGCACATTAATTGAAAAGAAAGAAAGAGGGATAGCGAAGGCCTTTATGCCCTACATAACTGCACACCAGCCGGCTGGGCACTGACAGCTGATGAATCGCCCAAAGCTATGTGTTTGTGCTTCAGTGTGTGAACATCAAAGTGTCTTACAACCAGTTCCCCATAATTCCCTCTAGATTCTACCTGCTTCTCACTCTTCCATCCATCCATCCATCCATCCATCGCTCGCTCGCTCCTCTTCCCCCTTTCTGAAGCTCTTTAAACATTGTTGCACTGGCATATTCATGTAGAACCACCTGTCAAGCTAGCTATATCAACCCGTCAATCCGTCTATCTCCCGGTCACATTATCTTTTCCTCCCCCGTTTCTAGTCCAGCTCTGTGGAGGCTGATATCTAATTTCAAAACACTGTACCTTCTCAGTGCCAGAGAGCTGCAGAGAGACACAAGTACAAATGGAAATGTGGATTGTGCCCAGGCATCATCTGACAGCTGCTTTCAATATAAAAAAAAACAAGCCTTTCACAAGCCACATAGTTTACACACAAATAGCAACTCCTTTTTAATATGAGACAGAGAGGAAAAAAGCTAATTTTCGGTGGTAAAACGCTTCAGATGATGGATACGTAACTGGCTGGACACACTTGACTATTGTGTCCTTTACAATAACAAAACGTCTAGAGAAGCTCAATTACTTTGAGATGCACATGGCGAGAAGGTAGGTTGACAGGCTACCTACTTCCCACTGTGCAACCTTTTATGAAATCGATGCCACAGCTAAATGTGGCTTCCCTCCTAACTGTAGTCCCCGTCGACCGAACAGAGAAAAACACCCACAAACAGATAAATCCATCCATTAGTATAACTGTATTCTCCGGCACCAAATGACAGCGGTAGCATTATCTACATAAGACTATTTCTTTCTGAAATAAAAACTTCAAGAGCTATTCGAGCATCTTGGCACTAACGAATCATCTCTCATTATGCTCATCCAGAGTGCTATGGATCTGCTAAAACCTCTATCTGACAAGGTGAAAAGGTTTGACATAACCATGACATGTTCAATGCCTGCACTTTGATTAAGGCCAGGGAAAAGTGTGAAAAATCCATAAATATATCATCAAGCCTCTGCAGGCAGAGCCATGGCACATGCTGGCAAGCCTGATGCCTGCCCAGTAAACAGACATTTAAAAAGTCCTGTCTTCAACCTACACAAAAGAACACTCACGTCTATTCTCCAAACACACATCTCAGAGAGACGCTTCAAGCGTTTTCAAAGGATTGAAAATGATAGCAGTAGTCCACAAACACCCAGACTTTTACCACATTTATTTATATAACTAGAAGAGGTCTGCAAACCACGTGAATACTGAGGGTTTTAAAAGAAGAGACACAAAGAGATTTGAAAGTCGATACGTTTTGTCCGCAGAGATCATTGGCAATAAGTGAGATTGATTGGACGTGCAGACTGGAGCTACTCTGGGCTGTTTACACAGGAAGAGCCACTCCAGATGCCACCAGCATGGGAGCCGCATTAATCTAAATGGAGCTCGGCACCTTCTGCAGGTGCTGGCGACAGAAATGAACTGTAGGAAGAAAACAAGCGAACTCCATTTCCATTCGGAGGCAGCCATTTTGTGCGCTTGGTGACATTCATTTGCGCAATGAGGGATCTTAGAGTCTCTCCGGCTCCTCTCATTAACATTAACCGCTGCAATTCAGAGCCAAAGCGCATTAACCCACTTACTTTCCTAATTACCTTTCCTCTGCTTTTTATTATCTACTTTCCGTCCGACCTGAGAGAGGTTACTTTGAGAGCCTTCCATTCATTAAAAGGATGCTCTACGCTCTGTGAAAGACACAGAAAAATGTAAAAATTTATTTATGAGTAAACTCTTCCAAAGATGCTTCCAAAGATGCTTGAAGGGCTGAATGGATTCATTTCTATGTTTTAGCAAAGAAGCATCTCAGTAATGAATCACTTACAGGTTTAGTAGCGTCAATATAAAAGAAGCATTCATAATCAGATGTGATACAGACCTGCATCTAAGGGCAAATTAGGTGCTTATTTCATACGTGACAGGAACTAGTCTGTTATGAATAGAGATTGGGGGGGAAATGAAGAGATAAATGGTATTTGCTTTTTTAGCACTGTCTATTTATATATATATAGATATTTAATGTTACAAAAGATAAGTGCTTTATGCTGCAATCTGGAGCTCTCCAGTAGAAACATCTAAAATCCCAAACCAGACGGGTTCATTTCTTCAGTTCCTTTAGCAGATTGCATTAACTTCCGCAAATCCATGTGAATGCCAAAGCACTCGTTCATTCTGCTTGTGTCATTTATTATGGCAAAATAAGAGAAGATATGAACTGAGGAAAAAGCTTTGCTCTGTGGCTAATCGTAATTAGGTGCTTAATTGTCTACATCATATGCATTTCTCTTGGTTGTGACTAGTAAACATACAAAGAAAATGACTTCTTTCCATGAATAAATCAGCCTGAGCAAGAGACTGCAGTTTAACAATCTCTCTGCTGACAGTAATTACAAAAAAACATTCTGCTCACATCTCAGTTCATTGATCAAAACAATACACACTGAAAAAGAAAATGCAGGAAAGCTCTGAACTTATTATTTTTTGTGTAGTTAAAGCTTATAAAAAGTAGAAAAAAGCAGGAAAATTGCACATTTGTATATGTCATATAGTATAAGTGACCAGACGTCCCGTTTTTCCCAGGACAGTCCCATTTTCAGCTCTATTTTTTGTGTCTTTCTTTTTTTAGAAAAATTCATGTTGTTTTCCCGTATTTCAAAATTTCTTTACGACCGGGTGACCAGAGCAAGCAGTAGTAGTGTTCTTTAAATCGAATATGTGTCAGTATATTACATCCATGCATTCGGCTTTAAAGGGACTGCAGCCTAATTAAATACCTTTTACATTAATGTTAATCAAACAAAAAAAGATGATACATAAATGTACACATGTTAAATAAACCTACTCTATTTAAAAAAACACGAGATTGTTTAATTTGTATCTCCATCGTATTTCTGTTATATTTGTAATTTGTACACAGTATAAAAATAACGATATATATATATATATATATATATATATATATATCGATAAAGTTATCATTAAATAAAATGTCTCATATTGTGGTCATATCGCCCACCCCTTGACCACCCATCCCGTATTCCACCATGAGAAATCTAGTCACCCAACATATAATGCACTCTCAGAAACAAGAAAAAAAAAAACCTTTACCTTTAGGGGTACAACAACATGTTGATGTGGCAGTACTACCCTTAAAGGAGCATATTTGTACCTTATTTACCTCTACAAGGCCACAGTAGTATTTTAAGGGTATATATTTCTGTTCTAAGGTCGTGCACTATTTAGGCCTCAAATTAGAGGTTTTGCTCCTGGGAGGTTATATTCCGCACCCACCCGCTCCCGTGATATATTCACTCTTTGTTTAACTCGCTGTCCGCTTAGTTTAATTCTTCCCGACCCGACTGTTCCCACTAAATTTAGATCTCGTTTCCACAATCTCACATTTAAATTTCTACTACGAGAGAAATAGGCACAGAACTGTATTTGTAATTTTATTAATCTTGGCAAGACACACAATTTGTTTAAAATTATGCTGACAACAGTAGGAAAAAAGTGTCAAAAAAAGACATTAGGATGTACAAAAATTGCTGCCTATTTATTTTGATTCGTCTTGTCAAAATACAAAATCCATTTTTTTTATTCGTTATTATTCGTAATTATATTTCACAATATTGCTGTTTTTATTGTTGTTTTTTACTTTAGTTTAATCAAAAAAATAATGCCTTGATGAGCAGAATATATTTATTTCAGAATAAAGCAGGTACTTTAATAATAATAACAATTCTATATACTATATTATACATAAGGAATAATTGACAACGGATCGGAGTCAATTATTCCCACTTATACTTTGGTTGCAACACCTCAACACATCGATCAGATGATATATTTTAAGTAATTCGTCCGGTTTTATTAGGATTATTTGTTCCGCATCTCATCCAATGCCTTCCTTGCTAATTCCAAAACATCATTTTAAACTGTAACATTTTAAACTGTAACGGAGGCTTGCCGTTGATAGCAGACTAATGCAGTTAATAAAGTTAATAATTTAAGTTATGAGACACAGAGAGAGAGGGATTAATATTACATCTGTGAGTCAGTGATCGGCAGCATGACTTTAATTTCATTTTTTCCACAAACAGAGCCGTTGTTGCTACATCGCTTGTAAGAAGTCATGTAGTTTTTAAGTTCTTAAACTATGTTACTGATAAAATCGTCAGAGTAGTGCTAACTACATTAGTGCTTATGTTACGGTATATTCAAACTATATGCGTGTCTCTGAGGGAGAGACCAAGAGCGGGAGAGAGAGAGTAGGCTATGGATGCCGGGCCGTTTATCCCCAGGAGGACGAAGTCGGACCTAAGTGGGGAGCGCGTGCAGTTGCCGGACTCCACCCTTTCCTTGGACCCCCTCCTTCTGAACAATACCTATCCTTCACTAACCCCCGCAGCATGAGGACACCAGATTCCCTGTTTATTTTGGACACTTTTCCCCATTGGACACTTTTTTAAATTATTTTTATGTTGAATAAAAGCCTCTCTGAGGCCTGGCGCCACACCGACTGTGTCTGTTGTTTGCTCTTCCCGCCACAATATATATATATATATATAGTGCTGGGGGCGTGGCTTTTGGACGTGACTTGGGGCGTGGTAAGATTGTCCTTTTTGTCTCTAGCTGATCACATGCCTGTTAAATGTACATATAGTTACTCAAATTATATTTCAAATGTAACATTTTAAATAATGTAATTATAATTTATTTTAATTTATTCAGCAGTTATTTGATTTGACATACAAAACAAACTTAAATAAAAAAATACTTATATGTACAAACTTTTGATATTAGTATAAATAACGACAATCTTATAAACATGCATTTATTTTTATCTTTAATTAGATTTCCGGGTGAGGTGAGCTGGAGAACCAGAGAACCATTGAACAGAAATGATCCCACAAGGAACTGATAATGCCTCATCAGCCGGTATGTGTGTACATGTGCACAGGGCCTGCTTGATTAGCTCATATATATCCTCACCAGGAGGATCCCGAGCCAGGCCTAACGCTGCCATGCGAGATTAGCCATAACAGCTGTTTTATGTCTGCTCTTCAATTTTCAAAATCCAATTTAAAAAAAGGGAGGGGAGGTGCGGGGGCCTCAAACGATCACACGCCCCAATATGAAGCCTATATTTGGAACAATCATTTGGAATTAGTACCGACAATGATTGGAAGCTTTATCAAATAATACTGACCGGGAACTTTGCTGCTGTTTTAGTACTTTGCGTTCCTTATTCATATGCAAATTGCGACGCTTACCATTGTGTCTTTTATCGTTAGCTAGCAAAGTAGAGCCTGTGTTATAATTGCTGCAATGTTTCAGCAAGTGAATTTGTAAAATGAAAGCGTTGTTGCATTCCCAGGAGAGCAGTAGCTGAACCTGTGGCACTGCAGCAGTTGAAAGCGTCCCTCTGAGAATGCTCACCGTCTCTACTTTCTCTTTCATTCTGAAGTGTAAGAAAGAGTTAACAATCCACTTTAAGACATAGTCAAAGTGAATAAGGGAATTAGAGGAAGAGAAAATCTTATCTCCTTACATCCCCTCTGTCTCGATGAAAAGCTAGGCACTAGATAGATATGGTGTTAGAGCAAATCTCTGAGATATACTTTTAGTGCAAATTGTAACTTGGAACTGACAAGCTTCTTCCTGTGATCTCCCTGAACTGCTGTGAGTGGCAAGTACATGGCAGAAACTGCATGGCCCTTTATTCCCCGAATAAGTGTTGCCATTTTCTTATTTTCAGTTTGCAATGCAGATAAATTAATTCTACTAAACTGATTTCACATGAAGTAAAACTCCTCAGTCATCTTGTTAATTTAAGCTTTTATTTATGTGTTTTAATCAAATGGCACCTAAAAAAGTTGAGCTAAACAGATGGTAAAATCCTCAAAAAAAAGGGATTTGGATATTCTCACAGACGAAAGAAAGAGACTATCACATTAGATAGTGGTGAAGATACTCATCACTGGTGGATGATAAGCAGATATTGTGAAGGGATTAAGTTATCAAAGAGGATCAAGCTGATTGATAAGTGAGATTCCTGGCAAATATGCAAGATTGATAAAGAGACACAATGATAGCATTGTTACCACTGTGCAGATATCACACAAATGCACCCTCACACTCCGCTTCTGCAAGAGCTAAGAATTAATGCTAGCGACACATTGCTGTGCCAGGCAACGCAACACCCTTATTAGACGCTATATGGAGAGCAGCTGGTGATCTGAATTCTGAAGCACCTCTGAGCAGGTCAGTCCTTTTCCCTACGAGACGAACCAAACAGGACTGAAACAGATGCTCAATCTGTACACAGACTAATGTAATTTATAATTGGAAAAGTGACATAAAAATGAACAACATAGGAAGAAAAAAAAACACACTTTGTAGTGCGTGAGAGGCAAATAGAATCTGACAGAGCAGCATGTGTGGCAATTACAACTCAGTGGTAGATGAGACCGGATGGAGCGATTTCCTACAGCACTGTGGCCTCCACAAAGTTGCCATTAGAGGCACGGCTGGGGTACTTTGTCTTCTGTTATTATCATCTCTCTCGAGTCAATCTACCTCTCTCATTAAGAACAAAACATGAAATCTGGGTATTCAACCATTAAAGGGCATAATTGTAAACTGGTCAATCTGACAAATACATTTCCAGATCATATTGTTCCCCAAATTGAAAAAAAACTAACTATTAAATTATATTTTGCATAAATAATTGACGAAAGAAAAAGAAAGATAGAACAAATTAAGGACAGTGATGATTGCTATGAATTTAAAACATTATTTTCATGGCATTTAGACATGTTAGGCAGACTAAAATTGTATTCAATTAAATTTTTTATTTAATTTAAATCGTTTTAAAAGACTTTTCTTAAGATTTGTTTTCCAGTTTTTGTGAAATTCACCCCAACACACCGTTAAATCTTCCCTATGCATGTAATAAAGAGTGCAATAGTGTTTTTGCAATACATGCACAACATCAAACAAGATTTTATTCTGTATTATTAAAACATTTGATTCTCTGCTCACCTACAACTGTGCAATCACGTGACCACAGACACACAGAGAAGCTCATTAAAACACAGATACAGTATTTCATAGATAACAGCTTCTAGGCTGTAAACGATGTATGTGGGGTCACACAGAGAGTAAGCAGATGAAACTCAGGGTCGGGCTTAAAATATAACAGGTCATGGCTGTAGGTTATTTGCCACAGTGGCAGGAATGGATGTATGCAGACACTCTAGAGAAGAGTGGGATGATCTGTCTGATGGTTAAGTGCATGGCACGAATTAAAGATTAGTTGGTCAGATCTGTGGGCCGAGGAGAGGAGCACAGTGCCATTTATTAAAACACTTCCTATGCTCAGCCTTAAGAGGCTATGCCATCTGCTTACCACAATTTGGCAGTATTATCCTACTTCTATAATTACACAACATTTTCTAACTATCAAAGTTGCACACTGATGGTCTGTCATCAAGCAGACTTCACAGAATGCTGTGAAAGACAGTTAAGTCACCATACAAAATTTATTTAAAGCAA
The DNA here is from genome assembly GCA_027564155.1 of Gymnocypris eckloni scoliostomus. Taxonomy (NCBI): domain Eukaryota; kingdom Metazoa; phylum Chordata; class Actinopteri; order Cypriniformes; family Cyprinidae; genus Gymnocypris; species Gymnocypris eckloni. The sequence continues at coordinate 21,689,128 of CM050426.1, forward strand.
CACATCAGTTGCTTTATCATTTAAACCCCAAAAAACATTTTTGCAAAATGTTTTGCTTTTTTTTTTAAAGTGTACTTGTGCTGCCTTTAAACTATATGCCATTTGATTTGACATTTTGTTATCTCATGCAATAACATTCAGTCACTTTTAAAAGTAACCTACATGTCCAATAATTTTTGGGGCCACTTTGAGAGACATTTTAGGGGCACATGAGGACAGATAGGAGAAAGAGACTTGGCTAAGTGTGTCCCTTGCTGTGCTCTTTCAAACAGTGATACAAAAAAACTCAAAGGATTTCAGTTAGAACCACAGCTCTCACATTCATAATAAACCTTATAAGAACAAGCTGAGGTGGACCAATGACTTCCTGCTGTTGGTTGATATGCGGATGAACGGGAACGGTGATGTCTACATTGATAGCATAAAGAGTTACCTCAGCCCCCGTTGTGTCACAGTACAAAAAAAGTAATTATAGGAAAGGCTTTCAGCTCAGGACACAATTAAAATGATTAAAGGCAAGATTTTGCACACAAACTGGATGATAATGGATTATTAGTCACCAACAGGGCATAAAAATTTTTAAATAGCAAAGAAAAGAAGGCAAAAGAAGATCTTTCTCAGGGCCTCTATAGCATTCAGGAAGGTCAGTTGGTGTCTCAGGAAAAACAGCCTGAAACTTTCCATGTCTTTTTCACAAACAGTCAAAAGAGCAGCACCCCCGTGGGCAACGCTCTCCAGCTTCTCTCTTCCTCCCTCCACATGCCAGTCCCATTTCACAGGCCTCTCTAGATCTGCCCAGCCACACACACACAACCTACTGTCCCCCATCACCTTGCTCTATGATGAATGAGATCGCCACAGTCCTCAATCATTTTAATCACTACATTGGAAAATGCCTTGTTCACGGTTATCATTTTTGGGCTGCCCTCTGGCAGCTCTCCCCACATCTCCGTGTGACAGACTCACTCTTGCAAACACGCACATACAAGCAAGTGGCCAAGACCGAAGAGTCACAGCTAACAGATGGTGGAAGATTGGGGGAAGATTCCTAATTTTGACTCTCCTGCCCTTTTCGAGGGGGCCTATTTTGAGAATGTGGGTTCAGCATCTGCTTCCTGCAGCACAGAGGTAATGTGCTGAACGCTAGCAGCCTCTCCAGCACGATGATGCAAGAGCAGGCCAACAGCACAACCACCTGAGACACCAGGACTGCACCGCTCTCAATTAAATTAGTCATTTATACAGAACAAAGAGCTTCTATTGTTCCACATTATCACAAAGATTTGAGCGGTGTTTGGATGAATGAGAGCGAGTTTTGGGCATGTTGACTCAATGAATTGGCTATATTCACTTATGCAAAGTCAAAATATACATAATGATATTATGAAAATATTTGCAATGTTGGGGAGTAACTTGGTTACATGTAACTACGTTACAATTGAATTAGAAAATAAGGATAGACTTTTTTTTAAAGTGTCCTTGTTACAGTGTAATTATACATTTAAGTACGGAGTAATACTAATTAAATACATGTACTTACTATACAGTTAGGGTTTGGTTTATGGTTACTAGCATGTAATTATGCATAATTAATTGTTTTATAAAAGTACACGTAACGTGTAACAAGGACACCTTAAAATAAAGTGTTACCCAAAATAAATGTAACTATGTAATTATTTTAATCCATTATTGTGATCCAACATTTTCTGTAAAAATCTAGGATATATTGAATAATGTTAATTAATTGCTTCCCCTGTTTTTGATTGAGCACTCAAAAATATCAGACACCAATGTTTCAGGAGTTTAGGACACAGAATTGGACACATGCTTGTTTGATAACTGATAACTATTTATTTCATATTCAGGTTTATGTATATGCTTTATTTTGTTTTAAATAACATTTTTCTAAGGTATTGATAAATGCCAATGTTTTCTGTCATAGCTATGCAAAGATTTGATTTTGAAAACAGCCTTGTTGAATTTTGGAAAATGATTAACAGTTGAACAAATTCATTTGAAATTTAGAAAAGTAATCAAAAAGTATTCACATGAAAATCACTTGCATTACTTTACTAAACCAATTAAAATAGTTACACTACTTATAGTGTAAATTGTAATCTTTAACCTATTACATTTCCAAAGTAACCATCCCAACACTGTTATCATTCTAATTTAACTAAACTAAAATTTACTAATGCAAATTTGCAAAAATAATGACAAATAAATAGACAAAATAATAGATAATAATAAACTAAAGTTGTAGCACTATGCAACAGTGCATTGGGTAGTTGTATTTTAAAGAGTGTGTTTATTTAGTAATTATTTTAATTATAATAAAATAATAATGAATAAAATAATAAGTTTATACTGGTCATTATATTTAAACAAACAACTGAAAAGGTAATAGAAAGTAGTTAAAGTATGTTCAGAACATTCTAAACAGAAACAGGTGTCCATTATCTATAGTTGTGGCACTGTGCAGTTTGGCTCACTGGGTGATTGTAATGTATTCACCTTTAATGAAAATACCGGGAGGAATCTAGTTTTGTCGGGTTGCATGCTTCCTGTGTAGACACGGTGTGAGAACCCCAGACAGAGAGTGATAGCTGTCACACACTGATGAGTACAAGAGAACAAAGATCATTGCTAACACATCTGAGACGTCAAACGCTTTCCACTTTCTGTCTTTCGGTATCCCCCTCCTAAAAAACAATCCTTCCTGATGGCCTACCTGTGTCCTAACCAATAGCGAGGAAGGGTAGCTAAAATCCAGGGGATCAACTGTAAGTCTTCATCACTAAGAGTCAATCCAAGGTCGGCGCTCGGTTCAGGCAGCTGGAGTGTGTCTGTCTCCCGAGCTCCGCTTAAATGACGAGGCTTACCGTACCTGTGCGAATGTCAGCCTCAATTCAAGACGGCCTGCAGTGCACTCTGCCGTGCACTGAAATATCATCAGCCTCCATGAAATATATGGTCCAGAGCTACAGTAAGCACATTATACAAGTCTTATGACTATAATTAAGGTCCAATTATCTGCTGTTGTTAGATATGTGAGGAGATTACCCTCTTGTTTTGACAGATCTTCACCACCATGGTGCTTACGATGCAGAGAGAGAGTGAGATTAAATGTGCAGTGTTGCTACAGAATGCTATTATTGTTATGCCGTTATAACCCTCTTGTTTAAGTGGTATACAATTGTCTGCATCTTTAATGTGCATGAGTAAATGAGCCTTGCAGATCAGGCGGTGTAACTATTAGGCTACCGAATCAAGGCTACACGCAGTGGGACGAGGCGGGTGCTGCGATTGGGCCGAGTCAATTGAGTGGCGGCACAAACGGCAATGGTCCACTGATCATAGCTATCAACAGAGCAGTAAATCACTGCACTAGGAATTTATTCAAAACAATGAGAACAGACAGCCGTGATGCTAATATCATGTAATGTAATATAATAATAAAAAATATTATTATGATAGATAATATTATAAATAATATAAACTATTCTTATTAATAATATAAAATAATAGATGGAAAATTGCAATGCTCAGTTATTATTATTTGGAATTCTAATTTATATGTAATTATCAAGCATGCTTTTTAGATTTTAGATTGTAGATTGTAAAGACGACAGATAGGTCTTATAGAAATGAAATATTAAATATAAATTATATTTTAAATTATTTATTTTTAAGTATAGTTTTATAGTTATGTTGTGTGGCTTCTTTTGAGTTTCAGGTGATATAATACAAATATTTTATAAAAATATTAAGGAAAAAAAAACAATGAGAGAAAAATTCTTAATTTGCTTTAGATTTAATCTCAGTGCTGTCTAAGGAAGAAGAAAAAAACTGTTGTTTAAAAAGACCTCACCTTTTCCCTATGGGACTTAACTGGGAAACTTATGGTTAGATTGACCATTCTAAGCACAAAGTTAATGTGCAGAGCACAACAGAACATTTGAAGAGCATAAAGGGAGATTGCAGATGTGTGATATTGCGACCCACTTCATTCATTATTACCCTCAGATTTAGAGAAATGTGCGAGAAAGCACTCATGAGGATGCTGTTTGCATCTGGGTATGTCTACAGGGTCTAGACTATAAATAGTATGCTAAACAGTGTGAAAGACGCCTGAGACATCCAAAGAATCAACTATGCTGAACGCTCAGGGAGGGCTGTGTGTATTACTTATGCACTCACTTTTCACTGAGGGCAATTTGTTGTGTTTGGGCTTATTTTTAATGAGGCAAAAAGGCCTCACACATTCTTGGGTGTAAACACCTGATAAAAGCACTTCAAGAACACAACACAAATGTTGAACAGAGAGTTTTTGTTTTGTTTTCGTCTTCACTGAAAACAAAGCTCCAACACTGGTTTTGCAATATCATGGCATCATCATAAAGCAAACATGACTAATTTCTCCGAGATTTCAGGACACCTTGGCAAGAACGGGCTCGGCAGAGACGGTGTGTTTATGTGTGCGTGCATCTGTCTGTCGTCCAGAGGCAGTATCGTGCTGCTCGTCATGTGGAAGCATGCGGTGACAAGACACAGCAGCTCTGAACAACCCCACCCCCTCTGTGTGATTGATGAGGCTAATTTTGTCAATTAATGAAGAAACCCCTGTTGATTAACATCAGATTGCAGTTTGTAACTGTTAGTGCACCGGTCTGTCAGAAATTCATTTTAATTAGAAGTCACCGCGCTGTGCTCCTCCATCAGCTAGCAGATCTGCTGATCCACATCAGGACACGACTAAGAACGGATCGCAGATCCACCGTACACTTCATTTCACCTATTCGCTGAGATTCAAAAGTGCCCGCCTGGGCTGGACTTCCTGCTAATGCTGAAATTATACATCATCATTAATTTGAACATGCAAGATAATTAGCAGGCTGTATTTACATAATGAACACCCTAATTGGTTCATAACAGGCGAATGCAGTCGATACATCCGGCTAATGGCATGTCTGAGTTCACATATATGAACGGACAGGGAAATGGACAGAAATGCTACAGGGCTAAATCTAATTGAGGACAAATAGAGAGGTACGCCAAATTGTTTGCTGTTATTTCAAGGAAGTCGTTAGGCATTAAGTGAAAATGTTTAGACATTAAAGACCCCCAGGAAATCGCTTGATGAGAGTGGTGTCGATGTGATTTGATATTAAAATAGGATATTTGGGCAATTTTTTTTTCAAAGGCTCATTTATTTTTATCTTCTTGTTTCCAGTAGCCAATAGGGTTCAGTTACATCATAGCCATGCAGCACCATTTGGTACTTGCTAGTTGGCTGCAACATCTGATTGGATAAAACATTTTTTTTTTACATATATGTGAACACTACTATTAAAAAAATTTAGGGTCAGTATAAAAAAATAAATAATAAAATATATATTTAAAAAAATAATTTTTTAAGAAATTAATCATTTTATTCAGAAAATGTGTATTACATTGACACAACAGTAATAGTAAAAAGATCTATAATATTCCAAAATATTTCCATTTAAAATAAATGGCATTCTTTTGAAATTTCATTTTTTATTATATTTATATGACACTTTTCAACACTGATTTTCAACTTATTATTATTATTATATTTTTATTGTTTTGGATCATAAGGATCATGTGCCACTGAAGGCTAGAGTAATAGCTGTCGACAATTCAGCTTTGCCATCACAGGAATTTCAAAATAAATTAAAATAGAAAACATTTACACTGCCCGTCCAAAAAAAAAGTCACACACTAATATTTAGCTTTGATTACGGCATGCATTTGCCGTGGCATCATTTCGATAAGCTTCTGCAATGTCATCAAATATATTCCCGTCCAGAGTTGCATACATTTTTCGCCAAGATCTTGTATTGATTATGGGAAAGTCGGATCGCTGCGCAAAGTCTTCTCCAACCCATCCTAAAGATCCTCAATGGGGTTAAGGTCTGACTCTGGACTCTGTGGTGGCCAATCCATGTGTGAAAAGGAAGTCTCATGCTCCCTGAACCACTCTTTCACAAGTTGAACCCAATGAATTCTGGCATTGTCATCTTGGAATATGCCCATGCCATCAGGGAAGAAAAAAATAATTGATTTAATAATCTGGTCATTCAGTATATTCAGGTAGTCAGCTGACCTCATTATCTGGGCACATAATCATCCATGCAGTAATTATCCAATGGGAGGATCTTACCTATTTGCTTAGTTAAATCCAGGTGGTGACCTTGTTTTAGACAGGCAGTGTATTTTATATTGTAATAATATTTCACAATATTACTGTTTTTACTGTATATTTGATCAAATAAATGCAGGCTTGCATTTATTTAAGACACGTTTAAAAACATTGAAAAAAATCTCACCCACCTTAAACTTTTAAACAAGTATTGTTAATGGCCTCAAAGCAAACAAACATGGACTAAAAGCCACATTTTGATTCCATAAGGTCATTAATTTGATTTATAATTTGTTCCGACCCTGATCTGGTGGGACAGAAAGTTCACTAATGATACTGAGGGTCTTTTCATCAGCCCATATCCCTGGGTGCTTTATAGTCAGCCTCATATTTCTTATTTGCACAAAATAACAATAAATAGTAGCAGTGGAGAAAATGTCACAGCGTGGAGTGGAATAATCGGCAACCGTCTAACCCCGTTTATCTTCAGTGTGTACTAAGTACACTTCAACTTTGCATTTAAGAAATCACTGAGGCATCAGTTGTTATATAAGTGCCTTACAGTCATTTCTGCTGAGATATAGTGATAACGCTCATTATGGCAGACAGAAATAAAGTGAGGTGTGCGCAGCGGAGGCTCTCCGAGGCCATGTTTATCTTATCTTTATCACTTACGGAAAAACAATCCTTCCATAAAACATGCCCAATACACAGCTCTGATTCTCCTGCGTGCCGCCTTGTCCTAAAACAAATACATATGCAAAAGGAGGTTTCTTTAGAAGCGAATAGCACAACAGTACGTTTCTTCTCTCACATCCCAATTTTCATTTGATAAAGTAATTTGGCGACAATGGTGCAATTCAGCGGCGAAGGGCTGGGATTTCCATTAAAACATTAAATGAAAGTGAAATTACGAGCCATGACGGCGGGTGAGTTGAAAAAGCACAGAAGAGCGAGTCGGTGTCTACAGTGGGATTAACAGAGAGCAACAAGTGCTGAGTGCTTTGCATCAAACCCACGGGCCCATGACAAATGAGTAGGAGAAGCTCTGCGTCTATTACCCGGCTTTAAGCCAGAGTCTTCAGGGGTTATAAAGAAGTACCGACTGGAGCAGAAAGTTCCAGAGGATGAGCGCTCTCTGTGGATCCTCGCCAAAACCCTCAAGACAACAGGGACACGCTCTCTGTCTCTATCTCTCTCTTTGTCTGCCTCCCTCTCAGATTGAGTGCATTCAAGTATGCTAACTAGAAGTACCATTTTTCTCTCTTTCTAAGAGACGAATATCCAGGGTGGTGGTGTACCATTTCTAGGACTGTTTCTTTATCCCTCAGGGAGAGCAGGGAAACCTGATGTCACTGTAAATCACAAACGAGGAGGAGACGGGGCAAACTGAATGGGAAGAAATTGTAACGTTCAAGTAGTCACAGGCACGAAATGCCCACCTTTTCAGTTAAAAGAACCAATAGTTGTCAGGTTTTATTGCTGGTTTGAAATGCTGTTATTAAAATACTGAACAATAGATCCGCTCTTTTTCCAGTTAAGAAGAAATGAATGAAGAATGCCTTTTAGAAAGTTCCTGTATTTGAATTGAGGTAGTAAACCTGATGCAGAATTGCAATTAAAATCAAACTGAAAAAATGAATTCAAATTGATATGATATTTTTTTGGGGAAAATGCTGGCTGACAAAATATATTAGACATACTAATAAAATAAATTGTAATACATAGAATGAAACAAATATATATTAAAATAATAAAATAAATAATAGTGCAATTTAACTTCCTATGAGGTGTGGCCAATGAAATGTAAATCAAACTCACAAAGTGAAAGGGAGCCGATGTTTCAATTCTAATTTTACCCAACCTTATAGCTGCAGTTGCACTTCTATTACACTACACAGAAAACAGCTGCCCGGAGGGGTTATCAAGATGGCTGCCAAGTGAACCGACTTGCCTACAGGGGGTTTGCTGCAAACACAAGGCGACAGAGTCACAATTAGCATGACAGCAAAGAATATAGAATCAGTTGTACACCGAATGTGTGTCGCTCATTTACTGGGGCGTTTAACTGGCCATTTAACTGGTGTTACAGAACTAATAACAGAAATGAGAACAGAACCAAATGATCCACACTATAAAAGACACATTTTTATATAAAACATGACTGCTATTAGACTGTGTCGTTAGAGACTAATACAGCCAGCTCAGATACCTTATTTGATGTGTGAAGTCATACTGCCATTGGGCTAAATTGTGTTTTTTGATTAATCACACTCTAGGAGGTCTGAATTCTGACACTGGGAATGAAGCAGATATGAAGTATAATTCAAAAACTGATGGAGTGGAAGAAGATAGAGTGGCAAATCCTATCATCTATGACTGGGAAAAGACATTTCTTTAGGAGAACGTGGTGAGCACGTGCCACTTTGTGAGCCCTTCAGTGGGTTCGGCCTTTATGTATACCTCGTCATCTTTCCGTACACCTAATATGTGAACCATTAAATGGAAGGTAGCCTAATTCAGATCACTACATTTGGGATGAAATTGGATGGTGTTTTACATGTAAATCTATACAGACCTCCTACTTCCTATATTCTGGAGATGTGTTACATACAGCAGAATAAATGAAAGAGAGAGTCTCGACTGAAGGCTTTCACCTCCACCCGGGGAGTAGTATGCCTGTCAGCCTCAGTCTTAGTGGCCATGTCAGCCTTGAGCTCCAGGTTAATGGACCTGCCAATTCAGCCCCAGTTTTCCCCCTCCTAATGAGACACTGATTGTGGAATTTCCAGAGAATTCACACGCATAATGATAACTCGCATTAAGACGTTTCCATGACTGACTGAGACCGAACAACTACGAAAAATCAGGTCAGGCAATCACGAAAATTTGATTTATGAAATATGATAGCAGAAATATGCTCGATCTCTTTCAAAGTGTCATTTTCATTAGAGGAGAGTGCAGAGCTGATATGTGTCTCTGGAGGGTGAGGCCCAGACAAAAGCTTGTGCGTGACGACAGCGGATGATTTCAACTGTTTGGCTGTGCTTTAGGGAACATAATATGATCGAGGCAGATTAACTATCTGAGGGTCTGATGAAGAAGGGGCCGCAGTGGGAGTAAACGAGTAACAAACCTGGCCACTGCTGAGAACACGTTGGCTTACAAAGAAGAGTACTAATATCTAAAAGAAGCAAATGGGAGATATAGCGAATCATTGACAGTTTATTGCTGATATTATTATTCCTCCCCCACCCAACGGTTCCAGTTTTTGCTACAGTTGTCTTTATAAAACACACTCCCAAATGTCAATTTAATCAATTAAACACGCCAATAATACCACAAATGGCCAAAGCAAAACAGCACTTTAACAATCAGCATCATTCTGCATCAGTGGCACTGATGTTCCATTAAATACCCTTCTAATCATGGCTTTACAAACGCAGCCTCCTCCCAAAGCGAGGACGGCCATGCTGAATGGCGGAAGCTTTGAGGATGGGATTTGAAGAGGCAGTTATCGAGCCTCTCTGGTTCGTGCTGGGACTCCCCCACCCAGCCAGACATCAAGGCAATCAAAAGCATTAGCATATGCAAAATCCTATCACACAAAACACATGGTTTGGATGCCATTTCCCAATAAACACGAATCTGCGCACGGCGGCAACATAATCACAGACGCGGGCGCCAAGTCGGTTTTGTGCTCAGACTTCGGCCTTTGCTTTCTTTATGACTATCATTACTGGAATTGCAATTATTATTTGGTCGCGCTTTTGTTTATTCTGTTCAGGACCAATTAGAATTTGTTAATTAAAATCTTAATGTCTCCTGCGACATGCGGTAAATTAAAGTAAGCCATTGTTGTCGAACAATGCCATCCCCTGTGTAGACAATACAGTCCCGGAAAAAACAAAAAGGCCATAGAAAGGAAGTCAAAGATATGGCCTAAATCAATAATCTTTTCATCTGTTTACTTCATTACAGTACTAGATCAATAAATAAAAGAGGTGAGATGCAAATTGCGATTAATTCGCTCTTCATTATTCGAGCAAATGTCTCTAGAACTAGAGGCAGATGCTGAGAGTTATTGTGAGGTAAACATAACCAGCGCAGAATGCCACCACATTTCTCTGACCTAATTCCATAATTAACAGAGGTTTGAGACTAAGCAGAGGCATATTCACAGAGAGGAGCTGGAAACACAGTGTAAGCTGCTGCAAACACATCTTCATCAATTCATTAGAGACTTTGTACCCAAAGGTAAAATAATAATCAGCGTTGATCATTCCTCACCTCTATGTGCATGATCTACATGTAATCCGTAATGCGGATGTGCAAAAAGTCGCACAAGTCAAGTTTTCCAAGAAACCCTATATAAATTGTGATTTACATCAGGCAGGTTAAATGTTCTCCCGCAGCACTCTGTGTATTTCCGCTTCTCTCAACCCATCAAACATTGCTGCCTAAAGCTACTGCATCTCCACAGCAGGTATTAAAACACACAGCAAGAATGTGTGCCAGAATACTACAATGCGTAAAAGGTGCTATGCTGGGAATCAAGTGTTGCGCTGCCCTGCTGAGCGCTGGCCGGCACTCTAAAACCAGGATGGAAACCACTGCCTTTCAAAACGAAAAGCACAGTGCACAATAGAACAACGATCTCAGATATTTCTCTCTCCTAAAGAATGATTGGTGGTGGATGAGGAGATACCCCCTGACAATGTAGAGCGCTTTGAGTGCTTGGAAAAGCAGAAAAGCGTTATATAAATGAAATGAATTATTATTATTATTGTTTATGCCAGTGAGTTCAGGTCTCCCTGAATGTATGCTCCTCTGAAAGCAGAGGTTAAGAAAACACGTAAATCATATATTTCCTACAGAATGACCAGCCTAACTGCTCCAGCACTTCCCTCGGTGGGTGATTTCCTCTGTCTAACGAGGCATTGTATTCTTGACCTATGAGAGATTATTTGTTCATAGGCATTTTAAAGAGAGCCACAATAAAGTCCAAAGCTTTAGGGAGTCTTTAAAGAAACTGCACCCTCATATCTGAATGGTGTGTTTTATGTCATAATTAACAAATATTATTAAACAATATTGAATCAACTATATAATTAAATAGTTGATGATCCAAACTAAAGGCATATATGGTTACAGTCATATATTTATCAGTATTTAGTGACTTCAAACATGGCTCATTTAATCCAAATTTAGATTCAGAACTATCTATTTTTTTAAGTTCCTTTCACAATGTATTTATTGAAACTTTTCTGTTCCTGCATGTGCTGTGTCATTAGAGAGGTGGCAACGGGAGAAATTGGCCAGATGATTAGTGTTTTTCAGTCTATAGAGAGAACAAAGGTTAAGTTAAATACCAGCGCACTGAATTATAGCAGAGCGACATCTATTACACAGGCCCCATCATCCGTCAAAACTCAGTATGGATGCCAAACGCCGCTACAACCCTTTCGCTCTCCATTAAGTTCCCAGTACGCCTTGTCCCCAGGCAGACCACCGCCAACACTGTCCCTCTGCTGAGTTACAGCTCTCCTGGGGCCGCTAGTTCATTTAAAAGCCTTTGTGGGTGCCATTAATTCTGATAGACAGATATCACTAAACTGCTGAACAAACATCCTACTCAGTCATTTGCATACATTACAGTAATGGTGGAAAAAAATAAAGCATTCCTACCGATAAGAGCTGTGCATATGAGCTACTCTGCCAGCATTTCAGTTATTTAGAATGGTTTAAAGCAGAGGAATGTAATAACTATACAGTTTTAATGTATGCTGTTGTATCGTGTATGTATGACATGCTTTTATGTAATGACAAACTCCCCATCCTCACTGTGAATGCATTTATGAGGATATTCCAGCAATACAAACAACACATAATATCCTCCAAAGCATGCCTAAACTAAAAACAGAAGGGGATAAAAATCTTCATTGTTAGCAGGTAGTGTGAATTATGATTCACAGGGATCTTTAGTACTAATAACGGATTAAAAAATGTATATGAGGGAGTGGGAGTCTATTTCTTTCATCCAAATACCCTATAATGCATCTGCAACTACTCTCCCATAGCTGACCTAAAACTTTAGACAAACACACTCTCGCATATACACGTTTATATTGCAAGAGGGAATATTGAGCAGTTGGTAATAAAAGCAAATTCCTTTATTTGAGTCAAAAAATAACCTTTATGCATATCAGGAGTTTATTTCTCTCTTGCAACAGTGCGCTTGGTGCATTCTCAAACCAACCTTGATTTGCTGCCACAATCATTTCTATTTAATGGATCAATATATCAACGGTACGTCGCCATGTAAGCTAATAAATGCATATTTGTTCCAGAGTCTTAAAGCGCCTTAATATGAATCTAATATGATATTCCCATATTTGGTGATATTTTTTAATATTGCAAAATGTCACCTCCACAATTTCAGAGGGGTGTGAAATCTGTACCGCTTTTATTACATCCAAAAAAAGCTGACACCTACCTAGGCAAAATTCCTCTACCACTCTCTCACAGTCTCCCTCTAGTTAAAGCCTTTTTATCTCATACAATTTGGTACATAGTAGTTCATTCTCTCCTCCTATCTTGCTGGCAGGGCTCTAAATCTGCAGTTTGAGCTGCCATGAAAACTGAAAAGAAACAAATGTTCTGCATATGAAACGCCACAATTGTATTGTGTTGGGTCTCCCTGGAGCAGCTCAGAGTAAAAAAAACAACAACAAAAAACACACAGAATAGTATGATTTCAGGGTAGATTAAATCACATGGATCTCAAGGCTACAGTTCATAAAAAAGGAAGAAATCTGACTATTCTGATAGTGGCCACATGGAGTAGAGTGATTTGGATGAGTATCTACAGGCAAAGAAAACACTGTAAACACGGTAACATCTGTCTTTTTCCTCATTCACGCACATTTAGTTTCCCACCCCGTTTAAACAAAACCTCAACCGCGGCTAAAAAGCGATTTTTAAAACACTTCCTGCACTGCGACTCTAAAACAGCGTTTGCACACCGTAGTCATTTGTCAAAAGGTCACATTGAGATCAAAATCATAAAGAGGTGACCAAGAAGCCTGTTGCTATGGCGAGCAATGGAGCACATCAAGCAGAATGTGCACGCGCACACACCCAACCAAGCACCTTCACGTTCACAAATTCAATCACTCTTTCAATAACATCTAGCTTGCTGTCCACAATGGCCGAGTGAAACAGCTTTCGGCCTCCTTTAGCTCAGTGACAATGTCTGCCCTGTCATCCGCAAAAGAGCTGGCGCAGCTGTGTTTGAACGTGCTGTCAGTCAACATCTCTGCAGCCTGGCTCCGACGCCTCTGAAAAGGAGTCGCGACTGGTGCACAATGAGGGTGGAGCCGTTCCCTTTCAGCCACGGCTCTCTCGCTCACTTTTCTTTCTCTGCAGCTAAAAAACCCCTCTCGAATCATCAAATGGACGTAACTGCATTCAGCTCAGGCTGTGCACCAGCTCTGATGACATATCAGGCGAGACAAGGACGAGATGTGGCTGCGTTTGCACTGTGGGCCCGGTTGGCTTTTACAATCCTCCGGGGACGCCACGAGGCCCCAGCGCTGCCACAGTGAATCCGCGCCTCTCCATTTCCCCTCACTCAAGTTCCAGTCCACCCCCAGTCCTGCTAATCAATACTGTCACTTAGGCCACAGAGGTATTCTGGCTTGTTTTTTCATGCCGCACTGCAGGCGAGAGCAGCTCATTGTTCTTAAATCATACAAACCTAAGCAGCCCTCTTTGACTCTGAGCAGATTTTTAATACGTGCCGGGGCTATTACTCTTATGCCACCCAAAGTGCCGCGTAAGCCCCCCATAAATCTTGACGTTAAGCTCGTGAACAAAGAGCTAAAACAAGGTTAACTGCTATCCTTCCTATGCTTGAGAAACATATGGGAAGACTCTCAGACTTGATAAGTCATTGATTAATGGTTCTTACTCGTAGTTAATAACACCGCTGAGGAATGGTGGGAATCGCCGCGGGAATACAAAAGTCAGGCCGTCACTCAGAACTGGCACAAAAATCAAACTTCCCCAAATCAGCACCATTTTGGCTCACATAAACAATCATGTCTTAGAAAGCAAAAGTCAAACAAGTGTCTAACTTACTCACTTCTTAGAGTCTGAGAAGTGCTGTGGCATCTAATTCGATTTGAGGGCAGCATTTCTGTTATCGAAATGGGAGAGGTGTTTTGAGAGCTGATAGTCCTCAGAAAGTTAGAGAGAGGGGGCCTGTGGCTGGTCAACAGATGAAATCAGCATGAGGTTATAAGTATAGAAGGCTAAGAAGGCCTCCATTAGAGTCTGTGGGGGAAAAGTAGTGCAGTATAAATAGCTCCCAGAATGAACTCCCTTTGGAGAGCTTGAGAGACGAAGAGAATGCTGATAATCATCTCACATTGAGACAGCCAAGCCGATCCAGTATTTTTGTCTTGTTTTCCAGTTAAAACATTTAACCATCCTTAGGCAGTCGTGGCCTAATGGATAGTGCGTTGGACTTGTAAACTGAGGTTGTGGGTTTGAATCTCGTGTCCGTCAAGAATTGTCGGTGGGGGGAGTGAACAATGAACATTCTCTCCACCTTCAATACCACGACTGAGGTGAGACCCTTGAGCAAGGCACCAAACCTCCAACTGCTCCCCGGGCGACGCTGCAATTGCTGCCCACTGCTCCGGGTGTGTGTTCACTACTGTGACTGTGCACTTAGATGGGTTAAATGCAGATCACAAATTCTGAGTCACCATACTTGGCCACACATCATATTTTCTTTTTGAACAAGATTTACTTAAGCCAAACAGTTTGAAAAATAAGGCTCATTTTCAGGGAATATATTTTAAAAAAAATCTTTCTTTTCTTGTTGTATAAATCTAATGTCTTGTTATATTTATTATTAAATTGATTCATTCAGAATATTTAACGAAATTCTGCACAGAAGCCAACAAAACGTTTTAGCGCAGCAGACAGAAGTAGTAAATGTACTCAAAGGATATCGACATTTTTTCAACAAACTTATCCTGCTTGTCATCAGTCTTGGGGAAGTTCTGGATGTCGTTCTCCAGTCTCTGAATATGCCGTTCCATTGTGTCCAGGCTGGCTTTCAAGATCTGGGCAGATACTGTAAAAGGCAGATAGAAAAAACTATCAAAACTTGGGTTATGGGTATGCTGTTAGTTTGTGTTCAAATAAAAAAAAATTGAGTCTTGAGTTGTAGGAGTTCATTCTTATTTGTCCCGAGCCACAGTGTACAGCTGGGCTTTATTTTATGTATTTATTTTTTAAGTGTCTAAGTTTATTTTCTCCTATCCTGTGTAGGCGGTAGTTGCCTGCCTACTTCATACTGTTTGATGAACTCCAGCGCTCTTATTTAAAATTCAACATCTTGACAAGCATATTAAGTCCAGAATCTAACTCAGCCCTCAGAAATCTTTGGCTATGAAATCTGTTTAACACTGCACTGAAGTTACTGTCAAAGGGTTCTCTGATCTGTGACTCTGATCAGTGACAATATTACTTGAGGCAAGGCAGGCCACATTTAATATTGATAAATAATCATGCATGAAGCATAAAGGAATAATGATTCAGGCAACTTCAGTTTGAATGATCACTCATTTACACCATTATACAGTATGTATAATATAAAATAAATAAACAAACAATACAACCACTACATTTTGGAATAAGGAAAAAGCAGTGCGTTGATCTATGTATATTTAGACTTAATGTTATATTAAAACAAATATTGGAGTCTGGATGATATTGTAGTGATACCAAATAAAAGAATACCAAATGCAATAACTTCCAAAACTACAGTAGTAATACAATGATCTAATGTTGTAATACAGCAAATAATACATTGATACAAAATGTACATACAATATCAATATTAAAATAATATATAATATTCATAAAGCAAATATACAATTTTGCCCTTGTATTTTCATTTCAGTTAAAATCGATCGATCAATCAATCAATCAATTTGAATATGCAGATAATTCACAACCAACGACTAATTTAGGTATAACTAATACAGTTAATTTCCCTTTCTAATTATTCAAATTTACTTTCTATATTGTTTTTTTAGCGTATAAGCAGGTGTGCTCAGGTGATGCTGGAGTTGCTGACTGCGGCTGTTGTCCGGCGGCTGAGTAGCGTCAGCATGGGTTCAGCTTCATTAATCTCTACATAATCACTGTTTACTGCTCTCCATCTCTCTCTGCACTCACTGTAGTAGTCCTTTCAAGTCTGGACTTCAAAGCACCGGCAGTGTCTTAGGGGGATCAGTAGGGATGCGGACACAGTCGTGGCGCCGTTTTGTGATTGGTGTATGGCTTTAGCTTTATTGATACACACAGTACGAATGATCACGGCACAAGAAGGTCTGTCTGAGAGGGTCAAAGCTCTGACTCATCAGAGACATGAGAGGCTTTGTATGGGTCTTAGAGTGGACAAACACTCTTCAGGAGGGTGCCGTGAGGACATTCTGAGTAAGCAAACCAGGTGCAGATTCCAGTTCATATTTTAAGTACTTAGTTACATCTAATACAAGGATGTCAAAAGTATCAACAGTTAAAAACGATAATGTCATTAATATATACACTATATATATAAAATGTACACAGATCTATCTATCTATCATCCATCCATCCATCCGTCTAAGATGCTTTAAAATAAACAACTGACAGTGAAGACATGTATAATGTTTAACCAATTTTCTATTTAAAAAAATATCATAATTTCCACAAATCAATTTTCTACACTGTTTTCAACAAGAAAAGAAAAGTAAAGAAAAGACTATAGTAATGGCTCCTGAAAATTCAGCTTTACAGTCACATTAATTAAACAGATTTTAAAATACATGTAAAAAAGAAAACTTTTTTTTACATTGTAATATTATTTAACAATAGTATTGTTTCTACTGAATCTTTCATCAAAAAACACTTGCCAACACCAAACGTTTGAAAATAACTGTATAGTGTGCCCTTATGCCCTACAGTGACTTTAAGTCTGATTAGCTTAGCTTTAGGATTTAATCTCTGTTATTTCCCGAGGTCAGTGCTAATAACATCTGCTTTAAGTTTTCCAACTCAACAATAAAGCCAAAATGGGACATTGGGCAGTAGCTACAAATCTACTCAAAGCACTAACAACAATATAAAGGGTAGACTCCGTGTCATTAGTAGCATGCTGGAGGAAACCCACAACTGGGGATTTACTGTCCCCTAATCTAGGTTCACAAAGCCGAGGTTAACCCTCTGTCTGAGGACAGGTCTTGTGTGAGAGAGAGAACAGAAACAAGAGAGAGAAAATCGAGCAAGAGGGCAAAGGCACAAGTTTAAGCTTTCTCAATGATGCTACAAGCTTGTCAGACTGGTTTTAAAAGCTAAAACACTGGTTGGTTTAAAATACCGATGGCATGTTGCAATTATTTTTATAGGGGGTGAGCGAGATGATGACAGATGATGGAGATGGATAGGCAAGATAGCGTGGTGTGTGTACCTCTCAGGACCAGGTACTTGGGGAGTAGCAAGGGTGAGAATAAGCCAGCTCTGAGTGCAGCTAATAACAGCACTGACTCACTCATCACACAGGCCTTCGCCACTGATGAAACGCAAACACCAGGGACCAAATAAAAATTAAAAAAAAATCCCAGCTCTGTTCCAAAACCGAGCATGCATACTTTGGAGGTAACTATTATTTAAATAGAAAGTTCCTACAAAAATACACAGGAATTACCGACACCAACATTTTGAAGAGTAGTGTAAATAACAAACATACTTATTATAATTCAACCAATACCAAAAGTCTAATAAAATAATTAACAATTTAACCACATTTCTATGTGCTAGGCATTTTAAGCCTAGGGTGCCCTGCTTTGTGCCTGACAGGCTGATCATTAGCTAAGCAACATGCTAATGCCTAACTCTATTGGAATCAACTGAGTGAGTGAAATTTCCCGTGCGGAGCGTAACAAGTGTGGCACGCAGATGTAATCAATCACTTCTGAGGTTTCATCTCTTACTCAGAAAGCTGCTCCCTACATGGAAACCTTCCTATGTTCTGGCTAGACCCCATGTTAACTACAACATATTAAATATCACAAAGTGATTTTGGATCATACAGCCTACGGAATCTATGAATAGATACTTCATTTCCCAATGTGAGCACTTAAGAAATTAATTGCCTCTAAGTTTAATTACCACAATAAATAGGATAATACCACGGTGTCCAGTACAATCAGGATTTTGAACGTTATTATAGCTATAAAACAGTTGGAGTGGTAACTGTGTGTGGTACTGCATGTGAAAATTAATAGAAGAGGAAAATGTTAATATTTCTTTTGATGTTCCTCTGAAAGTATGGGCTTGTTATGGGTCAGATTCTGCTTTTCAGCAATAAATTTGTTTGTTTCAGAAGCAGCTTTCCTCTTCTTAATAGAGAGCCCTGCTGGAAGCCCAAGCAGAATAAAACAGGCATCCTTTTGGGATATCATTAGTAAGATTAACAACAAAATAACACTATTTACAGGGGACCAGCACTGCCGCATTAATAACTTGAACATGCATTTCACATGATCTGGAGGGGAGGCGAATAAAAGATAACCCCAACAGAGATTCCCTGTCCTATTCGCAGTAACCATTTCTGGGACGTGGCAATTTAAATTCGTGACTGCTGTGTGTGTGCTTCCATAACACCCACCAACAGTGTGTTCTAACATTCGTCACCTCTTCATGTTAACAAATATTTAGGCTACTGGCTAGTTTTCACTACCAAAGATTCAAACTGCATGCAATTTTCACTTTGTTAGGGCATGTTCACACTAGGCTCATTCCTATATTCCATCTGTGGAATTTTATTCTGTTATGTTTTAATATTTTTTAGTCTATGTATACTCTCTTCAAGGCCGGTCAGTTCACTCAACTAAAACTGTATAATTAAAAGTAGTTTCTTTATCTCAAATCATGTTATGTTGAAAACCTCCATGTGAATACCGTCACAGCATGAGCGGAGTTCTGGGTGAATTTAAAGATCAAGGACTTGACAGCATTAGTGCCCATTGTGATGGCATTACACAATAAGACAAACTCCTTGCTGGTTGGCTTCTTTAAGATTTACAGTCAGGGTTTAGTGGCTGCGAGGCCTGCCCTTCTGTTCGGGCTTGCTTTGTGCGATATTCATTCTCAGAACCAGGGGACAGATGAGGACTATTTCATTAAACCCCTTCCCGTCTCCTCTTGCCATAAACTGCCATGAAGTAATGTTGCTTGTCATAAAAAAGAAAGAAGATGCACTTTGCAAAATACCAAATCATCAGCTGTAATGCCAAGGTGTCAGCATTACTGTCAGCCATTTGTTGGAGGGCACCATTTCCATGTGAGATTTATAGATAAGGCATATCAATATTTCATTACTGTAGCTGTGATGCTCGGATGATACAATGTGAATTGAGATTTATTTCAGAGCAAGATGCCCCACTGTTGCATAAGGCGTTTGAGATTTAAATAATCTCCACCAACAAAGGCAAACAAAGCATATAACAAAAGACAAGGTCACCCATGAACAACCATTAAGTGGTTTACAATAGAATTATTGCTTTATCTTCCTGCATGCGATGATTTGAATTACACAAGAGAGTTAAAGCATTAATGAATGGACAGTATGTATGCATCCATTAAATGTGTATGAATAAGACGCAGAGGAGGACAAATGTGTGAGCGTGCGAGAGAGAGAGAGAGAGAGAGAGAGAGAGAGAGAGAGAGAGAGATGATGAGGTACCTGAAGAGGTTTATGTATGAAAGCTATGGTTCATCACTTGACATATGTCCACCGATAATTGGCAGGAAAGTGGGAAACTTTCATTAAACTCCAATTAGACTGGAGTTCATTGCATTCATCCTGTACAAAAAGTTTGATGGGAAGAAGGAAGCAGAACAGGGTACAGCCAGATTACGTCTTTTAATTTAGTATGTAATGAGTTTGAAGCTCAGGAGACCCTTAAAATAAAGACGTTAGAGATACCTAAACTATCCCCTCTCCAATGCTACCTTATTAACTTTAGAAGGAAAAATGTAGTTCTTCCAATAATGTCTCTTTACAATGAAAACACGCCTCTCGTTGTACAACCATCAACAGATGATAATATCCAATCTTTAAAACATGTACTAAAAACCACTATGTCCTCACTGAAGCGCATCTGACGATTATTGATCTCCACATACAATAATAACCCCTAAGCAAGCAAGTTACTTATATAAGCATTGAACTGATAGACTTCACTGCAATGTTGAGACTTTTCTATTTAGTTAATGGAAAGTGAAATATTTTCAGTTTGTTTAGAAAACATTTGTGCATCTGCCAGCACTCCTTTGGCACTTAAGAATGAGTAAAGGTAATAGGAAACACACAGCAAAATAATGACATATACTTGATATATATACTTTCGCAGTACAAAAAGACAAAAGCATATCCACATCTTTACACAAGAGCCTTTCAGGTAGAACAAAAGAGTTCAGATCACACTGCATAAAGATGATATGCTTGTGGTGACAAAGCAATGCAATCTGATGACTTATATGGTGTTAAATGCTGTTAAATAGGGATTTGTATTTGTTTTATTACACACAGAAAAATAAGGGTTTAAAATTTTACCTTTTTGGGTACAACAGTTAAAAATGGAGGGAAATATCATTATGAAATAAATGTTTTTCTCTAATACACATTGGCCACAATTAACGGACCCTTTTATTCAATAATTTTTGAAGCCTCCGTTTGCCAGTTTAAAAGCTCTAAATTTTCTCATGTAAGGCCTGATGAGGTTAGAGAACACCTGACAAGAGACCAGAGACCATTCCTTCATCCAGAATCACTCCGGATCTTTTAGATTCCCAGCTCCATGTTGGTGCTTCTTCTCTTCAGTTCACCTCACTCATTTTCTACAGGGTTCAGGTCAGAGGACTGGAATGGCCATAGCAGAAGCTTGGTTTTGTGTCCAGTGACCCATTTTTGTGTTGTTTTTGAGGTTTATGTTTGTATTATTGTCCGGTTGGAAGATCCAAACATGGCCCATTATAAGATTTCTAACAGAGTCAGTCACTTATTGATTTTTTTATCTGTTGGCATTTGATAGAATCCATGATGCCATGTGTCTAAACAAGATGTCCAGGACCTCCAGCAGAAATATAGGCCCACATCATAAAAATACAGCAGTGTATTTCATTGTACACATGGGGTACTTTTTATCCCTGTGTTCACCAAACCCATCTTGAGTGTTTGCTGCTAAAAAGCTCATTTTTTAGTTTTGTCTGACCATAGAAGCCAGTCCCATTTGGAGTTCCAACATTTTTTTTAAAGAAACTTCACTAATTTGTGAAGTTCAATAATCTTTTGCTGCATATCAGAAATATATTATTTGGTGGTTTTATAATATTATTATCATTGTGATGGATGATTAAGGGAAATAGGGCTTTGTTTTCCCTGCTATTTATATTTCTGTGAAACAGAAAGCCACCATGGCTGAATAATTTAATGTTCATAATCACCCTAGAGTGCTCAAAATTGTGAATATGAATGGGGATATACTTCAGAGATATTTTACTCATAAGAATTTCTAGGGGTGCCAATAATTGTGTCCAACGTGCATTTGACCAAAAAAACATTTATTTCACAATGATATTTTGCCCCATTTTAAATTCTTATTATCTAATGAAAGGTTAGATTTTTTGTGATAAAAAATAAATAAAAGATCAAAAGGATTAACAATGCAGATACATTTTCACAGCCTTCTTTGATCATATTTACCAAGGGTGTGATATTTTTGGCCATGACTGTATATATGCTTTTTTTAATTGAAGCAAATGTGAAAAATATATTAGAGGTAAAAATGTTATTAAAAATTAAAACTGTTCAAACATTAATGAAATCAAACTAATTAATAAATTAATTCCAATGCAAATCCACAATACATTTTCTGCTGAGCATAATTACTAGTCACCATCAATGGAGTGCTAATCGGATGGAGAGGAAAAAAGCAATAAATCCTTTTACGTTTGCTCTATTTATTATTTTAATATGTGTTTTCCTGAAATCCCTCACTTTGCAAATCATAATTAAGGATTTATTGACTGATTTGATCATTTGAGAGGTTTTGTATTTAAAAACCTTAAGGTTGAAATATGCTTCGAAACGAGCCGCTAGCCACAGGAGATCCCAGCTGATGAAATAAAAACATTTCTGGATCGTTGAGTAAATAAAAAGGGATAAAACGAAGACAACAAGGGCTCCATGAGGAGGGGCACTCTAATACCACAGAATCCATTGCTAGTGAAATATAAACAATCCCCCACCATGTGAATCACTACAAACTACTTCTAACATTTGAAATTTAAAAGAAACGGATCAAATAACAGAACTTTAAAACCATAAGCAAATCCCATTTCCCTTCTGAATGAGATGAGCAATTCTAGATTACCCATTCACATCACATCAACTGCACACCTCATGCAATACAAACACTGGTGAGCTCTGTCTATGCTGGATGCTGGCCATCAAGTGTGTGATTGGGAATCGTCAGCCTCTGTCCGCTCTCCTTAACGGATGCCCATTTTGGAGGAGAGGATTTGCCATACAGGAGCGGTGAGGCTGGAAATAAAAGTGTTCTTTCTCTCTTCAGGTTCCCTTAGGATCCTGTAAACAGCACTGGCCAGGCGATAACGCCACTCTATTGTGAGAAGCTCCTTGGTTCAATGACATCTCTTCACAACTGAGGCTCTAAAACGACCTGGATTGGATGCAATTACTTAGTTCAAACTGCAGATAGAGATGATAGATAAAAAAAAAAAACATTCACAGGTCAGAGATCCAACCATTTTTCTGATCTGAAAGGGAGAGCTTTTTTTTAAAGGCAGATATCTGTATCAAACACATATGGAATTGCAATCATACACTTTAGAAAACATATTGCTCTTGGCAGCCACTGTGACAACAGATAGCTGATGCACGCATCTCAGAGGGACGCACAAATGGAGCCAATTATAATGTATTTGGATATATGAGGAAGTTTAGACATTAAACCCGAGGTGCTGGCAATTCCCTGGGAGGGTAGAAGAAATCAAACTCACACACAGAGAAAGGAAAATACGTACAGAGGGCGAGCAGTAAAGAACGGTGTGCAGGCCTATCGATCTAGAAAAGAAAAGACCGAAACCCTTTCAAGTTACACACATGCATGACTTTTAGTTCTTTTACAACACGCCACTGGGCAGAATCTAACCCGTCTAACGAAGAGTGAGTGATACCAGTAACATCGGTCGCCCAATTCCTGACAGCCCAAATAAACAACTACTCGAGTAGCTCCAGAGATTCACAGAGGGAAAACAGAAGGGGATGAACCACTGACAGAGGAATACACCTTGAACGGGGTCTGTCTGGATATGGAGCCTCGGGGGACACTGAGGGAAGTCTGGGCTGTGCAGGTGCAGGGGGTAAAGGGTGTGGGTGGGCCATGTTTATGTGTTATGAATACCGGTGAACAGATTGTGGAGCTGGGGGATATTTATAGGTGAACACACACCTTTGTTGTCCACTGCTTCACTACCCACATGCCCTTGGGTGATTGTGCCCCTACTAAGGGCGCTAGCACACTAGAGCTCTGACGAAGCTTTTGACAAGTAGGAAAGTGTAAGATGCATTTTGAGAGTCTGGAAAGAGCCAGGTTAGATTGATATCACTGGAAATACAGCATCTGTATATTATATAACCTATATACAGCATATATAGAATTTCACAACAACAACAACAACCTAATATAAATAAAACAGCGTTTCTAAGTTGTTCAAGAGAACAACAACAGTATGTATACAGTTCTGATAAGCAATTCACTCAATCATCTGAGTAAATTAATTAGTCACATGACTTATGCCCTTCTAGGAATATTTCATATTTTATGCAGCTCTAGAAAGAAGGAAAGAAGGAAATAAGGAAAGAAAGAATAAATAAGAAAGAAAGAAACAAACAAAGGGAAGAGAACAATAAAACTATAAATAAAATAAGAACAGATAGATGAAAAACTCAAAACCCAACATGCACACATGATACTAAACTAAATCCCTTCTTCTATCACTTTATATTTGTCTCTCCACATCTCTAATGTACAAAGGAAATAACATCTTTGATTCTTAAGGGGAGGTAAGTTGATAACATAAAATACCAGAGAGATTTTGAAAATGTTGCAGAATTTGTAGAGTGGGAGTTAGCTGCTTATTACTCCGCTAGAGTTCACAGATTAGCTTATTTGAGGGGAATTGTGGATCGGTATTCATAAAGTCTGATACAGACAGAGCAAGGAGGGCAGACACATCCATCAATGTTTGTACATCAACTTACTGTTTAATATCACCTCTCTGAACTCAGGCTAACGAATACCATGACACAGCGTGTATCTTGTAAAGGAATACTTTAATCGCCGAGAAGAATTTCAATGATTGGTATTTCTGAGATAATCGCACAAACTGCCTCTCAAGAGCGAAGCGCACTGGGATAAATGAGAAAGAATCAGAGGCTAACTGAAACAGCTCTAGGTGAGAGAACGGTAGAGAGGTTGACTTGTGTCTTCACACTCATTCACGGCTTCAAAATCATATGCTATCACATGGTGATAAGAGACCTTAAAGAGGCACAGTCCATCAGCTGAGTGACATTTCAGCACAGAGGAAAGTTCCAGCTCTGTTTGTGAGGCTGATAAGCACATGGACAGTCTCCATAATGCAATGCAGGAAGGCAAGTCCATGAATAAAATATCAATATCTGTGACATTCATACTGAAACTAGAGCAACACATTTGGATTCTTGAAAAAATGCTAATATTTGGCAGAATTAGTCACAAAATATCTGTTCATAATTTTTCAGCATTTGCACAAACATGCAGCTCTTATTTAGATTAAATTTTCATGAATGTTTTAGAAATGAAGACAAACAAGTGTGGAGGGATGGCATACGATTTTGAATGTTTAAAACTGCCATTTACTTAAAAATCTATTGTTTTCATGCTCTCTTATGTGTATATATAGTAAAATGTCTCATTATGCATGATTATCTGCAGCAATTTTGTCACTGCTCTTATTTCTAGCTCAACAGCTCCCTCTGTGAGAAACATCATGACCTGAGAGAGAACATCTGCCCTTGTTTGGGCACATTTAATAGAAAGTTAACTGATAGTTACCTTTTAGGTTAAAAGAAACACCTCAAATGTTAATATAAGAATCCATTTTACAATCTAATCAGCTTCAGGAAGCAAACAAACAAAAAGGCTCGGAGGAATAGATGTGCAGAACTGATTTGAGCTGTTTCATAGATCGCCCATTATGTGAAACAATACACAGTAAGGACACACCTGACTTTATTGACTATTTCCTAGCTTTGAGTTAAGGCTGAATAAAGCCTCAGTTCATCATTGACACAGTTAATTCAAATAAATGAGAGGCATTGAAAGCACAGCCTCTAGTGTCAGGGTTCTCTGCTCTCATTGCATAAATGTCCGCCATAGATAATCAATGAGGCTTTGTAATGAAGACTTTTGTTCATTGGGGAAGAGGCTTTTAGATGATCGGTCACACTGGCTTTGTTCTGGATACAAGGCTGGGTAAAACCCACAAGTTATTTTTAGACATGCAAGTGCAACAGCCCAGAAAACACATGAACGCAGCAGCGAAATTGACCATGTTTACAAAATTCTGACTATTATTAAGACACCATTAGATAGTATTAGATGGATCATTCTGGTCCTGAATGTCAATGGCTGCAGTGCTCTAGTCATGGCAAAATATATGAAAAAAATGCCTGTTCATCTAGTTCATGCAGTACCCGTATTAAACTTAGAAATAAATCCTGCCTGAAGGATGAAAATTATTGAATTTTCTTACTGAAAAATAATAATGAAAAACTGTCCCTTTAATAGTTTGATATACATAAAATGCTCTATGTAGGAAATGCTGTGTATATAGTAATGCAGGAAAGACAGACAGAAAGACAGACAGATAGATGTTGATAAAGAAACATAAAATTAAACAGTTAAATGCTGAGCTGTTTTGTTTTACGAATAGGTGTCTGTGTTTTGAAAAAAAAAAAGTGTTCCTCATGAAATGACGCCATTTGCTGCCTCTGACCATTCATCTTCTTCGGAGGGAGCTCTGAGGCTCATGGGCCTGGAGGTACTGGAGAGAAAAATTACATCCGTGGTTTCGCTCTTTGTGTGTCTATTCCCTATCCAGTCCCAATGCATCTCCGCGCGGTGCCACATGTACTGCATTCTGGCCTGCGCTCAGGCCTGCTGATTGCTGCGACTCTAGCTTGATTAATGTTGGATTTGAAATGAAAATGATCTATTCATCGAAGGTGTGAGGCAGTCTGCAGTCTTGATTGACTGTCGGCACAGGCCAAGGAGCCATGCTGGAGAGCTGCGCCATTAGAGGAGTTTGCTGAGGAGCGGATATCTCTCCACGCACACCACTGGTGGGCAAAAGCAAAAGAGCTGTGGTGGAAGTGCAATTTAAGGCAGTTTCAAGTACATTAGCGGCCCCCGTTCAAACTGCCTGCTTTTGGGGGTGAGCAGGGTAAAGGCCTTCTGACTCTAATCTGAAATTAAACAGAGAGCGCAGTCATCTCTGTCCGCTTTGTGGTCTGAATGCATCTACTTATCGACACGCTGCTGATTCACAGCCCCCCTGCCGCTCACGCTGATGACAAACCAAAGTGAATGACAGCCAGCATCTTCACTCACAGTCTTGTCATCTTAAAACAGCAGTAAAACTGGCCCTTAATGAAAACATGACATAGAGATGATTTAAGCATCTCTGTGAGAGTTCTTCTAGCCACGGGACAGTGGTTCTTTGAGGAATTAAGGCGAGATAAAACTAGAAGATGATTAAAATTGGCTATTTTAAAGCCGAAGCACTAGACATGTGGAATCTGACTGATCTGCCAGAAATCCATTTGCATCAAGAGGCACAAGTCCATTTTTATTGAGCGCTCAGTATCTATGGTGAGCAAAGCTTTTGAGTCTTCCAAGGAATTGGAGCAAGTTGAAGAGGCCTCTCCAATCGCACTTTCATAGTGAAGCACCAGGCTGCAAACAGCTCTTTTAGATCAATTCTATGCTGTCATCCACGTGTGTTTAAATCAGCACGGGGAAACGGTGCGCACACTGTTTCCGGGCCACGCTGCCAACCCCGATGTCTATTAAAATAGATTGTTCTCACCGTGCGTGACCTTCTGCTTGTATTGGTACTGAGGCCCAACATTACTACCGAAATTAGGATAGCCTGTGTCCCACCTTAACAGTGTAAT
This sequence comes from Gymnocypris eckloni scoliostomus, assembly GCA_027564155.1. NCBI lineage: Eukaryota > Metazoa > Chordata > Actinopteri > Cypriniformes > Cyprinidae > Gymnocypris > Gymnocypris eckloni. The sequence continues at coordinate 21,716,664 of CM050426.1, forward strand.
AAAGTCCATACAAAGTGATTTATATCCCTCCACCAATGAAAAAGGTCAGATCAATTCCCACACCTGCAAAGCTCTGTCTTCATTTAGCGTGGTCGCGTGCGGACGTCACGGACCATGTCATTTGCACGGCAAACACATGTATTAGTAAGTGTATATTCATGATGTGTTTAAAAGGAAAAGTGCCTGGTATTGATTGGAGATTGGATTGCCCATTTGCTTTTTGTTTTGCACCCAGCAGATGCACAGCCTCGAGCATTAGATTGCAGAGCTATAAAGAAGACTGTCGCTCGCTCTCTACCTCAGGCAATCCTTAAACTCATCAGCGATTTAATGAGACTTTCAAGCAGGGAGATGAATTAACTGCCTGCACCTCTTTTTTATTTATTTTTTTCTGACTGGCAGAATCCCTACAGACGGCACAAGCTAACAGAGAAGCTAGACCACGCATTATTTCATATTTTATCTGATATTCACAATAGTCTCATAAACAAATTAAGAGTGGGATCTCCTCCACCTGACGGCGATGGCTTATTACATTTTTCTCTCTCTCTCTCTCTCTCTAATTTCAAAGATTTTCCAACAAACAAAACACTTTTCCATTTATCCAGGTATGAAACATTCACTGGTGCTATATGAGGGTTGCTGAAATGCAATAATCTTAAAATCTAAAAGCTGAAATAGTATCTAGGGAGGTCATAGCATTATTGTTTATAGGATTATTGCACTCACGTTATAGAAAACAACAATATAAGCATTTTATGGCACATTTTAGATGCCTTTGATGAAAACTGTAGAACAACATGTCTCATTTGACAAAATATTTTCATTGGTTAGTACAGAACTTCACAAGGTATATCCACGTCATACGAGTTGAAGTATTTTTTTTTTAAGGGGAGTCATGATTTCTGTGAAATGCTGGATCGGACAATAGCCATTTTAAACAATATAAAGTGAATCTGTGGTGTAGGTTTATTTGGAAAATGCTGCTTTAAAAGTACATACTGTACAAGAGAGGGGCTAATCAATGAGGGTTTCTTTAGGACAAGAATGAACCATTCTATTGATTCTTTTGAGTCAAGGACAAGAATTGAATGCTGTAATTGTTAATATGTTCTAAAAATTGAACCGAGTGGTTTTCTGATAATAAATTTAAGAGCATGCTAACAGGACCCAAATTGTATTTAGCTAGGTAAAATGTCCTTCAACGTATGACCCAATTCACGTGATCCCTTATCCTAACATAAATCATCTTTCACTGACAAATCTGACAAACACTGATTCTAAGACCTTTATACAATTAAACAACCTTTTGAACATCTAAAACTGCATTACCACCTAAAATAAACAGATCGATATTGCAGAATGAGGTCTCATTTTCTTAATGGAAATGTTGATTTAGTTAAAAAGGCAATGAACCTATGAGCTGTTAATTGTTGGATGTAACACCCATTCCAAGCCTTCTCAGATGAATGGTTGCATGGTGGAGTAGTGTTTGCCTTTTGTAAAGTGCTCGTGTCTCTAGGCGGCTTCTATGCCTCGACTCAATTTAATAGCCATTACCTAAGGAGCTCTGTGACTCTTGGCATAAACGGAGAACTAACAGCCACAAGCTGCGTGCCCATAAGGCTTTATTCTAGCATACCCCATCTTTAAAGCTTAATAGTACCCTAACGCTAAGTAGAAAAGATAAGAATAAGAGAGAGAGGCGAGCGAACAGACAGTGTTATTAGCTTGCTGCCTCTTAACGCATCAATAAGTCATGAAATGATGTCTGCATGTTTTGGCTGTTCTTTCTTCAGAGAGAGACAATCAATAAGTAAGCTGTATGTGACTCATTAAGGGGACTTCACTTACGATTATTTAAAAGAAAGGTTAAGATATGTGCATCGTGCTTTGTTAATGCCATTTATGAAACAATTGGTTCACTAAACCTTCTGAGCATGTCTTCTCATAATGTGTGAAGAGAGACTATTGTGTGGTCTATTTCACAGTCTGGTGGACCTCTGATAACGTAAAAGGAATAATTCATCCAAAAATGAACATCCGTTATTATTTACTCGCCCTCATGTATGCTTGTATTTTTCACAACTATAGAAGACTTGAAGAATATTCACACAGCTCTTGTCTATACAACACAACTGTGACCACATCTGTAAAGCTCCAAAAAGGGAGGAAAACACCATGAAAGTATTATTATATGATAACTTATTGAGAGGGAAATTATTTTTTAATTCATTGGTGTTTCAGGGCTTGACACTTACTATGTTGAAACATGTAGGAGCACATTAAGGAACTTTAGGGAAGCAATTCAAATTGATAAAATGTTTATTATATTTATACAATTTAATCAAATCCTTCTAATGAATTTGATAATTACATTCTATTCCTGTCTTTCCATCCCCCTAAATGTTACCTATTTTTTTATAATTCTCACTGTAATACAAAAATAACAAGACATCGTCCAAAACATAAAAGTTACCTCTTAAAATAATAAAGACGTTTCTTACACTAAGATATTTAAGACTTTAAATTTCACAAAACTGATGTTTCAAGACTTTTTACTTAGCAAGGAATGCAAGTGAAAAATGTGCAGTGTCAAGGCCTGTGTTTGTCCTTTTTGAAGATATGTGGCCATGTTCACTATGAACTGTAGGATGAACACACTTACAAAACAAAATGCAGGTTTTGAACGACATGAGGCTGAGTAAATAATAGCAAGACTTGTATTATTGGGTGAACTACACCTTTAAACAGGGAAGGACATGGAATCCTTCTCTGCTCTCAGATCGGTTTACTTGAAGAGTGATGGCTGACCTCCGCATGACAGAAGCTCCTCCCGCTCTTTTGCTTTGACACGCTGGCCTTAGGTGACTAAGAGAGAAAAAGAGTTTGAAAGGAGAGAGCAGAGCAGGAGGAGGGGGTGGATGGGAGCAGGGCCATAGCAGCACCGACACCTAATCCCCTCCTCCTGAGATTGTATTGGCAGCTCTAGCAGAGAATGGCAGACACCCATTATAACTTAACACATCAAAATGGCAATGTGGCACAGGTAGAAAAGGCCACCTGAAGACAAACACAGCGGCCCTCGCTTTATCTGCTGTGAGCTCGCAGACAAACGCTGCATCAATTTGGCCAGCAACAATCGATTCTCTCTCTCTTTCTCCCTCTCGCTCTCTCTATCTGTCTACATTCTCTAAACTTTGAGAAGACAAGGCTTCACATGACAATGCAATTAAAATTTCTAGCAGAACTTACATTCCTGATATTTCTGATTATAGCATTTAACCTGTTGCTCAGAGATGCGCATCAAAGTCACAAAATGATGGCTGGCTGCGTATCGCATGAAACCGTGCCATGGCCAACTTCTTTTTTTTTGCCCTTTCCCCCTTCATTTGCTAAGTGGAACAAGGATTCCCGCTGAGTCTGGCCCTCCCTTTACTTATCAGCATGCACAGGACCAGGCTTTGAACCCCAACTCTGTTTCCCAATTTCACATGCAAACACACTGCTACTCATTTTAATATATTTGAATATGTATCACACTGCGCCGTTTCATATCACGGAAACAAAACAAGGAGGAAAATAAAATGCAAATCACCTAGATGTAAAGGAGAGGTCACATCTAAGAAATAGTTAGACAGCAGTGATATAAACCTGTCCTGGTAAGTATGAGAGAGTGGGGTAACGTGCCAATTGGTAACTGTACTAGTATTTACAGTCATATGGCCATTTATTGTATACTGTTGTCTTCAGATACATATAATATATTATGCATATACTTAGGGCTGGGTATCGAGTTTGAACTACTTTTTGGCAAACAGGGAAATTGGCAATACCCTTCTATCTGCGTCTCATCGTTTACTTGAAACGTGATGGCTGACCTAAGGGGTTAACTCCTCCCGTTTTGCGTCCGTGAGCCAATAAGAGTGCAGCACTCAGTGTGTTGGACTAGAAGTGGCCCGGCGCAGGTCAATCAGTGTTTGACATCCGCGAGAACGATTCTATTCATTTTTATTTAAGTTTTAGTTATTTTAACACATAAAACTAAATGTTGCCCTTAAAACCAAGTTCTTAATAGGGCTGGCAAAAAAAACTGAATGAAGACAATATTAGGTCGAATTTAAAATAAAATCCACATTGAAAGCAACAATCGAATGTAATTTTCTCCTCAGGCACTCTAGGCACACAAAAACTTTGAGAAGACAAGGTGTCTTTGCATTTATGACAATGCCTTTTTTTGCCCGTCCAGTTGAACTTACATCGATATTTCTGATTATACATTCAAAATATTGCTCAGCGAGAACATCAAAGTGGAAATGTTGTTTACCTCAAAACTGAAACCAAGCTGTTCATACGCCCTGTTTATTTCATTTTCTAGAGGACATCTATCATCGCTGCACTCGCGTCTCACACAAGAGAGCCCAAAGCCATGTCAAATCAATGTTAGTTCAACTTTTAAAAAAATCTGTAATTACTAGATTAAGAAATTATCTTGTTAGCGAACGTGCATATTAACAGCGTAAACACAAACCTTGCGATCATATGATTAAATGTTAATAAATAACATGTATCAGCAATGATACATCTTTGAGTTTAAAGTGAGCTTAAAGCGGTTCTGACAGAAAGGCTGCGTGTGCTCTGACAGAGACGTGCTGTTTTGAGATGTGTTCTTTTCCTAAAGGCATAACTTACATCTCACAGGTATATTCTCCATCTGTAAATGTTAGACAGCCATGGAACATTTCCATCTTGTGATTCTCCACTAAACTCCACAGACTTGGTTCTGAAAACATCTCATCGCTTGGCGTACCAAACTGATATAAGAACAGACTCAATGAAATAGGAGCGCAATAACTCTGACTAAAATATACATTTTGCTGAAAAGTTTGAAGTTGGACATTTTAAACCAACAAGTGTATTTGTATGATAGCACTAACTGTAAACTGTCTGTAATGGGGTAATCAAAATAGCCTTTTTACCCAATGCTTTTTTTTGTTTGTTTTTCATTTTTATGTTTAGTAAATTTAACTTTCCTTTAAAAGCATTTTTTTTGTTTTTAGATCGCAATGTTACAATGTTAGAATGCAATGTGATTGTAACCCTTTTTGCACATTATATATGCATGGTTACATTCACTTACCCAGCCCTACTTGGAAGAAACGTGCATTTAGTAATATTTAGCTCGATGCGCCCTCTTGTGACCTCAGGAGAGAAGTCAAAAGCCTTTTTTCCTAACTGAATGTATGCCTTTTAAATTCGAATATAATTCACATTTTTATAATATTTTAGTAAAACATTTGAATGTAGTTTTTCAGCCAATTTGACAGCCCTAGTTCTTACAATATGTATATTATATTACATTTATGAAATTATAACCCTGACAAGTCACTGGACCACTTGTTTAATTTCTTTGGCACTACAATGATAACAGCATCTTCTAAATTAATTTGATACCAGCTTCTCTTGAATAAACTTAGGAGCATTAGTTTTACCACCATCTCATTTCTCCTTACCTAGAGGACCACTTGAGTAAAAATGACCCCACTCTACCCTACCAAACTATAAATATAACAGAGCTCAAGATTTTGACTTCCCTGATGGTGTCCTTAAGGTCTGTCTCACAAAGACTAATGGATTCTCACAGTGGGCTGATGAGTGGTGTGATTCCTTTCACCTCCTATAAGGGTAGACCGTTTCACACGTTTCAACATAAAATACATAAATAAATAAATAACGGACAGAATCACGGCCTGCTGCAGCTATTCACCACTACTTGAAGTTAGCATCTTGCTAACATATTTTATCACTTTACCAAACCTGTATTATATATATATATATATATATATATATATATATATAATGATAATACATATTTTAATAACAACAGCAGCAGCAACAGCTAACAAAAATAACTACTACTACTACTAACTCAATACAATCTTGGAATTACACTCTGCCACAACTTATTGTAACAATAAGTTATAACATTAACAATAATATAACATTATAACAATTTACTCATTTCAATTCATATGTGGGAATAGTTGGCATGAAAGGAGCAGCTTAAATTGTCATCGTGGCATTTCAGCCTGCAATGTAGCAACTCAATATGAGTGCACAAATATAGACAGAATTTAAATAAAGAACCCAGCCGTCGAAGTGTGACTAGACCTCCTTCAACTTGGTAAATGATCCAAGCTTACAGGATCAACAACAGCCCTTGTGTGTTGTGTGATCCCTACCGAAGATGATTTGATTTGTGCATGTGGGGCGTCAGGGAATACACTAAGTCATGATTGACAGCCTTGATAAGGACCTTTCTCTCCCTATCCTGTGATTTGAAAAATGTCACGCGCCTGATCTCAATTTTGCAGATGACATGCGCCACCAGCCACAAAGGTCAGAGCAGGTTTGGGGACTGCCGTCTTATTGATATACGTGGCAAACATGAAAAATGGGATTTGAAATTATCCGCCATCTGTTTTAACTAGCGCAAGCTGCTACTTACATCATAAGATAATTACAGTATATAAAAAGGCTGATCTGTGAAGCTGGGCTCCACTGGAGTGCAGTGCGGTAGGTGAGGTAGTGTCTAAGGCAGCCTGGGAGAATGAAGAAGAGTTTGGCAGACATGATATTTACAAGCATGTACCTTTGACTCCATCGAAAGTCCACCGTGTTGTCCTACTAGCTGTCAGTGATATAAACAAGGATGAACCGTAAAGGATCAGGCTAGTATTTTAGAGCTCTTTTCATCTGCATAAAAATACTATACATTTTAAATTATTACATTTAAGTTTAAATCTCCTAAAGAATATTTTGCATTTATATTTAATCGTAAAATATTAGACACAGCATATCCTACTTGTTTAAAGCTGAATAATTAGCATTACATTTATTTTCACTGAAAGTTCAATGAGAGTTCATGCTTTGTGTTGCACACTATAAAAAAGCCATGGCTTTCAACGAAGGTGAGATGTTCTACTAACTAACTTCACGAACACATCTCAGTCTTATTTGGAAGATATGTATTTGGGCATATCTTGTAAAGAATTAAGCCTCTATAATTTCACATTAGGATTATTTGGTGTAACATTTTTCAAGATGTACTGTAACTATGTCAAAACATCTCCCGTGATCCAGCTGCACATTAAAGCAAGGATCCTTCCCTAAAATCCTTCAGACTCATGTGTTCTCAGTGGCTCCCATGTTTACCAGCCACTAACCACAGTGGCTAAAATTACATAAACAGTATTTAGCTGGTAAGGCTGTAATCACTAAAGTAATTTCGAGGCAAGCGAGTGCATCGTGAGCTTGGGAAATCTGTTGGGTTGCAGATCTTTTAGGGCTGCAGCTGATTTTACATATAAAGTGGCGGATATTACTTTCATTAGATTCATATTTTTTAATCATTATTTGGCACTTCAGTCATTTAATTGTGCTCAGAGTGACTTCTTTAGTTGTGGTTAATCATGGCTCAGTTAAAGCCTGTTTCTCATTGCAACAGCAACTGAGTGCTGCACTGTGGGATGTTATTGGGAAACTACAGTGCTAAACAAAGGTGGCTTGCAATACATTTCCCCCACACAGAGCGAGATTTTAATAACTCCACCAATGTGGAGACAAATATTGCTGCGAGATAAGACGCTGCAGGTGGTTAGACACCATGTTTATCACTGACACTTAACGAGCACACAACAAAAAACAACAGAAATATTATATTGCTCATTAAAGGATCATTTTTCAAAACATTAAAAAAGTATCATGAATGTTTCTGCAAAAGCATTAAAATAAAGGGCGAGCAGAGGCATCATGCGGCTCACAGAAACTTCGAAACATTTTAAGAAGAATGTAAATTGTGAAGTCTAACGGTAAAGAAAAAAGACGTGGGGACAAAATAAGATGGAATTGGGCCTGTAAATGCTTTTGTTAGTGGCCAATAGAAAGCACTCAAGCACAGACAAGCTGTAATTCGGTTTCCTTTCACAGCTCGAGCCAAATCCAGGTCATCTCCTGTATGAGGTATGCTTTTCTTCGGCTGTCTCTCACCTCTGCCTGACTGCAAACAACAGACAGCCTACAAATTGCCAACATCCACTCTTATCTAGTTGCTCTCATGGAAATGAGTGACAGAACATAAAACAGTCAGGATTGAAATGGGGCCAAGACATCCATGATGAGCCTAAATTGTGATGTTTTGCATGGCCAATGCCACTACCGTGCGTCCAAAAAGGAGAGACTGATGTTTTTCATTGGATGGAAGTGGTTTTTGAAAATTAGTATTGAGGAGGAGGAAAAAAGGTGTCTGTCTGTTTCCTTTATAAGCATACATCTCAATGATTTTGAGGCACAAAACCTGGACACCTATTCAAATAGCATTTACTGGTTAAAGGACCTGGATTCAAAAACCAGATAACTAAAAAGCATTTTTTTTCCAATCTCTCCTGATGGCTCAGTTTGTGGATGCTAACTAACCTGAATCAAGCTCTCCTCAGAAGTAAAAAACAGTATCTACCACAAATAAATTAATGCTTTTAGTAAAAATGCTTTTTAAAGAAAATATATATTTTTTAACAACACTAAGTCTGTATAATATGAGTGCTATGTTGTGCTCTATGTGCAACAGTACTGCAAACATGGCCCAATGGATGCATTCATTATTACATTCTATTTATTCCAAAAGAAATGGGGTCACCATCAACAACAGCAAAAGTGTGCTTTCATGGAACACTGGAACGTAATTGGAGCATCACCAAATCAGTCCTCAACAAGTCAAAACTGGTTGCACCTTTAAGTGAACATACAACAGCACACAGAACCCAATTTAATTCCATAATGTGTCATACTGAATGAAACAAGTTATTCAAAGAGAGAAAAATGTAGGCCACGGCTCGATTTTATCCATTGGCAATTGATTAGATTGTAAAAAGTGGGCGTGAAATAAAACCAGACTGCGATGCAAGTTTGCAGTTGAGTTTACAAGACTACACCCCTCCAGAAAACTAGTATTGAGACTATTTTATTGCTGTAACAGACACTAACGTTTTAGAATTTATAATTTAATTAATTAATAACAATTTTGACTTCAAAGAAAAGTGATAATCAATCTATGACTTGTTTTAGTTCAATTAAAAACAAGGAACAAGAGTGTGGAGTCAGCTAAGGTGCGGAGTCAAAATGATGTAAGGAAAGCGTACCGCACTATTACTGTAAGCTATTTATCGAGCGCTGTAGAAAGTTGTCAGAACGAGGTTGTTTTGTCTTGCAAATAACCTCCAAGGAAAAGGTTTGACATTGGTACGGTTTAGTCATGCATGTCATCTGAAGAGCTACAGCATTATCTTTTCATTCATCAATTCATTTCGTTTCCATTTATTGTTTTGCCTCCAGATGTCCCCCTGATAAAGCCTCTCTGAGATTTGTCACATCTGGTAAACACTCTAAATCAACACTACTTGTTTGTTCACTACAGCATTCAGAGAGATTCAGTGAAAAAGAAACATTGTAGATGGATATTTCAAGTAGTTTCAAACCTATTTGATTCTGACAGCTTTTGACAGGTCGGACTCAAAAGCTCTATTAGGCTACCAGGTGGAAATACGAAATGGTAAGATGAAGGTGGAAGGGGCGGAGGGATGTAGGGGAGTCAATAATGAGACACGCTCCTTCACACCCATGGAAAGCTTGGCGAGGGGAGAGCAGCCACATTAAAGTGCTTTCAAGAAAGAAGAAAAAAAAAAAGCTGGCCTCAGCCTGTCCGACAATCCCAGCATGCAGAGAGGTTGTCAGTGACAGGACGTATTTCTTGCCTGGCAAACAGCATTATTTTCATTTTCTGCTGCATTGTCGACTTTCATCCAGGTGTGCTGTCAGTATTTCTAAGCAGTGCAGTCAGCCTCTCTGCACGTGTCCATCCATGTCTGCGTACCTGCACCGCCGGACAGAGAATGAAAGGTGGGGGAGGGTGCAGATAGGGGCTGCCACATCTCTCCGATATTCTAACAGGCAAAAAAGGGAAGAGTATTAAAGATACATTTCATAAAAGCCATCACTCATGCAGGGACAGCTGGGGCAGACAGGCCTGCTTCCTGCTCCTGATATGCCCTCTGACAGACTGTCTACTCTCCCAGCCAGCCTGTTGTGTAGCGGAGAGGACATCCTGCCCTAAAGAGTCAGTCTCACCTCGACTGCAAAACAAATACAAGAAGAGTAGCCCCTTCACTGGACATTAAGCGGTCATCACATCATAAGCGGGCTGCCGGAGTCAGACACAACGGAAGATGGGCGATGGCTAATGCAACGCTAATGAAAAAGTGAAAAGTCTTGGTTTGAGTGGAGAATCAATCTACACATCAAATATATAAATCCAAAAAACTGATATATAGATAAAAAAGATGGCACTATCCTCGGATCTTCTGAGGTCCTCCAGGAGAACAGGATCTGTACAGATTCTGTAAATGGTAAAACTCTCTTACTAGACTTTTTTTTCTCCCTCAGATGTTCACTTTGCTTTTAATCTAAAGTGCCAGAATCAGTGTGTGTGTGGTATGTGTGAGAGTGCTGCCCTCAGCATCTTAATCCAGACATGTTTGGCATGCATGTATGTGTGGTGCAGATAAGGCCAGCATTTTTGGAGAGCTGAGCCAAAGCGGCAAATGTAGAGCACATCTCCATGGATTGATCTGCAGGGGGAATGTATTCTGTAGGTGTGACAGGAAGGAGAAAAAAATATATAGAGAAGGGGGCACACCTCTTTAGAGTCTGCCAAGACTATAGACTTTGTGCACTACCAACGAACAATACTTTATTAAGCTAGGTTCATGTTAAATTCTACATACCATAATGCCTTTTGTAATATATATGAATGTATTAGGACCAAACATGTATTGGCAAATTAACAATATTATATGTATAAATGAATATTAACCTATATTTTATAGTGTTGCGTATAGCTGTCAGTGGGTGGTTTTTCATTACACCGGTAGGTGGCGACAAATGACTTCAGGATTAAGTTGAATATTTTACTGAACTGAATCTTTTAAAATCACAGATTTATGCAGGAACTATGAGTGAGTCATTGAATCAACCCCTCTACAATTCAGGAATTAAACCCAACATTAAACTCAACTGCTGTATGTTGCTCCGAGAACTAATGCCTACATTTTCTGTGGCTTTGTTTTAGTTTTTTCATAACATGAATGAATGAATGTGAAAGCATGCATTTCTGAGATATGGCATTATAATAAAACCATACAAATTAAGTAAAAAAAAATATGAAACAACTGTAAAAAGGAACACCAGCCATGCATATAAAATAATTTAGTTTAAGCATAATGATTGGCCACATTATACCTAATAACCAAAGTCATTGAAAAATGAAGATCCCACATTAAAAGCAAAGTAAAATAATATCCTCGATTTATTCAACCAATCATATTTACATGCTTCCATGTGAAGAAACTATTTTGGAATATGAGATGCAACCATGAGCTAGACAGTTCTGAGCTCATCATGCAGTAACAAGGCTTTGTAACTTCTCAGTCTCAAAAAAAAAAAAAAAAAAGTGCATAATAGATACAAATTCATATTTCCCCCCTCTAATTTTTCGGACTCCAAACTACTTTGCCCGTGACTGTGCCATATACTGAACTGATTTATGGGCACATTTGTGTCAGATTTCCCTTGGATTGTCAGTCTGACTTGGCATGGAGTCACAATGGCAGCTTGAGGCAGAAAGTTGGTGGCCCCTTCTTTAGTGGGGTGCAGAGGGTGGGTTTAACAAGGCAGATCGGTCAATAACAGCCGCTCCAGGCTTCCCCGGCTCTATTAGGGAAGGTCAGTGGTGTAAAAATACCAACATCAAGAAGAACCCATTCTCGATTGCGACGGAAACATCATTACCGATTGCCTGCTCATGGAAGGGACTGCATTAAGCAGGAAATTGTGAGGCAATATCTATGCCGTGGATGGGTTGATACGGCCATCTCAGTTCATCCGCAATATACGCTTTATGACTATAAACGGGAGCTGCCTTTATTGACACAAACACAATATAACAGCACTATTCGGAGAGATGACAGGATAAATCAAGGCCACTCTTATATATGTCAGTCAGGTAATGAGAGATATCAGCTGAACGAGAGGGGAGTATTCCTCTCACTGAGACTCACTCATCCCACATCAGTCAGGGAACAGAGAGCGCCCAAAGCAACATTCAACCTGACCCCATTTAAGGCTTAACTAACAGCAGATATATTTTCGGTGTGTTCCCTCTCGCCAAGACATGCGGCTGAACTCCTGATCCCTGCTTGTTCTTTCTGTCCCCAGGGAAATTATCAATCTTTAATTATCCAGGCCCAGCACCAAGCAACGAGGTGGGGAACCATGGTGGCAGAGATGATATTCCCACAACGGACCACTCAGCACTGACGGGCAGATAAAATATTGGGCATATAGAGATACTCACGCATACTTACATTTGCAGGGTGTCCTTGAACTAGAGGATTCTAGCATAAAGCAAAATCCCTTTTTTAAAGTGTCTATTTATTTTCTGCAGATGGCTTTGAGGATGTGCAGCTCAATGTGACCTTGCAAGAATGAAGGTTCAGCTGCACTTGAGGATGCAGGATTTTCTCTGCCCGTAAAAGCACTTGTATGATTCCTCAAAAGGTTTTAAAATAGCTTAAGTTGAGTTTTGGTCCGGATTTAGCACTTAAATAGAACAAGACTGGTTTCAGAAGCATGGGTTATACAGCATAAAGGATAACACAGTCAGTTAGTAGTTATCAAAAAAAAAAAAAAAACGGCATTGTATCATGTATAAAGAGATTTATTATAGGAATATGTATCAAATAAATCAATTTATGAACATGCTATACTAATGTAAGTCTCATTTACTACTGGCTTTCCAGCCTACTGCATACTCTCATGTATACGATAAATAAATAACAATAATAATGTTCATTCATATTTCACATACACGTTGCTACTGCTTCAGTACCTGATTTACACTTATACACTGATTACTTAGCAAAGCTGTAAACACTGTGCACCTGTTTATTCCGCCTTAACATAACTGTCTTTATACATCATATGTTTTATGTCTTCTTGTTGCTTTTGTATATATGCATTGGAAGCTTAATTTACCACATAAAATATCTTGTGTGTGCAAGAACACCTGACAGTTATTTTTAATTCTGATTTATAATTATTGCTATTATTATTACATTAAAAATGACATTTCACAGAAATTATGAAACTTCTTTGCAGAAGTATTGTAAACTGAGTGAATGTCCCCATTGTTCAGAGCTGAAGTAGCGTGTCAGAGAGCACTTTCAAGACATTTTGACAGTCACTGGTAAGAAGCTTTACAGACCCCCTTCTGAAGAATGAAACGCTGAAAAGAATGGCAAAACTCAACACAGCATTTTTTTCTGCCTTAACATGTTCTGTTGCGCAACTTTGCTGAAGACAAGCAACAGCACAAGCGATCAAACTAAAGAGATAACAATGGCTTCATGAGTGGAGGCAGGCTTTTGCAAGAGCATTACTCTTGCATACTGAATTCTCTGTTGACATACAGCTTGCACTTCACAAAACAAGGTCTTGACCACAATCATCAAAACGCATGCTTTATGACCGCTGTGCTCCAGTTCACTCTAGAATGAAGAACAACCGATATAGAACAGCAGCTGATTCATGTGGCAGCTCAACACCAGGACAACCTCTCTGCTCTTATAATTTCCTCTCTCCTCCTCCTCCTCTTGTCCTAGCTTCATGAATCCATGAATTACAAGCACACAAAGTTATTAAACAAGACACAGCCATGTGCATTATGGACAAGACAAATAGAATGGAAAAGGGGCAGCACCTGAACAATTACACTGATTCATTTTCCATATGCAGGGCGTGATTAATGTTATGGTAACACTTATATTATGAGGTAAGGAATGCATATGAATGGGGAGCAATGCACTTCCATACTGCAAGATCTGCCAACTGATTTGTATAATTTTTTACCTCAGTGTTGTCAAGCTAGTTTGTTGCTAGGCAGTGGCCAGAGTTTTCTTCGAAGCTGCTTACCAGACAGAACACAAGCTCAAAAATCTAGCGAGAGAGAGAGAGAGAGAGATAGAGAGAAAGAGAGAGAGAGAGAGAGAGAGAGAGAGAGAGAGAGAGAGAGAGAGAGAGAGAGAGAGAGAGAGAGAGAGAGAGAGAGAGAGAAGAAAGAATGAAAGAAAGAACTCAACTACCAGTCAAAAGTTTTGGGAATGTATATGCATATATATGTGTGTGTGTGTGTGTGTGTGTGTGTGTGTGTGTGTGTGTGTGTGTGTGTGTGTGTATACATACTGTATATACAGGTGCATCTAAAAAAAAATTGAATACCGTGAAAAAGTTAAAGCTTATAACATATTTAAAATGTGAAACTTTCATATATTTTAGATTAATTACATGTAAAGTAAAACATTTTAAAAGGTTTTTGTTTTAATTTTGATTATTATATATATATATATGACCTCTCATAAAAATAACTAATTATATTTATATTTAATATTTATCCGCAAATGATAGATTTGATGTTGTTTCAAAACGAAGGGAAATAAATATCGGTATCGGCTATCACAATTTTGAACCATGCAGGTTCAGGTTTGTGATGTAATACAACAGGTAGAACTGCTGCAAGCATCCATCCACTGCTTTTTTGTGGGCAGGGATGTGTAACGGAGCAGCCCGAGAGGGATGAACTTCATGAATAAGTAAAGGGGAAAGTACAATGCCACTCTGATTTCATGGTCGCCCCCCATGTCCCAGCCCTTCCTTGAGACTCAGCACATTTCTTCCTATCCTCCCAGGATGATCAAAACACATTCTAATTAGTACCGCCCTTGATGGAGGTGGATGGTAATGGATGAGACAGGAAAGTCGAGAGCTCCTCTGCCCAGAGGGAAGCCCGGCCTGGGCAGGCAGGCCACGACCGCGTCTGACCTTTACCTGGGCAACATATTTTTTACAGGCCGGCAGGCACAGAGGTATTAAGGGATGCAATCATGTGTGTCAGGAAGCAGTGGCTAGTCAACATGGGATTGCTAGCACATATCTCCTATCCAAACTCTATCTTTTTTTAAGTGAAAATCAAGATTATGTTGCTTAAGTGCATAAAATATTGAACACATTATAAACAAAACCCCTTACGTGGCTCTGTGCTGCCAGGACAGATGAAGAATTGTAATCATGATTATCTTGGAGGATAATGTCAGGTCAAATCAAAATTGACATCAAAATTGCATTCTACGACACCCCTTGAGCAATGGATAGATTGCATACAGTAAGAAACTGCACAAGACAGCAGAGGGAGAAAATAAATAAAACCAGACGGAGATAGTGAAAGCATGTAAGACAAACATCCTTCTGAATCACATTAACAGATTCAAGCAAATGCCAAATTGTGACTCAGCTTAAAGGATACACGGGACGATGCAATTAAGATCGATTAGCAAACAGCTGCAGTTTCAATTGATATTTGTCAAGATAGTTTTGGAATTAGCATAAAAATGATAGAATACAGGGCAGTTAAGTTTGGGCAAGAGCTGAAGTATTGTATAATATGATCAAAGCTGATGTCAGATCAAAAGAGCTCAACAATAAGGATGCTCCGCTGGCCCACAGCCAGATGACAGAACTGTTACGTGTCCTATTTGGCCAGTGCTGTGTTGTTGTACATCATGCATTTGGTAAATGTTTGGTTTTCTCTGATATACTGAATATAGCTGCGGCAAGTTGCACCGATTTAAACTTGTCACCAAGGTAATGTTACAAAGCTGGCAAACATAATTAGGTTTAGTTGAAATGGCAATAATGACTTGTGACATTCATCATCAGAATGTGTCATTTAGAATGCACTGGAAATTATAAACCAATCAGTAATGTTTTGCATTGCCATCAATTTCTAGCTGTCATCACAGCTGTATAATTTACAGCTAGGTATTACAACAAATTAATTATTTAAATTATTTGTAATATCTATCCATCCATTCATCCATCCTTTTATTTTGATTTCCTGTACTATGTCTGTTCCACTATCTTTGTGGTATCTAGATTTGAAGGTTTGGGACTGAGGGAAAGGTATTCTGCAGTCACCAATCAAGGAGGAACTGAAGGGAGACAATAACTTTTTCAAGCAAATCAGGCAGAACTGATTGCTCTTTTCAATCAAGTATATTAAGAGTGCCAGTTCCAACATTTGTAGATGGATATGTGATTATTGAATGTGTGTGCGCAACCTTTTGGAACAGATCTTGATGCAACAGGAAGAAATAACCTGATTTGGTCTTCCCTCATGCGTGTCGGGGCAAAGTAAACTACCCAAGCGTAGAGATCAGGCAAGAACATGAGACATGTGATGGGAAGCTTATCAGAACTACATACATTGAGAGGACCATGAGAAGATCCTAGTGTATGATTAGAGTATCTGGGATTTACACAAAACTCAAACAGCAGAGATCATCAGGGTGTGGAGCTGTGTGCTCCTGTGGGCACAGGCAGACTGGGACAGGATAGGGTTTGCAGCGCACCAGTGCTCTTGTGTTCTGGTGTAAAACTCTGCCCGCCTAACAAAAAAAAAGCCGCTTTGATGGGGGACAGGGATAAAGTGGAGGAAGTATTATTCTTAAGAGACAAAAATGTACCGTTCTTTGTGAGAAATATGGAGTGAGAGACAAAAAAAGAGACAGAAAGCCCAAAGGTTAGTTCTGAGCAGCACAGGGGAGGGGAGGGTGAAAAAGAAAAGCAAGAACTTAAGAAAAGAGAGGTAGCAGGAATTGCAGAGCATGAAACGTGGTGTCAAAAAGCGTCTCAGGGTTAAGGTGAGCTGTTCTACCATGTTAAAAGAAGAAACAGATTCATGTTCTCTCACCACTTTGACATGAACAAAAAGGTCTCAAAAAGATCATTAGCTAAAACTGAATTATTCATTCATGACTGCTTCAACACTTAACCAGGTGGGACATCTGTATGCATTACATGTAAGACTGCCAGGTAAGGCCTAAAAATGTATTTAAAATGCTATGCGAGATTTATTTTTCACATTATTTCATTTTCAGCATTTGTTTGCCATTTAGCATAATTAGCTTTGCTGTAATGGTCAAAAGTTAATATTTACAGTGTACGGGAATCAATTAACACACAGTGTAACATAACTCATTGTGTTATATATAAATAAAATTAGAATTTACACTTTAAAATGCATAATACATTTAGTAATAAAAGTGGCACTCTTTAAACAGTGACATTCTTTAAAATTCATAGTAATTATTAACACATATATAGCTGGTGGCATTTTTTGCTGTAAGATTCTCACAGAGCTGACACTGGTTAACAGTGGCATTCACTCTAATGAAACAAATCAAAGCCACAAACTGCTTAACTCATTCCAAATTAGATAAACACCATGCACAAAGAACCGATTCTCTCTGAAATGAGTCTCTTCAAAGAATTAGGCTTGTGCATTCATTCAGCCATCTACCTTGACACAGATACAGCTGGTCTTTGCAACAGTGACCGCATCCTTCACAACAAAGCACTAAATTACTTTTATTAGATTAGATAAGCAATTAGGTAACTAACAAAGTAAATAAAGCTCAAGGGCTTCAACCAAACAGCTCCAAATGGAATCAAAGACAAATTAGATTATTGACAGGAGAAATTACGCCACTGCCGGGATACGCATTTGTATTTATGTTTTCCCTGACGGAGACGAACACAGAAAGACATTGCGGCTGACAATAATACGGGAGATTATTGCATTCACTGAAGGTCTTCATTTCCAAATCTGTTCAAAATGAATGAGAGTTAAGAAAGCAGATATTTAAATTCACAGAAATCTCCCTCAGCATAGTGGGAAGCACTAAAGCTCTTAATCACTGCAAGCCATAATAAGAATCCATTCCACAATGTCAGAACGCATGTGTGAGACTCCGCCACCATCCCTGCTAAGCTACCTCCCCATTTGGAATCTTAACCTTTCCTGTCGGCCATACTGTGGAGCATATGGGCCCCTTGCGCTTCATTAAAGTTCCTTCATCAACCCTCAGAACTGCTTTGCACCATTCTAATGGAACTTGTCTGTTCACAGCGTTGGAAACGGCTGGATTTACACATAGCAGAAGGATTAAGAAAGGCTTTTTGGCCATTAACTAGTTTTATTTCATTCTCTGCAAAAGCTCTAATTATAGTCTGCGGGGCCAATTGCGTCCAGTCTCCTGGGATGATCTCTGTAACATTAGTTCATCTAATTCAAGCCATAAAAAGCCTCAAAACTCATGGCTTAAAAGACGACCACAGGAGAAAGCCAATAAAGGATTTGTCGAACACCATAAAGCAGCTTGATTTAGATAGACAGAGTGAGGTATGAGGGTAAATATCTCAAGGTCACACCTGGCAGAGCCCCATATTTTTCATAAAGGAAGCTGCTGATATCTGCAAATCAGGGGTGATAATGTCTTCACAAACCAAAGCTGGGTGTTCAATTAATCAGGCTTAACACATTTAAAGGGAATTATGCTTGATTAAACATGATAACAGCTTATGGGTGGGAAGAAAGAAAGGATAGACTTCTGGATCAAAATAAAGTGCATCTTTATCTTGTCTGAAACAAACATGCAGCTAAACGGAATTACATGGCGTTATCACCAAGCCTTCCAAACTGACAGTAATAACGCATCACAAACATGCCCGAAAATTGAGTCATTTTACTAAAATATTACATTGTGCTTTAGCAGCAAGCAGACAGAAAAGGTTGAATGAATTGAATTACTGATAAAAATCACTTTATTTTCTATCAACAAGAACTTTCTTTGCTGAATGGACGCTCTATATTTAACTGAAGTACAGCTATTGTAGCGGCCATTGTGAACTTCTCTGTAAAATAATAAAAAAATACGCTGCAAGTATCATCAAGGATAACTCCTCTGTTCTAGAACTTATTTGTATGCAGTTTTATAGGGGAAAAAATATCACCTCATCAACTCAAAGCACTGCAACTGTATTAGTGTCCTGAAATAACTGGAGGTTTAGTCACATAATATGCTACACAATACTGCTAAGGCCCATAAATGCAAATGTAATCAGATAAATAAACCAGAATAATTATTTACAACAATTATATTGTGATCCACTTAAGAGATCCTATAAAATTAAGCAAGCATGTTCATATAAACATACTGCCACTTGATAAAAGAAAATATATTTTTTTAAATATTCTTACACTTGCTGGCACTTTCAACATGCTCAAGCTCATCAGGGAACTTCAGGACCTCAGGATACTTTTCTTCACATTTCTCAGCCAGAAAGTGCAGGAGAGTTGTATTCTGGTCTGTTGACTTGGTGTCACGAAGCTGCAGAGAAAAGATTTAGAAATTAGTCATTAAATTGCAGGTTATTCTGTTATTTTAATGATTACACATTTAAGAAATGTTTCATGTACAACAATTAGATACTTAAATATTTATTCAGCTAATTCATTCACACAAGAAGAAAAAATGACAACATAACATGTTAGTGATAGATAGACAGAATGACTGACAGAACAATGATTAAATAGGTAAAACTACAGAATGATAGGTAGGTAGAAAGAATGATATATACAATGATGGCAGAATGATGAAATAACAGAACAATAGACAGACAGACAGACAGATAGAATTTGAATATTTCAGCGTTGCTAGTGTATATACACAGAGCAATATGTGTTCAGCTGAATCTAAGCAGGATCACATCAATATATTTATGCGTCGACAGCACTTCAAGGTGTTTGTGCAGAAATCTGACAAATAGATGTGTCAATAAAGTTGGAATTGGTTGGAGCAGAGTGCACAGAGGCATATTTCCCCGTTTACTTATTTACCACGTTTAATTTGAAAAGGAGCTTTCTCCCCCAAACCACAAGCATTCTTTGTACAAGATTAAGGTGACATGAAATAAATGAAATATTTAGATCAATACACTACACTCAGACTCTTGCTGCGGGCTGCTGTAGTGTACGCAATAAAATGCCATGAATTTCATTTTAACATCAGTCCATATCAAGGATCAGATAAACCGGACAAGAGTTAAACAACTTACATTAAGTTAGTTAGTTAAATAAAACGAAACTGCACCACATAAATTAAAATCTTTTTGATTAGAACACCACAGCTTAGATTTCTTTTTAGCTTAAAACATTTCAAACACACCTATCTGGCAGAAAACAGATTCCCACGAAAAAGGCACATGTTGTTTTTATAAAGCAAGAACCAAGTTCCCTTGGCGACATAAATCAGTTGCTTGAGAACTATAGATATGATAAACCAAACATGGAGCGGTGATGGTCTTTCTCTCTCTCTCTCCTCCATTTGGAGGGCCATGGCTGCAGGCCCACATTAAGCAGTGCACTGGGGCTGGGTGACCTCTTCACCCTCTCAGACTCAAACAGATTGTTTGCTGTCAAGCCTAGACTCCAGGAAGGCTGCTTTCACACAGAAGATGGCTGCTGAGTCCCGCAGCAGCGCCGGGGAAGGCAGAATGAATCCTCAAGCTGGACTGCACAGCAGATGTGATATTAACCTTTACACAAACTGATGGCAAACTTACGACAGCTGGCACATTTCCCCGCTACACATAATGTCTCCCATAGATTTTCTCTTCCAAAATGTCTCTGCGGATAGAGAGGTGAGGAATTGGTTTTCTCCTGGAAAAATGTGGCAGGTAAAATGAGGTAAATTAATAAATGGATGCAGTCTTTTGCCTCTTCTCTATTCATAAATTGTACTGGGTGTGTTTGTCTTAAACAAATGAGACCGGACCATCGGACCAAATGTAATATAAAAGTCAAAAGAAAACTAATAAGTGTTCCTGTGGCTGTAATGTAAATGTATAACCTGAATGCACTGTAAGTCGCTTTGGATAAAAGCGTCTGCTAAATGCGTAAATGTAATATCAGGCATTACTATGACACCGATCACATATGTGATTATAAAGGTGACGTGATAGAAAACAAGAATGGCTTTCCTCTTTGGAAAGATAATTTTTCCTACTCACAATAGCAAGTTAAGTCCAAAAACCGGACGAATCCCTTGAAATTTATCATCTGATCGAAGTGTTGAGGTGTGGCAACCGAAGTATGAGCAGAATAATTGACTCTGGACCGTCATCAATTATTGAATTATAGTATGTGTGTGTACTGTGTATGTGTGTGTGTATATATATATATATATATATATATATATATATATGAAGAGCTCTTTTCCAAAACGCTATAAATCAATTTTAATAGTTTTCATGAAAATGAAATTTTTTACCTAGACCCATACATTTTGTTAATATTCAATTTATGATGTTAAAATGGCCTGTTGGCTCAGTCTGAACATGTTAAACAATGATTGTTAAACCCCCCCGGGTCCGCACCATCACACCGAGCAGGTCTCGAACCCGGATTTCCGGCGCGGGAGGCGGGCGCTCTAACAAGGAACGCCAAAGGCTACAGCTTTTAGCGTCAGTCGCTAGAGCGCCTCTTTGTGAGGTCAGGAGAGTGAGGTACATTTTAAACAAGGAAATCTAGCGATTTGGCATGAAACACTGATGGAGCAGTGAATAGGTTCAGTACACAGCAAAATGGCATGACAAACTCATTTTTTTTTTATTTGGCGTTTATCACGTTTTGGAAAAGAGCTCTTCATATATATATATATATATTTTTTATATTATATAGAAATATATTAAATATATACACTTTTTAAATATATATAAAATAAACATATACATACAGCACATATGTAAATGTAAACAAACTTATATGATGGATGCGAATAGTCGCGATTAATCGTTTGACAGAACTGCTATTTACATGATGTATTTGTTGTCTTTAGTTATATTTACAGATTTTAATTAAACAATAAAAAATGTGGCAATTTTTCAACATAAAATATTATTTTTAATTTAAATAAATTATTTAATAATTGAATAAAACACAAAGTTGTGATTATAATATAATAAAAAATAAACGGCACAAAATGGGTAAAGGGTATATAGAACTGCTTATGGACTATGATCAGAAATTTTGTCTATCTCAAAGGTAATAATTGCCTTATTGTATTTCATAATCCCACCAATCATCTAAGAGCTTTCCAGACTGACAAAGTGCTTATGGTGTTGTTTGTTAAAGTGAAGGAGGAAAACGGTCATGTAAATCTAAACTGTTTTTGGTGCAATAAACCTTGACTAACACCTACACACCTGACCATCAAGCTGTCAACGCTGACAGAAACCCTCGCCGACCAGCTGCTGGGTCGTGAGTGGATGCTGATGTTTCATTTAATAGCAGGCAGAGATGAGATAAGCCTCCTCTGCCTGAACAACTGACAGGAGTCTCTCCCCCCCGCTGCATTCCATTACGGCCCATCCCGCGTACATGGCCCGTCTTCCCTAATGATCTGGGATTAGTTCAATTATATGCACACTGAAGGATTCATTTATCATTTTGAGATGCAAACAAAGGTAATATATTAATCTAAGCACATCGTGATGTATAATTACCTATTCAAAAGGGTCTCAGAGATCAATAAAGCTTTTAGCCCCACAAGGCCTTTGTATCCTATGCAAAGGGAGAAAGTCTTCCTGAGATTATAAAGCAATTGTTTCCAGGTAGGATGAATTGCTGTGAGCTCAGGCTGGAGGAGTCACAATTGATTAATCCATTAGGAAAGCATAATTTAGCCCCTTGCTTTACAGCCCGTTTAGTGGTATTTATCTATTTATCAGAGAGCATGACTGCACACTTTTCCACATCGGCCACACTAGAGGAATCCCAGCAAAAAGTCCAGCAAATAATTTGTGAATTATAATCGGAATTTCCTGTGGAGTGTTTTCATTTGAAAATGCCACTGTGTTCCAGCATCCATTAGATAAATCGCTTCCAATTTCTCCCTGAGAGATTGGCAATAAATGAGAGCAGACATACAGACATGCCTCAGCTGCAATCTCCAATATAATACAACACACGCAGCACCTCACAGAGTCTCGCTGCTAAAGAGGAAGCAAAAAAAACATAACAAAACCAGATCCTAAATGCTGGTTTATTTTCTTCTGGAATGACCCTTTCTTCTACGCAGCTGGCTGTCTAAAATCAATATTGGTTTACAAGGATTGGAACAAAAAACAGAGCATGGAAAAACAACAAGAAATCTAAGCAAACAAACACGGAGGTCTTTCTTTTCATTTTAACTGAGACCGAACCCATGCGGCGCACGCACGCCATCGGTGAGGAGTACTGTGGAAGCTGTTGTTTTGTGCGCATTAGTAACGCTCCTCTGACCGGCCGTGTGTACATTCACAACAAATACGGGCTGAATTTAAAGTCGGCACCTTTGCAAATTATATCCGGTTTGATCTACAGATGCCTTCTTGCGTGTGAATTAAAAACACACAATAGTTAAGGTGGAAGTAATTGTGAATGCTCCGGTGCAGATATCTTTTGCTCTTGCGCTGCCGACACTGCTTCCGAACCTAATGTTGTTTTCTTTATTTAAACAGAATTAAGTTTTGCACCCGCTCAGCCACGGGGTGTTTACCAATCAGCCAGCACTGAGCTGCTAATGCGTAGAACAGCGGCAGAGCAGGCGAAGAGATAATGCACTTTAAAGGCTTTGCCATTCGACGCTGACGACCTCAGCATGCGTACTGCATGCCTGCCTCCTCTGATTTCCACAGCTATCACAGGAAACAAGCCTTCGCACAGTCTATGTCTTTTAAGAGGGAGAAAAAAACTCAACCTTAGAAGAAAAAAAGATTCAAAACACTCCCTTCAAACTTCCTACATGTTAACTAACTTTGTTCTTGATTTCTATTTGAGGCCACATCAGGTTGAAACTAATCAGCCTGACCCAGTCTTATTTTAGAACCAGATATAATAGTGTTTATTCATATTTTCTGTTTTCATTTTATTTTTTTAAGTTTTAGTAATTTTGTCATTCTGTCATTTTAGTAGTTTTTTTATTTTTTATATACATTATTGTTTTATTATAGTACAAAATAAATGTTTTGGTATTTTAGTACATCAATTAAAAATGAGAAATGTTGGCAACTAGCTGAAATAAAAAGGTGTTCATGTTTTATTTCAGTTAACACTTCTATTATCATCAGCATCATAATCATTATTATTTTGTAATAGTTGTAGTCAATTATAATAACCCTGGCTTGACCTAGGTTCTTATATCAGTAATGCATTAAACAGGTCATAATTTAAAATAATTGTGTCTTTATTTTTGTATTCTTTACTCTATTTCAGTCAACAGAATATTTATGTGTAATTTACACTCAATTAAAAACCATATGTGCCGAGCCATTTCCTTCTTTTAGCATTGCCAGATTTTTTTTTTACACTTTAAAATGTTGTATTATGTTAGGAAAATCCTGACAAGAACATATTTCTCAAGTTATTAAACTACATTTTTCATGCCTGAAACTGGAACTCTTAAAATAGAAGGAGCTTCTAAACTTCAGAATAGGTCATTTTTACTACATCATGACAAATGCAACGTTCAGACTGATGCCACGTATGAATCTGGAGGAAAAATGAAATACATTTTCAGTCTCTGCAAAGAAATAGATTTTTGAATTGCATTAGTTATTTATATCTCATGCCATTAAATCGTATTACTGAACCCTTTGGTGCTCACTGCTCCAATGTACATTAACTAAAAAAAGGCTGTTTTGCACCTTGAAACTATGCAATATGACAATCCTCCAGTGATGTTGAAAGATTTAAGTGGCAGTTATTATTGCCAGACTTTCAGTGCTAATCACATCAGCCTAATGGCCAGTGAAGGGAATACCAATTGAGAGCGAATATGTAATGACTTGCGTGAAATCCGAGGCTGCAATAATTGACATGGACATGCGAGGAACATTATATTGGTCTCATTTTCAATGGACATGTAATAGCAAGGTTCATTTCTCGAGAGCCCGAATAATGTCCTGAAAATTACCAGCAATCCAACCACAAGAGTTTCCGTGAATGGCATGGCATGTTCAACTGATGCTCAATCTTTCTGTGAATAACACGTTTAAAGATTCAGATATGTATTGGCTGCGGCCGGACCTCGCGTCTAAATAATTTGACAATAAAGACACCTCTGTGGCAACGGACAATGACTTTTCTACTTCCTGTGGATTATAACAAGGTTGGCAGGAGTAACTTCTGCAACAGTCTGCTAGTTTTAACCACTGCCACTCACTGTTTGAAACCATGTGACAAGTACCAAACAAAAGAAATACATGGGAATGAATGACGGGCATGTTAAATCAATCTCATGTGAAGAATCACCAAGGGACGGGTGGGTTGGAACGTGAATAGAGAGGGAGGGCAAGTGTGAGCGTCTGCTGGTGTCTCCACGTCAGTGCACCGGCAACTTGTTCCATAATCATTTCCCACTGTGACTGCACTGCTGCTGGAGACGCATGCTGAGAGAGCTAATTAGCACGGCCCTCCACACTGTGTCCGTTCCCCCTCACACACCCCGCAGCCAAGCTTCCCCACATCCCTTCCACACGTGTGAGGATGCAGCACGCTCACACTTTCATTAGATGGGGATCAATCATCTGCTCACATTGAGTAATCACAATTTAATTTCATGCATTTCAAATTTTAATTTGTTTATTATTATGCCCCAAACTGTCATTACAGAAAGCCGCTACTGTGCAGGTTTGTTTTCATCTAACAAGTAAGATCGGCACTATGTGGAGAGAAAGAGCGAAATATCTGGGTACATTCTCCATGCCGTGAAGGAGCAGATGTCTGAGGTCTAAGGTTTGTATGATTCAGCTCATGGAAAAATGACAAACAAAAGCTCTGTGTCAAAATATAGTGAGCTGCCTACGGAAGCAGTATTTTAAGACACCATTACAGGCAAACTTCTGACGCAAAGGTAGGCAACTTAATTACAGTGGATACAACTATGCAGAATGCAATTGGGTTTCTAAGTGTGTGTGTGTGTGTGGGGGGCATAAAGAAATGTTTATTATGAGTAATCAAGCGTTTAAATGCACAAAAAAAATCACGATAACTATATAAGCTTCTACACCAACACACGATAGCATTCCGTTCATTATTACACATTGTATTTATTATAAGTGTGCACTGCAGTTTACATGCTCAAGCTCTTTGAAGTCAGATGGATTCTTATTGGCTGTCAATGTTTTTTATCAGCTGGAGAAAAAAAAGTGATTTCAACAAAGTTGTTCCTTTCGGTCTTAATTCTTATATCGGTGTTGTGGAATTCCCTATTCTTATAGAATTAGAATTAATATTAAAACTTTATCATTACAGTTATTCTATAGTTTGCATCCTTGGTGTGAACAGCCATTTAGAAGATCTTCCAAGGCTTAGGTTTTAAAATAAGTGAATGTGTCTATTTATATCCTGTAAGGGAGAGAGGGTGAATGAGAGATAAATAGAGGGCAAAAAGTGGAAGAAGCATTGACCCTTTACAGAGGTTTAAGTTGATTAACCAGTCATTAATTGTATCTGACAAAACTGTGAACTTATTAGCACAGTGAGGGGAAACCTATTGACTTAATAGAAGCAGAGCACGGGTGGGCAGATATGCAGCCAACAATTCTGCAAACAGTGGACAACACAGTAAGGATTTCCACTGAGAGAGAAAGAGAGAGAGATTTCTATCAAATTAGTGAAGCAGACATTCTTTGGCACGTACCACATCAATTATGTCAGCTTCTCTGGTAATCTTGTTTGAAATTGAATCATCTAATTTTCTTTAAGTTATGATGTTCCACTAATTTTCCAGTCAAGGCCCTTAC
This sequence comes from Gymnocypris eckloni scoliostomus, assembly GCA_027564155.1. Lineage (NCBI taxonomy): Eukaryota > Metazoa > Chordata > Actinopteri > Cypriniformes > Cyprinidae > Gymnocypris > Gymnocypris eckloni. Next base: position 21,743,514 of record CM050426.1, read on the forward strand.
ATTGTGTTACTCCCATGCCTTGTTCCTCTTGTTCGTCTATGTCTCTGTGATCACTCTGATGTTCGTTACATTTCCACAGAGTCCAGACATTGATGAATCAGGGATTTATCTCAACAATAGTGGTTTCCAGAGGGGTTCTTTCAGAGAAGTGGCCAGGGAAAAGACATAGTGAGCAAAATTGAACCACCTTAGAGGGGCTTCTATTTGGAACTAAAGTAAAAACACAAAAAAAAAACACACAAAGGGATGTGGTCGAACTGAAAAAGGAACTAAAGGTATGGTTGGAATTGTCGGCTGATAAAGAAAAAAATATATATATTTTGCAAACCATATCTCTCTACTTTACACAAACACACTTTGATAAACCTCAAATAATTATTCATATTTTAGAGCTGTCAGGTCTCTACACGTGTTGATGGAAACTGCATATGTATGTCATTCACATCAATGAGAAAAATTAACCATGGATCATTCAAAATGTCAAAACTCCAGGGAGTAACAATGTAAATATGTATATATATTTCAAATTAATTTAATTTTAAGACTATTATATTTTTATATAATTTAAAATGTAAATAGCAACGGCATTAATTAAAAAAAATACTATTTTCAAATTTTTAAATCATATATAAAAATAAATTATAGAATTCAATTATTTGAATTAATTCAAATTATTATTATTATTTTTTTTTTTTTACTGATATCAGTGTGTCACTATCAGGTTGCCTAATCAAGAGTGGAAGATCCAGGCAGTCACTGTATTGTGGCAGCCTGGCTCTGAACATTGTGCATGGCGGAAGATCAGTTTCAGCAATGCAGAGATGTGATGCTGGATTATGGCAGAAGCAATGAGGCACGACAGGCATCAGGTGCCCCTCATCACATGCTGCCAGAGAGGCTTGTTGTGTTACCTCTTGGCCACCCGTTTCTGTCATGAGTCTGGACTTGGGTTGCCAATAAGAAAGCCTAGGCGACCGATTTGAAAATGTCATTTACAAGCACAGCCCACACTGTTTGTCAGGATAAGCATGGTGAGTCATAGCCTTCAAGATAGTCATGGTGCTAAAACTATTACATTCCTAATTGAATTGTTCCCTCACTGTGATAATGCAAAGGGGCTTTTCTGAACCAATACTATAATTTGTATTCAGCCAATGTTTCAGAAGAATCTCTTTATGAGGATACTGTCAAAGTTAATGTGTGAAATTGGTTATTTTTCCATAGAGCGACAATGTCTATGTGTCTGTTGCACTCGGTCATTTAAAACTGTATTCCTAACAAAGATATAAAGACAGAAAGTGATAGAGAAATATAGAAAGATGACCCTGTCTCGTTAGTATACTTGAACGTACCCAATCGGCCGCTTCAATATTCGTTGAAGCATGTTGAGGAGTTCCACAGAATAATAATCATCCTCCATCGAGACATTCGAAAGATATAAATCCTCAAGAACAATTAGCTAATAACAGACATGAGAGGCAACAGGGACCAAGAAATCTCAGACCACCTAAAGGACTGTCATCTCTGATTGCTCAATTACACATTTTGCCAAAGGACCTTCAGTTTACAGGCATTGATTGTGCATAGATTTTTTAATTTGTGTTTTTTTTTTGTCAAGGAAACTATGGGAAAGTCACACTTCAGCACACAGCAGCTGAGGGGCATGGCGGAAGAAAGAGATACCGAGATGCTGCTGGCGACTGGCGTATTTTGCCTACCAATGGCAGACAGCCTGGACTGGAACGGTAGCCAATAGACTAATCTAAAAGCTCAGAGCCTGCCATGAGGCAAGTTTGCTTAGTAAGAATGACAAGTGAAAATCAGAGAGCCTCAGGCTACACCTCTGGCAGTTTTGGGGTGGGGAGTGAGGTAGCTCAGGGAGTTCATTTGTCCGTGAGCTCACCACCCATGCCAGATCTGTGAGAAAGACAACTGGTGCTGGGAGAATCTAAACAAGCTGAGAAATGACGAAGAGACACCGTGGACATATATGAGAGAGCCTAGTATATTACACTTTCTTCTCTTCAATCTACAAGTTGCCAACATACAGAACTGAGATTACAAAGCGGTGTCAACTGAACACATCCGATCTGCTTAAAGTGAAAAGATTATAAAACACTGCCAAAAAAAAGGCAAAATAAAGGTTCACTCTTTATAAACTCTTCTGACATCTCTACAGGAAAGTATCATGCTTAAAGAACCTCAAAAAGCAGAGAGCAAATCCAGATTTAATGAATATTATCTGTAATTTAACACCTTTTCATGCTTGTAGCTTTGAAAGGGGCTTTGCTGTGGAGTAAGCCTTTTCCCACATGGTTGATTTCATTTGAAGTTGCCATAATCTTTGTGTGCATTCCTCTGAGTCTACCTTTCCTGAAATATGTCAAATGTTCGCTACAGAAGTTACTTTTTTGAAAAGTATGTGACAGGGAGTCAAGAATCCACAACAGAAGGTTACTTTCTACACTCACACATACTGCTGTAAGATTAAAGTTAACTGAAGCTTAAAAGAACCGAGATGCCTTGTGTGTCTCTGAGAGATAATGGTCAAAGCCACAGGATGATCTTCATAGATGAAAACATGTTTCACCCATACCCAAAAAACAGACATGGAGCAGGCTCAGTTCACATTTTACTTGATATATTATACAGTCTCAAAAAAGTGCATGTAACCACATATAGAGGATTTAGGGGGACCAAATGTTTAAGAGATTTAATTAAAAAAATCAACATATGATGCTGGATTATATATCTAAAAATAAATTTAAAGTGATTGTGCCAAGTACTTAAATAAAAACAAACTGTCATAACATTTGCTTTCTTTAAAACGTGCTAAAAATGTATGAAATGTATTGATGTGTCCAATACAGCTAACTCGGCTTTACGAAAGGGTTTAAGTCAAACACAGTTTATATATATATTTGAAATAAACTATATTACAAAGGACTCTGGCACTGGCAGCATTATGTCTGAATGGAGTGACTTTTGTGATTAGAACTGCAGGAATCAGTTGATTCTGTTTACCACTGCCTTAAAATTGACAGAGCGGTGTTTGTCTAACAAGCAGCGACAAAAGCAAGCTTTTCGGGTCCAAAAACACACCACAAACTGTTTATATCACTGGTGGAGGTGACTGTGGTTGGCTGTTTCTTTCATAAAACCAGATGTTTAAAGAAAGGCAGGAGGACTTAAACACAGCCAAGGATTTTTTTAAGCCAATTCTGAGCTAACAACCATGTTAACCCGTAAAAGCTTCAGGAATATTCAAATGAGCTACAGCTGGTACAGAGTGTGACTGTGAGAGTCATGGATCACGGGTCAGCCCACGACCGGCCCTCCCTGATGAGCTCGTTAGCGGGCTGAGGTCTGCCACGTAGGGGGCCATTTACTTGACTGAACTGATTGAGAATGTGGACATTTCCATTTGTCCATCAAAAACTGCCCAATCAGTACTGAAGCGAAAAGCTGTCCGCACTGCAGGCACTTCACTAATGTTCTGTAAATGTGAGTCTGACTGATAAGAATGTAATAATACTGAATCATTTGACAGCTCAAATAAAGAAATGCCAATAGAAAGGATGGGTGAGAGGAAGAAGAGATGAAAAAAATGAAATAAAGAAAGGAAAGAAGGAATGCAATACAGGAAGGCAGGAAGGAAGGAAAAAAAGATAGAAAATAAGAGAAGAGAAGTAAAGTAAAGGAAGGAATGAAACAATACAGAATAGGGCTATGAATCTTTGGGTAAACAGCGAATTGATTCGATTCACGATTCATAGGTTTTTGATTCAATTCAAGAGCGATTTTTGCAAATTCAGAACAATTCGATTCGATTCAATTCACAATAAAATTAGATTTGATTCGATTAACGATTCGATTTTGCATTCTTTAAGTGCCTTCACATGATTATTTAAATGCTTCCCCTAAATTAATTAAATGCTTAGTCAGAGGGCAAATTACACAGCACCCTTTATGGTTAACAAAGGTAAGAAAGAATAAAAAATAAACTTTTGTCCATTGTTAGATGCTATATCACTGGTGGACCCCATGACATTGGCATATCTAGAAATTTAAACCAAGATTTTGAAAAGAAAAGGAGTATTATGTATAGGCTAACATTTTGTCACACTGAGCATAGCCATCATTTCCAAAGTGACAGAAATGTCAAATACAATAATTTTATGTATTATGAGATATTATATTATCACGACCTGCCCTCCTGATGCGGAGCACGTGAAGGAGAGATGAGGCACGAACACTATTCAAGGTCTCCATTAATTGACTGTTGTCATTTAATATGGATATATTTTGAAAGAATTGAATCGCTAAAATCCTTCAATCAGTAGCATTTTAAATCTATTCAAAGCTGTCCGCACTGCAGGCACTTCACTAATGTTTCAAGATCGATGAGTCTAATCTGATAAGAATGTAAAACTGAATCATTTGACAGCTAATACAGAACCATGAAGTCAGGAAGGAATGCAACAATGAAACATTAGACTGTTCATATAATGAAATAAATAGTGAAAAAAGGACAAAATAAAATAAAAGACAGAAGGAAAGGAGGAAGTAAAATAAAGAAGGAATGCAATAATACTGAGCCGTGAGTCAGGGAGGAAGGGATGGAGGGTGGAAGTCCGGAATGAAGGGAGGAAGGAAGGAAGGAAAATAAAGGACAAAAGAAAGGAGGAAAGAACAATTATACTGAACCATGAGTCAGTCAATGGAGTAAGGAAGGAAGAAGGCAAGGAAGGAAACCATGAGTCATTCAGTCAGTCGGTCAGAAAGGACCCAACATGGAAGGAAAGCCAAGGAAGGAAAGGAAGGCACTGTAAGGCAGGAAAAGGAAGACTTAACACTGGCACATTGTATGGAAGGAAGGAAAAGGAAGGAAGGAAGGAAGGAAGAGGAAGCAGGAAGGAAGGAAGGAAGGAAGCTGGAAGGAAGGACAGAGCTCAGTGTTTTAGTCCACTACTGCAAGACCCAGGAAGGCAGGAAGGCAGGAAGGTCAGGCAGGCAGGCATCAGGCAGGCAGGCAGCTCTGAAGGCCAAGGAAGAAGGACTGGAAGGGGGCAGGAAGGAAGGAAGGAAGGAAGGAAGGAAGGAAGGAAGGATAACACCATCCAACACAAACATGAAAAAACACAACCACCTAATGTTCATGTCACCTCCAAACCTCCCATATTTAAACATTTCACAATAAAATTAGATTTGATTCGGCATTAAGCCCACTCAAAGCCAACCAAGGACCAAACATGATTATTTAAAGCCCCTAAATTATTTAAATATAACACAGGAGCTGACATAAAGAGGTGAATGGTTACTCAAAGGTAAGAAAATGCATGAACTTTTGTCCATTGTTAAACTTCATAGTTTAACCTGTCAATTGACAATTTGCATGTAAGCACACTTTCAAAGAAATATTTCAAAAGAGCTTCTGAAGTATTATGTATAGGCTAACATGCTGTCAAACCAGGAGACATAGCCATCATTTCGGTGTAAAACGAACATTGATTAAAGATCAGACTATACAAATCTTAAATGAAATTGCCAGCTTATTCTTTTTTATAACATTTTTTACAATAAATTATTTTCTTATCTCTTACAGATTTGTCTGTGCTCAAAATCAAATCCACTGCTGGACAATAAACAATCATTTATAGATATACAACTGGCTCCTATTTAAACCCCTGATTGTTTTACAGCCTATCCCTACAAACAATCTGCACGAATAAGATAGAACAATGACAAGTTTCTGTACTGTAATAAGAGATGTAATTATATTGCCTCTGTAGTTCTGGCTGCCTAACACCCAATTGTGGCTGTATAAAAGCGACCAAATGGCTTTGCCATCCAAATCAGCTTGTAAAACATACAGCCAGATGTCCATCTTACATACACAACAACAGCAGTTACAGCTTTCATACATTCTGATAACAGTTACAATGATCCCAGTAGAGATGCTTACCTGCCAGCTCTATAAATAAACTCAGAAACACACACTTGCCAAATTAGTGTTGATAATATTCTGAATAATACTGTCTTTCGGGGAGAACTGTCAAGTTTGTCTATAAATGTCACCAATCACTAAACCCAAGATGGATATTACACCTAACAGGCCTCTTTTTCAATTTCAATTTCAGCTTCATGCAAATATGCTGCTTAAACAGGTTTATAATTTACTACTTGTCATTTAGCTGATGCTTTTAAAAAGGGTTAAGTAAACATGTGCCTTTCTCAGTAGTTCTAGGCTTGTATTCGGAAGGTTGTAGGTTCCAGTCCCACAAGGGATGATCCAAAATCCATCACTGTTATGTTATTCCTGAGTTGCCGTGCCGGTAAAATGAGTACTCTCATGAGTTGAACAAATGAGTTGTTTTGGATAAAAGTATCTGCTAAATGGCAAGTAGTAAACTAGAAGCTTTCTGGTCTGGTGTCCAAAAGACCATAGCCATTGACAAAAAGAAAAAAAAAAAAAATCCCGGGTTTGGGTTTGACCCTGGAGTACACATACGATCAGGGTTATTTGGCAAACAAAAATAAAATAACATTATTTGAATGATTTTCCTTGAAACTCACTAAGGCTCAGACTACTGATTGTTTTAATAATAATGGTAACTTCAAAATAATTAACGGTAAATTAAATACTAGGAAATGAATATAAAACGGGAAATATACAAAGACACTACAGTTTACTACAGAAAACTACAGTTCAGGTCAATTAACGACAACAAAAACATAGAATGCTCCAAGGACTGGAAACTTAAATGTTTCAAGATTGATTGACAAATACTGTTACAATGAAATTCCAGGACTTTTCAAGCACTACTTTTTGGTTTTCAAGGGACTAAAATCAGAGATCTCACTTATCAAACAACATCATTATTATCTTTCAAATTCTAGTTGATAAACTAATACAACAAAATGGTACAAATAAAAGTGCAGCACATGCAAAGAATGCAATGACTGTGGCAACTGCTATTGAAATTTAAGCTCATAATGTGTAGTTTTAAAAACAAAGAGAAGGGATTCTGTTTGATACCTTGCAGAGACAGAGCTCAGTGTTTTAGTCTACTGCAAGACCCTGGAGCCAGAGTTCATGTAATTTCCGACGAGCAGCACCAGCTCTAGGAGCAGGCTGATGGCCACTTCACTCTCTCCGCTCAACTGCCCATGCATGCAGGGTCACCATGATCAAGGATGTTGTCCTCCTCTGCCATAACACCATCAACATGTCAAACATGAATAGGATCCCGTTCAGTCGGGGACGGAGCATCTTGACTGAGCTCATCTGAAATGGAGAAAAAACTACTTAAACTTTATACATCCTTAGTTATCACAACACATAAATACTGCTTGAAGTGAAATATTTCAGAATTAAATCGTTTATTGTGTTCATTTGATAGCTATTTAGCTTGGCCTAAAGCGAAAAAGAAGCAGCATGTTACTGCATTTTTATTAGAGGTTACTAAACTTTTTTACTTCGAATACTGCTGATGAATTGCGCACAATAAAACCAGAAACAAGATTCATCAAGTCTGATGTTTACGAGCACAGTTACTAAAAGAGACATTCTACAATTGTGTGTAAACATAAATTTTGCTACAAATCTTTTAACAAATAAATGTCAGATTCTGTCATTCACTTATAATTACATTTAACTATAATAACAGCAACAATATAACTGGTTTGGTGCTGGAGTGAGATGACATTTCAGTTAAAAGACAGCGAGGAGGAGGAGGAAGAGGAGGAGGAGGAAAGGAAGGAGCGAGTATGCCACAACAACAAGGATCCTACTTAAAGCTGCTTGGTTGAGGAGTGTCCCAGCAGCATCTCCCAGATTTCTGACAAGGCCAGCACAGGCAGCCCAGAGATGCAGTCGGTAGTTCTGGCTGCCATTACCACACAGCTTTATTAATCTTTATGAGCAAGTTGCCGATCAAAAAAGCCAGAGTCGGTCCCAGATGTCCATCTTACATACACAACAACAGCAGTTACAGCTTTCATACAGATTCTGATATAAGAGGAAATCACAATAAAAAGAGGGAGGCTTAGGTGACTTTTCAAGCACTACTTTTTGGTTTTCAGACAAAATCAGAGATCTTATTATCAAACAACAGTGTGAGGTTTCAAATGAGTTGTGCTTCCACAGCCTGCCTGTATATTACCCGCCTTGAGCTCAGTCACAGGAGAATGCAATGACTGTGGCAACTTATGCCCTCCAAATTTAAGCTCATAATGTGTAGTTTTAACACAGAGAGAGAAGGTTGTTCTGCGCTGAATTGATTCCTGTGTGAATCTGCTGTCAAAGGCAGGGGTGTCAGGTGCGCCATAATACCAGTGAAGGAATGCATATGCATCAACCTAGATAGATCTGTGCATGACAGGACTACATCTGACTGCAACTGTAAAGCAAAGTTCTCATGTAAAAGAGGGGAAAAAAATAAGTGCTTAAACTAAACTGAAAATATGGCCTTCATTTGCTCCCTCTAATGTTATTCCAAACCCACCTGACAAAAAAAGGAGATGTTATGTGGAATGCTCTTTTCTATATAATGAAAGAGTGCATCTGCTGTACCCCAAAATGTTGATTTATTAGTTTTATTAATCTTGCTCACAACTCAGAAAACCAAATGGTCACCAGTTGTCATGACAACGACTAAGTTTATGGAAGCTGCACCTATGAGATCCATGAAAAATCAAATCCATTGTGGAATGAATAAATACATGTTTTATGTATATAACACCTTTCTTAAACTCAAGGTTACTTTGCAAAAGAGCAAATAAACCAAGGACGGTAATCCGTTTATAAAAACAAACAAACAAACAATATAAAACTAGTTTATGGTCCAAATAAATACATAAATAACACACATCTAAAAAAAAAAATATATATATATTAGTGGTGGGCATAGATTAATTTTTTTTAATCTAGATTAATCTAGATTAAATGGCTCATTCTGAATTCTAATAAGGCATTCAGAATATGTGTGCTACCCAAATAATGACTAAAAGTAAGTCTTGAGAACGGGTTTCTCAAGCCAGGTGAGGAGGACCAGGGGCTCATCTCCTGTTTCCAAAATGCATCACAAACTTTAAGTCCCAATCCCACAAAAAACTGGAGGAAAATCCGTCCTGCTCCATTCCCGGAAGAATGACTCCCATTCCTCAGACACCCGTTGTTCCAGATTTGTCAATTACAGTAAAAATATAGTACAGATCACAGGATGTACCATTAGTTGAATAAAACCCACATTTGTTTGTTGTTATTATATTGAACTGAAAGCCATCTTATGCACAGTGTTGCACAGATTAAATTTCATAAATCATCCATGCTAACACACACGTCCTTCTATTTATTTTTAGACATTTCACTCTATAGATATACAAAGACGGAGTTTAAGTTGAGTTCACATGAGACCTAAAGCGCATCTGTTTGCTTAAAAGCGAGAGTTGTTATTCTGAGTGCACCAAGGAGAGTCTTTACAGATTCGAAGATGTATTAGGCTACTTATCTGTATGACCAAGAATGACGGAGATGCCTTGAGCTCAGTCAGCGACCGGAGCCTGTCCTGCAGCAATGTGCTTCCACACAAACACTCAATAGACATTTCAGGTAGTTAACACATATTGAGAGAGCCATGAAGTTGCTACTACATCTTTCAGATAAAAGCCATATTTGAGGTTGAATGAATGATAGGTGAGTGTTTGGATGTCCTGCCCAGTGATTGTATTACCACATAGACCAGCCTAACAATCTGTCCATCACAGGACTGCGAGCCTCTAGTTCAAGACTGCAACTGTAAAGCAAAGTTCTCAGGTATAGAGGGGAAAAATATCAGGGTGAAAGTCATATGGCCTTCAGTATAGACCCAATGCTCCCAAACCCAACTTTGAGAATAGATGTTATGTGGGATATTTCTATATAATGAAAGAGTGCATCTGCACCCCAAAATGTTGATTTATTAGTTTTATTAATCTTGCTCACAACTCAGAAAACCAAATGGTCACCAGTTGTCATGACAACGACTAAGTTTATAAGCTATATATATTATATATATATCATATATATATATATATATATATATATATATATATATATATATATATATATATATATATAACAGGTTTACGATGTAGACATAAATTACTTAAATTACAATTAGATAAATAAACAAATACAATTATCTGCACATAAAACATATTTATGGTCCAATCTAATTCATATTTAAATCTATAAATACATATATATATATATATATATATATATATATATATATATATATATATATATATATATATATAAATAACAGGGTTTACGATGTAGACATAAATAAATTACTTAAATTACAATTAGATGTAAATAAACAAATAAAATAATCTACACATAAACACATTTAAACAGGGTTTACAATCTAATTCAATTTAAATAAATAAATAAATGATATATATATATATATATATATATATATATATATAGCATACACTGGAATTGACAAGCAAATGAGGTAAAAGCTTAATTTTTGGTCACAATTAAATAAATATATTTTTTCGTCCCATGTAATAAAATAAACCACAGGGGATTAGAAGGTGAACTATTCCTTTAATCCAGGTGCGAGTCACATCAAGTGTAGACTTGTGCGCTGTGCAGAACTAACTGATGTAGAGAGAAGCTTAAATATTTGAGACAAAGTCAAGACAAAGGCCAACGTTAATGGAATTTGGTCAATATGGGAAGGAAGTCAAAAAGCCCTTCCAGTTTAAGAACTCGGGACCTAATCATGCTCTGTAGTAAAATAAAGCTCTGCCTCACTCTTTATTATTCATCAAAATCATAGCTTCTGTCAGTCACAACCAAGCTACCAGATTTGACTTGTCATAAAAAATGCCCTTTATATTCTTGGCCTTTTAATTATACATTACTGAGTCTCTTTATATATTGAATAGCGCTGATCCTGCATGGAGCCTGAAGGCAGTCTTATTTCTCCTGCACACTCTCTCTCTCTCTCTCTCTCTCACTGTGCCTAATTTCCCATTGCCCCCCATTCTGCTTTTCAGCTCAAAATCCTTCACACGGAAGTAGAGAGCTATTGGTGTGAACAACAACAGAAATGGAAAGAAGGGTGAATTTGGTATCAGAGAGAGAGAGAGAGAGAGAGCAGGAGAGAAATAGGCGGAAGTGGATCAGAGATGTGTGAAGGGTTATGCACTGGAGTGTGACGAAAAGTAGGGGATAAATAGTGAACCGGAGTCAAAAGAGAGAACAAAAGAGGAAGAGGGGAAGAAAAGACTAAAAAATGAGAAGGATAAAATCGATAGGCAATTGAACTGCTTTTTAGTGTGAGATTCCCTCTTTTTCACCAAATTATTGGTGCTGTTGCCAAGCCCAGTGTTTGGCTGATGATTATAATGGTAGCAAACAAGTTTTGTGTAACTGTTTTGTTTGGCCACTGATGTTGTTATTTCTTTAATACAGCGCATGGAAGGATTCCAAACCGGGTACCGGGTCTGGCACCTGCACTGAATCTGTGGAAAAGCTGCGTCCAGACTACAACACTAACCAATAACGAAACATTCAGGAACCAAATTACTTTTTATAGCTGCTAAATTACAGATTTGCTAGAAACAGAAGGTTGTTCACTCTGCCATCCATATTGTTCACTCTGACATCCATATTCATCTACTGATGAGTTCTTAGAATTTGAATATCAGTTAGTGTGTGGAACAGTTGCAGTGGATTATAGTGCAGTAATACAGATGCCAACAAGCAATATATGCACTTCAGTTCATTGGATGTATAGCACTAAACCCCGGAACACACCAAGTCGACGAACTAGTGGTGACGAAAGCAGACTGCGGGGTCGGTTCACATCGGCAGCGTCTGGGTCCAAAGTTGCCCTGAAACAGCAAGCCGACGCTTGATACCCGACGGCCAAGTAGCAAATTCGTTCTGTGCCTTTCTTCTGCACTGGTTCACCAGCTGAACAGGAACCAATCAGAATGACCAGATTCAACATGTCGAATCGGCCGAAAAAAAGCCAACAAGGACCAGCTTCAGCCAACGGTGCGGAACACACTGAGAAAACTTAGTTGGCTGACAAACAAAAAACTGCCAGACATCCGCCCATTGGTTTGGTGTGTTCTGGGCTTAAAAGAACATCATCTCAAATGTCATTCCAGAAATTTCTGCAAAACATGCTTATTTTTGTAATGGATTTCAGTGGATTTTGTGCTGTGTTTTCAAATCTGTTATATAAATGATGGTGTTTTTAATATAATTTTGTGTTCCAATTTCATGCTGTTCCTCTGATGATCCAGAACAGTATTTGTGCCACATAAATTTCCCTCTATAACAGTGTTTCAGTCATTTTGGGGAGAAATAAAGTCAAGATAAACATTGACTTTATTATGGTTCCCACCTTATGGTCTTGCCTTGAAACACAGATCTTGCTTTGAATCGATTCAACCTTACAACTGCAATACCATTTATTACATCAAAGCTCTGTTGTGAATATTGATCTTGAACTAAACACTTTCTTATGATCTTACGATACTGATTTAAACAGATATATATATTTTTTTTTTGGTTTTCACATTGCTAAACACTTTTCTGGGAACAGATTTAAAAACTAAAATTCTATATACATTTCAGATTTTAGCCTAATAATAGTATTTTTTATTTTTTATTTTATCTCATTTGTAAACATTTATTCTGGCACCCTGACATGTGCGAGAGTTGTGCTAGTGATTTAAAGTACTACAATCTCAGTACTCACCACTATTCCAAACTGCTCCGATTCACAGAGCTCCTCATATTCGTTCTTTAGCTCGGCCAGATTGCTCAGCTCCTTCTGCTCAGGAAGGTTTTTGATCAGGTTCTGCAAAGAAAAATGTAGAAACACACCCATCAGTGCCACAGGAGAAAACACCTGCTGCCTCCTCATTTGGTGAACTATCGCAGGGATGTGAGTGACATTAGAGCATGGTTTAAATGAGGCCACGGCTTTATATGCTATTGTTCCTTATGCTGGTGGTCAAAAATACACTTGTGATTCACATAGAGACTCCCTAATGTTCACATTTTTTCCCATTAATACACATTGCCAATCTCAGACTGCAGAGAGAGCATAAAACACCCCTTCTTTAAGCGAGCACGGCCTGATTAGGATTTAAAAATATATGGCAGCTCAATTCAAGCGGAAATATTCATGTTGGTCTTGACTCCATCTTTGTTTTCATCAGCTTTCTAACATGTTGGTGGATAGATCCAGCATTCTCTAAGGAAAATCCACCCCAGCACAGTATTTCTCTTGGAGCTCAGCTGAGGTTCAAAGTTTTACAGTGCTGAGTAAATGACGTCCAAGGTGACTGAAAATGAGGGAATAAATTCCACCCCACCCCTCATCATTTAATATGTCACTGAAATGTCCCTGATGCTTATGGCTTTCTTTTCCTTTCAGACAATTCGAGACGGAAGGGCATATTTGAGCCAAGTTTGCCACTTTACAGATGTCAGGAACTCTATTGCATCCCTTTTCCCAAAAATAGAATCATATTGCTTGTCCAACTTTGCAATTACCTATAAGAGTAAAAGCCTGCTGAAGGTGATGTGGGCGAGTGAGAGAACCTTTATTTTTCCTAAATGCTAATTGTGCTCATAAAGGTCAGAAGAGTACATTTAAAAAACCATGGAAACCTTTTTTCCAAAGCAGAAGTGCCCTTTCCATGAGTAGACTACTTCTCTCATTATGTCCTCTACTTTGGTTGGCATAAGCAAGCATGCTTAGACATAGCCACTCCTGCTGGGTTACCAACATATTACGAGCTCCAGCCGATTAGAGGGCTGGCTGGCGTGCGTGTCATATCTTCAATACACTGTAAGTACACAACTGAAACGTTAACAATAACTGTCTTTCTTGTCCTCCCTGTTGGAAGCATGTACTAAACCCAGTTAAATGCTTTTATGTGGTCTTTCTCTGAAATAACTTCAAATGTCCTGCTGACAATAATAAGTCTGACGCAACACAAAGCCAATGCACTGACACCTGGATCTTGAACAAAATTTAGTATTTCTGGCGCCGTGAGATTTTTATGAACTTTACTCAAATAAATAATGGATAATAATCTCTCGTGTACAAAGAGAACGAGTAAGACAAAGAAAAATGTGATATTACTATAAACTAGGCCTTTAAACTCCAGTGAGTTCGGTGCTATTCTCAATAGTAAACACAGAAGAGCAATGCAGATTTAATTTTTTTTCTCTGCAAGACGTACTTGCTTTTGATGAGATAATCATTAGCTTTGTTCTTTCTGGAATAGATGAATACATGCATAAGCAAAACACAATTTTTGTGTGTTTTAAGGATGCCTGGCACATCCACATTCCCTGGTTCAAAGCAAATCCAGCCTAAAATAAAAAAAAATGTGTCAGAAGCCTATAATTGTCTGGACAATGAGATAAAACTCACGGTTGACTCCATCATCTCAGATGTTAAATTAAATAAATGCGCTGAGAGGCTTTGAGATGTAAAAAAAAACGCCTGCAATCGAGCAGCAAAGACCAGCCACATTAGGGATAGGGATTACGGTAAAACGGCCTTTCTCTTGTCTGAAAGAGTCAGAGGAACATTAGCCCGGCAGTTCGGCTGAGGAACAAAGCTCCCCTAAACAATGTATCATTGATTTTGAATGAAGCACAACAACACAGCAGCACACCATTCAGCCACAGCAATCATCATTGCTAATGTGCCGCCAAATCTCATTATTGGAGTTGTATTTCTCAATCGCCACTTGCAGAGACGAGACAAGCGATTAGGATTTGCCGTTGCCTCTTTTCCAAAGGCATCTGTAGGACAACCCACCAAATGGAGCAGAGACGGAGGAAAGATGTAACAAATGGGGCTAAAGAGGGAGGAGCGAGAACATGGTTAATTGTTAATACACTCGTCTATGGTTTACATAATTATCGGAGTCCCGCTTATTGAGTAAATGACACGCAAGCAGAGCCATATGGGAGGGTTGGTAAGAGGCGGTTGAACCCTGAATGAATCAGTCTGCTCTCTCCAGGCCTCTAGACTCAATCTGCATCTGGGAGGGGGGTTAGCGGAGCACGGGCCCTAGCAGACGAGGCATGCTATGCTGATAATCCAACCATTTGGACTCTCTCCGCAGGACCAGATAGATGCATGATGTCACGCTTTATTCTTTAAGACGCTGCTCGTCTCAATGTCGTTTCAGACTTCATGACCTTATTTACTTAAACAATGCATGTTCCTGAACGTAGTGTAAGAGATTCATCAGAGCATGTTATTTTTCCAAGTTAAACAAGTTTACCATTTGTACTTTAATCAAAATGCAAAGCTTTCTTCCTTTGAATTGAACTGTCCTTTTTCACAGACAAAATAATGCTAATCAACAGCCAAACAGCTATTACTTCTAATAAATCAATTATTAAAATAATGTCATTTTGTATGATTTCGTTCTGGTATGTAACATGCACTTTCCATTAATCATATACGATAATAATAATAATGCATGCACACACACACACAATTTTCACTATATATGTATATATATAAAGTTTAAAAATAACTAAAAACAAAAATGGGAGTGTGCATTAACTGAGCAATGCTAGTGCCTTAATGTCAGTGGGAAACTGCAATCTCAATGTTGAGTGCAGCACCGTATTAAGTTTTAATTACTTGTGCTTTGGTACGTTTCCATGTAACTGTTAAAACAAGGAGAGTCTGCAAGTGTAATGACTGCCAAGTTCTTAAATGATACAGGAATTAATCCAGCATTGGAAGAGGACAGAGAGAAGGAAAGTGAGACCGACAAGGCTCAAAATCCATACATATTTTGACTGATGACAATATCTGTGAGGCTTCCAGTAGTATACTTTGATCTCTGATGTTGACATGTTCCAGTCACACAATCAACCTATGCCAAATTAACAACTGCGAGTCTTTAGTCAGAACACCCAGCTACGATCAGATTAACATATTACCAAACTACTCTTACAAGTTTAGCAGTGTACACTATAGTATGAATACTGTGTCTAGTATGTCAATTTCCTGTATGGTTAGAATACCCTGAAGACATTTGACTAAATCTGCTATATTCAACAAAGTGCACTGCATGGAACACTTTATCTTACAATGCTACCCTCCATTTCCTGTGTGATGAATGAACCTCATTTTGACCAATATCTCTGCCAAAAGTTAAGACATGTTTCGCACACACACACACACACACACGCACACACACACACACACACACACACACACACACACACCTCAGTCTGCACAGTACAAGCGGAGGGAAAGAGAACAGCCATTACAACAAGTGCACCATGCTTGGGTAGATTACTCCCACGAACGTCTCTCCTCGGCTCAGCAGAGCATATGCCCAACGGTAAAGTCAGAAACGAGGGAAGATCAACAAATCTCAAATTACCCTCCCAGGGACAGCTCAATCAATAAAAAAAATATCCTAGCAATAAACTCTTTATTAAACTGAAAGAATTCACAAAATGAGGGGTGTAAGGGGGGCTGTAACCTTGTCTGTATGTGATGCCAAACACAGAACTCCTCGTCTGAACCAGTCAGGTCTGTTGTGGACAGGACTGACAGATGTGATTGTCTGTTCGCCCTCCTTTTTCTTTCTTTAATTGATCGGTTCTTCATTTTTTTGGGATGCATCACCACATTTAGCTCAGTCCTTCTCTTGGCCAAGCACACATGTGAAACATTATACAGTCGCCTTCCTGCCGTGCCGTCTCAGCGGCTCTCGGCACAGCTTTCGGTAAATCGTTTCAGGGACCTCTGTTTAAATCAATACCGGAGAACTCTAATACATACACAGACGGGCTCAAAATATTAATTCATGACATGTATATTTGTCCTTTTCAGTAAATATTTTACTCATGCACATAACGACCTTATTTTAACGAGAATACTTTGATCTCCTTAAAGAAAGCTTATGTATCATGTAACATAAATGGCACAATGTGTTGCCTCTTTAAGAAAGAGCAATAAATGGCTCGAGATTAGAGCAAATCTGTTCTTCCATGTAATGCAGAGCGCATGATTCAGCCTGACATCAGAGTTGCACATGTTGAGCTAGTCACCTTATCTCTCAGAAACCTAATACACATGCAGCCCTTATCAAACTTACATGAAAGAAAAAAAGAATAATAACGACACTAATAAATAAGCAGGGTAATTATCATGACACCGTCAATGCAAACAGCTTCTATCCAATTACAGAGTAATTCGGCATTGGTCTACAAAATTAGGTCATATTCTTTTTTCACAGCTGCATCTCTCGATTTAATAACACCGCATTCCAATTGTCAGTGTGATTACACACCTCCAAGGAACTTGCACTAAAACACGGCTGGCTATTTTAAGAACATATACAAAATGGAGACAGCAAAAGCCAAAGTTTTAATAAAACAGATTTAAAGTAATGTCCACCTATCACAACATACTTAAGGTGAGGTGCGGAGACCTAATCAGCGGCAGATGTAGACTCTGTTCACACCTGATATTAAGATTGTTTTGGTTGATGGGATCACACGTTCCTGTTCACAGCTGGGGCTAGTTTTACTAACAGCTTGTACCAGCGCAAGCCATTTTCAAATTTTACTGTTAGGTTTTACTGAAGACTTGCAGTGATAAATTAGTGCTGAAAAGGCCATGGACAAAGTTATTTTTGCGCCTGACCTTATTGAATATGCATTTGAAGGAGTTTCCCTTTCAGACGCAAACGTTATGGGAGGAGATTATTAAAATGAATTATTGATATTTGTGCCATTACTTAACGCCCAAAAAAGCATGTCTTAAACTGCTTTGCACTTGAAATGGATATAATTATTGTTGCCAATTTTACAATTAACACCGCGGAGAACAGAGATCGCATGGTAGAAGGGAGAGGATTTTTTTCGACACGTCTATTAATTTATTTTGAATGCTAGAAGAACATATTTTGTTTGAGTATCATATCGTTTGCTAAGCCATGTTATTTTTAATTTGCTTCAGGAAATAAAAGACGAATTGGAACCGAGTCACGCAATGCCAGCTCTATCTAAACTTCAAGCAAACCTAAATTTGTGGGACGCTTTTTGGGTTATTTTCAACATACTATGGCTTCTTTATTTCTTTATTTGTGACAATGCTAATTTGTGCTGCATTTGGTATATTGCGTTGGTCGATATGTAAATGAGATGTTATGCCTGTGTTCTTTATTTTGCTCATTATTAGTAAATCACCCACATAAATTTCCCCTCCTTTCGGCCCTGTTTTGTAATTGCGCGCTCGTACTAATTTGCCCTGTTTAGTAAAACTGGCCCCTGCTGTTTTAAACCATCTCTTCTGTCCACTTTGCACCAGAGAAGGGTCTATGGGCAAGTGTATGTGGGCTTTTTCTGATCGAGATGAGATGACTTTGTAAAATAAAGAAAACAAACAGCATGCACTCTCAGCCATCTCGGTTTAAAAATGAAATTAAACATATTTTCCCTTTTGTTTCGTTAATTATTTACATATTTCAAGTGAGCCTTTTTATTTTATTCCTACTATGTCATTTAAACGTTTTTCTCTGTTTTCTCCTGTTGCCTTTGTGCATGCAAAACTAAACCAGTCAAAAGAAAAATATTTATTTTAATGGGTCACAAACACTTGTCAATTTGAATTGAATTTAATATTCTAATTTTGTCAACTAACGGATAGGAAAAGAACATCGTAATGTTTAAGTATTAGCTCAGTTAGCGGAGAGGTGGCCTTTAGTGGTTGTTTAAAAGCATCCGACCACATGAGCGTCCGCACTTCGAGTGCAATCCAGTCAACGCATTCTCGACTACCACTGGAAGTGGTCAAATGTGGACAAGCTAGAGCCCGTTCACATCTGTATTTAGCTTTGTCCACCTGTGATCGGATCGATGAAAACACATCTTAATACTAGGTGTAAACAGTGCCTTACAGATAAACAGAAAACACACATCCACAGCGACTCAGGAGGGTAATTTTCATCAACAGGCACAACATGCGACACATTAGAGGGTTGTGCAGTTGGTATTAAGCAAATCTAGAGAGCAGCACTTTTGACAGATCCGAAAGGGATCTCTACTCCCCTAAATCGAACTAACACTTCAGACTGTCACAGACACTAGCCACAGTTGGAAACTGACAGGCGACAAATCTAGGATGACAGATTCCAAAATCGCATTAAACTAAATGAGAAATAAAAAAATGGATTATATTTGTGTTGGTGAGGGATAGAGCTGGCAAAGCTGACAGACCTGCCATGACATTAATTTAGTCTTTTTAAGGACTTTTTTATGGATATGGCGAGCATGAACACCTGAGCTGTCTGTCATTTTTTCTGTCTTTTATACCTACATAAAAACACACACAATTACTCACTTGATCAGCGCAACATAATGTTGTTTTGCTATTGAATTTGCATTTCATGCAGAGGAGCCTACCAGCACTCCGCCAAAACAAAGCTCCAATTAAACTCAAGGGGGTGAGCAGTCTTTTCTGCATAGCCATTAATCTGGAAGCTTGGCACACCTCTGTACTTCTCGTCCTGTCCTGAATGTACTTTTCACTATATTCAAACGACAGGTAACAATACACCAGGCTGCTCCAGTCACCTGTTGTTAGCCTCGAGAACAAAGGCTGGCACCGTCACCATGCCCTGCAACCAACCAGCGAGGCAGGTAATGAGGACTCATGAATATGTATGATGGCAAAGCGGAAATGGCAGACGATCTGGGTGATTGACAAACAAGATAAACAATAATAACAAGCAAGGGCAAACACGGAACCCCTATCAGGCACGACTACACACACGCATGCTGAGAAGGCCGTAGCTGCACTGAGGTGAGGCGCAGCGGGAGAGAGAGCTGACAGGACATACGTCAGGATGGACAATGGGCTTCTCAGAAAATGCTACACTGATTTCAGTCAAGGACGCTACCTTACATCACCCTAATAAGCTATTAATGCGATGCCAGATTTCTAAGGACTCGAGAATGCGATACTGTCATCTCTAACGCTGTGGTGCTGTATCACGCGGGACAGAGAGTGTGGTTATTTGTCATCGTTACACATTATGCATTGCGCAAAATACTTCATTAGCTGCCGTTATGACGCTTTGAGTTGAACAAAAAGAGACTGCAAGGATAGACGATTGAATAATAATAATCAGAGACTGATTAACAGTTTTTTCTCAGTGAAGTTTGTTGAATCAAACATGCTGGTCATAAACTATTTAGGCAAAACCAAACTGGAGAGTTTAATACAAAATAATAAATACAAATAAATATAAAATATATAATAATAATAATTGTTGAATAAGTCAAAGTCGCTATACTGGTTTTAGACTATGTAGGCAAAACCAAACTGGAGATTTTCATACAAAAAATATATATATAAAAAATAAATAAAAATAATAATAATAATTGTTTAATCAGTCAAAGTTGCTATGCTGGTTATAAACTATGTAGGCAAAACCAAACTGGAGATTTTCATTTAAAATAGAAAAAATAATGAATTAATTAATTAATGAAATACCATGAAACAATAATATATATATATTGTTTTTTGTATGTGATCCACAGAGGAAGAAGAGAGAGAAAAAAAAAACACTAATACATGACGTGGGGAAAAGTTACCAAAGTCAGTAAATGATGACATTGTTTTTGTTTTGTTTTGTTTGGGGGGAGGGGTGTCTACTTTAAGAAATTAAGTCTGAAATATTAGGAGATTAACATAAAAATCATAGGACAGCACTAATATTTTGGCACAATTTACTATTTATTCATATAACTCCTGAATGCAATCGAAGCTTTAAAAAAGGTCCTTAAGTTACGCAGTCCAGCGTATATGTGTGAATGAAAAATCTGCAGTTTGGAAAGTATTCATTCCAAAGGGACTCATAAAGCACACTTCACAAAGAAGGAGTGAAACAGGATCGAGCGTCGCACATTTCCATCTTATCAACTCAGGTATCAAAAATACATGAGGTGCTAAAATGAGAAAAATGGGAAGTGTGGAGCTCCTTTGAATACTGAATTGCACAAGGGTACATGTTACATTAGTACATTTCCTTTGCAGTAGTCGAGCGGTCAATAGGGATGAATCCTAAGGAATGATTGGCATAATTCATAACAAGTAGAAGGTACTGCAGGAGCATACTAATGTGGCGAGGAATGTCATTCAACAAATGAGCAGTTTTCTTTCGTCTATGATATATAATTACAGAAACTCAGCGGTGACACTGCTCTGCAGCTCAGGTGATGCAATGACACACATCATAGTGATGACATCACTGATGCTCTGGGGAGAACCAGGCTGTCAAATACACAACTGAGGTTGTGTGACGTGCTCCCACAACACACCGTGATTAACATAAATCAGTCATGCTACAGACTTTCATATATGCTTGAAAACCCTGCTTGTGAGAGGAGAGAGCTTCCTACAGTGACTGGCAGACAGAGTCCTGCTAAAGATCAGTACATGAAACAGTGCAGACTGACCAGTAATAGGCACTGTTAAGAGGGAACTGAGAGAACCTCTTGGGGTTTTGCAGTCGGTGTTGACAGAGAGAGTACTGAGAGAGACAGGTAGACAGGGCCATCTCACTGACTAGCACTGGGCTGAGATCTAACATGTTCAAATCAAGTGTATGACCACACATAGTGCCAAAAGTACTCACTCGCTTGGACTTTTTCTGGTTTTGCTGTGTCATAGCAGCAGATCATTGTGGATTTGTGGATATGGCCTTTCTGCCATTGATAAACAGGCAACAGACAGACTATTTAACGTCAAAACAAAGTGATCTAAAATGAAAACAAAATAGAACATAATTTCCTAAAGAAGGCTGTGTTTGCCGAAATGCATAGATCTACTTTTAACTATTTTGTAGTGATTTAAGCCCAGTACATGAAAGGCGTTTTATCTTACCACGTGAGTGCCTTGGAAGTATTTTGTCTATATAAGTATTTTGTCTATATTTTGTCTATTCTATTTTTTTTACCTCCACCACATCCAATGAGCACCAGTGGCTTTATAAAGGCACCCGTGTAGCACTCTATGCATCTGTTTTTTTGTAAGAACATAATTTTGTTTGAATTTACCTGATAAATAATAAGATGTCAATAGACCTGCAAACATGTTTTTTCTCTCTCCTATAATAACAAGGTACATTTGTATTGATTTGTAGAAAGATTTTCATTTTGATATGTTGTTCTGTTGATTGAAAATATCTGAAAAAATCCATGATTTTGAGAAACAATAAAAACACTGAGCACTTAAAAAAAATATATATATAAAAAAGTGACTGATAAAACTGAAAAAATATAAATTAAATAAATTAATTTATATATTAAATCCAATTAAATAGTGAATAAAATTAAATATGACATTAAATTAAACAAAATTACATTCAATGTTTCCATATTTTGTCTCATTTTATTTTGTCAACATTTTAGTCAAAGTTTGGGCACTGAATGACTGAATAAATAAATATTCTAAACGTTATCAGATAATTAAAAAAATATGATTAAGGGATTTGCAATATAGAATTTTTAAATTGCACATACCATCATGAATGTGTGAAATCAACAAATACAAAATCTGAAGTACTATATACAACATTTATACAATATTTTGACTGAATATAAGCATTGCTCTTTTGATTATCTTCATCCAGGTATATTCCTTTCTAATACACATCAAGCCGATGCAAATTAAAACTGCTTGTATATGACTGTTAAATGGCTCAGCATGCAACACATGCAAGTTTGCGGAGATATCTGTGAACCTAATGAGAGAAGAAGCCTGGATAGCAATTAACAGCACTTCATCAGGCCATGACTTAAATGTAATATTTAACAAATTGGCCGATTATAGATATGCTGATATTTTTAGTTTGGTTTGAAGTTTGAAAAAGAAGATCACAAAACCACAGCAGGAGTATAAAAACCCACAGTATTATTTCCTATGAATAACTGGCCTTTCACTGAGCACATTAACTGAGCTGAACTGAGGTTAGCCCTGCCATAATGAGAGCATGTGAGCTAAGAAGAGAGACGTGCAGTGGGTCATTTTCAAATGAAAGCTATTAGTGTTCATTACACAGCTCCCTGTTGATAGCGCTATACAAAGAGTACAAAGGTTGAGTCCATCTTGAATATGATGTAGATAGAAAAGCTTATTAGAATTCCGAGATAAAGTTTTGCTCCAGGCCAGCACGGTGCCTAAGTACAACCCTCGTATAGAAAACGAGCCAGAAAAAAAGTGAGATTAAGAAACATCCATCCATGTGAAAGTAGCAATTGGGCAGCAGGATTGTTCTTTAAAAATCCCCTCCCAAGAAAATTGCTGACAAAATCCTTGTTTATCCCTCTCCGTTCCCTTCCTTTATCAAAACGAACCTATATTGCATTGCATTAGAGTGTGGTCTGTTTGTCTATTGTCCTATTCTCAGCACACTATAATGCCAGTGGTGCATTATTTCAGAGAGGGCCACAGCCTTTGAGAGCTTATTAATGATATCTGCATTGTTCTGGCTTTTGGCTTTACTGTGCTTTTGGCATCGACAGTGCAAGGGCATTGAACCAAAAACCACTATCCCCGCATTAAAGTCTTCCCAGAGGGCTGCGGAAGGGTTTTTGAGAGATTAAGACACCACTGGAGAACGCAAACTTAAGATACTGCTTCCCTGGCAGCGAACGAGAAATCCCGGGGTTTGTTTCTCTAATTATTGTTTAAACTGATTACAGAGATTTAGCAGTATCAAAAACGTGCTTGTAAAGAAACCTTCAGCCTTATCTTCACATCATTTCATATGGGGTCAGCAGGGTGCAGCTGCCGAACTCAGTTGCGCGTGAAAGAAATGGATTTGTATTAATATAAAAGCATGATACAGAGTGAAGGGGGATTGGCCTGGGTGGAAGATTTAAGGTTGTGGCCTCATTGGTGGCTTGAACAAAGCAGAGCGTGGCTGAACCTGGCTTCTTTTGGGTTGTGAAGCAGGCATTCTGAAAGACATGAGCACAATGGCAGCATGCAGACCTTGGTCTCTCTTGCACGTGCCCAGTCTCTTTCTCTTCTGTCTGTGTCAAACATTTACAATGGGGCAGAGCTTCTTTGTCAGCACATCTGCCTTTTTTATGGGGACCTTTGCTTGGACAGACACTATAATAAATGTTTTTTTTTTTGTATCTGATTGTTTTGCAGGCCCTTTATTGTCAGTGGGATGACGGTTCTTTGCTTGCGTGATGAGAAAATGTGGAATGACATCCACAAAGCAAGAAGAACTTAAAAAAATGAAAAAAGAGGGACAGAGTCAACAATAAATATAAAAAAGAGAGAGGCTAAGCCTCATTCCTGTCAGAGAGAGAGAGAGAGAGAAAGAAAGCAAGCGATAGAGAGCATCTGAGTGAAGCATTGCATTTTTCTCCAGACAATGGAAAGTAAGTGTTTGAGTGCTTGGCTGTGCAGGCAAGCGTTAGATGAGAGGCTTCACACGCCTACTGTATGGATGCTACACCCTGGCAAGCCTGCTGGGGTTTACAGATCTGTGCATCGCTTGTATGATCCGATGGAGCTAGAGGAGTACTGTATGTGTAGGATGGAGCACACTGAGCCAATCAGTTCTAACACAGATGTAGGTGATTGTTTAGTAACACTTGCTGCCCTCATGGAGACATCGTTTACATTACACGTCAAATTCAGAGGAATACAGCATTTTCTTCTTTGATAGGCACTTACACTAGAGTTTATGCTAATTCACAGAATGCTTTTATTTGAATGGCAAATTTGTGTAGTGAGGATGTAGGGGAAGAATACAAGGGTTTGTGAAAGTGACAAGTGTTTTTATTCTGATTTTATAAGTAGAAAAAAAGGCAGACATTTGTAATGTGAAGGAGAATTAAAGTGAACTGAATTAAAGGAAAATTAGGATGATGTCAAAGTTACCATCCCTCCCATAGACGCTGCATTAGAAACACCCTCACATTAGCGTTAACTTTTTTGTGCAATTTGATCCAAAGGTCATATAATACAAAACATAGTGTTAGAAATGTACATACATAAAAAAAAAAATACCTTTGAGGATTTACGATGCTCTTGACCGTTGAAACACAAAGTCTTGTGAAAATGGTCCATTCAAAAGATTATATATATATAATCAGGTTTTACAAGCCGCTTTTTCAGTAAATTTCTTAATATATATTAGGGGTGTAAATTGTCCAGTGTAGACACGATATAAGCTAATGTCGCTTTCGGATGCTGCGTTTTAATTTTCATGCCACATTATTTTAAATTAGCACGGGTCAAAGATTTTCCTCTCACGGGCCGGATGTGGCCCATAGGCCGCCTATTGAGGAACCATGCTTTAAAAGCTTGTGTACTCAACTGTTTGCGAAAGGAAGCGTTGAGCTCGTGTATCCTACCCTCTCTCATTCGGCACAAATCCAAATATTCCATAATATTTGCATATTTGCAATTGTAACATATCTGAATGCTAAACTATTATTTATTATGTAAATTGTAGTGTGCTGATGTTTGTATTTTATTTCGATAAAGTACCAACTTTAGCAATGCTGGGACTGGTGTCTTTATGTGTATGTGTGCGTGTGTGACGCGATCACTTCAACTTTTTCCTTATACCAGCAGAATCAACTTTAAACGCTTATCGTCTTTGAGATATATTTGATTTAGTTAACAGATAAACAAGGGGAAAAACTGTACGACAAGTAATATAATATATGCTGAGTTTTAGTTCATTTTAGTGACAGGCTTAATTTGTTCACAGAAAGGAAACTCAAATGGTTTTGTTTTCATTGTGAGTGTACACAAATAAAAGCAGATCTTTATAATGATGCATTATTATAATGTATTCCTTGTATGTATATATGTACTCCAGATTATATAATACTAATATTTAGTATTACTACCGTACTACTCTATTCAAAAAAATGAAAAGACACGGAGCGTAGTAGATTTGTTTTTTTGTTTTCCTATTGTACCGGAATCATATCGAACAGTGACCCCCGAACCGATGTACGTACCGAACCGTGACATTTGTATGATAAACCGTGACAGATTCCTATCGATGACTATGTGCCCTTATAATTACGTCCTCCACTTGGCTCAACTGTACCTGAACTTTTAACTTTTGAAATTGAGTTCATTTCCAATAACTATCTTATTAAATACTAAGTCAATAGAACATAATTCATATTTACTTTCAAGGAATATAGAACAGCATATTATCATTCTATCATTAACAAGACTATGCTCATTTATTTTATGTGCGGTCAGTCTGAATCCTGAGTGTGACCACTGGGACATTTAGACTAATCTGGCAGTCTTTCCTATTTTGAGACTTGACATTTCCTTGACACAGTGTAAATGATGTCAAAGCAGAGCAGCAATCATCATGATCCTACCCTAGGAGGAGAAAAAAAAAACAATACTCAGTAGTCTCTCCATCCATACTGTTTGAGTGGTTCAGAGGCACGTCTGTCTGTGGCTGCAAGCTCACCCACAAGCCTCTGCTAACATCCCGTCGGCATAACTGAGGCATTACCGTCCTGCCAGAGAATCACTAAAAAGCCTATACCATTACCGTGCAAGCACATACAACTAGACCTGTGCATTACCTCCCACACAAGGATGAGGATATAATGCATGGCTATTTGAGATCCAGGGATGAAGATGGGGCGATGAAGGTGATAAATGTGAGGGGGTGCGTTTGGGTGAGTGAGTGAGAGAGAGAGAAGGATGAAACTGAGAATAGAGACAATGGAAAGAGGTGTGCAGACCTGACAGATGAATCTCCTCTATAAAGTGCAGCTGAATGTGGGAAAAGGTCATCACTTTAGCTCTTCTGCTTCTGTAAAGAGCGACAGGGCTGTCACCTCAGTTCAGGCTTCCACACACCCAGCCCAAACCACCTGGCAATTAAAGGTCATCTCTGCTCCCAGTAACAGCCAGGAAGGGCCAATGTGGACCAGGACATCTAAATATTCCTTATCTGCTCTACCTTTCTCCAGCTTTGAAATCAGAGAGAGGAGAAAAATAGAGACAGAAAACAACAAAAATCCCTCATCTAGATGAAGGGGAAAAAAGTGCAGATGAATTCTGGCACTTGGACATGGCCCAAGCACTTCACAAGCAAAAGCTAAAATAAAAGTCACAAATCCCCCTAGTGGTCTCTGAGATAAACGCCAAGCTGTCAGTTGTGAAGCAGAGTTGACTCTTTCAAATCCACCTAATTCACAGTGGTGAAAAAGCCACCAGAGGGTTCGAGGCAAAGGGTGGTCTAATGTAAATGAGATCAACTCTTTCACAGACAGCTGAGGTATCTTTAGTTCAGGAAACACATGTCATTTGCAATTACCACGTTTAAGATGAACAAAAACCACTGAGACAGTCAAGGCGTGAAGAGCTTCCTGAAGGATCATCAATCTTGCCTGTAAGACAAAGGGCAGTGGGAGGGAGGGTGGGGCAGCAGGAGTTTTGCCAAGTCCTGTCCC
Organism: Gymnocypris eckloni scoliostomus; assembly: GCA_027564155.1. Classification (NCBI taxonomy): domain Eukaryota; kingdom Metazoa; phylum Chordata; class Actinopteri; order Cypriniformes; family Cyprinidae; genus Gymnocypris; species Gymnocypris eckloni. The sequence continues at coordinate 21,771,064 of CM050426.1, forward strand.
AAAGCAGCTATTATGAGAGAGTGAAAGTGGAGCTTCTACTGGCCTGGTGAATGAAAGACGACAGAGTATTGTACACGAAGCACTGCCTGGCATCAAAGGCGTCTCTTTAATGAAGCCTTTCAAATGCACACAGTCATCTGTAAGCATGACGAATCTCTGAGCAAAGACAAACGAGGACGTTTTTACAAAGGCCATTCAGAAAATTCCCATGAATGTCTGGCTTTCGAAAAAATAGATTTATCTGTTTAGGGGTTTGGTGTTTTTGGTATTTTTTTTATTTTAAAACTATCAGGTAACAACTTTAGCAGCCCTAAGATCCTAAAATAAACATCATATTTCCAATATGTCCTTCTCTCCAAGAAGTCACTTGCAATTTTCTTGGCAGATTCCGATTTCAAATTTTTTGGAAGTGTGACCTGCCGATACCGATTTTTGCCAATTCCGATTTTCTTTCTAAGAACTATAATTGACAGCATATTCAAACAAAAATCTATGCAAATATCAACCAAAAATAATTTGCATTAAAAAAAATATATTACAATTAACAAATTCCCCCAATCTGGATTAATTTACAGATTTGATCTCACTTAAACAACTCTCAAAATAAAGTGCTCTGCTACTGGAAAGAGGAAGATATAGTTAACTTAAAATTAGTTGTTTTATGTAACAAACCAGATGTCATTTCCCACTGTTTATAATTGGTCATTTATTTCCCCTAACCTTATTAAATGTGTCATCTTTCACATCAAATTCTTACTTTGTTTCAATTAATTCCGTTCCAATGACCCCAGCCGGACCTGGACTGGATTTTAACCAGGATGTGTTTGCATTTCATACATAGCCCTGTGAGCGGATAAAGGTTTCAAATGGGGGGGATCGAGCTGCATTATATGTGAAAGTGCCTATGCACACACAACTCACCTGGATTAGTGCTTCACTTAGCCTCTCCTCATCCACCTGCAGCACGATATCCCGGATCTCTTCATAAGGCAGCCGGAATGATCCCAGGAAAATAGCTGTTAGGAAAGAAAAAAAGAGGAGAAAAGAAAATGTGTTATTTTCTGGCCCTGTAGTTTAGTGTTAGAGTGTTCAACAGGGCCTCCCACAGAAATGACCATGGGACAACGTCAATAACTTCTCAGGTGGAAAAACACAGTTTGAGTGTTTGTTCCACTTCGGGGAAATTGGAAGTGAAAAACTATTTTCTGGCAACAATAAAAGCAGCTAAAATAACTTCAGATTTGGGGCCCTATCACCAGATAATGACTGCACATCTTAAACTTTCACCCAAGTTGAAATGCAGAGAACCACAGGTGTAATTTACCCAACAGCTGATTCTGATAACCTCCACTGCTTCTGAGGAAATAACAGTCTGTAATTATAGCATATAGCTTATAGTGCGCAGTTTAAAGCACATCAGTGGGGGACCGAACATAATTGTACATTTCTGTCTGAAGCAGTCACTGCATTGAGTTTAAAATTACCTTAACATTTACGCAGATTAAAACAGTCAAGAGTTTTCCAGTAGTGTCTGGAAACAATGCTAAGCAGAATCTGATTTTGTTCTGGGGAAATTATCACAGTACAGAAAGCATTCAAGGGGCTGCTCTTGTTTTGTACCACCTACCACCAAGCAATTTCAGCAAATGTTTGATGAGAACGCATGGCTGAGTAGAACTACTGAAGATGATACGTGAGAGTCTGCTCTCTGAAATAAGTATTTATTTGGTCAGATTCCTCAGAATTGCATCAGCCAATGAATGCGAAGGCCCTTCTGCCTCACCCCACCATCCAGCTCTCTGGTGTGCAGGTGAACGAGGTCCAACTTCTGATGAAGAGTGATTTAATAAACTACAATTCCCACCAGCTGACTGACTGAGTCTCTGTGAAACTATGCTCTATTTTTTTGCAATTCATTAGTTGGCCATCTGCGTGTGACAATATGCCAGTTTCTTCAGAGAAAGGAGATTTTTGTGCTTTTTTATTCAGTGGATGAAGGTAGAACACACACAGCGGCATTTTAAAGCAGGGGGCTCATCTGGCAAAAACCGGACACAATGGCAAAGGAAGAAATTATTATTGTAGCTTTGATGTGCCAAAACGCACAACGAGGTTTTAAAACTGGCCTAACAATACAATACAGCCTGCCTATAGGGATATGCTAATGAAGCAGCCATCGGTAGCATGATGAGCCAATCATCAAGTGTATCACAGGCCAATAAACAAACAAATGGTTAGTCACTGAATGTGGTGAGTTTAACAACCCCCAGTCAGAACTTATCATATTTTCTGTAAAAAAAAAAAATTGGACGACAAATGCTTTCGCCTCATCTGTTGATTCATTAGCATAATTTACACATTCACAGTGAATGAATTATCCTGAGTTTTTCCTCTAACAAGTTTTTTCCATGACAGATGCATCCCATAATTCATTTCCGTTCATATCCACTCGTACTCATCAGCCCGAGGATTTAGTCACATTTATTTTTTTTGGTTTTCTCAACACAGCAAACCTTGCAAGTCCGCCAAATTGCAAGCATTATGCAAGGAGAGTACTTCCGTCCCAGATATATACAAATTGTATCTATACTAAACCACCTCCACACACGGGCATAATTTATAGCAACGCTCACTTTGTTTTTAAAAACAGTCCGCTACATGTGCAAAAAAAGAATGCTGACTCTTCTGGAGTTGGACCAAGGAAAGGAACAGAATGATGGGATTGTTAAACATGCTAATGGACCCCAGAGCTCTGCTGGGTATCTCTGTCTTAATAGAAGAGCATGACTTCATGTAGCGGTTGCTTGCTTTGCTCAGTTCCTCCTACGTTAACTGCACTCGTGAGATTCACAGCCTTCTCGTCACATCTGGATTATTGTTTCAGCTGTGCGAGGAGCCACACCCGGGCCCCAGGTCCAGAGTAGCAGAACAAATATCCTGCTTCTCTTTATACTCACAGTGACGTGTGGGATCGTGTGTGGGATTGCTCACAGGCCCCCAGGATCAATGAAGTCAGCAAGTTTTCCTAGAATGTTATGGCCAAAAAATGAAAGTGTGGGCATTGTCCAGTCAGCCCACAGACTGAACTCTCAGCATGAGGGGAAGACAGCAATAGATACCTGGGGGTATGAGTAACTCTCTCTTGTCCAAGTAAAGAGCCAAATTGAGTTGCACAAGTACCTTGGGTCATTTTCACAACCCTTGATCAACCCTGTCATTGAGGTCCCCAAATAAAATATAATACATTTTTAAATAAAAATTAATCAAATAAACAATAAATAAATACAATTAATACATAAAATTGAAGATTATTTTACACAATCTCTTCCTGCTTTCTTGTCCCACCTCCCCTTTCCTTTCTCTGTGAGAGATGACAGATTTGTGGCTGAAGTGAATGTGTAACAGCACTCCCACTCGTGTTCTGGCATTAGTTACTCCAAAGCCTGAAGTGATGTGTGTGTATGCATGTGTGTCGCATCAAAGGCAGGGTAAAGAACTAGCAGAAATGAGAACGAGAGAACGAGAATGTGAAAGTGAGTGAATGAGGGGAAGAGAGAAATGTCACTGCCATCTTTTCTGTTAGGGCCATCTCCATCTGCCCCAGATCTAATCAAAGAAAAGAAGAGAAAAAGAAAACACACAAACCTGACCTTGATGTTATCTACCCTTGTTGCATGTTATATGAGCATGATTCATGAAAATGGCACCCCTTTTGTTGCATTAGTACTGACTGACACAAGCATCTATATTATTGCCAGCAGCCATATCACCCTGTAGCCCAAGACCGTTGCACACTGAAGCTAAGCAGGGTTGAGCCTGGTCAGTACGAAAAAGAGTAGGGGTGTAACATCGGCCTCCTGGCCAAATTTGCCCATTGGTCTCTGACCATCACGGCCTCCTAATTATCCCCATATACTGATTGGCTTCATCACTGTCTCCTCTCCACCAGTAAGCTGGTGTGTGGTGGGCATTCTGGTGCAATATGGCTGCCGTCGCATCATCCAGGTGGATGCTGCACATTTGTGGTAGTTGAGGAGATCACCCTCACAATGTAAAGCGCTTTGAGTACCCAGAAAAGCGCTATATAAATGTAACAAATTATTAATTATTATTATTACTGCTTATAGTAAGTGTTGAGGATTTAAATACATTCTAACATTACATATTGTATTAGTCTTCAGTGCATAACTCATTCCAAGATATAACTGATAAATTACACTGTGCAGTTTGTAAAAAAAATAAGTGTGGCAATACTGTTCTAAGCAATAAGACTCACAATTTTTGTCTGACAAAAAATTAATTAATCTATCCAAACAATTAATCTAAACAAACCATGGGCCCTTATAGCAAACCCTTATAAAACCCCAGTAACTATATAGAAATGCTCTGGATATCACCCAATAATCATTATAGAGAAGTACCAGCACAATTGTTGTCTGAAAATGCACACAACTAGTAATACTTTTATTATCCAGGTTAAACCAAAATTTGGATAATGTGGCTTAAAATATGTTCTTCAACAGCAGCCTTGCAGCCATACTGGAGCTTCATCTTACTCTATTCACACATTTAAATTGCATTGATATATTCAATAGGATACAAGTACTCTTCCGGCTAGGATGAAAACAAGCATGGGTAGGACATATACTCAGGTGGCTGGTTATTTTAGCATTTGCTATGAATATTTCATGAAGTGTGATATTGTATATTGAAGGTGTTCTCCTCTCCAAGACAATGAAGCAAACATTTCCAAAGAAGAATAAAATTGCATTCTCATGCTGCTTTCATCAATCAGAGTCCAAAGAGTCACAGGCACTCTTGAGAACACAATGAATTACACGCACGCACGCTCACAGGCACTCTGAGAACACACGAATTGGCTATGCGCCATCGCGACGCACGCATCATCGCACGCAAGACGCACGCCACGCGCAGTCTCTCCCTGAATATTCAAGAGTGGGAGAAAAAGTGACAGTGGAAGAGAGACAGGGAGTTACTAAATGGCAGGAGGGTCTGGCAGGCTGATCAATACAGGCTACAAAACAAGTTGTGTTCAGTTCAAGCTGTGACATCAACAGGTAGTTCCTTCTGTCCAGCAGAGGGTCAAACTCAGCGTTTTAGTGTCACAGGGTAAAGACAATATAGCCAAATTGTATTAATTTTTGATAAATAAATAAGTTCTACTGACCATTGATTTTTATTTACATGTTGGATGAGAATCAATCAATTAAAATAATCAATGTCCCAGATGGAATTACACTTGGTTTGGGGGGGAATATTTAGCTTCGTCTGTGGTTAGGATAAGGCAGACACAAATAAAATGCTTTGGCCTTTTTCATGTGTTTACGATACAACTGATATCAGAGGAATCGGGTAGAATCCATTATCAAAAAACAACATCCCCAAAACCTGCTGCAGCAAGCGCAAATACTGACGAAAGCTGCTTTACAATACAAGAGGATAAGAGGAATTTCAAAGCTGACATGATATGTAGGAACAAGAAAACAAACAAAAAGAAGACAACAGAAGAAAAGTGTCAGTCAAAGCCTGACAACATTGCGGCTATAGATTCAGCAGCCTGAACTGCTTTCAGTACAGAGAAAGTCACTTAGATCCATCTTTTCCAGTATGGAGCAAAAATACCTAGGACTTCTCTTAAAAAATAATAATAATAATTAAAAAGACAATTCTTTAGAGACAAATGTAACTTCTTTAGAAGGAAGAACAAAAACACAGATCTGGAGGCAATTGGCTGGGTGTTAGGGGACACAGATTGTATGGAATGCGGATAACTTACACAGATTCTGGGCTGTCTTGGCATCCAGAATTCGCAGCTCTTTAGCTTTTTTCTTGAATTGTGTCATCTTGGCATCTGTTTCTTCCACAACCTTTTTCACTGAAAGCAAAGAGACAGAACCAGAGGGTAAGTATTAATTATCAAAACCAGTAAATGCATCTGCTCTTTTTGGGGGGCACCATTTGTAGACGCTGAGAGTTTAACAAATTTGACAAAGAAAAACAACATTTAACATTTTCTGAAGAAACCACCACCATTTTAGTGTTTTGTAAGGTTGCCAGTTGTACTGAGTGGCTCATAGCACATTGCTATGTTGTAGCTAAGGTTTTCTGGGTGGTTCCTAGGTGCTTGCTTAATGGCAAAATCCAATATTTATGTGATCAGAGAGGAATAAGTGAGCCGTTTCACACTACCTTTAAGGTTTTATTTTTTTTATTTGACTGCATTCATTGCATGGGCAAAACAACTGAAATATTCTTCAGAATAGCATTTGCACTCCACAAAAGAAAGTCAGTCACACGAGTTTGGAACGTGAATGATAACAGAACTGCCAAATTAGATATTTCATCTAAGTCATACATTTGAGGAAAAGTGATGCCCACCTAAGTGAGCATCATTAATAACAAAAACCAAGACCTAAACATTGTATCAGATGAATGGATTGTATTATATTGGATGTGGTCTTGTCAAACAGCTAACAAAAATGTGAAGCATGACTCCTGTGCTTTGGACCACACTTTTTATGAGCTCCCGCTGTAGCAATAAAAATGACATATTCTCCTCTCTATAAGGTAATTATACATATGGCACCTCGATAAAAGATCCAGGGTGGAAAGCATAAGGACAGAGAAACGCTAGATCATGGCAGATGTGTCACGATTAAACCAAGAGACTGATGCATGTCAGACTTCCTTTTTATAGCATGAAATATTAAAAAATGAGGGAGGGAGGGATGAGAAGAGAAAAATTAAGGTATGTGAAAATGGAAAAGGGATAGAGAGAGACAGGTGAGATAGAGCACAACAAGAGAGACAGACATATAGAGACAACATGCTAAAGAGACCATCGGCGCGTGACTGCGGTGCCACTCTGTATATTGGAGGGAGATTGTGTTGGCCTGCTATTGACAAACCAAGGGCTTGCTCTGTCAATGGCTCAGAGCCATAGAGATAATTGTGTTATTTCTGTAATCCTAAGGAGCAGCAGGCACAGCAGCTTGGAACAGCCCCAAACCCACGTTAATTCCGTACGTGTATGACTAGTATCCGAGGGACCGGCTCCCTTTGAGGCCTGCTTGAAGAGAGCCTCTCCCTGAGTGACACAATGTGTCAGCAAAATCCTCGGCCGAACCATTGTCACAGTCAACTACCTACTAACTAAATTAGAGCGCAATCAAGGCCATAGCTCTGGGACCCACCCGAGGGAAAGAGAAAGAGAGAGAGATTCTGGGTAATACTTAAATGAAAACAAAGACAGAAGAAGCCTAGGTTTGGCAGATTGCTTGTGGGAGTAGGAGCGCACCTCAGCGCTAATCATCGCAACTCCGCTATTTATTTAAGCCCAAGATGGAAGTCTCCCAGGAAATCGCATACAAACAAACCTCTCCCAAGAAATCTGCATATGTGAAGGAGCTATCAAAGCAGGAGCATCTCCTAAGCAGGTGGATTTGCTGCTGGCTACAAGAGCCATTTGCTGTTGTGTCAATAGCACTGTGGTACTGATGAATGACAGTTTTGAACTGGAAGTAAGAGCGACTCTACTGAACCTGCTCATTGAGTTGGATCTTCTGCAAGTTTGATTTATAGGGCAGTTGTGGCTCTAATGATAGGGCAGTTGTGGCTCTAATGATGGGGCAGTCGTGGCTCTAATGATGGGGCAGTCGTGGCTCTAATGGATAGAGCATCGGACTTGTAATCCGAGGTTGTGGGTTCGAATCTCGGCTCCGGCAGGAATTGTCCACGACTGAGGTGAGACCCTTGAGTAAGGCACCGAACCCCCAACTGCTGCTCCAGGTGTGTGTGCACTTGGATGGGTTAAATGCAGAGAACACATTTCACTGCTAGTTATACTCTGTATAATTGTGTATGTGACAAATAAACAATTCTTCTTCTATGTATTAATTTTGATGCTAAAAGCTCAGGTGTGCTCAGGCAAAATCGATACCAAGTAATTAATTTGTGTGAGCATTTTAACACCCTGACAGGTGATAGCACTTGCAGTTCCAAAAAGTTATTAATTATATATCTAATTAAATCCAAAGTTCTGGCATGAAACTCTAGATAGTGCAGTCCGATAGGTCCACCTCAATCTGGCATAATAAAACCATTATAACATGGCACAGCTGATTGGTTCTCTCAATATCGGTAACCAATGAGCTTGCTGCTCAACATTCAAATACTTGGCTAGTGCAGTGGTTTTCAAACCCAGAATCGCAACCCTCGGGTGGGCCGTAAGACTTAAAAAATGGGTCGCCAGGATGATTTAAGGAAAACACATATATGTAACCAAGTTCAAGACTCAGGAAAGGAGCAACTTAATAAACATAAACAACAAAACGAAAGTAACTGACAGCCGCCTCAGGTCAGAATCAAATGTGCATTTGTGTTTACGCTCTGTTTTTGCAGTGTTGTACATTGCAGCAAATCGGAGATATTTCTGTTGATTTCTATAACGCAATAGCCAATCTGAGGAGTTTTGAGTCAGAATCCACTCACCGTTCAGAACACGAGTGTTCTTGTTCAGCCCAGAGTTCTGGAAGCTCACGACACGAATCCTCTGATTATAATGAACAGAGTGTAGTAGAGGTGATGTAAATAAGAGATTAATTGTTCCGTGTTGACATTCATTAATTATAGCAGAACTAGAGATTGCGATAAACTGAAATGAGTGAAAGTTTTTTAAGATATAGCCTATTATCCATTCAAAATATGAATAAAAGTTGTGTTTTTCATGCTGCTAAGAGGACCAATGTGGCGTACTTGCAACAAACTTTTGAAAGTGATATCTGCATATTCTTTCTTGCAATGACATTGTGATAATCAGAACTATGGACTGGACAAAATATGTCAGAATAGATGTACATGAAGGCAAATCACCCTCAATAATTTCAGAAGCTCAGACTATTTTGATTTTGGAACAGAGCATCCTTCCGGAGCTCTACGGTGGGACTAGAGATCAGTCTGTAGCGCAGTTGTCTTCCCTTCCTTCTTTCTATAGCAGTAGCAGCACACTTCAAAAACCCTGCACCTTCCCCAGCTCCTCCTGTATAGATCTGCTACGGCGTGACCGTGTATGCTTATTACACGGTTATTCATATATATTTTATGCTCAGAAGCAGTATTTTACTTGCTCACTGCAGTATGTTGTGGATGTATTGGCAGTAACAAGTCTCGGTACTTGCTCTGCCACAGCAGAAGCGTAGCAGATCTATTCTGCCAAGACCAAACACATTAACATTGTCATTGTTGTACATTACCTTGCCAATACATCTGAGAGTTGTCATGACATAAATACATTTCACAAGCTAATAACAGTGCTATGGATTTATAGTGTATTTTAGAAGCTGGAAGTTTTACTGTGACTTTCATTATGACCTTTCTCTGCTTTCCTTACTTTTACGGTCTCTCATATGTCTCACAATGAAGATACCATGAGTCAATACCAGGGGTTTTGCACCATTTGATAGATAGATTATTATGTGTGTATACTACTCAGAAAACCGCTTCAATCTGAGAAACCTGAAGAGCAGAGAAAATGAAATATCCGGAAACAGGGCTCCCGAAGGATCTTAATATTTTAGGAGAAGGAACAGCTTTCAGCCATATTGTGGAGCTCAAGATACCACTACCACCCCCTTAGGCGCATTGTCACACCCTTCCACCAGCTGGCTCTCCCACCTGGGCAGCCCACGCTCTCAGCAGGATGTTCTCAACACATCCTCAGGCTCTTCAGCTGTTGGAGATCCGCAGCCCGCCAGGTCCGCGCCTCCTCAGTCCGAGCGGTGCTGGATTAATGAGAAACAGGCACAGCTCAGCCCATCGCTACTTCCACTTAAGTTGGAAAGGGCAGTTTGGGAGGCTTTAGCAGGCTTGCTGATTCAATTACATTCCACCCTGCGTGTTTATGACAGAGCTTCTTATCTGCTGTGAATTTTTGCCCACTCATCCCATAGAGCATTTGTTATGCCAGCCACAGATGTTGGATGAGAAGGCCTGGCAATCTCCAATCCAGTTCTTCCCAAAAGTGTCCGATGTGGTTGAGGTCAGGAATAGTCAAGTTCTTCCACACCAAACTCATCCAACCATGTCTTTATGGACCTTGCCTTGTGCACTGGGACACAGTCATGCTGGAATATAAAAGGGCCTTTACCAAAGTTGTCCCACAAATATGAAAGAATAGCATTGTCCAAAACAACATCAGACCCCATTTACTTCCTTAGTATGGGCCTTTTTATATATTTTGTGTCTCTTTGATTGTATGGTCCCTGTCTTTGATTATATAGAAAACAGTTCTTTAATTATTTAAAACGTATTCGTTTTATTCCACAGAAGAAATAATGTTACACATGTTTGAAACCACATGCGGTCAGCAAATGACAACACATTTTAATTGTTGGTTGTGCTATCCCTTTAAACGCTAAGCTTAATAGCCTACAGTAGGATTAAAATCCAATGATCACCACAGTTGAACAACAAAAAGAAACAAAGATCTACATTAAGTGCTTCTCTAAAACACCATAATGAAGTGCTAGAGAAATAAAGTTTTATTTGGAGGTAGATAAAACCTTTTTGTTAGTTTTGTGTTAAATACAGTAAAAAAACACTGGGCCTCAGAGCTTTACAAGAGTACAGGCTGTGTATAGTGAAACAAATACAGATGGCTCGTTAAGATTTTATGGAGAACCGCATTTATACAAATAAATTAAAGTCAATTTAAGACATGTGTACATGGAGAACATAAATAACAAATGAATATAAGAAAATATAATAAATAATTGAATAAGTGGGCCAACTATTGATGAAGAAAAAAAGCCAGGTGGTTTTTGTTATAAACTGACCACGAAGGACTGATTAGGTTCGGTGTGTTTCGGAGCTATAAAAACAGCAGTATTTCAGAGTGATGCTTCAGTAATGCGATCCATTAGAAGGAAAACACAAAGTCGAGAGGTATTCAGGGGGAAGGTGGTTTCAAAATGTTAGTAAAACATTAGCAGTACAAGATTGCTCCTGCCAACGTAATCACATACATGTGTGTTGAGTCCACAGATGTTGTTATATGTAGGAATGAGAGAATAGCTATTGGCGGCCATGAGAGGTAAAATGCAATAGCAATAATAGAACTTACAATAAGAAAAGCAATAAAAAGGCAACAGAAAAACACACTCAAGTTCACACAAGCCCTTTCTGTGATTTTTGGACAGAGGGCAGCCCATGGGAGCTCCTCATTTCCAAAGTTCTTCACATTTGGGCATAGAGATTGTTTACTGGACTTGAATCCTTCTGCTGGGAGCTGTCCATGTGATATCTCCCCCCAGGCTGCCAAAGCCTTGAGCATTAGCAAGCTAAACACTACCACATGTTCGCTTCCGGACTGAAATGATTCACCCAAGAGCAGTCACGGAGACATAAAGCTCGAGATGGTGAGCGGAGGACTGAAAACACTGATGACAGGTCCGCTTAAAATGTGTTCAATGTCCCGGCAACGCATCAGACGAAGCAGACAATGTGGAGTCTGACTGTCCACTGGGAAGAGCATTGTCAGAATGCGCCATCTGTCTGGAATAATCTGACTCATCTACCTCCGCAAAACAGACTGTCCAAACTTGAACAATGCCAATCAATACGAGACAGGTTCTTTCAGGAATCAAACCAGGCCTAAGTGAAAAATACTTCAACAATTAGAGTATGGCAAAAAGGAAAGTTCAGTGGAAAACAAAGTTACTGTCATCATTATACTCACTCAAATGTTGTTTCAAATCTAGGAACAAACAAACACACACACACACACACACACACACACACACACAACGTGTAAGAATAGTTTCTGGAAGTCAGTGAAGGAAATTAAATGAAATAAATGAAGGTAGACAATGAAGACACAGAGAGTATTGAGGTGAAAGAAGAGTAAAACAAGAAAAAGAGAGTATTTTTTATTTCTCAAACACACAACGGAGGTTTGAAAACATTATGTTATTGGACAATTACAGCTGTGACTATTTCTGCCAGAGACTAAGGCTAAAGAGAGGTCTCTTTCTGAACCCTGCAACCAATTTATTGCCTGGATATAAGCCGACCACAGCGTTCCCACCATCTAGCCTCTCAAATGCATGCTCACGCTCTCAGAAAAAGAAATCCTTTAGGGACAAACCTGAAACGGTTTCTTTTTCTTTCATCCAAGTGAACCTGCATTGATCGGATAAGGCCGATCAATAAGGAAAAAATGCACACAAATTGAATCTGAGCACAACATAACGAAGATTACGGCACTGGTTGTTTAATATACGCTCTAAATCTGGGGTGGAGATTTTGCGGCTGAACAGGTGAGTGCATTTTGATGATGTGCTTTGTAAAATTAGTGTCTGAAGCTATTCATTTGTATTAGTGAAGTGATTCGAGCTGTTTTTACTCAAGTACCCGAGAGTTTGTTGAGTCTGTGGGCCATAAATACAAGGGAAGCTTGTCTGAATGAGTATAATTCAACCTCTCTCTGGCAGATTTCTGATGTTAGGTTATTAGGAGGCATCTTTCCTATAACGACTTACCCCTTTCCTTCAGTCTTGACCTTCACAGTGCTGGGGATCTCAGGCAAAGCTGTCTAGCCTCAAGGTGAACAGCACAGAAAAACAACTGGAGGAGAGGGCCGTGCTCTTCCATCCATGCAATTATCATCATCTTTAATGATAACAAGGGAAAAGGGAGAGGTTAGCGCTAATGATAATTGTGATGGGACGGCAGGTAAAGCTTGATTCCCTCTGAGGACGATGTGATATGCCTGAGAGACTTTCAAAGCATGACCAGGTGCAGGGGTCGCTAATACACTCCCGATTCTCACCCTGGGTTCTTCTGGTAGCCTGTGGCGACTAAGTGGGGAAGAGGCTAGAAAGGTCACAGCCTGACCCAATAACAACCGGCTCTCTAACAGTTTCATTATGAGTGAGAGACACACTGAGACTGAGAAACTAACAGCTGAACTTGGATAAGAGCTCAGGAGGATTGCCAAGCCCTGTTTCTCCTCCTCATGTCAGAAAACTTTTGTTTACAGTAACCTCTGTGCTTGTGGGAAACGTAAAGTGCAGCAATCTGTGAGCTAACACACTCATATCATGAAGCGTCCTATGTATTTAGGTCAAATGACAAAGCAATGCTGTAACCACTTAATTTTCGCAAGTGATTTTTGTGGCGTTCAAAGTGGAACTTGCTCAAGCATGGCTTCTTTTATTAGTTTGGAGCTCACTTAGCACGCAGAGTCATACGGTAATCTGGCAGAGCGGCACTAACAGCTCTCTCCTATAGTAATCTCTGTAGATTCTCTGTAGAGTGAATATCAATAATTATCCACAAAAAACACCCCCTCTCTCTCTCCAACTTACCTTCATTTCTCACTTCTGTCCTATCAAATAAAAGAAAAAAACGCCAAAAATTAATCTTCACACATTTTTGGGGTTTGTTTTTGACTCACTGGTAAAATAAAAAAATATTAGATATATAAATATATATTGTATAAATATACACAAAATATATAAAAAGTAAATATTATATGAAAAACTTGGATAAAAGACTTAGATGAAAATTAGAAATGTTGTCTTCCCACTACACTGCCCCCCAAAAAACACTCACAAATTGAGATTACATTTTACAAATAATTACACAGATTCAGCAAGTAACACATTAAATGTAAAATATTGAAGTAGAAATACTTTTTTGCAGTTTAACTGAAAATGCATTTAAAAGTACTACAATTACTAAAACTGAAATAAAAAATATTAAAGCTGAATATGAATATTAAAACAGACAAAAAAATAAGAAATACTATAACAGTACATAAATAATATTAAGACAAATCTCTGATCACAGTTTCTTTAGTGTTTTACACAATGCTATGTTGTTGCTTAGTGGATTCTAGCATGCATTTGGAAGCTGCTAGTTAGATTTATGTACTAGCCTATTCAAAGAAGTATTTTTTAACATTATAGTTTTTAACTTCATGGTGTTTTGTAGTCTGAAATACTGAAGAAAAAAAATGTATAGCCTGAATACACTGTAAGTCGCTTTGGATAAAAGCGTCTTCTAAATGCATAAATGTAAATGTAAATGTAGTCCAGCAGACAAAACCGTATGTCTGATCAAACAGAGCAAAAACACACCCCTCCTCAATGATTCGTGATATTCACGGCACACAAACAGTGCAGAACAAGTTGTTCCTCAAAATATAATTCACAGAGAAAAGGATTTTGTCAACTATTTTCTTGTCATCTTTTTTCCCCACTAGAGTAACATTAAGAAATTATACTGAATAAAAGCACAAAAATGATTTTGTAGTGCCTGGTGATGGTGGCTTTGTAGATCCAAGAGTGGAGCACATACTGAAGTAAACAAATCTATAAACAACATCAAATTACAGCCGGACCTTTACGAGCAAGCCTTAGGGTCACTCGGTTCCAGGAGAGGAAATGTAGCTATTGACTTCACTCAGGAAACAATTCAACCCAAACAGATATATATTCGAGATCTCCTCCAGCATTCCGGTAGAGAAAGGGAGTAGAAGTGCACTTTGAAGGCCCGTGCAATATGATCATGAAATCGCACAGAATTCTTTGAAGGCAGTCAGGATCAATAGAGGATGAGAGTAGCCGTGGTTAAACGGTGGCGCTGTAAGTCGTCACTCTGTGATCTAACTGGATCACTGCTCTCCATCAAAGCCAGACTAAATTAAATGTGAATTACAGAGGTGAAAGCTCAGGAATGAAAAGACACCATTTATCATCAGACAGATGTGTGGTTATCTCTGATTCAGTTTCTTTTCCTTTGGCCCCACACAATGACACATCCTTCTAAGGCAAGGTTCACATCAAATGGTTCTTAACTCCATGTGTGATATCAGAAGAGACACGTCTACTCAAACTGAGATGGAAAGTGGTTCTTTGGATTTTTGGGTCAAGCTGCTTTGGAATGCAACTCATAAAAATAGATCAAAAAAGAAAAAGAATACCTAATACCTAAACTTAATAATTATCTTACTAACTATTAATAATAAGATTTTGAATTATTTTGTTTATTGAGATAAAAGTCATAGTTAATGATTTGTTAATAGCGAGAAATGGGACTTAAATTGCGACCAAAATATAAATAAAATAAAGATAATAATAATAATAATAATAAAACTCCTTAAAATGTAATTAAATTAAATGCCAAATAGGCTAAGTAAACTTAATAAAATAATAATTATTGAATCAAGAAATTAAGATCTCAAGAACACAATAGTACAGATCAAGAGGGTTAAAGGGACATAAAATCACTAGTTCAAGTTGAATTCAAGTGCAATGTGCTGTTTGAAGCTTTTCCTTTAGCTTTTTCATTCGCTTCACAGGGCTGAAGTAAGGTTGGCAGGGAGATAGACTATGTGTGTATCCGTGCACAAACACACAGAAACAGGTTCTCGTTGCTTTTTTTACAAAGCCTGTCAAGCTGTACAGCAGGTTCATGATCCTCTCTGGCTCTTGGCTCACTCCTGATATATTCAGAAGAGTCTAGTCTGGATCTGTCTGTAACATTCAGGTCTATGGTTTGTCTCTCAGCATGCACAATTCATGTCATTCATACGCTGAGCTTTCAGGGTAATATGGAAGAGAATTCAACAGACGTCCACTTGAGAGAGAACTGAGACTGTGCTACTCTCAGTCACCGAAGCCCTGCAAATTGCAAAAGCTTATTCCAAATCATCAGTTCTCATTCTGCTGCATCTATCTGCTGCTTTTGACACTGTTAACCATCAGATTCTCCTGACCACCCTCTCATCACTGGGCATCACAGGGATTATACTTAACTGGCTTGAATCCTATCTCAATGGCAGGTCTTTCAAGGTGGCCTGGGGAGGGGAGGTATCCACAGAACATCAACTGATCACTGGGGTTCCTCCGGGATCGGTTCTCTGACCCCTCCTCTTCTCCACATACACTACATCACTGGGT
The DNA here is from genome assembly GCA_027564155.1 of Gymnocypris eckloni scoliostomus. Lineage (NCBI taxonomy): Eukaryota > Metazoa > Chordata > Actinopteri > Cypriniformes > Cyprinidae > Gymnocypris > Gymnocypris eckloni. Next base: position 21,787,047 of record CM050426.1, read on the forward strand.
CCCATGATACAAGCACATGGTTTCTCACACCATTGCTATACTGATGACACACAGCTCTATCTCTCATTTCGAGCAGATGATCCAACGGTAGCTGCACGGATCTCAGGCTGCCTGGTGGACATCTCGGCATGAATGAAAGAACATCACCTACAGCTCAACCTGGCATAGACTGAGCTTCTTGTCTTCCCTGCCACTCCAACTCTACAGCATGATTTCACCATCGAGTTAGGTTCTTCTACAATTACCCCATCAAGCTCAGTCATAAATCTTGGTGTAATTTTCGATGACCAGCTGACTTTCAAAGACCACGTTGCAAAAACTGCTCTTGTCCAGGCCCTTGTCATTTATAGACTGGACTACTGCAATGCTCTTCTAGCTGGACTTCCACTACTTCCACTCACTCAAAATCTACATCCCCTGCAGAAGTCTGAGATTTGCAAGCAAGAGATCGCCTCGTGGTGCCATCACAGAGAGGCACAAAATCACTCTCCTGAACGTTTTCATTCACCGTTCCTGGCTGGTGGAATGATCTTCCCACCCCCATCCAGAATGCTGAATCCCTGACAATTTTCAAGCAGCACCTGAAAAATCATCTCTTCCATCATCACTTAACTTAATCTTAAACAAATTAAAATACCTTCACTCTCTTTTCCTTAACCTCTCTCTGTCTGGCTAGAATTTGCTCTGAACAATGCCTAGAAATTTGTATTACAAGCATTTCCTGTGTCTGTTTGCCTCTTTATAATGTAACGCTTATTGTATTGCTCAATTGTAAGTCGCTTTGGACAAAAGTGTCTGCTAAAGGAATAAATGTAAATGTAAGTAATGTACCTTTGACTGACATGCACTTTGTGGATCTCAGCAAAGTGTGCAACATTTGAAGAAAAATAAAATGGGTACAAAACACAGACCTGAGGAAAATAATCATAATTTTATTCCAGGGTGATATGCAAGCTGATGGCTTTCTTGGTTTGCTTATACAACAATAAACAGAAGAATACTAAAGTAGAGCGAGGGAGGGAGAGAGAGAGAGAGAGAGAGAGAGAGAGAGAGAGAGAGAGAGAGAGACGAGAAGAAAAAATGCGAGGCATCATTCAAAAGAAAGTGTAAAGTCTCATTTGAAGTGAGGTTTGAAAACAGACTACTTAATGTAGTTTATTGTAGCGTGGTAGCAAACGAATCATTCCATATAAAAAGACAGGCGAGAGAAGATGATGATGATGATATGCTTTCCCGAGCAATTGTGTTAAAACACTGTGGCCAGAATATGACCATTACGAGTCATAAAGAGCTGAAGAAATGCAATCCCACGCCATAGCTCCAACATGTAAGTACAACATTTTCCAGCACTTTACCACTTAAATACTTACAGCTGCCATCTCTTTAAATGCTGCTCTCAGCTTTGATCTCCTTTCTGTTTCTGCTAACCGCTCACTGTGAAGCCTCTAAAACTGCAAACTAACACACAGGCACTGATAGTAACAGATCTGTCTTTCAATGAACACAAGTACATTGTGGACGCTGGCAAATTACAAGAATCGGTTTCCCACCCCACTCACTTCAATAAACCATGAATGACCAAATCAACAGAGGGGTCCAAAAGCCTTGAGATTACTAGTCATAACAATAATCAAGCTTGCATTTTTATTTATTTAATGTCATCTATCTTTCTATCTATCTATGACAAATAATGCCACATATCATACAGTCAAACCAAAATGTATTCAGATACCTTCAACATTTGTATATTCATTCAAATCAAAGCCTAAGCCTACAAGACAATAAGCAACTGTAAAGCATGAATTAAGTTGAATCAAACTGATTGTGAAAGTCGTTTCAACTTCAACTGACTTAGGAAGAAGTTTGTTGCCATGACTTTTTTAATCATATTATTACCTGTAACATGTTTGTGCCGTACCCAAATCAAGAATCAACGGCCATTACTACAGCCATTACAAAGACACAGAGAAATATCGAGAGCGTACCTCAGCAGCAACCAATCTCGCATTCTCGTCTGCAGCACTTATTTTGATCTTTAATGTTAGATCTCTCCTATTCTTGGAACAATATTAATGCTTAAGGTTGATTCAGTATTACTCTTACTAGAAAAATAATAAACCCACACACAAAATCAGAAATAGCCTTCTACGACAAAGTAGCTTATACTAAACATAGAAATTGTATTAAGTGAACGAATAAGACATACCCACTTTGTATCACTATCAAATCGTTTTATTATTATCCTTATTCGTATTATTATATTATCATCAGAATTATTGTTTGTTTTCTCTTCTTTTTTTTTACAGAAACACTGAATGACCAAAAAAGCACCACCACATGTCCGTAGTTCAATTAATAGGCATTCATTTATAATTACCAAGTTCTAATTCTAATTACTAAAGTTCTATCAATTAAATAATAGGCCTAATGGATAACGAATTGTGGATTGGATGGTACATTTGAGCTGAAATACTGGACTGTCCCAGGAAAAACGGGACATCTTGTCAATGGGGGGGTAAACTGGGGCTATTTAAAATTCTGACAGGGCTGTAGCCCAATGCATTCTATATAAATGTATTTATTTGTTTACATTATGACTTATTACATTATCGCCATGTATTTTATTTACAAATATAGATTTGACAAAAAAACACTATGTAGCACTGAGTTATCTCTTGAGAAGTGGATTCAGACTGATCCACTTAAGATACGTGGAACATAAAAATCAACCATTCTAAAGCTCAGACCACAGCAAGGAGGATGACGCATCCCAAGTATAGATGATATTAATAAAAAAAAAAAATAGACTACCATTAGTCTTGCATTATTAATGACAGTTGGTGCAGAGCAGGTCAGCTTTAGCCTAGCTGTCTGGAAGCAAAGTTTCATACCGGCCTTCCTGCCCTCCCGAGTCTTATCTGAACCAGCAGCTCTGGGCGTGTGGGCGACTCGCCCTGAAGATGCTGTGTGCAGAACTATAGGAGCAAAGTGGTAATGATATTTGTCAGAAAAGGCCTAAGCGAACAAAACCACCACAGCAACATCAAACAGAGCCAACACAGAAGGAGTCTTTAATCTCCCTCACCCAGTTCTGGCAAATCCTTACACAGACTCACATGGGCACTTCATGGGGCTTGAAAGATAGTTTATGTTGAAACAGAATCGGTAATGGAATACAGTGAAAATTCTTACTTCACCCCACTCCCACTGCTAATTCTTAAAAGCAACAGAGTGTGTGGAATTTAAAGAGAAGGGGGGAGAAAAATGTGGACATGGAATATCGTAACTGCCTAAGAGGAAAAGTGTATTAAGTGTGTATATACTGTATACAACTGCATGAACAGAACTGTAAATAATAATAATTGTTAATATATTGTTTTAACATTAAATTATGTAAAGTGTGATATATCATTGAGTACATTATGTAATATATATATATATATATATATATATACAAATTAATTACATACATGTATATAAGAATAACTTTAAATAAAATTACAAATAACAGAAGCAACCATTTTTATCATTTTACAGTAGCTCAAACGGCAGGCAGCTTCAAATCTGAGAGAGCAGCCAGTCTTCATTTTCACAAGGTAAGTAATTTCACACAGCATTTATTGAGATTCATCCAGGTTAGGGGTCTGCTAAGGACTCGTGCCTTCCCACCTGCCCACAATCATGCACTCCTACTGGGACTTCAAACATTGTCCAGGCCCCTCGCTGATCTTCTTGAAATTTAAAGGAGCATGGCAAACTGTTAGCATTCCACTCAATATGCCAATGTGCCAACTTGCCATGTTGCATATTGCAGATATCCACACATATTAAGTACTGTATTGGCTTTCCATTTCCCAACGCCTAAGTATTACACTTTTAAAGTAGGGCATCAATATAAGACAGAACTCTTTTCCTGACTGTCAATTTCTATCTGACGGAAAGGATGAGCATCAGTCGACCTTTCCCTGGCGCTTCAGGCTGAGGTCTACATCACAGGATGAGACTTTAAACAGATGTCATTTCTGAATGTTCCCTGTTCGTATCCAAATCTCAACCCAAATTAACTATGTGACCCTTCTAGACTGTGCTCGATTCATATGATTTATGTGTAGCCTCAGTGTTATTGAGCTAATTCAATATCTGAGCTGTCCATTGTGCCATGCATTTCTCCTTCACCTTTTTTCCCCAGCGCATTCAAGGTTTCAGGCTGTAACCTTCCTATGGAGACTCTATTGTTACCACTATCAGGGTTATTGTGACTTGGGGCTCTCATTTAATGTGCTTCCCAGTAAACTTAAAACAAAAGAAGAAAAAAACAGACACCTTGCTTTCTCCTCATTACAGTCAAGGACAAGGTACGAGATGCCACAGAATGTCTGCAGGCATTTCCTTGCACATTAATAACTAAATCTAGTCATACAAACCATATACAGCAAATTAGGTGTCAAGATGAAGCCACAATGACTGTCTCACTAGGATACTGTACTATAGAATAATTACTTATTTATATGGCACATTTCAAGTGCTCTAGAATTGATGAGATTATGATAATGCACCATTCCATGATTGGGGAAGGATTTAGTAGTTTAATTGCATGAGAAGAGAAGGGTTTTGTTAGGCCATTTCTCTTCCCTATGCACTGATAATCAGATCAGCAGTTTCATCTAAATGTGTGTCTATTATGAAAGTGTCCTTTGGTATTGCATGCAAACTGTGTGATTATGAAGGATTTTTATTTGAAGAAAAAGTATAAAAAAGTACTTTTTATACTAAATGACACTGCTATTCACTTCAACAACAAAACCAAACCAATATGTTCTTAAGGGTCACTGACTGCAAAGGAAAATGGTATTTCTGGATATAATTCCTCCCATAAGTAACACCATAAACAGATTAGATCTCAAAATGATCTATGTAATATATCACTCTCAAAGTTTGCACCGTATATCTCACATTAATGAATGTAGTTCATAGTTTTGATTAGGAACATCTCCTCCATGAGCTGTTAACAGGGTTGAATTAGTCAAAGCGAGTGTGCCTCATTTTGCCAGGCATGGCAATATGTTTGGCACTATGAGGCATGTTGCAGAGAGAAAAAAAAGACATTCAATAGCAAAGCAATTGTGAGCTAATAGGAATGAACACGGGCACAGTTTCAGTCCAGTCCACTTTAGATTATGCAGTTAAAGCACAGTAATTACAAACACTGGGCACAGTAGCATCTGCTGTCTGCTCCCCCAGGAAAGAGGATAACACGGTTCCCTATAGCACCATCTAGAGTTCCACACAAACATGTTTCATAACTTACAATTCCCCCATGCCACACTGAATTAATCTGTGCTGTACAAGCCACAGTATGAGACATCCTGTATGTGTAATCTACTCCAGCCAACATCCACTAAAACTTTCCCAAGCAGGGATACGCATACAACTTTAAGGGTGTACAAAATGATATGAACAGATTCAAATTATGTGTGTAAATATGTAATATTGCATATATTATTTTGTTTACGAATACATCAATAAAATATAATTTCTAATAAATGCACTTATGCATTATATATAGTATTTTAATAAATTAATTGATGTATTAAATATATTATTTTACAAATACAATAAATACACACACAAACTGTATTTTACAAATATATTCACATATATTACACATATTACTTGATACGAGTGCTACTTGAGCCTTACTGCTGAAGCCATGGTTTTGGGAAACACTGCAGTAGAATATCAGAACACCAGCTAATAAAAGAGTGGTGTTTTCTGACACCCTGAAGAAATCGAATTCCGTGCACAACAGGAGAGCGTCGTGAATGCTTGCTTATACAGAAAAGCAAAGCACGGTGCACAAAGCATCTATTTAAACGGTACAATCTTCCTCAAGCCAATCCAGCTTAAGCTATTACAGTGTGTCGTGGAGAGTGTATCATCATTGCTACCCAGCAGCTGCAGTCCTACAGTGAAGATCATTGTATATCTCTTCAACACTCGCTCTCTCTCCTTTCCGTTCTTCTTACAAAGGCCAACCGGTTTCCATTTAGAATGTCAGACTAATGACACATGGCTGTCGACATATGCAGCATCAATCGCATCTCAGGATGTGCCACCAAATGCCATCTTCTGACGGCTAGGAAATAAAAACACATAACGATTATGGAGAGACCGAAGCACCAAGCACACATTTCTGTTTATGTGCCTGGACCCTAGAAATGAAAATAGCGAACGCTTTACTGAAATGACAACAAATCACCCCCTCATTCCAGCGCAATGCACAGGCTCTCGAAGGAAGATGACACGATGCTTAGAGATCCAGAGGACGCTCAGCTGCTTACTCGAGTTACTTGAGATGTAATCAGTGCTCAAGAAGTATGAAAACGTTTGCAAACCCCAGGGTGCCTTTGGCAACCCTCCCAAAAAAAAAACAATACCGAGACCGAGAACACGGATCTCACAGTGTCTCACCTAATTTCACATCTTCAGCACCTCCTGCAAATAATCACTGTGAAAGTTCAAGAGAATTTGGAGTTGGAACTGTAAATTACTATGCATAATTTGACAAAAAATATTAAAGCAATAGTTGTTTTTCTATTTGTATAATTTATATGGTGCATTTGAGTAAATTTTAAGGGTCCAGTTGTTAATCATTGTAATAGCACATAAACAAAAAAGCAACCAGAGATGTATTCGAATAAAACAAAGTCATACAAATGTTGGACCAACATGAGGGAATGCAAATGATGACAGAATTTAAATTTGTGCCTCAACTATCCCTTTAAAAGACAGCAGACATGAGAGTGAGGGAATAATGGAAAGAGATTCAATGTGAACACCGCCCTTGTGCTTTCTCATTCGCTCGAGCCCAGAAGCAACCTCACTCCATTACAGACACTACTGTTCTCTAAGGACCAGCCAGACACGAGATGACATCAGTCTGTTCCTAAAAATATCACTGCGTCTGGCTAGATACAAAATTCTTATTCATACTACACGCTCACACAAACTACAAATCCACTCACCTCTACACCAGAGCCTCTCCTTCCATCACTGCTTTCACTTGAGTTTTGCCTCTAATTACACAATTCTGGTCTGATGAAGGTCTAAACTACACTCTTACGCTGCAGGGATGAGACTATTTGTGAGGGCAAAATTGTTCACTCGAAAGCTTCAATTAGGCGAGGGGAAGAAAGGCGGATGGAGCGGTCGGGGGCAGAGAGGGGAGTTGGCAGTCAGTGGAAGACACAACAGTAAAATTGGCTATTAGACGCTGAACTTAATCCACTCCATATCAGAGCATGGCATCTGCCTCCAGCATAGAAATTCCCAGATTAGCAACGGAGGATAATAAGCTCTTAACTGTATGCATGAGCTCCACTTTAGATTTCCTGTAAACTTGGCATATGGGAGCTATGCAGATGTAATTCTGACGAGACATTTAGAGAAACTTTCCTTCCTACTCCGCGGTAAAAACGACGCACCAGAGGAGCTGTCTATTTTATTTCTGTCCGCCTGAGAGAGGGGATGTGAGGGAGGCTGGGGTGGGGTTTAATTAACTATTAAGGATGTGATGTCCTGACAAGACCCACGACGAACCTCTGGCTCTTTGGACAGAGGCACGACGTCAATAATCGTTCGAGAGCAAATGTCAACGTTCCTTCTGAAGAGACGTCAGGAAGCTGTACTCTATATGAAAATCTCACAGCTGACGTTTGTTTCCACAATACGGCCTGTTAGCTTCAGGATCAAGCCTGGGAGGGTGCAAAGCAATTTCCAGGAGTAGCTTTCATCACCCTTTTTGTGAGGTAAGGGGGACACTGTCTTTATTAGATGTGTGCTTTTGGGTTCACAATGGTTCCCTTCAGGAAAAAACAAGCGGCATGCGATACTACCTTTAAAGCTTACCCCGGTGCACAGCACACTCATCCTGCCCTCTCTCTGTTGGATTAAAAGCTCCTAATAGTCCCTAATTATACAAACTAATTTATTTTTATCAATGCCTCTGCATTTCTATGTTTTTTTCAAGATGCTGTAAACACTGTTTCGGGACCAAATTTAATAATCTAGCCTAGTGAGAGTCCTCTTTAATGGGAGCTGAGCTTGTTTGATAAGTCTCCATTTCATCACTCACTTTATTAATTAATTATATAAACTTAAAGCAATTTGCCTCCTTAATGGCTTATGTTAGGGGGAGATTTGTGGCCAATTAATTGATGTTGCTGGAGCACAAGTGCAGATTTGTTTTGTGGAACGGCAGAGAGAGAGGTAATCGTCTATGGGTGTGTGGTGGCCTTAAACATCTTTCAAGGATTACAAAATATAACATCAGGCCCAGAAAGAAATAAAAAGGCTGTATTATGTACAGTATCAAGAGAGCTTGTCATTTGCAGCACCTATTTAAATCTTAATTTAATGAATATCATAATACTAAAAACAAATTTTGTGTGTGCAAAGACTGCCCACAATATTTATTATATTTTATTTCTTTAATTTAATAAAAATAAGTAATACAACCGTGATGAAAAAAAATCCAGAACTAGCCTTTTTTCATGTCTAAATGGACTTTGGTATAGAAATGCACACTAGAAGGACAAATAAAGATGGACTGAAAGCCTTTACTGGGAGGACAGATAATGTGACACAGGTGTTTATTAGCATCATAGGGCTCTATTACTGCCTTGAATAAATCACATTTCAATGAAGCCTTGGTTATGTACAAAAATGACCATCAGAAAAATAAACTAAGTAGGGCTTATTAATCTCACAACAACAACAAAAAAACTCTTGAAAACGTACTTCAATTTACACAAACGGTGAGATGAACAGTTACACAGAGAGAGATACAAGTCTTTTGTGATGCTAGAAAAAAAAAGAGTCATTGGTGTCATGGCACAGCAAAGAAAGAGATATCACTGAATCAAAGGTAGAAAAGTGCACAACTACTGCATTGGTTTGGATACCACAAAAGTAGTTTATATGTTCTGTGTACAACATTTTAATAAAATAATAAAATATATAAACAAATCTAAATATAAAATAATACAATTATAAAGTACAAATTAAATAAGACAACAAATTAAATAATTGTAGAATGACATGAGAGTGAGTTTTAGGTGAACTATTCCTTTAAGGAAAGTGTTTTCACGCAGAACCGAGTAACACACTCTTCCTTCCCAAACTTTCCGCAAGCTACTTTTCTCTGCATGACACACAGTGTCGGATAGATTAACACATTTCAGGTTACCCCTGTCATGTTAACTCATCTCTCTTCCCTCAGCAAGCCTAACGTCAACATGTTTTAATGTTTCGGGATGTTTCGTACAAAGGCATGCTGTTAGGCTTTGATAAGGTGGGCCTCTTCATCAAACACTCATCTGTTCCTGTCAGCACAGGTCAGAGGAGAATGTACTGAGGTCAAGAAGAATTTCAAGTAAAAGTAGATACTGGAGTCTCTGCAGCAATGTGCATTTATTGAGTTTTAAGGAATAGCAAAAACACAATTACAAATTGAATTTATACTAAATAATTTAGTCTCTAGTTCATCATAGACATGAAACCAGACAATAACAACCTAAATCTGTCTGGCTTGTGGTCCAGTGTATAAAATTACAATTTCTCACACAAAAATGAAAATTCTGCCATTAACTTCATCTTCTGTGTGCTACAAATGAAAGGTTGTTGTACGGTTTTGGGACAACATAATGTTAGGGACCTTCACTGATTATTTTATGTGACTAAAGTGACTGAAGACACCATTTAAACTTCAGTCCCTTTGTGTTTCAAGGCAGAATAAAGTCATTCAGGTTTGAAATAACATGACAGTGAGTAAATGATGACAGTCCTTTCATTTTTGAGGTTTTTATTTTATTGTAAGTTCTTAAATCTCCACATGTTGTATTATTTAGCTCTTTCATCTACCTTAACCCTCTAGAAAACAGCTGATGCTGCAAGGGATATTGATATGGATGGGAAACCAAGAATTAACAGGATTTAAAGTTGGTGAAGAGGGACAAATGAGTGCATGAATTAATGTGAGAATGCGGCCGAGACAGTGAAAGGGACGCTTGACTTAATCCCATTCAAAGCATTCTCCGGTGCGGCTGGGGAACTCTAAATATGGTAATGAGAGGGAAAAGCCGACCTTGGGGTGGGGGTTATATGGTTGCTGTGGCGTGAGCGCTGTCTAGATAGTCCAGTAATCCCGTATTGCTTTTGCAACTTAGGTCCTCATGTAAACAGGGGCAGACCCTGTGGCCGGTAAACCCCTCCTGTTTTTACCCACGGCATGGGCGGTAGAGACTGGCAGGGCGCTACTGGAATGTGGTCCAATTGTGTGGCCGCTTTTCTTTTGTGAAGTGAAAAATGAAGAGACTATCAATAGACCGGCGGAGGGGAGGAGGAGCTCATCATGGCAGCAGGTGCGAGGGATAGCCAATATTTGCACAGCGGTTTCTGTGACACATACTAACTGCAAAATAAAAGGGGCCAACAGTTTTTATTGGCGCTTCACTACACCCAGATAAATCCTGAAGCGTTTACACTCCCCCATCCCCGCCGATCCCACCAGCGCCAAATCATTTTATGTGCTACAATTGCCAAGACGCATCCTGACACATTACGGAGTGTCATTTCAGAGGTCAAGAGTGCACCTCGGTGCGGTCTCCCTTTGTTTCCTTTCACTAGTGCTGGGATAAAACGACATACAATTGTCAAAAACAAAGACAATGATCTCACACATTAATGTCCTGGCTGTTGAACACAACTGCATCAGCTAAACATATTAATTCCTCAAATCAAGAAAAGGATGTGGTTTTTATTTTTGTTCCTTGTAAATAGGGAAATAAAATGATAAACATTAATAATCAATAAAAATAGAACTTAGATGCAGTGCTGTGTATCGCCAGCAAAGTCACGATACTATACGCATCACGATACGGAACTGCACTGAATTTCACCTCAGAAGAATTTAGTAAAACAGCTGTTTATTAAACACTGCATGCTATAGGGCCATTGCTAACTATTGGCAGAGCAGGCAGTTGACCTCTGCATTATGAAGGGCCTACATAACTGTACCACAGTACAATATAGGTAATGGCATATGTTTCATGTTTACATTGGGCACTCCCCACCAGGTACAATATTACATTTACATTTATGCATTTAGCAGACGCTTTTATCCAAAGCGACTTACAGTGCATTCAAGCTATACATTTTTTGTCAGTATGTGTGTTCCCTGGGAATCGAACCCACAACCTTTGCACTGCTAACGCAATGCTCTAACCACTGAGCCACAGGAACACTCAACAATATTCTTATTGGTTGCATCTTGTTTTTAAGCCCATAAATAATAAATGTACTCATTCTAATAAATGTATATTGTAATCATATTGTAATCATATATACTCATATTGATATTTAAAAAATAATCTTAACATTGCTGGTAGGTTATCATTGCACAAATTAACACCCTCTACATTTAACAAAATAAAATGAGAAGAGTTCTAAACTAATGCGCTGTCTTCACTGAATCTCACACACACACACACACACACACACACGCACTCAGTCACTCACACAGATCATGTTGTTAGGCCACACAGACATTCAGCAACAATTTTTTTAGCGCTGCCCCACAATTTTATCAATAAAATGGCTTAATCGCTCAAGAGCTACATTATCTTTCTCAACAAGGAGCTGGTAACATCATTGTTTCTAAAGGAATTAAAGCCACAGCTTCACTGTTACTAGGGCTGGGTATCGAGTTTGATACTTTTAGGCACCGACCGAATCGCCTCGATACCATCGAGTATTGAAAAACGTCTCATCGTTCAGTACCAAATTTCGATACCTAAGGGTTTAATCTCATAAACGTCAGTAAGGCAATAAGCCTGCAGCACTAGGTGTCGACTAGAAGCGATGCGGCGCAGAGTGAGTTTGACATCCGCGAGAGCTTTTCGAAAGCGTACGGAGCAGTCTGCTCTCTATATCCCACGGTTTTGTTTACTACACACAGATTGAAGTGCGTGGCCCTCGCGGTGACTTCACTGTCTGCCGTCTCACTAAATGAGGACATATATGAACAACATCTCCAGAACTGCTCTGAGAGTCACTTCATGAGCATTTTACCATTTGATTTGAGTAAAACTAGCATCATATCATATACACAGATCTGTTAAGGTATTCACGGCAACCCGTCAAAATAAAAGTTTGGTTAAACTTTGACACTACGGCAGAAATATATTAATATTGTTCGGCAGAATGTCCTTACTGCTACTACTAGGCTACTATTACAATTATTAAAACTTTTTTAAGTAATAATCACACAACATTTATTCCATGTTTTAATTTTAATAGTAAACCCCCTTTTGTTTGCCAAAATAAATACAGTTTGATTTTCAATAATTTAAAGATAATTAATTTAATGTTTTATGTCTAAATTTGGAAACCAGATGCAGAACACAGAATTTCTGAGGAAAAATAAAACATTTCATAAGACTATTTGAAGAATACATTTGAATCAACTAAGCTATTTTTATGCTTTCAAATAATTAGACATACTACAACACAGAATTTAATAATAAAACATGGTGAAAGAAAATAAAACACCCACTTATGAAAGTGGATAAAGATTTAAAATGTATTGAAGTCTTTAACAAACTAGAATGAATGAATAAATTATGATTCTGTCCGATCTATGTGTTTTAAAACAATATCGACAGCTCCAGCTGTATGGATACTCGTATCGTAAAATCTCTGTCGATACATCGTTGTATCGAACACAGCACTACGTAGATGCATAGATGCAGATTTCATGCAGTAATATTCAACACAATGCAACAGAGCTACTGAAACAACAGCACAAAACAATCAAATTAAAGTATGCAGTCTGGACTATGAGCGGTTCTCTGAAAAAAATATATAATACATATAACACAACCTTAAACTTCACTGTAATGTATAAACATTCTGAGTTTTATCAGTACATTTTTACATATTAAAAAAATAAAGTCATTAAAAAGTATATGTAAACATGATTCTTTCATTCATGTCTTTTTCCCCAAAATATCTCATCAAAATATAAAACTAAGCATTGATGGAACTCTTAAGGACCCATAATCATTAAGAGGAATCAAATTCTTTACGATTCCCATCCCTACTTGAAACATACTATAAATCCCCACCCTTACTTAAAACAAATTCTTACATCATGCCTAGTTGCTATCTATTAAAGTTGTGAATCTAATTCAGTGTAACAAAACTGGTGAGTCCTCTCAGGAGGACAATAAAGATTTACTTCTAATCTCTCTCTGTCTGGAGGGCCAAAAGTTTGAAAAGAGCTGAGGCTTTGTGCAAAGATGCCAGAGCATCGACTTCAGCTCAATCCACATGCTCTCATGTCTCACTCCACAAAGCTTAGCTCCAATTCCTACTGCAGCAGCTGGCCACCATGCAGAGCACTGAAAACCAATAACCCAGTGTACAGTTTTTCACTGCAAATAAGAAATCAGCTTTTAATATGTATAGTTACGGCTCTCGCCGCCTTACAAAGCAAACAAGCAAAATATCTGCCAAAGCCTGACAACCTGCCATTCTCATCAATGTCACGCCTGTCACTATAGATTTAGCAAATATTTCTCGAAACTGAGAGGTCTTAGAAACCAGATTTTGTTGTTGCCTGTGAACAAAATATCTATGTGGATCTGTTTTGTCTTTCTATGTGTTTGAGTGAAAGGATATCGAATGAATGGAACAGTTAGAAAGAAAGTGCAGGGTCTGTTGAGCGGCTAGTACCAGTATAAGTTGCAGAAAAAGTACAGAGCTAAAATAAAAGCCTCATGGAGACTGGGAATGAAAGCATGTATGTCTAAAAGTAATGGTAGGCTGAGATTGATTGACAGGTAACTAATTGTGATTGCACAAAGGCTTTATTTCTCTTTCTTTCACCCTCTCTCTCTCTCTCTCTCTCTCTCTCTCACTCAATCTCCCTCACTCAAGTCCATAGTTGGACATAAGAAATGAAAGCTTAATCCGTTTCGATAGAAAAGCTATCACAGGGGCCTGGTCTGTGTATGAGGATTAATACGCTGATGGTGCATATCCTTCAGCGGGGTCAGGCCTGTTGTAGGGCTGTGCGATTAATCGAAATCGAAATAAAATCGCGATTTGAGATTGCGCGATTTCTAAATCGCTTTATAGCTCGATTTTTTTTTTTTTTTTGCGCCCCGCCCCAACCTCCCGCAGTATGCTATCCACACCAATCAGAATGCAGCAGAACAGAACAGACCGGGCATACAGACAGATAGTATGCTAAAGAAACAGGGAAGATGAGTTCAGAACAGGATAAGGACTTGGTGGCCAAAAAAATGCATGTTGCATGCAGAGCACACAGCGGGGAGTAGCGATCATATTTCCTTCAGAGCAGAGAGCGTCTTTCTGAAGATCCCGCTCCGCTCGCTCAATACACTCAGCGCAGCTTGCTCAGCCCAAAATGCCCTTTGGTAATTTGTTAATTCCAGAATCTGTGGAATAGGCTAAGAAATAGTTTGTCTAATCTAATGTTTCTAAAAGCAAATTCTAAAATCCTGTGAAGATTGACACGTTTTAATGGACCGCATTTCCCCACAGTTTTGGTCTATTTTTAATTTTAGAAAGTGTTTATTTTATTTACGCCACGAAATAATTATTTGTCAAGTGCATTTCATCTTGTGTGTGCTTTCATGGGCCTGATAAGTATTTTGTGAAATTCTATATCTGCTTTTCATCTTGTGTTTTGAATATGAAGCCTTGTTTTAATGGAAACTATACTTTTTCAGTTATTTATTTTTTTACGCAAATGTTCCAAGTGGCTTCAAAACAAGACACGTTTTTAAATTAAGATTTTAAATGTTATACATTTAAATTGATGTTCATTTCGGTTATTTTTCCTAACCGTTAACCGACAAATATTTTAAATTAGAACTGAATTAAATTAAAAAGAATAAGTGTCTGTGACCCGTTAAAAATACTAGCATCTGTTTTTCGGGGATTCATTTCACATGCGCAAAAAGCAGCAGACAACAGAACGAGGATTCACCTGATCATATCATATTACATCACGCACCTGCAGCACTTCTGCCAGCGGAGAAAAACTTAATTCACCTAGATGCTGGGTTCAGCCTTTTGGGTCATTTTTTGGGGTTATTTGTTCAGTGTTTGGGTAGTTTGTGTACATTTTATTTTATTTATAAAATTGTTTCTGTCAGTATATTGTTTAAATCTATGCAGAGCAACATTCGCGGTGTGAATCAATAAACGAAGCCGTCAAGCTTGATCGGTCTTATTGCTTGATAAAGAGTCTGATGCTTTGCATAAAATAAACTATTATATTTATAAAGATACAGAACACAAATACTTTGGATGTTAAAACATGTCCTCAGAGCTGTTGACTGTTTGTTGTTGAGCAGGTAATGAAGGCAATCGCAGTTAATTTCGTCCACGAGTGAAGCGCAGGGCGGCGGTCTTATCCGTGATCAGTTCCCGCCGAACATGACTCCAGCTCGGCGCGAGAGCCAGCGCCGTTACGGTGGAAACATATTTACAGAGTGGTCGATTTACTCGTGAATTACATCGGTTTAATGTTTAATCTTTACTTCTAATGTTTGTTAAACGAGATTAAATAGGCAATGTGTAGGCTTATAGCTTATAAAAACAAGCAAATGAGAAATAAAGGAAGTTATCACGTCTGGAGTATTTTACAGAAGTTTAGAGGATTTAAGTTAATCTGTAAATATTATTTCATGCATAAAGGAAAAAAAAGAAAAAAAAGCGAATATTATAATAGAAACGAATAAAGCCATTAGCTGAGTTAAATCATCCATTAATGATGGGTTAAATAAACAATCACATTTACTGGGTAAAATTAACCCCAAATGTGTTCTGTCCTATATCTACCAGCCCAAATTGGGTTGTTTTGAACCCAGTGTTTTTTAGAGTATGCAGTTTGTTCATTATTGTGCTGCGCGAAATTAAAGCAGACGGCAGAAAGCTGCATTCTATTTTTTTTCTTATTTTACAAAAAAGCAAAGATAATTGTTTTATTGTTTATGTACACAAATAAAAGCAGACCTTTTACAATTCCGATTATCTTCATGACCAAGAGGAGTTGCTTCCACTGTTGGAAGGGGAATAAATCCAGTTTAAGCTCATTTAAGCATTCTACCAAATGCAGCCTGTTCATTATTATTATAAAAACAACCGGTCAAACATATGGAAAAAAAAAACACTGCTCAGTTTAAATATGTAGTCAAATCTGTGCTGTTTAGGTTATCACCGTACCGCCGTGAAGTTATGCAACACATTTTGTTTTATGTGGATATTGTAAGGGTAAATAAATAAAAGGTAAATAATATTTTGGCATTTAAATACCGCGAATACGGGAACATTTGATTTTGTGTTGAAGGAGAGACCCAACATTGGTTTCAGTTTTGTTTTAGCCTAAAATAATTAGTTTTGGTTTGTCGTTATAGCTTCTTATTTTTAATTCTTGTTATTTTCTAGCCTACTGTTAATTGTAAGGATTTGTTGTGGAGTGAGGGGAACTAAAATTGCCTAGCTATGTTTACAGTGTTTATTATAATGTTTGTTATTCGCGTTGACCTTTTTCTGAATGAAATAATAAAATGCGACTTATTTTTTTCTCTCTCGCTCTCTCTAAAAAACGTGTTTTTTTATACGTGTAGCTTATTTTAACCATGCAGCAAACCCTTTAAAATATTTTGATAAATTACTAAAAATAAATAAATAAGTGAATTTAAACCGTTTAACTGATTGTATGGGTCAAAATTATTATCGGTTGGTTAAAGGTTAATTAACATCCCTAATTTAAATGAACAATTTCACTCTGAAACATATCTTATCGGACTACTGCTTTAATTGAGACATTTATTCAATAATGTCACTATAAACAGGAAAAAATAAATATGCCTAACGTTACTGGAAACATTTAATGTGAGCGCGTGATTTGAGCGGGATTCGGTTTACCGGTGAGCGTGAGCGGAACATTAGCGGAGCGTTTGCTTTGGCCGTGAACGACTGAGCGGAGCGCACACACAAAGCGGAATATTGAACCGCTCCGCTTCACTTCACTTACATGCTCTGGTTGCATCTTGTTTTGTTGGATTTGATTACTCACATATACATATAATATATGTATTTTGCCATTTGTCTGTTCTAGAGACATGTTACAACTTTTTGGGAAAGGTCTAATTGGTTTCCTTTGGAAATATGTTTCAAATTCACACAGAATGCATTTATAACTGTAAAGGTCAAGGTTTCTTTATTTGTCACATGATAAATTATACAGGGTATAATCAAAAGTGAAATGTAGATCAAATCAGGTCCGCTCAGTGGACAGTGCAAAGAATAAAAATTATATAAAAGTAACACCACACAAGAGCATATATATATAGGTAAAAAAAAGAAATAAAGAGTAAAATGTGTAATAGAATAAAGAAAAGTACAAAACAAGATGTGCAAGACAAGTAAGATGTGCAAAAACAAGTAAGATGTGCAAAAACAAGATGTGTAAGATAAAGCATGTCTGTTTGTCAAAATCGTGATTAAAATCGAAATCGGAAAAAAAATAAAAAAATCGTGATATATATTTTTTGTCCATATCGCACAGCCCTAGCCTGTTGTTCCATCACTGGCTGCACTGACAGCAATGAATCCCATCCCATAAATGCACATAGACCACAATTGGTTTGGACTTCCATGACAATCCAGTGTGAACATGAATAAAATATCAGGGGGCAGCTAATTACATCAAGCAGGAGTGGGTGTCCCGCAATCTGCCTTGGCAAGCAGGGTCAGGGGCTGGGCAGAATGAACCACAGCTCAGCCACATTGTAGGATTGGAGATTAAAGTAATTTACAAATAAATTAGGAAATGTGCATACTTTTAAATCAGGACCTGACATGGTTTTTCGTATTTGTCATCATCATATATACAGTAACGGTTAAATATAAAATCACGCTTCGGTTCGATACGACAGCGGTGCAACGGTACTGGTAAGTTTTCGATAAATTGGTTACTTGGCAATGTTGTAAATATTTCTGTTTTAAACCATGAAGGCGAGCCAATGGATACCACACAAAACACGCGTTTGCACCAGGGTTTGCACACGTGCAAACTAAACGCAAGGTGTATGCCGGTAAACATCTTAATCTTTCATTTCACTATAAGCAGAAAGTGAAAATGGAATGACGGGTAGTGATGGAGCTTTCAGCATCTTATTCTCTCAGAGACAAAGAGAGACAAATGTAGCCTATAGACCTGTTTTAAAATACCTTTTTTTTTAAAAAGAGCCTAAATCTTATCCTCGCAGCGTCAGTTATGCTTTTGCTCTTTTGCTACATTATATTACATTACATTGCTGCGCGTACCTTCACGCTCATGCTGACACGGCGAGTATAAACCAGGCTCTTCACTTGAACTGCTCGCAGTGAAAGCGCCTCTCTTTACGTGATCAGTGCATGACTCCTGCTACAATGTGCCACGTCTCTGCAACGCTGTATGGAGCAGACGCTTTGGAGCAGGCTATGTTGTTGAACGCAGTGCCACTGATATTTCACACAGTTTAAGCTCTTTTATTTTCCAAAAATAATAGGATTAGTCCAACGAACTGTTCGGTTAGTATGCGTACCGAACCGAAAGTATCGTTCAATACAAATACGCGTATCTTTACACCCCTAATATATATATATGGAGCAATATATATATATATATATATATATATATATATATATATATATATATATATATATATATATTAGTGGTGGGCATAGATTATTTTTTTTAATCTAGATTAATCTCACTGTAATCTTGGAATTAATCTAGATTAAAATGGTTCATTTGAATTCTGCGAAGGCATTCAGAATATATGTGCTACCCAAATAATGACTAAAAGTAAGTCTTTGAGAACGGGTTTCTCAAGCCAGGTGGCACATTAGACCAGGGGCTCATCTCCTGTTTCCAAAATGCATCACAAACTTTAATCTCTTCCGTCCCAATCCCACGAAAAACTGGGGAAAATCCCGTTCCACTCCCGGAAGAATGACTCCCATTCCCTCCCACTCCCGTGTTGGGTTTTTTTTTTTTTTTTGCCGATAACTGTCAATTACAGTAAAAATATAGTACAGATCACAGCGTACCCACCTTATTAGTTGAACAAAAACCCAAAATGTTGTTTTTGTTATTATATTGAACTGAAAGCCATCTTATGAACAGTGTTGCACAGATTCAATTTCATGTAAATCATCCATGCTAACACACACGTCTTCTATTTTTATTTTTTAGACATTTCACTCTCTATAGATATATTTTTCAAAGACGGAGTTTCAAGTTTCTCGCTCAAGTTCACATGAGACCTAAAAGCGCATCCTGTTTGCTTAAAAGCGCAACGTTTCGTTGTTATTCTGAGTGCACACAAATAAGCGTAGAGTCTTTACAGATTCGAAAGATGTATTAGGTTACTTTTATCTGTATGACCAAAAATGACGGAGATTTTAAGAGCAAGTGAGCGCACGAGCCTGTCCTGCAGCAAGCGCTTCTACACAAACACTTCAATAGCGCACATTTCTCTAGGTTAACATCATATTGAGCGGCCATGTAAAGTTGCTACTACATACATCTTTCAGATGAAAAGCCATATTTGAGGTTGATGAATGATAGGTGGCGTTTGGATGTCCTGCCCGATTGTATTACCACATAGACCAGCCGTTAACAATCTGTCCATCACGGACTGCGAGCCTCTAGTTCAAGACTCGTTCTCGCCCCCTACAGTGCAATTCGGCTGGTATACATCCGGCTAAAATATCAGGGTGAAAGTCATCATAGCTTGCGTAGTATAGACCCAGCTCCCAACCCAACTTTGAGAATAGATTAACGCGATATTTTTTATCGCCCGATAAGTCTCACGTTAACGCAGCACGTTAACGCCGATAACCACCACTAATATATATATATATATATATATATATATATATATATATATATATATATATATATATATATATATATATATATATATATATATATATATATATATATATACACACACACACACACATACATGCATATATATATATTAGGGGTGGGCATAGATTAATTTTAATCTAGATTAATTTTGAAATTAATCTAGATTAATCTAGATTAAAATGGCTCATTTGAATTCTGCGAAGGCATTCAGAATATGTGTGCTACCCAAATAATGGCTAAAGTAAGTCTTTGAGAACGGGTTTCTCAAGCCAGGTGGCGCAGACCAGGGGCTCATCTCCTGTTTACAAAATGCATCACAAACTGCTTGAGAAAGCTGTTCTACTATGATAATTGGTGATGAAAATAAACTATGTTCAATAAGATGTACTTGTGTTTACTAACTGTTTATTCAGTTAAACATGAATTTTGAACTGTAGGGATACACAAGAGGTCGTGATGAACTGTTTACAGTTTCCATTGGGAAGCTTCTTAAAAATAAATTTTCCCTGAAGCAAACCCGGCGGCTTCATAGCTGCATCCATGTTAGCACGTCACGTCTGATGTGGTAATTTCACAGTAACGTTAGGCATACACACAGATTCAAGCAGAGGGTGACACGGGAATGAATTCTCAAGTTCACATGAGACCTAAAAGCGCATCCTGTTTGCTTAAAAGCGCAACGTTTCGTTGTTATTCTGAGTGCACACAAATAAGCGTAGAGTCTTTACAGATTCGAAAGATGTATTAGGCTACTTTTATCTGTATGACCAAAAATGACGGAGATTTTAAGAGCAAGTGAACGCACGAGCCTGTCCTGCAGCAAGCGCTTCCACACAAACACTTCAATAGCGCACATTTCTCTAGGTTAACATCATATTGAGCGGCCATGTAAAGTTGCTACTACATACATCTTTCAGATGAAAAGCCATATTTGAGGTTGATGAATGATAGGTGAGTGTTTGGATGTCCTGCCCGATTGTATTACCACACAGACCAGCCGTTAACAATCTGTTCATCAGCGGACTGCGAGCCTCTAGTTCAAGACTCGTTCGCCCCCTACAGTGCAATTCGCTAGGTATACATCCGCGCTAAAATATCAGGGTGAAAGTCATCATAGCTTGCGTAGTATAGACCCAGCTCCCAACCCAACTTTGAGAATAGATTAACGGCGATATTTTTTTTATCGCCGATAAGAGTCTCACGTTAACGCAGCATGTTAACGCCGATAAAGGCCCACCACTAATATATATATATATATATATATATACATACATACATACATACATACATACACATGCATATATATATATATATATATAGACAAAACTTACAAAAACCTATAATCCAATAAAACACATACACACACACAATTAATCTTACATATTAACATTTGCTCAGATGAATACTTAACCATAGCCACGTGTTGAAATGAGATGGAAGACTTGGAAACACAAGACAGCTTAGCCCATTTTAACCTAATCGCATCATTCCAGGACCCTGCGGTAAGTCCACGAAAAATGCTGTGCCTGAAGCAAACCTTGATATGCTTGGCCAGGTAGGGGAATTGCAAGGAAATAGGGAATAGGTCAGAGGTCAGAAAGCCTCTACAGTACACATCATGTGGTGAAACATTATGCAGTAAACTAATGTAACTGCAGCATCATGAATGCCCTAACAAACATTTTGAACATTTGCATCGGCACCTGGCTTGACCATTTCCAGGGAGAGCGCCAGCAGGGTGTGAAAGAGAGGAGGCTAGTGGTTGTGGAAAGCATGGTCAATGAGCTTTGGACTTGTCCTGAGGCAACACAGTCTCTTTTACCAGGGGAGAGGACCGTGGGACCTAGCGCTCTGTTCCACGCTGTCCATCAAAACCTGGCCTGCTGATTTAGACAGTCAGTGTGGTAGATTGGTATTCCCTCCACCTTCTCCCTGCAGCAAAGCCCATCAGTGGACACTGACACTCTCTGGTCTCGCCTCAGGCTACAGAGGAAGAACAGCATGCTGGGATACACAGGCCATCTCTCTCCTGACATTGTGGCTTATGATAAATCATCTACAGAAAAGCCATGTGAAAGAGTCAATGGATACTGAGGGAAGAATAAAAGCCACATGGCTAGCAAGTAATCTTTATAGATATAATAACGTGCATTAGCTTGAGGCCCTAATGCCCTAATCATGAAAACAAAATTAAAACCTTTCCAGCTGTGAATGATTTGGGCATAACATATATCAGAAAAGAGAGAATATAAAGGGCGCTCAGATTTTTACTCTTGGCTTCAGGGGATGAATGGATCATTTCACAAGTTTAGACATTAGACAGATCTCTGGCTGAGCATCAATAGGCTCTCCGATGAGAAGACCCCTGATATACTCTGCAAAACTTTTTTGCTGAAATTAATTTCTGCTGTCACTGAAGAATGTGATTAAAATCCAAAAGCATCCACTAGAAAAGATCATCAGCTGATACTGTAGATGGATTGTGCCATTTCAGCTGCACTGCTAATTGATGAGTTTTTGTTTTCGAATCTCAGTTTAGTGCCACTACACAATAAAACCTTAAAAATAAATACCAGTGAGGAGAGCTTGTATCAGAGGCAGGATATTCATATATTAATAACGCTGAGAAATACAAAAAATGACTTTGGCGTCAACACGGTGTGCAAATATATAGTAAAGAGGTCTTTCAAAAAAACAGTTGTTTACCTTTTTTGTATTTCAGAGTGGATCCAAAACAACTTAAATGTCATCTCCAGCAGCGCTGAGGTTCTAAGTATATGTTGTATCACACCTAGGAGGGCTGAAGTTTTCTCTCTATACTTCTGTAAACACGATGGTTTGTATCAACCTAAAACCAGGCTCACCCCAAACTGTCACAGTGACCTTTACATACATTAATAAAATGAAATATTTATTAGGAATATAAATTTAGAATTTAAGAATTTCAGATTGTTTGCATTTAGAATTTAAGATTGTTTGCATTCTAATTCATATCAAATGATATAGAAACATAATTAAAGTATTTAAAAATTGTATTTCCATCTATGTTGCAACAGTTTTGGAAGTGTCTAGCATGATTGTACCCATATGTGCAAGACGTGGTGTTTGGTAATGAGTTTTTGGCTCGAGGTCTGCATTTAAAGTCTGCCTGTCTGTCTGTCAATACCTTTGCCTGGTATTTAAAAAATATATAAAAAATCTCAGCTACATTTGTTTTCAACACTGATCATAATAAATGTTTCTCGAAATGTTAATCAGCATATTTGTATGGACATGTCATACAATATCCCACCAATACATGCGTGTGTGTGCTTGAAAGTATATTATCATGTATTTATTCTTGTAGCTAGGGCATTTTTTTATATCTGACAAAGCTGTTGACTCACAGTGGGCCTGACTTTGAAAATGGGGATGTCACTTCATGCCTTTCAAACGCGTTAAGAGGCTGGCACAGACCTTGTTTCTGCAGCTATTTTGGAGGAAGCAATGCTAAGCATGTTAGCATAAGTAAGACGATTTTGATGGGAAAAGTCACTCGGGGGAACTAAGTCAGATCACATTTCTAGAAGCGATTTAGACCATGTTTGAGTTGTACAATGAGGCTTGGATCACAGCAGAGCTCGTTCTCTCTCGCTCGCTCATATTGCGAGTAGACAGACCATTGGCATCCTTATTCACAGGATTAAAAGCAGTCAGTGGAAGTGCTCAAACCCCAACAGCCCGTGCCTTAGCCATTACTCTTTTATTACTCCTCAGAGGATTCTTCACCATACGGCTCCAACATGTCATGGTTCATGCAAACTGAGAGCGATGTTTATCTGCTACCATATTTCAGCTTAGCATAGGTCCTAAAAGCTCACATGCACATAAACGAGGATAATACATAGAGCTCTGGTAAGAAATCCCAGCAGTCATACCTGCCAAGATACAATATAAAGACGGCTGGCATGAGACCCATTATGTTAAGGTACTGCTCTATTTGATAACATGCATGTTTGCATTCTAGTCTTTGCACAGAAATGAAATGATACGTTCTTGATCCAGCACAGGGGAACAGGAGCATCTGTGGTATTTGAGCCCTGGGCTTCCAAGCTCAACATGGTGGCGCTAATGCAATCCCTCCCTATGGGTTCGTTAATGGCCCTGCAAAGGGTTTTGGGAGATTCCTATACACTAAAAGAGAGCTGCCCAATAGGATGCACCAATAAAAGCTAGCTAAAATAAGGCACAGGCTTTTTGTCTCTTTTTATGTGTGCCGTAAATCATGAGCGCATGTATCCACTTATACAAGATACAAAAAAGAGCTCAAAGTGAGGCTTCATGCTGATTATGGAAATTACAAGCACTAACGTCAAAGTTTCAATCATTCATACATGTCAATTGTCAGAATGTAAGAGAGATGCAGCCTACTCGGTCTTCAATAACAGACGCATGTAGACAGTGAACTACTGACCCCAAAAAACATTGTCTTCCTCTTCCGTATGTAAAGCAAGCTTTCATCCAAAAACTTGTAGATTTAAGCATGCTGGAACAGACAAGTAAACGGTGTTGCAAAACATACAAATCAAGATATCTCTGTAAAAGGTCAAAACAGAGGCAGAACGAGAGAGCGTGAAGGAGAAAGAAATACAGTAGAATCGAGGTAAGGTTCATAATGCTGCCTTTATTTCTAATCATGTGAATATATAATCATGAAACACATTTGTAATGATAATGCTACTTTTACCTTATCTTATTTTGACCATCTGGCATTACTTACTCACCCACATGTCATTCCAAACCCATGAAAAACAAAAGGAGAGCTGATGACACTGCTTGTCAGTCAAATCTGCACAAATCGTATATCAATGACTTTTGTGGGTTTTTAAGCTTAAAGCTCCAGGCCCTTCTAATTGTAACTGTGGGGTGGGGGGTTGGAATGTACATGAACTTCATAAAATGTTATTTTTATTTGTATATTAAAAAAATGGAAGTAATTAAAACCGCATCGCTGCCGTTTACAGGAATACTAAAATGCAGAATATGTGAGTGTGTTAATCCATGTTTTCTAGCGATCAGCATCTGAATGCAATCTTTGATTGATCAAGCAAGAAAGAGCTCTGCAGTGCACCCATCAGCTCTGCAGTGTTGTAAATAGGCTTCTTTTCATGTGTAAATTGCCTACATATCAGTGTTAGGGAAGTTTATAGAGTTCATGGGATGACTCCACTCTCTTTGGTTTGAACATAAAGGGGCATTTCGTTGAGTAAATACAGCACACCTGGAGCTGATGACTGCACAACTATTCCTGGGCATTTGCACGAGGACTTTTAGCAGGCTATAAACCCTTCCCTGGGATATTGCTCTGACTCCAACTTCAATAAAGAAGGAGATTAATGTAGTTGCAAGCAGTTTATTTCTGTATCAGCCCCTGTCCACGGGCCCTGGGGGTGGAAAACAGGAAGGAGAGAAGTGAGAAGTGAAACCTGAGCACAACATACCCCAAGTTCAGGCCGATCAATCACAGTAATAAATGTCAAGAACTGGATAGGTAAAACTAAACTTAACGCATTTGTTCTGGTAAAAGATGATGATGTATGTGTGAGAGATTGAGGGCATGTCCAACAGTGTGTGATGGAAGTGTTAACATCTTCAGTAAGTTTGAGCATTACTGCATGCATGAGAAAGGAAAAATGCACAAAGTGCTGCCACAACTTGAGGCAAATTGGGACTGACAGGGAGACGGGAGATAGCAAACAAAGACATCTGACTTGAGCGCCATATAAGTTTCTATTCAAGGCTTAAAAGTACCTGCATGTCAACATCTCGCATCTGTGTTTCTCCCTGCCAAAGTTTGAACAGGTCCTAAGAACGCAAGCTATCATGGGATGAAGTTTGGGCTTCAGAAAACTCCAAAGCCATATAAAAACTCCAACCCGCTTGTGTCAAATCCACACAACAAATGGCGTATTCCCCTGACATTTTGAGTGTTTACAGAAAGGAAGGATTATGCTAAATTATCACCTATCCTTCATGCCCTCACTTCACAATGGCCATGCTTGTTAATTATGCAAAATAATTATAAACATGCCTATGAATTTTGAATAGAGGATCAAAGATCTTCCAGCACATCATAAGTGAGACGTTATCATCATGCACGCCGGTCCTTTGGAGGCTCTTGTGCATCTCAACTCTGAGCATTCCCATGTTCTGTCAGAGACAGAGGGCACACAGTCCATCTTAGTCTGTCTCCCTGCTTCTCTCTGGCCAGAGATCTGTGGCAGATGGGCAGACAGAGCCTTGGAACTGCCCCGGGGTAAGAGCACAGCTCCCTGTCACCTAAGTTCACCATGGCACTGTGCATGCTGAAATCAAGCCACTTCCCCTCTCCAAATGAGGCAATACATCAGGTGTTGAATAAATGAGTGATGAAATCTTGACAGATTAAAGTGAAAGAAAAAAAGCCTCAGAGGCCATCTGCCCAACCAGGCTGGACTGTTATGGCAGCGCTGACGGGGGAGTGAAAGAGTTGCAAAAGACGAGAGTGAAGAGGGAACAAAGACATATCTCTCAGATACTCAGCTAGATATGCAGCAGAACATTCTGATCTTAAGAGTAAAGCTGGATGTCGCCAGCTACTTAATGATACGATACACATGGTGACATGCACACTGGCACCAAGAAGAATTTGGATACATTTTGACACTTTTTGTCACAAATTGCCTTTCATTAGAAACAAAACATCAAACTAAGTGGTCTCAGTAAACAAATGACGCAAGACCTTTTCTCAGAACTAACTTCACTTTTCAGAGTCATTTTTGCAATGACTTTTAACTGGTGTCAAGGTTCATTTTAATCGATGTGCAAAGTCAGTACCTCTCATGATCACACAAGTATGAGTAACAGGTGCGATTTATCACTATTTGAACATGTTCCACTGATGTTTCACAACCAGAAAGTGTCAAAATGCTCTGATCCAAATGCCTCAAAATGTATCAGTATATCGTTTTTTTTGTAACAGTTTTAAAATTGATATTATTGTTTTGTATTGATATTTTATGTAATACTAATATTATTATTATTTGTGTTGTTATACAAAAATTCACAACAACAAAAATGTATATATATATATGTATTTATATAAAACAATAGTTTTAAACAGAATTAAAAATAATTGTGTTTAATCAGGTTTAGTTTAATTATGTTTTATTTTAATAAATATGCATCATGTTAAAAACACAAAAATATCTAAAGCACCAGATAATACAACAATAATAATTGATAAGAAAGGATTAACATGTATCAGCATGGCCACATTTAAAACCTTCCAGATAAGCCAAGCCAAGCCACATCTCCCTACATTCCAGCAAATACCCCATTACTGACTGATCCAAGCTTCACTGAAGCACGCTGATTATCATGCTCCACAGCACCATGGAGGGTGTCTCAAAAGCAATAAACATGGCTGAGCTTGTTTGCTGATATGGCAAAATATCATTCCTGTATCACAACACTTCTATATAGCCTATATATGTTTAAATATCTAGCTTGAGTCTGCTTAGGGAAGAAGCGTCCCACGCCGGAGCTCTAAGAAAGATCGTAGGATCCAGAGGAACGCTGAGGAACACCTCTTGTATAAACTTCAGAGCATGCAACTTCCCACCAGAAGATGGCTTTAATGTTCACATGAGCGCAAGTAAGACACCGATACTGGCCCACTTTTGCCAGGCAGACTCCCCAGCTCAAAGTCATGGAGAATGCAAGGCGGTTTTTGCAGTGTCTAAGGTGCTTCCCTTAGACACCTTTTCAAGAAGCAGTGGCAGAGAAGAAAAAAGAAAAGCGTAGAATCAAATGCTTTGCCGGCAACAAATTAGAGCTGAGCAGAGTGCTCCTTTTCAAAAGGCCCTTTACTTTGACCTTGCTTCATGTTAAATTCAATTACAGCACTTTTCTCCAAAGAGGATATTCAGAGCGGCATCGCCTCCGAGATAGCGACAGCAACATCTGAGGGCTGTATTTCAAAAACACGCTCTTTAATATACCGACTCGCATACCTCGACACAAACAGCGGCTCTTGCTCTGTCACTGTAGATCAGTGCTGGCGCTGCTATTCCATGTACTTTCAAGGGGTAAATTACCCTGCACTCACGATCTGTACACCTCAGTATGATGAAAACACAACAGTACTCAAGGCTGTCATGAAATCACTGAGTGAAATCTTACAGTACAGAGCAAACAAAATATGCGAGAAAAGTCGAGGACTGCGCTCCTAATTGGTCGACGGCGACTGCCTGGGTGGGAGTTCCAGTCGTCAAGGTGATAAGCACAAAGGGTAGTCACACAAGGTAAATGAAAACCCTGAGTGTGGTCGAGAACATTGTATTTCATCAGAGCAATCACTCCCAAAGCAGGTTCTGGGGTACAAATACAGTGTATTTTCTCACTTCGAATTTCACCATACGAACAACGCAAATCTGTACCATCTTATCTGAATGTCACATAATAATAATTTAAGCTGTTCTCAGAGAAAATTCTCTGTGAGTGCCTCCAAAAATGTCAAAACAAGATTGTGTTATTAAAAATAGAGGAAAATAATTAATAAAAGACAGGAAGCTAATTGATGTCTCTTTCTGACAAACAATATTATTTTAGTGCATCGCTGTAATTAGGCTTTAATGATGTTAATTTAAACTTAAAACCATATAGATTTACATAAACAATCAAAATCAACCCATTTCTGTTTTGGTGCTGATGATTGTGTACTTCTGCCTAACAAATGTGGCTGTAGCAGTAAAAATACAAATATTAAATAACCAAATATTAAATGAAAACATAAATGAATATTATAAATGTTGCATTGGCAGCTGACTGAATTTAAAAGGATATGAATTAAAATTATGTTATTATAATATGTATTATAATCATGTCGTTCCAAACCCATAAGACCTCCGTTCATCTTCGAAACACAAATTAAGATATTTTTGATGCATAGACAGTAGGGCTGCATGATTATGACAAAAAGCATAATTGTCGATTATTCCCTTGAGATTGTAATTATGATTATTAAAAACGATCATTTTTGAACAGATTTATGCCATTGTTTGGAGCGGTTTAAAATATATTTAAAATATTTTTATTTAAAATATATATAAAAAAAGGCTGAAAACACTCTTCCTGACCTTTTAATGCTTTCATATAGCATAAAGCCTCAAATGTCAACTATTCATTGGTTTGGTTTCTTCTTTAAACAAAAAAGGTAAAATTATGCATGTTATTATAGTTATATTAAAACTAAAAGAAAAAAGCTTAACCAAAACTATATATTTAATTTACAATTAAACAGACAAGATTTCTAATTACAGTAACATTTTATATTACCAGGGCTCCAGACTAACATTCGAGAGCAGTGGCACAGCATCTGATTAGGTAGCACTGAACATGTAATATCACAAGTTTTGTCTCTTAGAAAAGCACATTTGAAGAGGACTTGCAGATGTACATTTAACAGTACCATTGTGAAAACTGTAGCAGCCTCGTCTTTTATAGATAACCAAAAGTACAGCACCTCATTGCCATGGTACAAAAAGTAGCCTAACTTGATGGTTTCTATGGTGTTTGCATTGAAAAACAGTAGCCTAAAGACATCCAGTCAATTACAAATCCACATCAAATGATAGAATAATTAACTAAATAATGTAATTATATTCCATTACTCCTTTAACATAGTTAATAATATAATAATACTTAATATGAATATCCTACTTTTCTGCAACTTGTTACCGTTAGTGTTACAGTAAAACTATGGTAAACGTGGGCGATTTGTGGATTGAAACGTCTTCTAACTGGATCTTTGTTGCCCTGTTTCTGCTGCTATCTGCATCAGTGTTGATGAGAATAACAGCTCCAATTTATTTGGCTTTATACTAGTTTAAATTAAAGAGATGTGGTTTGTACTGGAGAACTTGTGCTGAACTCGAGTGCTTCTTACTGGATTTCACAGCGTTGTTTAGTGCGTGATTGCGACTGGTCACTGTAATAAATGCATACGCTCTAATCTCTCGCTGTTTTCTTTTGAGGCGAGCGGATAAAAGGTACATGTGGCATGCAGTTCAAACAAGTACCGCTATTTTGTTCCGCTTTTGACACGTTTGGCATTTAACATATCTATCATGCACAAATGAGTGACGACGACTATCAGTTAGACAAAATGTATTTTATCCATTTTGTTTAAGTTTGTTAAACCCCACACTGCAAACATATCTTAAGCACACAGAATAATGCAAGTGGGCATTTTTAATTGTTTATTTATTTTTGAACGATTATGTTATCGTGGATCTATAATTGTAATCGCGATTAGAAATGTGATTAATTGTGCAGCCCTAATAGACAGCAAGGATCCTTACAAGATCAAGGCACAGAAACATAGCAAGGAGATTGTTAAAATAATCCATGTGACATCAGTGGTTCAACCGTAATTTTACGAAGCTATGAGAATACATTTTGTGAGCAAAGAAAACAAAAATAACGATTATATAATATAATTACATATATATCACATATGTAAACAATGTACGCGCATACGTTGTTTAAGTTCAGATCAAAGCGTAAACAACACAAACAGTGTGTCCGTGTATGGCGCTGCTGACACAGAACAGCATACGTTGTGTACGTATGTGACTTAAATAGTTCTCGGAACACATACAAAAATATCTTAATTTGTTTTCCGAAGATGAACAATGGTCTTACAGATTTGGAACGACATGATGGTGAGAAATTAATGACCGAATTTTCATTTTTGAGTGAACATTCCTTTAAAAAAGCATAAGCAGAAGTGCAAATATAGCTAAAAATAAAGTATAATAAAATTATATATATATATTTATATATATATAATTTTTAGATAGATGATTAGGATTTATGGATAGATTGATTGATTGTAGGCAATGTCTGGAACTAGACCAGTTTCCTTCTGGCTGCTGGTCCTCCCACAGATGCAGAAACGGCACTTATTTCATCCGCTGCTCCACCGAACAACATCCAAGCCAAAGCTGTGGGCTAACATCTGTCCTGCCAAAGCAAGTAGGCCTTTTTCTATTTGTGAAGGTAAAACACATTTTCCCAGTACAAGCATCAAGGGACAACGCAGTCCCACCAGTGAAAAGGCTCTGGTCCCACAATGCATCACGCCTTCCTACTGGCCCAGCCTACTGCTGTTCTTGTGGCTAACAGGCTAATGAGCCTGGAAGAGGCTTCAGGCCTAGAGTGCCCATTCCGTGGGGCCAGAATATCCCTGCATCCATAGCTTTGGGATCGATTGGGAGTAGCTAGTGTAATTGCCTTGAAAGCAAGCATCATTAGAGGCTAGTCAGAGACGGAATTTGAAGGAATAAAAGGGCAAAGCTAACAGCTTCTCTGCTGCGGTAAAGGTTATTTTTAATCACCAATGAGGAATCCTGGCTTTCCTGATTCTTCAGGACCAATCGTATTCTTCTCTAGTTTGCCTCACCGTCACTCTTTCACCACCTAGTCCTCACTCTAGGGACCGAGGGCAACTGACTGGAACTTTATTAATTACACAATGATTTGTTTGTGGCGATAGGCTGGCCTTTGACCTGAGAAGAGCACTGAGCACAGAGGGTGTACAGTAATTAGAATGGAGCCGCTTTTGTATATTCTGAGACGTATGACTGTGGTCAAGTAGACCCTAATGACCGAGACACCAGAAGTCAAAAGCAACCACAACAAAAAATAACTGCAACAAAATAACAAATCGCAACAAGTCTTCATATCAATTAATTCATTTCAAATCCATTTCCATACTTTATTGGAAGGAAAACGGTGAATGTTAGAAAAATAGGATTTTTACAGGACAATTTGTAAAATATGAATTGCATTTTGATGATGATGATTATTATTATTGTTATTATTCCAGTTGTTGTTGTTGCTGTGTTTCAAAAAGGCATAATAATACTAATAATAAGGCAACACTTTGCAATAAGGTTTCATTAGTTAACATGAACTAACAATGAACAGTTGTATTAATAAATCAACGTTAACAAAGACGTTTGCTCATTGCTAGTTAATGTCAGCTAATGCATGAAATATAGTTACCAAATAAAACCTTACTGTCAAGTGTTACCATTTAATTAATTAAATATATATAATATGTTATTATTATTAATATCATTAAAACAAAAACTAAATACAAAATCATGTTCTTTAAGTCCTCAATCTAATGGTAAAAATTATAATGCATATGAAGTACACAAAACTGACATATTAAACCTATAGTGTAGTCTTTATATTGTCAACATAGGAAACTGTGCGTCATTTTGTATGCTGGGCTGTGACATGACTGTCACAGAGGAAGGTAAACTTTTTATTACCTAAGTTTCACATACCACTTTTCCGTCTAAAAATGGGTTGTGTGAATAAAAAATTGTTGCATGTCTCTCTCGAAAAGAAACAAAAGAAATATTTGGATTTATCAATAGTTTTTTTTGAACCCCCTCTGCTTCTCTGCCAATAAAAAAATGAGCAATGGAGAAAAAAAATATATATATAAAAAATACAAGACATGAGCTTTTGTTCACAGTGTCTCTCGCTCTTATCCACTCCATCAATCGAAGCTCTGTTTCCTCGGCTGACAGCAGAAAGACTGACATACATCACACCAGCATGCACCTACATTTGAACAGAATCTAGGTCAGAGACATTAAAATGTCAACAAAGTCCCACTGACTTTGGAGGGAAGGTGTGGAGAAACAATTCAGACTGGTGTCACTGTGCCGCCATGTGGTCATGCCACTCCCTGGCTACAGTGGCTAGGCCTGATGAATGCTAGAACATCAAAGACAGCGGAAGAAGGTTAGATTATGTGACACCAGACACACCAAACCCACACCAGACACACCAAACCCAGACTGAGACACGCACAAGAGGATGGAAATTAGTCCAAGTTTCAGTACTTGGCTCTCATAGCAGAAGAAAAATAACTGCAAGCGGGCATTACAGAGATTCTTCACAAAACCATCTGAGGGAAAATGCCTAGATATTTACTAAGAAATCTTTTCATCACTCTTTCATATTACTGCAGTCTATCTGAAAATAAATGATCCGGAACTCCAGGACATTTTTATTTTTCCCCAAACACCTACCTCACTGTCCTATGAATGGCAGGGTTAGGGATGATGAAATATTTGTGGCTGTAAAGTGCGATTGATCACTTTACTCTGGCAGGTGGCCTGTTATTTTATAGATTATTTCTGGAAGTGTCCGCTGCCACTGAAGGCCTAAGACTCCACACAAACAGTAGCTACCCGTATGTATATATTTATATATATATTTTTTTTTTCTTTTTCTGTTGTACTAATACTATTATTACATTGTTATATTATGCATAAAATCTGTTTTGTTTTCATTGTGAGTGTACACAAATAAAAGCAGACTTTTATCCAGTGATTATTAATAAGACAATAAGTGTTTAAAGTTGATTCTGCTGGTATAAGGAAAGAGTTGAAGTGATCGCGCGCTGGAGCACACACACACACACACACACACACACACACACACACACACACACACACGTTATTGTATATATTGAACATTTAACATTCAAAATTATAAAAAAAAATTTACAAACATGATCACGTTTTCTAACAAACACACAAAACACATCAGTTCCAGCATTGCTTAAGTTGGTAGGCTACTTTATCAAAATAAAATACAAACATCATCAGCGCTCCCGCCTCTGGGTCACCGTTGGAACACGACTGAATTAACGTAACTTACAAAGCCTATAATTTACATAATAAATAATAGTTTAGCATTCAGATAAGTTATTAACAAGATGGAATATTTAGATTTGTGCCGAATGAGAGAGGTAGGATACACGAGCACAAAGCTCTTGCCAGTCCATGTGAGAAGCTCTTGCCAGTCTATGTGAGAGACACGTTCAGAATCAGCACATGGTCACTGTCTAGTAGGCTTTGTTTTCAAGCGTGCAACTCACGGCATTTGCTGTTCTTCTGCTGGGGGTTATCAAACAGCGTTGCATTACTGTGGGTGCCCCCTTCCGGATTGGGGGTGAATTGCCTGTATTCGTCGTAAGGCCTTATGCACCGAACCGAGAGGTCCGTACCGTGACGGTTCGGGACAAATACATGTACTGTGCCACCCGTAATATATATTTATATAGTTTACATACCCCTTGCAGAAGGAGCAAAATGTTACTAATTGAAACAAAATAAGAGGGATCATAAAAATTGCATGTATGTTTTTTTATTTAGTTCTGTCCGGAATAAGCTATTTCACATAACAGATCTTTACATATACTCAACAAGACAAAATAATAACAATTTAAAAAATGACCCCTTTCAAAAGTTGTCGTGATACTATGAGTATCAAGTACAATTTAAATCTTACTACTGTGTGTCATTTCGGATGATCCATGACTGTTTTTGTATATTTTGGGATATGTATGGGACTGTATGATTTTGAGATCCATATTTTCAACTGAGGTACTCATACACAACTATTACAAAAGTTGAAAACATTTACTAATGCTCAAGAAGGCGACACGATGCATTAAGAGCCGGTGGGTGAAAACTTTTGACAGAATGATGTGTAAATTCTTTAAAACCTTTACAAGGTCTTCAACATATATCTTTTTTCCAATTAACAAGTCAATTAAATACACATAATCTGTTGACTAAATGTTTTGATCATCAACACCAAGGGCACATAAATGAGAGACTGATAAAGTAGCTAAGTTCCAGGTCCACTCCAACTTAGTGAAGTAATACGATCCCGGACATCAAGACTGGCAGTCTAGGGTCTGAGGACCTATTGTGTGAAGAGACATCGCCATTGGCCAAATGCAAACATCACCGCAAACTCAATCCCAGCTTGCTTCTGCTGGGAAGAGAGAAGCAGTTTGGGTCGCACCAAACACAGTAAATCCTTCCTTTGAGCAAATACTCTCAGGGCTTACCACCGCTCCACCAACTCGAACGCAAACACAAAGCGAAAAGTACACAAGAAGCTACAGACGTACACGACTAATGGTTTGTACATGTTTACAGTTATGAGCAACTAATGTACTTGCCTCTCTATGTATGTGATGTATTGAAGTGAATCATACAGTACTTATCCACGGTAAATATCACTGAAGAGTGATATTGACTATAATGTTTCAGTTCTCCCACACACAACCACCCCGTTTCTTTCATTAGACAGGAACGATATAAAAAATATGCGGACTGTTGATACGGAAACCGCATTGTTACCCTATTAATTAACTCATTGAATCATTCAATAATTTATATATTCATGCCATTTCCCCTCTATCACTGCTTTCACAGGCATCCATTACACAAGTACAGAGGCATCAATGTGTAATACCAGAGCGAGATGGAGACGGACACAAAATAAATAATGAACATTCATCTCAAACCACACCACTCGCTTGTGACATTTAAAAATGGTGTCAAATTATGAGCACGATTTTCACTGGGGAACAGAGGGGTCCTAATTAAATGCAGGCTCGTTGTTTTGGAGATACACTAATCTTTTGTTCAGCCTGCATACAAAGGCCTTTGGTACACCTGAGACGTATGAGCATTTGTCACGCTACATCTTACTCGGTTCTGAGTAGTACAATGTACAGACACCTTCACACCGTATCTTATAGTGTGTATACAAGATAAAAAAGTACAAAAGAACTTACTATTGTGCCAACAGATGGAAACACACACAAAGCACTCAAACCGCTCTCCCTTTTGATGCTGTGGTAGCGAAGTGAGGAATTCCATGCAGTGCCACATCTCCTAAGGCAAGGCCTGTTTCTCTTTCTTTATTTGGCATGGGTTCTATGTACCTATCCCCCCCCACCCCAGCAGCTCTGGAGGACAACCATATCTCCCTCCACAGACAGCGCCATCACACCTGCTCAAGAAAACACAGACGGCACACGTATGAAACAATGCCCACCCTGACTTTATCAGGATCTGGAGTAGAGGAGGCCTTTAATAGCCAGAATTAATGAAAACGGGACTCATTCCTGGTGGTTTAATTCGTCAGTCGCCCACCTGGAGGTCACACGTATTGTCTTTCTGCCATTGATACCAATTACGAAGCATCAACGAAGAAAGAAAAAGCATAATATATATATTTATCCTCCCGTTATTCTGTTTTCTAAATCTTTTTCTTTGCCCTCTTCACATTGTAATTGGGTTTGTGTGATAATGAAGGTCACATAAGCAGAGCGGGTGCATTGTGGTCTAGATGTCTGTTACAGTACAGAAAGGGCTGCTGCATCCCTCATTATCCAAGGATCTTCTGAGATTCATGCGTCAATTCACATGAATACCAACCACGCTAACTATAGAAAAGTCCCTCATCATCTGCAGAACGGGATGGGGCCTGCCTGCAGAGTACATCGCAATGAGGAACCTGCTTTAATGGATTCATCATTAAACCGACCTGCCTTTCTTCGAATAAATAAAAACAACATAGCAAGTGTATTGGCAGTATATCATATAGACGAGGGTGACCGTTATTTCAAGTGGCCTGAGAAAGAAATCGACGGGCCTTTTCATTGCTTTGTTGTGTTTGTTAGTCATCTGAGTAGATAGCAGATTGCGTCTTAATTCGAAATCCCATCAGAAGCCTTCAGTAACATTAAAAAATGATGAGCACCTTTGGCGGCTACTTTTTAATTATTAGGGATGTTAGCATAACTCTAGGTGAGAAACTTAAAAAACAGCAGGGCAGCCAGTGTTAATCTTTTCACCGTTGTTTGTTTCAGTTATAGTCTTTATCATTTAAAAAAAAAATCTAATTTTAACTAATGAAATACACTATTGAAATTCCAGCATGTACAACTTATTATTTTAAAGCACCATAAGCTATCACAGTCTAAAGTCTGGTGAACAAACCAGAACCAGAACTTTGCATTTCACTACTGATTATATCCTGTATAATTGAGTATGTGACGAATAAAATAATCTTGAACCCTTGAGAAGTATCTTATGCTCACCAAGGCAGCATTTATTAATAAAAAAATACAGTGAAATCAGTAATATTTTGTAATATTATTACAATTAAAAATAGTAATTGTTTATGCACATGTATAGTGTCATCCCGACTCCGGCAGGAAGTCCACGACTGCTCCCCGGGCGCCGCACAGTCGGCTGCCCACTGCTCCAAGTGTGTACACTTGGATGGGTTAAATGCAGAGAACACATTTCACTCCTTATTATACTCTGTATAATTGTGTATGTGACAAATAAAAAGCTCATCCGAGCTTAATTTGTAAATTTGTATATTATTTACGGTGATGGTAAAGCTGAATTTTCAGCAGCCATCACTCCAGTCTTCAGTGTCTTCAGAAATTATTCTAATATGCTGATTTGATGCTCAAGAAACATTTTTGAAAACAGCTGTGCTGCTTAATATTTTGTGGAAGCCGTGAGGCATTGTTTCAGGATTCTTTGACAAAGTTAAAAAGACAGCATTTATTTAAGTATTTATGTATGCATGTGTGTAACAATGCAAAAGTCTTTACTGTCACTTTTTTTAAATTATCCTTGACACACACAAACATAATGATTTGATGAAGGTTACATGTGAAATAATATACTATATACCCATCTGTAAAATTATGCAATTTCCCAAAATAGACCGACTGGTCTGGATATTTCACATTCAACCATCATGAAGTCAGTGGAATGTCCTGCTCTGAAAATCTGTTTTAAGTTCTCCTGTGAGGATGCTGTAATCCTGTATCAGGCAATGTTGGAAAGGTTTGCATTTTCCTTTACAGGTTATTGACGTCTCTTTGGTGCTTGTGTGTGTGTTTTGCTGATGAAGAAATCTCATTGACCAGAAGCTGAGGCAAACAATTTCTTCCTATATCAACAAAGCACAGTGGAGTACAGTTCAATGCTCTCAACTCTCTCAGCTATATTACACTTAATAACATTGTTATTTCCAGTAAACACCTCATGGAACGACAACCATCCTCTGTGTTTCAGGTGTATAATTCCAAGGGCAGGTGTGGCCAAACATGACAGGATCCTGCTCTTCAAATATCCAGACACATCGCAGACGTGTGTAGAAGAGAGGAGGAGAGGTGAGAGTCTAGGAGGAGGATGTTATGACAGGGTGCTGTGGGCTTGGTCTTCAGCCACTCACAGCATTCAGCGCGCGAGACAGCCAAAAGCTATGCAAGCCGCCTGCTTCCCTCAGCTACAGACACGACTGAGCTCGTAATAACCCAAAACAATGGAACCGATACCTCAAACAGGCTCAAGAAAAATGAGGAATTTGGGCACGATGAAAGGAGGAAGACAAAGAAGGCAATAAATGATGATACATAGGAGATCTTCTAAAATGAGGTTAAGGTTTGAGGGAGAGAAAATGAAAATCTTGAAATGAATGAGTCTCTTCTCAAATGTCAATCAAAGCTGCCTGGTAAACAAATTGGAATGAGTGGCATGTTCTACTTACAATACAGCACTCTATCAGATTACTCTACAATGATACATCTAACGCTAATGAGATTCTGTCTTGGAAGTTTTTAATATGTGCACATCAGCTAGATGAAATGCAACATTTGTATAACATGCGGCAAAGACCTAATTAATAATAATGCATGGAATAATACATACTTTGTTATCCAATTCTCTCTGTATAGTACTATAAACAACTAGGTTATTTTTTGAATTAATAGCCTATTACTGCCCTTTACAGGGGTTTGGTTACAAGGGGTACAATATATATATATATATATATATATATATATATATAAACACTGTATATACAAAACAAAATCCAACATGTATTTATTATCACTATATAATCACTAAGTTATATGCATCACAAGCACAATTGTCAAAGGCATTTCAAAATATGAGTGTACATCTTGATTGTCATAATATATATTGCACATACATACATATGTTCATTATAATGATCAATAACTTAATTTAGAACATCAGTCACTGTTTCCCTACATTTTCTTAATGCCAGACTGAGACTTAAATTACAGGAATGGGATTTGAAAGAACGCTGTTGACCTTTCCACCACAGCTTGTTTGTGAACAGTCCCTCTGCATAAAGACACTGGCAAAAATCCATCGGCAAACTCGTTTAATCTTCTGAACCACATCTAACATTACACGACGGCAAGGCAGTGTGCACTCCTGGGAAAATGTTAAAGCAGTCCTGACAGACACCATTATCAGCCAAAGACCACACAGCCCCTGGTATTGAAATGCATACCCTCTCAGGGACTTCAAATGTGTGAAAATTAATACTTTGGAATAAGGCTAAAATAAAAGAACTAAAATGACATGTAATTGATTCTCAATCTAACAGTTCACTTGTCCTTTAGAAGCATTTGTGGCTGTCGTCACCTATAAATTACTCTCTCGGTGATGTTTACATTCCTGGGAAGGAGGGGGTAATGTTAAATAGAGTTCTGTGTTAGTATGGCTGGTGCAACATGCAGAAGACGCACAAAGGAACTGCAACCCCCTATAATTACAAAGCACGAGCGCTGGAAATGTTACTGAGGTCTGAGTGCCCCCTACTGTCTAAATATATAAGAGGTCACACCTGAAGCCCATGCGCTACTGAAAATTAACTGAATAAATCTCATAATAAGTCAAACATAAACATTGTGATGTACATATATTCTTAGCCGTATAGTCTACTGCCGTGTCTGGCGTTCTTTGGGCTCTTCTGTGTTTTACTGAATAAAACAAAAGTACACAGCCGTAACTGCATCATTTTTGCATGCTTTAAGCATACACTGTGCCATGGGACCAAAAAAAAGCTACAGCCAGTAATAACTACGCACATGTGGATATAAATACACTCACACACGGAAAGCGTGAGCATTGCAGTAGCAGAAGATAGCTCTCAAGCACGGATCAATAAGGTAGAGTCAAATAGGCTGGCTGTGCTGTGCGACGGCCAAAACCCCTCATCAGCGCACAGTCTGAGAGAGCTCTCCAATACACACTGACTGACAAGCTATCACCTCGCAGGATCAGACACAATATACTATTTCTCCCTCCCTCCCTCTCCAATGAGACTCAGAGACAAGCCTTACGTTAGAGGACAAGTCTGGGGTGAGTTATGAACACAGTGTACCACCCGGCTATAAAGCACCGACACCCCTGCGGTAACATTAAGTCCAGTTCATTATGATGGTAATGACAGCCATTTATCAATCATTAATCACATGCTGCAGACTCCTGGGAAAATGTTAAAGCAGTCCTGACAGACACCATTACCAGCCAAAGACCACACAGCCCCTGGTATTGAAATACACACCCTCTCAGGGACATCAAATGTGTGAAAATTAATACTTTAGAATAAGGATAAAATAAAAGAACTAAAATGACATGTAATTGATTCTCAATCTAACAGTTCACTTGTCGTTCAGAAGCATTTGTGGCTGTCGTCACCTATAAATTACTCTCTCGGTGATGTTTACATTCCTGGGAAGGAGGGGGGTAATGTTAAATAGAGTTCTGTGTTAGTACGGCTGGTGCAACATGCAGAAGACGCACAAAGGAACTGCAACCCCCTATAATTACAAAGCATGAGCGCTGGAAATGTTACTGAGGTCTGAGTGCCCCCTACTGTCTAAATATATAAGAGGTCACACCTGAAGCCCATGCGCTACTGAAAATTAACTGAATAAATCTCATAATAAGTCAAACATATACATTGTGATGTACATATATTCTTAGCCGTGTAGGCTACTGTGGAGTCTGGCATTCTTTGTGCTCTTCTGTGTTTTACTGAATAAAACAAAAGTACACAGCCGTAACTGCATCATTTATGCATGCTTTAAGCATACACTGTGCCATGGGACCAAAAAAAAGCTACAGCCAGTAATAACTACGCATATGTGGATATAAATACACTCACACACGGAAAGCGTGAGCATTGCAGTAGCAGAAGATAGCTCTCAAGCACGGATCAATAAGGTAGAGTCAAATAGGCTGGCTGTGCTGTGCGACGGCCAAAACCCCTCATCAGCGCACAGTCTGAGAGAGCTCTCCAATACACACTGACTGACAAGCTATCACCTCGCAGGATCAGACACAATATACTATTTCTCCCTCCCTCCCTCTCCAATGAGACTCAGAGACAAGCCTTACGTTAGAGGACAAGTCTGGGGTGAGTTATGAACACAGTGTACCACCCGGCTATAAAGCACCGACACCCCTGCGGTAACATTAAGTCCAGTTCATTATGATGGTAATGACAGCCATTTATCAATCATTAATCACATGCTGCAGACAATCAAAGGGAGAGAAGAGAGAGACAGAGAAAAATGTCAAATGTAAGTACTACTGCAGGAAGGATGTTATGCATCAGTTGCATGAACTATCATTATGCACACATACTCAAAATCCAAACACTGTTTTGATCAACATATTCATTTGCTACTGGATATATTTGTACAACACAATATTCTTAAAAGGTACACCCAGTAATCTTGTACTTGCATTGTGCTGGCTGTTTGACCCAGTCCATGTAAAATAATTATAATATTACTTTGGCTCTATATATCCATCCAGCTTCATTTATTTGTGTAATTGTGCATATTAAATGTCCAATACTGCATTACATAATAGTATTTGTGAATTCAGATTTATTTGTGTTGTTATTGTATTTATTAGCACTTTATCACTTTTTTAAGTTGGGGGGTGACGTACTGCATATAAAATAAACAGCATTGTTTTTGTTACTAATATGTTTTTTCAGACCTTTAATGTTCGTTATTGTCTTAAATAATTGTTTTAATTTAATTAAATTGTATAGTATGTTATCTTATCTCTGTTATTTGTTTTAAGAAGTAGTACAGAACAACATTATTTTTGTTGTTTGTTTTGTTTTTGCCAAAGCATCAAATATATGAAAAAAATGCTGATAAAATGAATATAAATAATGTAATAATAAAAACCAAATGCATATTAATAAGGAGGGAGATAGAGAGAGAGAGAGAGAGAGAGAGAGAGAGAGAGAGAGAGAAAGGAATATAAATACAAAGGGAGCAAGACAGAGCAAGCAGGTTGTACTGCTCACATAAATATTTCAGAGCACACGACAGGATTCTCTGTGAAGTGAAGTATCACATAACACACAGAAAAAAATGAATACAATCAGAACAGAGAGTAACAAAGAAATGTAGGGAAAACAGGACTGAGTTATCTCATACTGAGAGGGTCAGGTCAGAAGCTCTACACAAAATGGATAGAGGTCATGACCCCTGAGCTTTTTTCCTGATCCCAGGGGGTTTAGGCACCTGTAACACACAGAAACACATTAATACCCAACCCCCTTTAAATATTTGTACCAATATGCTAAAAAAATACACTAGACTGCTCCGCCCTTCCTTCAGTTCAAGACACCCGTTGACTAAAAGCTGTCCCAGAGTGGCACTCCTAAAAGGAATCATTCTATCAAGTGTGTCACTAGAGCTTAAAAACTGGGCCATTTGCACTGTCACCTATGTAACAGCAGGGACAAGTCGCGGCAGCCTGGGGAAACGCCAACATGTGACCGCCACGAGAATGTGTTAATGCAGACGAGACACCCTCCCTATACTCTGCACGGGAAACTAAAGTCTGCAAGAAATAATCAACTCCATGTTCAGGGACCTTTAAAGACAGTGAAGATGCGGTCACATCCAGCCACCTCTCATTCACTTAACCTGCCACTATTAATCTGTCGCCGTCACCGACCGTTGCAGGTGAATTGTGTAATTGCTGGCAAGGAACTATTCACATTTCAGATAATGCTCTCAATTAATCTGGGCCAATTTGTAAGAGAGCAGATTTGTTCAAACTACACGAGCTTGAAATCAAGCCTTATTCCCATTATCGCCACGGCCGTCCAGCCACGCTGCTCTCGCACTCTCGTGCCTCACCATAGGGCTTCCTTAATTATAACAGACAGAACAATGAGAGCGGAAGCTGGCCGATGGCCAGAGCAAATGCAGCCACACAGAAGTGTATGTACATGCCGAGCTCAAGTTCTCAGAGTCTGAGGCATTATCAAAAACCCTGCCCCTGTTCAAGAGTGCCACCCACTGGAGTCACTGAAAACAACCACCTGCAGGAACCTTGGGGTGGTAGAACTGCACAAACCAAAGCAGCTAGGCATGTAGGTTGATTCAATACTGAGCTCCTATTAGGTATGTGCAAAACTTTTCAAAATCGATAAGCCTGTAGGTTGTTTTAATGACTAGTCCATTTTATGGAAGCCCTGTATAATTAGGCTAGCTTAAGGTCATGTCCACAAAACTCCAGAAGCTGCTGTTCAAAGGCTATTTTTTATGGACAGTCAGTTAAACACCTAAACAGAGTAACCTCTAGAAACTCAACAACAATTCTCAACAATGCCCGATCCAATATAGCAAACACGATCCTTCAAAAATCATTATTAGCCATAATAATAATAATCTAGCATATTAAAATTAGTTCTGACGGTGACACTGAAGACTAAAGTAATGCTACTGAAAATTCAGCAGACATCACAGGAATAAACTACATTTAAAAATAAAGAAAAGAAAACAGCATGTTTGATTTGTAATAATATAGCACAATACCTCTGTTGTTACTGTATTTTTAATCAAATAAATACAGCTTTTGTGAGCATTTCTGTCAAAAACATTCAAAATCTTAATTCTAAACGTTTAACCAGCAGTGTATTTATACACATGCATTATAAAATGTAAATAATACAAATTAATTATTGTGTATGCATACTTTTTGGATAAACTTACAAACTGACCAGTTAGTGGTCAAATGGCTACTAAACAATACTGATTAATCCCAACTTACTGTAAAGAGCTATTCTGTGAAACAATGCCTCAAGAAAAGAAAGTCGATATGTTATTTAAATCATCACATTCCATTCAAAGAGTGTTTATGTTTCATATGCATTTCTATTAATATGTATGATATCTGTTACAAAAATCACCTTAACATTTGAACCCAACACTGCACTCCCTGAACCGAAAGTCATGCTGCAACCACTAGGCAAGCTTCCATTTTAGCTCAATAACTCCTACACCCCTCGACAGCAGCACACGCGTGAACACACACACACACACTTGTGGCATTCGGTTTCAGCTCAAAGACTAGTAAAGGCTGGTTGCCATGGGGACAGGTGCATGCACAGCTGATGTGTGTGTCCGCGTCAGTGGAATGGTGTGTGTTAGGGAAGCGCGTCACACAGCTCGTGCTCATGTCAAACAAGTGTCGTGGAACAGTGGAGAGCGTGAAAACTCTGAATGGCCAATCACAGCACAGCCTGCAGGAGAAAAGGCTCTACGTGGTCAAGCCTGGAGGTAGAGTGAGTGAGTTGGTCTCTATATTTCTTTCTGTCTCTTACACATTTACAATAAAGTTGGTCTAACCCTTATATTCTGTCTCATAAATCAAGGTGAGAGGTCATAGTGATTAATTCATTGAAAAACAACGGAGTAAATACTATAGTCAGCTGCTCACTAATAACAATGCAAAAAATAATAATATTTCAA
Source organism: Gymnocypris eckloni scoliostomus (assembly GCA_027564155.1). NCBI lineage: Eukaryota > Metazoa > Chordata > Actinopteri > Cypriniformes > Cyprinidae > Gymnocypris > Gymnocypris eckloni. Next base: position 21,831,617 of record CM050426.1, read on the forward strand.
ATCACCTTTACACGCCCTCACATTTACAAAATGGAGGCATGGCACACAAAAGAGATGTTGTGTTAAGATACAATGATAGCTTAACAAAAAGAATGTATATCAAATGCATAAAAAAACAGCACAACTTATAATAACAGTTTGCCTGTAGCCTGACCTTAAATTAGCACTGTGCTCTTGCACTAAATTTCTTCCTGCAAATAACATTGACACCAACTTTGTCCATGCATTTTTGCACAGCAACAAATTAATCTAGACGAAGTCAAAACTAAATTAAATTACATCTCTAAATTAGTGACAGATTCAAGGTCCCAAATAATTGTTTCATACACCTGACAATATAAGAATATAACACAGCTGTAAAGCAAAGGAAAGCACAAAACAAAAATAATTAAAATATAAAATAAAAAAATGGCTTCCTATTTTTTTTATTGGACAATGGTGACAAACAGCCCACGTTATTGCGTCACTCACAGCTTTGCAGGTCTCAAGCTCAAGCTACTCTTTAGAATGTCACCTGTCATAAAAACGTGGGGGCGCATTGTGATTTTGTTTGCTCATATTTTTTTGTTTTGGCGTGAGGAATATTCCACATGGATAATATATTCCACATTCCACACAAAACAAGAATCCTGATTAAACTTGAATTGTGAACAGCATCCTATTGGTGTTTATATAATCACTAAAATATGGATCTGATTTATGTCTGGAGAACATAACTTTAAACTAACCTACAGTAAACATTCTGCATCATTAATGCAAACAAGGACATTTTGATTTTGAAATAAATATTACACATCCATAAAAGAACTCTGAACTGCAACTCTAGTAATTGTATCAGCATCAGCCACAGAAAAAAATGTTGCTTAACTCTAAATGCATTTACATCAAGCCTCACCAGAGAAATGTAAGATAATTAGCCAAATACTTGGAGTTATTGATTAACAATTCCATCTTCCACAGCCAGGTCGTTTCTGGGTATTTCGGTTTTGTTTTGTCCCATAAAGTATACAAGGGATGGCTACCAGCCCATGTTGGCAACCTACCAGTCAAAGCAGCATGTGTTTGTGAGTGTTGAACCATGATATGATGGGCAACTGGACCAGAGGGGTAGAGAGGGGAGTCAGACAAGCAGATATCAGAGCGACAGGGGTGCAGAATAATCTGAGAGGACAGCGGCAAGATCCAGGAAGCCCTGGGAGCCGGGGCTGCGCTATCCTTTACTCTCACCAGGTTGCATTGTGCCTCATGCATTCAGTGTTAATCTCACCCATTGGGGACATTTGCTGTTGTGTTAATTACACACCGCCAGGAGCATTCATTAACACAAGCACACAAGCAAACGGACATGCAGAAGTTCACTGACACATGTTATTGTACATGGATATGTAAAATACATGCACACACTGGATACTAATGTTTAATGTTTGCGGAGCGGAGCGAAAAGGAAAGGGTCTATATAAGGTTCATTATATTTTAGTACCAGGGAGGAAGAATAGTTTTCAACAGTTGCTTCACAATTATATACAATATGTAAAATATGTAAATTGTTCTATATTCTGTATATTTTGTCTGTTTATTTATATTTTGTTTTACATTTTTAAGCCATTATTCAAAGTTTGTTTCAATTAACTATATGAATTATAAATAAATGCTGTTCTTATAAAGTTAAGCAGTGCAGCTGTTTTTAACATTAATAATAATAATGACAACTATTTCTTGAGTAGCAAATCAGCATATGAGAATGATTTCTGGAGGATCATGTGACACTTAGGACTGAAGTAGCAGAAGCTGAATATTCAGCGTTGTCATCACATAAATAAATTATATTTTATATATATTAAAAGGAGAAACAGTTCATTTTATTTGAAATTGCAATAATATTTCACAATTGTACTTTATTACTTCACAATTATACTGTATTAAAACAATTAAATAACTTGTGCACTTCAAACCTTTAAACAATAGTGTATGCAGACAAAGACAAGTAAATCAATAAAAATCAGCCCCAGTCACACCCTCACCCACATACAGGCTTTTCTAACCAACTTAACACTTTAAATATACACACAGCATGTTTACAATCACACCATGTCATCTACAGTGGCACCGTTTGACTCTTCCACATCAAAACACCCACCACATTACCACTATCCAGTGCCAAAATAGCCAGATGGGTCAGCAGCTAATGTTCACACAATTAACTCCAGAGCTCTGGGTCTCTTCCCCATCCTCTTATAACCTCTTCCTCCCTGCCTCACCCTGCTTGAGACCAGCCCTCATTACTGCCTGCCATCCGCTGACCTCTCACCATGGAAACCCAGCCATACAGCTCGCACACACCTGGGGTAATAACCACAAGCAAATTCACTCTTCGTTTCCAATCTACAACCACCTAGAGATGGTGGAAGGGCCATTGGGAAGTGCCGAGTATATTGCAACGTCGTGGCAGTCAGCTTGGTTTCTGGACCAGAGTGATGGGCTGGCAGGTGACCCTCTCCTCTAGCAGCTGGGCCCGGCCCCAGCCAGGCTCTTTAATTGTGCCGCAGGAGAGCCCAAACTCTCCCCCCCTCCGGTCAATTATGGCGCTAGTCGGTTAAGACAAGATTGAGAACGCATGAGATAGAGACAGCGAAAGGGAGAGAGATGTGTTTTGACCGGATTTCAGACAGAGTAAATGGGTTTAAATAGCCATGTGGGCTGAGAGACCCTCCATCACTACCGAGCACCTGTGTGATAGTTATGTATCGGTCGGCTAATGGACTCTGGCATTATGGGAGAGTTAAACATGCTTCAGTAGCCTCAGCATGGGAAGAGGGGGAAAAGGCGTCAAACATTCTCTCTGACATGACATAGACCATTAGCACCACCATCAACATGGCAAACACACGTTACAGGATGCCGATGCCGCACACCAGCGGAAAAACGGCATTGAGGCGCATGCAGGCGAATCAATTCAACTCAATTGTTATTATAGGGGGAGGAGGGCTGGTGCACCTCAAGGCCTCGTCCATATAACGTCACACAACATATACTCACTAACATCAAGTTAACTACACATACGATAAAACCAGGGATAGGGAGTTTAATGGATGCTGGTTTGACTCTAACAGTCAACAATGCCTCTAATCAAATATCAGAGAACTGATGAGAAAATGTAATACAAGGTGGTGTTGGGTGAAGTACACGAGTGGTCTGACGTTGATGGTGTGAAATGTGATTAAAATTGAATCAAGGCATATCAATCGTGTAAGGTTAATTTGTATTAACACGCCGTGCCAAAAGTGTGCTTTCAATCCCTGAGATGCCCGTGGCTTCAGAAAGGTTAATAAGTTACCTCACCTCAGCCGAGACGGCAGAGGAAGGAGAGAAGAGGCAGATCGTGCCCATTTAATGCAAATTCAGAAGAGCACATACAGCAATGGTCACATCTATCCAGAACATCTGCTCTTTTGGCCTCATCTTCAGAACCCTTACGAAGTAAAGAATCCTTAAATATTGGGCGCAAAATGGTTTTGGAGACTTGAGTCACACTTAAAAATGCATGACTGTCGTTCAATGAGAAATAAAATATAAAATCAAATAGCATCTGAAACCTGAAGCTTTTCTCAGGCAAGGTCATTTTTAGTGGATGTATGAAGAGCAGTGTTTTTATTAACTAAAACAATTTATTTGTAATTAAAATAGTGGAAATATAACAAATATTAGATGAAAACTTAATATATATAAATAAATGGCAATTTTTAATAAAACATTTAATAAAAGAAGCTAAATAGAAATGTACTGAACTTATCTTAAATTAAAATTACAAGTGAAAATAAAAAAAAACACTAATCAAATATTAATAAATACTATTTAATACACTAATACGTATACGTATATATAGTATAAAATAGTAAACAATAATAGAACAACACTAGTAGTGAGTCTTGATTTGATATATTATTATATAATCAAAAGACCTCCATACATTTTGAAGTTTACTTCTTTGAGCAACTAGTCTCTCTCTCTGCATTATCTCTGCTCAATTAGCTGCTGGATCACAATTTGGAGTCAATCACATTCACAGTCACAAATGATGAAATGCTTTCTATATTGCACCCTGTGGCTGTCTGCGAATGGATTTAGTGACAAGATGAAGAGAATTTTTTTTGCCAGGATGGAGGCCTGTATCAGCATCTAAGCAGCACAACACAGACACAAACACTTTCCACCGGTCCACTGCCAAGGGCTGACCAACACCTTAGAAAACTGGAAATAAAAAAAGGTGAGGAAGAGAAAGCATAAATCGGTATGTTCTGCGCTGCTGACTTGGAATCTTCATAAAGCATTAGCGTACACTACAAGACAGAAGCATGTCGCTTTTTTATGTTTTAAGACTGCAACAAAAACCCCAGATTGTAGTCAATTCACAACATGTGTCCATCATCAACTAGTGTGAGAGACTACATAATACGACACATTTCAGACTTGTTTGAAATCCAACCAGCCAGTTGTCAGGTGTGCACAAAATGAGACAATTGCATCTACACAAAATTCAAACAGAATGTTATTGAAATAATGACTGTCTACGTAACGTATACTATGCATTTACAATTTTGAAGCTCAGGGCTCAGACAAGCATCAAGTGTACATAAAGCACGCCTTTTAATAAAACACATTCAAAATTTAGAGGGGAAGAAAAACATCTGTGAAAGTTCATATGAAGAGCTCTTTCCAAAAGCGATAAAGTCGCTTTAAAATTAAAATTAAGAGCATGCCATTTTGCTGTGTACTGAACCTATTCACTGCTCCATCAATGTTTCATGCCAAATCGCTTAGATTTCCTTGTTTAACAATGTACCTCACTCTCCTGACCTCACAAAGAGGTGTCAGACGAAAGCTGTAGCCTTTGGCTCTCATGTTCAAGCCCCACCTCGCTGATCTTTGAAACCCGGGTTCAAGACCACTGATGGTGCGGACCTGGAGGCTTAACAATCATTGTTTAACATGTTCAGACTGAGCCAACAGACCATTTTAACATCATAAAGAATATTAACAAAATGTATGGACTAGGTAAAAAAATGTCATTTTCATGAAAACTATTAAAATGGATTTATAGCGTTTTGGAAAAGAGCTCTTCATATGCAATGCTTCCTTAAGCCAGTCTTGCTTTATGTTATTAAGAGACCCTATAAGTGTCGACCGATTATCGGCATAGCATATTAAGCATTTACGATTATCGATATCGCCATTTTCAATAAACATATTTCTGATATTTTTTTTATAATTTGTTTTTTTTTTTATTATTTTTTTTAATGCAAACAAACATACTATTTACAGGTGACATTATTTATTGGTGACTAAATAATACAGGTGAAATTAATTTTAAATGCATTTGTTTCAGAATGCAGCCTGTCTGAGCTCAACACTCTGTGAGAGTGAGGCGATCTCTCAATCTCTAAAAGCAATCACCGCTCATCTGATATGTAGGGGGTCACGAGTCCGACCAATCAACGCGGAAAACTGAAGGCAGTCTCACACCGAAAGCACATGTTAACTGGAGCTGTCAGTGATCACGCATCAGTTGTCTCTCAAAGGTAAGGCAGCAGCAGACGTTGCTGAATTTGCAATAAATCACAATCCACTATGATGTAAGATGAAACGAAAAATGCCGGAATCGCGGAAGTTTGACAGTCATATAATGGAATTTACCATATAACCGAAATGTCACCTTTGAATGTGTCGAAGTTTGGATGAATTAATCAAAAGTAGGTCAGTACACTTAAATCCTCGAATGCTCTCTTTCGGACTGTATCTATAAATATTAAGCTGCTCCAAAACACTATTTAAATATGAATCCTGCATGTTCTGCATCTCTGTTAATGAATGACACAGAGGTTTTCATGCTGACATACATATATGAAGAGCGTCAGTGAGCTCCATGTTTTCAGCATAAATGAGGACATTGTTTACTAACAACATCCCAGAACTGATGGACAGTCACTTCATGAGCATTTGACCGTTCTCATTTGTAAAACGATTGTCATATCATATACATAGGCTACCTGAAACCTAAAATGTCCTCATGGCAACTCTGTCAAAATATAAGTTCGGTTTAGATGATATATTACTGTATACGTAATACAACAATTATTACAACTTTTGTTGAGAATAATCACCAATGTATTTCTTCCATGTTTTAATTTTAATAGTAAACTCATTTGTTTGCCAAAAATAAAGTCTAACTCTCATTTGATTAAAAGAGAAATTTAGATTAATGTTTTATGCCTTCATTTGCACTGTACTGTAAATTAAAATCAAGCGGAAATGTTGTTGTTATTAACAGTTTTCAGAATTAAAGACATGTTTAAAAGCATTTAAAGAACGCTTTTGTCAGAGCTCTTGTTATTATTAATTTTGGCATTAATTTTCATTTTTACACCAGACACGTATATCGGTTCAAAATATCGGTTATCGGTCAACTTGATCTGTAATAATCGGTATCGGTATCGGCCCTGAAAAACACATATCGGTCGATCCCTACTTCTCTCCTTTCTTGCTTTCTAACAAAAGAGCATTGCTTAGAGTTGGTCAAGGTATACAGGAGGTCAGAGATCAGGAGAGCAGAAACAAATAAGACAAAATGTCAGAGAGAAGGTCGAGTTGTCAGACCATACGGCTCTCATACATCAAGTGAAGACCTCAAAAGCTGATCTTTGCTGGTGAGGTCAAGAAACTCTCGCTCAAAGAGGAGGACTGAAATGGTGATTAAATGAAACCTGAGGGAGAAAGGGACACAGATTTGAGCAAGAAAGATCTATAACAAACAGGACGGACGGACAGACGGACAGACAGACAGACAGACAGACAGACAGACAATTCAGTCATGACTTGAGGGCGTCTACTTTCTAAGACACCCTCATTACTTTCCTTTTACTTCCTGCGGAATTTCATTTATAGTTATTGCACCACATAAGTGTCAGGAAAAGATTTCATATGGCCCATGCGCTATATTCAAACACAGTCTGAAGCCATTCGATAAAGCTGTGCATTCACAAGTATTAATGTAATTACGTAACCATGTCCTCAATGTCATGAACAATTAACAATTCATTGTTTTGAGTCAGATCTTATCAATGAATCAGTACATATAAATGGTTTGAATTATTTGTTTATGTACCAGAATAGGGGGAGCGGGGGGGATTATAAGTGAATCGTGACTTCAAATTATTTCACAATAAACTATTTTACATCATCTTAAGATTTGGAATATAACACATAAGTTAAATGGATCACTTTCATGATACTTTTATGCTGCTTTTGCACCCTTGTTGAAGTGTGAATTATTCAGTCCCTATTCATTTTAAGTGTTTGGAAAAGAGCGTTGGAAACAGTCTGCCAAATTTCACCTTTTCAGTAAGATGAAAGAAAAAGCCTGACAAATTTGACATGATAATTTAAATGTTTGTCTCACTACACCTTCCTTCCATCTTTGAGTTGCTTTCAATGCTTCTCTCCTTGACCTCTATTCTCTGCTGTCCACGATAGCCCACCACTCCCTTACTTTTTCAATCCCCTTCAAAATGCACTCTCTTTTCCCCAAACTGTCTTGTAATGCTGGTCTCCAATCAGGGCGAGGGCTGTTGTGTGGTTGTCTGGGCTCCCGGCTTAGCTTTCCATGGAGAAGAGGCTTTTCATGCCGCAGAGTGTTTTGTTGATATTCAGTGAGGCTCCATCTTGAGCACGCAGCACCGGGATTGTTTACTCGACAGGCAGGCGAGAGGAGGTGATGGGGGGACAGCGAGAGTGTCGTCCCCCCTCTTCTCTTCAGACCTCTCTCTATACTCTCTCCATGCCCTGAACCAATTCCACCTCGAGTCTCAGGAACAAATTAAACATGATAAGACGTCACCACACAGGCCTAGAGAGCAAGGTGAGAGGATTGCACCAAGATGTGGTCTCTTCCCCATATTTGATTTGTATGGAAAATAGGAGTCAAACTGCTCGAACAGCCAATAAAGTTTTAGTCTGGCAAATGTGACATTTAGATAAGAGACTATGGTGGCAATTACCACTGATCACATGACAAAAGAAAGCAAGCATGCAAAAATTTCATAAAAACGAAATGCTTTTGATTTATGCTGCAACAACAGAGAAAGTATATAGCAATGCTTGCATCCAAAAATTTGAATTTAACTATACGCAAAACTGGAATATCGCTTAAAACACTTTCGCACAATAAAGCACCGTTTCCATCCAACGTGTCAAAGAGAAAAAAAACATCACTACTTTATAAAATGACAATAAATATAAAAAAGTGGGAGAAACTACTTAATATAATAATTTTCATATATGATAAATTACTTGTGCCTCAAAACACAATAAACGCTGTCATTGCTTTAAGAGGCAGATGCCTGTTGTTTGGAAAATTGTATCTGAGATACAAGATATTCAGTCAGTTGGGACATCCGGCATGTCAGAATGAGCCAAAACAATTTCAGCTGCTGTGCAACGAGACTCAAAATGCAGTCTTCCATCCCATCATGCAAAGTCACATTACATTTTTGATGGGCAAGGTGGAATTTATTCGGTAAGTGTGCTTCCATCGTAGTTTATGCACATTTTTTTTTTCCTTTTCAGATAAAAAGTTTATCCTACACAGTTGCGTGCACAAATTTGTGTGTGCATTTAATTAATGCACATCTTGGCATTTCCAACCAGCATTTTTTTATGCAATATTCCAAAACGCGCATAAAAATAGGTGGATAGAAACAGCTTATAAAGATTATTAACATTTGTTTTGAATGTATATTTTAAAAAATTATCTCTCACAGATTTTAGTTTAATTAACTTTAATTTAATTTATCTTAACTAGAATCAAGATTAAATTTAACACTAAACAAATTTAATTAATTTCAATCCAATATTGGAACAAAATAACTTCTTATATACAACATATGTTGCTTATAATTAGTGGTGGGCCGTTATCGGCGTTAACGTGCTGCGTTAATGTGAAACTCTTATCGGGCGATAAAAAATATTTCAAAACGTTAATCTATTCTCAAAGTTGGGTTGGGAGCTGGGTCTATACTACGCAAGCTATGATGACTTTCCCCTGATATTTTAGCCGGATGTATACCTAAATTGCACTGTGAGAAAAAGCTGTGATTTTATAAGAGGCTCGGTGCCGTGATCTGATGATAGAAGAGATTGTTAATCTGGTCTATGTGGTAATACAATCGGCAGGACATCCAAGCTCACTATCATTCATCAACCTCAAATATGGCTTTTCATCTGAAAGATGTATGTAGTAAGTGATTTTCTGGAGTGGTCAATATGATGTTAACCTAGAGAAAGAGAGAGGATTGAAGTGTTTTGTGGAAGTGCTGTGCTGCAGGACAGGCTCCGTGCAGCATCACTTGCTCTTAAAATCTCTGTCAGGTCATACAGATAGTTCAATACATCTTTCGAATCTGTAAAAGCCTCTACATTTATTTTACTGTGCACTCAGAATAACCAAGCGAAATGAGCCAGGCTTTTAACAACAGGATGCGCTTTAGGTCTCATGCAGGCACGTGCAGAGTGCTTGAGCACCTGCCCTTTGCCCAAAGTGCCCTTTTGTCAAGGCATTTTTTTTTTTAAACACCCTTCTGTGAAGGCTGCCCAATCTAACTATTAGTAAAATTAATGATTAACAATTTACATAAAATCACCCACATGTGTAACCTGTTCACCTGATGCCTATCTCATCAAAGATCCTCGTGCTCAGGCACCACTCAATATCGCTGTCATTACAGTTGCAGCTTAAGTAAGTGGTTCTCAGCGGAGTGGTATGCTTGTTTACTTATCATTATTATTATTTTACAAGAACAACGTGAAGAGAACATGCATCGATTTTTGTTTAAACCCTGTGTTTAACCTGCAGCAAACGCCACTTCTAACATTATACAGCAGCAGCACCATAAACAGGTGCATGTGTTCACTTCATTCATCATTTGAGGGAGAAAAGTTTCATGGGGTGGAAGTGTCTGGTCTTTTAAAATCATTTGACTAAAATCTATTCATACTTTTATTGTTATTGTTTTTATTGTTTACAGCATCCGCATCAATGGTTCAGCAAGGAATGATACATTGCTGTTATGATATTTTGTGCACAGCCCTTATTTAAAGCCTTGTTTCATGTGCAGCCTTTTATATTTTGAGCACCTGCCCCTCAAAGGTCTCTACCCCTGGTCTCATGTGAAGATGGAAAACTGAACTCCGTCTTTGAAAAATATATCATATAGAGAGAAATGTCTAATCCAAATAAAAATAGGAGATGTTAGCATGGATGATTTACAATATGAAATTTAATCTACAGTGCAACACTGTGCATAAGATGGCTTTCAGTTCAATATAATAACATATCAATATCAAAAGTTATTTTTATTCAATTAATAATGAACTAATAATATAAAATAATCACTATAAAATTATAATTAATTGACAGTTATCGGCAAAAACAACAACACAGTGGGAGGGAATGTGAGTCATTCTTCCGAGTGGAATCACAATTTTCCCCAGTTTTTTCGTGGGATTGGGACGGGAAGAGATTAAAGTTTGTGATGCATTTTGGAAACAGGAGATGAGCCCTGGTCTATCGCCACCTGGCTTAGAAACTTGCCCTCAAAGACTTACTTTTAGTCATTATTTGCATGGCACATATTCTGAATGCCATGAATTCAAATGAGCCATTTTAATCTAGATTAATCTAGATTAACCCCCAAGATTAATCTAGATTAATCTAGATTAAAAAAAATTATCTATGCCCACCACTACTTATAATATTGCAAACATTGATTTAAGTATGAAACTATACGCAACCTTGTGATTCACAGGACTGTTTTAGAAAGATTTGCAAATATTATTATATTCAAGTACTCAGTCATAAGTTCGCCAATATGAAAACACAGTAGAACAAGTTCCATTAACATATGCAGACATGAATATTTCCAAACCGCAGCAGCAAAAGAAACACGCCCATCATCACATCTCTCTGGGGTACTCAGAGTCCCCGTGCCTACGTCTGGGACGCCTCATTGTGGAAGTAGTTTGATGCGGACCCCCGCAGGGCCTGAGAGGATGTGACTCCAGCCTAAATACATCGTCTCTCACTGTCAAACCCCACGGCAGAAAGAAAATAAAGCTCCTCCCTTCCCTACTCATCTGCCCGGAGACTATATGCCTCTGTAATGTGCCGTTGTTTTCGTATTCTTATTTCAGTCTTGTTTTCATTCCCTCTCGGCTGCATGTGGAGGGCACACGTCACTATTTTGAAGAGATGTTGATTATTCATGTACCCCATACTGACAGGAATACTTTAAATGATCAGGTGATGCAGGGCCTATTAATCTTAGTCCTAGCTCTTCCAATCATGTCACACTACTGTACTGAACATGAGATCATCAGTAAATGTGAAACTAGAAGAGTGACAGTGATTAAGCCCATGAACATGAATGTTTTTTCTTTGTACAAATCAGAACGTCTTCACTAATGTCTACTTTTCCCTTCCCTGAGAAATTAAACAAGGATACTTTTCTTTTAGTGAGCACTTGCTAAGATGATACGACTTGTTTAGATTAAAGGTCTTGCACCAGAAAACGCTTATTAATCTCAGGCTTAACAGCTTTGGTCGAGAGAAGTTGCATAATATATTTAATAGCTATTCCAAGTATAACACATAATTATAGTGTTGCCATAGACAGCCTTAGACTGGATTTGGACATCCTGTTGCAGTAGCATACAACAATGTCTTCGCTTAAATTTCCTTAAACTTTCTCAGGGGAAATCAAGTAGACAAAAAGAAACCAGTAGCTTCCACCGCCTACTCAAAAGTCTACGATATAAACGGAAAGCAAAACCTTACACTTAAACATCCCCCAAATGAGGAGTTATGAGGCAAAGATTTCATTGAAAGTTTTAGAGTTTCTTTGAGACAGGTAGCGCGGTGTGGTGGTATTTTGAAATGGGCTGTTAAGTGCAGTGGTTGCCCAAATTGCACCCCTCTGAGATAAGATGATTAAAGTCAGTGGGACATCCGAGTGTAGTGATATGAGCCAAGAACGGTGGGGTATCCTTCTCAAAATGCACAGACTTCTGTATCCAGGTCACCCCATGTAGCCTCTCTAATGCACAATAAACTCATTACAGGCCATTAATATTTAACTATCTAATTTTCCTGCATATGTGGTTTATTAGAGAACGGCAAAAAATGAGTGAGACTCTGGGCCTAGACTGAGGCAGAGCACAGTAGGCAAACAAAGAAAAATTTGCACAGGCCACATTGGCTTTATTGCGACAAATTGGCTCTGCGTTTGAGAGCAATTAGAGAAATCACTTTCTTTTCAGAAGCATGCCACCAGAAAGCAGCTCTCTATTTTTGGTATGAACACTGTAGAATTTGATAAAGCCCTCTGCTGTCAGCGGAGTAGAATTAAAAGAGAGCAAACATCTAGAGAGCCTAGCTTCAAGGTCAGAAAGAAGCAAGCTGGTTCATTGTTGGTCCATCTCGGTGGCGTCCCAGGCAGCTATTTTCTAAGTACACTGAAAACTGAAGTTTCAATAAAATTTCAAAACAGCAATACAATCTTACAATGATTGCATCATGAATTTACAATTTCACAAAGTAATATGTCTCCTTCTTCGATACTGTCTCTGAAGCCAAAGCTGCTATAAACACTGAGAAAAAGCTGTGATTTTATAAAAGCGCTGGTGCCAAAACCAGTAGTGATCTGATGATAGAAGAGCATGCCATCATACGAGTGTGTGTTGAGAAAAATAGTGTGTGCTTGTTGTGTGCACTTGAGTTTTTAGTGGAAGACAGATGGACATAGTGATTTTCTGGAGTGGTGAAAGAGAAAGAGAGAGAGAGGACAGAGCTGTACTAGCAGATGCTTCCATTCGCAATAAACAGCATCAGCAATAAACAGCTCTGTCCTTAGGGGAGACAAGTGGAATGATCTAACCCCTGTTCATAGCATGCTGCTTCAAAAGCCTAGCTGTTAATATTCACAATTCAGATTACAGGCTTGAAACTGACAACAAGGCAATTCAAGCTCAAATGCCTTTTAGGGGATCTTGCTTCTGTCTTATATCTAACAGTGTGTGTCAGGATTGGAGTGAGGATTTCTGATTTCTGAAAACCCTGGTGCAAGTTACAGAAAACAGAATAGTGGGCAAATATCTGAGGCCTTTGATCATGAACAGGTAAAGCCTGATTCCATCATTATGGGTGAAAGTGTCCGGGTCGTTTCAGGACCCTCCATAACCCAATGATTTAGCCTTGGCAGGGCACACAAGGAACGTCGGGGTACTAAGGAGGAGGGAGGAGTGGAAAGAGTTGTTCAGATGGTTCAGAGAGAATTTGATGAAATTTTGGCTGATCAATGGGGATCATGCCAGGCCCCTTGCAGGGAAGCTGAGGTCCTGAGTCACAGCCATGTTTTTAAAAGTGAAATCTGTCACTGATGCTTTACCCAGCTGGCAGACGATCTAAAAAGATGGAAAACTGAATGCTCACACGAGGACTGAATATGAATATATAGACAAAATTACAATCCATATACAAATATATTGTGGCACATTTGTTCAATATAAAATCACATTTACAGAATAGCATAAACTTTCATAAATATAAAGCATATCAATATCAAAAGTTATTTTAAATATTTAAATTAACAATTAACTAATAATATAAAATAATCAAAATAAAATTATAATTAAATTACAAAAAATATGTACAATTAACCCTTACATAAATAATATTGTGATTGATTTTCCGACCATCACAATTCAACCTTAAAGTATGTCTTCAGTAAGTGAAAATCCATCTGCTACTACAGGTAATGCACTTTGACAAAGCCACACTTTAAAAAACTTGGCCTAATACTATTTATTTGAGCATGGCAAGATGCTAAAAAACAGCATGACCCATTGAAATGGCCCAAGACTTTAAACAGACCCCAAAATCTGACAAAATAAAAAAAATGGTACCTGTATGAACATTCCATAAAGGGATAGTTAACACAAAAATGAAAATGTGATGTGTATCTGCTTACCCCAAGGGCATCCAAGAACTATCCCTCTAAGCTAATAAAAACAGACTGACAAACTTGACAGCAAAATAAATTAAATCAATATACTGATATGTAAAACTTGTTTTAAGCCTACTATGTTATGCTTACTCAGTGCTTTATACATCTGTCACACAATACCATACCATCTGTCTAAAAATATTTCACTTGGGGGCAAGAAATATTGATTATGCAATTAACCACAATTAATTTGATCATAATAACAGACATATAATGCACAAAATGTGAACAAAATTTAGCTTGACAGCTCTGATTTTTGCATTTGCTTCACTATCACACAGGGCACTGCTTTATTCGTTTACCACTGATTTTGTGAAAGATATATGATACTCTACAGCTTGATCCTCACTTGCTTTTTCTCTCTCTTTCTCTCTCATCATAGGCTCGCCGGTCATAAAGAGACAAAAATGATGGCAGCCCTCCTTTTAGAGGTCAAGTGCTGCCCTGGGCTCCTCCTTCTCCATGAATTACTTCAGCATTGACACCAATTATTAAAATACATCTTCATTAGATCTCGCTTCAGAGCTCCATCTGTGGAGCAGCCAGAAGCAATCTTCACCACCCCATCGCACTTAATTTACCCAGATCAAAACTCATCTATTGCCCTAGCCACTCAAAGCACCAACACGAGCAGGGTAGAGCAGTGCCTCCCCAAAAAGCTCCTTCATTTTGGGTTTATGCTAGTCTATGTATGCGAGAGCAAAAAAAAAAGGGTACCATACCACTTCATTCAACATCAATTTGCACTTCAAACCGATGCAAAAAACACAGCTTTCCTCACCAAGCAGGAAAAGGGAGGAGTGCATGCGATCACAGAGAATATCGGTGAAGTGTTCAGGTGCTACTGTGAGTTCAAATTTGAGTAAGAATTCATATGATGCACCGTTTAAAGAGGACAGTGGTGCTGATGAGGTTTATATTTCAAAAGCAACAAGCAATGCATGTCATCATCGTGCCGAAAAGTCAGACTTCTGTTTTCTTGAGAGCGGATGTCAGCGGTGAAGAAAACCTATTAGGGCAAGAGGAGGAGCATGTTTTGCCAGCATCCATCTTATTTCAGCAGCACATAAAAGCGGAGGCGTTGAATTGCTTTTCAAATGCAGTAGGCCATGCCACACACTCAATCCACCAGTGTATCCGATTTGATCCCCCAAGCAGAAACACAAGCAGAACCATTGATTGATACCACCAAGCGAACGGAGTCTGGGGGAAATAGGGAATAAGAGTGTGAGAGAGAGGGGGTGGAAAGGCCAAGCAACTGTGGCTACAAGGAAAACAACATTACAATAAAATCGGAATCTGACAAAGAAGAGGATTTAAATGAGGTCTAAACTGCATTTCTGAAAGAAAATAACGTTGCTTCTAAGGAATGTATTGACAGAAGGAGACTGTCGACAGTCATGCAAATCTCCAAGACTACGATTCGGAATGAAAGGGCACAGAACACTAGGGTTTTTTCTCAAAAGGTCAAGCCCTGAGCATATTTGCAAAGGATGGACCATTGATTAAACCAGTTAATAAGTAGTGAGTATTTTCTATATAAAAGTCGCTCTCAAACTGAGGTCAAACAAGTGCACGACAAACTGCCCTCAATGGCACGAAGCATGACTCTGGAAATATACACTATTAACAAAAAATTGATTCAGATTATGCTATTTAAATTGTTACTTTCCAAGTTTTGGGTCTATAACACAATTTTTGTTATAATGTTGTACTATAAGATATACAGCATTTTTACTCTGACAGAATGAAATGTGAATAGGTAATATTCTCTTGAAGTTTCCTGGTAGTGTTCTGAAATGTCTTCAGGTCCATAAACCACAATTTTAGTCCACACTCAAAGACACAAACAACAAAAAAACTGGCTGATCAACAAAAACTATTATTCTGTTTGACATCAAAGTCTGTGAGCATTTAGATGTTTGATTTCCTGAAGAAAAGCTTAAAAAGTGGTCTTTCTTTGACTGAGCTTTACTGGATTCACAATGTTATTAATAATTGAACCAGTCTGACAGAGCAGTTCCAAGTGTTTCTACAGTGATGGGAGAAGTTTTAGATAAAACTTGCATAGCCTCCAAAACTTCCAAAACCCTACCAAATATTTGAATTACATTGCAACATTTGAAACAGGTTCCAAAATAATTTGCTAGGCTTATATAAAAGTATAAGTGTACACATTGTATTTATTTATTTATTATTTTGCTGCTCTGGTAACTCAAATGAGTAGACTGACAAGGGTCTTGCAGCATAATGATTCATTGTAACTAGAGGATATTAATACAAATATGCCATTATGTGTATATTGTTCAAATAAATAAATATTGCCGAGGTGATAATACCAATTTCATCATTGTATAATGAAATGCACACTTGCTTTTACTTGCATTGTGTCTGTAGTTTGGCCCTATTCCTCAGAAGCTCAAAAAAGTCTACTTTTCAATACTGTAGGAGTCTGGATATCTTGAAAGACATAGATCTAAAATCCCTGATGATCACTATATCCCTGTTTTGTTAAAAGCTATTTAACACCAGGCCCTTTGAGCAGTGGGGGAGAAAGAGATGCTGCAGCATAAAGGAAAAAAGGAATGTAAAATGGAGCAGCTATCAATACCAAATCTCAAACACCGGTAAGACTAACACTCTGGGGGGAAACTAGATAGCAGAGGTCCATTTTGTATACTTTAAAGAGGGCAAGAACGCATTTACATCTCCTTGACTCATTGTTCATTACTTGGCGGTCTCCAGATAAACTCTTTAGCTGTAAGCGAGTCGTTGAGAGTGCTTTTCCCTGGCACTTTTAAGCGGACCACACTCACCAATACATAAAGTGGCAGTTGCGCAGACAAATGAAGCAAAGCTTGACCAACGACTGCTCTGCCAGCTCTGCTATGAGGATTTATAGCGTGAGGCAAAAGCGAGCATCTGCAAAGCCTTATAAAGTAATTCATCCCTGGAGACTGCCAGCTGCACCTAGTCACAAAAAACGCTGGAGCAAGGGTGAAGACACCACCTACTACCTCCTCCTCCTCCTCCTCCTCCTCCTCCAACTGGTGCCATGAAAGTATATTTTAGAGATGCAGTCTTGGCAGTACACTCATGCGATGGCAGACAGTTCAAAGTCAGTGTGATTACCAATGGTATAGCATCACTATCTCTTCCCTTCCACTCTCTTGGAGCGATGAGATTTACCATTGGTTAATAATCTTTTAACTAAAAGTGGTACGAGGAAGTAAGGTTCTACTCGTTGCATGAAAGTTCCCAGAATGGGTCCAAATCACATCTTACTCACTTCAAAGCTTGAGTCGCAGAAATCCTGCTTCATCTTAAAAGAACTGCTGCAACTATCAAACACAGAAAAGCATATTTCATTCATGAAGACGTTCAGTTTGGGTTCAGAAACAGACCTGGGGAGAGTCGAGTCAGTGGGTACGCTTCAGGCGTAATTGATAGGAACTGAGCCAAAGATGGGTCCCTGAGGAACTCCTCAACTCTTACTTATAAAACCTACACCTTTTCAGAGAAAAAAACTGTAAGAAACAATACAAAGTGTAGACGATTGAAACCTAAGCACAATTATATCTAAAAAAGGTGCTTGGCTACATAGGAACAGGCTGTGTTTTTGTCAGTGTCTCAGAAGAGGAAGTACAAATCCCAGTAGTAATCAGCAGAGGTTATATTCAAGAGTCATATGCACTTCTGCACATCTTAAACCACCACATTATGCTTGAAGTGTTGCTGGATGGAGTTTAACAGGCCGATATAATGTCGATACTGGAGAATAAGAGGAGTTATCTGGAGCTCTGCCAGTGGGCTAACGCTAGCAAACTCCATAGACCGCGGTCAATCTGCTCTCAGATCAGTTCACTTCAATGACTGATCATCTGACCGCCGCTGCACACATGAGCAGACTCGTCAATTGTGCTCAATGTCTGACAGGCACTCTGCAATGCTCCTTTATGAAACAGGCATTAAAATCTACAGAGGCCACTCACTGTCAAAGGTTCAACTTACTGCCTTGCCGAAGGAAACATCCACTTTATCCTTCTCCAGCAGTGTGAATAAACAAGGGAAGCAAACGGAGAAACAAACTGGCCAAAACAAGAGTGTAACTCTCTGTACTGTAACTTTCTCTCTCTTTCTTTTCCTCTTCACCGTCTCTCGGGGGGCATCCAGTGAAGCGGAAAGGCAGCCAAGCTAACCAAGCATGTCTGTCCTCTGCTCCTATCGAAACCCACAGCCGCTTAGAGTACGGATCCCGTGAAGGAAGAGGGATGCTTTGTAAACTGACTCTGTGCTGACATGTAAAGTACACTTCCAACTCTGCAGCTCTGCTAATTGGCACAGAGCTAAACGCTTACTTAATCTGATTGTAAAGACTGCAAAAAAAGGGGAAGTCGGTGGAAAGTGAGACAGCTTCATGAAGATAATTAAGATTTCACAGAGACGATTGGTTTCCCAATGTATGGATGGATAAAAGCGGGTATTATCAGGGTAGCTGAAACTACGTGTGCCTATGTGATATGGGGAAGTGGCAAAGCAGGCTGTCCTTACCTCTGGATTTAGAAGAGAAGGACAGTGAAAGCTGGTTGAACATGTCCGGGTTCTCAAGCCGCTCCTCTTTGACTTTGAGCCAAAAGCAATTTTCCGCCATCTCCTGAGGCACTATCTGCAAGCACAGAAAAACTTCATCAAACACCAGCAGGAATAGAGCAAGCAAGCACCACTGCACACTTAAGCACACACACGTATACAGAAAAGCACGCATACCTGATTCATACATCACTCAAGTCTTTAATAACTCATGGTCTTTCAGAAATCAGTCTAATTTTGTTAATTTGGTGCTCAAGACAGTTAATATCAATGCTGAAAACAGTTGTGCTGCTTGAGAAATGTGATACATTTTATCCAGGATTATTTGATGAGTAGAACTTTAAAAAAAATGTAACGAGCATTCATTTATTATTTATTTTTGCAACAACGTAACAGTCTTTTAAGTCCACATGAAATCAAAATTTACACTATTTCTTTTCTTTTTAGTGCACAGTGCTAGTGTTGAGATGAACAATTAAAAAGTTTCAGTTTTATATACATTACAATATTAAAGTCAGTAAAACTTCCAGTTCGCAGAGACTTTAATGTCACTTTTGATCAATTTAATGCATGCTTGCCGAATAAAAGTATGATTTTTTTATGGACCCCAAACTTTTAATTGGTAGTGTATGCAGTATTGTATTTTTTAAACATTCCATGCCATAAGTGTTTAATTTTTTATTGAAGAATGCATTTTACAGTATATGAATAATATACCTCTAATATGTTTCTTAAGGAAAACCCACCAGATACAAATCAGATAATGTAATTAGGACTTCCTCACAACTAATCAGCCTGCTAATTACCCAGACAATCCAGCAATTATACTGTGAAAATATGTTGTTCATATTCTAGAAAATATTTGCACATCCCTTGTGTGTGATTCTGTTTGTGTGTGGGATTAGAATCAGGATCAAAGTGATCTAAACTAGCGGAAAGAGGTGGCAGTTTAAACTATGCATTTTCCCCCTTACGGTTTACATATCGTAACCTCCTCCCCCTCATCAACACTGCCTCATTCTCTCTGCTTCATTATGGCACTAGCATAAGGGAATTCAACTGTGCTACTCGTCACAGTCAAAGCCAACATGTGTGTATGCAATAAATTAGGTGTCGGCATGCTTAGAATTTGAAACCTAAGACATTAAAGCTATTGTTGTCTTTTGCTGAGAGAAAATTGAAAGAAATATAAAACATTCTCCAGACCAGACCAACATCTTTAGTAAAGCTCAAAAGCACAGTAGCACCAGGACCAAGGAAAGACTTGGCTAAAACTGACTAGTCAGTTGACTAGTCAGTTCCTGAAGACAGATTCTTGATTTCAGACAGACAGACAGAGATCCGCATTTTAAATAGGTAGATTTCACTACCTGTCATCCTCTTAACGTCAGTAACAAACCTCAGTTTCTGTCACCGAAGGTGTAATGTATCAATCATGTTTTTTTTTGGTTTTGCTCTGCAATCAACACATCATTATTCAAACCCAAAATAAAAGAAAATGACTGGTTACGTTTGGCATGAAATGACACCTGAGAAGACATTTCTATCTTAATCTCAGTGTACATTGTTGTTGCAATTTCTATAATTGCAGCCCAACCGGAAGAAAACTATATCCAACAACATATACATACCTGTACATATCACCATTTTCAAGAGATCAGTGGGACATAATTATAATCTTGATACAACAGCTAGAAACTGTGAGCATCACTAAGAGTTACTAAATTTATGGATAAAAAAAACAGTTTGCATTCTCTTTCATTATAAATGAGATATGGTAATTTCCTCAACCTCAATAACAATTTAAATAAAATGAGACAGCACGTCATGACAGGAGAAGTCCAAAGACGTGGTGAAATGTCTCTCGATTATGTAATGAGCCTAATCTTGTATGAAGTGTTTTCATAAATAAATCTGTAAGTTGATTGTGGAACTATTTGCTTTGAGTAGCTCTCACTGAGGCCGTCTGCACTACAGAATTATAAGTGGTTTGCCTGTGCCTGAAAGTCTTACCTAGCTAGCCAAATAAAATAATTTTAGGCAAGATATAATTATTCCTTCATAATTGTTTGTACGTTTTTATGATTAGAAATATGTATTAATGTGGTAAAACACTCTGGTAAAGGTAATGGTAGACATTCAACTAGGTTCCATTTAGTTGTTCATCCTGGCGCCTACTTGTCTCGATGATGATCCACATTACTGGACAGTATCCAATCGCATTTACAATCTCACTCAGTCCAAGTAGAACAGTGAAATCACAGAGAGACTGACAGAGTGAGAAATGAACAGTCTCATTAGTGCGCTGCCTCATAAGGGCACTTGTGAAAAAAACGTGACCCCTCAAAACAGAGTAATTAACACAAGGCTCAGCCAGGAGAGAGAAATACTGTAGCTTCCTCTCGCCTTGGGCAGCTACACCCATCTCTGGGCAGAAAGTGAGCAGCTCCAAATGGTCTTAGCCGCAGATGCGAGCAATCATTTACTTTTCCATAAAGGAGTGAGGCTCCCCTGTGTGGGTGTTCTAACGGTTGGAGAAATTACATTACAGCACCTCCAGGCAACAATCTCCGATGTGGCTATTTGAAAGTCCGTTACATGCTTTAGGGAAAGATCGGGAGGTGTGCAGGGGCTGGAGTGTTTCCCGACTTTACTGCTGCTGGCTGCTTTCACTGTCTGACTGTTATCTTCCTCTGTTGTGAGAGATGGAGGGGTCTCCGGTGGGTGATTTAAAATAGCAAGAATCAAACTGATTAGCATTCTCATTTTCATCCTCTCACACTCTCTCCATCACCTATCACAGTCACATCAGCATAATGACACCTGAGAGATCCAAGCATTACCACGCATGCATGACATCACCTCGTCCAGTCTGTCTGAGAGTACGAAAGACAATAAATAAGGTGCTATTATTTAAATCTTCATTACTTTACTATATTTAATATTTTATTGGCTCAGCTATTTTGCAACTGCTTCAAACCTGGCTAACCCTAACATATCATTAACAAAATAGAACACAGAGTTTTTAACTCAAGCACTGTATTACAAAATTTGAAACTGAGTCAAATTTGCACAAATTAAATTGAGTTTATGTGCAGATGCCAAAGTTACTTATTCATTTGGGAATAATAATCATACTTTTTGGCTAGAGTCGATAAAAAAAAAACAAGCAAATATTCAAATTAAATAAAAGTACTTATTATTAAATTCACTAATTACATACATACTACTGTATGAATATTGGGGGACAGTTAGTTTATTATTATTAGTTTAAACAATATATTCATCGTAGAAGAGGGGGGGCAATCACATTTCTACAAAAAAGGACACTCATGCGAATCTGAAGTAATGCTTAAAATCCAGCTGTGCCATTTCATTATTATAATTTTTTTATGTATTCAAAAATATGTATTATTTTAGATCGCAATAATATCATAATTTTTTGATCAAATAAATGCAGCCTTGGTAACCACAAACATTTATTTTGACATATAAAAAAGTATATAATACAACATGGAAAATATACAATATAATATTATAAATAACTGTAATTTGCTCATTTTCCAAACCTTACACAGTCAACTTTCCTGCTTAACATAAAAAATGTATCCTGCTTTGTGACTATTGAGCTTTTCTAAGATAAAGGTGGGGTATGTAATAAAAAAAAACGCTTTAGAAAACTGAGTCAGGGACGAAAACCAAAACAAACTTGTAGCCAATTAGCAGTAAGAGGCGTGTCTACTCATGATGTGGAGGAAAAAAAGTGCACATGACGGGCATTAGCCGAGCGATAGAAAAGATAGAGATGGTGAAAAAAAAACAAAAAAAGAGGAAAACGTCTGCGGAATGCTAAGGCAAGAAGTAGGACCCGTGTAAATATCGGATCAGCTTTCCAGCGCTGGAGAGAACTCAAGGAGTGGAAGGCCTGCGATCGACACCGAGGTTGCTTTGTTTCTTCTCGATAGGTGAGTCTACACCGGACATGCCGCGCCGCAACAGATAAAGTCTGCCTACAAATCATTGGAAATTTGTGTCAGCATGTCATAAATATAACGCGGCAGCAGTTTTCTGTCAGAGATTTGTCATGCCGCACAGCGCAGCATCCATTGTAGACAGCATCACTGTCTAATGACTTCTATAGTATTTTGTCGCGCTGCTCGTGTCCAGTGTAGACACGGTGTAACATTGGTTTATACCATTTTGATTTGTAATTGAGTTTGTTACAATTATTATTGTTTTTTTAATAAGACTGAGTGTATCCTGTCTGCACTGACGCATAAATAAGTTAAAGACAAGATCGAGCTGAAGCATGAAAAAGTGCAAACAAATTAATCCAGTTTTCAGACTGTTAAAATCCCCAAGGCGATGGGTAAATGAACGATTGAGAGTTAAAATTAAAAAGATGATGTGAAGAGGTTGACCCATAGAAATCGCATTTAAATGCGATAGAGGATTACGCAAAATTGTTTATATATGTGTTTTGTTTCATTTTAACTCAAAAATGTATTCAATTACGACCAGAATGTGTGAGCAAGGGCACTTGAGCTAATGAAATAGTTTACAGCCCGATATCTTGAAAGGGAGGCAGAGTGGCAAGTCGTGAGTCTCATTTTAATAAGCTGCATGTACTCGTAGGCTTTGGACCATCAACTCCCACTGAAAAAGTCACACTCTCTTTTCATCCATTCTTCTTGTCTCCCTCTTACACATTGGGAAGGCAAAATTTCTGCCACTATTTACAATTTACTGCTGACCTTGGAGTGTGTTATACAGTTCTCAGAACACGTGTGTTTTTAAACCATTTAAGCTCCAGTGATGTTCACTCTCTTACCTTGGACCAGTTTACCCGCTTCATGACGCTCTCAGGTTTGTAGGTCTTCTTGGGCACCAGTCCATAAGGCAGCAGGACAACGAGTGGAGGAGGAGCCAAAGGCATACCCGGAGGTGGGGGCGGGCCTCCTCCGGGAGGGGGAGGAGGTGGTGGAGGTCCGCAGCCAGGTGGAGGTGGAGGAGGTGGAGGTCCTAGAGATGCAGGACAAGGAGGAGGCGGAGGAGGTGGAATGCCTCCACTTGGTGGTGGTGGAGGAGGTGGAGGTGCAATTCCCCCCGGTGGTGGTGGTGGAACAGCACCAGCTGCTCCAGGTCCCGCCGCAACCTGTGAAGGGATTAAAGAGTTTTAGAGACAAAAAAAGGGCATCTTAAGAGACCACTGTTAGCCAAACATTCACCTCACCCACTCCCGTTCAACTTCTACACCCAAAGGTCCATGCTTTTATCACCATAACATGTTTTATCCCATCAGAACTAGCAGGTGAGACAGGGGCAAAGGAGAGTGGAGGATAAAAGACAGTGTTTACAGCAGCTGACTTTTAAATTTTAGAAGAGTGCATTAAAACAAGTCTAAAAAAGCTGGGAAAGCAAGAGAGAGGGAGAGATAGGGGTGGAGGGGCTCTTCGCATGCATTAAGTAAGAGTTGATAAAAGCAGATGGATGACTTGGAGCCGCTATGGCCTTCCCTCCGGGCACCAGTTCCCTCAGCAGCACTGAGCATCTGCCTGTCTAGCACGCAGAGCACCGCCTCCTGAGAGCCAAGTAGGGGCCAGTGCTCAAAAGAGCCTGAGCCCACCGCCTGATCCTCTCACTGGGGAAACTGGGACACGACAATTCCTGAGGGGCAGGTAGTCACATTGAATATGTAAATGAATAAATGGCAGGTCAGTCGATGTGACCGGTAGACTCTTCTGAAATGTACACACCTGTCGAGTGTTTGGGCTCTCAGATGAGCAATTTGACAAGTATTGCACGAGTGGTAAAGTGAATGTGTGCGAGTCTACATTTGTATGTGATAGAACGGTTATCTGGGTGCAGGTTTTTTCCAGCCAGAGTATCCTGCAACAGAGTCCAAAAGTAACACTCGCCTAGTGCCAAATGAGTGAAGAAATTGGATTTGGCGAGCAAATACAATTTAAATTTTTTTTTTATTTTTTTTTATTAATTAAGAAAGAAAGAAAGAAAGAAAGAAAGAAAATGAAAGAAAGGTTTGTGTCTTAATAGCAATAATTCAGTTTTAAATTACATTTGTATTATTATTATATTTCATTATATTTTATAATATCATATTTTAAATATTACAAAACTATTATATAACTTTAGAAAAACAAAATAACCCACAATTTACTTTAGGTCAGGAACAGTTAATTGTGAACCCTGTTGCAGGAAATGTTCAGTACACAGAAAACAAAACTCTGAGATACAGAAGGTGAGATGAAGCTAAACTCAGAGTAACATTGGGCATTATACAGCACACAGCAGCATAGTATAACCCATGTCTATGGGCCTCATAGGATTACTTTAAGCTTGGCTCACACACACATAAACACGCAATTTAAAAGCCATTTCAGTTTGAGATTAGCAGTGGAGAATGAAAAAGCGACTGACACTGAGGGCATAACTCAAAAGAAACAAACATGGCGAAGTTTATGATGATCATCTGTTATTGTTTTTAAGACGTGATGACATAAGCGTTCATTCGTTCCGTATGGAACATACTTAACCGTGATTACACCGAATGACAAGATGACAGTATCGATATTTGTTTGCGGATGAAATATGGAAAGCGCTTTGTGTAGACTGATTCATCTCGTTTAATCATAAAGCATAACAGATGAGAGTAAACCATTAGACTTGATTAACATGTAAATTGCCTCTGTAATTTGCTAATAGATTGAGCGTATGAAAAGGATGCAGCCACCTGAACCTTTAGCAGTAATGAGAAGAGTAATCGGGCTTGAACGCTCATGCAACTGGTGGCAGCAGGCAGTTGACCTCTCTGCTCCATCCTCTAGCTCCTTAACCTTAAGCCACAATCCACAATATTTTACCTGTTTCTTTTTCTTTACTTTTCTTCCCTGACTTACTTTCCTGGCAACTGAAGATAACTGAAGTTCACAAGATGGTCTCCAGGAAGAGAAGGCATTATGGAGGAGTCAGGGCTCAATTCATCCAGTAACTGATAAGACAGAGGGCGGTATATGTCCTGAATTTGTCAAATCAGCCTTGCTCTGCTCGCAACAGAATAAACAGGTATTTTGAATCATTGATAAATGGTGGCCAAGTCTCTTTAGCAACAAATGATATGCAAATGCATCAATTAGAAGTCCCAATAGTCCAGATAGGCCTTGACCTTTGGATGATTACAAACCATTTTTCTCCTCCTTCTTCTCAAAACTTACTTTGCGCCTCATTCTCATCACTACTCAGGGAAAAAGTTTCTCATTTTCTAAAGCAATTCCCCTCTCTGCGCTCCAGCCTCAGTTCAGTTGATTAGGAGAATGATATGCGTCGAGCCACATTTTTATATGCATTACCGAGTGTTTGATTACACAATGCAGGCAGTGGATTGTTTATTAGAGGGGAAATTAAAAAGGTGTAGGAGCATCATGCAGGAAGCTGAGGTCCCTTGACGAGTACCCTGTCCCTTGATTATGCGTCTGTCAATCTCCGGCCCGTTGTGACCCATTTTCTCTTTTACGTTTAATACAAGAGAATGGCAAGCAAATTAGCTGCTAAATTAGAGCACCGTCATTTCCGCATCGCTTTGGCCCTCTGTGGCAGCAGACCCTCCACCCACAGCTCTGGAATGCTAATCAGCCTCCGGCACACAATTTTCTCTAGCCATACCCCTTATTCTCTTTAAACAATATTCATCATTTAGACCAATTTCACAACCAAAACCCATTTTACACAGGAAAACGTTTCATTTAGGGCTAGTTTCCCCCTCGGTTTTCATTTTGGCTTCTTATCTTGCTTTAAAAAGCAATTTACGACCCAAAAGTCTGGTTTGATAAAGGTCTAAGCTGGCTACTGACCTGAGTTTGCTGTCCGTCTCCCATACCATTCAGTGGCACTAATTAACAGTCAGCATGTCTGAATCTATATGTTATATATGGACAGGACCATATTAAGGAGACAAGCATCCATTTACACTCTCAACGGGTGGGAGGGCACTCTGAGTAGGAACAGTCACAGTTTGGGTAATTAACTGGGACTAACACACAATTAAACCATCCCAATCTTATCTGTGATGAGCAAGAGGCAAATTCAATTAGATTTGGTTACTACTGAGAGTTACAATACTCTAGTTAAATGGAAAGATGGGGTTTCATTTTCCCTTCCAGTTGGAACTGGCTCTGGAAGCCTCTACCATCTCGTTCCTGTAGCTCATGTGTCTACCATCTCGTTCCTGTAGCTCATGTGGAAGGGAACGATGCTAGCAATCTCAAAATAAGGGAACAGAAACTGCTTGCTTCATAATGTATACTTTCTAGCTTCTAAGAACTGGAGGTATTCACAGTATAGAGATTGTGTTTGCCGAGATTTACCATAACAATCTGTTTATATGCTGGATATGTGGTAAGGATTATGGCCTAATTATGTAACATGCATTTGTAATGAATGATTGCACAACATCTGTTGAGTCTTGAGACAATACAGAAAATCAAAGCTTTGGCTGATCAGTGAGAGGTAACAGCTTTGATAAACTTTTTAGAGGGTATAAAAAAATGCTGATTTTCAAAGATGTTGGCGGGTGGCTGCATTGAGCATGCTGGGAAGGCGGTGGAGGGAGGGTTGGGAGAACACCCACCTTGCTGTTTCTTTCGCTGATGCTTTTCTCTGCCTCTCTTAGCTTGTCTCTCTCACTAGTCAACTGGACAGGTGAGGGTCAGACAGACAGATACATAGACAGACAGAGCAATGGTAAGGCAAAGAGAGATTTCATAGCTGGAAGAGGAGAATAAAACTAAAGCCAACTGCCAACTTTACTGAAGGTCACATGGCAATACAACTTGGGGACAGCAAGAAATTGGATGCAAGCAGCATACTTGAAGATTATCAAAGCACTGTGTTTGGCTACTAATTAAGTAATACAGGGTTTCATTAGCGGTTGTTGTAAACTTTGCAGGAGTGAATTCTGAACTAAATTAAGAACATCATTAAATACCCTCACACAGTACCAGTTCCGAACACAATTGAGCACAACAGTGTGAACCACTTTTTCAGTGGACTTGGTTCTGAAATAATTTTGCCCCCAGAGATAAAAAAAAAGTCTTTATTAAAGAGTTAAAAGTGCTTTATGGGACTGGAATGGGGAAAAGTCTTTAAAGGCTTTCAAGTAATAATTAACAATCAATTCCCCTACGAATAAAATGTATGTAATTTTTACTTCAGGAACCAGAGTGTTGCACTCTATTGGCTTCAGTCAGCCCTTTCAAAGGAAAGTTTGAGGTACAAGAGTAGGAAATGCAGTAAATGGGTTGTTGTGCATCCTTTAGAGTTGCTTCTGGAATCCTGTTCTTTCAAGTCCTTCCCATCATTTCACTGCCTTATGATGCGCTCAGTGAATTTAGCTCAAGCACTTAGATTCAGTGATGCTTTGCTCCCGCTTTGAACTTGCTATGAACAGCCACTTTTAAAAAATAAAAAAGAGGAAAAATAAAACCTTAGCCTCAATTCATTCAGAGGAAGCATACCCTACTGCCTCTAAAATACACTTATATGGTGCAGTTTCCCCATACTGCATGTGGAGCAGAATCAAATATTGAATATGTGTAATGGAAAAGAAAATGGATACCTTCATGATAAAGACAGTGGAAAACTTTTATCACATTTGAAATGCTGTGCTTGCTTGTAGTGTTTAGTAAGCTTTGTTGTTTTTGTTTTTTAGCTGTATTTATTTTTGACAATATGAAGGGCAGAACAGCAGCCAACACATTGAACATTGTCAAGAAGAACAGCAGCGTCTTCATATTCCTTGTGATCATTTCCTCAAAGAGAGAGAGAAAGAGAGATGGCACACATGCACTGCATCTCAAACGAATCAGCTTGTAAAGGTGAATGACTGAGCTGTGTCCCCTGAAACTGACCATGGCAACAGTGTAGGGCACATGGCAACCAGCTCTATGTTTAAAGAAAAGTGCTGTCCTTATCAGCATCATTACTGCCAGAGTCCCTACCAAATCCATCCCGGCAGTGGCAATAAGATGTAGGTCCAGCCTTGCACTGCACCATAATGTTACGAGTCCCATGTTGGTACAGACAGCTGACCGCAGAGTTTTCTGAAACCTATCAGGTGCTGCAAAAGATTTCACCCACAGTATCGCTTGGGTTCTGAATTATTAAGCACGCTACCATTAAATTCCACATCTTTGACACTATTCCCTTCCTGTTGAATGTCCAAGAGGAAAGGGACAAGGAACCCTGGAGAAATGTGTTGCACTTTGTTGCTGTTAATATGACGCAATTACTGACAGCAGTCAAATCAAGAAGGGGAAATATCAATCCACCACAAAATGAAAAGAGAGAATATAGTTGCATGCTTATTTAAAACTGGGCTTGGCAGAACAACTGAGCAGAAGGGCTAATAATGCATGCACTCTCATTAACTCCTAAAAATACATTAAATGAAAGAGCAAAGCTTTTTTTATTATTTTATTCTTTCCATTTCACATTCAGTCTGTCTGAAATTTTCTGTACCACAGCTTTGATGAGCTCAACTGACTATTATTTTCACATGAGCTATTGCGTTCCTTCCTCTGAATAATGGCTCACTTCAATTATGTTAAAGGCAAATCTGTTGATAAGCATGTCTTTGCTGTCATCTCTTTGTTGTCCTTAAACCTCGGTCACCCTAATGGCACAAAATAATGTGAAAATGTCTAACAGTCAAGCTTTTCAGCTCAAATATCTTGAAATGTACATCATAATGCAACCTACCGAGGCTTATTTTGAAGAGAATATTATTTTGAAGCTTTTGTTATTATGAAATCTACTAAAAATTTAATATTATAATAATTCATTTACATTTACATTTACATTTATGCATTTAGCAGACGCTTTTATCCAAAGCGACTTACAGTGCATTCAGGCTATACAGTTGTATTGTCAGTTTGTGTGTTCCCTGGGAATTGAACCCACAACCTTTGCGTTGCTAACGCAATGCTCTAACCACTGAGCCACAGGAACACATTTAAATATTTTTTTTTACAGTACAACGTGTTTTGCGAAACAAAGTTCTACTTCCCATCTGTAACAGACGACCAAAGAACAACAAGTCAGCAAATGGGTTCAAGTGTGGGTGAGCATAGTCAGTGTTGTGCACCCACAACCTGACAACACTGTGAAATTATAGTGGGAGAAGAGTTTTACACCGGCGGTCTAATAAAGGGTACAATTTGTTAGCTTTGCGCATGACAACCAATGAGTTTATATCCCTTTGAGATATGCCAAAACACCCAAGAGATATGTGCAAGACTCTCAAGCTAATATCCTGGTGCTTCTTTAGCGATCACATTATATGTTTTCTACCAGAAGCACCAGAAGTCTGTTGATGCAAGAATGTTCTGGAGCCAAAACTTTGAACATGACTTCAGAGCGCACATTTGAAAAGAATATGTGTCTCCAGGGCTCCGCTTCGCTCCTCTACCTGTTAAGGTGCTGGAGATGACTGAGCTTCAAAGAGAAGGAGATTGCCTTGGGGTAAGACTGAAGGACACCCAGGGAAAAACAACAGCTGAATGACACTGCAGTCCAGGAAAGCAAAGCAGGAGAGAGCAGGTGAGCAGTCATTAACGGGTTGCGGTGTCCGTAAGGAGGGACGCATTGCGTGCGTGCAATATGGCTCGGCATGAATGAGTGTAGAAAAGGAGGGATGATGGTGACTGATGAGGAGCAGAGCGCAGAGAGGCCTGGGCTCATGAATATGTGTAGGAGTTGCGAAAGTGATGGACGAGACAGATGGAGGAAAGGAGGGAGGCAGAGTGGGTAACGTGCCGTGATTCGGCTCTCGGGGCAGATGAAGTGCAGGGGTGAGGACTGCAAATGAAGTGTCGGGCTCTGAGATGCTCCGCTTTGCACGGGGAGGAACCCATTCCAGCTCCGCCTCCACTAATGTGCCCCTTTGGTAAATCTGTGTGAATGAATGGTGGTCCAAGCTGCCAGGGTCCTTAATGACAGCAACTCATCTCGGTTTAAATGTGGATATGCTCTTGTTGGGAGAAGCTGGGGGACAACAGGGCTTGGAAAAGCTGAGAGGTAAGTAAACAGAAAGACAAAGTGCTGGCTTTTCCAACCGCAATATATTTGGTTTCTGGAAAACTATTTACACCATGGATGGCGCTTCACAAATGGTGATACTTTTTCCCCCTCCTATTAAACTCCATAAGCTAGCAAGCAAGCTACTTCTTTTGTCCCAAGGCAGCACTAAAATCTAAAATGTTTCAAATTGGGTTTGGTAGGAAATAGCAGTCATTTTGTGGGAGAAGGACTAAGGTTTTTCTTGACAGGAACGATGATGTGAGAGCCAAAGACGTAACGCAATCCCTCAAAGCGTTGATACAATAGCTAGGAACAGGCTGCGATGGAGCAATTGAGAAAAATCTAATCCAACAATTTGAGGGGGAGATTGGCCTTTTATTAAATCATACAATCCCAAAAGTCTTAAAATATCCACTTAGAGCACCATTCCAAGCACGATAAATGATAAAAAGGTTTCAATTTGACCAAATTAGCAGAGTCTCTCCCTTCGCCGCCACATTAGGAGTTGCATTACCATTTGAAGCAGACAGAGAAAAACTGCTTCATATGACCTCACAACACAGAAAATAAGTACTAGTGATCCTAATGTGCTTGTATAGCTCATTTTCAGGGCATTTGATGAGCCGAGGCTCCGAGCGTCAAGTACTTTTTATGATGGAGACAAATAATTTAATGCTTGCTAGTCTAATAGCCATTGGAGAATAGTTGGGAGGTGAAAAAAGGCAGCCTGGGAACCGGAAAAAGAAGGTGTGTTGCTTCACGGATCAGTAGGATAGAGGGCTCTTCTAAGGCAACGCGAACCACAAAGCTCTCATAAGGGAAGATAAGAGAAACCTCAGTGGATTTTAAGCCTCTGAGGGTACAACAAAGCACAGATCTCTTCTGTGGTATAATCAGTGTCAATGGAAGGGTAAACTATGCATGTTAAAGGTGAACAGGTGAACAAATGGGGCATGGCATCGGTGGTAGTTTCCATTAACGTTAACCTGTGTTTGATACCCTTGGGTACAGAGTGCAGAGCAGCTGAATGGGTCATTTAAAGTGGTGATGAGGGAGAAAAGAGTATGTACAGTAAGCTATGGTGCAAGTGTTGTTACCTGGGCCTGCAGGGTGTTGATCTGAGACTCTAGCTCCTTGATTTTATCCTCCTGCTTCTGCAGCTCGGCCTTTGCCTCTTGCCGTGCACTAAACTCCTCATCGAACTGAAGACAATAACACACGTACAAAAACATTGACGAAACTATGTGGATTCCATCAACAACAGGAGACATCAACACATTCAGCATGTCTCTCCACCTTCACTATCAATATAATCTTTATCCAAGACTAAGCTTTTACTAGCTGCAACTTATTTCTGGGTCTCATTCAGTTATAAAGTAAACTTTACACACCAATTTTGCTTAATATAACATTGATTAATATGGATATAAATAATCCATAATTGACATATACCCCACTGTTTAAAAGGTCAGTAACAAATAAGAAACACGGCTGTACTTAACAACCGTAAATGCATGGTAATTAGTGTGTACATACAGACAGGTGTGGGTAAGAACAGTCAAAATATGGAAATAGCCATAGGACTGCAAAATAAAATGCACCATTTTACGTAAACATTACACAGGAATTACCAGTTCTTCAAACTTGTAAGCACTGTTGTGGAGAGTAATTTAGCATTACCAGTCCTACACAAGCAATTGAAAAACAGTCCTCTTTTTATTGGGTAAGGTTAGGACTTACCAAGCATTCCGTATATACCAAGTACAGTATGTGTCTTGTTTGTTACCACATAATACCACATTTTTCCGTAGGTGCTACATATTTAGCATGCCATTAGTAAGTATAGTAATGCATCTTATTAGTTACCATTTACTGACACTACCTTTAAGTGACCGTTATTCCACACACTTGTTTGTAAGTATTATATATTTACCACATGTATACCAAGTGCAGTATGTGTCTTGTTTGTTACCACATTATACCACATTTTCCTGTAGGGGCTACACATATACCATGTACATATCATTAGCATGTAGGACTGTTAAGTACAGCCATGTTTCTTATTTGTTATCATGTACATACACTTCAGGTAAGTACCTTGTGTTACCACTCACTTGACTGTAGAAGATATTTACCATGTATGTACCAAAGAAGTACACGTACTATAAAATAAAGTGCTACCACACATTTTGTAATGCTGTTCTTTTGAGCTTTCTAGTCATCATAAATGTATCAAAAGGTTTCCAAAAATATCATATTGGAAATATATGAACAGAATTTTCAATATTGATAAAAACAATAAATAAAAACAATTGAGCACCAAAATAGCATATTAGAATGAGTTTAATAATGGCTGCTAAAAACTAAGGTTTGCCATTACAGGAATTACATTTTAAAATCTACATCTAGAAATCTTACCAAACACAAACTTTTGAATGGATGACAGTGTGCATATAAATATTAGATGCATCAAATTCTATTAAATGTATATGCGTGCATAAGAAAAGAATACACAGCAGCATAAGTACACAGCTGCAATCAAAAGCATACACACAGTCTCACACAGTTTTTTTCAGCTACCCAGTAGAAGGTGTGTAACTTTGCCATACAACTGCAAACCTCAGATGTTTGGCTGACATTTGGCAGAGTTGGGCAGGAAGCGGAGCAAGAGCATGGATACACTCTCAAAGCATTGTGGGATACAGCTTTTGACTTCACTGACAACACCAGCAAGTGTTAGCTCAGCATCCCCATGACCCTCCAGAGGAAATGTTTCAACTAAAATTATACAATATTGTTCATTGGGGCCTTTAACACTATTTGAAATGGTGCCTGTAAATAGTGCTCCCAGTATGGCACAAACAAGCTTGCAGATTGGAGCATCAGCATTGATTCTGCTTGCACTGATACAGATCATGTTGCTCTGCTGCCAGCTATTGATCAGACAAAAACAATCAATGTGCTATCTCGCCGCTCATGGGAGAAAAGTTTGGTGAAAGCAGCCTGGTTGCATACCAATAGCGGCACCCAGGGTGATTAATAGACTCACCTTTTTGGAGAATTCAGTCGCTCTCTGCTCGCTCTCTTCCACTTTGGCTTTATCCACGCACTGATCTGTTATATACAAACAGCCGGGCGCATGAAAACGCACAAAACACACAAGTATATGTAAATTACAAGGTGCATTGTTAACAAGATGCTTAAGATTCCACATCAGACACCGAATGAAGACAATCAAAAGAACAAAAAGCGAACAGAATAAAATGAACCTGTCAGTGTCTCATCCCCCCCTCCTCTCTGGAGATTTGTATTCTGTTATGGAGGTTTGAGATGTAAATTTAAAAACGGCGCCCCACAAAATCTGTTTTCAACTCATTAAAGTAAGGGAAGACGTGAAGAAATCTAACATTTTTTTGTTTCTGCAGATGGGTCTGAAAACTTTTAATGAGCCTTTGTTGGCAAGTTACGAAAGTGTTAGTGACACAACACAAAAGAGGGAAAAAAGAAGAAAAAGAGTGGATGAAAATTTACATCACCCTTATTTTATTAATTCCTTTGGTGTCCAAGAACTTAGATGAGAAAACAATTGGCAACAATTGCTTTCCCCCGCAACATTTAATCATAAAACAAATGGAAAAAAGTCCAGGACTGCAAATATAACCGCTACAGCTGAAGTCATGTTGCGTTTATAAGACATGACATGCCAGCCAGGTTTTGCAGATAATGTTTTATTTATGCATAATGAGTGTACCTTATCTTACATGTCAGGTGAGTGCAGCTGTTTCAGACAGGGCTCTCATGGGGACCGGGGAATGATAATTAGATCTACTCCAGGAAATTGCAAACTTTTATCAACTGCAGTTGCGTCTCCCTCAGCGCAGCGTGATTTCACAGTTATGTTAGACAGAATGTAGTGTGAACCAGTGCACTAGACATCCCATTGAGCCCCAAAACCTTTCTAGTGGATTTAATTTAAGTGATATAACTCTAATACTGCTCTCTCACTTTTACCTAAAGCTGGTTACCGAAACCTGAAACTCCTTTTTATTCATTCCGAAATGTTCTGGCCACTTTATCAAATGGCCATACAGTTCAAGACAGAATTGAATAGTCTGGAAAACGGAGTTGTACTAATGAATAATAACTTAAAAGGAACTACGCTGAGGTCTAGTATGATGTTTATAAATGCAATAATTGTGTTCAATGCAAAGGCATTTTCTTCAAGACCCAGGAGGCCTAATCTCAGACCTACCAATGAGATGACTGAAGTCCACATCCAGTCGCTCCCTGTAGGCGAAATCAGGGTCCATCCCACTATGGTGGAGGGCAATCTGGGACACACACTCCTCAATCACCTTGTAATACTGAGGCCTGTAATAAAAACAAAGAGTACAGTGAGAGTGAGGGGGCAGAGTATGACAAGAGACAAAGCCGTTAACTTTATATAAAATACCACCTCGCGCATTCCTGCGAGGACAGCTCTTCATAAATCATCTGGTAAGACATATCTTTTAATGGTATTTCACACCATTGAATTAAGGCTTCCTTCAGTACATAATGAAATCTCTAACGGCGAAGTGTGCAGCTGGAGAGCGGTTGGGTGACTTTGTCCATTCAAGGTGAAGACAAACCGACATCCGGGCCTCCATGCTTCCCTCTCTAATTTGCAATCATCTTTGGCAATTAAGAGCAGCAATAAAACCTGAGACGCAAATCTAATCAGTGTAATCTGTGTAATTAGTTGCACAATGGCAGGGAAAACACGGCCTTGTGTTTGGAGGGGTGACAATGACGGGACGGGGAGTAAATGGGTCTGGGACTAGACACTGCCACGGCGCTTAGTGTGTGACCTTTTCCGAGTTATATTACCAAATTTAATTGCGAGTGACATTTAACAAATACAATGTCGACTTAAGCCGAGCACCGTGGTGGCAAATAATTATGTTCCAAGAATGACCTTGAATGTCTCATGTAGGTATTCAATTTTCCTTCCAGAAATACGTCGTCCCCTTCTCCCGGCTTCTCGACACAAAGCAAGCTTTCGAATTCTAATGAACGAGCATGACTTTAAAAATGTCTCTGTGCTAAATAATTGCACCATAACTCTTAGCTAAAGCCACTTAATTATACAGCATTACATTTTTTAATCTCCAAACATTCTTGTTTGATAAACAATATTTGCGGGGGAATATAGATAAGCTAATTGGTGAATGGCAGAGTTTGTTGACCCAAAGTAATAAATTACGTGACAAGTGTGTATTTGCACTTATGTTTTCTTATGATCCTTATTTCAGTTTTATTATGGTCTGTGTGCTGCTAATAAGAAAAATCAAGATGTCTGCTAAATTAAGCCATAGAAGGTGACATTTAATATTTTAGGTAATAATACACAAACAAATAATACAAAGTAATAAATAATATGCAAGCAAAACCTTATTATTTTACTTCAGTTAGTTATAAAGGCACAAATATTTATTAAATAAAAATATGTATTTAAAAAAAAAAATACTACAATTAACTGAAAACTTAAAATATAATCAAAAAGCTAATACAAAATATTAATAAATATTGCATTATTTTATAATTAATACAACACAGACTCTGATCGGATAATCTCATTTAACGTACTGCAAAATAATAAGGTACATATTAAAAAAATAAAAGAGCTGAAATATAGCATCATTGAGGACTGCATCTCGTTGTAACTTTTAAATATAAGAACATGTTTTGACTAAACCAGCTATTAAGACATTACCATAATTGGATGTCTGTCCAAGTTCAATTACAAATAACATACTCAAATAACCAAACAAATAATGATATTCAGAAAATTTGCCAATTCGAGGCCTTGTTGTAAGACACGGCAGTGATGTGTAATAAGCATGCAGAGGGGGCGGACGGGGTGGCTGGAACTGATAGGGCTGAGAGTGTCACCGAGCCCGGCTTAGTGGCAAGGCCCGAAGCTTACGCCTGTCACTGATGTACACCATATCATTATCTCAATAAGCCGCCCTATTTTCTCAACATCCTGGCTACCACCACTGCTACATGCTGGATAGAACCGGGAAGGAGACGACTGACCCAGAACTGTCACACCCCACCAGAGGAGACGGCATATGTCCCACTCATCGGAGCCACTCTTTCCTTCTCTCTCTCAGTCTGGCACCTTCACTGTCTGCCTCTCATCTCCCATCCAACCCCTGCTCCACACTGCCCATCTAATCTTCACATCAGTCATGGCCAAAAGTAGAAGATGTGCTCCATATACTCCCTCTGATCTACCTTCTGTTAGAGTCTTCGGGAGTTATTGCCAAACATCTTCCTTCCGCTGCTCTAAAAAGCAGTAAAAAGGAAGGCTGAAGGGCTGAAGGACATTGGTAACTTATTAAATAATTCTGTTTATTTTATTTCATTTATTTAATTTTAAAACAGGTTATAAACTTATTGAGGGAAAACTGTCCATACAAATAACCAAGGACTGTTGAGGGCACAGAGTTAAATGAGGATAAAGCTGTCTGGTTGTTTTGCTGGAATTAAAGAATGGCTTTAAATCAAACGTTGCAATCTATTGACATGGACAGCTCTCCTTTATGGCTGGCTTTGATCACCAGAGTACCTCCCAACACCCATGAACAAGAGCGACGTTGTCGACTGATGCGGACTGAAGTAGAGAGATGCCACCAGCCTATTCTTCCCTCTCTCTCCTTGGAGACTCGGCTATCAAAGTGCACACTGATCTCAAGGGATCCCTTTAATCTAAAATTATAGTCATACAATTTCCCAACCAGCCAATCCAATCTACATAAAACGTCTCACCAGGTTCAAAAGCAACCAAAGAGAAGTTTATAGAATGGCCATGTAATGCAGATGCACATGAGGCAAACAAACAAAACTGTGCATCCATCTTTAAGAAATGTTTAAATGCAGATAAAATGTCATTGCTTATACGTCGCTCTTAGCGAATGAATCATGTACTTTGTATCAGATTTGTCACGTAAAATGTCTAAATGGGAAGTAAAATATTTGAGTTTATACTAACAAGTCTGATTTCTGTGGGATCATTAGGGTATTTTTCTCGAGAGAAATATCTGAGAGGCAGGAGACTTCATTTTAAACTCATTGGCGTCTAAAAGAAACAATTGGAGATGTTAAAGAGACTCAATTTGTTATTTTTCTTTCCTATGGGAGAGAGTCTTTAATAAGTGCATACATTTTTAATCAGCGTTTGTAGTGATCCTGTTTTCTGCCGACAGAGTTATAGACAGCGAGCGGGAGGGATGGCACCGAACGAGGATATGCCATATTACTTGCTTAATGAGTTTTCTATTTCTCGCTTTTTCCAACAAGCCAGGCAATACATTATTCATGGCTCAAAGTGCAGCAACATGTCCATGGTAAATTCCCTCCCTTTCATCACTTCGCGCTTCCCTCTTTATTAAATAATTTACCTCAGCAACAGGTCTGATGCAACAGTGAACTGAAATGATCAGTATCACTTTCTGACAGACACACAAACTCTGAGTGTGGCTGAACATGCAAAATAACTCTCTTTTAAATAAATGATCATTCAAGACTTAGTTAAATAGAAAAACATGACGTATATCTTGATATGAGTAATTTGATATTATTATAATGGCACAGCTATATATAATTTGATCCACAAATAAATATTCCCAATTAAAATTGCATTTATTTTCTTTTTTTATTATTATAATCTGTGAATTCTCATACTCAAGAATTATTGTTGATTCAATAGAAACTGGAACATTGTCAATAAACATGTGCAATTTTTGTTACCATCACACTTGTGGAATAGATATTAAGGAAAATATATGATAGCACTCACCTGATATAATAATCATTCCTGATGAGCAGCAGGTGCTGGAGGATGGATAGGAAGTATGATTCTGAGCCCGTGTCTTTCACCATGTTGGACAGGAGATGGTACACCTCACCCATATCAGTGCATAGATGGTTAAGGACAAAACTGCATACACTGCTTGCCAGTATATATAGTAAAACAATGTTTATCTAAACATGCCATTTCTCTACATATGCATGCATATCAAATTGTGTAAAAACATATACACTAGAGTGACTGAAATTACAGTGCATAAAATGCAGCAGTATAACTCTAAGATGAGAAAGAACAATAAAATGCAAGAAATACAACTAAAGGTGAATGGCCATCCCTCACTGGAAATTGCTTGCTTGCTTGCTTTAATTCAGATGGCGGAATGAGTCAAAGGTTGAGTCTAACCAGTAATGATGCTATTTTCCTGCATTCTTAAGTATCTTTAGGGATCTAATTTGCTAACATATGTAAACACAAGGTTTTGAAGAAAAGGCGATAACTCTTCTGCCAGTTCATACCCTGGCTCTGGACATGAATCAAACTCTGAAACATGAAAATTATTTAAGTTTGATTATTTAAAGCAATGCAATATGGATCAGTCACTTCCTTTACATTTATTTATTTTCTGGACTGAAATCTCATCTTCAGTTTGTCCTGCTTGTCTCCAAAACAGAAGAAATGTGCTCTTAAACTCGCAGAGTATTGATTAAATGTCCAACACCTCCTCTCCCTCAGGAGAAATGGCAGTGGCTTTCCATGTCTAAAATAGATGTAAGATCAGATTTTTTTTTTTTTTATTATATCAAGAACTGATGTCCCAACCCTCTCTGGTATGTCCACTTTAGTTAAATAAATGACCGGCGATCTATTTTCAAAGGTGGCGATTGGCAGGCTAAAGCATATGATGATTAACAGTAGCAGTAGCTCATTAATTGTTTCTACTATTGGTCCTACAATGGAGTTAATATGACAACACTCACTTTAAAAAATACAGTGTTATAAAAATAAATAACTTAAATATGGGCAAAATTGTGTGTATATTTGTCGTGCTGCCCTGAGCAGCGGTGGGTGAAATCCAGTCCAGTCATTACATGTACTGTAGGTTTTGACAATATCTGTTGAAATATTTAAACGCTGACTGCAGGGTGATGCACTGACAGGACTAGAGCACACTTTCTTGAGCCACCACAATCACTCAATCACACAATCCTTCCACTGGGATACAAATAAAAAAATAAAAAGGTACAGCAGGTTTCAATTTAATTAGTCTTAGGTTGGGCAATTCTGTGTGCTTTAAAATAATATTAACAATAAACCGAGATACTGAATAAAATCGATACTATATTGCATGAATAGCTCTATACTTATGGAACAAAAATAAAATGGAACATTAAGACTTCCAGCCACTTACAAAACTGCCCTTGCAGCAAACCAATCGGCACCCAGCACTGCTGTACATTTTCTAATTAACTCATTTCAGTTATTCATAAGGTTGTGAGTGTATCCCATGTTCTGTCAACTCAATGTGAGAATATAAGCATCTTCAGAGTATTATTGCTGATAACATGTGATCTGCTGAAGCGAATTATTTTCTCCACACTTCAAAACCAGCAAAATACACCAGAAAGCCATTCTCTCTATTAAGCAGGGCCACTAGCGTGCACACAGACACACACCGCCTGTGCATATTTGTATGTTGGGCATGTTTGCAGTAATATACTGGTGGGGAAGGTGATGCATAAACATGAGCTGTATTAGCATGGAGCTGAGCAATACAAAAGACAGAGAGGGAGGGTCAATCAATCACACTGCCCAACTTTCAATTAATATTCAACAGCTTCCTGAAGTCACTACAGTGGCCAGAACTAAACCAGACCAGAAGTGCTATATTTATACTACTACTACTAACTAATAATAATAATAATTATTATTATGTTACACTTTATTTTGATAGTCTACTTCAGATGTTATACTAAGTAACTTTGCAACTACGTGTCAACTAAATCTCATTATAGTATTAGTAGAACAAGTTCACATGCACTTCCAAAGTTATAGTCTGTAGAATGTCAGTTGGGGGACCATCAAAATAAAGTGTTAGCAGATATTAAGCAGACAGTCTACTAATACTCTAATGACTGGTGGCTATTATTAAATAAAACAAATATTTATACAAATATTAAATTATATAAAACATATTTTTTTTTTACCTGTACAGATTATAAATCTTATAAATCTATAAGATTATAAATATAAAGATTAAAGATTATAAATCTTACAAATAAGATTATAAATCCATATGTACGTAAATACGTACAATACAGATATTATCTCTATAGGTAAATGTAAGTAAATATTCATAAAGCAGCCAGACAGAAAACGAGAAGGGCGGGACTGAAAGATGTTTGTTGTATAGAAAGAGAAGAAGGGGAAAAGGACTGAGAAAGACCGCCACCGTTGCTTAGACACGGATATTACACAAGGCACTTACAGATCAATGCCAAATTGTCCTTAGAGACAAATGTTGTGTCTCTTACACAGTTGGCTGCTCACGAAAATCATTAGTCCAGACAGCCTGAACTAAAACTATGTCTTCTCCATCATTTCAGCAAAGCCTTCCCTCTGAGAGGTTATGGAAAGACGGTGAAACAATAAAAACCATCAACAAAATCAGCACAAAAAAACAGGAAAAAACTGCTATTTTAATTCTGCGAAGGGGTTAAAGCTGCTTTATAAAGGGCACTGTGAGGATACACACAAATCCAGAAGCTACTGCATATGGCTGCCACGTACTCAGCTGTGGCCTGAAGGGTCAGATGCAGATGTAGAAACAGGGAGAAAATAAGTGTGAATGGATTTCTACAGCTACGTAGCATAGTCTATCTGCAGATTTGAGGGAGAATGAAACGGAGGAGAGGTGAGCGTAGAGGTTGCTCTCGGTGTCTCTGGAATGTCAGTATAATGAGCTCAGGGCCAGAGGAGGATGCTGGGATATGTGTGCGGTGCGTGCATGTGTTGATGTGAAGAGGTTTGTTTACCACCAGAGTTGCCAGAGGCTGGAATGGAATTGAAAAAAAATACATGATTCTCAAATCCTTTCCAAATGAACTGGAGGTCTTGGCTTTAGACCCATGAGCCACACCGGGCACCCTCGCGGCTTCACGCACACACAAGGCAGCGGTAAAAAGGATATTCCATCTCCGCACGGATGTCATCTAGTCGGTGAGACAGTTCGATGGAATCCTCCTCCTTATTTTCATTAAACACCTTCAGCTGAATGTCAAGCTCTTCCGACTCCTTCAGCTCCTGTGATTATAGAGATTGACATAAGAGGAACGATTGACTCATGAACATGTGTCCTCATATAACATTGGTAATATAACAAGAAAAAGTCTGCTTTATGGATACTTTAAACTCTTTGTACAAGGCCTTGAATTGACCTTATTAGAGTTTTGTAGCATTTACATTTATGCATTTAGCAGAGGCTTTTATCTAAAGGCTATACATTTTCTTATCAGTATGTGTGTTCCTGGGAATTTGAACCCACAACCTTTTACGCTGCTAATGCAATGCTCTACCACTGAGCCACAGGCACATTTAGTTCATGACTTTGCTTTCTTAGTTTTGAAATCAATATATGCATTCAAAATGTACAGTTTACAGGCATTAATATCCTCAAAATAAGAAGTTAAAATGGAAAGATAATAAAAATTGTCTGTATGTTTTGCCTAAATGTCATGTTAAGAAGAAAATGCATAAAAAAAGAAAAGAAAGAAGAGCAAACCAGAGCCCTTTCAAGGTGATGAACGAATGCCTTCAGAGGCTTCAGTATGCCAATAATGATTCAACAGCCTATTGGCTCATTTTCAACATATTTGCCATTGAACATTAATTTTGGATCTAATTTTGACATTTACAGTGAAATAAATGCTATTTTATAAAAAGTTATTGAAAGCTGTGCTTGTCAAGTGATTCAAAACTCAGGTGTCAATTAAAACCATTAGTCTGATTAGTGTTGTATAGCACTGAGAATCAATCTGTTTTTCTATGGTACACAGATTGTCTTGCTATGTATACCAGTAACATATGCAACAGATCTAAAGGGTTTAGAGAGGAAGAGACATAATGAAAGAGGAGATAAAATAGGTGTGCTTTACAACTCCACTATGAATCACTGCTGGTGTAGTTTATGGACGGTGAAAAGCCAAATGTAACCCAATTTCGGTAGTTATCAATCAGTGGGCTATACTTCAGGCATGCCATCTGCCTTAAAGCAACAGCCAATCAGAGAGAAAGTGCACTCGCAATGCCGCAGTAGGAGGCAGGACTGAGTCTATCTCGCTCTCGCACACACACACACAGACACACACTCACACATCCATCTCCAGAAATGTGTATTTTCATTTCATCAGACACCATTTTCTATCTCTCCTTGAGGATTTAGTGCATCTCATTTGTCTTTCACTTTGTTTCTTTCCCTTTGCACTTGCCATTTTGAGGATACTAAAACCTGGAAACTCATTATTCACAATTAGAGAACAATGTCATATTTAATTGTCCTATTAAACTTTCAAATACATTATTCATAAATTACGATAAGCTCATCATATGCGGGGGTAGATTGAGATAATTATAATAATTGCAGCAATAATATGGGGAGCAGTCAAAATGACTTATTAAGCGTGAGGAAATGCCCACATAAATGA
Organism: Gymnocypris eckloni scoliostomus; assembly: GCA_027564155.1. NCBI lineage: Eukaryota > Metazoa > Chordata > Actinopteri > Cypriniformes > Cyprinidae > Gymnocypris > Gymnocypris eckloni. The sequence continues at coordinate 21,874,969 of CM050426.1, forward strand.
GATGGTGAGTGATGTGCTGGCCTGGTTGCAGGCTTTGTGGCAGCGTGGGGCAGAGATCTGCGTGCTGATTGATAATGATGTGTGAGAGGAATGGCCTTTATGAAACAAAGCTGTAGCATTAGGGAGGAGGACACTAAACCAGGGCAGATTTTAGCAATTTTCAATAGTTTTGTTCATTTGTTCAAAAGTTAGCATTTGTTCTGTAAGGCCATTTTTCACACTTTTTATTTATTTATATATATCGTTTAGCCTTCACTGATGTCATTTTAAACCCAAACTCTTTCATAAGAAAAACAACATCTGTCATTTGATTAAAAAAATGTTGTTGTACATCTGTAGTTTCAGAATTTTATATTAATTTACTAACTTACCTTTACCACAAAAAAAATTATTGAACATATATCAAATTATATAAAAAGAAAAATAATAACTGTCACAAAAATGAATACAAAATTAAAAATAGTGATAACTCAAATAAGCAATTCAAGTAATGAAGTACAAAATAATGAAAAAGCAAAGGATATACTCACTGGTAGGATCTTCTTGAGGCCGCAGCGTAGAAACTCATTTCGTAAGTGTATCCTGAAGTCTAAATCATCTGGCGATGTAACGAGGGCATTGATCAGCTGCATGCAGGCCACCTGTATTCACACACACACACACACACACACACAAAACTATCATTTAATGCAAGCAGATTCTTAGAATCATCCCTTTGGCGATAAATGATTAGAATGTAGTACCCTGCAACAGCCTCTTACTCATACTGCTCTCATCTCTCATCTTAATGAAAAAAAATCAATATATCACATTACATAAAATCAAATGAATTCATAAGGATGGACCCAGTCAGATGCCACAGTGAAGGACTGGGAGAGAAACATTTTAAAAATGCAGGGAAAAGATGCAAGTGGATTAGTAAAGCTGTCCGGAGGAAGGGGGATGAAAGGAAGGAGCAGACCTGGCTGAACAGATGTGTATTTTTAATTGATTTATCAGATCAGGGCAGTGGGCAGGGAGCAGTTCTGATGGTTCTTAACAGGCTATAAGGTGGCTCCAGGGAGCAGGCCAGGATGAGAAGGAATGTTCTTTGCTTGGTTGATCAATGCAGGGTGGAGAGATCACTCTTGATGGACAGTCCTCCCATACATTCACCAGCCTTGGCCTGGCCTTTTGGAGTTGCTGTTGGCCTGCATGTTTTATTCTTCTGCATGATTTATTTGTCAGGAGCAGCTCCGTCATTCTTTCTCTCGCTTGTTCTGCCTTCAAAGATCGGCCACAAAAACACAAACTTGACTTGAGTCATGGGAGAGACAGTGATCTTTAAGCAATGGCAGCCATTTAGAGGAGATGCATAGGTTTGATTGACTTGAAAATTTTCATTAACTGAAATATATTAAGAACATAACTTAGAATATAATAAGAACATAACTGTGGGGGAAAAAATGACCTGTACAGAAAATAAATTTTCATGACTGCAAAAAATAAAATACAAATAATTGTCTGTGAGAGATTGATGACATTCTGAAATTTTACCAGTGCGTTAACTTGGGCAGTGGGAGAAAAATCTAGTGGGGGAAGATTAATACTCTAAATAAAAATAAATCAACGGCTACAAATTCTGCTTTTCACAGCAGTTGCCTTGGGTTCAGGAGCAGCCCGATGGCATCATAACACTATTCTTGATTCCTTCTCTCGAAGTGCCAGCCTACCCAGGAGCTGCAGCAGGCAAACGCAATGAGGTCCACTTTGCTCTCATCGTGTAACATTATGTCTCCAAATCACCAAAGTTCTTAAATCTCTCGTATTCCCATTTGAGCAATTATTTCAATTTGAATCATTGATCACTGCGTGAATCTAGATCGTTCATCGAGTTCTCCGGAGGGCAAATGCGTTTCATCATCAACACGCCAGTCTATTTGGAACGATGTTGCAGATAGGGTGCTGGAGCAGGTTGAGGAACTTATTTTCCTTTATGGGTTGAGTGTGCAATGATGAGCTTCTGCAGCACAGTGCCGGAGGTGGATTCCAGCAGAGTAATTAAAAAACGGCACTGCTGGGACGGTTTTAGGTTTGCGTGCTTGCGTCACTGAGATGGTGTGACGGCAAAACACATTTTAATCACGTTTAAAAAGTCAGGCTCTGCAGCCCATCGCAGGTTTTAAAAGTGTTTAATTTATTTTAACCGCCAGCATTGGAGAGGTGTTTTAATTTACTTCACAATTAGTGGCGGTTCTTTTCATTAAAAGCCTTTTTTCAAGGAGGAAAACAAGGCACCAAATCAAAGGGATTCATTCCTCCCGTCTCCTCTCACTTGCCCTGTATCATATCTTCGTCTTCACTGCTCTCTCAACAGCAACACAAAGATTAGGGATTTGGTTAATAAATGTGTGAGAGGTGCTTGTTGTGCTTGGTCACAGATCACTGCAGGCTGTGGAGGAGCATAGAATGATAAATACAGGTATGGTGCTGCATCCTTGCCCTTTTGATTCAGTTCCTCTGAGACCAGTCTGGAAAATGCAGAGGAAAAGGTAAGAAGGAAGATGATGAAGTAACCATCTCTCGAGAAGAATTTTTTGGGGTTTGTTTTTTGTCGCTAGTTTTTAGAGCTCCAGGTTATTTGTGTGACCTGGTTGGGGATGATTAGGGTTTATAATACACCTCCAGTTGCATTAGAATAGCCAGCAGCTAGCTTCCATCTTGTGGCGTAGATGGCAGGGTTGACAGACGACCACAGAACACAGTGAGAAGAGGGAGACGTGTTTACATGTCAAGCTGAGCCAGGGTGCAGAAGAGCTTTGAGTGACAGATGTGCCAATTTCTACCTGGCTCCAGCATCAAAAAGAGCATTGGGAACGAAGAGGCCTCACACATTGACTGACACTTAACAGAACAGATCTATATCTGCTGCCCAGGGCAGGCAGAATTCTACTAATTATTTGAAATAAGTTCAATAAAACATGAGGATATCAAATTTTAAAAAAGTATGATGTTGATGTGTGTTCTACTTGAATATTTCTTGCTCGTTCTAGATAATAACAGATGAAACATCTAAATTCAGACACAGGCTAAACAACATGCCAAAAGGAATGAAATTAAATGAAATATGAAATGAAAATGATTAAAATAAAGCAATTCAAAAATAAATAAAATCAAAAAAATATATAAATAATTGAGCACAAAAAATATATATTATTAAATAACCTGCAATATAGAAATTTAAAAATAAGTACAATCGTAAATAATTGAAAAGATAATACATGACATGGTTATGATCTTTTCTGATGTTCTACAAGAGACGTGTGCAACTAAAGTTATTTAGAGAGAATTCTCTATACTTACTCCAAATTAATATGCAGCATTTCAACACAAAATTATGTGTCTTATTTATCCTATAGTTCAAATTACAAGGATTCTAAAATAAGTTAGATTTTATATAAATATAAAATAAGGATTTTTATTAATAAAGTCAAACAAAAATAAAAGTTACAAAAATAAATGCCATTCTTTGTATTTAGCTAAAATTGTGTTTCAAGTTTTTCCACAAGTAATAAAAGTATGAAAAACAGTAAACAAGTTTCACCCTAATTTAATTTATCTTTTAATTCATGAAATTTAAACACTTTTTTTGGTAAATAAAGGGGATTTACTATTAAAATTAAAACATGGAAGAAATACTGTGTGATTATTTATTAGAAAATAAAGTTGTTTAAATGTTTTAAACAGTAGTAGTAGTATCAAATACATTCTACTAAATAATAGTAGCCTAATACATTTCTGGCACAATGTCTAAACCAATCTTTTATTGTGACGGGTTGCCGTGAATACCTTTAAATTTATGTGTATATACGAAAAATGTGTGTGTGTATATACGAAATAATGCTGGTTTTACTCAAATTAAACGGTAAAATTCTCGTGAAGTGACTCAAAGCAGTTCTGGAGATATTGTTTATGTATTGTTTGGATGAATTAATCAAAAGCAGGTCATTACACAAATCAAACCAGTATCTGTTAATATTAAGCCGCAAAAGTATGTTATGACATAGTATGACATTATGTCCTCATTTAGACGGCAGACACTGAAATCCCTGCGAGCGTCACACGCGCTTCAGTGTATGTAATGTTAGTAAACAAAACCGCGCGTCACTGCCATTCATTCATTCACACAGAGACTCGCGGAACATGCAATTCATATTTGAATCGACTTCTGTGGCTTAATATTTACAGACACTGGTCCATATCACGATATGATTTAAGTGTAATGACCTACTTTTTATTAATTAAACCAAACCTAGATAAATTTCATGACATTCTGTGTTAAACTGTAAATTCCGTTTTTAAACTAGTTTCCGCGGTGTCTGTTTCGCAGAAATCATTCGGCCCTACGCGTCAAAAACCGGGTTGACCGGGTCCTCTGTACCACTGATACTTAAAAAAAAAAAACTGGTACCGTGATGTTTTAATTTTTTTAGTACCGAAGTACCGGGTCTTTTGACAACACTAACTGCTGCATTACTCTTTTCGGAGTAAACACAACATATTCTATATGTAAATTTGGTCTATTAAAAAATTAGTCTTATTCTAGAAAAGATGTCCTCTGAAACTATAGGTATTAACTTTGGAGCTCCAAAGTCTGTGTTACCTGCAAGAGTGTATGTGAATTTGTGTGTAAAGAGTGTGATGAATTATAACATGAAGATAATAAGGTGAAGTGGCAGGTGTGGAAGGGCAGCGTTCTGACTCTCTTTTTCTTGGAAAGGGCAGCGACTGACCTGTAGCTGCTGGGCTTCGTGGTTCTCCAGCCCCTCTACTATCGGAGCAAACCTCTCCTTATTATTCCTCTCTGCAGCAATGGTCATGGCTGCCAGGATCTTATCCAGACTAAAGGAAAGCAAGAAGACAAAAAACATTGCATTTAAGTAAACAAGCTTTTTATCAAGACACGATCGTGACATTGGTTTAGAATGTTCACCCAAGTTGGTCGAAGCTTGTAATCTCAGTCTTGGACAACTGGAACAAAGTCACAGACTTTTATGTAGAGTTATAACTCACTAGGTTTTAGAAATACCAAAACAACCCTAATGTTCAACCATAGTAATAAGATAAACCCTTTAGTCTGCAATATGTGATGCTGTGTCATAAGCAGCCACATAAGAGAACCGAAGAGATGCGTTTGGACAGAAGTACAAGGAGTGTTGGTGTGAAAGTAAATTAAGGACTTTACAAGGTCCCATGTCTGTTTTGCTGACTCAAACACTGGTGGATTGCAGTCCATGGCTAAGGCAAAAGAATAACAGAATGCATCAGAGACAAAATAATAACTGCAGAACAAATCATCGCTTGTGTAAAAATAGCCCCTTCGGTAAAGGAACACATGCAAGAATATGTGTTAACGGTGTATATCACTAGTCATGATGTTTCAAATGTTCATTTTGGAATGTATCAATTGTTTTCTATTTGAATATATTTAAAAATGCAAAGTTATTCCTTTGATAGCAAAGCTGAATTTCAACAGCTATTACTCTGGTCACATGTGTCATATGATCCTTCAGAAATCATTATTATATGCTTCTAATATGCTTAGCATATTCTAATATGCTTCCAATCATTATAATTTTAATTGGTGTGCAATTTTTTTTTTTTTTATAATCAATGTTGAAAACATTGACGTTTTTGCTGCTTAATACTTTTTTGTAGAAACATGTATATATTTTCAGGATTCTTTAATGAATAGAAAGTTCAATTAACAGAGTTTATTTAAAATAAAAAAATGTGTAACATGCCTTTTATAACTTCTGATCAATTTAATATGTATTTTCAGAATAAAAGTATCTTATTTTTTAAATGTATATACTGTTTGTATGTATGTATGTGAGCCTATCTGTGAAAACCCAGCTAAAGTCATTTGTTTGTGACTTGCTGTTTTTTTACAGAATGAAAATATCCTTCATATGGTAAAGGACATTCTTTGAAAATGTTACCTTAATATATTTAATATTGACTGAGTAAGGTCATGTTAAAGATTGAAATTATAGTGAAATTAATGGTAGAAATCAAACTTTGATGCTTGTTATCTCATAATTAGATTTTGAGACTTTAGCCTGGATTTCACAGAGACGGTCACATATATATATATATATAAACACGTATACAGGTACATATACAGGTATACAGGTTTTTCGTTACTCATTTCAGAAAGTGAAACCCATGTATTATATATTTAATTACAAAGAGTGAAATATTTCAACCCTTTGTTTATTGACCTTTTGATGATTATGGCTTACAGATAATGAAAACCCTAAATTCAGTGTCTCCGAAAATTAGAATATTTCATAAGATCACTAAAAAAGATCACTTTTTGCTGGCCAATCAAGCACAGTAATCAAGCACATGGTCATTGAACCAGCTTTTGGTAGCTTTGGAAATGTGTGCAGGTGCCAAATCCTGCTGGAAAATGAAATCAGCATCTCCATAAAGCTTGTCAGCAGAAGGAAGAATGAAGTGCTCTAAAATGTCCTGTTAGATGGCTGCGTTGACTGTGGACTTCAGAAAATGGGCCAACACCAGCAGATGACATGGCAGCCCAAATCATCAAGGACTGTGAAAACTAGAAAATTTGTCAAGTCTAATGTCTCTAGACATCTATAAAAAATATTTAGCTTTTTATATATATTGTTTTTTACTAATATTTTATTATATTTTTAAGAAATATAATAAAAAATTAATTAAATATTTGTATATTATAACAGAAATTACATTTAGGAGTGAACGAGTCATTCAAAGTGCAGTGCATCAACATGCAGCCTTTTTTTGGACTACAATGCAAGAGTGTATTCTTCTTTTTAAAGATGAATAAATTCTAAATTATTTTATACAAGTCTATAATGTATAAAAATAACAATTACTGTATGATTAAGCACAATGCTTATCGACTCCTGAATGTGACAGATTATAAATGCTACATACTAGTGATCTACACCAGATGTTAAATTCACTTTCACATGTCTCGTTACCCCAAAATCAGTTTGCTTTGCTCTGTCATGGAAAACTGTGGAGAGAAGTTTTGTCGAACAGCTAGGTGTAAGATTCGTGTTTTGTGATCCAGGTGATTAAGTTGTAGTCGGAGTGGGCTGTACAAAGTCTTTCATGCTGGTTCAAACATGGCTTCAGAATAAGCTACACCTGCTCAACTCCTAAAGAGGGCTTTGATGTGACAGCACTAAACATAAGCCAGTGTCACTGCACAGCGTTTGAGGGGGAAGGAGCTAGTTTCAGCGCTAAGTGAGGTATCAGCATTTTTACAGCTGTCACACAGATCTACACACTCTCTGATCACCTACACACCCATAAAAACACTAATCTACTCACCTACCACACACCGATTCACCCAACCTGCACTTAGCATGAGTCTTTCTGCGTGTGTTTGTGTGTTTACTCAAACAGGTCCCAGGGCTGAAGCTACTGATTGCCAGCTAAAAAGATCAGTTGCAAACTCAGCTTTTTAATTATTTAACCACAAAACTAACACAGCATGCATACGCTTAGCCGGGGGCTTTCTAGCAGGCTCATTTGAGAAGGGCATAGTAACATGTACTCTTACTGCACTGCAACGGACGCCTTTTAATATGTCAGTATCTGGACACTACTGTAACGTAAGGGGACCATAGATATGTTTATATATATATATATATATAGTGGTGTAATGGTACACAAATATGATGTTTTGGTATGTACCTCAATTTTAACGTCACGGTTCGGTATGATTTCGGGACAGCAGGGGGAAAAACTACTTTTATTTGTATTTTATTTTTTAAAGCGTGGTTTACAGAACAAGTTGCTCTTTCTTTAAATACATTCAGTTAAAGTTTACATTTTCTAAGTGATAAAAATCTACCTCAGCTTATGATTAAAACTACAGTGAGCCCTTTTAAATTATAAGGTTACAATTAGGCCTAACAACTTAACCCAAACTTAAAATGTATTAGGCTACTCTTTATGTTTAAATAGATGATCAACACTCAACAAAAAAATTATGCAAATATGTAAATTGTACATAATGCAGTTTTAAATTAAATTATAAATAATAAAATTTCTAGGCTAATTGTTAAAATATATTCAATTACACACTGTCTATCATAGCATGTTTTATTACAGATTAATTTAAACATACATTAAATAATTAGTTTAATAAAATATAATGAGCATATGGTGTAATATTTCGCGAAATGCTCCTCTCTAGTTTCTCTAGTGAACTAACGAGCTGTGGACACTGATGACTTGCTGAGGTAAATGAAATGCTACGTGAGATTTTATTTCCACGCTGTTTTGTTGGCGTCTTTCGCGGTTGAAACACTAATTGAGCAATTACATGAGGCATGAGATGTTCAGTCATGTTTATTTGCGCTAAAAGGAAAGAATGATCGTGTTCACTCTCGCTCTGCGTTACTGCTCAGACGCGGGAACCGGAGCTGATCGCGGACGCTCTAATCAATGCTTGTGTTTGGTTTATACCAGCACATTTCTGAACCGTCCCAAAAGCTCTCCAAGGCGTTTATACAGCAATCTGTCGTGCTATATCAAAGACTATCAAAATGGCAATTATTGTTTTAATTTCCTGGAAAAAAAATACTGTATTCGTTCGGTACATATGCGTACCGAGCAGAAAGACCTGTATGGAAATGGTTTGGTACGAATACATGTACCGTTTTTATATATATATATAATTACATGTATGTATATATATATATATATATATCATTACATATTCAATAATATGTTTTTATTACTACTACAATTTCAATTTCCAGGGAACACACATACTGACAAAAAATGTATAGCTTAAATGCACTGTAAGTCGCTTTGGATAAAAGCGTCTGCTAAATGCATAAATGTAAAATGTAAAGTATTAGTAGTAGTATTTTTATATAGTGTATTAGAAGATTAACTCTCAAGGCACTTTACTGAAGATAACACTACAGAAAACCACATCAAATGGGATTGAGCTGATGATCTTACATGTTCTCCTCTCCGATGATACAAACAGCTGACAGAATCTTGACAATCTCAGTCATCATATTAGTCTGCTTGGGATCGATAGCCCTTGCGAGGAGGAGGAGGCTTCGTTCGTCCTCCAAGATCCGTTGGAGGCCATACTGAAAATAAAAAGATATTTAAATGTACTACAACTTGTAAAACTATAAACATTTTGCTCAATCCCTTTAAACTTTAAATCAAACAAAATGAACCCCTTGTGTACGGACAAATTTATGCTTTCTTCTCCTGAAAGAGCCAATTAGGCAGGTGTAGATATGTTTTAGGATACATTATTTTAAATGAGGACAGGGCAGCAGGGACAAATAATCATATTCCTGCATCTTTGTCTTCCTTCGAGGGTGCAATGCACTGCACTTGACAGAATGCAGAATATATTCACTTGGGGGAAAACAAATTAAATAAATAAAAGAAAAGTGTTTGGAATAAAACAGCATTGATATTTAAAATGGCTGAGGTATAAACGGAATAATTTCAATGCCATTTAAGCACGAAAGCAGCTTTAGAAAATATAAAATCTGATGATTTTCTAGAGTTGAACGAGCTTCATTTGTGTTTGCTCTCGTTTAATAAAGCAGCAGTATTTCGATCAGAAATGTATTCATTCTCAAGGACAAGTTAGGACCTGACATGATTTTATAATCTTTGATATGTTGCTTTGCAGATTGTTTTTTTCTTCATTTGGCATGTTTGGGACACAAAATGATATAAACTACTCATGGTGGAGCTTTTAAATTCTAAACACACCTTATTGTTCATGAAGGCCTTGAGGCACTGAATGAGTTTATGCTGGTTCTTCTTGTCAATGTTCTCTTGCCTGAGGAAAAGAAAATCAGTGAGTAAAGAGAAAGATAAGAACGTGTGAATGAGTAATCCAAAAGCACTGAAGAAAGGGAATTTCTTAAGATGACCACGTCAGAAAGTCTGCATAACTTACTGTTTCTTGTCAAGAAGCCTCTCAAGCACATCCAAAAGCAGTCCGAGACCTTCATAGCCAAAGTTATTCACCCAGCTAAAAACAGAAAGAGACAGCCAAAGAACTTTGTTAGAATACATAAACCAACCAACAAGTGCACTGCGAACAAGTTCATTACAGGTTAGCAAAGTTTGGTTTTGAAGATGAGCCGGGTTACCACTGTTTCTTGGAAGCAGTTACACTTTTTCAGTTTTTTCCCCACATTCATATTACTGACAAACAGCACAGGTCACTGTGGCACCTGCAGCATTATTTACAAGTCATGAGTCATTCTCTCCCTCTCTCAGAAAATGCTACATATGACAGTAACATGAAAAAATATCATGATTTTGTTCCCCATATTTATGTTAGTGACTTATTGTGAAGAATTTCCCACATATGTGTGAACAGATGGAATTCTGAAGGAAAGAATAAAATATTTATGCATCCTAGAGCAGATATTTAGCTTTTTCCACTGAATTAAAAGTCATTAAATCAGTTTTCTTTAATAGACAGTTTGCATGTCTTTGTACAAAAACACTCACAGTTATAAGCCAACACTTACATTTGCCACTTTTTCAAATGTATGAGCTTTGGATTCACCTGATAAACACGCTTCTGAAAACAGATCCATCTAAGAATATCGCACTGCAAATGAAGTAAAGGTAAATGCAAATGAAAGAACTCTTTGTGTGCGGTGCCTTAAGGCAACTTTTGCAGGCCATTCACTCCAACAGAAAGATAACGCAATGCATGGGAGATAACAGTAAAACTGATAATGGATTGTGTAAGATAATTGGCTATAAACACAATGTATCTGGAGACATTAAATGATCTGGAGGGGATAAGAATAGGGAGAGAGAGCGTGCAAGGGAGCTAAGCAGCATGTGATCGCATTTAGAGTATGCCATTAACATCACTTGTTCTTAGCTCCAGATTGTCAATAAAGTCAAATAAATGGGGTAGTTTGTAGCAATAAAGGACCATAAGTCAATGAGTTATTCCTTTCTTTTTTGATAATCATATAGTGCACAATACAACATGCATATTAAAGTCATTTGTATAAACGCAAATGGTCACACAAGACCCTCAATTAGGGGTGATGTCTGTAGCCTAGGGCAGTTTAAGAAGGCTAAAACACACTTTTCACAGATCTCCAATTAAATTAGTCTAAAATTACAAAGACAGAGGCTCACCATGTCATTACTCAAAATTCATTACCGACCCAGCAAACTCAATTTGAAACTTATTACCATTTGCTGTACAGTACATTATAATGGCCTGATTTGGTGATATTTTTTTTTAACAAAACAGTATAATGTGCTAAATTTATACCCATCTGTTTACAGGGGGCTTGTCGTTTATTGTTTCCAATTTTGTCTTATCGCTTTTCAACTGTTTGTTGAAAGAAAAAGCACAGTTTGAGGTCTTTAATGAAAAATTTGATCTTCGTGAGCAAACATACCAAGCCTTGAAACATAAAAGCAGTGCTGCTGCTGCTGTGGAGCTGGCCGGTGGAAATGAGGGATTCAAGAACAACGTGGTTGAGCGTATGTAATTCACTTACAACAACAGTGTGGGTTATGGTTTCAGTCTGCAACAGATGAGTGTTGAAATCATATGAGGTAGTGTGGTGAGACCCAATGAAACCTTAGCCAACACTGACATCGTACCGCTGCGGTCATGTCACTCAACAAGAGCAACAAAACTCTAACCACACTCAACCTAAATTACAAGCACACAAGATTTTATAGGGAGATGAGCAGTAGTCAAAACTGAATAGAGCTGTTCAGGTAGGACAATCTGAAAAAGCTAATTCACCACCTGATACCTCAGATTTTTTATTAAAATAATAGTTTTCAATTTATGAATAAAATAGGAAATGCATTTAATACAAATATCAATATAATTTAACATTTTCAATGTATATCAATGTATAGTAAAATTATTGCCAGAAATTTCCATATTATGGTTGATATTACAAGTCTACACTATTTTCAAAATAAATTAATATTTTTTTTAACTGATACAAGTGCATTTAGGCATCAAATCATTATAATGTGAAGTATTAAAATAGGATATAAAATATGAGATTTGAGATTTCAAATGATCATTTTGTGTAATTCATATTGCAGTCCTAATCATGAAAGTCTCTGTTAACCAAATTTAATTCATAAATAAAAAAAATTTATTCTAAAAACTCGTTAGAAATTCCAGAGGGAACACATGGCTCGAAAACGCTCATTCTCTTCCAGGTTTTAGGACTACAAATTGAACAGCTCTATAAACTTGCAGTGCAGATAATTCAAATTCAAATTAAGAAATCACATAAAGCTATGCTCATACCACTAACAAGCAAGAAAATGAGAAGAAATCGCTCTTTCAAAAGATAACCATGTCAGTAAAAGACCATTTAATTTTAATTTAATTTTTTCACCACTCTTAAGGCATCTTTTCTAAACGGTTAGAGGCATCATCCATCAGTTTAATATGTTCAGGATTCATTAAGCAAGATATATAAAACAACATATTCACCTCTTTCTGTCTGCCTGTCTATTTGCAAGTCCATCTTAGATTACCTGTCAGATTGTCCTGGAAACCCCTGAGTAAACAACGCATCATTTCCCGTCAAATCAGCTCATCAGTGACCTACCCACACTCCATGGCATGGATCCAACAATTTGATTTAGACTTATTCATGAAATATTGATTGGGATAATCCTGGAGTTAAGCGGCAGCAGCAAAAAGCCAGCAGAGTTATTTGACATGAGCAAATACATTTTCTGGGTTAAATGAAACATGCATGGCCTGTTAAAGATTACACATATTTATTATAACATGTGTTGCATAGACATACTGCTTAATAATCAATAAACTGACAACGCTTAACCTTTCAAAGCATAATGCTTAAATAAATACATAAACACTGTTGTCTCTATGATGGTAAAATATGCCTGTTTACTGTAGCAATGACTAAATATTTTCAAACCAATTAAATTCAATTGAAAAAACGGCAACAGTTATGACAATGCAAGTTGTAGTGCAATTGTAATAAGGTTTGACATTCAATTTGCAATCACAGAGACATTATACTGCTATCAATAACATCACATTATAAATGACAAATGCATGTGAAAAATCAATAATGATCATCAGCAGGAGTGTATTGTATTACCCCACTTGATGCTCTAAAAGTCGGTTAACTGCCTTACAATAACCGCAGGTTATTACTCTGACCCCCTGCCTTTATTTTCAGAACTCACTAATGTCAACCAAAAGCCTGGCTGTTGAGTCTGACATTGTTATTGCACTTGAAGAAGCTCTAGAGTGTTGTGTCATTGAGAACACTCTATGAGAGCAATGCCTTTCAAATTGTATTAGGGCTAAGCCATGGACGGTCTCATTCGGCTGCCCGTGGCCTATTCAGCTCTGCTCTATTCCACTCGAGGCCCTCTGCTCCTAGCAACAAATTGCTCTCAACATTTCAACCCACCACTGAGCACCAGAACAGTTAGTCACTGACTAAATATTGCAACTGAGGCCTTTCTGCTGTTCATGACAATGTCCAAGACTCTGAGTGATGCTGAAATCACAGGGAGGCTCATGGCAAGGCTGAGAAGAGATTGACTTCCATGGTTTAAACACAGTATATTTGTAATGTAAGGAAGGAAGGAAGGAACAATTAAAGAAATAGATAGCAGTAGATAGATAGATAGAGTAGAGCAATAGATAGAGTAGTCTCAGCCTCAGACGCCATGGCCACGGACCGTTGGCTAAACATCTGATGCATATGGCACACAAAAGTGGAAACACTTCAGGAGTTTCGAAGTTGTCATCGGATTGGTTGAGTTATAAAGGATTTCAGGGAGATGTGTGTATCGCGTTCTTTAACATTCCATCTGGAAACAAAGATGCCGTGATGCCAAACCTCCTCACAAAAGAAGTCATGTTTACAACAGTGACGACGAGCGCTTATAAGGATCAACTAAACGCTGGATTTTTAAAAGTATGTGAAGTATTTAAAGTTTGCAGAATAGAATCTTTAAAATACGTCCGAGTTTTACACACACCAGTCTGTTATTTTGGTGACATTTCCACTCCCCGAAACGTGACGCTGAACGAAAATAACTATGATTTGATGTTTGACATGTTGGTCAAACAGCCTCAATGAAAGCTGCCATGGATTCCAAGCCTTCAGCCATCAGTCTGACTAGATAGCAAGCAACTCATAATGTGGCACATTTATCCTTCTAGAATTATCTCAAAATAAGCCTTTAAACCTTTTTCTTAACCTGTCTTCTGTTAACTGTGAAATCTAACATGGATACAGCACATTCATGCTTAAAGGCCATGATATACTTGAGGAACCAGATGAAAGGTCAACATAAGCGTGCAGTGAAGATTAGACTGCAAAAAGAGCAACACATTTTAATCAACACAGTAATAAAAAGGGACAAAGGTCCACAAGTATGAGCTACCAACTGTTGTAAATGTTGTAACCAAAACATTTCAAATTAATTATATTTTTTGGAACATTTCCAGTCAGTTCTTCATTCTGCTCTAATGAAGACATTATTTTCTGCTCTTCTGTTTATCCCAAGGTTGTTATTTTGATGACAAGGCAAAACTTTGCTTATCACTCCCCTTCCTTCAGTTTGATCTGTCTTTTCAAATGAATATGCTAAAGAAAAGTCATAATTATCTGTGCTGGGTACTGAGTGATGGAGAAGTAAAAAGGGAATTTAAAAAATGCTTGGCTGATTTCATCACAATTGTGAAGTGGACAGACACGGGCGGCCTGTCTTCTCACAGAGCCCTTTGCAGACCGGCGCATGACAGATACTGGGTTTTGGAGCGTTAAACGGGGACTGAACCCAGTGGCACGCCGAAAAATAATATCCCTTGTGTCAGCGTTCTGTGATGTGTCTGGAAGGCACTGGGGCAAGAACCTGCTCCGTTTAAAAGAGCCGCAGTTCCCTCTAATGGCATTTGGATCCAAGCAGGAGTCTCAATACAGCCACAATGACTGCACATCAAACCACATCAATGCCAGCTCCGCTTCTCTCTGAAATTGTAGGCTGTGAATATAGGGTCAAAATAACAAAGAAATAGTGGAAGGTAGCAAAAGTGTGTGTACGTGAGAAAGGAAGGAGTAGTAGCAGAATTAAACGCATTTAAATTGTTGGGAATTTGGAAGTGATGACGGATCAACTACATTAACCAAATAAAAGGTTTAAAAAAACAAAAACTAAACCAAACAAAAACTAAACTAAACAAAAAACACAAACACAAAAAAACGGAAATCAGATTTGTACATATATGAAGCAAAAACAAACATAAAAGCAAAAAA
Source organism: Gymnocypris eckloni scoliostomus (assembly GCA_027564155.1). Lineage (NCBI taxonomy): Eukaryota > Metazoa > Chordata > Actinopteri > Cypriniformes > Cyprinidae > Gymnocypris > Gymnocypris eckloni. The sequence continues at coordinate 21,890,325 of CM050426.1, forward strand.
TGTGCGTATTTTGTAAATTGTATTTGTAAATAGATTTTTTTTCCTGTCTGTTGCCTTTGATGTCACAGCTCAGGATTGTCGCTAATGCAAACGGATAGCTTTCTCCAGATATTAAAAACCTTCTTGCCCATGTCTCCCGGTCTTCCTTCCACACTTTCTCACGTTAATGTGCAATCATTTTAATGATCATTTGAATCATTCTTGTGTTAGTGCAAATCAAATCAGAGCTTAATTTCCTGTGTGCTAAAACGTTCGCTTGAGCTATGAGACAGCTGACCTGATCTGAGCGGCGTGGGAGAGTTTAACTTAATTCACCAGGGGCCATAAATATTTTAGACTTAAGTTCAAACATCTGGAATTATTGATCTGCTGGTGAAGTATGTCAGAGAGCGGGCAGATAGAGACAAGGGAATCAGTCATGACAGTCACCTCGCATGCTAATGGATTAGCGATTCCCTTGTTCAGAAGTCAATGGCGGCGTATATGTGCTCACTGTGGCTTTTCACACTGCCAAAGGACTGATGTGTGCTGTCACTCAGAAACATGTAGGTCACCTGCTCCTCAATATCCTGACCCAAATAACTCAAAAACATCATATACACTGTGTGCTAGAGGGAAAATAAACCTAAAAATACTCTAATATGGAGCACTGACATATAATCTATCTATATCACACTTGCTAGTAATGCTTGTCATGGAATTACCGAAGAGTAATACTTGCACCGAAGAAAAAAAAAAAGACAAAAGAAATCCATATTAGTCAGATCACTCTACCGCAGTATGTAATTTCAGCATGAGACAAGCCCCCAAAACCTCCCATAAAAGGTGAGAAGGCTTAACAAAACAATTAATAACAAGAGAGGACGCGGTGAAAATCACAGACAGCCCAAAGATATTGAATTTAACGTGGCAGAATACTAATTTTCCCCCATGTACCTGTGCAATACCTTTTCTCACTTAAATCAATATGGAATTCAAATCAGATATCTGAATTATGTATGCCTTGCTGCAGGGCTCCACAGATATGGCTAGCATTGAGGTTAACAGATGGTGGCATAAAATGAAATGGGCATCCCGCTTAAAATATACCCAGTCACGAAGGACATCGGGATTGGTGGGTTCCTTTACTGCCTCGGAAAAAGCTCTTCTGTAGCGGCAGATGTGGCCACTGCTTCTATTAGACTCTATAACACAGTCTCAGGTACACCGGCTCGAGCACAAACACAAACAGGGTGTGCAGGGCTATGATGGCTAAATGCGTGGTCAATAGTCTTCACAAAGAAAATGCAGCATCTATTTTTACAGGCAGCTTAGCCACAGCAGAAGACCGAATAAGAACAAGTCAAATCAAACTCTGGGTCTTACATGGTGATAAACAACATAATTAGTAAGTAGCATGCATTTGCACAAATGAAAGCCAGAAATAACTTCACTAATGAACTTATTAAAACAAAAACACTGCAGAAAACAGTTGTTAAAAATGGTTACTTTCTTCATTAGACTAAAATGAGAACATTGAATCTCACATTGTAACTGTGCAAGTATGAATTGATAATTTGTTCCGACTTCAGTCCTTCTCTCTGACGCAGGCTGGATCAGGGGAGCTGATCCAGAGCCTGAGGGCCAGAACTAGGTTTCTAATAACATTTGGAGTCTGTAGAGAGAGAGAGAGTGAGAGCAGAAACTAGCCGCACTGCACAGGAAAAATGACCTTCGCAGAGCGCTGTGAACTCGGCCTCACTCTGCTGCCTCAACGATGCAGACAATTTATTTCATGGACTAACAGGTAAAGTTTTGATAACTTTCCTGGGGTAACTCAACATACAATAACTCTAAAGATGTTCGAAGTTTTACCTCCAAAGACTTTAGTCTGTCTGCTTCCACTCTTCTGACCTTGACAATGAGGAAACTACATCCCAGGCCCAAAAAATAAAAGACGATCAACAGACATCACCCAGACAGTTATTTCCTAATACTTATACACTATTAATCAAAGTTGTCTTCGGAGACAGAATTGTCCAATAATTCAAAATGTATTTTATTAAATAATGAACACAGTTGGACTTCACAATATCAGTTTTAGCAGTACATGAGTGTATTTTCTTTCCTTTATACCTGTCATCATAATTCAGTTGGAAAAAATTTCCAGAATGTCAAAACACATTTATAAAATCAATTATGTATGATGGACAAGGGTGTCTAGCTAGGTGCACAAAATAAATAAAAGTTTAAAAGGTGGACTCGCATTGTAAATAATATTTGACAACCTGCACTGGCATGTCTACGTCTCCCGTCATTATCCATCATGAAAATTTTGCCTGCCCATTATATTAATACAATTCATTTAAGCAGCCTCAGCTAAATATATGACATGCACACAAACCATTTAATATGAAAAGGTTATTGTATTCTGCTTTTTTTAAAGTATTACATTTTATTTTAGTAAGCTCTGTTCTAAAACTACACCTATCCATCATGCATTCTCATAGTGACAGACTTGGAACAGTAACTTTGTGCACCACACAAAAACTGTTTGAAAAATAGAAGATAACTTTTAAATCAACACTTTTCCCTATTTAAATCAAAATGTAGTCTGTCATAGCTGTGGTACTGTGATGTCTTCCCCAACTTTCAAGTTTACATGTTGCAATAAAACTAAAGAAAAAATATAATTTAAAAAAGAAAGAAATTTAAAATAATTTATAGTGCCTTCCAAAAGTTCTAAATGTCTTAAAAATGCAAACAAACAACAAAATCCTCCTTTTCCCCTTATTACATCAGAATAGCAATATGAAATCATTTGCGACTGTGATGCCTGATTACCAGATTAAACTTAGAATAGGTTTATTTGGTTATTTATTTATTGTCTGAAATGTTTAAAAAAAAAATACAATTATCGGGTCAGGATGCCTTTATAGATTTACTGGTGTTAAACAATTACTATAATACTATAGTATAATTATAATTATTATAAAAATGTGTTTTCATTAATTAAAAAAAGCTGTAATAAAATTCAAATGTTTAACACACACACACACACACACATATATATATACCAAATAAGGTGGCGGTGAGTGTATATATATATATATATATATATATATATATATACACATACACTCACCGGCCACCTTATTTGGTACACCTGTTCAATTGCTTGGTAATACAAATTGCTAATCAGCCAATCACATGGCAGCAACTCAGAGCATTTCGGCTTCTAGATGTGGTGAAGACGACTTGCTGAAGTTCAAAGAAAGGGGATTTAAGTGACTTTGAATGTGGAATGGTTGTTGGTGCCAGACGGTCTGGTGTGAGTATGTATACATATTTATTTATTTATATATATACATATTTATTTATTTATATATATATACACACACACATACATACCATTCGGTACTCGTTCAAAGCCTTGAGTAGGGCTACAGCCTTTAGGATCTGATGCTGAACTGATTTCCTGTTAAGGAGTATCAAATCTTCAAAGGCACTAATAAGCCCATTACCTGCCGCACATGTGTCCACGGGCGCTCAGCGAAGGATGGCCGCATAGGCAGAATGATGGATTCACAGGCTCTGTGGGGCGGCTGGTAGTGTCAGCACATCTTCACTCCAATACACAGCTCTGTTTCCTCAGGCTCATGTCCCACACTGCTAACTACAACACATGGCTAGCTTACATTCAAACCCTACACTGGAAAATAAATAAATAAAGTACTAATACTAAAAAAAACACCCTCCAGGGAAAAATGCAGCAACTCCACCATGAAGATTTGGACATAATGAAAAGTTGGAGCCAAGTTCAGGTTTGTCTGATTTTCTCCGGCGCATATCTTTGAGCCTGCAGATTCAATACGGAAGTCACTGCTGGGATTTAAAGTGGAGTGTAAAAGCGGAGAGCGTAATACCGAGGGCTTAGCAAAAGAAAGTGAAAAGTCAAGACCTTTAGACATTCTGAGGAGTGCAGTGGGTCCATGTCGTGGATGAAACGCACATTCCTATTGGTGGTGCATTGATGAAGAATCAGCGCAGCCTGAACGCCACTGGAGATCTCTCATTGCTCGTCTATGTGCGAAAGCGCAAGATCCATCGGAGCTATTGGAATGGATGACAAACCTGAAGGTTTTTCTGCATGAGTGGGTGTTAAGAAAGTTCTGGATTACTTCTTGCATTGTAATATTGTTGCTGCACTACATTGCAAGCCTGTGGCACTGTTTGTACAGCTGCATCAGAAAGAAATCTAAACAGAGAGAACGAAGGCTTGAGAAAGGCAAGAGGAAATGGCTGTCATTAGTTACAGTGCATATTAACTCTCCATAAATGAGGAAATAAGACCAAATGAGTATCTGTTAGTCTGCATTTTGGCAAGTTTGAGAATTCAGAGTTTATGAAACAAGACTACAAGTGTGAGAGAATGACGGATATATAGTGAGAAAAGCCAGAAGATGAAGTGATCTTAGTCTACCAAAATGAGCAGCAAAGGATTGGTAGAAAAAAAATATATAAAAAATTAGAGGAAGGGGGGAAAAAAAAGAAGAAAAAGTGAAATGTTGAAGGAAGATGCTGTATCCGCACCCAATCACAGCCATCTGTGTATAGATGCGTGAGGCTGTGAGCTTCACAGCTGTGAGGGACCACTGGGAAATGAGTCTTCTCCAACCCAGCAGCCACCTGGACAGCCAAACAGGTGCTCGGCCCAGACAATTAAACTATTACATAAATACAGGCCAACCAATGAGAGCAGATAAGCAGACAGTGACAGGACCTCAGTTCTTCTTACTTAAACCTATTATTATTAAAATGTGTAAAAGGATTATTTTAAAAGGATATTTCCATACAAGATAGGTTCAGTTGACAGCATATCTGCTATAATTTATCATCATTATCATTTTGGCCCAACCTTTTGGGAGGATTTAAAATAAGAAATTTGAAGCTTTCTTTAAATTGCAAAGCTTACATAATGTTAAATTGAACATAACTTAAATAATGTTAAAATGTGTTTTATTTGAGCTGTATTTAAAAAAATTAAATTTGCAGTCATTTTAGATTTCTAGGGCTTATGCCATTGCATTGTCATGGTGGCTAGTTTTTTTAAATTGTTTGTGTTGTCTTTTGAGCTAAATTTGAATTGATCACAATATTCTTTTCTAATATTCAAGGACAGAAATCATAACAGCCTGAGCCTGATGACGTTCTTAATGCACATTCACATCATACGTGTTTTTAACATTCTGTTTTTTTTTCTATACTACTACAGTGCATTATGGACGTTTTTATCTGGACTATTTTCAAATAGAATTGCGAATAGTATTTTCAATTGCGTTTACCCCATGTGGACGCATAAATTGTGACCAAATCTAAATGCAATTGCAAATTTTGTAATCTATTTTTATATTGAAATAATGAGGATTATGGATAACCTGCCAAAACTCAAATGAAATCGCAATTCCTTTTGTATTTGAATTTCCGATATCTTTAAGGAAAGCTGTCAATCAATGTGAGGGGGCGGGACTTTACTAAGGGGCGTGTTTGTCTTGGGAGGTGACGTCAATCACAGACGACCGTGTCGAATGCTTTGATAAATGTAGGTAATCAGTAAAGGCTCTGCTAAAGACAGCTGCCAATCAGTTCGTGCCTGTGTGACCGAACAGACAGTGCAACCTTATTGGCACAATACTTAATTCTGTCTTTTTTTTACCCCAAATACAGTGATTATCCCTGCTAACAGAGCCACAAATGGTACGCAAAATAGATCAATATTCACTATTAACCAAACCCTTTTCACCTGTCTCAATATCTCACTGTTTCTCTCACTTGCATCAACCCTTATTACAGTGCATTTTATTCGTAAGCAAACAAAACAGTGCCAATCTATATTTATTTACCCATTTTCAACCTTACTTTATATTTTATTCAACCATTTTAATCCGTTGTGCAGCGCGAATCCCGTGGCACCAAAGCGTCACAAATATACAACTGTGCCAGCAGGTGACAGTATAGAACTACTGTTGTGGAGTTGTATACTGCATCAACAATGGCCTACTGTACGCGTTTGGGACAGAGGACCCTCTTCGTGATCGCTATCATTTAAGTAGTTTATTACTGACATTTAATTAACTTATAAATGTTAAATTCTTACTTTATTACTGCTGCACTCATCACAGTTTCTCTTTTACAACGACTTATCTGTAATGTACATCTTTCTCATTTTTTATATTTATTGTTAATAAATGTATATTAATAAGAAATTTGATTTGCATATATGTATAATTTAGTTCAGTGATGTTGTAGCCTTTCATTTTGAATTTTCTACATTTCTTTGTTTGGGGTAAAAAAGACAGAATTATGTATTGTGCCAAGACGGTTTCACTGTCTGTTCGTTCACACAGGCACGAACTGATTGGCAGCTGTCTTTAGCGGAGCCTTTACGGATTACCTCCATTGATCAAAGCATAAATTTTCGTATCCAAGACAAACACGCACCCTAGTATAGTCCCGCCCCTGACAATGATTGGCAGCTTTCCGTATAGACATCGGAAATTCAAATGCAAAAGGAATTGCGATTCCATTTTAGTTTTGGCTGGTTATTTGCACGGCTCAGAGAGAGTGGAAAAGCAGACATGGTAATTAATATTGCTATTTAAATATGACAGGCTCAAAATCCGTAAGACATGGGACATCCTATTGCAAATAGACTTTGCTTTTCATTTGAAATTTGGCAGTCACTGTGTGTTCGCGAAAGCTAAAATGCAAACGGTATTGCAAGATTTGCAATTGCATTTGAATTGTCACAATTGATGTGTCCACGTGTGGAAAATACAATTTGCAATTCTATTTGAACATAGTCCGGAAGAAACTTCCATAATGTCAACCAAATGTCACAAAAAGATGGGAATGGAACCCTGAAATGCAGTCAAAACAGAGAAAAAAATATTTTACACAGCCCCATAGTCACCAAACAGGTCTTTTTGCATGCAAGAATGAAATAATTTAAAAGGAGGGTTGGGATTCGAAAAGAGATTCCAATTTCGGAAATCAGATCAGCTGCGTAAGGTCAGGAATCGAATTACTTATAAAATAAATTTTCAATCCTGCTTCTCGATTCCTGTATGTGCATTTATTGTGATTTCAAAAGATGCAAGAAGAAGAAATATAACTCTTGTGCAGAGCACACACACACACACACACACAAAGCGCTCGCACGAAAGCCACCTCTTATTATGCAAACACTGGATTGAGCTGTCTTTCTCGCATTCATATAAGGTTCTTACATTATTAACTGTTATCGATACTTGCGTTGTTTTATCTCCATGTACTTTGAGATAAAATTACAATTAGAAGATGCTGCTTGACATTTTCCTTCACTGAATGACGTGGCTGTCGTTTGCTCGACGTGCATGTGATTATTCATGCCCATATGCTGTGTGTGTGTGTGTTGGCATGCAATCAGTGGCGGCAAGAGTGAAACGTTCAAAAGTTACAAAACTATGCGACACCAGTGTCAGATGCAATATATACAGTATGTCCACTAAAAGGACAAACAGCACATGATTACTTAGTTATCGTCTGATTGCGCTAATACTGCCAAAAACACACAATGTTTACATATAAACAGGTAGTTATGTCTAAAGTGAAAGTAAGGTTTGAGAGAGAAACAGAAAGGGACATAATATAATTATGTCATTAATTACGCACTAATTGTATCATGTTGTATGTACCAAACCTGTATTAATTTTTATTCTTGTGCTGAACACAAAAGATGATATTTTGAAGAGTGTGGGTAACCAAACATTTGCTGGCCCCCACTGACTTTGATAGTAGTAAATAAATAAATAAATAAATAAATAAATATGTATGTACTGTATATGTATATATATTAGTGCTGTCAATCGATTAAAAAATGAATCGTGTTGACTGTGATTAATCAAGATTAATCACAAATTTAAAATACTAGGATTTACCTGTAAATGTGTTGAAATAAAGAAATGCATAACAAACTAGTTTAAGGAAACATAACCTTTCACACCTCCGCCAGGTATGAGACATAAGTATAAGACAGCTTATTATTTTCATAATTATTCAGCCATTATCAGTCTTTTTACTGACAATAAAACGTTAACCAAGGCACATTGCTTCAATCCCAGTATACATTTACCCAACTATTATCAAAAGTATTTCTAAATAAATAAAACAAAACATTTTCTTGCGACCTTACGTGAAGTATTATGACAAAATGCATTATGAAGAAGAGTTGGACCTGTTCTGCAGTTGCATTAGAGCTAACATTAGCATCATGCTTCATAAGACAATTTATGAGATTAATAGTACACTTTTACTCAGAACTCACTTCAAACCACCATCGAGTGTTTGTAATAACTTCTTTTTGCGATCACATGTGGAATTTGGTCGTTTACTGATGTTAAAATATGCTATTAATAGCCTTTTATATCGCTGCACAAATTAGCATTTCAGATGTACACGTTCATCTCAAGAAAATCACATACAAACCATATTCTATCGTAATCGTGTGTTTATTATCTTATATAATCTATAGTGGCTGTTGTCATGTTTTTTCTGCTGTATAAAACAATTTTCATTTATGGGTGAACTATTTCTTTAATGTTAATAAAATAAAACAAAGAGAAAAATAACTCACTGCTCCTGACTGAAGAACTTTAATACACTTGCTAAAGTTCAGCAGGTATAAAATAAAAAATAAAAAATGAAAAATTCACATATTTTTGCAAATAGTATCGATAACAGTATCTATAAGTACCGGTATCGATAATCAGTATAGTAGCAGCATCTATCAAATGTAAACGATACCAATCCCTAATTCTTACACATTCAAATGGACAAATACACACAGAATTATCAAATATCCTATAAATACAATTGGTTATGTCATAAGTGAACGTATAAGGGGTGTATTGGGTCCATGCATTGACAGCAGCCGCCAGTCATTAATGTTAATCAAAAAACAAAAGAAGAGATGATCCCTCACTGATCTTGACTGAATCACTTTTGTAACCTCAGTTTAATTGTATTTGCCTGTTGTTCAGCGCTGACTACTGTAAAGGCAACGTGCATCTGTGCATGCGATTATTTTGGAGATGCCTTCCAGTATAATTTATCCTTATTTAGTGTAGGCTATAGACCTATTCTATTTTGATCTGCAGTTTAAATCAAAGTTAAACAGAAAAAAAGACAAATAGTAGCACTGCATGCGTTTCTGAATAATTATTTTAACAGATTGTATAATGAAAAACCACACACATGACAGATATATATTAAAATACGCACATTCCTTCACAGCCCATTCATATAGCTATGTTAGCCATTCATATAGCTTCATATAGCTATGCCATGCCCTATTTTTACAAAAAAAATTAAAACATTGTATACAGTATAATTATGTTTAATTAAGCTGAGATATAGCACTATAAATTCTTAATTAATTTGCAACAAAACTATAAAGTTTTGTTGCAAATGGATGAAGACATTATAGGCTATTCCGCTCGCACCTCACCATGCACGCGTTCGGAGATTCGGCAGCCCAACACTGAATATTCACGCTCTAACATATTTCTTGCAGAGGACAGAGATAAGGTATGAACTCATGAGTAATTGCAACTTGGCAAAGTGAAGGAACTTGGGGTCATTTTCATCACAAATTAATTTCTCATTCAGCACATACTGTGGCTTTATTTTGAAACATTCAAACTTGCACCTAGTCTTGTTGAGGGGAAAAAGACCAGTGTTTCCAGGATAAATTAGTTGGGTCCCTTAGGAATTAAACTTTAAGCAGACACCTAACTTTCATCTGTGTGGGATGGAACAAGTCTAACAATTCTTTAAATAATCTAATTTAACAGTATGTAACACCTACACCTCAAATTGTCTTTAGATGGTCCTTACAAATGGAATAAAGCTGAAACTGCACATGAAACTGTCCACTTATAAAAACAGCACTGCATTATGTTCTTGTCATTGGGGCAAAATGGCAAAAAACTGAAAGACTGATTTTCCCTCAGGCCATCAGGCTCTAAACACAAACCCAGTCTCATAATCACCTACAAGATTGTTCATCCATACTTTCATCACCCGTTTTTTGTGTACATACCTCTGAGAACAATGCTCTGTATCCATTTCTCATGATTAATGCCTAACAGTGGAGTAAATAATTGGATGCACGGGGCCCCGACACCACACTGTGATGATCTGATAAAGACAACAGAACGAGATGCCATCCCTTCATTTAATTAGGCCAATAACAAGAGATTACCTTGAGGCGCAGTGTTCTACAACTCACATTCTAGATTATGTGTTCTGTGACAGGAAAACAATAGCAAAGGCATTCTGGTGTTTGCGTTCCTTTGACTCACTGCACTGTACTGCCATCTGGGGAGAAGGGCAGGGGCGTCTATTAATTGCTTTCCAGTGCAAAACACATCTGTTGAGAGCATCCGTAATGCCATCGGATCAAATGGCTTGGGTCCTTTTTTCCCACTGCACAACGGTGGGCCTAAAGAGATCGTCTGCCTGCCAATTGTGTGATGACCACTTTATATGCTACACTCATTGATTCACATTAAGAGTCATCTCTCAGACAGTGCTCTGGTAAATAATTGAGAGAGTCTGCTGTCACATAGTGATCCTCTGAGCTACTGGGACCAAATTAAATGTGAAAATCCCGTCCATGAGAGGGAGGTGAAACTACTTTCTTGGAGAGCAGGCTGGGGGAACTGAGTTGGGTCTTATTACAAATTAATGAATGAGAGAAGAGATTTTTATAAAATTGGGGAAGGGGAGATAAAACAGCAAATTATTTGAAGTACTACTGTACATGATCAGAACAGATTAAGAAAGCAGTCAGAAATAACAGGATACACACTTTAGTGGAGGGACTTGAAAGCGAAGGCGTCTGGTCTTGTAGTGGTAGGTTGGTGTGCTTATTAACGTTTCAGAGAATGACTGGCTGTCTGAAGTGTTAAAAAAAGGATTTCCTATCTATTAGAGCTTAATGGATAGAGAGGGGGAGATGACAGGGCCGGGCTTAAAAGTGACTGGTGGATACACTCATTTAGCAGGCCCATGCTATGGGCCATGCTCATTTAACCAGAATTGGGAATCCATACAGACCGGAGGTTAAAAGACTCATTGACAGATTTCCAATTAGCATCTTGAAAGAAATCCACCAAGATTGCCACGTGCAGACAGGAAAATGAGGTTTAACTTTTCGTTTCACAGTGAGAAGGTAGTTAGAGGTTGTTGAAATGAGTGTTGATATGTCAGTTTTTCATCAGAATGTGGAGAGAATAGAACGGTAAGTGCTGAGGACAGAGTGTGAGAGGAATGACTGACTGACCTGACAGGGTTGCTGGTTAAGGACACGCGCAGGGACTCCAGGCAGTTGAGCAGTTTGTCTTCGGAGATGCCTGAGCGCAGCTCGTGCACATACTCCTGTGACGAGAGCGTACACTCGTGCTTGCTGTTCCTCAGTCCACCCTGCGGGAACAAGACACATTAAGGGATCAGCCACTGCACCGCTGCGCTTTACACCCTGTTAGGCCTGTCACACGTTAATTACAACATCTGTATTAGACTTGATCATCGCTGGAGTTGATGAGCTTCTGAAGAAAGCTCTCTCTGCTGTTACTTCCAATCTCTGACTCTGTTTTCAGCTTTATTTTGACAATAAATGAACAAAAGCATTGGAATCCTCATAATTTGACGACAGGTAGAAAATAGTAGGAGGGGGAAGTAGTTACCAACACCTGATTTGTGGATGAGGCAGCACCCCTGTGCTCACAGCTGTATCCCAGTCTCCAGCAGGTGAGAATGATTACTAACACTCCATAACTTCAGACTCACTTCCTCCCTAAATCAGCAGACTGCCCACCCACAGCACTGACTGACACAGAGCTACCAGCTAGACTAGTCAGCAGGAGCTGCCTCATGCTAATTCTACAGTACACACACACAGACTAATGGGAAATGCTCCCACACACAATATAAAAACAGCAGCATAAAGTGCTTATTAAAATATAAATGTTTTGTGCTTATATGGAGACAACACTGTTGGGCACTCAATAGCTATGTTCACACAGCAGCAGAAGAATACAGCTGTCGGTCATGTCGGGAAGCCAAGTATGGTTCATATGTGTTCATACACACATTTTATGAAGGGTGACAACCGTGTATAATAAATAAAGTAACTTTGTTACTGCTGTTAACTCCGATAAGCTTTACAGAACATCTCATATGAATAAACTGGAATTGATTTTGTGAAATATGCTCATAATATGGTAAAAATGTACCAATGGATATAATTCAGATTTATATTATCAAAGTTATTAAAAACTAATTTAAGTGATTGTAGAGATTGTAAATCAGAATCCAATCAAAATGTATTGCACAGTAAACTGAAAAGAGAAAATAATAATTTGAAAGTGATTACAAATAATTATTGTAAGTACACAATGGATCCTAACGTTTCTACAAAGTATTACCAATGATTCTGTCACCTCTTAATATTCACAGTAGAATGACCTAAATCAATATCAATATATATTGTATTGATATTGATTTAGGTCAATATATATATATATGGGATTACTGTGTAGCATTAATTAAAAACAGGAAACTAAACAATATAAAAACACAAAATAAAAAAGTTAAATTAAGAATAAAATGATTTTAAAAAATATACTGTTGTATGCACATGACTATCATAGGTATCTGTGCTGTACATCTCACACACTGCTGCAATACATGTTCTACTCACAATCCCACACTTGTGAGAGGTATGCAGGCACTAAATCTCTGCACATACATATGCTGCATTTTTTGTGTCGTATTCCTTTACTTTGTGGTTCAACTGTTTGCTTTGCACAGATGAAGGACTTTAACCAAGCACCAACGTATAAAATAAAACATCATTATGAACAGGAAACAGATAAAATACTAAGAACAAATCAATTTAGTGACAGGTGGGATGTCTTATCATCCCCTTCTACCTATATAACCAGGCCTAGATGGATTTATTCACGACGCTCGCGCATACAAAAATCTATTTCTGTGCAAGCTACCAAGCTCGTGGGTTTTTGTGACTACTTTCTTCACTCTCATGCGTTAGAGAGATATACAGACAGAGTGAAGATTGTCAATCTGTTACCTGCACTGCACCCCTTGGGCAAAAGAATCGACAGTGTGCCATGCGTTCCACTTTTATATACCACATTATTCTTATTCTTGTCATTTTACTAAGGTTTCTTTTATTTTTATATATTTTTATTTTATTCACAGTTGTGTTCTCTGTTATCCAAGTCATCCATGTGTTTCTCTTTCTTTTGAAGCTGTTTTCCATCTGTTTGTTCTGAAAACAACAACCTGCCAAACAAGGCAGAGGAAAAAGAAGAGGGCGGCGGAGCACAGGGTGGGCTGTCAAAGTCACCCGTGAAGACGGAGGGATAAATTAATGCAGACAGAAAAGTATGCAGGGTAGTATGGAGCGAGTATTAGCGGTTTCTTCCCTGGTACGAATTTGCTTTAATGTCGTCGTCCCAGGATGTGGCTTTACCAGCAGGCAAGCTGCACTAATAGGCAGTCTTGGAGGAATAAACAGGGCATCTTTGTGACGGAGTCCCATTTCTGCTCTGTCGAGGCGCAGTGAAGAAACTCAGACACGGGCGGCAGGGCTGGTTTATATAGCAACAGGAAAATAAATGAGCCATTACTTTAGGCAAGTAGGAAGCTGCAATGTGGAGACACTGTACGTGTTGAGTCTGCAGAACATGTAAACATGGCAGTCAGAGCAGGGATTCACTCTGGTGCGATCAGCAGGTGTTAGTATTAGGTTTTAAGCAGTTGGTTAAACGTAGGCGGTAGTTTAGAACGACATGACGGGTTGTTGTTGCAATAAAAGCAGCCTTGATGTTGACTGGCAGCTGTGAATCTGCACTGACCTTGTGTTTTCTGGTACCATCATTTATGTGAATAAGATGTTCAAAAAGAAGCTGCGCTCTGCAGAGTTCTTGCATGCGTCCTAACAAAAAAAGTGAGATTCAACTACTCTTTAAATTGATGCGAACTCAGTCCATTCTCTCTCTCTCTATCGGAGGATAAGAACGACTCTTTTTTCACAAACACATCTGAGGCGCTCAGGTTGAAGCGATTCAGCTCTTTCTTCTCAGGACAGGTCCTCATACTTGAATTTGTCTTGATCTGGATCCAACTAAAGATCACTCGGTTCATCTGCCTCTATAGTTCAGATGAGGAAATCCGAGGGACCAGATATGACTGGTGTGCTTATACCTGCCTGATAGAAGTAATGGGGTGTGTGCAAGAGAGGTTATTACTTCCCTCATTACTGTCTCTAGTAACTGTAGTTGCCCCTGGCTCTTTACAGACCTGCTGCAGACAGCTATCTCAGATTCACCGAACCACAGGCAGAGCTGCTCTCGCAACTGTGACTATCTTTGTATTATTCAGAATATTCTTGGGTTGGAAAAGCAATAGGTACCTGTAACTTTTCGGTTCTGCTTAATATGTACTTCTCATTGTTAAGGGTTTGTGCAAATCCCTAATAAAAAGTATGATACTTTTGGCACACAACTCATTCCAGCTGCACCAATATTCTGTTGCTGTTTTTCTCTTGTATTTTTTTTCCATCTTATAGCTGATAACCAATGAAGTTAATTCATATATATTATTATTATTATTATTATATATTATTAATACTATTTTATCTAAATAAATGTAAACAATAAAAACTCAAATTAGTTGTTTTAATTGCTACAAGTCAATTTAAGCATCAACACAAAGCACAGTATAAAAATATATTTCAAAAGATTAAATTGTTATTAGTTTAGTAGTTAAAAAAATTACCCATAAATGTAAATGATAAGATGGCAAAGGCAATCTAAATTAGAAAAATATATGCATATATACAAACAGGCTTTCATTGAGAAAATAACATTAAAAAGAAAGTAACATTAAAATATGATGATAACAATATTGTTGTTGAATGGGAGTGTTGTGGATGGGGTCTTTAAAACAGGTCTATTCATTTATACTGTTATCAGCACATGTTGAAGTAGATTCGTCTCTGTGAGAATATGCGCTGTTAATGCAGCATTAGAAAACTCTGCTCTATATTATAAAAAATGAAAAATAGAGTAAATGAGTATACACAATTATATATCCAAACACACACAATTTTTACCCTCTTATTATTACCCAGAAAACCTTGGCAATCACATGACGAAGGCCCCTGCATGGAGTCTCCTGAATCTAACATCCTATCACACACCAGAAATAAATGCTACAGCAGCCAGTCAGTGCATGTCGCTAATAATAAGTCTGCATGTTCAGTGTGTCTCGGTGTGAATGCGTGGAAGATTTTCGTCTGATACACATTCTCAAACACACGTGATTCGCAGTGTTTTCACCATCTGTGTCTCAATATATGAGGACATGGACACATGAACTTCATCTCCAGACCTGCTCTGAGAGTCACTTCACCAGCTTTGTGCAGTTTCATTTGAGAAAAATTACCGTCAAATACACTGAAACTAAAACCAAAACTGAAAGACCTTTACGACAGACCGCCAAAATAAAAGCCCGGTTTAACTTTTGTATAGATTATATATATTATATATTTGACTTTTGTAATATATTTTGACCGCTTATATTGCTACTGTATACTAAAATGCAATTATCATAGTAATAATAATAATAATAATATAATTTTAGAGAAGATCATACAACCAAGTTATTTATTGTATTAATTTATAGTCCCATTGTGCAGCATCTTATCTGATGAAACTAAAATGCATTTGTTTTTTGTACTGAATCATTAAACACAGAATCCATAAAAAATATAATGGAAAACACTGAATTTTAGGGAAAATAAAATGCATTTATTGTTGGGGCCCTAAATTAAAAGGTAGGTCCTCTGTGGAATTTAATAGTGAACAAAGTTATGTTTACCTTCATTCTCAAGGTCTAACAAACATGTGGAAAGCATTTCCTTCCAATTAATGATAAATTAATATCATGATAAATATCAATATTGTATGATATGGAAAAAAATTATTGTGATAGCCTAATTTTCTGGAATATTTTCCTGGATTGATAAAAATATAAAAATGCTTGTGAGAAAACATTAATGTCATGTATGTATGTATGTATGTGTATATATGTGACAATGATAAGAAAAATTATATTTATCATTTATTTATTTGGAGTATATCAAAGTAGCCCTTGAGACAATTTTATCCCTTCAGGGAGCCCTCACTCACAAAAAGGTTGGTGACCCCTGCCCTATATCAACACCACTCTAAAATTTAGTGTCCATACCCTAAAACACAAAATCCCTGGGATTCTGAGTATTACAAACAGATCAAGTTTGCTACAAAAAATGAATAATGAAAAGCATGGGCAAAAGTGCTCTCTGTACTGCTCTCTATGCCAAAAACAGGCATAATCTTCAATCTAACCAACTCTAGTAAGATAGTTTCTGGTTTCACTATCCATTGACCTTTACCACTGGAAACCAAAGACAGGCCATAATATGCTGCTTAATGACCCTGGCCAGCTCAATCCATTGGGATGATATCAACATTACACCAGACCACACTAATCATGCAGACAGCCACATCCACTGGTTCACTGTAATTGGGTTTCTGCTGTTGGCTGAAGAGAACATGGGGGAATGGCCTGTGTGCGGGCACGCAGCACATAGAAAGAGAGAAAAAGAGAGACAGAGATAAGGAGGAGAGACCAACCAGCAGATGGATCGAGTGCTGGAGAGATAAAGAGAAGGAAATGAGATAGACTTGGAAGCAAAGGGAGAGAGAGAAGAGCTCAGTGAAAATACCAATACAGTTCTTTGACCAAGTCCAAACTGTTCACCTCAGAGTCTTATTGAATCCTTATTTGTCAATAACAGCATTTCCTGCCAGAAACAATAGTGCAGGGAACAATTACTCCAGTGAGCCTGTCAATTTCACTTCGGTACAGGGACAGAGTGGCTATAAGTGTGTGTTTTCTTCCTGACTCTGATACAGCCTTGGCACAATCTGACGTGAGAGAGTGCAACTATCGCAAAAGGGGGGGACGGCCCGCTGTTTCTCTTCACCTCCGCATCCTTCACCCATTGATAATGAGACAGCAGCAAACTGACAGGCTGCATGGGGACCAGCCATTGAGTACCACATGCTTTCACAAACAACTGTTTACTATGAGGGGGGAAAAAAAGGGGTCTTCCTCAAGGGGGTGCTAACTGGTTTTTAAAGTCAAATTCTCCATTAAGCCACATTCAAACCCTAGGAATTGTATCATTTAATTTGAAATTAAATTATATTGTTTGTTTGGTACTGGTAACTAATGGTGCATTCAAGTCATGTCGGATAGATCGTATTTACAAGTTGAATGCATGTGAATGTGAACAAAGTCGTTATTATGAGTGGGAAACTAAAAAAAAAAAACGTGTCGGATGCAATGGATGCATTGAATTTTATGTAGAAAATGATTGAATTTTATGTGAAAAAGTTAAATCGCCATCTTGTTCCTTCCAAAGTAATTTGAACACACATGACATCGTCGTAATTACATAATTACGACTTATCAGCTCGTAAATACAAACATCCCAGGAGGACTTGAACGCAGCATAAGATATTAAAGTAAATCTGCCCATATAACCTCTAGAAAATTATTTTTTTTATATCATAAACCTCTTATCATCATCAACAAATGTTAAGTCTCATCAAGGCTTCTTTTTTGAGACAGAATTGGTAACAGTAAAGAGCCTAATATAGTGAAATAGCCTTATTACAATTTAAAATAATGTTCTATAGTAAAACATTTTTAACTTAATTTATTACTGTGATGTCAAAGCTGTTTCTTCAGTGTCACATGATCATTTTATTTAATATGTTGGTTTGATGCTTAAGAAACATTTTTTAATAGCAATGTATTTGATTCATAGAAAGTTCAAAAGCATTTATTTGAAAAAAAGGACACAGCTAATCTACCACCCTTTGCTATTTCTATGGAAACAGCCATGTTTTGCAATGACTTCCTGAATGATGTCATTATCCAGCTCTGTGTGCGCAGGATGCTCCACAGTAATCTGGGTCCAGATCTGGATCTACATCGGCAGATGCGCGTCTGTTTGCAGTCAGATATGCGGAGAGAGCATGATTACAAGCTGATGGAGAAGCGCGATAGCGGTGCGTCACACATTGTGGATGTAATTTATCTCTGCGTGAGGTCACCACAGCAGAATAATTCAGTTAAATTACGGTTCGAATCTGAGTGTCACTTTAATAGGGAGTAAACTGATAACCTGCTGCCGATACCCCCGTGACTCTATCTCTTCCACACTTTGTGTGACCTTGTCGAATATCTCAGTGACAGCAGTAAGGGACCATCAAAGTAAGAGAAGCGGTTATCATCAGCGTGCACCCATGAGCATGACTGTCAGGTGAACTCACAATAACAGGATGTGACTTAACTCCAACTGAAAAAAACTACTACAGCAAAACTCCATGGAGAGAGCCGATATGCACACTATGAAACAGCGGGACCTTGAAATAATCTTTTGTGCATTTAATGTCTTGTGTGAATTAAATTATATTAATATTCGGATCCCTCCATAAACACCCGAAATGATTGGTGATAATGGGGTTTTTAATTACCTCTTCTTTGTACATGATTAATGAAAATTACTGGAGTGCCCCACTGATCTTTTTGAAAAAATAATACAGATATAATCGTTGCAATTAGTGCACATGAAGCCATATCAATGCCAAGTGGTTGCGAATGTTTTATTCTATAATTCACTGCTCATTAGTGCATGATTGACAGATTTACAGAGGGGGGGCAGCACCTTCTCCATGGGAAAACAAGCAAACCTACAAAACAGAAGCTCACAAGGAAAACACACACAAAATAAAAGCATCCCGCTCTCTGAAGTTTCCAGAGTCTCTCTGCTCTGAAAGGTCAGCTGAATGCAGCATCAGTTGAGATGCATGGACAATATAGAAAGCCCCTGAGGACATCCCCTGCTACTCAATGATAAGTCTTTTGATGTGTCCAGGGAGCTGCACTCACTGGGTTATTTCCCATTAAGACATGCAGCGTTGCACTTTCTCTCTCCTTAAGAACACACAGAAGTGGTGTCCCACAGGGAACATGTTCTACATTGTCATAAAGGAGAAGAGCCACCCTGCTTACAGAATAGCTAACTACTCATTTATCACCTCAGGAAACATGGGCAGATGTTGAGATATTTACAGGAATTTTCTATGTTCAAAACAAATTAAGCACTACCGCAGAATCTGCAACATGCTTCGAGCAGCACATTTTTGACTCACCCCTAAGACAAATGTGTCCAAAAAATGATGTAACACAAGTTTATTTTTAACTACAATAACTATGTGTCATATGAACAACCACTCAGTATGTCACAAAACTTGCATCATTGCCATGACAGCTATTACAAAATGTTTTAAACTATACATAAATAGAATTTGCTCATAAGAGTAATTTAATCATGAATCAAGCTACGTGGGTAACTCTGTATATTTATAATTGACTAAAAAGGACCAGTTTATAGGAGTTATTTGTTCATGAATCAAACTGGGCTGGTCAGACTGATTTTAGTTCACTAAAAAAAGGAGGTTGATAAGGGGGTTGAGTCATTTAAGGGGTCATGGGACACCCTATTTGAGCACTGATTAGTTCTCACCACAGTTTTAAAAAATGCTATAAAAGTGGGATTTTGGAGTGGAGGGGGAAGAAGGGAGACAGTGTTTTGACCCTGTTGAGTTAAAAACATATTTTGACTCAAAATATATAACGTGCTGTTGCCCTCTAACACCTTTTTAAAGGCTTAATTTGTAGCATTTAAATGAGCCTTTTGATTGGTTGCATCAAGGAGCTGTAAACACCACTTACACAAACTAATTGTGTTTGTGCCGAACTCTTACAAAGCAAAAACAAACATTCTCCTTCGATCCATGAACGTTTCTCTCAGTTAATGTACACAATCTAACAGTCTATAGTGTCTGTCACACATTGAATAATTGTTGTGAATAATTAAGCGAAGCATCTTCTCATAGGATAAGAACACGCTTATGAATAATGATTACACAGACGACGAGTCAAAGTTCTTTGCATTGTCACAAACTGTGACATCAACCTGATGTAGATTTTAAACCCAGAAGATGAAATGATGCAAAAGCTCTAAATTAAACAGTTTTCTCCACCAATTAAAATTAACAAATTCTAACATTGTCTTATATGACGTACAACACAAACACCTCTGCTAAAATCTCTGAAAAAGTAGTTTGGTGTTTCATAGCCCTTTAATCAAGAAATTTACATTTTTGGCGCGGGTTTTGCAGGTATTGCGCATAATTCTACTCATTCCAGCAGTTTCCGCACTTGTAACACAGGAAATTCCTGCAAATATTTAATCGTGAAAGACGCTCAGGACAGATTATGGAATGTATGATTTGCACGTGCTTTCTAGTCTGAGCAAGATGACACCAAGGAGAACTTTATTCAGTACTTGTGCTCTCTGAGACTCCTTTCTGTGCACTCACACCCAAAGCGCACACATACGGAGCTGCATTTTAAGTTTTTAAAAGCTTAAAGCTGCAATTTAAAATCAAAGCTCTTTTTAAGTATCTTCCTTATGATATACATACGAATCAACAACATTATAAAATTGTGAAACACAAAGACACTGCATGAGAAAACATTTTTAGATTAGATGATTGTAGTTTAAAAATATGTCTAAGAAATTAAAACAATTACAAAATGTATATTGAATGTCTGTGGGACAAGGTATTGCACTGGAATAAAAGGTTGAAAAACAGACTATTTCAAAAGAACACCAACAAATATGTTGTAAATGTATAAATAAGTATAAATAAATGTGCTAGCAGTGCTACACATTTCTCCTCTTAAACCCTCTGGAATGCCACAGACTTTCACTGTAAGCACATCAGAGTAAATGTGATTTTTGTTTGTTTACTCGTTCAAACTACAGAACAAGATAACATGACACAGATACTGCACATTTCTGTTGAACTTGGAACACTCCTTTAAATGCATCTGCTTCTGAGCTCCAGTCATGCGGTGTTTCACCCGGTCACAACCACTTAGCTGACTCAACACTACCAGTGTTGCTTATGTCACTTTAAAAAAGGAAACCATTCAACAGCGAATCACTTCACATCCTCCACCTGCACATTAAAGCACTGATGCTCACTCCGTTGAAAGCATATTGTACAGCACAGGCAGGTGAGTGAGCCCTAGATAAAACAATGCAAAACACAGCACTTACAAAACTATCCAAATTACAATTCTCTGTTCAAGGGGGGAAACACAGGTCTCGGGCATGAAGCCAAGTTATTTGAGGATGGCAAACAAAGTAATGGCTATGTGCTGATTAAAGAAGATTCCCTGAAAGGCTTCATACATCCCATCATTCCAAAGCAAACACAAATTATAATACCCTATACATTCAGTTAAACAGGCCCTAATTCGCCAAGGCTTCAGGGACCAAGATGGACAGAACGCAGAAGACCGGTAGGTTAAACAAGGACAGTTGACCCAAGACCGCCCAAGGGTCAGCAAAGGTCTGGTCAGAAAAAAAAAAAGCAAAAAGTTATTATTGACTGGACTGTCATGAACTCAGCAATTTAGTCATATCTTATATCATAAGATTCTATCGAATGACCTTGTGCTTTCTCAAATAACAGGAAGCAAATTATGTAGGAAAATAATTGGCAAAAGATTATAATGTTTCAGAGATCAGAGTATGCATTAACCTCTGTACTGCCGTCCTCAATAAACTGATTTAACATTCTCACGACTTATTGATGTAAGAGCTTTTTTTCTTTTTCTTGGCCTACAGGTCAAAACAAATGCTTTTCAAAGCAACAGAGCAGAGGCCAAAAGGACACAGTTTTTTTAAAGATAAAAGCTGAAATGTCCAAACACAAAGTCCACAGCTGTCAAAAGCAAAGCGTTCAAGTAAACATCAGCACAAAACACTTTTATTTTACATAGGCTACAAGAAGAAAAAGCTCCTGACAGCTTGTGGTTGCTCACTTTAGTAGGACTTTAATAAAACACGATCGTTGTCTCGTCCATAGTTTAGGACACACACAACGCACTAACCTCTCAGATTCCTGCCATACAACTTCACAGGCAATTGTTCAGCTGTTTGTTCGGAATAGCATGAAAGAATCTATTATTTAACTTAATTGAAATACATCATAACCAGATTGCTTTCTTCTGAAATCATATTCGTAGAGTTTTAGCAAGTTTTGGAAGTCAAGTGTGGACAATATACTAAAATATTTATCAGCGTGTATTAGTAAAAACTAAAAATATGCTTTTTTGCAAATATTGCAATATTAAAAATTGTATTATATATTATACTTTGATGTCAGATTTCTCAAAACAACTAGTTTAATAGTTTTGACTGCTTTATTTTTAATATTCAGACAAAATAGTGTAGAACAGTAGTTTCAATGTATTGATTAGCATTGTGATTATTTAGCTAAATGTGTTGGACTCAAGTTATGCTAAATACTGGGGGGGTCTAATTAATGCATGTCTTTCGAAATAAATGAATACAAATCCAAATCAAATTGCAAAAATAATAAAAATCGAAATTTTCTATTTACAGTAACCTCTACTAGGTATCAAGAACGTACATTTTTATTTGAAGGTGGTAAATCATTAATGCGTGAGCCATTCCAGCACATAATCTTAAAGATCTGATGTTATGAGACATCTGTGGTGCATCTTGTTGATCATTTCCATTTGGAGACCTGTTAAAATAGGTCAGCGTGCAGCAGGCAGAAAGTGCAGTGGGCTTTGAGTGCTTTATTATCAGTTTAGGCACCAAATTTATGGAAGGATATGCCCTTCACTTTCAATTTTGTTGGTAGTTTTAGAAGTCAAGTCAAGTGTGGACAAAGTCAGGCTGGAGCTTGTAGATGAAATTAGGCCATTTCCAACCTCGCTCTTAAGATGAGGCAGAGGACAAGTGGGAGGAAATCAAATTAAAAAAACATTAAATGCCATGCAAAATGGATTCGGAGGAAAAATACAAATTTTATTTATTTTTTTAATCCAGAAATATGAAACTATCAATAAAACATTACTGAAACCAGAGATATCGAAACACATCAGTGCAACTCTGAAATTCATGGAAAGATGAGAGGACAAAACCAACCTGTTCCAAACAACTTGAGGCTGTTTACTGATAAATAAAATAAAATTCCGGAGATGAGGGCTGCCTCAATAAGCATGGCAAATGGATACATTAATAAAATATTTGGACATCAAAGACAGTCCTCCAAAAAAATAATAATAATAATTTGCTTTAAACATCTTGGAATAAAAATACATTGTTGCACTGGGAAAAGGGTTTTAAGACAATAGCTTAAAAATAAAATATTGCTTTATCTTGTGCAAAGAACTGACATTGTTTGTCCTTATTGCATTCCTAAAATATTCTTATTTTGCAGTGAAAACAGCAGTTAGCTGTGTTTGAGCGTGTCTGAGGCTGGGAGTAAACCTTTTTTTCCATGTCCAGCTCTCAGTGGCTCAGCGGTGCTGTGAATGTTTTAAGCTCATAAACAAGCTTTCTTGCATTTTAATCAACCTTTTCAATTAGGAACTAATTAATACCTAACAGGAGGGACGCCTGTCACTTTGAGGATAAGAGAGGCTCTACAAGTAACTGTCTCACTATTACCTCACTGAGACAAATGGAAGAGAGAGAAATTGAGACAGCAAAAAACACGATACAACAATATTTTTTATATGTAATTGTATGTAATTGCCTACCCTGTGTCTCGACTCGATGCAAGAAAACAGTATTAAGATCATGTTAGAAGCTCTGCCACCCATCTTAAATCTTGTCAGAAAGCAAAGACTGAAGAAACAGTCTGTCTGCTGAGAAAAATGACTGCGGATCTATTTGGCTATGCATCACACATCAAAGAGTGCTAGCGTTCAGGAGAGGCTTGTGAGATGAAGCTGTGCTGTAAATTACAGACTCAGCTGATTTAAAATATAAGCAGGCTTGTGAATGCAGTTTTAAATGTTTACAAAAGCAATTCACTGATGTTGAAGTACAGAGACGTTCTGTTAAACATTTAATCATATGCCAACATTTCCAAAGGGCTGGCATGAATGTTTCTATTACTGCTGAATTTATCATCCATAGAAATGTGGCTTCCTGCATGCCAGGTGGAGAATAAAGGGCTTTCGAGGTAAACTGCTGCACTGCGTAGCAAAGTCTTTATTTCATCCTTTGGTCAATCAATTGCAAAGGGCAGTCAATCGAGCTCATAGTCTTAAAAGCTCCGTGTGGACTTCCCTATTCAATAAGCGTGAAAGAGAATATAGGCAGGTTGATTTGGGTAAAGTCGCCAGCACCTTGAATGACACCAGAGCCCAATCAAGGCAAGATGCACTTTTTAGTATATTCACATAGTGTCATAGACTGGTAAACAAGAGGCCCATTTAAAAGGTAAATCACAGCGGATCTCATTTGGGCTCAGCCGGAGTCTCTGCTGAATTGATTGTAGCATATGGTTTTAATGAACTGGCTCCTTTGCAGACAGCGGAGGGTTAGTGCCACCCAAACAGCCTTACTGGGCAGAAAGACGAGAGTGAAGAAATAAATGAGTACTGGTGTCTGATGTGATGTTCTCCATCTCTCCATCAAGCTTTATTCTTTTCTTCTCCTGAGGATGGTTAAAAACAAGTGTAATCTACACTTAACTAACATACAACATATACTAGTCCTCCTGTTTTGTCTTCCACAAATAAGTGGATGCTTATAATATTTCAGAGTCAATGGGAAGTCTGATAGACAAAGATTAACTCCAACTAGAACTTTTGAGTCCATCACTAAAAATTGACAGCGCAGCAGCCAGGGTGCCCAAGAGAATTGGTGTAGAGATGGAGGAAAGACAGAAAGAGACAAAAAGAAACCGCAAGAACAGAGAAGGCAGTAGTGGTAGTGAACTTGGGGAGCTTTTAGTGAAGGCTAAACAGAGCCCCTTGAGTTAGCTGGTAACTGCCGAGGTTGTATTCCTCCTGGGATGAGATGTGTCTGTCATGCAAACCCAGAAACTGACCAGACTTTTGGCTGCTGAACTGCTCAGGGAAGAGAACTGCAGTGATTAATGTTTGGGAAAATAAAAGGCACACCATCAAAGCTACTAGAATGCGGACATGAATCCACAATGCTTAGCTCTTTAGCACAAAGATTGAAGCTATGTTTACAGTCGTGTGTACAAACAACTTATATTACCACATACACCAACCAGTGCCACACAAATCTTTAAAGCCTACCTTAATTACGCCGGTGCACTATTTATCTCACATACCCAAAGAGGGTCATGTTTGTTTGGTCTCACTACTGTTTTCCACAGAGAGAAATCAATTTAAAATGTTAAAGAGGTGTCAAGTTAGAAAAAAATGCAACAGCTATTAAAAACCAGATATTCATCATCACCTCCAAGGCACCTCAGCGGACAATGTTGACAGTGTGAGCCGCAGAGGCAGCAAGCAACAGCAAGCCAAAAAGGTGGCTTTCTGTGTCTCTCTGAAGGCCCTGTGTCCTAATCAGCGATTTTGGTTTCATTCAGCCAGAGATCTGGGCAAACACAAGCTGTTTCTCCTCATATCCGCACCATTAAATCGCTTCCACCTCACTTCTCTGTCCATTCAATAGAAGTAGAAATACCTATTCATCATAGCCACTATTCCCGCTCCCACCTAATAACAGACGCAGAGATCTTTAACTGCCCATAAACGAAGCCTCCAAACTTCAGAGGGCCTGCATCAGCAGTCTGGCCCGGGGAGGTTCTGGCATGACTACTCTTACAAAGCAAGATTAATTAGCCTGTTGAATGGAGACTTGTCTCAGCTGTGGCAATTTGCCTGTGCTGCAGCCGGCGCGGGGCGGCTTTGGGACCTCCTGTGGATTTGCAGAGAGATTGGGGAGATCCAGCGGGGGCTCTTGCGTCGCTCTCGGCTCAGCTCGGCTCCTCAAGTAGGACACACCGAAATAAGATGGAGATGCTCAGAGATGCTGAGCAGCCCGGCTAAGTGAAAGCAGGTGAGACAATTACTCTTTGTTAGGGCGCTCTGTGATTTGTTAACGAATGAGACGAGGGATACGAACGAGCCGTTCTCCACATCAAATCCACAAATTGCTGTTAATTTACTAGTGCTTTAAATAGATGTCCATTTGAGTTGGCCAAGTAAAAGTGTGTCAGGGCTGGATTGAAAATAATGTTAAAAACACCTTGCACGAATGTATCTACTACAATATTGTGATTAAAAGCCTGTTGCTGAGTGGGAGGGCAAATACCATTGTCTTTCTTTAGTAGTACAGCTCCGTGGGGAGTGGATTTGCGCGTTTAGGCTCTTTTTTACAACGATGAGACAAGAGTGTTATAGACTTTCATGTGGTGGCCTGCAGGTGATCTTCCACTCAGCTTCTAAGAAATGACAGGTGTGACCTTTCATCAGCCAGCAGTGCTTCATTCCTCACCTCAAGATCATCTCCCTTTGCACCCCGAGATAGTCGTGGTCTTGTCTCCATGCAGACTTCAGATGCAGGGATGTACGCTTGCACATGGGACCCTGTGCCACCTCGAGCAACACGGTGCGACTACAGGACTCGCATGAAAAATAGATCACCTAATGCCTTCAGATAGAATCATTCATCAAGGATAGAGCAAAAAGATCCTTTCCAGGGTCTAGCCTGCTGTGCTTTGTATAATGTAAAATATTCGATATACACAAAAACCATGCCAAATCTGAGGACCGCAAACCCTCTCCCACTGGTACTGTGTTTACTGGCTTTTTGTTTTCAGCTCCATTCCGAGTTGGGCAGGATCAAGAGTGGGCTTGTCTTTTCACACAAAGCAACTGAGGCTCATGGGGACTGAGAGCAGAAGGAAGGCTGCTACCCCTGGAGACGGCGAGTTGAGCAACCAAAACCAGTTAACCTTGGTGGCGGCAGTCCAGGCCCACAGGTACACTAGGTAATGATGTGTCCCCATTTACCCACCCTCTGTTGATTCTGAACCGCCACAGAGGAATTAGTTTGAGTGAGAGGGCAAAAGTTTGCTGCGCTGCAGCACTATGTGCAAGATGACTTTCTTAGCATTTGTATCTCTATAAAATTGAATGGTGCCTAAACTGACCGATTTCTTCACTGAAAGTAGCAAAGCTGCATATAATTTCAATCATTTGCATTTGTTCTGACAATGTATGGGATGGACCAATATTAAATTCTAACTGGTATGATAAGCAAATAATTTAGTCCTGAATTAAAATTCTATATTATGTTCTAAAAATAAATAAAAACAAAGACAGTTAAAAAAAAAAAAAACTATCATTTTAATTAAGTAACACAACATTATAATGTACGGTATGAATTAAATATCCATACTCAATTTATTTAATTTAAGGATTACCATTATTCATATACACACACTAACAATGTAAACTAATACCAATTAGGTATGCACGATATTGGATTTCTGCTGATAATTGATATGCCAATATTTTTCAACTTATTTTGGCTGATAGCCGATGCGATACTGATATATTTCCTTTTGTTTGGAAAAAAACACCAAGCGTCTCCTGTGCAGAAATTATAAACAAATGATTTAGTTTAGGTTAGTATTTAACAGCAACTTACTTGTTCGAATTAAACAATAATGAAGTTATTTTATAATGGGAGTACACTGAAAGCTTTGGGGTTTTGTTGTTGTTGATGTTTGTTTGTTTGTTTGTTTTCAAACAGATGCAGTAACCTTAACATTTTATTTGAAGATTTAACATTAGAATATGGTTTAAAGCAAAAGAGTTGTACAAATTCAGAAAATCTTTCAGCGCTCCTTGTATTTAAAGTTTCATAACCCATTTGAACAATACACACACATTACACATTAATGAATAAATCGGTATATATAATTTTTTTTAATTTACATGTGTCATGTTTGTGATTTTTTTTCATGTAAAGTATAACTTTTGACATTTTAATCAAAACATACTTGACACCAGTTACTGCTTTATTTAATGAGAAACAATCTGTTATTTGTGTATTTTACATTCATGTTATTACAAGTTGGCCAACAGCGCCCCCTAAGAAAATAAAACGCCTTACGCCTTACCAGATGTGTGCACGCTAGTGACTGTTGACTCTGTCACACAAAGGACGCATCATTCTTGCATTCTCAGATTAAATACGGCAATCCAAAACAGTAAATCTAATTGGCAATCAGGCAAAAGTCGGCTTAAGGAATGACCACTTTAGCACACTCTGAGCCCATGTGAGTTTTTCATCTTATCAGAAAGGCATATCAGCATAATCTTTCATAATGCCGATATTTACATTTTAAGCCAATAATATTGTGCATCTCTAATACCAATAAATAAAAAGTGCAATATTGGCATAGTAATGTTATGGTACTGCTAGATCGATAAATTTCATCTGTTTTACTGTCAGTCTATTGTGCATCAATAATAAATGACTCAAAATTAGTAGTATTAGGAGAAATTTCAAACACTAAAATGTTCACTATAGCTGATTTTGTTTGGCGCCTGAAGCATGCTAATGAGGGATGTCCAGGAACAAGCAAAGTCTGCCAGCAGAGACATAGTGGGTGGAAAACACAACACTTCAGAGGCTCCAATACAAACAAAACAGAGACAACTTCAGTTTTTGCCTAGACGGCTCTAATTGCCCCCCTACACAAACTGACTCAAGCTGTATGTTACTAGAGATTCATAAACCTTTGACAACACTATTGACAATAGGGATGCATTGATCCCCCTGGGCTTTGTTTTCTCTTCTTCGAGATTCTGTGTGGAATTTCAATTGTGTTTGCGCTATAACTACATAAAAAAGAAAACAACAAATAGAAACAATAGACAGAGTGTCAAGGGGAGGGGGAAGTATCTGAAATATACACTACATGCTCCTATCTATCGTAAGTTGAGCTGAAGGTACCCTGAGGGCCCTCTCTTCTCTTCACATTTACTTCATCAAACCCAAAGTACTTACAGTTTTTTTTACTAGTCACATTTTTCTCAGTATATTTCGGAGTTTCTGAGACTATAAAAGATCAGTCCAAATCTGCGCTAAGATACTGCCATAATTTCCCATGCCACCGTCAAAAGAGGGACAAACATCCGCAGAGACAACAACAATTGAATTGTTAACGAAGCAAACCGCAATGCATGGTTAGCTGTGATTTTCTGAGGCGCTGCACACCGTCGATCTGTCTGTCTCGTCTCCTCCCGTTGGCATGTTTGAATTGGTTAAGCCGAGGCCGGGGGCCCAGGAGTTGCGGGGGGTAAAACACTCTGTGAGAATTGCGATTTTGTTTCAAATAGGCGGCCCTGGGAACAGAAGCTTCAAAGCGGAATCTGACCTGACTTCTCCCCATGTGTCCTGGCATTTTTTGTGCAGTGCAATGGGAGATGTTGTGTTTGAAGGATGCTCATTTAGAGCACATTCTCCTGGGGTGGCACGGCCCGCCGAGGCTTTATGAGCATCTAGAGATCCAGCACAGTTTGATTCAGATCCGGAGACAATAGAGAGACACAGAAACGGCAGAGGACAAGAGGGAATACACAAGCGTGTTCCTTTGTACAAGAAAATGAGGGCTGGCATTTCACACTATTGTTGCTGATCTGTTTATCATTCAGTTTTCCTTTTCCCCTCAACATCGCTACCCAAAACACAACTAGAGAGTGAAAGCGAGGAGGACAGAAAGTAGAATGCTCAAAATGCATGACAGGAAGTTGGCTGTAATGAAGCGAGAGCAGATGTTTCAGAGTTCCAGCAGCAGGTGAGTTCCTTTATAACAGCGTGTGATACAGATGCACTTACGACCATGCACATCAACACAGGCTCACAAAAACTCACAAGACACGTTCTGTGTAATGGCTATAAATAATTCATCTTCTACATGTCTGAACATGGAAATGATCTTGAAGAGAAGGAGATTACAGGTGTTTCATTCCATTACATTCACAAACAAATCATGCTGAAGCTAGAGGACACAATTTCTGGCTCTTTATCACCTAAATCTCATTCAACATTAAAGCATATTACAGTGACAAAAAACATATCCTTTCATCTGAGCAACTGAGTATCTAATTTTATTTTTCAGTATCTTTTTAATGAATAGTGAGGAAGAAAAATCTTTTTTGACATTACCGTTTATTTGACATTTAATCTTTTCCAGGTACTTTTCCAGAAAGTAAAGTGGATCGTAAAACTTAAGTCACCTTTCACAAAACGTTTTAACAGAATAGGTTCAGTCTAAAATATATTTGCAAAAAGGTATGAGGTATCAGGAATACCAAATCATAGAAGTATTTTCCAGTCCGGTGAATGTGAATAAGCAGTAATGCCAAGATGTGCCCCAAGGAAAACACTAAAGATAATATTCACTACATTTCAAAAGTTTGTGGTCAATACGTGTTTAACATAAAATACAAAGGTAATCTAAATACATTTTAATAAATACTGTTCTTTTGACATTTGATGATGATGATGATGCATTTATATAGCGCTTTTTTGTGTATTGTTGTACACCCAAAGCGCTTTACAATCATGTGGGGGGGGGGGTTCTACAATCATGTGGGGGGTTCTATATTAATCAGAACCAGTTTCTAATAAAATATTAAGCAGCACAACTGTTTTCAGCATTGACAATAAGAATAAATGTTTCTTAAGCAACAAATTAGCAAATTAGAATGATTTATGAAGGATCACATGACTCTGAAAACTTAAGTAATGACTGGAATAAAAAATATTAAATAATTTTTTAAGAGAATACAGTTATTATTATTCTATCACAATTTTTCCTTAAAGTAAAAATTGCATTTGATTTTTTTATTATTTTTTATTAATTTCAAATATTTTGTATACAAAGACTTTAAATTAATTTTAAATTTAATAAGATACCTGGCTTATTTAGCATCCATAATGTGATGTAGTTCTTAACTATTTTTATTTTGCTTCTTCAAGTGTTGTCTCTAAAAAGATGGCAAACCAAGTTGTGCACTGATCATGAATAAAAATAATTTAATGTTGACTTTTGAATTTTGATTTGAGAATTAAGTCTCTAAACTTGCCTCCTGGCAGAGCCGGGTGTTTTATGGCTTTTCTGCACAGTCTGTGCTCATGTACACGAAAGACTGACAAGGGTAAAGCGAAACACAGGAGCTACCCAATGCCAACCATAAAGCCCTCTGAGCTAGAGAGCTTTATAGCTCCGGGCCGACACCCAAAACAAAATATGATTGGGGGGATTTATATTGGTCGCAGCTTGCCTTTTACCCCCAATATTTGCAAAGAAGAAAACGAATGAGGAAATTACATTACGGAAACCATCGATCAATAGCCACAAATATTAATACTAATATTAATAAGTGTTCCCCTGTCCCAATATCTCATCAGCTCTGTGGTACTGTCTGGAAAAATGCCACCCCCTCTGGTTTGTTGTGCTCACGACCCCATTCCCAA
Source organism: Gymnocypris eckloni scoliostomus (assembly GCA_027564155.1). Taxonomy (NCBI): domain Eukaryota; kingdom Metazoa; phylum Chordata; class Actinopteri; order Cypriniformes; family Cyprinidae; genus Gymnocypris; species Gymnocypris eckloni. The sequence goes on from CM050426.1 coordinate 21,921,931, forward strand.
ATCTAAAATAATCATAAACACATCCGCACACACACGTACCACCCCCAGCCACCAGCAGGAGAGCAGGAGCAGTGTTTACAGGCGACGCGTCACTAGTGAACGGCAGGGATGATCGCGGTAACCTCCGCTGTGACAGGCCGCGCGGGAGGCAGCGGTTACTAAAGTCATTGACGAGGACTTGTCTGCCACCGCAGCTGCTAAAACCTTTTTCAGAAGGAGTGTGAAGGCGGAGGAGGTATCAAAGATGGCATGACATGCTTTCATGTCTCACTACACTTATTAATGTCACCTGGATTATTTAATCTGTATTGACAGTGACATGTTTGAAGAAAAGCCTGTTGCTTCTTGTTTTCTTTATACTTCACTAAAATTGAAAAAAAAACACCCCTTGTCGAGAGAGATTTCAGTTTTATGTTTGGGTGGTTTTTAACCCCAATTTTACCTTTTGCCACAAGGGTCAAAGTTGATTTATTCACTTCAAACACACATATATATATATATATATATTTTTACATTTATGTATCATCAGTAAATATTTTGTATTACTACTATAGACATTTTAAATCAGACATAATTATACTATATATATATATATATATATATATATATATATTCAGTGGATCGTATCTATTGTTAGGCTCAAAAACTGAAAGCCACTCTAGTTTGCAACGAAGTCATCCTCACATCTTTATCCAAATATGCAAGCAATCTTGAATATGAAATCTGATAACTCTTACGGCAAATTACCAGGCTTTGTGTAAATTTGGTTACGCCGTTCATACTTCTCCCTACAGTGCTTGTAGAGTGATCTCGGTGTCTCTTTGTATTTGTGCCAATTCAGATTGTGCCTTTGTACACTAAAGCAGAGCTCTGAGATTAACATGCAAAAAGGTTTGTCTGCTTGCTATGCACCATCGCCGAAAATGATGCCCCCCCCCCCCTCCCCCTCCATGGACACAAATTCCCTGGAATTGAATCACCTGAACACAAAGAGCAGAGGATGAATTCAGCCCATTCAGAGGAGGACTAACATTATCTCATTCAGGGTAAGACAAGCATCACACTCTTATTCGACAATGAGCCAAGCAGCACAGTAAATTGGGCTTTATAAAGTCCATAAAATGTTTTGGAGAAGCAAAGCTGATTAGTGTCCAGGCAAAAAGAGTTTATCGAATTGCAAATGCTGCCAATTCTGTATTCAGTGAATTAAACGTTAAAGGCACAGCCGCACAAAGGTATAATATCTCCTTTGTGCAAATAAGGAGCTCAAATAATAAAGTACTACTACATTTAACAAATAAAAGAGAGTCTGGAAGAGATAAATGAGAAGGAAATGTGTGTTTTGTCAGGAGAGAAAGCAAGAGAAAGACATTAGCTAATTAGTGTCGAGAATTAAGAAAACGGAGTGAAAGAATTAAAAAGTCCACTCAAATGTGCAAACTCATATCTCAAATGTCTCTGCTTGAGCTCCTCGCTGATGCCATTAATCTTCTATTGAAGATTTTCACCAATTTCCGCTCATCTAGGTGAGTATTGCTGTAGATTTCCCCCGATGGCCACACACTCCAGTGCCAGTCTGAGCTCCTACCTAGTCCAGCAGACGCACCCTGGTTCCCTAATGAAGACTTTGCCTCCCAAACAATGAAATAATTGACAACAACCCCACAGAGCCTTCCGGAAAGACACCCAGTTGAATATTCGATGCAAACTTACTGCCAAAAACATGAAGGTGGAGTAGCGATAGAAATAACAAAACTAATACAGTAGAAAATAAACAGACTCCTTGAATATTAAATGCTGGCTTATCTGTATCCCTGACTTGAGAATATTACCAAAAAGCAATTAATTAAAGGCAGGGACTTGACCTTCAATGTGCACAACAACACACCCCAATGCTGATGTAGACTGCAACACATTAGCTGATGTGAGATTAGAAGAAAAATAATGAATTAATCAGCTCTCAGAGTGGGATGAGAGGAAGGGCGGAGGATTAGGACAAGCTCTGTATTTCTAGACTTTGGAGCAACTAGACCGAGGAAGAGTCTGTCTGCTCCACGTTCAAACTCTTTAGAGTCAACATACCATTTCAATTACCATTCAAAAGTTCAGGGGTCTTTCTTCTTTTTGAAATTAGTCACTTATTGCTTACCATCGCTGCACATGTTTGATCAAAAATACAGTAGTACTGTGAAATATTATTACAATTTAAAATAAGTTTATATTTTAATACATATTAAAATGTCATTTATTTCTGTGATGTCAGAACTGAATTATTACTCAGAGTCACATGATCATTCATATATCATTGTAATATGCTGCCTTTCTGCTCAAGGACCGTTTCTTCTCATTATCAATGTTGAAAACACTGCTTAATATTTTATGTCCTCAATATTTTGCAGGGTTCTTTAATGAATGGAATGCTCAAGAACACCATTTATTTCAAATAAAAATATGATGATTTTTTTTAACATTACTGTCCTTTTGATTAATTTAATGTGTCCTGCCTGAATAAAAGTATTAATTATTTGTTAAAAAAATTAAAATAAACCGTACTAATCCCAAACTTCTGAATGGTAGTGTCGATACAACTTCATACCAGCATAATAAAAAGCGCACATTTCAAACAAAGTACCGGCTGGGGAACACTTTTTAAACAATCTCTCAAAATCTGTCATGCTTCTGAGGTTTACGAGTGACTGGCACCCTGACACCCGCCCACCCACATCAAAGTTTATTACAGTTCATCACCTTGCCACCAGCAGAGTAATGACATTTAGCCAATCCTATAAAACCCTGGCAAACCTGCTGGTATAAATCAATGCTCATCCACCTGCACTTCACATCCGTAACTCAGGCCCCATTCCAGATCATGTTAGATACCTAGACTTTCAGAGCGCAAGCATGTGTTTTTTGAGCAAAAACATCCCCGCCACCCCCTCCACCGTGAAGAACAGGATCAATGTGCATCTGTGCTGACAAGCAGTTAATAATAAATCCCATTAGTACAAGCCAGAAATCATTTATTGTGCTTTTTTCACTTCCTGATCCACCGACTCCCCTTATCCTGTACCCCTGCGATAGACACACAGACTTCAACGGCCCCCCCAGAGTCACAGGGCAAGGACGCAGGTCCGCTAGCTGCCACAGCTTGTTATTTCTCATCAGATATAGCATAGTTTATACAACAATCCAAAACGCATAGCTCTTCGATACAGCTCAGCAACCGGTGTGAAGAGCTCACATTCAACACAGTCACGGATTGCCCTCTGCAGGACACTGAGGTGAACTGCAGGTGGAGAAGGTGAGGAAGAGTGGGAGAGAAATCAAGATAAAGAACAGAACCAAATATGAAAGTGAGAGAAATAGCAAAAGGACAGTTCAGGGTGACCGTTTATATCAAAATATCTCAAACGCAAGATGCCGGTACTTGTCATCCTGGCTCTGCGCACAACACTCGCAACCATCCACTCCCTCGACAGGTAGGACTGGATTAATCCTGGCCCCACAGAAAGGTCAGAGAAAAAGGCTGCAAATGTCAGTGTAGTTGCAAGGACAACCTCTCCAGTGACTGTTGCCAGGGCCACCATCAAACCAGAAACCTTTGTTTGTGTCCGGTTTGGCGACGTCACCACCACAAAATCAACAAGATTGAAGAGCAATCAATAAGCACCACCGCTGAGAACCATTCCTGTGCAGTCGAGATCAGACGCAAGTGGAGAGAAGGACACTTCAATAGCTTCCTGTTTAATAAACAACTTCACATTCATATCTAAATGTAGCATCTATTGACTTAAGAACGTGTGGTTGAAAGTACTGCATTCATTTTCTGACGGCCAAACCAACTGAAATTCATCAAGATGATTGTCTGCAGAGTGATATGTTTATGTTATTTATTTATAAATTCTGTGACTCATAATAACTCAAATAAACAGAGAAATGGATAAAACATGTTTTCTTCGCCTGCAGGTGTTTGTGACAGGAACCTCATAACCAAACATGATGAACGCTAAGCATTGACGCAAAAATTGAGTTTGTCTATCAATATAGAAGAGGTAAAAAATGTTGCAATAACACCTATGATGTTTATTTCATTTTGGAAAACCATATCCATTTCATAAGCTTAAATGACAGCCAATTTAGACATTTTCCATGCTGTCAGTTAATATGCAAAACATAATCAGAGCCATTTCCCTGGTCATTCAGTGGCGTGTGCGGTGGCATGCTGGGATAACACTCGTCACATTGCGTTTCCCTAAACTATCAGCATTATTTACTGTTCCCGACAGGTTGGAGTGAGGGGAAAGGCGAGGAACATCAACACCCTCTCGATTGCATTACAAATGTGATTGACAGGCTTATATTGGCTGGAAAAGCTTGCCACTGCATCCTAATTTGCAAAGTCAGTACAAACTCTGAGAACATCATCTGCTGAGGAGAACAGGACGAGGAAAACAAACTAATGAAGGAGTCTTTTTCTGCATGATTTTCCTTCAAATTTCACCCACTTTGCGCTAGTTCGCTCTGTTTATCTTTTTTTCAGCATTGCAGTCGACTGCCGCCCCCTTAACACCAGCTTCCCAGTTCTCCATTAATATGGAAGTGAAGCATCTGTTATGGTCTCACTCAACAATTAAAGAGCGCATTCTCCTTATTAAAACAGAGCTCTAGAGGAGCACCAGGAAGAGACTGCCTCCTGCTATCAAACCGGCGTGTTTTCGCACTTAATAAAGTACCATAGTGATACCAACCTAACCCACTTCTCTGTATCTGAGGCCATGAATGAAAACAGTACAATTCAGCAATGTTGACCTTAGTGGAGGGTTCCTCAAATCTTGCCCTTGAGGGTGCTGAAGAGTTTAGCTCCAATCCTGATCAGGTTCACCTACCCGTGATTTTTTAATTAACCTGAAGACATTGATTAGTTTGATTAGTGTTAGAGCTAAACTCTGCAGGAAAGTGGATCTTGTGGGCCAGATTTGAAGATCCATCCTCTAAGGTCAGCATTGCTGAATTGGAGTTTTCCATTCATGGAGCTTCTGGCTGTAGCTGGGATTTAAGACGGCCAGAGCAATACGCTATACGCTTTCCTTCCTTTGAACGAGGATCGATGAAGTGAAAAGTGAAGTAATATAAAAACGCATGTACGCTTTCTTTCTTTAATGATTATTCCTCGGGCAACTGTTTTCTGAAGCAGTGTCAGCCGAGATAAACTAATTATTTATATGGATGAACTCTCAAGGGATGCAAGTAAATTAATCCTGCATGTAAACAACAATTAGTAAATCAATCAAAGCGAAGGGGGCAACGGCAGCGATCTTAAGGATTTTGTGATCACGCAATTGTGCTTTAAAGACAAAAGGGACAGACTAAAGGAACATTCTGAGTACTGCTTTTAACAGACTGATTGCTTCACTAAAAAAAGACTACTGGCATAGCCCGCGGTGTTTGATTAGAAACAACTCCCTCGTCATCACAAGTGTATGATTATGGCATTAGGCCGGATTCTTTGACATCAGCATTTGCAATCAAGAAATTGGCAGAGCGGATCGATGCCGACACCTCGTCTAGAAGGAGACTGAGAATCAATTAAGCAGTGGCACACACACGTTCAGACATTACTTTTAATCTTCTAATGCGCTGTCGTAATGTCGGGCTGGAGAGCATTGATCCCGCACACTTCTAATGCTCGCTCGCTTGCTTGAAACGTTTCAGAAGCCTTCAAATGTGACTGGAGTTAAATAAAACAGAACAATAAAAGCCATTCGGCTCAATATATAGACAATTTTTAAAAATGGATAAACAGGAATTGTTTCTTGCATAAATAAAATCTATCCCTAACAACTGCAACAGAACGGAGAAACCAGGCGTGACAAATGGGCCTCATGTTTCAGTGCTACTCCTTTTAAGCGTGTAGAGAAAACTGAAGCCGTAATTGTCCAGGGAGTAGACGAATCAATGAGCAAGACATATCAATAAACATCAGAGCAGTTGCTCAAGCAGAAAACAGTACATTAGAAAAAACACCACAGGGACTACAGATTTTCACAAGGATCCTATTAAGTGTCCATGGGTGCTGGTGGATTCGCAAACTATGATGCTAAACAAAAACTATAGGTCTGACGAGATATTTTGTGTTTGAGTATGTGGATACACAAAAATCTTTGTGGTCAGTAGGTTTTTAAGCGTAGACACTTTTTTATGTATAATGTTACAAAAGATTTTTGATTTGTGAACACTGAAGAATAGAATTCAGGTTTGCCTTCACATGAAAAATATATAAAATATATATAAAACACTTTAAATTGTAATATATTTCCATATTAATATTGCTGTATTTTTGATCAAATAAATGCTGCCTTAGTTAGCATAAGAGACATATTTGAAACGCCTTTTTTTTTTTTAAGTTACTGACCCCAAAATAGAGACACATACATATATACATGTATAAAATATTTCACCCCATAAGCTCATTGAGAGCACTTAATTTGTTCGGTTTAAATGAACCTGCTCTATTCAAGCCGTGCATACATTATGTGAAAAATAAAAAGCCTGTGGAATGTTCACACTCAAGCATCATGTCAAAGGACACTCATATACATTTTGACGACAAGGTACAGTGCAAGGACAACCATTGTGACTCGGGTAAAAAACGTACAACTCAATCCGCCGCTAAAGAAATCTCTTACGGTGAGAATGTTATGGCACTAGAAGTGGGGAATTGAGTTGAGCTTGTCGTGTGTTGCGCATCAGGGCTGTGTGTTTGGTTCACTCAAGCAGGAGCCCATCTTTTCTTAATCAGCTCTGCAGTGACAGGAAGGAGCAAGAGGAGGGAACTCATTCTGACATTCCTGTTTCAAATGCGCTGTGGCATCCATCTAACCGAGCAATTCCAAAAAGCGTCCCTGATCCGATCAGAGTCTCACTTCCTCCATAACACATCTTTGTGTGGTTGGGTACCATCAGAACCAAAGAGAATGAAGGAAAAAAGGCAAAGTCCAAAACTGAGAGTAAAAATTGGTGAAGATGAAAAATATGCATAATTAAACATATAACATAAATATATAATAATAAGGTAATGGCTCGGTTATGAGGCTCTTTGTTCGATATAACTGGAAAATTTAAAAATAAGTTAATAAATAAAAGTAAATTAATATAAGCCAGAAAACGATACAAATATATAATATTAAAAAAGTAGACTGTTCCCATGCATGAGCCAAAAACAAGTCATTGGCCTTAGGGAAGGAACAGATCGCTTTCTCAATTACTAGAAAGGAAAAAGAAGAAGAAAAAGAAAATCAATCTTCCCACATAGGAGGGGAATAAATAAAGCAATAACTGTGTTATGTTTTTTAGATTAAAGGCGAGGGGGTGGATCAAGAGCAAAAAGATGGAAAGAGGTTGAAGCAAAACCATCCTCAAAAAAAGAGCATGTCTCTTCATCTCTAAAGCAGTCAAAACTCATATCTGAGTTGCAGATATCTCAAGCCATCTTATCCACCACAAAGCCCTATGCTGCCAGCAAACAAAACTTTTCTTTGTTACAACAATGCGTCTTTGCATGTCAGTCATCCGAAAAACAAAGAAAAGGAAGATGATTCCGCTTTTCTTCAAGACACAGGCAAAAGCGAAATAATCTCCACCCAAAGCATGGCTCTGCCCCCTTGAAGTTCTGTTTTATTTCAGATCCTCCGAAGACATTCTGACTGACTATTGTGCAAAGTCTGGCCCAGTTAGGCTCAAGATGGCGTGGCTCTTGAGAGCGTGAGAAAAGATTACACCGAGGCTCAGAGAGCAACCCAATTACAAATGACAGTTCTCTTAATTTCACCACAGAGAGAGTGTGGTGGAACCTCGGAACCATTACCACATGGCCTAGCCCCATTTCCATTAATAAGTGTTGCTTGAGAGCGTTGCACGGGTTATTTTAAGGGAGGAAGGTGTTGGGGGAGAGCATGGTGCTGTTTGGAGCGTGCTGAGACTAAAGATATGGGTCTGGCACTGTGCTGCACTTACATCTGGGAGAAACATTCAAACAGGCTGGAAACGGGAGCCCCTGTGGCCCCACGCCTTCTAATCTCAAATGGGCTGTCCTAATTAAAACCGGACTTAAACTGGACAGAGCTGTCTATCACGCTGGGGGAAAAAGTCACAAGCCTTTGGCCATCCAGCCGACAAGCGCAAGCACCGGTGCTCAAACACCATGCAAATGAAGGCTTTATATCACCCAGGACAGAAATCTAAATGGTGGTTTCTAATTACATTTTTAATTACAGTGACTACGGCACAAAAAAAATAAGAATATTGGTAAAATATATTTATGTTTACCCTGACTTTAAGAAAATTGTATGTAAATTCAAGTATGTATAATGTATTCATTCAATTGCATATGCAGTACCATTCAAAAGTGGAGTTAGTAAGACTTAAGAAATTAATACCTTTTATTCAGCAAGAGCACATAGATTCAATCAAAGTGACAGTTTTACATTTAAAATGATTCAAAAAACGATTTTCATATAAATACTGTTCTTTTTAACATTCTGTTTATTAAAGAATCCTGAGGGGGGGATGCATCACGGTTTCAACAAAAATATTATGTCGCCTTGATGAGAACATTTATTCTAATTGATTACAAATAAAAAGTTCTAAAAGCAATTATGACTTAAATCAAAAACATATATATGCTATTTAGTTTTATTTATTCATATATAAAGAACATACACATTTTATGTCTGGTTGCAATTCCTTAAATGGTCTCAAATAAGTGCACTGAGAGTTAATTCGAGAGGTTTCCGACGAAGCACCACACGCTCATTTAAGACTGCTTTGAGCACCTACATAATAAAAGCAGCTGGCTGTGACCTGGAATGTGTTAATGGAGATACTTTTGCAAATTCTCCTATTTGTATTTCTAGGTTACAGCCTCACAAAATGTTTTGCCTGAGCGTGTGCGTTATTAAGCGAATGTGCGGTGGAAATATGGCAGTGAAAAGACTTCATTGCGTAGCAAACATCTCTTTAGTTTTGCATGAGATGTTCTCATTAGCTCATTTAAACCTGTTTGGCAGATTATTCTCCTTTTTGGAGCAATAACATCTCTCTTTCTTCCCCTCTCGCCCAATCCCTCTTTTTCTCATTTTTTGGGCTCTCTTATCATTTGTGGAGCATAGACTCATTATTTTGTTTTTTTTAAAGCTAGTGAAACAGACAAGACACAAATAAGCTTCATAGGCAGCGTCTTTGTGGACTACAGCTTTGTAATGCCCACTCTCTTCAGGGTTACAATCATGATAACCACGCTAAAGATGTGCTCATGATTTGGACGTTATCCTGACTTACAATGTTTACAAGGATTTTGCAATGCAAAAGCTAGGCAATGCAGTCTTATCTAATAACTTGGCTGTGACACAATCAACGGCGAACGTGTGATTACGGAAAAGGCGCTGCAGAAAGTCTTTGTGGCCAAGGCTGAGTTGGTGGTTCTATGAAACAGACTCAGATTCCATTTGCACCCGAGCAGACGCTGTTCACGTACAAGAACGGGTGAATCAATGGAGGCGTAAAGCCAAGATGAAAGATGACAAAATATAATTTCAATGAATAACATTAGTCTTTTCGATTTCCTAGAAAAAAAAAAATCAATGGTCATCCTGCCCTATAATGACAGAGATCACCTTTGCATTACCGCCCAGTCCTTAGCCGTACAGCTGAATCTTCCTCTATGAGTCCAAGCTGGCTGTGGAAGTAATGGGCACTCATCTAAAAACTGCCTTTGGTCTCACTTTCTAAGGCCAAAAACTCACTCCAGCAGAGGCAGAGCTGGCTTTCTCGCTGTAATCCAGCTCTCTGTCATTTCATGCTTAATTCTCTTACTATTGAACTGGATAAAAAGTTCCCCTCACCTCCCTGCCTCTGCTTCTTAGCTCGGCGATGGAGAGGCATGCATTCGAGCGACATGACAGAGAGAAAAACACACCTTTCAAATGCACGATTGCACGCCCAACTTAACTGCGTGCCATTCTGTATTAGGGTCTGTTGGAGAAGCAATCTGTCTACGGCATGCACACACACACACACATATGCGTATGACAGGCCAGCCTCTGAGACATACACACACACACATACACACGGCCCACTTCTCGTGTGTTACCGGGAGAAGGAGGGAGGATTTGGTATAATGAGCTTGTTCCATCACGACTCCGTACCAGAGTCTCTCAGTAGCGCTGTCTGAGGGAAAGCAATGTGTGCCGCGCTAACAGATGTGGACTCTCAGCACGCACAAACACAGACACACACTCCAGCACGCTTTCTCATGCATGAAGAGCGGCCCCTGGGACCTGACTGGACAGCACACATACACTGTTCCGTCCACCCGTGTCCATTCCACTCACACTCAAGAACGGCAAGACATACACACAAACTCCCATGCACAAAAACACACACATACAATGCAGTAATGAATGTGGAACCTAGCTGGCATGTTTTTGCGTGCTGAGAAAAGCCTCAGTTATGGGCATGCTTGTGTTCTCATAGTATAGGAGGCTGTGGATTTATGGGCTAAATCATCAGCCCCCTACGAGCGCTAAATATCTAAATGAGGAAGGGGTGAATGGGGCTATTTCGGTGTGGGGAGTCCGTGTGCTGTTGCCATGGGGACACAGAGTGTCACTCAGAATTCAGAGTCCTCGAATTCTATGAGCTAATTCTACAAAATCCATGGACCACTAATTACTTTTATGAGAGACTGCAGAGGCTTAAAGGAATAGGGCACACAAAAATGAAGTTGGTAAGGTTTTTAAACTGAAGTTGGTAAGGACTGAGGTTTTTGAGCTGCAATACACTATTAGAAAAAAATAAATAAAAATAAGGTATAAAACAGAAAAGGTATAAAAATAAAAACAGAAAAGGTAATGGTAATGTTTGCAGACATTTTCTTTAACCTAAAACAAAATACAATGCAATGCATAATAAATACAGAAAATTCCCTCATGCAGTCATTACAGACTTTTCTTAATGTGTAGTAGTGATGCGCGGATGAGCTAAAACGTAGCTTCAAATTAATTATCTGCCCGCACCAATATTTTTGTCTGATTTAGATAACCGAAACCCGACCCGCACACGATAGTCACATTCAGGGTTTGTATGGTCAAGAAAAACCTGGAAAAGTCATGGAATTTTAAAACAGCAATTTCCAAGCCTGGATCGATTTGGAAAATTAAATAAACCCAGAACGTTTTGGAAAAGTCATGGAAATCTATTTCACAATCCTTTGTATAATAGAATTATGTTTAATTATGTCCTTTAATTATGCGCATATATCGCATTACTCATTCCCGCAGCTTTCAACTTTAAAGTGAGGGGAATTACTGCAAAGCATTTATTCAATATAGCGTATATAGCTTAGATGAGTAAATAAATTCACACAAACCATCAGATCAAATCATTCATTTGAAAACAGGGCGAGTGATTCAGCACCGAGCTGACCTTCTCTTCACATCGTGCTTTCCTTTTCTGTGTGCTCACAGTCACATCCAAGGAGCGCTCTGCGAGTACCAAATCAAACAAGTAAAGTTTGTTGCGCTTAAGTGGCCAAATATACACAAAATGACGTCAAAATTGTCGTCCTGGCGAATATCCTCGTAAGCACTGTCAGTTTTGTCTTAGCTTAATGTAAACATTTATGAAAGAAAAGTGCATGTATATCAGTATTGGATTAATGAAATAGGTCTTGTGACAGCAGCCTAATAAAACTGTGCCGTCTGTCATTATGTTAATCAAACAACAAAAGACAGAGAAAATCCCTCACTGCTCTTGACTAAATAGCCTAATGTTTTGTTGAATAACTTTGCTATGTTAGTTTACACTGTATTCAATTTCTGTAGCCTATTTAGACAATTTTGTTAATATTTGCATCATTAATGACTTATCTTATCCACCCGCAAATAATCAGAATGTATTTTTTTCTTACCCGGATCATGCGCAGATATATCCACCATCACATAGTAGAAATAGTAAAAAAAGAAAGAAAATAAACATATACACATACATATACATATATACATACATACATACACACACACATACACACATACATATATATATATATATACACATACATACATATATATATATATATATATATATATATACATACATACATACATACATACATACATATATATATATATAGATTTATATTTTTATAAAAAGTCATATTTAAAAATCTATATTACAGATAGAGTCTAGTTCCCCTCAAAAAAGGTGTGGCAGCTCATTTTTAAATGTCACTGAAGGCTTGGAGTACAAAAATTATTCTAACATTGGAAAACTGACATTTTTTTTCTTCATTACATTTAATGATTTTCTAGGTCAAATTTATTCAACAGGATGTAGCTGGTCACAAATGACAGTTTTCATTTTGGGGTAAACCATTCCTTTATGACCTGCAGCAGCACTTTTAAAAAAGGCATTTAAACATTGGAATTTGCAACTTGCCTTTATTTTCCTCCTCTCACAATATGCCATGGTGTCTCATTCGAGACATTATACCCTCCGGTGGCACTCTGTTTACCTCCCTTACACCCAATAAACAAATGTTACACTGCCCACGCAATCATCTCCACAGTAATGCAACCACTAAATTATTAAGTCTGAGTTCTAGTGGCCTCACCTTATCCAATCACACGAATGCAATATATAATCCAGCACGAACTGCTGCAGTTCTCTCATTATGACTTTTCGTTTCGGCTGTTTTCCAATAGACATATGGGTATATTAATACAATTTCTTTGACAGTGAGATGTTTTTATTACCAGTGGACGTGACAACAGGAGGATGCTGGTTGTAGCCGGTTATTTGAGAGGTAAAGTCAGTCGATCTCCAAACACTGGCCCTCATTAAGCTTTGAGAGAGACACACACGCTGATGCAAAACAGTGCTCTACACAGAAATCTGGTTGAGACAGATTATTATTGTGCCCATAATTAGCCACACAAAAAAGCAAACAACAGTTCATCAGAAAGCTTATAGTGTCAAAAGACAATGTGGTTTAGCTTATTTTGAATTTCAAAAGGACTAACATGTTCTGAAGATTCTCTTTATGATCATAACATCTGGAGAAAGGGACTTCAAATTAGACTACTCTATCAAAAATGACTCCTCATCTAGGTTAGCATCAAAATATTCATGACTGCAACCAAAGTGAACTACACTTCAGATTACAGAAACAGCTGGGCAGGAGCAAATCCTTGACTTGACACGTTGTGAATCCACTTCTCAGTACTTGCACTAGATCCACACAGAAATCATCAAGTGTTTTCACAAGTAAACAGAGAATATAGAATGCATTTAGATATTTTATCTTTTTTATTCTTATTAAAAAATTATGTATTCTGTTTTATGATCCTTCAGAAATTAAAATGCTGATTTGGTTTTCAAACATTTCTTATAATTAAAGTTCAAACCATTCAATAGTTTGGATTAAATAAAGTAAAAAAATATAATTTATTCAACAAGGACACATTATCACACTGATCAAAAGTGGCCGTAAACAAATTTATAACACAAGGATTTCCATTTAAAACAAATGCTGCCTTTTAGTTCATCAAGACAGCCTGAAAAAAAGCAGCTTTCACAAAAACATTAAACAAAAAAACTGCTTTTAACAATAATTATAAAGAAAAAAGTTTCTTGGGAACAGTTATTTTAAATTACATATTTCACAATATTACTGCTTTTACTGTATATTTTATCAAATAAATCCAGCCACGGTGAGCACAAGAGAAAAAAGAATTGAAAATCTTAGTGATTTCAAATGTTTACCAGAAGTGAATAAATAATTATTCATTTCTTTTAATTAGTTTATTTGAAAATCTTTTAAAAACAATATTTTATTTGCCAGACAGAGACAGGCAGTGTGTGTGTGTGTGTGTGTACACAGACACAAATTGACACACACTTAACAAGCAGCATGCATAGATGTCTTAAGCACTGAGTCAACAACACTTTGCAGTTAAGAGAGTTCACATAGTTCAGGAAGCCCATTATCAAGCGCTGTACTTATTTCCATGCCTTCTATAACACAGTTCACTGCATCCCCTGTGCTTGATTTACTTCATCTTTGGCGACAGGAGCCAAGAAGGCAGAGGAGTGAGATCTACCCAGAAGGTCACTGGCTCATTCCCCTGAGCTGCCAATGCGCAAGTCAACTGACTTACCCAGGAGCCATTCCGTCATTGTTCCATAGAACTGGTGGCCTCGTGTCGACCCCTCTCTCTCTTTGAGTAGGCATGAATGTGTACTGAGCTTAAATTACGCTCAACATAAAAGCTTGTGAATTATGGGTTTTGAAAGATACAAATTAAATAAAAATGCAGCTACTTGTGAAAAACTGGAAAAAATGGTGCAGTTAAATAAACCTAAACATTTCAAACACAAGTGATGTTTTCTAAATCTATTCTGCTTGTGAGCAGTTTGCTTGAAAACATATTACAATGAACTGTGCACCAGGCAGGGTTCGGCCCGCTCCCTGACTGAATGTCTTTGTTCAATAATTTAAGAGAGAAATGGATGGAGGGGTAGATGGAAAGAGCGGCGCAAGTGACCAGCACTGATTCTGGTGTGTCCATAGGGAAAGCAGTACATTAAGAAAGCTTTTCTGCAGACAGCCGGCAGGTCTCAGTCATTGACGTTGCATAAAGGGTAAAAAGAAGCTAGCCTTAAACCCTTCTCGACTCCCTCCTGCCTGCTCTCGCTGTGCAACCACCAGCAGGAAGGTGAAAAAAGCTATTTTCAAAGCTCCTGCTCAATCTCTGTCTCTCTGCATCACATTCTCTCCAGGATCCATTGCACTTCCAGTTTACATACTTGCCTTCTTTTTTCAAATTTCCCCACTCTCTCTCTCTCTCTCTCTAGGGAACCAACAGCATGCAACCAGGCTCTGGTCCTTGCTGACGGAGGGATGTTTTAACACAGACTGGGCATGTGGCACGTAGGCCTCTATGCAGCACTTGTCTAGCGTATAAAGCTCCCCTACCTCCATCCCACCAATTCTCTCCTTTCCTCCCTCCTCCCTTCCATATGGACACTGGGAGAAGTGCTGCCACATCACCTTACAGTGCTTTTCATCACTCGGTGACAGCGTGTCAACATCTCTCCCCATCACCAGCACACCATACACACTGATGTTCGGCGTCCAAGGCTGTGCTCCACTTCAGAACCCTGCAATGTGACATCTGGATAAATTCACCTTGTGCATTCTGTGCTGCTTTTTTTGCACACACATATTCCTATGCCAAACCCCTATCCTCAAGACTGGTCACAACACCAGGGTGCGATAATGAATGGGTTACAGTGGATTGGGTGATGGGCTGAAGCGCAGAGGGATGTTTGTGTGTGTGTGTGTGTGTGTATATGTGATCCCCCTATCCTCCACAGACCATCTGTCAACAGCAGCCTCAGTGTATGAGTGACTGACTGTCAATGTCAGACCGGCATACCTGCCTCCAAAACAGCCTCACCCGCTCCTACAATTACGGTTCCACATTATTCAGCCGCTCAAATCACTGACGTGCACAGGGAAAGAAAAACACTGTCTCTTTCTGCTTTCTTTATCTCGTGTCTCGCTGTCTTTTTCTCTACGTGTATCAAAAATGCCACAGTGAAATCTAACACAGCAATTCATCATTTAAACCAGCATCACAGTGAGCTCAATAAAACATTACTAAACAGAAAAAATAATAATAATACTACAACTTTTCAATATTGATCTATAAATGCCACTATGCTTTAATTGTATTACTGTTCTCGAGGCACGACTAAAGACTTCTTAGATCTGAATTGAACATGGTCTCTAGAAGTAAAGGGAAACAAAAATGTAGCTTCGTAGCTAAAACCATCACAAAATACTACCAGTTCCTTCAAACTTCAACCTAATATCTGAATGCACTTTTAAATTAGTAATTTTATTCTCCATCCCATCTATCAAAATCTGCGCCTACAGAACAAAAGTGTAAATGAAAACTGTGATTAAGTGTATGTACTTGGTGTATAAAACAGCCAGCTATATCTGAAAAAGTAAATTAACAGTCATTTAAAAAATAAATGTATTAATATGTAAATCTAATTACAATTATTTTGCAGTTTTATATATTCACATACTGGGTTTTTTGGAAGGAATAAATAAAAAGTGGCAGTAAAAGCTAATTATACCTTATAAAAGTTGGTGCTCTTTTGAAATTTCTGTCCATCAAAGAATATGCATTAATAATAATTATTAATTAAATAAAACATGTTTCTTAAACACCAAATCAGCATATTAGAATGATTTATGAAGGATCGTGTGACAATGAAGTAATGGCTGTTGAAAATTTAGCTTTGCCAATAATTAATAAGCAACAATATTTTTTACTAAATATTACATTTATTAAAATGGTGATAAAATTTGTTATAAAATAAACATAATATGTACAAAAACGTATAATAATTGTACTTAGCTTTACTTCAAATTAATACTATTATTAATATTTTTGTATTTACTAATTAGCTTTATATAATAAGAATAGATGTATATGGGATGTCCTCATTAGGTTTCTCGGTAAACACATGTATGTCTAGCTGAAGGGACAGTGACGAGATGCTTTCTGCAGAGCAATTAAATGGTGTTGCTGTCTCATGGAATGCAATCAGGGAAATCGAATCTACAGGTATCCTCAGTGGAAAGAATGGGATTAATGCACAGGGTTGGCTCTGCATTGCATGGCTGCTCTGCCGGCCAGGAGTGAGCTTGTTAAAGTTGATTTATTAGGTCTTGGTTTACACAAGCTTTCCCTGGCAATGCAAGGTCAACTGTAATGGCCCTCTGAATGTGAATAAATCTACAGCTAAGCTAAACCGCCGTCCTCTCCCTTTGTTTGCCTCTCTTGGGTACATATGCCTGCTAGGACGTAACTTCAAACTGATCGATCTCTCAGTATGCAAGCTTTTTATTTACATTATCATCCTACATTATGAGAGAGAGAGAGAGAGAGAGAGAGAGAGAGAGAGAGAGAGAGAGAGAGAGAGAGAGAGAGAGAGAGAGAGAGAGAGAGAGAGCGAGAGAGCGAGAGAGCGAGAGAGAGAGAGAGAGAGAGAGAGAGAGAGAGAGAGAGAGAGAGAGAGAGAGAGAGAGAGAGAGAGAGCGAGAGCGAGAGCGAGAGCGAGAGCGAGAGCGAGAGCGAGAGAGAGAGAGAGAGAGAGAGAGAGAGAGAGAGAGAGAGAGAGAGAGAGAGAGAGAGAGCGAGAGAGTAAGCAAAGGTTTCTTGTGCTGAACAATAGTCAGTTGGAGGAAGCCACATTAACACACTTAGCAGATCACTTTACCATGGCAAAAAGGAGGAACCTTGCCAAAGACAAGAGGCTCACAACATCACATGCCACAGATTGACAATTCATTCTCACATTTCAAAAGAGAAAATATCTATAAACAACAACATGAGAAAACAGTCCCCAAATCAGTGTTTTTTCCTTTTCTTTTGTCACTTGCTCTATTACATATTGTGCATATCAAACATTCCCTATGAGGCACAAGAGAACACATTTATTTGGTTTTGGATGTGAGGCATGTACAGGGGGGAAATCATTTCTTTCTTGTCGGCAGAAGTTGTTGATTCTGTTTTGACGCTGCTCCATCACGCCTGCCTGCCCCCTCCTGACATCCACGCACACAAACAGCAGATCATACGAAAGGGGATGTCAGGAGACAAGCATGATAACGGATGCCACACTCCCCACGATCGCACTTTTGCACAACAAATGCGACTACTGTGGACGAGCGCGGCGCAGTCACAGATTTTTAGTCACAGCCCTTTCTATGAAAGAATCCAGCTCGTTGTCTGCTTACGACCACTTTGGTTGCCGCTTCTAACAAATGTCCTGTCTGCTTTGCAGCTTTTGTCTTTTCTCTGCGCTCCACTGGCTGTTTTCTTATTAAAGGAGTATGTTCGCTAGGGACTGTGCTATTTCAGGGCCTTTCAACATTCCCAAAGCATGAAATCTGTGCAAAAGTATGATAAATCTTTCAAAGCCCTGCAGGCCCGTACAAACATGACTGTCAATAAGACAGAAAAGTTGTAGAGGTTGTTAACAACCATAAGAGCCCAGAGTTGAGGCAGGCGGTCAGACTGATGTGGATGGGTGATGACTGCAGTCCACCCCGCTGTGTGAGGTGACCGGCAGAGGGGTTAGTGCCGAGCCGAGCCCCGAGCTTTCAGCTCCACTGCCTTCGGCTAGTTAATGCTGCCTGGAGCCTCAGCTGACTGCAACAGCACCAAACCCATCCACTCTCACCAAACCTTAGTGCTCTACGCTGAGCATCTCATCCTACACCCTCAGAATGAAAAGTCCATCACTTCTGCCCACATGAGACATGGCTGACAGGCAGTAAAAAACACACATATATAAGACACTAACATACTAACACAGACCCAAGCCATTGTATGAATATTCAATAATCAAAATAATAATAATAATAATAAGAGACAAAAATACTTTTTATATTCTTATGAATGTCAATGTGTGCATATATGTGTGTGCGTATGTATATATAGACACACACACACACACACACACACACACACACACAGAAATACAAACACCTGAAAGTACAGCCAGTCAATGCCATCCACAAAAACACCAACAACTATACCACTCCAGCGTCAGGTATTGAGTAAAAGTCTCTTTTTACTTTTCTAACAAATTCAAAAAGTCATTAAAGGTCAGATTCATCCACACAATTGTGGGTAACATGCCAGATATACCCACTAAGGTCAAAAATGTTTTGTACTTTTTACTGAAAAAACACCACTGCTAAGTCGGTGTCCAATAGTTGTGCACCAACGTCGATCTGCAAGATCGTGTCAATAAAACACGAAGTTGGACAAAAGCCTCAGCATCCCCAAAAGTCCCTTTGCAGTGTCGGTTTGCCACTGTCGAGATGTTAATAATAGCCAGGCCAACCCAGAAATTCCCCCAGTCTCTCAGCACTTGCTCCTCGTCCATGAGCATTGTAGCAATGCGAGGCTACCGAGACCTACCGGTCAGATTAGCATTAATCTTTCAGCTAATATGGTAAGTTTAATTTTAGGAAATTAACTTTCGCCTACAGGACTCCTCAGAGCCTAAATGAATTACATGTCAAGCTGTAGCCGCCGGTCGTACCTAACTCTGTCGCAAAGCTATCCAAAAGCTCATTGTGTATGTAAATGACTCTAATTGGAGTTGGCAAGCGAGTGTAACGATGCAATTTTTTTAATGATTTCAGTTTCCTCTTGTGGAACATTTAACATAAAAAGACAAATGCACAAAGCCACGTTTAATACAAAAGTATTGGCTAAATACAGACATCTAAGATTACAATTGATTAAGAACCTGAAGTTATTCATTTAAAAAAAATAATAATAATAAAATCAATGTACTGGACTGACTGCGTAATTTTGTCGAAAGGAAAATAGCAGTCGAAATAGATGCGTTTGTCAGACAAGCGATCTATGATGAAACCCAATACCTTCCCGTTACAGTAAGTGGCTATAAGAAATCGTATCCCGTGTGTTAATACCGGTTGGGTGCCAAGAGGTGCATAAAGCAGACTGGAGATGGGGGATATTTCCGACCTAATGCAATTAATAAATAACACTTTCAGCAAAGAGGTCATTAACACAAGTTACTGGACTGTTTCCTGCTCTTGTCAGAAGATCAGGCGAGTACACACTGTTTCACTGAACACTTAATTATCAGGATTGGGAGGCTTCCTTGCAACTCTTCCGACAGTTTTACCCAGTCTGCCATTCTCATTCAACCCCAGTCATTTTTAACATGAACACAGCCAATTTCGTTCTTACTTCTGCAATTAAATGTGAAGTATTTTACTGATGAGCCAATGTGGGATTCAGCGAGCATCACAAAGGCCGATTAGTATGTGAGCCTCAAGGGTTTAATTCTGAAGACAAATGCTTTAAAGCACCATAAGCCGAGAAGAGTCTATAGCTGTGATTAGGTACAACTTTGTCTGAGCGATCAAAATTAATCCATCGTGGATAAAGGTTAAAACTGCGATTTATTTTGTAATGCAGAAATGTCTAGGAAACTATCCAATTACATTACCTAAAAAATACAAATGCTAAGGATTACAAAATCGGCAGAAGGAAACACTTGCTCTTTTTTACCAAGAGTGCCAGACAAAACTCTGTACAAACTACAGATGTTAGCTTAATATTGTTCAGAGGTTAAGGGCTGGTGAGTGGAGGCTCAAAGGTCCACCCTGATCAATGTGCAAGTGGCTGCATGTAATGAGAGACCACATCACGGGGACGCTGGCCACTCAAAGTGAGGGGCAATGTAACGTGATTTAGAAATTGTCTGCTGCCACAAGGTCCCCATCGTTTCCCGTTTCCACTACACATCCCTAAGGCCTCATTCTGCAACACAACACAAAATAAATATTGATTCAACAGACCTCAATGCCAAAGTAACACGAAATCAGAACATGTGAGGGAGGGAGCAGAGGAACACAGAGAAACAGGAATAAGGAACACTGGAAGGTCCGAGCCAAAGAATCAACGTGGAGGTAAATTAAGAAATGAAGTACCATATCACTGAAGGTACAGCTAAAGAAAGGAACAAATAACTTGGCTCATTTATTGAAGCAGACGTGCCAGTATTAAAATCTCACTTAATCAGCTTTCAGCGACGGTGTATTGGAGAACAATGTGTTGAACAGCTTTGCACCAACGGGAGCAGCTGTAATTTTCTGCAGCTCTTTGCTAACTTACAAGTAATGGGTTTATCTTTGTAGACTGCCGTGATTGATACAAGCTCCCCAAATCTCCTTAGTTCCCTCTGACGGAGTCTAATATATACAGGTCAGACGTTCTTCATATTCTTTTTGGCTGTTAATTCTCTGACACTCGTCTAATAGGATTTATGTGCTGCTCATTTTAATTGTATTGGCGTGTACAGCGAGTCTTTAAACCCTCCTGTTTATCTCAGACACAGTTCTCGTATTCAAACCCCATTCACACCAGCTCCACCTGAAAGAACAGGTGCCAGCGCACTGCCGTGGGCGGCAAAGAGGCTAAAGAAGAACAGAAAGAATACTTAAATAGAAGTCAACAAAAAAGGCCATAGAAACACATCCAAGGCAGTGCTTTTGAGGATGAACTTCCACAGGAGTGCTGTAAATAGTTGCAAGAAATGTACACTGTGGCTTGACAATGAAGAAATCATGGACCTTTAATAGACCTTTCTGAAAACTAAATGAATAAAGCAGGCTATAATAAATCAAAGTACAAGTATAAATAAAAAAATGTATAAACAAAAAGTAATAAATAACAATGAGACATAGGATATGTCTAGTAGAGTGCAAATTCCCAAATAGAACAATGTATATACATATATTCACGTATATTATATAAGTGTATAAATGGATGAACAGATTTATTACTGTGTAGATTGTGTATAACTCTTAATTTAATTTGGATTGCTTTTTATCTCACTGCTTTAGGTCTTACATTACATCTGGATCTAGACCCGGTCATAACGGTGTGTTATATTGACCTACAGTAAATAAACATTCACCATTTGAAGTGACGGAAGAGGCCTGATCTCCTCTTCGTCTTTCAGTAAAACTGTAGCCCTGTTCGAGGATCAAATTAATTGGTGTCTGTGGCCTCAAAAAGGGCTCTGTCAATCCAGAAATAACCAAGAGGGAGTCTTCTCTTCCTGTTCTTTAGTTATAACAAAAAACTTTTACAAGAATATTCCCATATGTAACGGAAGGCTCACACAATTTTCGATTTTAGCAGTGCTCTTCCTGACTTGCCTTTAATTTGGGGTGTACGCGTCCAACTTCACCGCTCTAGGGAATGCAGTGAAACATGGCTGGTGATACATTCTCATCATCACAAACCATTGGCAAATGCCTCCTTAAATAAAAGGTGCAATAAATCAGTCTCAGTCTTGGACAAGACGGATGTGATGTGAGCGTGATGAAGGAACAGACCACTATTTAACTAACCCCTAGCCATTTGCTCTTTTGAAAGTTGCGAACAAGTTTAGTTTCTGAGATTGAGAGTAGCTAGTTTTAGGATCTGCCATTAAAATGAAAACCAATTTAGATCTTAGAACCATCAAGACGTAATGCATTTAGGGGAGGGAAAAAAAGGTAAAAAGAGATGTGATTCTTATTATCTAATTAATCCTTGCATGGCCCAAGGTTATTTAATTTGTTGAAAGATCATTAACAAGTCCTCATCCAGCCAATAAAATAATCAGGATCTTAATTTGCTCAAATTCAGGAAGGGATTCCAATAAACAAAGGCGGGTGATATTGAAGGCTAGAGATGGCCATTGAGCTGACAGAATTAGGGGAACACTAATAACAGAAAACTGTGGGCAACTTAATGGCTCCGACAACAGTGACAATCATTTACACATTGTGCCCACATGACGCCCCATAAACAGGGAAACAAAACATTAAGTTGTCAAGCTGAAATGATGGGTATTTAAGTGACTGAAACATGGTGTGAGGAAATTTGTTTTTTGCCTGGGCGCTTTATGTTTGTCTATCTCCCCAAACAAACTCCCCAAAATAGACAACTGTAATTTATCAAACTAAAATAAAAAAGAAAATTGTTTAACGATTATCAGCTGCAAGATAGAGTGATGATCTGAGAAGAGCAAGAGGAAATTAACAGAGTGTCCTACAAAAGAAAAGCACAGTGTTAGGGAACATACTCAAGGACAAAGTCTAAATTAGTTGTATGTAACAATTGGTGCAGTTCAGAAAACAAATATCCACCCGCTGTCAAGTTCATGCTGAAATGTAGAAGTAAATGAAGCTTTCATTTGCACCTTTTCTTACTATTCATAATGCCGTGATCACACAGAGGAATGCATAAATCATTCCAGCAGATCCTGTCTAAGCTGCCGTGGACGTTTCCGGCACTCTGACCACTATATCCTTAACATCCATCAAATGCAGCCATTAAAAAACCAGCACATACAAAATCTGCTACTTAAAAAAAATCAATCTGTCCCAACGATCGATTTCTTATGTTCCCGAAACTAGCGCAGAATCGATAGGCTGGCGGGGCCGCTTGAAGGATGTTGCAGCCATCGCTATGGTAATTCTGAATCTTAAAATCAACTTTATCTGCAGAACCCAAGACATCTGCAGCACCTGTCATTGTTTTCCGCAAACCTTGAGACAAGATTCATGCCTTCTCATAAGGTCCTGCATCTCAGACTCTTGCTTCCTCCTGGATAATGATACAACACAGAGATAACTTTATTAAGGGAGAAGATTAAAAGATAGGTACCGTAATACTGTACACAAAGTGAAATGAAAATAATAAGTTTAGTCACAAAATGAGTGTTGAGGAAAAGGACCACAAAAAAAGAATATCAAAGGATGTAGATTGTTTACTTGGAAGATAAATGTCCCAGAATGTTTTTTGTTGTCTTTTTAATCCAATTTAAATAGTGACCAGCATAATATATATATATATATACTAATTTAATGTCAGCATAACTCCAGGAAATATTAAATTCACTTTCTGATAATGAAGTAAAGTTTCCTTCAGCAGAAGTTTCTGAACACCAGTTCAGAATCGAAGAGACTGGAATCCTGATTTCAAAATGGCATGCTCTGCATACGGATAAAACCGAAAATCAAAGAGACTTGCTCTTTCTCTAAGATTAAATCCCAGTTTTTTTTTAAATGTTTCTCACAAAAAAAAAACATTGAACACAACCCCAAATGATTTGACATGCACAATTAGTTAGTTCAATCATGAGTTACAAATACACCTCTGAAAAGTTTATTTCCACAATGCAATCTCATTACCATCCACACGTCCAAACCTCATCCACCCAACAGGTGTCAGTATATGGTCCAAAAACCATAAATCACATCCCATCATAAAACATTCACAGTTTTCAGTAGCTTTAAGGATAATCTCACAACTGAGAAACATGTCATGATGTGCAAGTTACTAAAACTACAAGTTAGAAAAAAGACAAGTTTTCATAAAACACATTCATTACATCACGATTTCTATATAACTTGCCTTCAACTGGTATGACTTAACATCTAGGCAAAAAAATGTGGACTTATGTATGTGACAGTGTTGATCAATGAAATAATGACTTCAAACAATCTCTATTCTTAATTTCTAATGCATTACTAATGCAAAACAACAAACACAAAGACCTCAAAATAACGCTCAAACTGATAAGCAGCAAAAAAATCTGCACCTAATAAATGTATTACACAAGACTGTGTTAGTCTCTCACCACCTGTGTAATGCACAGGGCAGAAATGTGCATTTGTGCTGTCTGTTTGAGAACGAAACTCTTTATTACTAAGACAATATCCAAGAGGCCTATAACTTGCAGGAAAAAATGTAAACCTAAATATACATTTAATAGTGTTTTGATAACAGCACACATTGTTCTTGCATAACTAGGAAACCCAAATGTTAACTGAAGAATATGGCAGGATGCTTTGAACTTAATTAAAACTAAGCAGATGTTTAATTTAATGTGACAAACTGCAAGATGCCATCACAAAGCTTGATCAATTCACATTCTGTTTCTTTATGTTTCTGATATTGGACTCTAAAAGTAGAAGTTTCTGTTCATACGTTCACCTGAAAAAAACAAGAAATGTAATTTCATTACTTTTTCAACCTTAACTTAAGCAAACTCTGTTGAGACCTGACAGTGTAATCGGAAAATAAAAAGACAACAAGTCCCATTGTGATCTTCATAGAAAGACCAGTGCTGGAACAATCATCTGCCATAGCCCACCCTGGCTGGAGCAGTCGGCTTCCAGGTGTCGATGTGCATGTGTGTGTGTGTGTGTGTGTGTGTGTGTGTTGGCAATGAGGTGCGTTTTACTCCAGTGCTGGAGGAATCCCATGCCGCAGCCAGCCCCGCTTCTTCCTCTCTCTCAGGCTGCCAGGGTAAACAAGCGAGGCCGTGTAAATACCGCATCGCCTTATGATGGCTCAGACACGGGAGACGGAGAATCCCCCCGCTGCGGCAGCCAAGCTGACAGTCAGCCAGATGTGGAGGAGCTGCCCAGATAATACAGCACCACACACAGGATGTCGAGGCAGGCTTTTACTGGATCCCTTGCCAATTCACACGTCACTCAAACACACACATACATGTGCATGCAGATGAGCATCTGAACCAACAGCATGGGTTCACTAACTCACTCACTTACTCAAAGTACTGTCATAAATCTACAAACATCCAAGAACAAATATGGAAGAAACTTGTTTCTTGTTCCTTATACTGTGTATGTTTTCCCTTTGAGCAGGTTCCAAGCATCCCACACAGTGTTTGTCTGTGAGTGTGGGAGTACGCACACTCACGGAAGCGCATGGAGACCCCAGGCACCCAGGCCCACATACATTGCTACACAGCAAAGCAATCATACCACTGCATCTTACATGATGCAATTAAAGCAGAGCCCTTGCAGGACAGAACATGTTTACCCAGTGGTTCCCTGCTTATTATTTATTTTTTGCGTTGTTTTTCTGAGCCTAAAACTGTAAATGTGACAAATATGCTGCTTTATGTCCTATACATTTCTTATTTTTGTTGTTAATAAATAAATATATATACACATACATATATATTTATTTATTTATATATAAAATCACGCAAAATCAAATACTAAAATTCATGTAAATTCACATACATACTTTTTCTTTATTTTACACCAAAATTAGCTTGATAAAACTATGGTCCTTTGACTTCTGTATCCCCAGTGTGCAAACAAATAAAATAATGCAATAATCTAATCTCTAGTAAAAGGTCAGGCACTGCTCTTCAGTTTTGCCCTTTAAATAAGCCACAGCTGCACAGATGGAAGAGGAAAAACAAGTTGTTTGTACTGCTTTGTAAATGTCTAAAGACTGTATCATGTATACGCATTGTAAAAAGTCTTTGCAAATGTATGATTTGCGTACAAATACTAATCAAAACCTCGCTCTTGTGTGTGAAGTCTCACTCCTCAACAGAACAAAGAGGGCAGAACAAAGACATCCATGAGAGGGCCAATGACAAGAGCAAAATTATGCAGCAGCATCTCTAGGACACATCTCATGTGTTCTTCAATGCCTGGATGCAGATAGCACTGCAGGAGAAAGCTCATCCGGGATTCTGCTCACCTGTTTCTGTGGAGCGAAACAGTCCCGTATTTCAAACTCTGCCCTCCAATGCATCAACAGACAAAGTTTCACTACTCATCTTTAAAGCTTGAACCAAGAAGTCTCTTCACTCAATAACACTTACTGTCTTAAAGGTGGTGGAAGAGAGACACATTCCCTCTACAAAGAGCATAAGACTGTGACGGAGCTCCGGCGGGCACAGGGAAGCGAGCATTAAGAGATGACAGGTATGTAAAGTGAACTTCGGAAGTGTCAGAAGATCCGAGCGATGTGAGAAGACCAGCGACTCTGACAGCACATCTGAGACTTTAAAATCTGAACATCACACAACCGTGAGTTTAACTTACTCTTGCTCTGCTGCTAACATGTGTACAGCTTGTATACCTACTTGCATTTATCTGACTGCAACGTGAAGATGTGGCGTGACCGAGTGCGTGTTCAGGGACAATAAAGCAAAAGCGTGAAATGAGCAGGTGAGGTAGCGCGGATATGTAAAGGAAAAAGGGGCAAAATTATAAGCTATCTGCCAGCGCAAATTAATGATGTACCGGCATCTTAATCACCTTTTGCTCTTGACAAAGTGCCAAGGGAATAATGATTAGCAGTAATATAAATGTAAGACTTCCCTCTCTGAAGTTGGATGGTGAAATCAATGGCACAGGCAAAGAAACTGCTGCAAAGCAATCAATCACCTTAACTTTTCTGAATCCACTTGCAACCCTACCTCGCCTAGCACAGCCCAGAGGGACTTACGGGAAGAGGAGACAAAGGCATGTCAATAGGGCCCGGTTTTCCATCACATGTACTCCTTAATCACACACCCTTTACTGCTGTACGGTCTCTGACTCTCCTCTCCAAACCAATAGCCAGTTCGTTTTAAGTAGAAGCACACATCTACCTACTTGCTGCTCTGAATGAGCCCTCATCTATCTCCGCCAAAAGCTGGGATCTCCATTAAAGACAGTGTGGAGAGGTGGGGGGGTGTTTACTCTTTATTGATGCTGTTGTCTCCATTGTCTTGGCTAGGCTTGAAAAAGCTCCAGTCATTACTTTCTCTTCACCCTCCTTCTCACTCCAGTCACTGCTCATCTCAAGTCATTGTTCAAACAATTAGCTCGATAAGACAAAGTGAGGGTGCAAAAGGATGTTACGGAGAAATTAAGAGAAAGCACCCTCAGCTGCTCATCTCATTCTATAAAGTGCTACACCGAATTCATCCGAGAAAACAAAGGAGTCTGCAACTTTGGGGACTCTTTTCAAAATGTTTCACAAAGAAATAACAATAAAGCCTTTCTTTAGCACAATAAAATGCATCAAAACAACTAACTTAGGGTGCAAAGACACTGAACATTTGAAATGTGTCACTTTATCGGCTTTGGAGCCCAGCTGCACTTCCTTCCAACAAGTAGCATTTAACTTTCTGGGGCAATTAAACATGTTGCGCAGGACAATAAAGCCGCGAAACCGGCAAAAGAAGTCTATGAATAACAATAAAGCCAAAATTGTCATGACAATAACGAACCAGCGCCTACATCCCGTTTAAGATGACATGAAGTACATCCATCTTAATTGTTGTAATTACTGGACCCCCAGAAGTGAAGGTCTCCAAGTGTGGCAAACACACCCACGGGAGAACATCTTGTCTTCTGTCACTTCTGGTAAATGGCTCTTATCTGTGACGAGCTCATCTCATCGCCTCTCCCCGTCTCCCACTCACACATCAAGCTTGATAGCAATTATTTTTGAGGCCATCCCTGGCAAAGCACATTATTTAGATTTTCACTTACAATCGAGTTAACTCGCAACTCTCCACCCCTCAGTGAGAAAACGAATCACTTCTTAAGGAGGGAAACGAATGTTGTTTTCCGAGGTATTCGCCCAGATTTCTGCCATTTGTATTCTAAGTGCTTGTTTATGGGAACAGGGATCCGGGGCATATCCTTGGGAAAATGAGCTACTTTATACCATTTAAATATATTACAGCCAGAGGCTCTGCACATTTGAGGAAACATCTAGGCAGACAGCAGTTAAAAGATAGAGGGTGAGATGAATAATCAATGAGTGTGACGGAACAATGCAATTTCGAAAGAAAGGTCAACAAAGGGTCACTACGCCAAGCAGACGGCGCCTGCTTCCCTCCAATTTCACATACGTTCTTTAAGAAACCATGTCATCCTTCGATACTCCGTGGAAAGAATGTACAAGTTCTATTTTAAACTCCCCTGAAGCAGCATGTTTGCATCAAATCCTAAAGCTCGCTCCAGAAATGTCTACTAATGCTGCAGTGGCATTTTCTGTCTTTTGAGGTGAGGGGGGCTGATCAGATCTTTGGGCTGTCGAAACTATGTTCCTCGCATCTCATTCGCTTTCTTTTTGGGAGCGGATTCAATGGAAGCTCCGTCGAGCCATCATTTAGCCCTGCACCTGTCACTCAGTGGGTGAATGCTGGTTTAAAGTCTCACTGGTTGATGCTTTCTGACTCTGGATGACAGCTGCAAGGCGAATATTGAAGTTTCTCTGTTGGTCTTTGATGGAGTCTGTGTGAGTAAGCATCTGATTTCCCCCTGCACCTCAAGCCTAGGAATTAAATCTGACACACTCCAGCACACACCTACCGAACATGAGCTGAATTACACAATAAATATACATTATACAATACAAATTCATGAGTGCTTGACTGATATCGGTGTTCGACTTAAAAGACTTAATTCTTGCAGATTAGACCAACGTCGCATTTAAAACCAAATGACACAACGCATCTTTTTGAAGAGTTTAAAATTAAAACTCTGAACTCAGAAATAGATCTCTTAAATAAGTAGCTAAACGCTTGTATAAGTGAATAGAGCATGGAAAGCTCAGAGGTACTGGTATGTGCATATCAAAAGAACAGGAATGTGTGTTTGTACTGCACAGGGAGGTGGGGCTGGGGGTAATGCATATCAAGACACATTAGACTCTAGCGCTAATGTTTCAGACGGATAGAAGGATGAATAGGAGGATGGCTAGGCAAGCTGACAGTAGAGAGACACTAGTAAAGGAGGATGATGTGGTGTGGAAAATTCCCCCCAGGAATGGCAGCGTGGAGAGAGGATTGTTCTCTATTTATAGAGGTGGGACTGGAGAGATGCTCGTGACAGCCATCCACTACCAAACCTACAGCCAAACTAAACCCTATGGAGCCCAGGAACAGCAAACCAGAGCTGCTCACTGCAGGTCAGTTAGAGATGATCACAACTTCAATAAATCATAATCACCATCACGCCAGTTTGCTCTTATAAGGCCCTCCGGGCGAACTCTTTTAGGGTCCTCCTGTTTACAGGAAAGTCATAATTATTTAGAGCCATGCAGCTGGATAGCCCAAGGTGTATTGTCTGACCTGAACAAATAGACATGCCATGTGCTCAAGGAGCCAAATACACAGCCATTAAGGAGGCATATGAGGAAGCAAAGTTTCTGTTTTTTAAGTCTATTTTAAATTGAAATACCTATTTACAAACTCAATGTTTGATTAATTTACAAATTGCTTAAAAAAACAGTAGTGTCCAATAATCTGTAACAACATTAATGTCATTATCGTTTGCCAATATAAAAGAAAATGCCCCTGATACAACATGGGCTGATAATAATATTAAATAATTTCTCTACGGTTCATTCAAAGTTCCAATATTACTCTAAGCTACTAAAAACACTGATGGCTTGGGGGAAGAAGAAAATAACAGGAAAAGTCATTTCAGAAGGTTGAAAACACTGAAAAATCGTTGCACTCACACTGAAAAGTGATTCAGCCTTCAACTATTCTTGCTTTGTGTTTTTTATCTAATGGAATGAATCGGATACAGCAATGCATTACAGAAATGCAAGAAACAGTGGTATTTATGATAGAGCTAAATTGTTTAAACATCTATATCTGTTGTAGTTTTCTTACAGCAGGAGATACAGTGTATGTTCAATTATAATGTTTGGTGGGGTTGCAAACAAAAAAAAGAGAGAAAAACAAATATGGCAAATGTAATATGCGGTTACATTCAGGGCTGTAAAATATCTCGGAATGGCTGGATATATAACATTCTTGTCATTCACGCTGCAGATGCCTTAATAAAGAAGTCATCTCGCCTAATTTAACTTCAGTCAACTTGTGGCCGAAAGCCAAGCGTCAACAGTGCCGGAGTCGACAGTAGCCCAGGGTCCTAATTATGAAAAGTAAAAGAATGATTAAGTTGAGTGCTGTTTAATGACTTAACACATTCATTTTGAAGATGCTGTGGGCGTACACTGGCTGACTGCAGATTTCAGTTTTAATTCACTCCCACATTTGCAGACCTGTAATCCATGTGCAGGTATGATTATCGCAAGAAACACACACAAACACACAAAAACATGCAAAAATATTCAGAATTATTCATATACAGCACCCAACAAATACAGTATCAACCACCACGTGATATATTCAAAATGGATGTCATGCTTGCATAAGCACATTCCCTGGGCTTTTTGCAAGACTGTATTAATTTGTTATTTTTTATTTGGTTGAATTATTAGGTGCCTATACAAATTTGTTGAACTCTGCAGTCCAAGGCTGTTTCTTTAATATTGCTGGATAGTTCAATGCCAATGCCACTGGCCCCAAGAGTGGAACCAGGGATGTTTCACATTCAGTCCAATGAAAAAATAATCATTACTGCTTCAGTCAATAATGAGACAAGGACATGGCAGACAGAAACAGGACAAAAGGAGATGGTTGCCTGTATTAAAAGACGTGCACACAGTAATGGCAGTGTTCATCTAGAGTTAAACAGGGTTAAAGCCGTGAGAGTGCATGAAAGTTTTAAAGATTGACAGTTGAAAGGGAGTGTATTTTGTACCAATACACCAGAGTGCTACTGCAAACCTTCAGCACAGACAGAGCTCATGCCAGAAGCAGTCCACTGGCATTGGTGCAGAATACTCACCTAATACTGAATGCTTTTCAAAAATCACCAAAGAAACAACTCCAAAAACCAGCCCAGATTAAATTTCACCATACAGTAACAAGTAAAAACCAAACAACTAGATGTAAGATTTTGATGAAGCCTATTTTGGGACCATTAAGATTTGCAAACACTGGGGTTTCTCATTAGTGTAACATCCGGACATTTTACCTTTTTACTTTCCATTACTTGTATAACTGCCATTAGTCTCAATGTCAAAATTTCTATAATATTTACAGAAGAACATTACAGTAGTTTAATTTTATATCCTTTAGTTTAGCTTAGTTTCTCATTTTGGTTAATTACTGTCTATATATACATATATATATATATATATATATATATATATATATATATATATATATATATATATATACACATGCTACACGCACACACTGCACTAACACAACCTATCTGCTATCACTGGACACCATACAATGCACATCCACGACACTGCATATGAATAATCTGTTGCACCTTTGCACATCTATCTGCTGCTCAACCAATCTGCTGTTAATTTATAATCTGTTGCACCTCACATTATTACTATGTATAGACTACATTATGTATAGATACTGTACATAATGTAGATGTGCCCATACTGTATAATGTGTCGCTGATAATTGAGTATGTCTTTATAGTACACTATGTGTACTGAGTATATGTATGTGTATTTTGCACATTGTCTTCTGTACAGTCTGTAAATATGTACTGTCCATATGTAAATTGTTGTTGTTTTTTTTGCACTGTCTGGAGCACTGTAAATGCTCCAGTGCAGTTTTTTTGCACTGTCTGTCCATATGTAAATTGTTTGTTGTTTTTTTGCACTGTCTGTCCATATGTAAATTGTTTGTTGTTTTTTTGCACTGTCTGTCCCCATATGTAAATTGTTTGTTGTTTTTTTTGCACTGTCTGGAGCACGCTCATAAGAATTTCACTCACCAAGGCACTTGTGCTGTGGTGATGTGACAATAAAAGTGATTTGATTTGATTTGATTTGATATGTATTTATTTATATTTCAAGATTATTATAGCTAACTAAAACTAAACCAATAAAAATGCATTACTTTAAATAACACAATTCAAAGATAAAATTACACTTCAAAAACGTAAACTTATTTTTTTCCAGCCAACATTACTCATTTTAGCTTTTTTATTTTTTGGTCTTTCATAAATGTCCAAATATTTCTTTAAGAACAATAAAATGAATCATTTCTTTATTCTTTATTTAGAATTTAGGGTAAGGTTTCTCAACTGCTGTATTTCCATTACCTATTTTAATAAAAGGTATTTGGAACATCTGATATAGGTATTGATATAGCATTGTTGGTCAAAATTACTCCCAGCAAATGGCCGTCAGAGTAGAGTGCTGCGAGCTCCCTTTGGCAGCTCAGGAATCGCAGACACAGCAGTGCAGCTCATAACACACCTGGATTTACAGGTGTCTGACTGTCGCTGATGTCAGTTTACAAGCATACAAGCACTGGGGATGTGAGACCGTCGAAAAGCAGCCTGTGACTGACTAGTGGAGTGATGTGAGGAGATTAGAAACAGCAAGAACCATCTGCAAACTCCCATCTCTCTCTTTACATTCTCTGCCCACTCTAAAAAAATAAATTCTCTACAGCTGTATAAACTGCCCAGCTCAACTAATTATGGATGATTTAGTCTGCTGTGGTGGGCTTAAGCCCCATACAGATGCTGGTGGGAGCCTAGACAGTGCGAATTGGGCAATGCTCTACACAAGAGATACATCGAAGGACTATGAAAGACAGACACTTCCCACGACAAAAACAGAATTAAATAACTCTGTAGTGTAGACTAAAAGCAAAGACTGCCTATGATTAAATATAAATGTTTAAGACACTGTGCTGTGCTGAGGGAACAAACTGCAGATTTGTATTAAGATTCATATCTCTGGTTTGCAAACCTATTATTGAGAGTGATAGCCATCGAGCATCCTTTCATGGATGAGAATTGGATGGCATTGACTGATAAAAGTGCACTTTCAACATCAAAAATATCAGACTGTTCATCGAGCCGTTAAGCGTTAAAGATCCTCCACACTTCTGTGCCCACCAAACACAGTTAATAAATAACTGCCCTTATAATTCATTTACGGTCTCTGCAAAGGAGATAGGTTCATTTTCATTAATGAAATGCAGAGAAGAGCGGAGAGAATGAAAAAAAAAACAGATGATTATCTTTTTCCAAGCCGAGCTTCTTCCTGTCTGTAATGACTCACTGTGTCTCGTGTTGGAGAAAACTGCGCAAGCTTTCAAATGAAAATGAATCCGGATATTCCACAGTGTATCAGTCAGTGTGGCAGAGTTTTGAAGATGCATGAAACAACCTGAGGCCATCAGCAGTTTTCAAACCGTGAGGGTCAGCAAAAACCTCCCAGATTCTCTCGCCTCTCCCCTTCGCATAGCCAAAATCTTTAGACAGACCAATAGCATCTGTTTGTTATTAAGAGTACTCCATCCTATCCAAGCCCACCTATTTAGAAAAGAGAATAAAACTGATCTTCTGAGGCCTTGAATGCATGAATAAGATGAAGCTGCAACTATCCTTTTTTTCATAATTACACTTGAGAAAAAATTGCAAGCTCTATTTTGCCTTTTTCCTAGAACTTTGCTAATGCAAATGTACATTTCAGCACAGGAGAATACAAACAATGTGCTAAATTTACTTTGCGACGACATTAACATGAGAAATAGCATGGATTAAAATGTCATCATCGACTATACACTATATAGGGTTCTGCATACATTGTTTATGGTAGCATGGATTATTCAGTAGATAAGCTACTCATAATATTCATATGATCTATGCATACTTTGCTACAAGAGGAAATCTAAAGATATTTATGTCATATATCAAGACTGCACTAAAGTTCAATGCTGCATGTACAAGAACCTTCACACAATTTGTCTAGCAGCAACATCCACAAGAAATATAAGCACTACAGTTATTCAATTAATTCCTCTTGTGTAGCCCCTAACACTACATGCTGCAGCCTGAGAATTGTATTTTGACTCGGGCAAAAATATTTCATTTAAGTCAGAGCTGTATAGGGATGTCTTTGAGAGAGAAAACATGACAGCATTTTCATGTTTGGGGGAAACGACCGATTTCAGCTTCAGATGAAGTCCTTGAAACTCGAACAGCAACAGTGCATGATAATGGGCTCATCTAAATTCAGAGGCCCATTTTTCTGACTAATTATTATTTCATTGACGAACCAAGACAATACCTTGCCTGTCCTCTTTCATCCTCAGTGGTGTGCTAAAATGTTTGGGCAAATATTTAGCAGTGTTATCAGAATGTACTGAAAAAGAATAGCCGCCACTAAAGTCAAAAGAAATGTATGCCTTCACACAAACCGATTCATTTACTGACTTGCATTTAAAATGAGCGATCGGCTCCTCCACCCATAAAATGCAATAAACCCACACCATTGTTCTGTGGATAAAAGCCAATGGCTGTATCCAGATCATTATGTTCCTTTGATATCCTGTTTTAATTGTTTCAAAGAGAAGAGACTCACAACTGCCAAACGCAGCGGGTTCAAGCTGTGGGCAAGCATATCAAGGACCTAAAAAGACTAACACTCAAAGCGGTAAAAGCTCTCAATGTAATCAAGAGAATTAGCCAATCCCTGAACTCCTGCAATCAAACAGACAAATGCTACAGACTTCAAGACGTCTACAGAGCCATAACCATTAGATCAAGCATCCATTTGACATCAGCTGATCAAGAATCACGGCGTAATACTTCCCGAACACAAGGTAAATCCATCATCTTGGCTGAAGCTAAGCGGTTTTAAACAACGATTGCAAGGAGAGGTCCACCTATAAACAATTACCTCATCCACTTCACATTTGAGCCCACAAATCCCTTTGTTTTTCCTCTCTCATGCAGAAAATTAGTTGTGGGTTGGAGGAGTTGGACTGAATGAGCTGCAGGTTTAATTCACTGCCTTTCATTTCAAGAAGATTTTCCTCTCCCTACCGGGGAACAAACAACCGCCATCCATCGAGGAGAATAAAACTTTTTAAATAGCTCTTCCTAAACAGTGGGCTTAAGATAGCCAAATGTTAATAAGCAGCTGATGAAAAATTCATCAGCCCAGAATAACACAATTTACCCAAATACCAGCCAAGTGCACTATAATTAAAGTGATGCCACTCTGTTTTCATGAAAGACAGGTTTTGGAGAACACAATCAAATTGAGACGGTCCTGCAATTAATAAACCCATGCTTTTCCCCCGATGAACATAAAATCTTGTAAGAAGCAGAAATGGGTCATGATTACCAACAATTGGTCAAAGAGATTACAAATCTCAAATTACAGAAGAGATACAACATAAAAATGCATTATTATTTTTTTCTTATAATTTTTTAATTATCTTGATTATTAATAAATATTATATATCATAAACTAAACCATTTAATAAAACACAGTATCAAACTATATTAAATAACTATACAACTAATTATAACTTGTTGACCATCATGTATCCACACTTATATATAAACACTTACAATATTCAAGAGATTAGTCCATTTACAAAAGAAGCAGCCTAACATATGCAAATGAAGTGCAGAGTAATAGGAAGTGGAAGCTGTAGGAATAGAACACATGCTTTGCCAATGCAGCACTATGCAGAAAGTCGCTCCGTACAGTAGTGGCCAGGAATCACCCCTGTGAGGATTAAATTCAGCGAGCTGAGAGAAAGGGAAAGGTAGTGGTTGTGAAATAAGAGAGTCCAGCGCTCTCTCCGTCCTGTTCTCTGCCTCGGTCTCTCTCTTTTTCCATCTTAGAGTGAATAGGCAGAGGACGGCTCGTTGATTTTACTGCACGCCATCAGAAGCACCACAAAATCCGTCAGAGATCTAGAGGCCAGGCAGAAAAATAAAGCGAGGGATGAAAAACTCAAGAGTGGTTGAGTTCACGAGAAAGGGAGGGACTGGACGGGTGAGGCAGACCGACAGGAGAGCAGGGCATTCCTCTTCCCATCTGCAGGCCTGAAGGCAGGAAGCAGGGGCATGGGATATGGCTCATTACCCCCAGCCTTCTCTTATCACTGCCACTCTCCATGGAGTCATACCCAAACACAGCTAGTAGGGCACTTCAATTCCCTTCCTCCATCGCGCACACACATACACGCGTTCCCTTTTCGCTGCCACAGATGCTGGGTCTCAGAACACCACACATCATTATGCCATAATACAATTTGAGAAAACCATGCCTAAAGGACGTTCCCTTTTGAACGCATGGCAAATAACCAAGCCATTCCATTATGTTCTTAAGAGACAGTGACAATTTTCAGATTCTATATCAGAGAGATCCACTGACATAAAGATTGGCCATTGTGACACACTTCCATTTGTGTTCTGAAGCACAAGCATTACATAGGAAATTGCTTTGCATCTCGTAACCTTTGCCATTTCAATAGGATATATTTTATTACACTGCAGTGCATACAAAGTTTACCACAGAGGCCATCTTGCAGAAAGAGCAATGGCTGCATTACCAGGCCTAGACATGACAGCCAATCATCTTTCAGAAGCCATTATGATGATCAAGTCCATTACAATGACACAACATCTGGAACGAAGACCTCTAATAGCCAACAGCTGCAGGGTGGAATGACAGCAATTAGTGAGCCATTGACACTACTCACCCTCTGCTGAAGTGGACAGTGTAATTTGAAGCTAGCTTTCACAACTTTTGTGAATTAATTATCAAATAAGTCAATCATTCTTGCTATTTGTAATATGACGCACAGAGTCTGTTAAATTAAGCCAGTACAAGATAATCATGCTAAACTTGGTTAAATTATTAATATAATCCATGAAATATATTACATTTTAAAAATGAGGACAGTTTAGTCCAACAACAGCTGGCTGAGGCCTCAATAAACATAGCAACAATGTACAAATAAGCTCGGACTGGACTTCACTCCAGTGCCACTAAAGCATCTGTGTGATCAGACTGCCCAAAGTTAGAAAAAAGACTGCGGAAGAAGAAGTCTAGAAGAGACACTAGTGACTAGCCAATGGAGGTCTACTAAAAAGCCAGAGGCAGACTTTGAAAGTGGCAGTGAACTGTGGAAGTGGGCTGTTGAGGACAAGACTGGATTACAGGAATATGGAATATTACACGAAGAGAACCTTCTAACAACAAGCCTGAATGAATGAATGTATTAATGATAGAATGTAATTTATTCGTACAAAAGCAAAGTAAAATGTAGCCATTCTTCAGAATGAACCTTCAGAAATCATGCTAACTTGCAGCTCAAGAAACATGTATAATTATTATCAATGTTAAAAACAGTTGTTCTGCTTTTTTATTTATTTATTTTGTGGGAACATATTTCACGATTCTTTGATGAATAGAAAGTTTGTTTATTTGCAATAGTAAAGATACGGATGAAGTTACAAAAGGCTTGTGTTACTTTTATTCAATTGTTAATCAAATGTTTTTTGAGCACCAAATGAACATATTATAATTATTTTTGAAGGTTCATGTGACACTGAAGACTGGAGCAATGGCTGCAAAAAAATCAGCTTTAACAATACAGGAATAAATTACATTTTAAATATATTAAATAGACAAAAGTTGCAACAGAATCATTCAATCTGGGCTTCTGTGCACCGTATTATGCACAGCTCTAATTAAGATACTTCATAAATGTGGAAGAAAAGATGTCAGGAAATACTTTTTGTAATAATCTATCTCTTAAAGCCTCCCTACAAAACATCTAGGAAAATTAAACATAAATGAAAAAATGGAGACAGAAAAACATGGTTATTAACTGCCTCTGTAGGTCTTTGGTTATCATTAATAAATATAATTACAGCAAACAAAGAAGTCCAATGGTGTAACGCCAGCCACAGACAAAGACCCAATTTTATTATCACAAACCATTAATTACATCTAATGAAAGAAGATATAAGGACGGGAAAAAATTAAACCCCGTACCGTAATGTCCCGTTCCTTTTTCTTCTTCTTCCTCTCTTCCAAGCAAGTCATTTTATCGGCACAACAGGGGCATTTATTTTCTCACTCACACATTCAGTCACAGATGTGACATTCTGCTTTTATGCCCTCACTTTACTTATGATATATAAAGGTTGACACCATTGTAAGTGTTTCGTTAACAGAACCCCCCTAAATTTCCCAGCAAAAAAAATGGTAATGCCAAATGCCAATGGTATTAGCATGCTGAGTTTTGGAAAAAGCTAAAAAATAATCCAGATCATCTGTAGTCGACACTCCAACAGCCCTAGAGACCGTGACAAAGAGTGTAAAAAAGCCCAACTAACTGTAATTGGTTTTAAAATGGTGGAATTCATTACTGTTGTGCTGCATGTTCAGAAAAGCAAACAGGAAAGAAAAATCAGTCACTGGAGGCTTGAACTGATCTGCTTAAATAAAAGCCATAGGGAGATGAAAGGCATAATTCAAACGCCAATTTTAGCAGCCTTCGCTCATTTATAACAGAAAGTTGAATATGTTACAAGTGTAATTGGCATATGATATCAGCTCTCTTTTCTACCGTTGCCTCCTCCTTTGTTCTGCTGACAGGATATAGACTATTAGAATGGCCAGCATCCAAAAATAGATGAAGAAAAGTACACCTCAAGTGTTTCCAAGGTAAAACAGGCACCAGGTAAATCACACAAAAAAATACTTCAAAGTTCAAAACACACACAGGTGTCAAATGACAAATGTTAAATTGAAACAACCTCAAGTCAATTTACAGCAATGTCCAAGTAACTAAAGTCATCTGTTCGAGTGTTCGTCTTCAAACACAGCATGGCAACAGCTCACCGGATGCTCAATCAGTTTTATCCACCCATGCACCATGTGAACTAACCTGACAAATGGAGTTCCATGATTTCTTTTAAAATTTCTGACACATCCCACCAAAAGTGGTCCATTTACAGATTTGAGCTGTGTGAGGGAAAATCTGTATTTGTATTTCTACTTTCTATGTGTCCTTATTTGATTCAGGAGCATTTGGCAGAGCCAACCAATGAAAGAA
This sequence comes from Gymnocypris eckloni scoliostomus, assembly GCA_027564155.1. NCBI lineage: Eukaryota > Metazoa > Chordata > Actinopteri > Cypriniformes > Cyprinidae > Gymnocypris > Gymnocypris eckloni. The sequence continues at coordinate 21,961,168 of CM050426.1, forward strand.
GCGATAGCATATGGCAAAGTTTAAAAATTAATGTGTAGTGTTGGAGAGAGCACCTAAACCACAGAAAGGTGGAGGGGCAGCATATGTGGATGAGAGAGAGAAAGAAAGAAACACCTCTACCATTCTGTCATTGACTGATGTGGAAAAATTCACAAAATACAGGGTAAGAGAGGAGATAAGAAAAGTGACTTAATACAAACAGTACAGTTAGACTTTGCATGAAATGGTTATTTTAAGAATAGCTAGTTGAACGGAATTAGCTTGACAATGTGTTGTCAGCAGCATGTTTTATGACATGATGAGACCAAAGGCGCCAGTATAAATTATTCAGATGTTATTGCATAAGCAGGATGTCGATGAGGGGCGAGGCAGCTTGAGCCACTAAACGTCTATCTCCAAGACCAGGATCTAGAAGAGGGAAAAACAGGAGTCTGTCAACACCCCATCACCTCAAGAATTTGGAAAAAAAGACTTTCGTGAATTGGAGATTAAAAAAAAGTATTGATCTAGCCAAGGTCCATATGAATACTGTTGGTAGGTTTCAGTCACTTCCCCTCTTTAAAGATCAAACCTCTAACAAATGGCATTGTAGCCAGATACTGTGCTGTGAAGGTCTGAGAGAAACCCATTAGGTCAATTCCATGGCAACAATGTTTTTCCTCCATCTCACACACACAAAAACTGCTGTGGAACTTTATTTTAAAGATACCGACTGCCATCTAGTGGCCGTTGGGATTTTTTCCAAGGTATGCATCTTGGTCTCCTCCAACTTGTAGTCCCGCTGGCAATGGACAGTTAATCATATGGATTTATACATGTGAACCATAAGACATAACCGAAAATGTGCAAACAGCGGGTCTGCTATAAATACACTGAACAAAGCAAAAATAAAACAACCAGGATAAGCTGACATTTAGGGAACACAATCAAGAACAAATAAAACTAAAACGCAGCCATTTTGAAGGGTTTATTTCTCAAGAGCCCCCTTGAGAAAAAGTGCAAGGCAGACTAAACGGTTTGTGACCCATCCTTGATCAAACCACAAATCGTTAGGTTTGGCCATTTGGGGAAGAGCTTAAAGTGTGTTTGATGAGCAGATAATGACGGCTCACTGCTGAGCGTCCAAGGATGACGACCATAAAATGTGCAGCCACGAGACAAGCGCCACACCTTATTAGTGCTGTGATATGCCGACGGGGCCACAGAGAGTTTCAGAAGGAAACGACGGGATTTTAAGCAAGGGAAAACTGCATTGATGGAATCAACCAGGTGCAATGACGCTAGTTCAGCATCTCTTTGGCTTTTCATTAGTTAAGGCTTGAATAAAGGCAGAGAAATAAAAATGAAGAGGAAAGTCATGAGCAGTCAAAACACATTGTTCTCCAAGCACAGTCTCCGAGCTGTCTTCGTTTACCATTAAATGTGGCCATACTGTGTTCATGGCTTTATGGTTCAAAATAAATTATCTAGCCGACTACCCTAATTGTCAGAAAAGAGCTGTCCAGAAACCACGGAGCATGTGCTAAGAGCCCCAAAGTTAACGAGGTAACTTTAAGAAAGAAAAACAGCCCACAAAGCTCCTACTTTCATTAAGCTAAAAAAGAAAAGCAGGACTCGTACAGCTAAAGTGATGACATTGATGTCTTTGGTAAGGCCGTGGTAAAAATATGCTATGTGCTATAAATACATCACATCTAAGGCTTGAAAAGGGCAAGAACGTGAGAAAACGGTGTTGAAAGGTGGTCAAGGAGAGTGACGGGACATGCCATTACCAGATCTTCTGACCTCACGACGGAACATGAAGTCCCATCTCGCACTCAGAGCTGAGAGCAGGACGAAGAAACTAATAACATCTAGGTAGATAGAGGGTGATCCGATTGACCGCTAGAACAAAAAAAAAAAGAGACAATCGAGGCAGGACAAGGGAATACATTGCACTAGTCGCAAAGACGAACACCAAATGGGCTCATCTCATACAGAAGTGGCGTACAGTCAAGCACACACACACACACACACACACAAACAGGGCCCATCTCTTTCCCTTTTAATATGAGAACACCATGTCCACTCCTGGCTTCCTTTCATCTTCTCTTCATCATAATGAGATCCTGCTCCCCTCTTTTGAAGGCGGGAGCGCTGATTGTTTGTTTCTCATTGAAAGGAAGGACACGTGGCATAATGCAGCAGTCAGTCAGCAGGCAATGAGACCTTTTCTGTCACCGGTGGGAGCTGGTATTGACATACGCCGCCAGTCTCAGGTCGCAATTCTTACACTTTCTAGACCGTACGTCCTCTACGAAAAGACATTCGTTCTTCTGGTGCGTATGCATTCCCTGTCATGACTTACAAAAGATTTCTGAGAGCTTGTGTGCGATATAACATTGTACGAAGAGAGAGAGCTTGTCAAACTGTCTGACTGATGTTGGAAGTGCATTTATTAGTGTCGGCTATCATGAAAAATAGCTTAAAAGCAAAACAAATACAACCTGTAGGCCTGCTTTATATTAAGGTTTGATAAAATAAATGCTACCTTTAAGTCCTGCCGTTTCCCATATGAAATCAACAAACATAGACAGGGTTGGTGAAATACAAACAACTCCAGCCCCAGAAAGGACTGGAAATAGTATTAACGGTAAATCAATCGTATCGTACTTGACATTTCTATTTTAGCACTTGACTGAATGGCATTAAAATTGTGTGCGAGGTTGTGGTTGCACCAAGCAACAACTGAAGCATCAGTCAAGACCCCACAGGAGATGAAGTTGGGTGTTGCAATGAATATTGTGCTAGTGTCAATCCGATTTCAACCCAGAGAAACTTCAATATGCCAGAGCTTGGAGACGCAAATAAAACTGAATTGCATGGGTCTCAGAGTTGATCCCTGGGATACAGCAACAGGACCAACTGAGTCTCCTAGATGCAGAGTCTGAGCAGCTTCTGTGATGAACCAAAGTTGAAAGGGACAGAAATAAAAGACCTTCATATAGCGTGAGAAGGTCTAGTATTACAACATGGCTCAACCTTATAGGCCAATTACTCACATCTCTGCTGCTATTCTGTTAACTTGCATTAAAGGACTTTTAAAGTTAAGCTCTCTCGACAGCATCTATGACATGTCAATTGTTGCAGAAAATAATTTTGACTTCTACCTCAGTACATACTGCAAATTCATCTCTATCAGCACATTATTAGTGGTGTTTGCTAAAGTAAGAAAAACTATTATACTGCAAAGTATTACACTTCATAACTCATCCCCCAACCGCTTGTACTGCCAGCATGAAAGATACCTCACAATCTCATAGCTTGTTGGGGAGAGGTGTGCAATTACTTTTCTAAGGAATAGCGTAGTGTCTTAGATTCTTGCCTGGCTTGGGTTTTATGCAACCACCCAATAATCAACCAGAACACCCTAGCAACCATTTAGTAATGCATTAACAACCATTCATAACACCTTACCAACCATATAGCAACACCCTGGCAAACACTGAAAACACCCCAGAATTATGCATTTTACACTGGCTATTCTCACATAAAAAATATTTCAATAAAGACTTTATGTATAATGCATTATAAAAGCGGGGTTTAATGCATTAATTTTGGCCTGTAATGCACCTTATATTGCATTGTACAATCTCATGAATAATAGTAACCACAGTTAATACATTATAACACAAGTTAATACATTATATAAAAAAAACTTTAATAGCTGATAATAAGGTAAATAAAAACAGACAGAACCAATAATGGCATAACTAAAACCATGAAAAAAATCTTTAATTGTTTGAAATATACACTGCCAGTCCAAAGGTTTTAGAAAGCAAGATTTTTTAAATAATTATCTTCTGCTGACCAAGCCTGCATTTATTTGATCCAAAATACAGCAAAAGCAGTAATATTGTGAAATATTGTTACTATTTAAAATAACTTTTTTGCTATTTTAATATATTTTGAAATGTAAATATATTCCTGTGATTTCAAAGCTGAATTTTAGCATCATTACTCTAGTTTTCAGTGTCATGTGATCCTTCAGAAATAATTCTAATATGCTGATTTGCTGTTCAAGAAACATTTTTTATTATTATTAAATAACTAATAAAAATGACTAAAGCACATACATTTTTTAAAACTTGAACTAAAATTATAAACTGAAAAAATAAATAAAGGAGACTATACTATATTAGCACATAAAATTACACCTCACAGAACTGTGACTAAATAAATTACTAAAACCTGCCATTAAATCACATCAGTGTCCTTACGCTAACTGAACATTTACTAACACATATTTTTATATACAAATAAATACAGTCAACTGAGACAAAACTATCCAATAGAACATATTCTTTCATCACTGTTCCTTCATCCTAATTAAAATGTATCTAAAAAAATGATAAACAGGAACCAAGGGGGTTATTGGATTTATTAATTTTTTTTTTCCATAGGGCACATGTCCTTGGTGCTTTAAAAGACTTCCTATCAAATCAGTTCAGCCTCCAGTACACAATCATCATTAATGGCCAAACTGAAACAAAGAAACACTTTCATACTGAGGCGTAGTAGGTGGGGGATAGGCTGTCCTAGATTTTATTCAAATTTAGCATAGTTAAAAAGGGCCCTCACCACAAACACTGGCCAGTGCCGTAGAGAAGCAGAGCGAGTGAAAGAGGACGCAGTGCACCCTCACTGCAGTAAAGCCTTTAAACAGGTGCTTACAATGAGCCTGTATGGCCGTGGTATAGATGAGCCTTAGAACAGGAGTACACTGGCTATAAAGTCTACCCATGAAACAAGTGAAGCCTACATACAAATGTCAAGGTTATTCATTTGCCTAGGAATACAAATTATGTGGATTATAGAGAAGTGAAGGGGAGACAAAAAAAGCAAGGAAGGAGAGGCGATGGGAGAGGGAGAAATGTCAGTCTTAAAAAGGGAACTGTAGATAGACTCGGAGAGGCTGTATAGGATACTCAACATTACCCATAATGCAACACACAGGAAAAACAATAGAAAAAAGCTAATTTAATTTCAACAAATGTAACATGAATACAGATGCTGCATCTATTGTGTCTGTCATTTTCTCAATAACAAGACCCCAAATCGTAAACTCAGAGCTTAATATAAGTTACGAATTTTCGCACTTGTAATAGATTTGTAGTGATGTTCACGTGTGTTCAACTCATAAATTTGACCCGTCCAACAAGACTTGAACACAGCAGCAATTTAAATAAACATATCAGGATACTAACGTTTCTTTGTGCAAAATAAAATAGAAATCACCTAAGAACACTTGTGATGGAAACCAATAGCTAAATGTCATTTTTCTTCACCAAGGTTTTGCTCTTTTTCAGGCTCTTTGGTTCCATAGAGAGTATTTAAGTACAACACACTTTAACATGATGGTAAGATCCATGGCATTTGACACGATAAAGGGCCAAGTCTTTGTCCCATGTGAAAAGAAGCAAAATCATTTCTAAAATAAAATCTGTTCATTATTTTCACGCCGACTATACCAGGGATTCTCAGAGAGCATCTGAACTCTTAACAGCCCTAGCAGACTCCAGTCCCTGAGGTCTCAGCGGCGCCTCTCTCCCTCTGCCCACAACTCTGAACGTGTCGCCATGTTTCCGTGGAAACAGGCAGTATTTCCTAACTGCTGGGCTGACTGTGTGATTATTGATCTCCTCCTGAGATCTGGAGAGGCTTTGCAGGTCAAGTCATGTGACCTTAACAGGTAACGGTGGTCCAGTCTTCAGGGCCAAACACTGTTTGGGTTTTGTGTGTTGGTTGTGCTTTATTTAAGCACAGGGATCCGCGGTCTTCCATTACCTCGCAGAGGGGTTCATCAATTTCATGCCGATAAAACGTGAGCATTTTGACACACAATCTATCATCCTTAGCCTGACAATCAAAGCACCAACATCCCTGATCAATCGGACATTGCAGAGGGGCAGGTATGCCTACACCCCCTTGGGTCACCATCATCACCATCAAGCTGCGCTAATACAAAACTGCTGAAGCGCATGCGACTCAGCAGCATACGGACACGCTGACCAGAGAATTTGAGCCCTGTGAGAGCGTGCCGGAGAAATTTCATCCCTGAGGGAGCCGTGGCTCAGGCGGGTCCGCTCTGCCTCCAAACCACACTGACAGCGTGGAAATAGCAATCTGCCCAGCGAGAGGGCATCATCTTGGCCCCACTGAACGTGGTTTCCACAGTAAACCCAATAAAAGGTGGGATATTGGGAAAGAGAGAAACCACAACAAGGAGAATGAAAGAGCTGACAGCTTCCCTGCAAGCCCTCACAGTCTCCCATCCGTAGGAAGTGCTCACAAAAGTCAGATGGAATGGCAGGAAGTACAGGAACCTCTGAACTGTAAGAAACTTCTAAATGAGAGGACTTGTTTGTGGTGCACGCTGTCAGACAGTTCTTCGATAGAGAATCCCAGAGTAACCTTCCTGCTCTATCCTGAGAAGTGATGCAACATTCAACACATACTTCCATGCTCATCAGCATCAAGCATGTTTTATTGCTGACAGTTTATAGAAAATTCACTCGACGCACAATTCAATGCCAAGTGGCATGAGAGCATTGATCAAACGGGCCATTTCGCCAAAAATAAATGAATTTGTTGCGGCAGCTTATTGCTGTATTGTAAATAACAAAATGTACCTGTGCTACCTTATCTTCAAGCTTCCTCACATACATCTACGGGCCTTTTCTCATAGCTCCGGCAACACAATAAAACAGCATTTTAAATGACAAGTGACACTTGCAGAGGCAATAACGGAGCCCCTCTAAATAAATAAAATAAAACAAATAACAAGCAGCCTCATATGGGTTATGGGACCACACTACATGAGAAATAGTAGAAGCCAGTCTGCAATTACAGCATTACGGCGCTGTGAAATGAGGAAACATTGCCATCGCCCAGACAGTATATATTTATAAAGATTATTACCGTCATTTTGCAGAAAGTGGGAGCGAGGGGAGAAAGTAAGTGACAATAACAACATGAGCAGCTATGAACATTTCAGAAACAATAGTGACACGCTGTAATGTGACTGGGACAAAGACATGGCTTTGCAAATGAGTTGTGCAGAACGTCCCACTGCAAAATGGAACATATTTATAGGATGGGGGCTGGGGGTGCACTCAATATTTTTCCGCTGTTCAATCAACATGGAACGTGTGTGTGTGTGTGTGTGTGTGTGTGTGTAAAATCTAATTAAGTGATACATTCTAAGAACGCTGTCTGGGGGGAAGAATGAACACAATGAAACCCATTTAGATACAGAACATTAGAATAAACAGATTAGATCACAGATTATGATTATTTGCCTAAAAACTATTGCTCATCCCTGGCGTTACAATATTTAAATGCTAATATCTGTTAGGCAATGATCCATTTCAAAGAAAAACTGCTTAAACTAACAAAAAAAAGGTCCTAGTTTATTCTCGGAGAGCACAATTGAGAAATCACTCATTTCTAAATGTGCAATTTGCATGCAGGGACTGGGAGGGAATAAAATATAGAACTTTTTCAAATTGTAGCCTATAAACTATACTAATGCTGAAAATAAATCAGAAATCGAGAGCCATAGAAATTACTTTTCAAGATATTTCCAAAAAACAAAAAAAAAGAGAGAGAAAGACAGCAAAGACAGAGAGATTGCATAAGTCAAAAGCGAATAAATAATTTTGCTACTTACCGCAACTTTGCTCCCAGTTATCTGCATGCAGCGGTCAGCGGAGGGTAGTTAATGTGCAAAAAGACACAAAAAGCACAATCATTAGTAGGCCAGAATCTCTCCTGTACTATGCTGCTGAAGTATTAGGGCGTATACTTAAATGATCAGCACACTGGCCCTCTCTACTTCAACTTACACACAACTTAACAGGGTGGAGAGAGAGGGTTCACACGGACACTAAAGACAATGTCTGCCATTTTGATAACCGCTTGGAACATAAGGAGCATGATGAATTGATCTCTGATCGAGTTTTTAAAAGCGGCTCTCTAGTCGCTCATTGGTAAAAAAGACGTCTGATGATTGATGCAAAAATGTCATGTTTTAAAGAATATAAAATAATGCCCCACCTCAAAAATCTATTGTTTCCAAGCACAAATCATTAATTCATGGCAATCCAGTGGTTTCTATATTAAAGGCATTTTTGACAGGCAATACAAATATCCAGAGGTTATCGTCCCTCAAATGAAATTTTGTAAAATAATCTAGTAGATTTTTTTTTACAAAATTGACCCAAATGTGGTATTTTATTCATGAGCAGATGGTCTCCTAAAATGCCTCCACAGGCCAAAAATCAATCAAATGTCACTGGTACTTTCTATCAAGTGTCAAATTATACATCATCGCTCAAAGATCGACAAAGTCAGCATGTTTCTTTTTGACAATTTCTAGGCTGAATGTCTTTTTAGAGCAGATAACTTAAACTAATGTAAAACAAGATTTATCTCAAACAAGCATTATTCTCACTTCTTCAGTAATACAAAACCGAAGGCAGTAGTTTCTAAATCTGATCTGTTCTTTTTGTTTTTCACATAGCTGTCTTTTGTTATTAACAAACTCCCATGACCACGTATTTTTTTTAAATCAAGGTTTATGACTATAATACTGTATAATACTGACCTCTTGCTCAATAGAGTTCTACTTTCGAGTCCAATTTTCCATATCCCAAGCAAATATGCTCAAACGAATCATTAAGGGTTTGTGTCTTGACCCAAAACAAAGTCACCTGCTTTTGCTATCACCAGACGTGCTGGACGGCTGCCAAATATTGTTAGCACCATGCCGTGTTTGGCTGGGTTTGATGAATGTTGTTTTTTCTTGCAGCCTGATCAAAATAACAGACATTATCTTGAAACCACATAAAGAACTGTCAGGGAGGAGCCTGAGGGGAAAAGCTGCTGCTAACATCAATTTACACAAGTTTCACAAAACAACACCTCATTGTCACTTTATTGTGGTATTAATGCTGTCAATTTCCTGAAGGGCATTGAAAGCGGAAAAAAATGAAAACTTAAACCAGATGATGGTAATTGTAATGCTGAATTAGACAGTCATGTAATATGCTAATTACGAAGAAGCTCTATTATGAAGTAGCTCCTGTAAACAAACTTCTGAAGAAATGTCATCTTATCAAGAGATGGGTATTTATATCCTCGTTCCAGCTCTTCTCATGACCATCAAATGCTCCATGATACAAATCTATTAATTGAGTTATTTATTTATTATTCCTGTGTCCTAGACAGGATCAGTTCATCGCTCAAAAACTGTCAGAAACAATTATGACAACTTGTGCTGTTTTTAAGTTTCCATTCCACTTCCAAGTTTCTGAAATACCGCAATATTGACAATGTTCAGGTGACGATCCTGGGTAAGACATCTTTTCCTTCCCCCTCAAAGACCCTGCCTAGACACATTCTGTACCTTACATGAATCATTTCATATAAGAGCAAAATAGTAGAGCAAAGTCAAAGCTTTTCATGACACTGACAGAGCGAGAGAGAAATGACTGTGTTAGTTGTAGATATGTTTTGGCATTCGTGAGGACAATGACACACCTGTCAGAAACTGAAAAAGAGAAAGCATTTCATGAAATGTTAATGGTCAAGGACATCCGCAGAGCGTCAAGGCAACATTGGTTTTCACTGTATGTGGCTTATAGTTATGCTCAGGTTACATACTCCCTGGATAATTATTTAGCAATAGATATTTAGCATTTCTAAAAATGATACAAGTAAACTCTTACTACAAAAAAAAAAAAAACTTTTCACTTTTTCAAAATCTTCATCTTTCTCTCCTTCCCTTGCTAGCTTGTACTTATTTGAACAATGCCTGAGACTTGGTGTTACGAGCACTTCCTCTGTCTGTTTATATTTATTTATATGATAAATACCTTCAAATAATAATAATAATAATAACAACAACAACAGATATTCACATATTCCACAAAAAAAATTATCCAAATTATTTAAAAGATACACACCCTTGATTCGTAATATTGTGTGTCACCTTCACGAGCAAAGGCTGATTACAAAGGATCACAGAAAGAAAATCAGCTATTATTTTTGTGGAATATATATACATTTTTGTTGTCAAACTGCTTTATGTGAGTGCCAAGTCAAGTCAATTTGCCTTAAAAAGACATTATAGTTTGTGGTGGCAGTCATTTAAAAGTCTCCTCTGAGACCCCTGGAAAGTGTGGTGAGGGCTCTTCGTTTTGCATGTTGAAGCATTCAAGTGGCTGCCTCGAAGAAAAAAATGCTTTTTTCCTCAACAAAATAAAAGCCATGCAAAGGATTTAATGATAATGATAATAATAAACATATAAATTACTTTTCTTTGGCAAATAGCAATTCAGAAATGTGCAGTGTGAACAAACAAAAAAAGGTGTGATAATATAATATAATGAAAGCATGCACAAATGTATTGCAAGGAAAGAGGTGTTGGCTGTAAATAATAAAAGGAGCTGTAAGTTTCTGTCACACAAGCAATAATATCTGAGCTATCAAAGAGGACAGACGTCGCTGGTGTGAAACTTCTCTATTCTTCCGTCCTTCTTTTATTTCATCGCTCTGCCCTCCTGCCAGGCAAGAGCTGTGGGAGTCTGTTGCACACAGACAGGCAGGAAGGCAGGCTGCGACAGGAGTGGATTGGATGGGTTTGTTTTCCAACTAATATTTGCTCTGTAAAGCTGTGTGCTGAAACACACTCTACTGTAGGCAGATTGGCACACTCGGGGAGATAGCAGCAGATTAAGTGGGATGGATGGACACCGCTCTCCCTTTTATTTAGACGGGTTTGGGTTATTAATGCGGAGGTGTGCAGAGGCCGTCTCCGTGCTGTCTGCTCTTGGCCCTGCTCACCCCTGCTAAATTGCACCTTCGGTGGCTCAAGCAGAGACCACAGGCCTCCTCTACCGCCAGACCACCACTTAATTACTCCCACTTGCCAACCAAAGAGAGGACACTGACCCAGTGCAGTCAGAGACAGACAACAGAGGAGCCACTTTCTCTGGACGTGTGTCAGTGTGTGCGTGTAAGCATTAGTCCATGCAACTAAAGAAAAAACCTTGGTAGCTACTCGACATACAAAGAAAGTGCATTCGCACAATGATTCTGAGATTGATCTCTTGAATGTGAACAGAATGTGATTTTAGTTACAGTAGTCAAGTGAAAAACCACTTGCCGCAAAAAATATCCTGCCATTTTACACTTCCGAGAGCTGTGACATTTTAAAACATTATTAGAGACAACATGGAATCAAAATGTACCTATTTATTTATACATTTTCTAGGACTTATTCTGCACAATTTATATTATATTACGTAAATATACTCAATTCTGAAAAAAGTATTTAAACAAAACAGCAATTTAAATTAATGGCCAATATTTTTCTGCACTTTCTGAATAATGTTTTTAGCAACAGAATGGCAAATTATGGCCAATAAAAACATTGTAGAGCTAATTACAGCTCAGCTAGAGCTGTAATTAAAATTTCCCATCTTTATTACAAAAAAAAAACAGTTTTACAATATAATTGTATTTGGATGGCTGTGGGAAGCCTGAATAACCTCTCAAATTAAATTTTTACATTACCAATTTTTCTATCTCTCCCCTCCAACCAGTTTTTATGATGCAAAAAAATTCAAATGGATTGAGGCAATCCTACTGCTTTTTCTCTACTATTTCACTCAGAAAAATGTCACCCTGCAAAAGTAAAAGGATACGTATTCAGTTTCATGTCGATTTCAAATGTTTCTAATGAGCCATAAACGCTCTTTGACTGATAAATATCAAAAATCATAAAAGACAAGGGCACTTTTTAAAAAATCCGAGAAGATTTTTCCCTACCTATAATAGAATTGACTTAAAGTTAAACACATTAAATGCGACCTATTTAACAATATTTTACAAATATTAAAACAAACTAAATATTTGCGCTACTCTCACAAAATCAGCAGTATGCAGATAGCTTGGTTAGTAGCTTGAGCTGAATGTTTAAAAGATGAGGAGGAGATCTCTGGGTGCTAGAGTTGAGCATTACAGGGAAAAGTGTGTTGTGCCTGTGGTAAACATCTCTTATCACATAAAAGCACATCTCTTCCCTAGAATGCAGAGCACACGTTACAAACCTCCTCCTTGCTTGTCAGAGCGCTGTGTGCAGCTTTCACAGTGACATGCTGCTGGTGAGTGCCTCTGGTGGTGCTGAGGGGGCTACAGGGGTGCAGAGACACAGGAACCCCCTCCCCACAACCCGCTTTGAGACTACAATACTAATATGCAAATTGTATTTCACAATGCATGCCAGGCTCGCAGGTCTGACAATGAGCCTGCTGCAGAATTCAATCATCTCTGATTATCGTCATTATTAATAATGCTGGTTAATTATCATAGCCGGGAGGAAAGCTAATGAAAACGGACACTGAAGGCCAGAGGAGCCAGTGGCGGAGCGGGTGAAGGGGATCGTGGTGTTTATGTGGAGTCGAACATCAGCAGGACCTACTTCATAAAGGGAATGAAGAGAATTCGCCCCAAAAGCCTTGGATTACCCCAAGAGGCAGTGGCGTTCTAGCCTTTATTCATCTACGGTGATGAAAGAGCCATGTTTCAGCTTACCGAGCAGAGACAGTGATGCGTACCAAATTCTAATGAAAACTTGATCCCCGGCAATATGAAGCTTGGAAAGTGCAATACAACAAAAGCAGCCTGATAAGCACCCAGGGTAAAAAAAAAAGGTGATAGAAGAAAAAATACAAAATAAATAAATAATTTACAAAAAAAAGCTAAAGGAGGCAGCAATCAAAGATTTGGAGCTTTAGCAAGAGAGGCAGAAAGCAGATCAGGTTAAGCTCATTATTCCATAGTGTCTCATCATGTGGTTCATCCCCACTCTCTCCTCTGTCTGTTTCTCTCTTTCTAAGACCGGCTGCCCTGTGTTTTGTGGTGCACTTACAGATTTAGCTGTTGCAGAAATGTACTGGACCACCATCTCCCGTTTAGTGCTCAGGTCCTTTCTTCGCAGGGGGGCCTTGCGCTCTTCGTTCAGGTTCATGTCCTCCTGCAGACATACAAAAATATTATATATTAGAATAAATACATTGTTTTAAATACAACAATTTAATTTAAAATATTTGAATATAGTTTAAAGTGTTTTTCTTTTTTCTTTTGTGGAAATAAACTCTGAAAATTGTTCTCAATGCACATTCATGACCACAGTGAGGACACTGTCCTATAGAGCCAAGGTTAGATCGAGTAATGAATCCTTGATATATGTTTATCAATTCCATGACAAGTCAAGGAGATGTTGTATGCGCAAAGAGTCTTTCTCCTGAGGGTGCATTTCTATGGAGCCCTACTGCCCTCTGGTGAAGAGAAATGGGAATGTGTTCTATGCTTTTAAACAAGACTTGTGAGTGTGTGGGTGTCCGCAAAGAAGAAAAAATGTAAAGACAGACAATGGAAATACTCAAAGAGGAAAGGGTGAGGGTTGGTGATTTCAAAGCTACTAGTACATCTTCTAATCAAGCTTACTTTTTTAATTCAAGGTAACGCTTAAAAAAGGCACTTTTGAAAACCTTTACTCTGTGTTTGCTATATGTTCACTGAATTGGTGATAAAGTGAAGGACATCTTTTCAAAGATGAACATTTCAATAGTTTTACATCAAGGCACTGTCTCTCCTCTCCCCTCACGTAAAACAAGGCCTTTAGTGAATCAGTGAGCCCTGTTGATGTGGCATCTTAATTGGCTCCTTAATCCAGTTCCCGCTCTACAGTATGATTTACCCATCATAATTAATTATGTCCTCAAAGCTTGGAATTATTAAATCAAAAGGCCAGGGCTAGCATAATTGATTCCTTTTATGGAAGCAGCCGGATTCACTGATGCAAAGGTATAAATAATGCCTTTTTTCCTTTTCAGCAGCAATTTGAGACTGGTTGCTTCATACTCAAACTTGAAACTCTATTAAATCTCAGTGCCGAGGAAACTTCATAAAGTCATCCAGAGGAACAATAAAACTACCGATAAAGACAATTAGAAATAGGAGAATACGGTGTGTACGGAATGTGAGTCTGATCTCTCAAGGGCACAGAGGAAATGCCAGGAAAATGGGAATCAGTAGAGATAGCTCTCACTTTAAATTGTTGTGGAGAGTGGCCAAGTTTCCAGGAGGAAAAAAAAGGCATAATTTTTCATGTTTGATCTTGGTCAATTGGGTTATTTTGCAGTGGGCTTCTTAACTCTCCAAAATAGAAGCAATTCGCTGAGGACAGCCGAAATAACACCTATTAGTCAAAGCGCCATAAATCAAAATAAGCCAAATGTACTTTTGAGAGTCCAGAGGCGTATACAAGCCAAAAGTTCAAGGAGAAAGTATTTCTCCGTCAATCTGGAAGAAAGGGAACAGGATTGACAATTACACTACCACTGATATTTCAGTGCAACTAGTGCATCCCCCCAAAACAGCTAGAAGAATGGAGAAATGGCATCTGAGTGTGCTGACCAAATGCTCCCTAAGTACAGTTTGGAGAGGGACGATGAAGAGCAGGGGTAATGGTCTGACCTCAGCGAATCTCTGTCTGTCTATCTGAATGTTAATGGTGTTAGAGGAATAGCTGTGGTTGACTGAATGATGAAGCAAACCGGAGGATCTGGCATGACATATCTTGCCAGCGCGGTTTCTCAGCACAAGAAGCATGTTAAGAGCCCTCACCCGTGTCTTAAAACGCCGTCACCCAGCTCATGAAAGGATTTACCGATGTGCATTTGTATCAGGCCTTGAGTCCAGCTGAGCACATGCACACACAATGACAAGGACGGCGACACTGGCTCTCTCTCCTTGTGCATGCATTAAGGCGAGAATATCATATGCTTAGTGCCATGGCCACTAACCCCCTTCATCAAAGAGCTGGGGCTTTCATTTGTCGAAGAGCTCCTGTGTTTACTAGATCCCTTTGATGACTGACCACATTAGTACACCCTTATTTTTCTTGCATTGAGCCATGCTTTGCACTGCAATCTCAGAGATCTGCCCACCGGCATTAAAGTGTGTCGGGGGCTCATTTTTTGTATTTGGTCAATGCTTCAAGTTTGTATATTGAAGAACAACCTCAAATTTAACCTTAAAACTGATAATGTGAATCAATGCCTTCGTGCGAAACGAGCATGCAGGAGGGAAACATGAGCATAAAAGATCTGCCAAAGCTTCATATATTAGGCTTAATGTGGTTTTGTTTTGTGGCTCATGAATATTTGATATATGTAGGCCAACTGGCTAGCTGATTCATAACCTCTATGTCAATGGTAGCTGGAAGAACAAAGCATTTTTCCCTCAATTGCCTTATTATAATTATTAAGCTTTCAATACAAAAAAAGCCAATTCCACTCAATGCAACATGTTTTAGACCTGTAAACCTGCCTCGCTTGTCAAGCAGCAAATTGAAGCCCAGGTGTAATCTTCCGCTATCTTGAGAACAAAAACAGTAATTGAGAGGTTATGTGAGTGACAAGCAGTTACTAACACAACAAGAAAATATGGAGGGCCAAGAGTCTCTGGTGGGTGGAAGATTGGAGCAAACATTTGAAACAAATGAACAAACCAAACTGATTATAGCCCACCCTGTCAGAGAATGCAAGGCAATTACAGAAAATGTGCTGTATGACTCAGTTCTACATATGATCAGGCCATCTGTTCACAAGCACAGAACATTTGAAAACAGTGGAAGATTATTAAGATTAAGCACAGGTCTATTATTTTAAAGCTTTAAAGAAAGATACATTATCCGCCCAAATGCTACAACATTAATGAAAAGTAAGCATGAAGGCAAAATTAGACACCAGGGGACGCTGTTCAGCTATATGTTCTACCGTCACATTAAAATAATTGTAGTTGCTCCTCAAGCCCAAGAAATGGATTCCCTCAAGACCACAATTTAGTATTCAATAAATACCATGTTTGATATCAAAGATATCTCATCCCAAGAAAAGCAAGAACCAACTATGTTTGATGTCCAACCTGACGCAACGTGTCGAAATGCCCAATATTTTATATGATAGCTATACGATCTAACTATCAGCATTCAAACATTTTTTTTTACATTTTGTTAAAAATAAATTAATATTTTTATTCAATATGCATTAAATTGATGAAAAGTGACAAAAACATAAAATTGTATTTCAAATAAATGCAGTTTTTTTAATCTTCCCATTAATCATGTGGCACTGAAGACTGGAGTAATGGCCGCAGACTGGCTTTGCCATTGCATTTTAAATTAATAAATAAAATAAAACATTTTTTATGTCATAAAATATTAGCAATATTATATCAAATACCTGTAATTTATTCAGAAATATCAATAGAATGCCTTTGCAAGCATCACACAGAAAAAAAACTATTGAGCTATTATTGTTCACCACACAGATGGTAAGCAGTCCACATAAACGCTACCTCTTTTGAAAAAGTGTCAAAGAATTTGGCTGGTGGGGAGCCCAGTAATCTTTCGCCTTTGACGCAAGTACCAGTCAATTATCAATGTGTATGGCATCAACCTAATGAGGTGTACAATTCACTGTGGAGCCTGGAAGGCAGTTTAGAGTACATAAAATGGGCACAGAAAATCAGTTCTGCTCAGGTGCTGCGAAACTGGCAGAGTTTCTGATCTATAGACAATAAATCCACAGAAACAGTAAAATAATAATAAAACGCATCACAGACAGACTCTGCTGTTACAGATGCAGGTTGGGGAGAGCTCTGACCCCCCCAAAAAATACAAAGCAAACATTTGTCTTGTCTGGGAAATAATCCTTTCATTGTTCTGCAGCCATATTTTGACATTTGACTTGTCTAGGCCGAAACAAGCATGAGTTCAATTGAGGCGAGTGTGTGCAGCAGCCCTGTCGGTTTTGGTGTCTTGGGGATTGAAGAGAACGTGTGTGTCTATGCACAGATAAACAGAGCGGGACCTTCACAGGTAGGGTGAAGACTGCATTCAGCCCTCACCGCAAGTAAAATAAAACTGTTTAGACAATAATGCGCTGCTTCTCACTATCCGTAATAGTAGCTTGTTCTATCCTATGTGGTGGATGCTCTATTGACAGCTGTCAACATATCACACTTAATGACAGAATTAGCAAGACGAATCATACATATAAAAGCTTGGTAGCTAATGTATATTCTCTCCCAGAGGGGAAAACGAACAAGTGTCAAGTTTAGCCAATGCTCAGTTAATGCAACCTGCCGGCAGAGAGCACAAAGCTCTCAAGTCCTATTCTCCACTCGTGATTGACAGCAGAAGAGAGATGAGGAAAGATAAGGTGTCTTTGATAATCTATGCATCGTAAACGTGACTTCACTACTACAGAGACACGAGGAAACAAATGGCTATAATGAGTCACTAACGCACCGGGCTACAGATCTTTGGTTTCAATTCCAGGTAGGATACAGGTCATTATACAAATGACTAAAACAAAAAATAACCTACTACCAGAGGTGGAAAGAGTACAAAAATATTCTACTCAAGTAAAAGTACCATTACATTACTGAAATTTTACTTAAGTACAAGTAAAAGTACCCGTCTAAAAATATACTCAAGTAAAAGTAAAAAGTAGCTCATTTAAAATTTACTCTGAGTAAAAATTAATTAGTTACATTTTAACAATGGGAGGGAGGAAAAAATGAGATAGACCAAAGGTGTCAAACTCAGTACCTGGAGGGCCACAGCCCTACACAGTGTAGATATTACCCTAATTAAACACATCTGATACAGCTAAACTAATCATTTAGGCTTATTTGAAAACTACATGGTGTGTGTGTTGGAGCAGGGTTGGAACTAAACTCTTTAGGGCTGTGGCCTTCCAGTAACACCCTCCAGAGTTTGACACACCTGGGATATGGGCCTATAAATCTCAAACTAGGTGTTTTTAATTAAAGGAATCAGTTATTTAGAATAATAACACATTTAGGCTGTTACCAGGCTAATTAAATCAGTATCAACAAAATTCATCTTTGCAATGCAGAGGAAACGCAGAAGCTTCATCTGAAGTGGCATAGATGTATTTACACTGACATGAATGCATTTAGCCTGCAGTTACAAATGCAGAAATAATGTTTTGATAAATAAGACATAAAATGTGACCCTGAACCACAAAACCATAAGGGTCCATTTTCCTAAATTGCGATTTATACATCATCTGAAAGCTGAATAAATAATATTTCCATTGATGTATGGTTTGTTATGATCGGAAAAAAATCCAAATATTGAGAAAATCTCCTTTAAAGTTGTTCAAATTAAGCTCTTAGTTTTGATATATTTACAGTAGGAAATTTACAAAATATATTAATGGAACATGATCTTTACGTAATATGCTAATGATTTTTGGCATAAAAGAAAATGTATAATTTTGACCCATACAATGTATTCTTGGCTATTGCTACAAATATACTCCAGCGACTTAAGACTGGTTTTGTGCTCCAGGCCAGGGTCACA
This sequence comes from Gymnocypris eckloni scoliostomus, assembly GCA_027564155.1. NCBI lineage: Eukaryota > Metazoa > Chordata > Actinopteri > Cypriniformes > Cyprinidae > Gymnocypris > Gymnocypris eckloni. The sequence continues at coordinate 21,979,676 of CM050426.1, forward strand.
AATGTTAAATAGTCATTTGAAATAAAAAAATAAAAAGATACTTTAAATGTTAAATTAGAACCACCAGTAGGTGTCAGCAAGTCACTGATAAGTGAGTCATTGCGATTGAACAGAATCATTTAAACGGTTAATTCAAGGAATGAAACACGTCATTGCTCAGAGTCAGAGACGCAAAACTGTGCTATGGTGGCTGTGTTTGGTATTCTTTTTGTTGTCGAAATAGAGCAAAAACAGGCAATATGGTGTCTAAAATGCAAGTCTCTTAATTAAATTCTTGTTTTTTGAACTGTTGTAAAAAGCAAAACTACAGGCCTAATCATTGTTAATTTTTTGAGAAAAACGGCATTCTTCATGTGATGTTGACTTACTATATTAAATTATATATACATTTTCTGCTTCTATATCTTCAATTTTGTGATCATTCTAAACGCATTTTAACAGACTGAATCACGCAGTGAAAGAAAGCACTCCAAATGCACGCGGATTAGTCTAATCTAACGTTACTAGATTTCACGGCACAATGTTTAGAGTGATTTGTTTGGTTTTTGGCAAAATACTGATAATGTCAAATCGCACATCGTTAAAACAACAATTACTATATTATCTCAGATGATATTGCACACCCTGCACCACTGTCTTTTTGGCTCATTTGTGCAAAACCTTTTGCTAAACCGTCAAAGCTTCATTTTAACCACCAATGCAACGATGCAAGTATTTACCTTACGTTATCTCTACATGCTTGCGAAGGGCGATGTCGAGATGTTATAAGCTGCTAGTTCGGTCTCCCGAGGCAAACACAGCTAACACTGCATAATAGAGCATGAATATATGGCCAGGGGTTCACTTCATTCCTTCGAGTTCAACTTCAGCAGAATATGACGGGTCTGGTTTTCAGCTGGGTCTGCACCATTAACGCCTGTCTTGTCCGTCTGCATCTTTCTTGTGATTTTAGCGCCAGTTTCTTCTTCTGCCCATTATTTACTGCATTTGTTTCCACGGAGCGTTTTTTACTCAATGTGAATGTGTTTTAAAATGTAGCCAGTACAATACTTCACACAAAATATACTTAAGTAAAAGTAAAATTACAGATTAAAAACATTACTTAAAAAAGTACAAGTACACAAAAAAGCTACTCAATTACAGTAACGCGAGTAAATGTAATTCGTTACTTTCCACCTCTGCCTACTACAAAAGTACTCCCTTGTGAAAAAGAAGTGCACTTTATTAAATAAAAACATGTTCATAAGGTTCAACAAGACCTTTTGAAAATAATGGAATTTAAAATAATTAGCTTAAGTGAAAACTGAATGTAAAATTTTCTGACACGTAAATTTGCATGCTAAATTAAATGTTATTCGCAATTAAATGAAAATGTAGCATAGTTAAACTTATATTTAATTCAATTAACTGAAATTTAAAGTGCTTTTTGAACCATTTAAGTAGGACTTAAATGCATCTTTATATGTAATTTCATATTTAATGTCTATTGGACTTTGAAATATGGTTGAAATTGAACATATTTAACATATTCATTATTTTATTAAAATATTAATTCATATCAAATAACACACTAGCGTTCAAATTAAAATCAAGTACTTCCCATGTGCTATAGTATGTTAATCAGCTCATCAAAATAAGTGTACTTAATTACATGATTTAAAGTAAAACTTTATATTTGGCATATTTTTTGTAATAAGCACACTTTTTCACAAGGGCTTTGGCAAACTAAATGCTTGAGAAAAATTCTAATTTTATGTTTCTGGCCAAGTGTGCGAGAGGCGAAATGTCACTGAGAAGTCTGGTTCTGATGGCCTAATTGACACCCTTAACATGAGCTCCATGCTTTGATAAGTATCAGTGAAAACGGGTGTATGAGGTCATACAGTGCAGATCGAAAACAAACTTACCATCATCTTCTCAAACAAGTCCATAATCTCTTTCTCTGACAGGTTCATGGAGCGCTCGTCGAAGAATGGCTGGGGCACAGGCAGCTCGGTCTGGTTGGAGATAGGGTCTGTGGGATGCTGGATAAAAGGCTTCTCCTTCTTCGTGCCTTGCTTTCGAAAACTGGTGATTCTGTCACGCTGGAAAGACAGTTGAGTTAAAGTGAAGTAAATAACTGGTGCATATGTCAGAACATACAAACAGCACACATATCTGACAGTGGAAATGCTAATGCTGTGCGAGGCCTTCTGAAGAAGCGGTTTAACGTTTATGGCCCTGTGAAATACCTCTGTTGATATATTTCTTACTAAGACAGTAAGTTTAGAAGTGGCATGTAAGTGAATAAAGGCATAAAGGGTTTGTCCATTTTTTCAAAGGAAAGCATGTTTGAAAGCATTTGATTAGACAAATATCTCTGAAGTTCAACATGACCATCAATGTTTTTGTAAAAGACAAAAAGGATGCATTCAATTAATCAAAAAGTGACTGTAAAGACATTAACATTTCTATTTCAAATAAACACTGTTCTTTTACATTTAACATTCATCAAAGACTCCTAAAGAATTTATCAGTTTTCACAAAAATATTAAGCAGCACAACTGTTTTCAACATTGTAAATGAAACGCATCTCGAACAAAAAAATCATCATAGAATGATTTCTGAAGGATCATATAAAGATTACAGGAATAAATACAATTTTGAAATGTAATCAAAATAGGAAACAGTTATTCAAAATTGTAATGCTATTTAAAAATATTACTGTTTTACTGTATTTTTGATCAAATAATTGCAAATAAGTGGCCTCAAAGCTAATGCACTTGGACTAATAACCACAAAACTCTCCTTACGATTTCATGGAGGTCTTTTTAAGTTAGTACAAAACAGTTTGGTTGCTTATTATAAAGTTTAAAAATTTAGTTTAAAGTTCATAGCTGACATTTGACTCACCTGCTCCCTTGTTACTTTACCTTTCCAAGCTGTACTTTTAAAAGCAAGGGGTGATATTACCTGTGTCATCTTTCCATATGTTCATGTTCACATTACAGTCATAATGAATACAGAGACAATATCACAGACAGCATTCTGGACTACATTAGACGGCAAAATGAGACTATGATAAGTTTAAGGTCTCTAACTAGAAAGAGATGTGAGCGGCTTCCACTGGCATTCGAGTTATGGGTTACTGGCACAGAGAGAGTGAAAACAGACCATGCACTAGTAGACTCTGTTAGTCTGTCATCGAAAACAGAGGGAACATGCATATATGGATGGATTCAAAACAAATGAATGAAAAGAATCAAAACACACCATTGTAAATTGAAAGTGTTCAAGGAGAGACCAAAGTCAAAATGAAGACAAGGTCTGACAACTTATCATGAGCGATTGCATCAAGTTGTCATATGTCTGCTTGAGCTCCGGCTTGCGGACCTGGAGTGAACTTTAGACTTATTATGACGGACCTGATGACAGGGTGATAAAAAAAGCTTTGCTTTGCTTTTTTGTCTTTGATCTCTCTTTGCTGATCACTTCACTTTAACAACACTCCGGTAGTCATGACGAAGATGAGAAAAAGAAAAAAATACGTAATAGAAAAAGAAAGACACAAAATAAAAGAAACAGACACCTTACCATGTCATCAGCCAATGTTTTTATGTGTATGTTCTGTTGAAGGGAAGGGACAACATAGAAATGAGGGCCAACGAAAACACTGCTGTGCCTTTGTGCATTGGAGAACCCATAACCACATGCAATTAATGACAGATTTATGCAAAACAAAATCAAAAGGCTTATCAAAATCATAAGACAAACAGCCAACTGCAGCAGAGTTGAACTGCAGCAGAGTTGGTTCAACTCTGAATGTGTCTATATCTCTGTTACATGTAAAGTCTGTTCATTTACAGCATAAACAAATCTTTGTTTACATGACAGCAGGACTAATGAAGAGAAATTCTTTAAACAGATCACTTCACATCAACTGGCCTTACAAAAGCAGAAATAAAGCTTTGATGAGCAAGGCTAACTATATATACACAGACACATTCTGCCCTGTATCACAGCAGAGACGATACAGGAAGAGGAGACGGGCCACAAGGAGTACAATTATTAGGGAAATAGCAAAAGCTTGCCAAGGATCTTTGTCCAAGTCGGTCTCCTTTCAGCTCCATGTGTCAATGTTTACACATTCCAGTAAGGCCAAATGCATTTGCAAAACAATGCTAAAGTACATTTTGCCAATTATTCTATAATCACTATGCACGTAGATTTTATATCCACATTATCTAAAAGACTAAACGAAAAACATGTACTTTAAAACAAATTATTTGCCACATCATGGAAGCATTAACCTGAACTAAAGGTGAATAAATCAGGGGATCTTGGAAAACTTTCAAACTTGAGAGCTTTAAAACTTTGGTTTTAAGCAACAATGGACCCCGTGGACTTTCATTGTATAAAAAATATATATATATCCGTTTATGTTTCACAGAAGAAAAAAAAATCGTGCACATTTTGGAATGACATTTTTTTGGGGGTGTGGTGAACTCTTTAATGCCTCAACAGATAATTTGATAATTTATATTATTTAGTAGACACCTTTAATCAATGCAACTTATAAATTAATCACAAAAGAAACAGGATTTCATCTTAGAGAGTAACTCATTAACATGAAAAGTGCTGCAAATTAAAGTTCCAGAACTGCTCCGAAACGTATGAACTAGTACAGAGATGTCTGTAAAACAAGAGAAAAAGTAACTTTTCTGGTAAAGATGGTGGACCAAAGTAGTCTTGCTGGTTTAGCTAATCAATCAACCCAATACTGACAGCAAAACATAGGCAATCCCATGCTGGTTACCAGAATCCAAAACCCAACACATGCTGGTCTATCCAGCAGGGTCTGCTGAATCTCACTGTGAATTCTGCTCTTCATGAAGCAACCCATTAGAAACATCTTTAAACCAGATCAGTCTGGCTGTATTGACCTCAAACACAATTTAAAAAACACCACTTCTCCCCTCCGCCCTCACTCACTTCCTAACAGATGTGCTTTATCTTTTTGGCTACAGCAGGGATAGGCGTTTATGAGATGGAGCACACAGGGGGAGAGATGGGTCTCCATATGCCGTGCGGAGCGGGATGAGTGTTAACGAGCAGAGCTCCGCGAGAAGCTGCCATAAAGCAGAACTTCCCGCAGGTTTCCTCACTCTTCGGTTAATCTCTCAGCCCCCCGGTCATATGCTTACCCAGCCATTATAGCACTGCCCCAGGGCTGCAGGCTGCACACTGCTTTTTGCAACAGCTGGGATGGAAGGGGAGGTTTAATCTGAATAGAGGTGTGTCATGGGAGTGAATCATCTATAATACACAAACCTTTAATAACAAAGAACTTATAATGCTTTAAAAGGGTCATAAAGAGGTCGGTACAAAGCCCAAACCAAACTTGCCAGCAAATACTTTTATGGAAGGATATTGTTAAAATAATAATTACTGAATTGGGATTATTGTATCACAGATCCAACAGCCTGAAGTGGCTTCATAGTGTAAGGCCCTGTACAACACGGATGTGCATTTGTTATTGAAAGTAATTAAAATCCTAAAATCTAATTAAAAACCATTTAACAACTTTGCATAATTGTGTTTTGACTCTAGGGCTGGTCATTAATATCGCAGCTCGACAGCACATCAGACAGTCAACCGGGCCAAATATTGCATTATGATTTAACGACACACCTTCAGGGCAACAGAACTTTATTAAATTCTTTATCAAAATAAAGCTTTATTCATTACAGAAATTTCCCAAGCCCCCACAATAGCAGTATTAATGCAGCCCCCAGCTCCAGCATTAAGAGCGACATAAATTGCAGTCGAACAGGTCAACACTTTACATAACTACTTAGGCCCAAGTTAACTCTAAAGTTAGCTAACTGTAGACACTCGAGAGGGGAGAACAGCTTCGTTTTGGAAGTCCTAATGAAAGGCTCACTTGTCAGCAGATGTGTAAATGATGTGCTATTACATGTTCTGCCACTAGATGGCACACATCATTCAACACAAACAGTCGGTCAATCAATGTTTTACAAAAGCCATTCGAAGCATTAAACGGCCTTACAATCATGGTCAAAATTTTGGAAAGAATAAAGTAGCTTCTAGCTGACACCATCTGCTTTGCTGGCCATTCTTACATTGGGAAAACAACCAGAGAAGATGGGGATAGCAACAAGAAGCTGTTGCTAATGCTTTCTGGGAAATCGGGCTATTTTAATTGGTCTTAATTGTACTCAAACAGTGGATCGCTTGAACCAAACAGTTTTTGGCAACTCGCAGTCACTCCGTCTCGAGAACAGAGCATTCGTTGGCCAGCAGCTCCTCTCGTTCACACTCTTCATGCAGGGATGTTTTAATTAAATACAGAGCTGGGAAGAGTGCGTCAAACCCTATAATAGACGGACACAAATATCAGGCTGGATTTCACAGCCAGAATCAAGTTATTAAAAGAATGGGTTTCTAACTGGTCATAAACTTTGGTAATGCAGATAATCCTGCAGTAGAGTAAAGCTCAGATCACTCTTGATTAAATATCAGCGCTGTTCATGTACTGTTGGGTGCTCACTTTGACCACTACTGTACTAGAATAAACACTGTTTGTTGGTTGAATTTGCCCAGAGAGTGAGAGTACAGGCCAACAGGACACCAAACAAAAGCCTGATGGGAAGAGAGACCATGGTAATAGCACAAAAGGGGGTGGCTATAGGACAGGACATGTCAGGCGAATCAATCATTCAAAGACGACAATAGAGCAGAAAATGGCATAAATGATGTGGAATCATTTGTATATAACTACATAATGATTTAATAATTTAATATGCCAAATGTACAGTGTTCAACCTCTTCAAATGACTACATCTATACCAGACATTATTATTTAATTCACATCAAATTACATATGCCAAAATGTTCACTATCCAGGTCCATTATAAATAATAAACTTAATTTTGTATTAAATATTAGTGTCTTTTATCAAATTTCTGCTGCCATTAAGAACACCACCTTAAGTGGTAAAACCACTAGGAGTGCACAATATTTCAATATTATGTCAATTTAAGCTTCTATGTTTAAATTTAGTGATACCAATATCGGATAGGCTACATATTAGCAAACCTAAAACGTTATATATATTTTTACTGTAAATAATAATGTTGTAAATTCACTTCAGGTGTTTAAAACTATTGATATATTATATATATTTTTCCTTTATTTATATGAATACGTTAATAGCATCATTTTTATGGTAGAAATGAAAGTACAAATTTATAAAGTCAAATATTTATTTTAAAAGTAAAAAATATTGGCAATTTTTTCTTAGTTATTGGTCATAATAATTATTGGTTTAATGGTGCTGATTGTATAATACACATTACACAGTCACCTGGTTTACTGCTTCAAGGTTTAAGTCAAAGCTTTTATGCATTCATTTACATTAGATGCACAACTAAGGCTGATGCTTATATCCCTGTACTGAGAGCTCAATTAAGTGAAAATGGCCACGGAAAACAACTGTAATTCAATCCCCCTGCTTAAACATTGACATTAACATGCTAAAATGCACATTCAGCGGTGTTGTTATCTCCAACTCATATTAGCCAATATGAAATTGAAAAAAGCCTATCAATTTTCTATGAGAAAGCAGCACAACACATAGTTTGCAGAGGCTGGTGCTGTGTCAGCCCTGCTGGGGAGTCTGGGGTGATGCCAGACGTGCCTGTTTGCCATCTCTACAGAGATACTGAAGTAGGCCTCATAGATCGGTGTATGCAACTACAGTACATAATAATTTCAGCAATGGCAAAGTGGAAACATCCAGCAGAAGGGGTGGCCGACTCTTTGACTTCATTTTCAATCCGAGGCTTATCGGAGTGTAGCCGGATAAGGCAGGGCCTGCAGATGTAATCTGTCTAATGATATGCAGACTTAAGCTCTTTCCGGTGTTTGGCTTTCTGTGGTCCTCCCCCAGAGAGTCTACGTCAACTCGCTCTTTCACTTCAGGAGGCGAAATGATGATGTCATCGTTGGTGTGAAACTCAAGTGCATGTGAAATAACAATCCTTTGCACTCAACAACCCGCAAAACAGTTTCTCTTTTCTGTCTCCTCCCCATTTTCCTTCAACCTTTGTCCATGTTTTTTCTATCCTGCTACTCGTCTCGATCATGACAATTCTTCAATGGTCTTCACCGTCGCACCTATTCAAGTTATATGCATTCAGAGTTTCTCAGATCATAATCATAGCGTGACCCAGTTATAAACCGTGATCGGAGGCCACTGCTGGTCAGAGCAAAGGGGGAAAGAAAAGTGCAAGAACAGAATACAGTCTATAAGAAGAACTGAAAATTCACCATAGACAATATCCTGTTTCTATGCATGAGTTCCTGTGCATGATAATGTCATAGTCAAGATGAACAGTGGTAGCTTTAGCTTCTGTATGAATAAAACATGCATATACACCGACACTCCGACAGTCAAAAGTTTGGACACAGTGGAACTAAATTTGTTTCTCATGGTCTGGAAAACCTTTTGATCTAAAAGTTTAAAAGCATAGTTCACCCAAAAATGAAAAGTCTGTCTGTCTGTATATACCTTCAGGTCACTCCAAACCAGCATGCACTTATTTTTCAAATGAACATAAGAAAGCAGAACTTTTTGAAGGAGTTTTTAACATATATATATGGCTGATGATACACAAGGCAACTTTTTGAGCAATGTTGCCGTCAACAAGCAAACAGGTGAGAAACAGCCCACAACCAACCTAAAGTATCCAGATAGAAAGTTGTTAACCATTCTCAATTAAAAAGTGCCCAAATAAAGTTGCTCAAAAAATGTTGCCTGGCAAAATTGCTCAAAAGTTGCCCTGTGTTCATAGAAACTGCATCTATCAAGTATCAAAAAACAATCAAAATATGTTATGCATATTATGTAATTAAGGCAAGGCAACTGTACACAGTGGTAATTCAAAACGCTTTTAAAAGGAAGTGTTTAAAAATAATAATAAAACAGGGAATTAAAAAAACAATAAAAAGATTATATAAAATTAGATTTGAAATGAATTTAAAACAGTTAAGAATAGAAAATGATTATACATAGTGCAATCAGATGATATTTTGCACATCGATTGCAATGTAAGAGGATGATTGTTTTTTCCCTCCACTACACAAAAGATTGTACGGAGCCTCCTTCGCTTACTGTAGGCTTTAAGAAATAAAGCATGTTTTATTTTTTTCTCTGTTTTTCTATATTGTCAGTTAATGATCATATGACATGCAGGAAAACAAAAAATATTTTATTTTTAGTAAGTGCTATATATTGATGTATAACTGATTTTTTTACATTTTATATAATTTAATTAATTGTAAGCTTTATCAACTAACACAAAACCCCTGCAGTTCACTCACAAACCCTAATTTGGTAAACCCTGAACTAGAACATTAATCATGGCTTGCGTGCTAGACTTTGCCCAGAATAGTCCTGAATTCAACAGAAAAAGATTGCCATTTCCAGTAACTGATGTCAATGCTGTATAAAAGGTTTCATCATCACAGATAACGTAATTGTTTCAGGTGTGCCTTGTAGCTTGAGCTCAGTTTTAATTTAGAAATGTGCAGAGTGACTAAAGCTGAATAGACTCTATAAATGAAAGATAATATTGCTACTGAAAAAAGGACTATATCAGGTTCCAAGCTGTCCTCTCACCACATCATATGACCAACCAAGGTCACTCTTTATGAGTCAAGGGAACTTGTCAACAATTTTTGTTCAAATCACTAACTACTGCAGAGCATGTTGCACAATTAACCTGTAAAACCAAGCTGCAAACCTCATAAGAGATGCAGACATTTTAACCTCTAACACCATATGTAAAAAAAACTATAGAAATCACACTGCTGCTTTGGAAAGTCCATACAATAAAAAACTACCATTAACCTAGGGCGAATGCTCTTTGATGAATGCACAAATAATTATACATGTGGGAGGAAGGTAATCATATTCAGTGTTAGTATTATATTACGATTAAAGGAGCAATAATCATTTTAGTCTACAGTAAATGATTTAAAGAAAACTGCATGTTAAACTGAGGTATTTGATCTTTCCTCTTGACCAAGAAGAGTGAGATCAGATTGACTCCAGCTTGCTAATGGACTGATCAATATTTCAAGATAGTAATACGTAGCCATGGAACTAAAAAAATGATGCCTCATCTGTTCCTTCAGCACTGACACACAAGCATCTGGCAAAATGGTTATTCCACAATTTACACACTAAATTAATCCATCTCCACAATTTATTTGAATTCTGCAAACTGATTACTAAGTGAAATAATGTATTCGATTAACTTTAAGAATTGTGAAAAGATAGTGTTTATATGAGAATGTAGCCTAGCGGTTGGAGAGAAGCAGAAAAACTAAATCAATAAAAAGGCACGGGTCACATCATCAAAATATTTAAATTGGTTCAGGGATGGAGCATATTGCTAGAAATATTCTAATAACATCAAAACCTTTTTTTCTTCCTTTTCAAAATAGTGCGCAAAAATGAATCATTCACACTGAGGCCAAGAAAATGCATTAACAACAACAACAAAAATTATATTGTTTTCTTGTTAACTCTAGATATTGTACCTAAACCAATGGCTGCTTTGTGTGTTTGACACCGGTTTTATTTTGGCTCACAACTGCCATTGAGGATTAAATCTATATATGCTTCTAGTCTAGATTGACTTAACGAACAAACCCTTTCTCTATTAAGAATCTGCCCAATCAAACAAAGCTACGCAGTTCTCAACATGCAAACAAACAGACACATTTGAATTAAGTGAACATGCTAGCATCAGAAAAAAACTTTCCAGGGGATTTGCCTTTTGTGCAGCACAACCCAGGAATAACTGATGACTTCAAAATACTGGAGGGGCCCTTGTGAAATAACCCATCCCAAGAGCTTTGTTGCCTTAACATGGGAAAACTCTTTGGTGTGTTGGTTATTTCAGGAAAGCTGAGCCAATGTTTATGTTTCTCTGAAACATGCAGAGATATGATGGTGTGAACAGCTTTCTTTGGACAGCCATCTCATGTGATTGATTCAAGAGAGAGAACCCCCTCCAAAATGACAACATTAAGTATTCTGAGCTCCAATTCAACTGATTTGGCTGTCTCATGTCATGGGACAATGTGAGCATTATGAAGAGAGTGTTGGAGTGTCGCCAGACAAATCTGCTTGACAGGGTGATGTCAGAATGATCAGGCTGTGCTTCCCCCAGTATAACTAAAGCACTTCCTTCCTCACTTCCTGTGAGCCCCCAGGCACTCACCATGTGCTCCACTTCCTGTTAGTTTCTCTGAAATCCCCAACACCCTCTTTGAGTCTAAAATGGCCAGCTACAGATGCCAACTCAAACCGTTTACCCTGGGGTCCAAAAGTCTGAGATTACATTAAAATTATTGGAATTTGACATTTAAAACCGGAAGTAAAGTTTTGGGATTTCAAAGATTGCAAAGAAATGTTAAAAAATTATCATAAAATGAATAATAATATTACAGATTTTGACAACAAGATCATCAGGTTGTTTGAATAAAAATAATCAAATAAGCCAATTAATTAAAAGAGAAACTAACCAAATACTAAGATGTGTTTCTATTCAATTGTTCACTCAAATAATGCAAATAAAATAATTAGCAAATTATATATAAAGAAATTTAAAATAAGCATTTTCTCAGATAGTCTCAGACTTTTGAACCCCATAAGTGCATGTACAATGCTAACCTCAAAAGTTTCACAAGAGCGATCAGACCTGCAAAGACACATAACCACAATGCGCCGTTCTATGTGGTTACAATATGAAATTTATGTTCCACCCACAACTGCTATATTTGACACGTGTTTAACTTATTACCGTTCATCGGTGTCAGCCACAAAAACAGATCTACCTCAGTGAACTTCTGACTTACAGAATGCTGGCACTACATTAGACAACATTTAAAAGATGATTTCCCTTTCAAATTAAAATGTCCTTATCATTTACTCACCCCCATGTCATCCAAGATGTGTATGTATTTCTTTCTTCAATCGAAAAGAAATTAAGGTTTTTGATGAAAACAATAAATAAAGTTATCTGCTTTATAAACACACAAATGCTCGCCTGTTCTGCGATGCACATCCCAGACTTCACGTAATACGTAATGGCGTTGAAAAGGTCACGCACGTCATGTAGGCTCCATCTCATCTTCTCCTCCAAATGATCAGAGATGACTGAACACCTGAGAAGAGATGATGCCAACCCCTCGGAGGACCTCAGAGTAAGCCAATCATCAGCGATTATACTGAATTAACCTAATTTTGCCAGAAGTTAATTATATTGAGTTTCTACAATATAAATCTATTTTAAAAACTTAATTTCCTGTGAAGTTGCTTTGCAATGATTGTATCGTAAAAAGCGCTATACAAATAATATTGAATTGAAGTTCAAAATCGTCCAACATCGTTGTTTTACCTTGTAAACTTGTTGAGTTGTTGTAACTCCCTGTTTTTGTAAACTGTGTTTGACTTAGTATTTGCATGTTCAACTTGTAAACACGGACTTGGTACTACCGCCTACGTCAAGTGTGACTTTTTCAACATTATTACGTTGTGCGCGTGCATGGCAGAGCAGGCGAGCATTTGTGTTCATAAAGCATGTACATTTATTTTATTTTTTTAAATGACCGATCGTTTTGCTAGATACTGACAATACAAATGTATAGCCTGAATGTACTGTAAGTCGCTTTGGATAAAAGCGTCTGCTAAATGCATAAATGTAAATGTAAATGTATTAATCTTCTGGTATCGCTTATAGTAGTGCTGTGTATCACCAGCAAAGTCACGATGCGATACGTATCACGATACAGAGGCCACGATACTATACATATCACAATACGGGACTGCTCTAAATTTCACCTCAGAATAACTTAGTAAATTAGTAGGAAACTTAGTAAGGAACCACATACAGAAAGACTGTCATTTAGGGGTATTATCGTAATTGTTGTTTTAACAATGTGCAATTTGACAATATCGAGTATTTTGCAAAACCCCAACTAACACCTACATAGTGCATGCATACATTAGCCTGCGTGGTGATGAAGGAGTTAAACAGTGCACGTGCGCATTTAGAGTGTGTTCTTTCACTGCATGATTCGATCGATTAAAATGAATTAAGAATGATCGCAAAATTCAAGATATGGGGGCAGAACATTTATATAATTATGTTTCATATAGTTAAAATCACATGAAGGGTGACTTTTTTTCTTCAAAAATAAGCATGATTACAAATGTGATATTGATTTTATACAACAGTTCAATAAACAATAAGTTAATATTAAGAGACTTAAATTTTAGACACCATATTGCCTGTTTTTTGCTGCATTTCGCCGACAAAAAATTATTCCAAACAGCTACAGCGAGGTTTTGAGTCTCAGTGATTCGTTCCTGAATGATTCAATCGTTTAAATGATTCGGTTCAGTCGCAACGACTCACTTATTAACAGTGACGTGCTGCCACCTGCTGGCGGTTAAATTTCACATTTAAAGTATTTTCATTTTAAAAGAATTTTAAATATCAGTATTCAATGTTTTATGTTTAAAATGTAAAAAAAATATGCATTTGTAACTGGTTAAAGTACTCCATGTCCCTCTGAGCTGCATTAAACAGTGTGTGAATACATCTAAACACTTCTGCAGAGATTCATTTTGATGAGACTGGTTTCATTTGTTTGGGAGCAGCCTAAATGTGTATCATCTTAATTGACTGGTTAAATGTAAAATTTAACTCAAAAGAGATCGTTTTGCTAGATACTGACAATACAAATGTATAGCCTGAATGTACTGTAAGTCGCTTTAGATAAAAGCGTCTGCTAAATGCATAAATGTAAATGTAAATGTATTAATTTTCTGGTATCGCTTATAGTAGTGCTGTGTATCACCAGCAAAGTCACGATGCGATACGTATCACGATACAGAGGCCACGATACTATACATATCACAATACGGGACTGCACTGCACTTTCACCTCAGAATAACTTAGTAAATGAGTAGGAAACTTAGTAAGGAACCACATACAGACAGACTGTCATTTAGGGGTATTATCGTAATTGTTGTTTTAACAATGTGCAATTTGACAATATCGAGTATTTTGCAAAACCCCAACTAACACCTACATAGTGCACGCATACATTAGCCTGCGTGGTGATGAAGGAGTTAAACAGTGCACTTGCGCATTTAGAGTGTGTTCTTTCACTGCATGATTCAATCGATTAAAATGAATTAAGAATGATCGCAAAATTCAAGATATGGGGGCAGAACATTTATATAATTATGTTTCATATAGTTAAAATCACATGAAGGGTGACGTTTTTTCTTCAAAATTAAGCATGATTACAAATGTGATATTGATTTTATACAACAGTTCAATAAACAATAATATTAAGAGACTTAAATTTTAGACACCATATTGCCTGTTTTTTGCTGCATTTCGCCGACAAAAATTATTCCAAACAGCTACAGCGAGGTTTTGAATCTCAGTGATTCGTTCCTGAATGATTCAATCGTTTAAATGATTCGGTTCAGTCCCAACGACTCACTTATTAACAGTGACGTGCTGCAACCTGCTGGCGGTTAAATTTCACATTTAAAGTATTTTCATTTTAAAAGAATTTTAAATATCAGTATTCAATGTTTTATGTTTAAAATGTAAAAAAAATATGCATTTGTAACTGGTTAAAGCACTCCATGTCCCTCTGAGCTGCATTAAGCAGTGTGTGAATACATCTAAACACTTCTGCAGAGATTCATTTTGATGAGACTGGTTTCATTTGTTTGGGAGCAGCCTAAATGTGTATCATCTTAATTGACTGGTTAAATGTAACAATTTAACTCAAAAGATGTACACTTTTAGAAACAAAATTGCTTTATTAAAAGGTAAAAATCTAATTTAAACTTAAATGAAAAGATTAATTCATCACTGATGTGAACTGAGCACACAGAATATGAAGAATATCATAAACTGCAGCTGTGCACGGTATTCAGATATCAGCACAATAACACAGTCGGCAAAATATCGTCTAATTATCGTTATCGAAAAATCCCAAAAATATTGAGATATAATTTGTATTTAAATATCGCACACCCCTACTGTCATTATAATCAATGATTAACAACCCTGACAAGTCACGGTCAAACAAACACTAGTCAATGTTTTTAACGTGGCATGGGAGAACTCGCTGGCCAAAAACCCAAAAGCGAGTTGTTAAATTTGTTCTAGGGAAGTACAGCTGCCTCAGTTAATTTTTTTCTCATGAGAAAAAAACAGGTTATTTAAACAACATGTACTTCTACAACACACCCAACATGATCAAAAATCTATCGTACACTAAAGAGTTATTCGGAGTGAGAGACACCACTGATTTTTACATGTATTCATGTGAACAAAACAGCGGTCCTGAGGAATGATTAAAGTCTGTTTCACACATTTAATCTGGTCATTCACACCTCTGCTTTGAATAATGCTGAACAGCAAAGGCCTCCACACCACCTCTCATCCATTTCTGCAAATCTTTTAATAAAACAGGTATATAATCGCTTTTCAGGGTCACTGGCCCGGGCCTTTCACAACAAACAGTGTATTTTACTTTAGTCACTTACAGCATGACTACACGAGGACATGCAGTACCGATCGCCTGCACTAATCTCCACTCCGTTATGGTCCGTTACATAACAGCAGCCAGGCTTATATTCTATTTTAAGAGTTTCATTCATTTGCAATGGAATTTAATGGAGGTAAACTTCCATTCAATCTGTGCTCAGGAATACCTTTTGAGGAAACGAGCGGCTATGCGAATTCCGCTTACATGACTTCATCCAGTAGGCTAAGACCCAGCTAAAAGACTAATTAAGACATTCATTCCACAAATGCAAAACTCACATTATTGTACACTGCAAGTTGGGAGCAAAAAAGAACAGACTAAGAGAGCAGCAAACTTTAGTGTCAACATCACATAAGAACAGAAGAAGTGCCAAAACAGTGTTTGTCTTTATTTGTACCACAAACAGAAGCTGTGGATCAAACTGAGGATCCATGATGTCATTCCCAATCTGCAAGTTGCAAACAAACACTGCATTCTTAGTCGCTTCTCTTGCCTCTTTTCTCCCCGTGTCTGATCCTCGGGCTGACTGTAAAGATTAGCACCAGTGCATTACAGAAATCTAACGCTCTGTGATAATGCTCAGCTTGCTCTAGGGGTTATAACCTTCTTCTGATCCAGCTCAGGACAGATTTATCATTAGACCAGTGATGGCTCTCATTCAAACAAACTTACATACACATAAGTTGTCCATAAATTGTGCCCACCCCCACAGTTAAGCTAGTTCACAATGAGGTCAACAGATCTGTGGGTTGCTATAGGCGTACATGTATGCATAACTGACCATAGCTTTTTAAAATGTAATGATGTAAATAAATAAATACATAAATAAAGTCACTGTATTTGACAGGGAGAAAGTTTTCTTAATAATTAGTGGATGATTGATATTTATTTTTTGAGGGTTGCCAATGGTCAATATAAAGCAATGCTTTAAAAATGCATGACAATTAATAAAAATGCACACATTTCCAGCAGGGGTTCAATCCCTAACTTGTTGGCAGTAGTTTCATGGCATAGTAATAATAATAATAATAATAATAATTATATAATATAATATATTATATAATTATATGAATATGAATAATAATATTATATTTTTATTGTACATCAGTTCATATAACTATTATGTTATGCTTTATGCAGTTTGGAATGCAGTACGTATTAGATGCACTAAACCACGTACTGACAGACTATCAGGTGCACTTTGTGTTTGTTTGTCCTGAAGTTCGCGGCAGTGGTTAAATGCACTTGCATTACTTTTACGATATGAATTGGATGTAGTCAGTTATGTTTTCAGCACAGAACAAAACAACTGATATGTGGAAATAGATCTGTGCCTTAGAGCAGAGCTTGAAGCGGAAAAATATAGCCTAATTACCCAGACCCAGACGATTTTACTCGGAGTACCGGCAACATTTCAGAAGTTCCGGTACGCACAAAAAAGTGCAGGTACTCTACTGCGTACCGGCCCACTTCAAGCACTGCATTGGAGTGAATGCAGTAGGGGTCGATATTAAGCATTTTACCGATTATCGATATCGGCCATTTTCAAAACAGATTTGCCGATATATTTTTTTTTATGCAAACAAACATACTATTTACAGGTGACATTATTTATTGGTGAATAAATAATACAGGTGAAATTATTTAATTTTTAAATGCACTATTTGGCTCGATGCAGCCTGTCTGAGCTCAACACTCTGTGAGAGTGAGGCGATCTCTCAATCTCTGAGAGCAATCGCCCACGCTCATCTGATATGTAGGAGTCACGAGTCGCGGAAAACTGAAGGCAGTCTCACACCAAAAGCACTTGCTAACTGGAGCTGCCTCAGTGATCACGCATCAGTTGTCTCAAAGGTAAAGCAGCAGCAGATGTTGCTGAAGTTGCAAAAAACCTCAATATAACTATGATGTCCGCGATGCGGAAATGCGGGCGGAATCGCTGGAATGCAGTCATATAATGGAATTTACCGTGATAACGCCGGAATGTCGCGGAATGTGTCGAAGTTTGGATGAATTAATCAAAAGTAGGTCAGTACACTTAAATCGACCGCTATGGACTAGTATCTATAAATATTAAGCCGCAAAAAAACACTTTAAATATGAATCCTGCATGTTCTGCATCTCTGTTAATGAATGACACAGACGCGTGCGGTTTCATTTACTGCACACATACATACTGAAGCGCATGATGCTCGCGGTGTTTTCAGCATCTGCCGTCTCACTAAATGAGGACATAAATACATGAACAACATCCCCAGAACTGCTCGGAGAGGCACTTCATGAGCATTTGACCGATTCATTTGAGTAAAACGATCCTCATATCATATATACATAGGCTACAGAAACTTAAAATGTCCTCATGGCAACCTGTCAAAATATAAGTTCGGTTTAGCCGAATATATTACTGTATACGTAATACAACTACAACAATTATTACAACTTTTGTTGAGAATAGTAACACAATAGCTATTTCTTCCATGTTTTAATTTTAATAGTAAACTCATTTGTTTGCCAAAAATAAAGTCTAACTCTCACTTAAGTTAGAAAGATTAAAAGATAAATTTAATTAATGTTTTATGCCTTCATTTGCACTGTACTGTAAATTAAAACCCTGAAAAACACATATCGGTCGACCCCTAGAATGCAGTCTAATAAAGCTGCCAGTGTCTTATTTCATCAGTAAGAATCAAATGGCAAAAATGTGGAGGAAAAAAGAAAAACCCATTACTATGATTATCTGTAAACTTTCGATACTTAAAGCACTCCCAGATACTGAAAGTGTTTTTTGCTTATCACTTGTAATTGTCTCCCCACCCTTATTAATTTATATTTGCTTATATGTTTTGAAGCAATATTTACTTTCAATTCTTAAAAACAACTAATTATATATTAATAATTAATATATAGTAATTAAAATAATTATTTTGAAAAGAAGCCTGCTTATGTTATTTAATAATAATGCACAAAATAATGTGATATATTCGTGAAGCATTGTGATATTAAATTGAATCGAATCGTTGACATGATAATCGTAAACGAATTGAATCGTGAAACCAGTGCCGATTCACACCCCCAATTGGCAGGTCCCATGACCTGTCAGTGGCAGCTCCTGCCAGCCAGCTGAAGATTGAACCCCCACTCTACATTTCTGCAGCAAAATGATTATTGAAAAAAATTGAGGTCTGCGCGGTTAATCGAATGCGATTTCCATGAGCACTTTGTCAGTAAAGCCGGTTCTGTAATCAGCAGTAAATCTCCATCACCTGCTTTCAGATGGAGCATGTACTACACAGAGCTAGAGATCGACCAATATATTGGTTTGCCGATATTTTTCTCGATATTTAAGCATTTTACCATAATCGGATATCGTTTTTTTTTTTAAAACGATAACCGATATTTTTTTTATTTATTTTTATTAGTCACATACACAATTATACAGAGTATAACCAGCAGTGAAATGTGTTCTCTGCATTTGACCCATCCAAGTGCACACACTTGGAGCAGTGGACACACACACACACACACACACACACACACTTGGAGCAGTGGGCACTGTTCACTCAGGAGAAGCTTCAGCGTGACCACCGCATGTAACTTTATACAAGATTCACTTGTTTGAAACATGCTAAATGATATTAACATTTACTATATAATTATTTCCCAATAAACATCTCTATCGAAATTAATTATTTATTATCTCCGCAAGCGATCGCAGTTTGAGTATAGTTCTGTGTAAATGCTTAGATAAACCGCACTGTCAGCGGTTTTCATAATCTAGAATGACAAAAACATTTTAATAATTCTGATAAAACATGCCAGTTAAGAAATGCAATAAAATACGATGTTTGGTTTGTTATAGCTTATTTCAATATTCCAGAGAATGTTATTAATTGAATTAACATTATCCAGTGAATTATTATTCACTCTTTAGTCTATTAAACAGCGTTTAAACCTAAAACTGTAGTTTAAAATGAAGTTGATATGACTCCTGTCCTTTATTTTCTCCATTTGAAAACATTAGACATTCTTTTGCTTATTGTTAATATCATTGTTGCTGATGATGCTTTTTATAAATATCGGTTCTGCATATCGGTTATCGGGTACATAAACGTACAAATAATCAGTATTGGTTATAAAAAATCAATATCGGTCGATCACTACACAAGAGCTGTATATCGCTGACAAGTCATACAAGCAAACAAAAACTCATGATATTATTGCATGATTATGAAATCGAAGAAATTGTTTGCGAAAATGACATTTGTTTGAGTAGCTTGTCAGTGAACTACGGCTCTGTGTAGTGCTGCTCTATCTGAAACCATGTTAAAATACCACATTCAATAACATGTTTTTACTCCAAACTTACTTCATAAAATCAGTCGAGTGTTTGAATTAAATCCTTCTGTGAGATGATGTGCTTCTTACACAGAACAAGGGACACTGTATATTTAATAGTATTCTAAACAGTGATAAAAGCATTGCATTATAAATGTACTTTATTATAATGAAAATTCTAACAATAAGAACTCAAATAAAACATATGTTGTTGTAGTCGTGTGTTTATTAGTCACGACTCACGTTGAATCAATAAAAGCAGTTAAATCTTTGGTTTATCTAGCTGCCAATACCAGCTACCCATTTCCTAGATTTCTTCTGCGAGGCGCATTTGGATTTTCCACACGAGAGTGCCCTCTGGCCTTGGGATGGAGATATACTACTGATCACAGAACCGAACTGCACTGAAAGATACGCATGACAATCGCAGCTTCTGTCTAATCGCAATTTCGATTTAATTTTGATTTATCGTGCAGCACTATAATTCTTATAATATAAATAATATTATAATTCACAACTTCTTTTTCTGTAATCCTATTGCATTGTTTCACAAATAAACAAATAGCTAAAAACATGAACAAAAAGCAAATAAACACTGTAACCAACAGCACATTCCGTAAAGTTTGATATAAAAGTAAAATGTCCCTACTGCTGTTAAGATTATGCTGGTGAAAGTGTTCGTTTATAAATTACAGCAGTGCATATGCATCATAGCATGAGCAAGATGAGGCATGACTAAAACTCATTTATACTGCTGACCATTTCTAACATGATTTTCCATGCACCATTTTTATTATATCCAGACAGGTCACATGAAACAGCAAGTTGATAGACACTCCTACATTCGGTCACAAACAAAAGCTGACACTCAAATCACCAACTCCCACTGTGATGGATGACATCTGGTTGCTTTGTGGCAACTTACTGTGGCAAGTTACAGTAAGTGTAAATTTATTTGCAAGCCATCATTCTAATTTAACAAGCCACAACTTGTTTTATTTAAATAGTACATAAATCGATTTGAACCACTTTTCACAAACATTGCTACACTTCTGTGATAGTAACATTTGCATAGTAACTTGAAAATTAGCTGAAAACAGCAGCATCAAGCCATATAAGTTTACATCACTCTGAATATCCTCTAACCAGTCATTAAAAACTTAACTAAAATTAACTAAAACTAAAATTAAGTATTGCCCTGCCCTCCAGTCATGAAGCGTCACCCCGCTTCAAGCTGTGATAGATGTGCGCACCATTTTCTATCTCTAACAAAAACTCTACTTTCCAATGAAATCATAATGTAAACTACAACCAAATACATAAATGTCACTGTTATACATCTACTCAAAACAACAAATGCATTCCCTCCCTGCCTTTTACCATAATAGATGCTGAAGACTAAATTGTTGCTGAAAGAAAGCTAAAAAGACTGGAAGATTTTCTGGTCAATGACTTCCTCAATTTTGCCAAAAGCTATTGTGCAACAACAGAAGTTTTGGACTTCTCATATAAGCAGATGCATTGCCTGGCACCAAGTCAGCCACAGGATGGGCAACAGTGAGATCACTAGTGTGAGAAAGAGTGACATCAGTGTAACGGCCTGAGTATTTGTGAGTGTGTGGAAACCTCAACAACCTCTAGCAGGGTTTCTGCAGGTCCTTAAAAAGTCTTACATTTAGTAGTTGTTCTTTTAAGGCCATAAAAAGTCTTAAACAAAGACTTATTCCAGGAGGTCCTAAATTAGTGATGGATTGGAAAGACAAGAATTGCAATGCAGTTCAATGTGACAATTAAACTTCAAAATGTTATGATTTCATTGAATAAGTAAGAGCGATGCAAGTGTCAAAGTCAGGAGCTGCCTGCGCTCCTTCGTGTACTGCCGTTCCCAGGGAAATGCTAGGCCTATATTTCTGTCGTTCTGAAAATGCCAACTGCTGGCAAAGAATGAATTAGCATTTTCAATAAGCCCATCTGCTGTTTATGTTCAGACCAAAGCCATAATGGACTGACATTTTACACAGCAAAAACGCAGTTGTAAATGTCAACAGGTGGATTGACAAGAAGCTAATACATTATACAAATCTAAACAATTAAGACAATAAGATGCGTTAGCCTATTTAATTAACATAATTGATTGATAATTGTTTAAATTAATATAATTTATATTTTTGACTCATCCCAAGGCTGAAATGTGAAGTTTATCATTTTCTAAACCTTTTTGGTTTTTGTGAAAGCCTGTATCTGAAATGTAAATCATGCTTTTTACGGTCATTTTATAGTTGAATATGTCACCATAGACATTGCGCTACCCCACTCATATGGTATTGATTTTATTTTTGCAGGTCTTAAACACTTAAGTATGATCCTCAGACACCCTGACTAGTGTTTTTTTCACCTGTTTGACAAGGGGTCCTGAATATTTCTGGTACTTCTGCTATGACAAAGCAGTTTGTTTGAACAATAGTGACAATTTATTAAAATGATTAAACAAAAGATTATTAAAAAATAAAAAAGTAAATAATCTGTTAGTCTATATGTTACAAGAATTGAATGCTTGTCAGGGTTCACACTTTTTTATGAATAATACATTTACATGTTTTCTCCAATTGTTTGTGATTACAAGATTAAATCTATGTGTCTCTTCACAAATAGTAATTTCTCAATTATTTCTACCCATTATAGTAGTTTCTCAGTGATTTCTACCCATTACTTTTTAGAGCTCATGGAGATCAATTTAACTAACAAAACACTTAAACAAAAGTTTGGGGTCAGTACGATTCTTTTTTGGAAAGAAATAAATACTTGTATTCACCAAGTATGAATTAAAACTAGGGCTGCACGATATGTCGCATGCGATATTTAATGCGCATCTTGTCAGTAAAGCCGGTTCTTTAATCAGCGGTCAATTTCCATCAGGTGCGTTATTTCACATGGAGCAGCATTTTCCACACAGAGCTGTCAACCTGGATTTGCGCAGCTTGTCAGTGAACATCGGCTCAGATGTGTCACAGGAATTAATATAATTTTTAAATAATAAAATAGAAAATAGCTATTGTACATTATATTTAATAATATTACTGTTGTTACTGTATGTCTTGATCATATGCAGCCTTACTAATTATAAATGTCTTTAAAAAATAATAATAATATTTATACAATAGTGAATATTAAAATACAGAAATGTATGAGATTCTCCCTGGACTAGAAATCAAACTTTCCAAGACGGCGGGAGTGCAGTTCTTAAGCAAAAACTGAAGTACTAAAGACAGTTGTTGACTTGCTGTTTTAAAAGAACACGTTTGAGTTTTGAATCTTGCAGAACACTTGGAAATGTGCCGAGACCCCCTAGCGGGCCTGTGGCCGCCTGGATGAGAACCACTATACTAGTAGACAAAATGTGGAGTATTTTCAACTTCACAAGCCGCACCCACTCCACTCGTGTAGACGTCCCATGGGAATAAGAGGATCTAAACACCAACTAATCATAAAAAACATGCACATATTTCTCAGAATTTGAGGCAGCCTGGGACACAAAAAGTTAGTTGTAGTATGCCTACTACACTACTTAAGACACTGTTTAACTACAGCTACAAATACAGCTATCAGAAAGTCTCCATCTGGCTTCCAAAGGTTTACATTCCACAAAGCAAATAGAGCTCATAAACGGATGGATTCCTGCAGCTCCCAAAAGAGCGCGTCATTATGAAGCTGGTACAGGACATGCTCATTTGACTGATGACAAGCTCTTAAGCAAAGTTACAATGCGTATGCGGATTACAGACTTAGACACTCATTCACCTCGCTTGATCTAGAACCCTGCTGTGACGATAAGCTCTGTCCGAAACCTTACAAGATGACTAAATGATCTTCATACAGCTTGGTTAAGTCTACAGGCAAGGCCAAAACTTTTGGGAAGTGAGGCAGTCTTGTAAAGTAATTAATACATGTATGAGGATGTACCTTGAAATAGAGTGTCCTACATTCAGTAACCAGCATTACAAATTTAGATGTCGAAGCAAACAAATCCCAGGTCATTAAAAGTGGCATATGAAATATGAGAAGGCTGTGCAACAGTGATGAAGTAATCGGTTATCCACAGGTATGACATACGGTAATACTAAAATACATGGCTCGGTATCATACAGTTGACAAATATCTAACACACATTTACTAACCAACATATCTATTCTGTTACTACTGAAGCCTTTGGTTAGACATTGCATTTCTTAAAAATCACATGATATGACGCCACTGATAAGTTTGATACAGGACACAACAGACAAATAACTTCACATATCACATAGCCCTTCTTCGCCCTGAGGTCAGTAAGTCAGCAAAACTTTCCACAACATTATAAAACTTTAAAAAAGGCAGCGAGCTAGAACTGAAACAAACAGTTCTAGTTTCACTACTAAGCCTTTGAGAGGAGCGTAACCATCCATAAAGGCTCAGCACTATCACAAACACTACAGACCCCACTGACACTCACAGAGTGTTTTGATTGCACATTATCACGAGGTTCAGGGTCCTGTGAAGTAATACACTGATAGGTTCAACAGCTCCACCAGAGAGTGCTGACTGAGCTGGTTAATCTTTGCAGTGAAAACATACTCCAGGTTTGAGAGAAACTTTGTTGATCGATATAACAAACATGGTCAAATTCTTCACTGCTGAAGTTATCTGGATGGACTCCAGGTGTAGAAAAGCTCAGAAAAAAATCTGACAGAGTCACTGCTCAAAAAGGGGGCATAGTGTGTCCCTCATGAACAAGTCTATACAATGACTTTAACAATAACAAGCTGAGATCAGCTTCTACTATGTGTTTTTATAAGTATTTCTCTTTAGATTTTTTTTTCCATGAGAATGCATTTTGGCCTGTCTCCGGGATTTCAAAAAATGTATAGAATTAATTGACAAACACATGGGACACCGATGTTGTTGTAAATGTCATAATTAGTTTGCATAATTAAGACGTAACAACAACAAAATGAATCCTGAAAATATAATACATACCAGTTTTTTGTTTTTGCTCTCATCCTCACTGGATTTCCTTTTGGAGGGTTTATTTGGGTCCTCGCCTCCAGCTGCCTGCTGATCCATCTTTGAAATGAAGCTTCACTAGAACAGTAACTTCACTTAGTATTTCCCACGAGTTTGCAAGCACTTATGAAAAATCACGTTTCTTCAAAAGCCATGCCATCCACGGAGAAAGAAACAAAATATGAGTTGGGTCCTAAACTATTCCATGTACATATCCAGTGGAATACGATGTAACATCTGTGCATGAAGCGGTCCAAAAAATAAGGTGTGGTGAGATTTAGTCCAGTCCAAAACAGCTACTCAGAGTCTGAGGGGGAAACAAACCAACTTGTTATAAATTACATTTCGGAAGTTTTTTGTAATGTCAACTATATGAAAGCACGTGGAATAACTACAATAAAGTATATCTACATATACACTGTCAGTTAAGAGCTTGTAAACTGTTGTCAATTTGAATACATCAATGTAGCATTAAAACAATCATCTGAGGACACATTTGTCATTTAGTAGCGTCAATTTAACAATGCGTTTAATAAATTGACGGAATCTTACACTCAATCAATTATATAGTAGGTCTATTGGAATATAAATATATTTTCGAGTCTTGTAAAAAGTCAAAGGATGTCTGTGAGTTTTATTTTTAATTAGCATGGCTGTTTATAAAATTAATAAATAACTGATTTTATTCAAAGTAGAAATGACCGCTGCTATCCAGGCGGTTACTTTCACACAGGAAACTGTCATTCTAGCGCTATGTGGCTTAAAGTAAAAGTGTACAATAAAGACATGGGCTCTGAACGCCAAGTCTGCTTACATGGACATAGCGAATTAATATTAAACAACCAAATAGTCAAGTAATAATATAAAATGCTCACAAAATCTTATCCAAGGCTTACCTACACAACCAAACGCACGAGCCAGGCCCACTATTGTCCCCGCCTATGGAGGCTTCCCAATGCTCGCGAATAGTCACGTGGTAGACACATTTTAGCACTGATTGGTCAGTTCAGTGTTACATCTGGACTTGGAAGGCGGGATTTCTCCACTCGTGGGGAGGAGGCTGCCTGCTTTGGCTGTGCTGGAGAACTGACTGCTGTGTATATGGATAGTCTTCAATCAGTGGAAAGTCAATATTGTTTGTATAGCAGCGCAAATCTGTGCATTTGTGTGAAGTAGATATAATCGTAGAAGCTAATAAAAGGGAAAATTAAAGGAAATTAATTAATTAAAGGAAAATACATTATTTTTAGATTATGTTTTCTAAATGTTATATTTATTTTAATAATGCCTCACATTATATATATATATATATATATATATACATTTTAAATACATAAAAAAAAAAAAAAACTTATTATCCAATGTCAGGTTAGATTTTTGTGATTTTTTTAAATAAAAGATCAAAAGCATTAACAATGCAGATTAATTTTCACAGTCTTCTTTATTTACCAAGGGTGTCGATATTTTTGGCCATGACTGTATATATATGTTTTTCATTTCTTGCAAAATATGTGATTTATTTGGAATACGCCTCATTTTCAAAAAAAACCTGAACAGGAAGTGATTGTTTCCTTAATATATTGATACACTATTGCACACCCAACATAAAACAAAACAATAAGCGCATAGTAATCATGCTCTCCATTTCTGTACATAAGAACTCGATTAGACCAATCACACAAGTATAGGTACATCAAAAAAAAAAATGAATATCATGAAAAAGGTCAATATTTTTTGTCACTCATTTCAGAAAGTGAAGCCCATGTATTATATAAATTCATTACACATAGTGTGAAATATTTCAAGCCTTTATTTCTTGCATTTTTTATTATTATGGCTTACAGATAATGAAAACCCAAAATTCAGTGTCTCAGAAAATTTGAATATTACATAACATCAGAAAATTATGTTCATTTCTGTGCACTCAATACTTGGTTGGGCCTCCTTTTGCATGAATTACTGCATCAAGCGGCATGGAGGCAATCAGCCAATTTTGCTGTGTAATGGCATTTTTGTAGATTTATTAAAAGTGTCATATTTTTTCAAATTAAAAATACATATATGTCTATAAACTTTAACGTTTCTAATTAAAACAACTGAATAAAAACAAGAAGAACAAGAAGTAGATTAAGAATAAGTTACCAATCAAACTAAATCCGTATTCAAGAAATAAATGTGTACTACAGAGGTGACACAGAAGAACACACAAGTGCCTTGTATGTGTATTTTCAGATGATTAATGAGGCTCAGAGGTTTTGATTTTTTATAAATTTTTGAATATAGAAATATTAAATAGTTTAAATTACAAAAAAATACTTAAAAATGTAACTAAAACAGCCAGTAGGTGGCGGCAAGTCACTGATTTTAATCACTGAATCATTTGTTCAATTGATTCGTTCGAACGGGTGATTCATTCAGGAACGAAGCAAGTGACTGTCTTTATGAATGAGTAATTTAATCATTGACTCACTAGATTCATGTAAAAACGCAGTTCATTCGTAAACGAAACACCGCTGTATTTAAATGGAGATGTGCAGCCGATCATCTGTGACTTTGTCTGAAACTATTTTCGTTGACGAAATAGAGCAAAATAAGGCCATAGTGTTGTAGTCAGACAATATTAGTCACTTCATATTAAATTCTTGTTTAATTAAGTGTTGTATTAAATCAATATCCCATTTGCAAACTCCCTTAATAATCATTAAAAGTTGTCACTCATCTTAGTTCATCGTAATCCTGCACTGCACAATGAATCTCTTATTTAAACTCGGTCTACACTTTGTTTGTTATAATGAGTCTGATACATTACTCAATTGCAAAAGGAAGTAAAGTTACGTTCAAAGCTTTTGAAGCTCCCTCAGAGCAAATACACATATTTGCTGGTCGGGTCAGTCGCATAAGTGATCCTAAATATTTTTTAATAGTCGACTTGCACGCAGTAGTTTTCAGTCACAAATGCACGCACTGTAGATCCCTGATGCGGAGTTACAGTATAGGTTAAATCATAACATGGGAATTTGATCGTATGAATCGTGTCATCGCGGCATAACGCATACTTACTGTGTATGTTTGGGGGAAAAACGATTACGGCCTCTGCTTTTTCCTATGGTGCATTTTACCCCAGACTGCCAAAGAGCAAAGAAGTGAATGAATGAATGATGAGAGCAATGGGAGATATGAAGCTCATGGAGGACGCCAAGAAATGACTCGCCTTGTGATTGGCTGAATGTTAGTTCACTCAAATCTAAATAACAAATCGGAGAAGGTGGGTGGAATTATTGGTGGTGGGGCACAAAGAAGTGCGGGTACAGAATCACCTTATTCGAAAAGTGGTTGCTACGCCCCTGTCAGCACATGTGCGCAAGGCCGCGAGTACAAATGTGCTATTAGTTTTATACAACAGCGCAGAGCAACACGGTGTTTCATTTCATGAATGAATCAGTTTTTGAACGAATCAAGTAAGCCAGTGATTCAACTGTCCATGTTTCATTTGCATGGAATCCGCAATTTTGAACAAATCATTTGATATGAATGATTCAGTAAGTCATTTATTAAAACAGGGACTTGCTGCCCCCTACTGGTGGTTTTACTGTCATACTTATTTATCAATGACAGACCTAAACCAGCCAAGGTGCCAGCACAAAAACACATTCAGAAAAATATTGTTTAATTATCAATATTGACAACAATTCTTCTATTTCAGGCCCCAGAAGGAAAAAATATTGTAAACAATAGGTTATTTAATAAGCCTAAGTTTTCATTAAATAGAAAGCTTTTTAAAATGGGCCAATTTTGTAATCATTGTATAAAATTAGCCATAGGACCGACCTCCCCCCCACTACCACCATCCCCCTGAAATGTTTTTACAATATGACCACTGGGATTAAGGTCAGGTGAGTTTGCTGGCCAATCAAGCACAGTAACACCATGGTCATTGAACCAGCTTTTGGTACCTTTGACAGTGTGAGCAGGTGCCAAGTCCTGCTGGAAAATGAAATCAGCATTCCATAAATCAGGCGGAGATTTCCAATCTTATTGGTAGGTACCGACTTTGTTTAATGACTTCCTTCAACTACCCATGTAATAAAACACGATATAGATGTTGGTTCACATGTCCCAGTTAAACAGAATGCTTATCGTGTTAACCCAGTTAAGAGAGCACTAATGAAGCAAGAAACCCAGTACTTGCTAGAGCACAATTTAGCTGTTCCCAGTGCCAGTCCCTGGTGTTCGCCATGTCTACTGGTCCCTAAACCAGATGGGACCTCCAGGTTTTGTACTGACTACAGAAAGTTAACGCTTTAACTAAAGCTGACTCTTTTCCGCTTCCTCGCATGGAAGATTGTGTGGATCGGGTAGGAAATGCTAAATTTGTGACTAAACTAGATCTGCTAAAAGGATATTGGCAGGTTCCACTCACAGAGCGAGCGTCTGAGATCTCTGCTTTTGCCACACCTGATGTATTTCTGCAGTACCGCGTGATGGCTTTTGGCCTTCGAAATGCTGGAGCTACCTTTCAGCGACTGATGTCCATAGTGTTGTCTGATGTGTCCAATTGTGAGGCTTATTTGGATGATGTTGTGTGCTATGCTGACACTTGGGAAGACCATCTCAAAATCTTGGATGACGTTTTTAAATGCTTGAGAAATGCTAACTTAACATTGAATTTATCAAAGTGTGAATTTGGTTGTGCTACGGTCACGTACTTGGGAAAGGAGGTTGGTAATGGTCAAGTTCGTCCTCTGAATTCCAAGACACAAGCCATCTTTGATTTCCCAGTTCCTAAAACTAAGAAAGGGCTTCGGTTTCTTGGAATGACTGGCTATTACCGATGTTTTTGTAAGAATTTTTCAGATGTTGCCAGTCCTCTCACTGGACTATTACGTAAAGCTGTCTCATTTAAGTGGTCTTCGGAATGTCAGTCCGCCTTTGAAGCCTTGAAAACTTTGCTTTGTAGTTCCCCTTGCTGCCCCTGTTTTGAAAAGCCATTCTTGTTGGAAGTTGACGCTAGTGGTACCGGTGCGGGTGCCGTCCTACTTCAAACAGATGCTGCTGGCTTGAATCACCCAATAAGTTTCTTTTCAAAAAAGTTCCACAAACATCAAATGAACTACAGTACCATAGAGAAAGAAGCGCTCGCCTTAATTCTCACTCTTCAACACTTTGAGGTCTATGTTGGCTCCAGTTCACAACCTGTTACAGTTTATACTGACCATAACCCTCTTGTATTTCTTCAACGCATGTCTAATGCTAATCATCGTCTTATGCGCTGGTCATTAATCTGCCAAAGTTACAACTTGGTGATCTATCATAAGAAGGGTATTGACAATGTGATTGCTGATTCTCTGTCACGTGTTAATCAGTAAAACTGTGTGTTTTATTTTATGGGTGGGGGTGTTATGACCCTAAGACATTTGTTCATTGTTTCCATTCTGCCCTCTTGTGTTCTCTCTGTTCATGTTTGAGTTTCAGATGGGTGTTTCCTTGAGAGAATTTCTCGGAGGCTGCGATTGGTTCTCCTCCTCACCTGACCCAGATATAAGGACTGCCCCAGACACTCAACGGGGGCCATGATTGTGCCATCGGTGTGAGACTGTGATTTTCCTTGGTACTTTTGACGTTGTCGTTCGTTCAATTCTTTTTAGTGTCTTACCAGAGAGATAGTGTGCTGCTGCTTAATATTGTGAGTGTGATTGTAATTCTGTGATAGTGTTTTATTTGGTTTTGTTTCCATTCGGTGATATTCCTTGTTAACTTGACTTATGCCTGATTGACTACGATTTTGGATTCCGATTGTGAATTGTTTGCTGTTAACTTGTATATATCTTTTGTAATATATTTTGTACATAGTTTTGGTAAATTAAGGGTAGTAGGGGGATAGACGCCATTTTATTTGAAACATCTTTTCACATTGTTTTGGGTTAGGGAGCTAGGTAAGTTGAAACTGTATTTTTTGTTTCTTTCATTTTGATTTAGGAAGTATAGAGTCTAACAAAGTATGTTTTTTTGTTTGTTGTTTTGGCCTTGTCTACCCCTGAAGATTAACCCTTATTTGTTAATAAATTATTGGAACTAAGCATCTCTCTGGTATTAAGATTCTTTCTATTTCCTGTTACGGCTGACCCCTAGCGGTCGTAACAATTGTTATCTTTGTAATTTGTTTTTCTTTCTCAGAATTTCACAGTGCGGTTTCAGGGCGTTAACCACAACATACATGAACTTGACAGTCTGGTCTGCGGCACCTGCCAACACTATACCATTTCTTATGTGCTTCTTCAGCTGAACTTCTTCAATTTGTCTTCAAAATTATTCATTATGCTTTTAATACAATTCTAAAATAAAATAATTCTAAACATCGTTTACAGAAGTAAAGGGCTCAAACATCTACCAAAAGCCATTTCTTCATTATACAGAGGGTTTACTGTATAAAACAGTGTAATCAAGCTGTGTTACAGAGATAATGTAGTGTCAAGGGATATATATTCTGCTCTATTTGTTTACATGAGTGGTTTATGCATGCAGCATCCTCATGCCAGGTGTATAATTAGATACCAAGGCCACTTTTCAATTACGGACAGTGATTTCCCATGGCTTGCTTTTGCCCTTTAACTCAGTCCTGCCCATGTGAGACTGTTGCTTTCAGTGCTTATTCCTATTCACCAGGCCCTGTCGAGTGATTCATAGTGTCACAGGACAAGACAATGAATTTCCATGTACAAGAGATGAACAGTAAACCCGACTTGTGACTTATAATCATATGAATGTCTACTCTGATTACTAAAGTGTGAAGATAACCTTCTGTAGCATGTGTGTGAATAGTATTGATCTGGACCTATTTTTCACATTATTGAATGCTTGAAAGTACTAGAAGAGAGACCAAAAAATCTTTCAGTGTTTCTGAAAATATAATTCAGACTTCAATACACAATACACAATCAATAGGTTGATCGCAGAAATGTACTAAAAATTGAGTTTTTGGTTTTCTTTGTTTGTTCATGTAATGTTCCTCAAAGTTTTCCTGCTAATATACCATCTACAGAGCGCTAGAAACCTCAGGTCGTCCACTGGCTGCCATCCAGCATTAGAAGCTGCCCTGCTTTTAGGGTTGCTTCAGGACTTGTTGTAAGCTTAGTGTTTAGACTTGGGAGATAAAAAGAAATATGGTGCTACATTATTTATTGCCATTCCATCATACTTCATAGAAGACCCATTGACTTCATTGTTTGGCTTTGTGAAAGAACCTGGACCACTTTCAACATTTCAAACTTTTTCAGTGTTTCACCTTTGGAGATGCCTCAGAAACACTTAACCTTTCACTCCAAGGTAAATGGCTTAATTTGTCATTACGTATTCAGCACTGAGAAGAGGCCACTTTCTAAAACAAAAGAAAGGTGGGTCAATACACTGAATTTAGAAAAGTTAGGTACTTTCTCACAAATTACTTGTCGATGCAATTGCTGAAGGTAGTATCAATAACTGCCAAAACAACAATGGCTGAGCCGTGGGAATTAGTTTTTTGTTTGCAAGAACAGGCGTGGCGTTGATAAAGTTTTGGGATTGTTAATATGTGGGCATTTGTTCATTAAGCACCACAAATGATCAGCTGTTTACCATGTTAATCACCAATGTAACTTACTCATACTGCGTAAGAAATGGAAATAATTACTCATACTGGGAAAGAAGTTAATATTCATAAAGAATCCTGTGATTCAATGTTGTTTAAGAACACATGACATTTGAAACATTTCTCAAAATACAGTTGAACAAATTATTTTATATTTTACAAGAAAGAAAGTCATACAGGTTTGAACCAACCAGTAAATGATGACAGAGTGTTCATGTTTGGGTGAACTATCTCTTTAATGTAAACATGCCTGGCATAAAACACAGGTTTTTGTTGTTTACTGGTTTTCACTTGTATTATGCTTACTTGCCTGGGTTCATTTAGCACCATTCTATAATACACCTGAAAGGCTGGATGGAAAAAGAAAGAAATATTAATTATGAGCGCTGTAGAAGACATATTTTATATAAATATTTTATATTATATCAGTTCTTTTTTGTAGGTATGATGTGCCAGCACGTGCCATCTCATGTATGACTCAACAATATCAGCTTTCAGAAATGCCTTATAAGGTCATAATCAACTGCACAGATACTCATGTGCTTTACCGCAGCAAGAATCAGGCCTACGGGTTGCCATGGTAGCCGGCTACTTAAGGATTCTCCTCTAGGCCACTTTTCCTTGAGCAGCGTGTACACATGACATGACAGAGAAGAGAGATTTGAACAGCAGATTTCCATTTACAGCTAAGTGCTAAACCGTAAATGAATCTGCCTTTTCTACTGACAATAAGGATTATTACAGCAAATATGCTACTGAATTACATGATGGCATTTCCTTTTGCTTTGCTATCAACATGCCTAAATATAGACTTATTATTGTACTTTAAAAGGGAAACTCCTCTCAGAGAAGTGTTAGATCATCCAACGCTGAAGGTGCTATCCATAATTTCTAAAAACAACACCTCTTGAGCTTTGGGTTTAGAAAAAACAAACTTAATCTGCTGTTGGCAAGGTTTTGGGAGTGTTGCAGCTTGTAAATATTTGTGGGCATTGTGTACAGTATGTTGTATACTCAGGGTTAAACTATAGTTCCTTAGCAAACTTAAAGTGGGAAAGTTTGGAAGTTTCCTCCCATGTTGCATAAATCACCAACCCGGTCTCATCCATCTGCGTATAAATAACACGAGTTTACACTTTCCAATTGCGTGTAATGCATACGCCAAAGTCCAATTTTGCGTGGTTGAAATTACAAAAAAGAAAGAAAAACAAAACAACTGTCATCCGAAAGCTGTATCCTGGCCATATTTTAAAGTAACCGAATTGTTTAGGTTGTGCTCAGTTTGAGAAGGACGCCCTGACTTACAGAGATCTCAACACAATGAAGTTTGGCAGGCTACGCAGACACACCTGATACAATTATAATATTTTCCTGAGGCTTGCAAACAGGACGTATGTGGCAACTTATAATTCCGGTGTATCAAGCAATGAGACAGTGTGCAGGGAAAAGGCCTCAGCTGTTGTTTCTAATTTGTGAAATCTCCCCATGCTTGGTGTGAAAGTCATTAGTCTCTGTTGTGTGAGGAGCTTACAGAGGAAACGCCACATTGCTGCATTTATTTACAAGTAGAACTGAGAAAACTACTCAAACTGTATTTTTCTGAGCAAAAACTGCACCAGTGCACCTCTTAATTAGAAATCACTTAATGCTTGACATGATTGCAATCAAAAGCTTTAATTAAAATGCAAATGTAGGGGCTGTATAAATGTTGCTAAGAAAGTTTCTGTTACACCAGAGGATGGTTTTCATTTATGGACATTCTCCAGAAATACATGCTCCATGCACTCCTCGAAGTTCACACTGCATTGCCACGGTGTCGTGTTAAAGAACGGGCCCAAGTGGATTATTGGAGGCTTTTGTCTCAAAGACAGACAAAAGCAAATTGCTTCAGGGTTTCATGAATATATTGTCTCTACATTCTCTGTATGAATGCAGAATACATCAACACAAACTTGTAACTATATTCCCATGCTAATAGAGGATTGGTGTTGAATGCACAGCGATAAAAATAAGCTTGAACTTGATTGTTTGAACTGGTCTATTTGATTGGATTTTTTTAATGGATGAATGGACGGACGGACAGACAGACAGACAGACAGACAGACAGACAGACAGACAGACAGACAGACAGACAGAGGGGATCTCAAAGGATACATAATGACGGAATGAGAGTAAGTGGGTTTCATCTCATACATCTGATAATGATCACAGAGGAACGAAGACCTTAGATTGACATCAGTTCAAATCAGAAAACCCATGTCCTAAATGAAAGACACAGTGATAAATATTTCAGAAAGACCCATTAAGTTCTCTACTGCTTTTATATCTGAAGGCATTGATTCTGACAATGTATAGAAGTTGTATTTATTTTTAATAATAAGGTCTGCTAGACAGCCAGTGTAGGAGTGAAAATGTGATCTAAGGCAAATCATACACATCACATGTTGAAAACCATATGGTTTGCATAGTTTACATGTTCACAACACAACAGGAAACAGCTGGGTATTTATTTTCTATAGCAGTTTCCTGCTATAGATTTCAGAGAGCAGATATGTGTAAATATTTACTATAATACCGTGTGTCTGGTTGACCCACTCTATGCATCCATGTAAGGTAAATTACACACAGAAAATATACCAAAGCTTTTATTACTTTTTTGAAAATGTAATGCAGAGAAATGGGTATCGTGTATAAAAAAAGCACACAAAAAAGAAAACTTTCCAGTGTTTCATAAAGGAAGAATATAAGGCAAAAACATATATAAAATATTTATAGGTTAATGCACTAACTAACACTAACTAATAATGAGCAAAACATTCAGTGTTAGTTAATGTTAGCTCAGGTCCATAAAACAATATTAACAGACAAAAAAAAAGATTTTAATAGTGTATAAATGTTGAAATTCACATAAATTAAACTAAATCAATGCATGCGTTAGAATGATTTATTTATGTTAACACATTTTAGATTATGTTACCAAATATATTTATCTAAGGTTAAGAAATAGAATTGTATTGTAAAGTGATAACAGTTTTTCTTTGGTGATCTTTTAATCAAAGATTAAAAAAATCTATAGATTTTCTATGAAGGTAAAATGACGTCAAAAAGATTTGCATGAGCAGGGTAAGATTTGTGAAAGTGTACATAAGATAGCAAGCATAATTTTGCACGCGCAAGAAAAGATTTGTAAAAGTGTAAATCGCGTTTCAAGCGTAAGAAAAAAAGATTTGCAGAATTTTACAGTTTTTTTGTAAGTGTAATTAATTTATTGTGAAACTGCAACTTCATACTAAGGCAAAATAAATATTATCTGTATCCATATGGTTGTTTGCAAACACGTGATTTTGATGACGCCCAAATGCAGCTGGAGGGCAGGAAGTGATTTTTTCTCCATAGGAATCAGTAGTAGGAACTCAAGATGCCTGTGTTTTGCACTGTTTATGAATGCTCAAATCGGTCAAAACACAAAGAACTTTGATCGGTAGGAAAATGTATTGTTCATATTGACTGACACACGAGCATTATCCGATCGGCTCCTGTCGACCCCAGACGCGGGTTTACAAGCCACCTTTTCCTGCATTTTTCATTTAATTTCTTGACTTTTCCCCTTATGAACAATACATTTTCGTACACGATAAAAGTTCGTTGTGTTTTCACAGTTTGACCGATTTAAGCATTCATAAACAGCGCAAAACACAGGCCTCTTGAGTTTCT
This sequence comes from Gymnocypris eckloni scoliostomus, assembly GCA_027564155.1. Classification (NCBI taxonomy): domain Eukaryota; kingdom Metazoa; phylum Chordata; class Actinopteri; order Cypriniformes; family Cyprinidae; genus Gymnocypris; species Gymnocypris eckloni. The sequence goes on from CM050426.1 coordinate 22,016,046, forward strand.
GCTACTGATTCCTATGGAGAAAAAAATCAATCACTTCCTGCCCTCGCTCCAGCTGCATTTCACGCCACAGCAGTGACGTCATGTGCAAACAACTCTGACTTCCATTTTTCCGCACTTACAATTTTGGCACTGTTGTTTCGCTCAAATACAGCCAAAAGTATTGCAAGCCTGTGCACGGCGTTTAGCAAGCGAAACCTCATTAAGAGCTGCAATACGGATTGACCGCGTAAAATCAATATGTGTGTGGAGAAAAAAAAGTTGCAACTGTCTAAATGACTTAATGGGTGCGTAGGGCAAAATGTTCCCAAATGACCCTCTATTTACGTCTGCGTGTTTGCACTTGCAATTTTGGCATGATTCTCTCACTGATTTCAGATTGGCAGCGCAAGTGGAAGGTGGGACTTTCTTCATGCAGCCAATAAAATGAGGCTCTTGCTGACTCTCGATTTACTCTTATCTGATTGGTTCAATAAACACTCCAGATGTGAGAACAGGCCTGCGTCCCACTGTGCATACTATCCACCCTACCTGCCCTAAATAGTATTGAAAATGACTAATATCACATAGAATTTAGGATGGATAGTATGCACATTGGGATGCAGGGCACATCTTTTTCTTAATTTGACTCAAGCGTCATTCTTATTGGGGGGATGGTATTTTTAATGCACACATATAAATAAAAAAAATAATTAATAATACAATAAACAAAAATAATAAAACAAAAGCATGATCCTTAGAAATTGTGTACCATTAGGCTGACTACCATGTGCTCATATACTGATTTTTAAGCTAGAGTGAACTTTACTGGATTGGTTCGACATTGCATCGAAATGTATGATTTTAGATGATCTGCCTACACCAAATGTTTAATAGTGCTTTGTCTCCAGATTTGACTATAATGCAAACACTGGCACTTCAAACCAAATCAACATTTCAAAAGACTACAACTACTTGGACAAAATATATTCTTTAATATTGTCTAAATATATTTTCACACTTAGGACAACTGAGGGACTCATTTGCAACTATTACAGAAGATTCAAACGCTCACTGATGCTCCAGAAGGAAAAACCATGCATTAAGAGCCAGGGCGTGAAAAACATATTACTCCTCTTTGTCATCCTCAGGTGCTAAACATTAGTTAAGTCCATGCTAATAGTACAGAATAGGATTTATGTTGATCTTTCTCTGGTGCATCACCCTCTGTTGTGCCTGTAGCAATATAGTCCATGCAGTCTCTTCAAATGCATTTTTATCAGCCTTTATGTAACTGAATGTCTTTAATATGACTAAATGTTCATGTCTGAATTAAAGCACTCATGGTAATTATGTGTATTGTTTACTAAATTAAATGGTGTATTTACCAAACACCTAATACAGAATATTCACCATACTTTGTTATCCAAAACCATGTGCAATACTTTACTGGAGGATACAGTATAAAGACAGTTAAAGTAGTATATAAAGACAATTATTAAATACAAATGGGTTATATTAAAACCATGTTATTTTAATCAGATGAAACCACCCAAAAATGCATGCATGGTAAAATGTCCTGAGCATCATAGAATTACATTCAGTTTCCTTATCATCAGAGCTCTCCGGGATTTATTCCTCTTGCTAGCTTTTCCATGTCCCTATCATAATCTTCTTCCATGACTTAATATGCAATTGTTATCCATCACACTACAGTACAACAGACGAACAAAAGACATGTGACCAATTCAAATCAAATCACTTTATTGTCACAATACCACGAACGCAAGTGTACAGGTGGTGAAAGTTTTTTGTGCAAACTGCAGCATGACATTATGGATGACAAATATTGAATATATATGCAACACACATATATAAGGGACTCAATACAGATAGAGAACAACATATGGTAAATAGTATGCTATACAGAGAGCATGAAATGAAAACAATAATAAACAGTACACATATAGCTTTGCAGTGCAGTGCGGTATGAGTTAGTGCAAACAGAATGTCAGGGTGGAGAATAATAGTGAGTCAGAGTCCAGCCAGTGTAAGTGATAGAGTGCAGTACATATGAGGTTGGTGTGCTGTGTGTGGTTAATGGTACGAGTTCAGTTCAGTCTGCTTGTTTGTGGACTTGTCTTGCAGTCTGCTAGTGAAGGTTCTGTGATAACATCTGCCTGATGGTAACAGTGAGAGCAATCCATGCTCTGATGATCCTCCTCACACACCACCTGGTGTAAATGTTCTGGAGGGATGAAACATGTATTTAGGGTGTGGTAAATCAATACAAAATATATTGTATTTTTATTTATAATTGTTGTACTGGACTTACCATTGATTCTTGTTGGAGATATGGGCCAAAAGAATCCCTCCACCACTAACTTGCAGTTGTGAATTTGTGAAGTTTCTTTTACAGGCCGTAACATCTGAGCTGTTCATGAATGCAGTCTTCACAGCAGATATCTGATGCGTCTAGACAGCAGATGGTGGCCATATTGGTGGCCATATAATTGATATCTTCATCAACTGGCTTCATTCTCCTTCAAACAAACAGAAAAAAGTCAACAATAGCTCTAGATAAATAGAGTGGGGAATACAGCTGTCAGTACTCACCATATTCAGTCATTTCCTGTCCAAATTCCAGAAATGATGGCATAGTTGATTTGCTCATTCTGGGAGCTATAAAAAAGATGTGTATGTGAAAAAAGTCAACTGGTGACTTGAGGCTTTTGAGAAATCAACATCAATTGCTGTAACACATATAACTGCATTGCTTGAATACAGACATACCAGTGGAAATGTGCAACTTTTCATCTCTCTGTCTTTTCTGTTTGGGCACAAGAAGGACCATGTTCATTCCTCATTCATCAGGACTGATTTGACCGGCTTGCTGTGACTGATTTTCTTTGTGTTTTTGGTCTTCAGCTGTAAAACAAGAAAATATATATTCACCCCATGTTCAATTATTATGCTTGTTTAATGATAAATTGAGCAGTTATATTAGTAATCTTCAAGTTCAAGTTCCCTGGCAACTCTAGCAGGCTCCTGAGTGCATGCATACATCAGAGTCTGAGAAAAGACCATCATGCAAACTCTCAGTTTATAACAGGGTATAAAATAATGTGTGAGTGAGGGAGGAAGTAAAGGAATAAGATGAAGAGAAATAGGCAGAATTTTGGGAGCAAGTTTAACAGAATGAGAGGAAAACAGAATTAGAAAAAGCTGAATTCTTCAATAGCAAGCTAACATGAATTCTTTAAAATATTTGTACATTCTGACTGTATTACAAGCGGTTTAAAGGCCTCTTCACACCAAGGATGAGTCCACACTGCAGCTATTTAATATTTAAAGACACAGAGGAACAATATCATTGGAATCTCTTTCAGAATACATTTTTCCAGATGATGAACAATAAAAACATTGACCGCCAATCAGAATCCACCAGACTTTAAAGAGCTTGAGCATTTAAATGGCAGACAACATAACTGCAGCACGCACTTATAATAAATAGAACGTTATCATCTGTTGTTGTGAAAAATAAATAGTTAAAATAGTTATTATATTTCTTGTTCTTCGTGAGAACAGGTTTAAGTGATCTGATTTGGCCAAATTAATTGAAGATCTGATTTGTTACGTGACAAGTTAAACCAGCATTTCCAGACTCTTGCTTTTTAGACAGATGCATTCAATAAAATCAACAGACTATGAGGTGTGGCCAGATATCATGTCCTGTTAGAACGGGAAGAGATTAAGGTACTGTTAATAATAATACAAAAAACAATGGACTTAATAGAAAATTTGATACAATGGGCACAATTTGCATGAGAGTTGAGGCAATGGCCAATGACAGAAGTAGGAGTAAAAGTCATACTTTTGTTCGACTTTTGTTACCTGAATGATCCACAGCTGTTTGTTTGTTTAGTGATAGAAACATTTCCAAGCTACGGAACATGTTAAGTGTTTCTGATGCAGAAACGTTAGTTCATGCATTCATGACCTCTAGACTGGACTATTGTAATGCACTGCTAGGTGGTTGTCCTGCATCTTCAATAAACAAGCTACAGATAGTACAAAATGCTGCGGCTAGAGTCCTTACCAGGTCAAGAAAATATGACCATATTACTCCAATTTTACAGTCTCTGCACTGGCTACCTATTAAGGTTCGTATCAGTTACAAAATATTATTACTTGCCTATAAGGCCCTAAATGATTTAGCTCCTGCATACCTAACTAATCTTCTATCACGCTACAATCCAACCCGCTCCCTAAGGTTGCAAAACTCTGGACTCTTGGTAGTACCTAGCATAGCAAAGTCCACTAAAGGAGGTAGAACTTTTTCATATCTGGCTCCTAAACTCTGGAATAGCCTTCCTGATAACGTTCGGGGTTCAGACACACTCTCTCTGTTTAAATCTAGATTAAAGACGCATCTCTTTAGCCAAGCATTCATATAATGCATCTCATAATCTTGTACTGCCAGTCTATCTGAACAAATGCACATTATTATGCTTTAGCTTGGGTTATACTGATAATTTCATCCAGGGTTATTCCTGGATGGAACAACTGCTACGCTAATTGTCTTACTGTTTCTATGTTTCTGCCACGGGATTAACATCCCGTGGTAGCTAGAATTATACAAGCTTCAGTCTGGATCCAACCCTTAAACGATTGAGATGACCGAACACCTGAGAAGAGACGATGACAACCCTCCGAGGACCTCAGAGGAAGCCAACCATCAGCGATTATACTGACTTAACCAAAGTCTGCCATAAATGGAGGATCAGCACCTGGAGACAACCTCTACAGCCCCTACAGCCCTGAACGTCAGTGGAGTCTAGGACACATAGATGAGCCCCAGAGACAGATCTCCAGTGAGGACCTCGTCACCTAGACATCCATCGGGGAAAGACCCCTGGAACCAGTGGACCACTTACACTCTGACTTTGCTGCAGTTGGAACAAACTACTGATTCGTCTGGCCGGAGGAGAACTGGCCCCCCGACTGAGCCTGGTTTCTCCCAAGGTTTTTTCTCCATTCTGTCACCGATGGAGTTTTCGTTCCTTGCCGCTGTCGCCTCTGGCTTGCTTAGTTGGGTACACTTCATTTCCAGCACAATCATCGACTTGATTGCACAGATATTATTTAAACTGAACTAAGCTGGACAATGCCATTACTAAATTCAATAATGAAATGCATTCAGCTGATAATTGAGTATTAAATCCTGTCATTTTACATTATTGACACAATTTGCCTATTTTTGAACCCTTCCCAACATTGACTGTATGGTTTTGAGATCAAACTTTTCACACCGATGACAACCGGTGGACTCAACCGATTTGGACTCATTTGCAAATATTACAGAAGATTCAAACGCTTTTGAACAGAATGAAGATGTTTATATTTTTCTTGTTTTGCCTAAATAGCATATTTTTTCATTTAGTACTGCCCTCCGTAAGCTACAAAAGATACTTACATGTTTTCCAGAGGACAAATTAAATTTACCATGATATTCAAATTCAAAAAGTTTCACACCCCAGCTCTTAATGCATGTTTTTTCTTCTGGAGTATCAGTAAGCGTTTGAATCTTCTGTAATATTTGCAAATGCGTCCCTCAGTTGCCATCAGTGTGAAAAGTTTAATCTCAAAAGCACAATTGTGAGATATGATCTCGCAATTGCGAGAAAAAAGTCAGAATTGTGAGATAAAAGTCGCAATTACCTTTACATTTTGTTTATTTTTTTTTTCAATTTTTCGTCCTGTGTGTGTTGTGCTAATTTTTTACGCACCTCGTCGTGTAAATAACTGTGTCTGTGCATCTCTCAGCAGTGTTCAGCAGCAGCGCCTACTAGTAGTGAATCTTTAAATTGCGCCGCCGATCCATAGGCCTGCCAAAATGAGTAAATATAAATATTTTTTTATTTTATTTTTTTATTACCAATTCCACTTCAATACTATACATTTAAAAAGTTACACAAAAGATCGTCCCACAAAAACAACTATTTTATTGCTCTAATAAAAACTAAAATAACACTATTGATATTTTAAGGACAATTATAGAAGAATAAAATAAAGCAATATCATCGCTGTCATTGTCAGAGCACACTTCCACTTGCTCATATTCGCGATCTCTACCATATTCTCAAAACGATCGTTTTCAATAACTTCAAAATCAATATTTTGATCACTGGCTGCTTATTCACCACATCCACAATCAAATGTCAGTAATACAGTATTTGCTCTGCAGTAAAGCCATTCAAACCAGTTCTGCTGATATGCTTTTGTTTTAAGCCTGCAGTAATTTTGAGTGAAACATCACGTCGTCATTGTGTATTAAACAGTGCCACCTCGAGGAAGAAAGAATCAGTGCACATTGAGTCATCAGATATTTAGGAAATAGTCGCGCAGGACAAATATATTTACACATTAAAAAAAGTAATCAGAATACAGGCATTTTAATGCATTTTAATGTTTATAATGCATATATTATATATATTATATATAGTTGGAATAGCCAACTAAGAAAGTTGATGTCTAACTTTAAAAAACGAAGGAGGGATAGTTAATGATCTCCTGTTTCGCTAAAAACATGAGGTAGATATGCATTTAAGGGGTCTAGAATAGATGAGGTAAAAGTTTGTGAACAAATTATGTTAGCCTAGTCTAGAAAACCTCTAAAAGTTTAAGAGGATAATAACAATATCTGGAGGTCCAGAGATCCGAGATTTTAACATAAGTGTAATTTTTTTGTGTAACATGACAACACGTTTTAATCATATTTTTACGCTACAGTTGTGTCGTTTTTGGGGATTTATTGTATTTTTAATTTGAATTGGCAAATTTAGTAATGTTTGTATAGGACTATAACTGGACTTATTAAAGTAAAGTAAAATTAATGTAAAATTCACTTTAAAGATGAACGTTTCTCAGTAGGCTATAATTTGTGAAACATTAGAATGGGCTAGTAGAACATTGCTGCATCTACTGGAAATAGAACACTTTTCAAATGTATTTAGAAGATTAAACAGTAGCCTACTGTATGCTAATAACTATTAGCATGTAACTATGTAACTATTCTTGATTTTTAATTGTGTTTAATTTATAAAGTGACTTAGCAGCACCTATGTTTTTATAGTTTCACTGGAAACAATTTAAAATAATGTTAATTGGAAATAACTAACACTAACAAAAATAATAAATACTGTTACAAATGTATTGTTCATTGTTAGTTCAAGTTAGTTATTATTCAATAATGTGAGGCAAGGGGCACAAGGTCAAATCTTGCCTAGGGCAGCAAATTGGCCAGGGCCGGCCCTGTCTGTGTGTGTGTGCGCGGGTGCGTGTATGTACTGTGTGTGCGTCTGTGAGAGAGAACGGGAGAAAGACATGATTTCCGTAGATAAAAAAGGTGGAAGACATGGAAACAGTTTGTCATTTTTTTACCCTATTGTTTGTTATATTTATTTGCTCAATGTCTTCTGGGGTTTTGATTATTTTACTTTTGTAGATGGCCCATAATATAACAAAACTATTCTATAACTCTTCATTGTGTTTGGGCCCCCCTGGACGAGCAAGCATAGGCACGTGCCTAGAATGCCTGTGCGTAAATCCGGCCCTGGGTTCATTATTAATGAAGATTTGAAAGTGGATCTAAAAGCCTTTGCAGGAAATTACTGTTGGTAATCAGACTGAATGTATTTGATTGCATTAGTGATCGACTCTCATTTGTGCAATAACAAGATAATGAGGCTCTGTCAAATTGCTCTGCAGAGTGCTCCAATGTGTACCTGAAGATTTTGATTTAATTTCATGTTACTAGCATCCAAATTGATGTTCTAAATGGTCTGCTAATTGGTAGACTGCTAATCAAAGAAAATAAAACTGAAGTAGAAGAAATCTTTAGGAGTGGTTTGTGTTTAATGTTGATGTCTTACTTGCAGGTACTTTGTTTTTGCTCAGTCAACAAAAATAGAACCATGGACATTTTTCCCAGCAGCGGAAGTCATTGTGAAAACTTTTATAGCTCAAATACATATTTTGCATTCCCATTTGTTCAAATAGAAAAAGAAAAACTCCACAATAGTGCTTTCATGACCTTCCAAAAATAGAGAGAGACTGATAAAGGCAGCCAGAAGAGAACAATGTCAAATTTACCTTAACATCAATGAATGCTGTATTAAAAACACTGTCAAATTAACATTAACTTAAAAAAAATAAAACTAATTTGATGCAAAGGTAATAAGGTACAAAGTATAGTGCTATAAATGTACATATTTAAAGAAAATGAAAAGAAAAAACAAACACATTTGAAGGATTTGCGATGCTGATGACTGTTGAAACGCATCATCACAGGCTTATGAAAAGGGTCTATTGCAATACTCAATAGTGGGGTTTCATTTTCATGCCATGCTTTAGACCAAAATGAATATAATTATTCAAGTTACACATTCATAAAGACAGTCATTTGTTTAATCCCTGAACGAGTAAGCATTTTTGAATGAATTTGTCAAATGTCAGAAAGTACTTGTTGGCACATATTGGTCTAACACAGAAAAGGGGACTTGTGTGGAAAAAGTGCTGTTGGACTGTTATGATGCTCAACCAAGGGCTTTGAAGACTGGAAATAAGCATATATCCATTAAATATTCATCAGATTTTAAGGGAAGAAAACACCTTTACCATATCTTTTATGGTTGACCACATCTTGTTTTGTGCGATCAATTAATGGCTGCTGAAATCATTAAACCAAAAACAGGCATTTGGTAACCAAACTAAAAATTTTCTGCTAGTCTATCTTATTCATTCTAAAGCCTATTGTTCGGCCAATGCAGTGTTGGTGTTGGTATTGAGTCACCGCTTGATGTCCAATGCAAAATCAGGATCCTGAAGCAAAGCCACTGCCCTGAAAGGCCAGAACCCAGTGTATAGTGTCTCGCTCTTTCCCCATTTCTCTCATTCTCTGTGGGTCTCTCGCCCCCTCTCTTTCACTCTTTTCCCATTAGAACAGTGCTCTCTCTCTCTGACTGGCCCTTCCAGTGACCTCCCACCTACATTCATGATGCTTCCTGCATTCACAATGCCTGTTAAACCAACCCACTGCCGTGAATGAAACTTCCCTGGAAGCGGGACAAAGTTAGCTTTCAGTAGTCCACAGATGGCTTGGGAGTTATTCTGATAACATAGACTATCTCCAGTGTAGGTTTTGATTTGCAGATACTGCTATTACGCTTTTCTCTCTTTCTCTTACTGTTTTGGCTCCAGTGGTCTGAGAAAACTCATGAGCTTTGTAAAACCAATTCTGTCAGGGACTTTTTGTTTTTTTAAAGGTGTTACTACAACAAATATCCCAATATAGAGTTAGCCTCTGATATTATGTGGAAAATATCACTATTTTAAACCTGTGATATTAATTATGGCATTTAAGGTGATATTCGACTGGTTATGTGATCTCAAAAATGTATGACTTTTTTATCATCATGAGGCAAAATAAAACAGATTTTGTTACCATATGACTGTATTCTACCACATGATTTTAAACTATTTTACAAAAGTGCTATTCATTTATTTATGAGTAAAACAGAGCAGAAATTGACTCTAATGCACTCTTATGTGTTCAGACAACTTGCTCTTCCTTTTAAATGACCTTTCTTTGTGGGCTATTGCATAATGTTAACCATTATGCAATAGCCCACCATTGGCATTGTTTTAGCAAACTCAAACTAAGTCTGACTCTGTTGAGGTATGTAACTATCATTAAATGGAGTGTGTCAATCTGAAATACTGCACCTTTAAAAGTATTTTACATGGTTAATAGGTTGTGCAGATTGTGTGTATCAGAGGGCTTCGGAGACAGGGATGTCTGGCTGTGTGAGTGCTGGTAGAAAACAATTTATCACAGGACCATTACAGAGTTTAGACTTTCCTCCTACACCGCTACCCTTGCACACCTATTCCAACTGATAGGGGAATGTATTGATCATGACATTGATCTCTGTCTGTATAATTCAATGTAAGTGTCTCACTACAAGACAATGGAGAAAAACTGTTCACTGTAAAACCATTTTGTGAGTGATGCAACCTATAAAACACAACAAGTGAAAAAATAACACTATCCCAATTGAACGTATAATTGTGAAAAACCACAATTCATGAGAAGATGAGTATTAAATTATTCGATGTAACTCGAAATCCATTCAGATGACAGTGTATTATCACAGTTTATTTCACAGGCTTCAGTATTTGTGGAAAAACAATAACAGCAGGGAGTGCATTAACTCCATGCTGATTTCATGTACGTTGCCAAGTCCATATTGTTGTCAAATCCAGATATACTGACTACACAAACAGTGGACTGATGTCAATTACCAATTACTTTTTTTATCATTTGGGGAAAAGTAACACAAAATCCCACTAAATTGTGAATTACAGAGATTGATACATATTATCACACATAAAACAATAGAGGTCTTTATCTGTTTAATGGATTGATTATGTTACAGCGCCACTTTGAGGATAGAAATGGAATTGCACCCTGTCCACACTAAAATAAAATTAATAAAACAGTTTGCTTGTTCTCTAGCACATGTACATATGCTTACAAAATGAGTGTATGAAAATATATTATCTTACGTATTGTAATTATTTAATATAATTTAAGTTTATATTTTATGTATTTTTTTATTACTTTAATATTTGTAATGATTGAATTCACATATATTACAATATTTATTTTAACTTATTTTAATTGCTGCTAAAACAATACCCTGATTTATTTGCTTTCAGGCTATTTTGGTGCCAATGCACTCATCTGGCTCCGTAGCAGGGGGAGCTTTGGCCATGGTACATGGATTCTATAAACCCATTAACTGTGCAGTCTCAACCCACCCACTTAGTCACACACTACAATAAAGCACCGATCAGTGGCCTTCTCTCCCAGGCTAGAAATAATACACCAACCAGCTACATGAGCCATATCCAGCAAAATGACAACCATTCGACTGCAAATTACAGCGTTTAACCTTCGTGAGGTCAACGGTCTCTTTAAAGACTGGGCAAACTTTTTTAGAAGGAAAACTTTAGGCATTACGTGTGCATTGCCAAATATATAGGACATCATCACTAGGCTTATGGAATGACTTGAAGCCATAGCAATAAGTGAATTCCCTCTGCATTAGATCTATGACAATGTAGTTTAATATTGTATGCCTTCATTGCCCTCTAGGGGTAACTAACAAGCTGGCGAAACAAAGCTTTATTGCAGTGTTTTAATACTATTAGCAGCTCTCATTGATTTTGAGATGTGACACAGAGCAGCTCCTTTAGGAGAGTTTGTGTCTGGCTTCTGTCAAGGTGAGGAGTTATCAGTGATGGGAAGCCGCGGCTCCTGTTAGTTGGTCCGGGTGGGAGCTATAGCCCATTTAATGTTTACTTTCCCTTACGATATTAGAGGAGTTGAGATTCTGTGCTGGTCCATTAGGATTAGATCTCTCTCTATCTCAGTTTTTTTTTCAATCTTTTCCTTTCTCCTTGCACCTGTCAGCAGTTTCTACACCAGACGGCTAATCCCAGCCCCAGAAAAACTGTCACTAATGGCTTCAGGCACAACCACTAGGTCCTAAATAGAGCAAGACCTCACAAACATTCACACGTACACATAAACCACTAAGCTATATTCTTTAATCTCCCCTCTTGGAACAAACCCCCATCTTCATCGCCATTCACTCCCATTCGCTAGTCCGTCTTGATGGTTATGGCCCCGGGTCTCTGTGGAGAATGGAAGTGCAATCACAGCCTTTCTGAAGGTTATTACCCAGACCTCACAGGCTTTTCATGGCCCTTCGGACGCAGGCTGGGAAATGACAATGGTCAGCTCTGCCGAGTCAGAGAAATGGGTGCACTTCACTTCCACGTGTGGAGAAGCCGGAATGGCAGAGCAATAAAGGAAGGAAATGGCTTTCTCCCTCATTTTGGAGCTATATCGGTGCATCTGCCAGCACATCTTGGGTGGAACACAACAAGCACAGCAGAGGAGAATGTGTCAAGCCAGGACTTGAAAAAGTGTGATGGAGTGCTTTTATTAAGGAGCAGAGAAGACTAAATCAGCACAACCTGTGAGATGAACAGAGATGTTGTGCTCGCATAATGGCCGATGGCACAACAATTCAAAGTTCATAAGACAGCTGAAATGGACCGGTTTTCAAAGTAAAATATAAAAGCTATTATTTTCAACAGCATGTCTTGTTTGCTGAATTAAATAATTGTATATTTATTAAACTTTTATTTTTATGTTGACAGTATATATTACTATTAGTGTGACAGTAGATACATAAACTTGAAGACAGAGATTTTCAATTCAAAATGAATTGAATATACACTAAATACAATTCCAAATATTTTTAAGTTAATTCTGATAGACCTAAAATGTATACTTTATTACTTAATTTTAAAATAAATACAATACATTTATAAAAAAAAAGGTAATTTGTATCTCATTTTATCTTTTTTTATTTAAACAAATCTTTTATGCTTAATATATAGTCAAAACAGTAATTCTGTGAAATATTGAAATTTAAAAGAACTGTTTTCTATTTCTAAATTATTTTTTAATTAAAATAAATCACATTACTGTGATGGCAAAGCATATGATTGTTCAGAAATCAATTTCATAGGCGGATTTGCTGCTCATAATTGATCACAGCTGAATTTTTTTGAAACCAGGATATTTTCATGATTAGAAAGTTAAAAATCTTTATTTGAAATATAACTCTTTCGTAACATTATACATGTGTTTGTCACCTTTAATCAATTTAATGAGTACTTGCTAGATAAACGCATTCATTTCTTAAAAAAAATATAATATCGACCACAATCTTCTGAATGGTATTGTGTAGCTTATATATAATTTATGTATTTAAAAATATATCTAATTTTCAAGGTCCTTCCTGCAGCCCCTGGTTTGAAAACGCCTGGTCTAAACTCCACAATCTTGCCCCCTGTGCCACAGATTTTCTCTCTTTTAAGAAGCAGAAACTGCTTGCAGACAAGGGAAAATGATCCTTCAGTGGGCCAGACATAATGTAGCTGATCTAAATGTTTTTTGCCCAGCATTTCCCCCATTGTACCAGTGATGGAAATGAATGATAATAGCAGAGAGAGGCCTTGGACTGCTACTCCTGGCTCAGAGTAGCCAGGCAATAACTCAACCTAAATGTACATACCCTAAAAATCTCACCAGGCACTTAGAACCGAATCCAAACAGCTCCCATGTTTCACAGCCACCACCAAACATCAATTATTACATTTTTGTTTGGATCAAGTTTCCAAAAACCATCCAGATGAGAGGAAACAGTAAAGGGAGGGGTCCAACCCAACTACCCATTACTTTTATCAGACACTCTAAGAAAAGCACAGACGATCAACATTTCATATCCAGCTGAAGTAGAAAAAAAATCAATATTTGATGTGCAGCGTTGAAAAGAGTGGGGGTAAAAGTTGAAATTATCCTCCCACCAACCAGTGTTTGTTTGTGAGCTCGATGCATAAACACAAGAGACCAAGAGCGAGCGAGGGGGAGCCCCTGCCGAGCTTCTGACATCTGCAAACTTAGAAGTGAGAATCTGTGCTGAATTATAAATAAAGGCTGCAGGCAGTAAACATGGGATTATGAGGTAAAATATATGGAAAATAAATGACACCCGAGATATTGGAAAGCAAACCAAAGTGCAACCGGAGCTCTTGATGCATGCCTTACTAGATAATTTACATTTCTAAATGACTTCTTCCATTGACAGTTGGATGCTTTTGTTATTAAGCAGATGAGAAATTTGTGCCCCCACAGACTTGTAATCATCCTGTGGAGATGTCTGAACTGAGAAATCTAGCTTTGATTAATATATATGACCAAGATCATTGCCGAGTATTGATTTGTGTTCCCTTATCCAATTAATGCCTTCATGAGCAGCTCAGAAACTCAGCTTCAACACATGAGAAAGCAATAACACGAGAGAGCAAGAGACGGAGGAAGAGCGAGAGAGAGCTGACAGGGGCCATAATGGAGCAGCTGCCTACCCATAAATTCACCTTTGAACACAACATCTGACTTACAGCCTATTTGCTGGAAAGATTAATTTTATCAAAACACAATAACCTGGCAAATAAATGGAAATGAATTCACCTCTATTATTATGCTTGTCATATCAGTGCCTGTGAAAGATGTAATAGCCCGGTTCCACCAGTCACTCTCAAACTCAATTCAGTTATTTTAGTTGGAACAGGGTTTGCCAATTTGGATAAACTAAAGAATGGCTCACTTCTGTGATGTGCAGGTATTTTAAGTTTTTTTTTTTTATAGGGTGGGGGTAAAAACTGCTACATGGCCCATGCTGGAATTATTTTAAAAGACAAGGTCTGCACATAAAATGCATTTAAATGTAATTTTAAGAAATTAGAAATATAATCAGAACCAGAATTATGCCTGACATCACTAAAACTTTCCTATAATTTATGTTGCGCTCAAGAAGTCAAAATCAAGGTCATCTCGGCTGGTTGCCAGTTTTCTTTATTTGTAAAAATCTAAATCATCTCTTTCATAGTCCTTTAAAAACCTAAGAGGACAACCTCTTCAATAAGTGTCAAACATTGTTGTTTCAGCTTTGATTCAAGATGAGACTCCCGTTTAAACAGCCTTGAAATGATGTATTTGTGGCTGTTTTCACAGTTAATCTGCTATGTGCTGTGATTCACAACAACAGCCTGTGACTGGGGCTTGTCCTTGTGCAGCAACACACTGGAGACCTCTCATACACATGCTGAAATGAATTCAACGAGAGATGAAAAATCATTTTCTTGATGTGTGGTGAAGGTTTTCTGATTTGCATGTCTTGGATCAATTTAGAGATAAAGAAAAAGTCAAATTATGATTTTCAGTATTATATATTACTTTCTATAGGGTTTGTTATTTTTACAACCTTGTTATCTGGAATATATATTTATTAATGATTAAAAATCTATGACAGAATTCCTGTAGTTCAACGGGTATAGAATGGTAATTATAGTATCAGTTCAATCACATTTAAGTATACGGTGCATGCACAATGTGGGATATAGTAAAACATCACATAATTCAGTAAAAATAACATTCAGTAGATTGTCAAAATAAAGATTTGATTTTAATTTCTAAGCAAATATGTTCAAGATCTCTGATTGGGGCACAGGCCAAAATCCCCATATTAAGGTCTGACAAAACAAAACAAAACATGGGATTCGTGCCTCTGATGAGACACCAAAGTATCCAGTTTTCATTGAATGTGCCAGTTGTACTAATTTGATATATTTTTGTATTACAAGCAAAAAATTATGAAAGCTTTTTGATAGGTTCTCTATAATTATATGGAATATTTGTTTAATAGCTATCTGTGGAAAGTAGCAATACACGACAAGCCGAATAGCTTCCATATGCTAGATTAAGAGAACTAAAGTGTACTTGGAGATTATATAAAGGAATGTGCACAAGCATTCACGCAAATGTCTTCTTATATCTCCTCCAGTCTCAAAACAAATTGGACACTGGACAGACCGAGAGAGGAAAAAAAATCAATCTAAGGCTACTTCCTGTGTCACAGTGCCACCTTGTGGTTCCCTGGCAAAACTTTGAGACAGTTTTCCCTTGCAGCCTATCATGAATGCTTAACAAATCGCCCAAACAAACCAACCTTTAATTATTTTGCATGACCCCAGCCTAAGGTTTTAAACCTTTTTTTTATGAGATGGCCATACAAAAAAAAAAATTAATTAGGGTTATCCGTGGTTTCAGAATTTGTTGTGGGTGTATGGGATGGCCTGGATGAGTGTGAGATTTCCTTGCCTGAAATTTTGTCCCAGTCCTGCCCTGTTCTACATGGTGTTTGTTCAGTCATGATACATTCATTAGCTAACAATATTAAATGTAACATTAAATGTGAAATGCAAGTTATTTTGTATTAATGCGTCAATATGACATGAGGTCCAGTTACCAGCATGACACTAAACCAGGTTGTAGTAAAGGGTAATTTTTACTTAAGTACATGTCAAAACCCATACTTCTTTACTTTAACTTGTGTAAACAAGTGTAGTCAGTACTTCTACTTTTACCAGAGTATTTTTAAACACGAGTATCTGTACTTCTACTTGAGTAAAGGATGTGTATACTTTTGCCATCTCTGAAGTACAGGTATAGTATACAAGTATAGCCTACATGCATGTATCCCAACAAAAAAGTTAAATTAATAGTTTATTGTACATTAAATATCACAGCATGCTAAAATTCAGTAATGAGTTGGAGGACAAATGGTAGATATTTACAAGTTGGAGGGGAGTACAGTTAGATTTGTTTTAGGCTTTTACCAGTACTACAGTATAGCAACAGTTGAATAAACTGAATCTTGTGAAATCACAATAGCTGGAAGGCCAAGCTAACATAGATTAAAGTCATCAATATGCAGACAAAAATATAATCATCATTTAAATTGTTCTGAGGCCAGTGTTACACTACACTACATTACACGGCTCTGTGGTGCTTGTCAGTTTGTCATGAGTCAAACAAGCTTCAAAGGACAATGGCAATGTGGCAGATATAATATGTGGATCTACACACTTGCATAGCTAAATAACATACTATCGGTGGTGAAGAAGTACTTAAGCACTAAAAGCGGTTCATAAATGAAGCAACACAATTTTATTTTTTTCTGATATTCCACCGCTAGATGGCAGTATTTCTATTATTATTACACCGGATGAGAATCAGGGATGGTAGTTTATCAAGATGATGTTAGGTGCCTAATATATATTAATATATGCAATATAAAACTAAGAATATATAACTAATACATACATTTATATTTTAGTATAATAAATATATAATGTGTAATTTCCATAAGAAGACTGTTTGAGGTAATAACATAGACAGTTTCTAACATATAGACAGTACAATAAAAACGACTTCAATCTTTGTTACATTCTCTACGGTGCCTTCTAATTTTTTGCATTTTTAGCTATTACTAGCAACACTTTCGTCTGGCAGTGGATGTTTTGTTGCCAACAGTGCAGTGGTGCCAAGCACAACACATGGGATGTAATCACAACAAAGCAAATGTTTGAAACAGGGCTTTGGTTCGAATCAAGGCTGATTATTAAAAAAAATGTTTTGGGGTGGATTCATATTTGTAACTGTTAAACGTGGCACATATGAAACATTAATCAATTATTCATGGGCTGGCAGGACATAAGCATCTCTGTTGCTGTTTCACAAGGGCTGAGACAACTGGCTCTGTTATAGGCTACTGGGAAGCTCAAACATCCATCTGTCCTATTTTCTGCATTTGAATGCCAGAGACATAGTGCTTTTGAGATTCCAGACAGGAAAAGCCCGTTCCACACACCTGTCATCGCATCTTGGTGGTAGCAAACACCAGAGACAGCCACTGTGGAAGACCAATCTGTGCCCAACCACTCAAAAAGATCTAAAAATTAGTAAATAAAACACACAAGCAGTGATTATGTACAAATTCTACATGCACATTTAGGTATATTGAAGAAAACAGCCAGTAAGCACAAATATAATGCAGTTAATAAATCATTTAAGAGTGTGGGGACATTCTTGTCAGAGACAACTTGGAACAATCAGACATAAGGTCCTCAAAGCACACTTTCGTTCAGCTTGGCCTATTTTCGTGTGAAGGGACTTTACATGACTATGAGTCACATCACGGTTCAATTCCTTCATTTCTGTGGCACAGTGCCCGCTGTGTAACATGCCCCTCACTTCCACATCCTCATTTGTTATAGCAAATGTCTCTTAGTCTTTAGATGTCTTTTAGTTGGGCTGAAGAAGGGGCAAAAAGTCAAAAATCAGCTATGCCTTCTGTTTTGAGGCACTTAATGAGACAATACAAAGCACCAGTGTAAGACTGCAAACTGTAAGTGTTTCCTGTCTGATTAAAATAGATGTTGTACATGCTCCTCTAGAAATGTTCTCATTTAGAAAATAAGATGGGGGTTCGTTTTGGCATACCCTATGAATTACTGCTGAAATATTTCCGCTGAAAAATGACAGCCCAAGTGCTGGGTTTTCAAGGTTGGCTGAATCGAGACAGTTCGATTTGTTCATTACAGAAAAGCGTAATGTACAATGCTCACATTAAGGAGCCTACAGCCCTAGAATATTGATTTCCTTCACTGCAGATAACAACTTTAAAATTATGACAATTCATTATATGCTTTTTTACATTACTAGAGTCATCTAGAATTCCTTCCTAATAATTTGCTCTATTCTTTGCAGTATAAACAAACTTCTATTTGATTCCACCAGGAGTAGAATGAGACTTATGTGAAGATAAAACATAGATGCATGCTTTACACGTTCAAACCAATGCAATAAATACCTCGCAATACATTATATTTTATTCAGTAGCTATTATTACTGGTCAATTTCCCATGAACATCCAATCATTTTTATAGTTCAAATGGCAGGAGCCTTCAGGAAGGGCTTGGATTGCTATTCTGATTAGTGGAGTCACAATTCTTAGAAATGGTTATTAGATTTACTTCCTTTCCTCTGCAATGATGTAGCCTCTAGGAGTGGTGCAAGAGGTTATAGGTTACAGTTTGCCGGTTATTAGACATTTGGTGGCCCAGATCTTTAACAGGTCAATGAGAGCAGAGAGATACCGGTT
Organism: Gymnocypris eckloni scoliostomus; assembly: GCA_027564155.1. Taxonomy (NCBI): domain Eukaryota; kingdom Metazoa; phylum Chordata; class Actinopteri; order Cypriniformes; family Cyprinidae; genus Gymnocypris; species Gymnocypris eckloni. The sequence continues at coordinate 22,034,729 of CM050426.1, forward strand.
TGAGATTTGAGGAATAAAGAGAAAGACTAGCTTGCCAGTTGAAGTCATACATCTGTTTTCCTCTAGAGGGCTCAGCTGTTCCTCTGGCCCAGGTGCTTTAAAACTGTGCATTCTCTCTCTACTGTTCATACCAGAACTAGCCATTCGGCTTCATATTACTTTGTACCACCAGCATCCAATTTACCACTGTTAATCTACAATATCCATGATTTTCACATACTATTGGACACAACATTTGCAAAAGAGAGATTATTTATATTGGTACCAGTATTAAATATTGGTACCATAACAGTTCTTACCGATTAGTGTAATTTTTTTATTTATCTTTTATAATGTTTAATTATTAATTCTTTTCTCTACTTTTACCTAGGTTACTTAGATTACCGTTGCCATCATCTAATGTTCTCTTTTGTTATTCTGTAAAAACAGTTTAATAACAGTGGTAAAAGTAATTTCCCATAGATATACAGTACATATATATTTTCAATATTAGCTTTTTTTCGGTTATCGGCTGATAACCTGAATATAACTAGTGTCTTATCAGTGGGTATACGTGTGGACCACACGGTGTGGTGCATCCCTAATGTTAAAAGATTTAAAGTGTGTGTGAATGTATGCATTTTCACACTATTTAATCTCTATCTTGAGAAAAGAAAGAAAGAAAGAGAAAGAAAGACAAATGATGTCTTACCCTGTCTGGTTGTCTCCGTTCCATAAATAGTCTGGCAGGCATACTGTATACTGCAGAAGCAGCAGTGCTCATGGGGTATCTTTGAATGTTTCTCCGCTCGGTGTACTCTTATCTGGAAGGCCTGCCTCTCAGTTGCCAGTGTTTGTATCCCATGTGCCTCCCTGGCCTGGTAAAGGTTACACAACAAACAACACTTGCTTTTTCTGAATTTAAATGGGCAAAATGAGCTGGAGAGCTTCCAAAGTCACATTTGGAAATTCAAAACTGACTAAAATATTTCCCCAACACATCCCACCACAGATCATTCATTCACAAATTGCATCAAAACATCTGCTGAGATTAAAACAATATGTGAAACGTGAAAAGCCACATTGAAGCAGACCACCATGAAAAAAAATGCTGGCAAACACAAAGTTTGCTTTCAGTAAATGTACCACTGAGAGACATATAGAAGGCAGTAGGTCACATGTACTCAGTGTTGGGAAGGTTACTTTGTAAATGAAATAGGTTACAGATCACAAGTTACCCTATGTAATAAGTAATGTAACTTCAATTACTTTATTAAAGTAATGTAAATAATTACATTTAATTACTTTCATAAATTTCGAATGTTTTCAACTGTTAATCATTTTCAAACATATAAAGCAGGTAGGGTTAACCTTACAGTAGTGCTCAACACTTATTACTGTCACACTTTCAAAATCTTCATCACTTTTTTAAAGTAGACATTGGATGTAAAATTCACTTTTACATGGTGTTTGCATATAAATGTATCTTAGCAGTGTGTGGACACAACCACCCTACAATGATAAAAATACATTCACTCCTTTTTTTAATCCCCCCCAAATCCTAAACCATCTCAATTATCAAGCCGTTTTGAATTTCTGAGCAGTATGATGTCATATTGCTCAGGCCCCGCCCTCAGACGCTGAAGTACTGTCTAATATTACCATATTTTCGCCCTCAGTCAGTTGTACGAAGTTCATCATTTTATCCACGTTCCAGCAGCTGTAGCGACAATGGCTTGTAAGCAGCACAGGTGTTTTGTAGAACATAAGAATCTTAATTTTTTCCCAACATCAGAGCCACTGAGAACGCTGTGCATTAGTTTTGTTTTAATGGTAATGCGCCACCGAATACACCTAAATTAATTTATGTTTGCGCAAATTATTTTACTCCAGACTGCTTTCTGAATGAGGGACAATTCAAAGCATGTTTTGTTAAAAAGTTAAAACTCAGGGATAGATCAGGACCCATTGTTCGTGATCGAGCTGCACCTCCAGAAGTAGTAAGTCTAACACTTTATGTTTTCTATGATTATTTGCAAATCGCCTTTGCTCTACCACAGAATTAGCATTTAAATGTACGTGCCCTAAAATGAGTCAAAGTAAAAAAGGTGTTGTTTTACACGACCACTGAGGATTTTTAACCAAAGGATGTTGCAGACCGTTCATGAAGACCCTAAAGAATCATACCAACCTGTGGAAGATTCATCCCCTTTGAAGCACAGCCAACACAAAATCAGACTTACTTTCAGATCATTCTGAGGTTAAATACATATTTAAAATCATAACAAGAAATTTTATTAGGTACGATACTGTTTTTTAAATCAAATATTTGCATAGCTACGACAGGAAACACTGGAATCTAACAATGCTTTGGAAAAAACAGTTAATCTTTAAAAAATTAAGCATAGCTATACATAAACCCATATAGGAAATAAAAGAGTTATCGAATAAGCAAGTTCTAAACTCCTGAAAAATTGGGGTTTCATATTTTAGAGCAGTCACTGCAATTTATGAAAGAAATAAATTAAATCTCTATGTGGGAGTGTGTGCGAAAAAAAAAATCAGATGTAACCCCCTTTGTAATCGTTAACATTTTCATAAGTAACTAATTAAAAAATAATTCTCAGTAACTGATTAGTTACTTTTATTTTGTTATTAAAATTCCGTAATTCCGTTACATGTAACTAGTTACTCCCCAACACTGCTGCACTACACTGACAGCATGACAATATTGGTCTTTGGTTTAGCTAAAACCCTGTAGAAATAACAGTTAAAAGCACAGAGACACCCAGAACACAATTTTAAGTTAACTCATTATATTGTTACAGAGCAAAACAAATGCGGTCAAAACTCAGGTGATAAATGATTTTCCTTCCGTAGGTTCTCTCATCTCTTCAATTATTGTGTGTGTTAGGTGGTAGTGCAGAGATCAATATTTCATCCCTTTCTTTTTCTCTGATACCTCTGTGTACTCTTTAAAGGTCAACATGGGACCACCGATCTTCTACCCTGAGGTTCCTCCCCAATTATGAAGGTGCTTTAATTAGATTTTTTTTTATCTCCAGAGGCTGGTTATGGGAAAGAGCTGAGCTGAAGCTTTTGGTCCAGGGTTTTTTGTTAGTAGGTCTCTGATGTATTCCAAGAAGAGTGCCGACTTCACTGTTTTACAAATTTTAAACATCTTAATCTTGAGAATGACACTAGAACAGGCAAGTACTCAATAGATCACTTAAACTTGCATACCACCTTTTTGCAGCAAGATGAAATACTCATAGTGAATGTTCATAGCGGACACATTTTACTGCGTGAAATACCAATAAAAATAGCAGAAAATAAATGTAATGTAAGCTGTTTATGTAACGAGGCAAACGAGACGAGAGACGCGCGGATCCATCTGCATGATTTTATTACAAAACATGGTCATAAAACAGGCAAGGTTCTGAAAATGGCAAACAGGTATATTGAGAGCAAGGCAAGGCAAAAAAATGGCATGGTCGATCAACCGCTAACAATATCCAGAGGGCTTGACAAGAGGGTTAAGCCGATAACACGAGCAATGGTCCAGGCAAGGTGCAAACATAGTCCACACGACAAGACGAGATAAATCCAAGACAAGGAGATAATCAGGTAACTGGCAATAACAAGACTATGAACTGAGACTGGGAACTAAGACGGGAAAACTATACTGGCTCTGTGATGTAGCGATCGCTAGGAGAGTGATAAACGCCAAACAATGCTCAGCATTGAATGGTTGTTAAAGACTGATTTAAATAGAGTGTGTTATAGGCTGCAGGTGTAAATGTAAACAATGAAATTAAGCATGGGAAAAGTAGTCCATGATGACATGTGGAAGTCTGTGTAGTGTGAGAGTCAATATAATCAGAAGGAGACCTCTGGTGGTGAGCAGATGGAAGACCACGGACCGGATTTGTGACGGCTATTATATTATAATGCATGGCTATGTCACCATCCCCGTGGAATGAGGAAACGTGGATTTCTCCAACATATAAACTGATTTTTAATGATACCATCAACAGGGCATCCAACGAAGGAACACAATGAAGACATATAAATGACATTTAACAGCAGACACCAGAGACATGGAAACACAGGGCTTAAATACACAGGATCGAGGGAACTATGAGACACACCTGGAAACCTAACCTAAACGGGGACAGGAACTAACCAAATATGGGCACAAGAGGGAGGAAAACACAAGACATGGGGACACAGGGCTGACAGGATATTTGCCAAATAAATAAATATGTGAACATGAAATATGAATTTAATATTATACATAATTAAAATAAAAATCACTAACTGATACGCAAGATGGCAATTGCTTTTTATATAGAACAAGCAAGAACGAGTCTGCAGTGAGATACAAGACATGAAAGTAATGCATTAATCATGTGAGCTCAGTCTGATATGTTGATTATACTGATATGTATAACACCAAATATTTGGAAATATCTGAGCATTGAATACAACAACTGACCAATCAGAATCCACTATTGCAGAGAGCCTTGTAATAAGACATATTCAAGACATTTCAACTAAAGCATTCCTGACAGCACATAGCACAGTTGTTTGTTTACATGTCTGTATAATTAGGTTTGTGTATACTGTGCGATTTCCAGGTAAAAGGTTAATGAACAGTAACACTGCATTTGCATGACAGTTTGTGCAAGTATATGTATTCTTTCTTAGCGTTTCTTCAGAGATATCTAATGTTTAAGCTTGTGTTAACAGGAGATGAGAGAGGAACACATCCCCTACAGATTAGAAACCCTGCGGCCTTTGTGTGTTTGAGTAACAGCAGGGATAAATCCCTCATATTCCTCTGTACAAAAACAAGTCAAACTCAGGAAGTCTGCCCTGCAGGCCTTGTCATGAGCATCAGAAAATAAAACACTGAGAAAGAAAGAGAATATGATTTTTCACCACTTGTAGGTGCATTGAAATTCCTACATTGTTGACTAGCTTCTACGCTAGTAAAAAAAACCAAAAACAAACGCATATTAGTGAAATATGGTCATAGACTCTAAGCTCAAATCCCTTATTTATCAAAGCCAGAAATCAACTGTGATGGTTTCCTAGCTCTCCTTTTTAAATGATTCACTATAATCAGAACAACTCTAATCCTCTTACATATGATATAATATTTGCTGCTCATGCATTTATGAATGCACGATTCATCACCGGCTATTCATGTTAGCAAGGAACATACCAACAACATAGATAACAATAAACCAGCATCAGTATTTGGCCCACTTCCTCTATTGAAGAAGTTCCTCTATTAAGGAAGTGGGAGATGTTTTGCATTATGAAGGCTTATTTACAGTCAGTGCCATCAGAAAGCAATAAATATAGTGAATGAGTCATTTCAGGCACACAATAGCAGCTCCATTATAATCCACTAACTGCTGTCTGAAGGAACAATTTAGTTTTTGATTCACACACAGTAAATCTCTGCAGGACAAATGTATTCAGGTCGGACATTATGTGTTCCTGCTGAAAGCTGCTGGAAAGCAGCTTGTGTATAGGCAATGTAGCTTATTATAGATATCTCTATTGATCTCCTCTGTCAAAATTAGACTAGGAATGGGACAATATGGAATTTGATCAACTGAACGCTCTACTATACAGCAGCAATTATTTAAATTGAAGCTGCAGAGGCGACAACTCTTAGATGTTGTTTGTAGCTTATTGTAATGATGCATAAAGTGTCACACTGTTTAAAGTAAGTCAGTGGACATACAATAGAAAGACAGAAGACATATTGTATGTAAAATGCTCTCCAAGAAAAGGAGGGTGTTCAATTGGCAGTAACTAAAATAAGGATTTTTTTGTTGGATTTTGGAGGTGGTGGGTACATGAAAATCTGGATCTGAGGCAACATATAACATGATTGCTTTCTCAAAACAGCATAATTGCATACATGTTGAAATACTGGTATAGCACTATATACACACTGTATTTGCTTGAAAACAAAGTATGATTGACTATGATTTTTAATTTTATTTATTTTTTAAACTGGAGACTTAGAAATTGAACTGGAGAACTCAGTAAATGGAGTGGACTGATTTGATGCTTCTTTAAAATCAATGGCAGAAGGACTTCATGGCTCTAAGCGCCTCTGATTGCTCTATCACCCAGAGTATTTACCATTCAGGCCGATCAAGCCTTACCTCTTGCACAAGACAGAGAGACAGCGGGACAATCCCTTATGACTACAGTCAACCATGCTATGCCAATATAGACATAAAACCCTCCATGCTCACATGTTCAAGACCTGAAAAACCTGAAAGTCCCCAGTACAATGGAGTAGTAGCATTCTGCCTCTTGTTTTCAACAGAATATTGAGCTAATGGTGAAAGAATTGCACTTGAATTCATAAGAGATTATAGGCTTTTGTATTCATGCATTTTTTTAAGTGTGCAATAAAAAGTAAATATTAAAAGAGTGGCTCATCCAAAAATGAAAGTTCTGCCATGTATACTGCATGTTTGAAGCATGTGAAATGACATGAGAAACACAGTCTGAGGTTACTCCCCATGAGCTGAATAACCACAATAATCAATCAAGCAGTGGACCACAATGGATCTGACCATTTACAAACCTCTGGGCACATCTGGTGCAGAGCAGCAGCAATCATGCCTAACTCACTCACATGGATGCAACTGTCAAAAAGAGTCAAAAACCTTACCAGAAAACACTCTGTTAAAGCAGAAAGAGGGAGGCATCTGGTCATGGTCATAACACAACAATAAAAAGACTAATCAAACTGTATTACAGCCTGAAAACCAAGTGGCTGACAATTTATGTCAAATCCACAGAAATCGGCTGAGAGCAGCACTGCTCTGCCATGCATAAACCTTGCAGTAATGCTCAGCAGAAACTGACATAATTCAATGTTTTTAACTGTTGTGGTGTGGAGAACTCAGGGAAAATACCGTGCACTTACACAGTGCATACTGTGGTTTAAGTCATCAAAAAATAGTAACAAGTTTTAATGACCAATTAAGTGTGTTTATTACTAACAAAGTCAGGACTTGCCGAACCACTGCTACATTTTAATGAGATATAAAATAGTACAAACATTTAAAGATATAATTTTTGCATTACTTATTTATCATCTTGTTCAATTAAATATTCATGAATTCAAGAAGTTGTTTTTTTATTATTATTATTAATACAATCCAAGGAGAAAGATTTAGCTGAAGTAAGCCTTCTGGAAGGAATGAAATGCTTCTAAAGAACCACTATGGCAAAATATCCATCTCAAAAGTTGTTGCTTATTCTACCACTGCTCTAATACAAAATTATAACAAATGAAAAACTGACTGATCATATTAAAATTAGACATTTTGTAGTTACATTTGATTATAAAACAAATGTTTTTAGGGTATTGGGCTACAGCACAGACTGAATATTCATGCCGCTATTCTCTGTGATATGGTCCAGTGCTGATTGCCAGAGAATGTGTAAATTTGCAATTATGTATTTAAATCCCTTTGCTAATCCTGACCATTAATGTGGTTCCCCTGGGATAAAAAGCCCATTAGTGGGGTTCAGTTTTTTTTATATGTTCTTTTTCGCCATTTAGATTCTTTCTTTTCTCATTTACCTGATATATAAAGACAATATGAAACAATAAAGACCTCGATAAGTTGAAGTTTTATCTAATTTACACATGCAAATTGTTGTGGAGCATCAGACTGAGTAACATCAGTAAACAGGGCAATGGAGACAGGGCTGAGACAGAGTCGAGGGTCAGGCAGGGAATCGAGGCAAGCGGCTATAATCAGAGTCCAGTAAACGATCCAAGTCGGGGCAGGCAGAGAACAATCAAAAACGGGAAATGACAGCCGGGACACTTCAAGACTTTGCAGAGAAGTGGTGTGTATGAGTGGCTTTTATGTGTGTGTAGATGAGGTGCAGGTGAGGCGTGCAATCAGTCCCAGGTAAGAGGCATGATGGGAATTTGAGTTCAACAGGGAAAGACTAATATTCGGGAAACGGATCCTGCCGGTGGTGCGGAGGAGGTGGTACGGGAGCCTCTTCTGTAGCACAAATCACTTATACTTTATTTTGGTGTTACCTAAATATGGATCGTTGGGTAGTACGTTACATATCACTGAGCTTAACATCCATTCTTCACCTGCTCACAGTTCCTACCACCAATTTGCTTTACTCAACAGTGTGGAAAAAAGAAAAGATGGGCCCTAATAAGTGTCCAGTCTCAAAGCAGCCGTTTCAACCAGCATCTTTTACACGCACACTGGCTATTTATAGTTGATGGACATGGTGGATTTACAAGGATCCCTAGAGTCCAGTTGGAAGAAATTGCTTTTAGGGTTTTGGCAAGGTCCAATAGTCCATTTCAATGTCCACATCCCAGCTTAGCTTCAGGTCCAGGCTAAACATTTGGTTTTTACTGCGGATTATATACAGACACCATCTGACTGTGATTCTATGAGAGTGACTTTTGACTACCATATGACAGAAGCTGAAAGTAAAATCAGAAAGAGGGAGTCTAGGTCTGGATACTAGATTTTATAGTTGATGTGTTGTGTTAGGCCTGACAGCACCTATTGCATCAGCAATGCCTGTAATAATGGACTGTCTGGTGTAACACCTGCTTCAGTCTTACTTGGAATTGCATAGGTGTCCCTGAGAGTGCTCTTAAACATTTCAGGGCAGTGTAAGTCTAGAGAATTAGCTGGAACAGAGGAGGGATGGGAGCAAAGGGCAACATTGATGTTTTAGGCAGCTCCAAGCCCTCATCATTATCCCTGGTAACTGTAAGTTAACATTTTGTGTGAAATCTGATGAAATCCTTCTGCATTGTCTATGGTCAACAAGTCAAATGTGCTTTTTGATTAGTAACCTTGAAATATCACAGACATGAATATTATTAATCTAAGGTTAATATGGTCTATATATACTACTCCACTCCCCGTTTGGACAGGTTATGCTGCCCTTGTGTTTGTTCTTTCACTTGAGAGGACTGATACAGTGAGCAGCCATGCAAAACAGTCCATTCGCATCCAGGGACTGAGGTGATATTTTATATTTATCAGCTATTCACTGAAGATGCTGGGCTTGCTATACAGTCATGGCCCAGGGCAAAACACAGAGAGGTCTCTGAAAAAGGCTACTTTTACAAACAAGAATTTAAAGGTCAGTTTTCCAGTATAAACATTACATTTCTTTGGTATATGTTAACAGGTATGAAACCATACGGACCAATATCCGAAGGGAAAACATGCAATGCTAAACCTCTAATATAGGGATAGAAAGAGTTTCCCAGAAATCATTACAGAGAGTGAATCAATACAAAATTAAATACTGAAACATTTGAAGGTAAATCTTAAATATAGAAATGGGAGTAAAGACAAAATTAGCTGGAAAGGCTGAATGCAAATCCAAGCATGAATCAATGCAAATCTGAATGTACCTTATGTAAATATTTAGTATATATATGCTCACTAGTGGAATCACTTAGCAAACATATGCAAGGAGAGGCACCTTCAAATACAGATTTGCAATTCCCATTCGTCCCTGTTGGGATCAACCTGTCTGGAATCTGGTATGTAATAAACTGACAGTAGGACCACAAGGGGTAAAAGGAACAATGTTCTAAGGCAAACGAGTGAACATTGGCCTATAGTAGGACAGTGTAACATCAGGATTTGTCTCCAGAGACTGTTCTTCTGAAAGGGATGCACAGGCAGGATAGCATGAAAAGCAGAGCTTAAGCATTCACCTCTTTCATCTCATTGTCTTTGGATCGTACCCTATGCTTCTGGCATAGTTTCAATTAGCACTGAAAGGGCATCCCTGTGAGGAGTACACCGGGTCACATACCGCCACCTCCCTTTCAGTGTTTAATGGCAGCTGGAGAGGAACAAGGTTGAAGCAAAAGCCACAAGAAAGTTCAGACAGCTATTCAAATTATTTCCCAGCTCATTTTCTCCCATTCGCCAGTCTCCCCCTCCTTTCTGTTTAAAAATGTCCTCATTTTCTTACCGCTTCCTGCTCAATCCATCGTTTCAGAGTAGCAGATTAACAAGGCAGAGCCGAGTCTGCTGGCTGTGTGCATTTTCTTTGAGTACAGGGGTAGCGAGTCCTTGTTGTGGTTCTTAGCACTGTGGACTGCTATACATTTCAAGCTGTTCCTCCATGAAGGAGTTGGGCTCTACAACTGTGGAGACATAAAATATGCAGCAAAATGTGGCTTTAGGTACATGAACATTCAGAAACACATTGATTATTCAGGCCTGACATCTACATGATGCACAGCAAAGAATGTGTAGAGTTACATTGTCATGGGATGTGTATAGAAATACTGAATCATGAGGTCATGATTTGGTAGGCTATAGCATGGTCCAATTAGCCCCTGCTGGAAGATTCTGTAACTACATATTCTCGTGTATCACATTTGAAATAGAAATTTTGGGGAAACTATTATAATTTTTTTAGGGTTTTTTGATGAGTACAAAAAACAGCAATTAACAACAAAGCACACCTGAAAAAATGTAATATCGCTCATATGAATTAAGATTGCTGAGTTCACAAAAATATGTACATAACGCATGCAATAAGCACGTCTCACAGAAACAAATCACAATACATTTAACTGTTAAGCCAAAAACATAAGTGAAATGTGCACCATTGTGTGACCCCATATGGATAAAACTGCACTGCAAAACTATATCCAAAGTACTGAAGAAGTAGGAGGAAACTTCTCTCTCCTTCACACATGTAAATAGAGAGGCAAATAAGCCAGTCCATTGGCTGCGTTCTCACTGTGTTCAATTCACTCCTCCCTGGGGCCATTTACTGCATAGGACGAAAGGAGCCCTCAATGCTGTGAAATGTAATTTCTTCATCCAGCCCGCCTGCAGCACGCACTAGAACACATTTCAATTTGGAAAGGCCTAAACAGCTTCATCAATTATACAGTATACAGGTAACTAAGAACATGCAAGGGCATCATTTTATGTAGTCAGAAAAACAATTCAGACTGAACATATATCTTATCGTCCATACAGTGAAGGTGTTCATAACAAAGCAAAGGTTTCACAAAGATGAAGACAAACAATAAATGCAACCATTTGGGAATGTCTAGGTTGAGTGAAGTTCATATTCTTTTGAAAATATTCTTTTGAGCCAAATCTTTTCAAAGAAACAGCCAAAAATGTTGCAGTTCTCAATTATCCAGTCACATAAAAGTGAGTACACTTTTTATTTTTAGTGACCCATTCCTTTAATCATATTTAGTTGACACATAAAATGTCAACATGCCGAAAGGGCAATGATTGGTTTGTTTATTTAGCTCATGATTCATTCTTATACAGCATAAGGAGAATATGGCAAACACATAATGATGATTTCATACTGTAGACAAAAGTACTTAATCTTTCCAGCCCACATAATTTCCAGATGGTTGTGTCAATACAGTGTTTATCATTTACAGTTCATCATGCATTGAGGAATATTGAGTGCCAGCATCTCTTTATATTAGATGCCAATGAAATAGTTATTAGGCAGGAGTCAATTTCCACTACAATAGAAAAACCAGGCCCATTTTACCATTTTAAACTCAGTCAAGAAGTTCATAGTGCTGTAAGATGTTGTGTCTTAATGTGGATGTAGAACATTTATATTTGGATGGCCACAAAGCCCATTGTGATGCCTTTCTCAGTCAATTGGTTCACAGCACCTTAAAAAGACCAAATCAATATCCACAGACTTGAGTTGATGTGCATTTTATTGTGGTACAGATGCAGTGGTTTGTCAGTTAATTTTCTATTTTGCTCTTATATCTGGATAAAGTCTCTGCTAATACTATGTTCTAATGCATTTCAAAGGTCTGTCACCCCACACTGAAAAAAATTAATAAATAACAAATCGGTACAAACAATTCTCTCTCAAAACTTGCTAGTACATTTCACAAAAGATTGGCAAGAAACATGAATTTAAAAGATACATTTTAACTCATTTATTTCAGAAAGAAATGTAGCTGCTCTAAGTTTTTCAAAGCTTGCAAACAGGTACAAACTTATGGCTTCATTACTAACGGCATACAGTATGGTCATGTCTTAACACTTATGGGCGACCTCATTATGCACACATGAAAAAAGCAGATGAAAATGTGTTTCTTCAGCACAGATGTTTAACTCTTGATTAATGAGGTACTGACTGATAGTTAACTCTGCTGTGTGCCATCACTCTCATTTTGGACGCTTTCCTGTAAGCTGATTAGTAAAACAGTGCTGGTGAGCTTGATGACTTGGGTTAATAGAATAATATGACACAGGGCGTAGCAGCCTGAGAAAACATTATGCTAATATTTACCTTTTCCCTTCAGCAGAGCGAGGAAGAGGAAATCTGCATCCCATTTACATCACAATGCCCTGAGTTCAGGAGCAACTGTTTCAAGCCAACACAAAGTGTATAAATTAAAATTAAAATAAATAAACAAAGCTGTTTATATTTGCTGTCAGGCCAAGTAACTGCACGTTTGCGTTAAATAAAATACAGGGATTAGCCATCTATGTTTTCATTCTTTTCAAAGTCACCCTGAAATGATTCAGTCTCGAGGTTCAAAACTCACTAATTGTTCTCACTTTCCACAGGAAAACACAGGAATAAAATATTATTGGAGTGTAGTGTATTTATCAGATACATTTTATTTCATTTGTAATCCTAGAACACAAGTATCGTGCCAAATGATTGAGTTCGACCTTCCAAATTGATATATTATGGGGTTGGTAAGATGTGTTTGAAAGATGTCTCTGTTAGTCAACAAGACTGCATTTATTTGATCAAAAATCACTATTAAAAATGCAAATATTGTCAAATATATGTTTGTATATAATTTAGGAATATGTTGCAAAAAAGCTGATGTTTAGTCTAATTTGAATCAGTCTTCAGTGAGACATGATCCTTCAGAAATTATTCTCAAAAGCTGATTTGGTTTTTGAGAAACAGATGTTGAAAACAGTTGTGCTTTATATTAGTATTGTGACATGGTGATACATTTTTAAAGGATTGTTTGATGAATAGAAAGTAAAATAGAACAGTATTCATTTTAAATAAAAATCTTGTCAAATGTAAAAATGTATTAAATGTCTTTACTGTCAATTTTGATGAGTTTAATGCAAACTTGCTGAATAAAAGTATTGATTCTGTTATATATACAGTATATATATTTATATATAAAAAATGTTAACTAATAAAACATTTTGTTATAAAAAAAATATTGCATTTGTTTATTAGGTACTATTTACTATTAGGAAACCTTTAGTGAAGGATTCCATAAAGCTGACACAGCCTGTCTTTCCTTTACTGACATGCACCACAAGTCTATTTGTGTGGCGTTCCTCCACTCAATGTCACTTTGAATCAAATTACAATTCCTATGGAATGTCAATAAATGACCCTTGTTTGGGGCCACATAAAAATAAATAACATGCCGTTAAGAGGCAAAAAGCCCAGATGAGGACGAGGTGCTTTTAAAGGCTTGTGCATTACCTCATCCTGTACAAATTACTATGATTTTTTTCCGTTGTGTCCCCATGGGACTTTAACAAGGACTTTAGGAAAAGGAATCTACATCTCAGACAATTTGAGAGTAGTTCCCCTCAATATTTTTTATTTTGTGAAAAAAAAAAGATGCTGTCCATTTCTCCTTAGTCTGCTGAGGATCCATTGATATGGAAAGTCATTTGTTACACCTCTGGTGGGGGAGCTTAATGAACTCTCTCAGCAGTCTGTCAGATGAGTTTTGAGACAGCTGCATTTCTGAAGTACGCAGGAGCCGTCAACTCGAACAATAATAAACCAGGCCCATCTTTTATCAGTGATTCAAAATGAAAAATGCAGAAATTAACTGGGGGGTTTGGTTGAGGTGTAACTGATGATGTGACACTTCGAGCTGTATGAATACAAACACATACACAGAGGGGGTCCTCAATCTACACATAACCAGCAATGGTTTCTTTTCTAAATTTGCTTATGCAGACTTTTATCATCCCCTTTCTGTCAGGTTATGCCTTTCTTTTTTTTGATGCCAACCTAAAATGATGATGTAGCTCATGCAGATGACTAGCTTGCCAGAAAACTGTAGTGGGTTTTGGATTTGAGGCATTTATTGTTTTTCTGAAAGCTTTCAAGTCTCCACAAGAAAATTCTACATGTCTGCAGATCAAACGGAAAGGGCAGGAAATACTACACATGTTCACATGGCCTTTATATTACAGTGCTTCAGGCCATGATGTACGCAATCACTCTTACTCATTCACTTTGATCAGCCAGAGATCTGTGTTACTCAGACATGGCAGCAGAATTACACTGCGATGCTCGATTTCTTCTATAAGGTACAGAATATGAGCGCTGACGCTCAAGCAAAGCAAGAAGAAGTGCTAGGCATATCCAGAGGTAATAATCACAAGGCCAAAAAACAAACTTAAAGCACTTTCATAAAGTACATTCAACTTATTATACAGTATTTATCAATAACACCTTTCCATCCTTCAGCAATATTCTCCAGCTATGTGAGGAACGATCAAGCTTTGAAGTGTAAAATATAAGAAAATATGTAAATTCATATATTTTTTTACTTCAGTCACAGCTATCCTGTTAAACTTTTCACCCTAGTCTCCTGTAGCCAGTTGATTTGTGCATAAAATATAGTTGTCACAGTATAGCTTATTCTGTCTGTTTACATCCTAACTGACATGCGGCCATGTTTTTACATGCAATTTTGCATCAAGTTGATCTGATTACACAGATTATACAGATGAAGATGGTGGAGAAAGTTATCCGTTAGCATTACCATTCATCTCAATGGCAGTTTCTTGGCTGGGATGTGAATCCAGAAATATGTGATTTTAGCTAGTGTTTGCCATTTTGTATGCAGTATGCATCAGATGGTGAGCTTTATTAATTTGAATAATTTGAGACTCATTTTAAAGCTAGAATGCAGAAGCATGTAGAAACCAGTAGAATCATGGTCAATGTAAGTAACTTCCTCCTCTATTCACCGGCATCTTGTTGTAATCATTTCCCAGTCTACATTTATAACCCCCTTCTCACATACAGTTATTAATACAAACAGGTTAAACTAGTGTTGACCTAGTCTATTTCCAAGTGAGAGTGTCAGTCACATCACCCCTAATACGTTCACTGTGGTACATTCCAAATAAAGGTGGATGTAAAGGTCATATATCACTGAAATGGGAGACTATGAAATATGACCATTGATTGCTGAGGGGTGACAGCAGTCTTGAAGCCCTTATTAATCCTCAGAGAGCATTCAGTCAAGCAGGGCTTTTGTAACCCTGAGAAATGGGTCGTCATTACCGCTCAATTACCCTGAAGAACAATTTAGCATGTAATTACTAAAAGGGTTCATTTAACGTTGATAATGTACATTTTAGAACAAAGGCATGTGCTGACGATTAAACAAATACATCAAATTGAAGATAATTAAATAATTACAGACATGAAAAGGTATTTCCAGATGGTAAAAGTATTTTTTTAACTATTTGTATCAGAGTACTTAAGCTAACTCACATTTTTAAAACCTTCCTCATATGAAATGATAAAGCCACATTGTAAGACATTAAGTTGTTGTAAAATGTAACAAGTTTTAACAACAGATTTAACAACAGTTGTAGCGAGATTTACTAACAGCTTGTGCTAGCACAAAGCATCTTTTGGCGTTAAAATATTACTGTCAGGATTTAGTAAAGACACGCGGTGAAGAATTAGCGGTGAAAAGGCATTGACGGTTATTTTTGCGCCTGATCTTATTGAATATGCATTTGTAGGAGTTTCCCTTTCAGACACAAAATGTATGGGAGAAGAGTATTAAAATGAACCATGTAATGCTTACTAATGTTTACACTCATCAAATTATTGAATTACTGGTATTCGCATCATTGTGTAAAACAATCTTAAAGCATTAATGCAATGTCTTAAAGCAGGTGCTAATTTGCTCTACTCTTGATTGTGCTGGTCATTATGGAAATCTGGCTGAAAATTTCGGACTCAGTGTGCAATGACCTTAAAAGTATTTTTTTTTTAGATTTAAAGTCACATTTATGAGATTTAAAGTCAAAGGTGAATTTTCAAGACACATAGTGAAAGTCATATTGTGTTATTTAAAATCACACTGTGAGATATAAAGTCACAACTGTGTGATATAAAGTCACATTGTGATATCTGAAGTCACAACTGTGAAGTATAAAGTGAAAATTGTGACATATGTCACAATTGTAAGATATAGTCATATTGTGAGATTTAAAGTCAAAATTGTGAGACTGCATCAAGAACTGCATCTCTTTGATTTCTCTGCAAACTTTGATTGTAATGTTAATGAATTTTAAAATTATAATAATGTTTAGTGTGGGCACCTGCATAATGGACCACCCAACACTGCCTCTTTCAAACCCAACCGAGATATGTGGCATTGGCATACGTGATGATCACATCAGTAAGATACAAGCCACCAGCATCCAAAACATTACAACGCGTTCCCCTCACCCACACAGCAACAGATGTATTTAACACTCCTAAAGTGTGTGAGAGAACGGATAAGACCTTGACACTCACATTCCCTACAATGTTTCATCCGCACCCACATATACATGTACTCACACATAAACTGCCGCTCATATCACACAAGAGAGCTGCTACCTGTCTGAGTCTCCTGGGGCTCCGGCGTTGATTAATGACACAATTGACTCACTAATTAGCACCTGCACTCTGAGTTTCTAAAATAAGCCAAAAGAAGAGCGGAGGGCCAGGTTATCGATTTCCTCTCCTCCCTCAGCACAGCCGGCAACACCTCTGAAGTTGATTCTTGGCAAGACAGAGAGGATGTAATTATTGTACTCTTTTACAATCACCAGAATGTCATCATTCAACTACAATCATTTCAGAAAAATGTATATTTTAGTCAGAGTTAATACGCTCCTATTTCTTTTCACTGTCTGTTTGGTGTTCAGAACCAAGTCTGAGAAGTATAGCGGAAAATCGCAAATCAAAAGCTCATGCTCGTCTGACAGCAAAATGGACATATTTCCATGGCTTTCAAACATTTACAAGTGGAGAATATACCTGTGAAATGTAAGTTATGCATTTTGGAAAAGAGCAAATAGCTCAAAACAGCACGTCTCTGTCAGGGCACACGCAGTCTTTCTGTCAGAACCGCTTTAAACTCAAAGATTTTAAAGTAAGTCAATTTAAACATTTAATCATATGATCGCAAGGTTCATGTTTATGCTGTTAATATGCACGTTCGCTAGCAAACTCATTTCTTCATCTAGTAATTACATGTTTTTTTAAAAGTTGAACTGACATGACATGATTTTGGTCTCTCTTGTGTGAGACCCGAGTGCAATGATGATAGATGTCCCTCTAGAAAATGTAATAAACATTCGTTATGTGTGAACAGATTGGTTTCAGTTTTGAGGTAAACAACATCTTCTCCAAACATTGATGTTCTCTTTTTCTGCAATATTTTGAATGTGCAACACTGCATCGAGTGGGTTCAACAAACTAATATTAAAATATTAAACTATTGAATAAACAAACTAGGCATAATTGAGAGGTTGTTGCATAGGAAATGCGTTTGTAAACATCAGAAAACCGTTGTTTAGAGATCCATTAGCATTGAACTAAAGGCATAGCAGACTTATTCATCATACTGTCACAGGTATAGATCACGGGTCAGAGTTCCTCCTCTCTCTTCTGAACCACATCACCTCAACTCCCTGGGGAGAAACTATCCTCCATTCCCCTGTAATGAGATTGAGAACGAGGGCACTCTCTCTAGTAATCCTGTATCATATGTTCGCTTTGCTCTGGAGCAAGGATACAAACGCTTTTCTAGTCATGGAATAAAAAGGTGGGCAGATTTGAGGAAGTCCAAGAAAACATGACAAGATTAAGAATATACAACATACAGTACAATATTATAAGTTATGCTAAATGCACAATATGAGGTAAAATTTGTAGCATTTCACAATCTACTGAGAGGGACTTGAGAGGGGCAAACAATATTAGGGGATAATCCAAAATGAGAATTATGTTATCATTTTAGGCTTTTTGTCAATAGTTAACACGGATAGCAAAATTCCTGATTTTTCTGGAAATTCCTGAGGCCCAGATCAGGCCCATACCTGACACTTTCATCTGGCCCACATACCGCGTGGAATAATGGCACTTGGGTGGTCCACTTCTGTTTGCCAGATTTGGACCACAAGTAAGCCAAAGGAAGGCCCAATGTCAGCGATGAATAAACCAAATGAAGCAGAGGGGGCCCAAATCTGTGCCACGTTGATTTTCATTGTGGCACATATCCAACACCTTGCTCCGGCCCACAGACTGTGAAGAATGATGGCACTTGGGCGGTCCGCTCCTGTTTGCCAAATTTGGGCCACAATAAGCCAAAGGAAGGCCCACTGTCAGCCATGAATAAACCAAATGATGCAGAACTGGCTCAAATCTGGGCCACATGGATTTTAATTCTGGCCCAGTTCCAACACCTTGCTCCGACCCACATACTGTGAAGAATGATGGCACTTGGGCAGTCCGCTCCTGTTTGCAAAATTTGGGCCACAAGCAAACCAAAGCAAGGCTGCATAGCAGCCACTGAAAATAAATAAATACAATAAACCAGAACTGGCCTAAATCTGGGCCACACTGATTTTGATTCTGGCCCAGATCCTGCCCAGATCCAACACCTTGCTCCGGCCTGCATACTGTGAAGAATGAAGGCACTAGGGGCGGTCCAGACCTGTTTGCCAAATTTGAGCCACAAGCAAGCAATAGGAAGGTTGCATGGCAGACGTGAAAATAAATAAATAAATTAAATAAAGCAGAACTGGCCCAAATCTTGGCCACATTTTTTTAATTCTTGCCCAGATCCAACACCTTGATCCGGCCCACATACCATGTGAAAAAATGGCATTTGCGCAGCCAGGTCCTGTTTGCCAGATTTTGGTCACAAGTAAACCTTAGCATTGCCGCGTGTAAGCCAATCAAATAAACCAAACTGGCCCTAATGTGGGCCACAGTTGAGGTTTATTCGAACCCTGGTCTTCCCCAAATTCCTCATGTGGTCCACAAGCAGGCCACCACACAGCCACAGTTTAGCTAATAATGAATCAAATAAACCATAAATATACATTATTTTGGCCACACTAAGCCTTAAGTGACTTATGCATCAACAATACTCAACACATTTTAAAGATAAATTCTAAAATGTCCTCTCTAAATGTTCAAATATGTTCCAGAAAAGTGTCCTACTTGGTAAAAACATCCTGACCCAGGTTTTGCACAATCACAGATAACTATTCAAAGACATATTCCAATACTTTAAAATAAGTCCTTTGCAAGTTTAAACCTAAATGCTTCTCACTCAAACTCTACCTACAGTAAGTCTGTAAGCGTTGTGGCTACGCTGTGTTAAAGAGCGCACGACTAATATGAAAGGTTACATATCATAAGTCTTTACTCCAACAACGGTAAATCCAAACATAATGTAGCACAGCAACATTTAAGACATAGATGTAAATCCAAACTCAAAATGAACATACAGGAACTTAAGTACTCAGAGCAAACAAGGATAATTAACTAGGCACACCTGAACAGAATAATACAATCAACACAACAAGGGAAATGGTGCAAACGGAAAACAAAGTCCAAATGAACAGAAACCTTGATAGTAAGAGCTGTCATTATAGTGCACTTCTGTTTTTATGCTGCACAGTACACATATACAAAACTGCCATTAAAAGCATGTTTAAAAAAATAAATAGCTGCCCAGACAGTAACGTATTGTTGGCACAGATCCGGCCCACATCTGGCACGTGTGAAATCCATGCTGGCCAGGGGCCTCATTTATAAAGCGTGCATACAGACAGATTTGATCTTAGAGCGTGCGTACGTCTTTGATGTGGAAAAATGCTTAGCGTCACAACAGGGTTTAAGTAGACGTACGCACTTTTTCTTGTACGAGTACTGCAGGTTTTTGGAAATGTAACCTGTTCTTGCAGCTCACTGTTCTAAATTAAAGAATGTGGATGATGACTGGCCATTTTGTACATTTAATGACATTAACTAGGAGTCGTTTACAAGCAGAGAGCTGAAACCATTCATTTGCGTGGAAGTTCAAGATAATTTGCGATTCATAGAGTATGTGAGTTTTCCGTACGTACGTTCATTTTATGAATTACCCATACGTATATTTGAGAGATGATCGTAAGATCAATTTTAAGATGGTTTCTGTGCAACATTTTATAAATGAGGCCCCAGATGTGGGCCAGATCTGGGCCGACACTGTTTGTTGTCTGGGTGGGTATGTAGCCTTCTTGAGACTCAAATCCAGATCATCCTGCATCAGTTAACTGTGTTGCATCCTACTAAAAGTAGCTAAATTCTATTAAGCCATATTTATAATTTCAAACTTTAATTTCAATTAGCCAGTGTCGAGTGCAACAACCAAACCAGAGGTGACCCTCATCTGTTTTATAATATATGGGGCATATTTGTCATGTCAAATGTGGGACAAGTTAGGCTCACAGCCACATTAGACAGAGCTCCCTGTGCCATATCTTTGCCAAAACTGGCCCAGATAAGGTTTTGGATAACTGTGTCACATTTTTGGCAACATATGCAGGCTACTTTAGACTCACAGCTACATTAGCCAGTGTTTACTATGCTATATATTTTCCAAAACTGGCCTAAATATGTTTTAGGATAACTGGGCCAAATTTGTGGCATCATATGCGGGCCACTTTAGACACACAGCTACATTAGCCAGTGTTTACCATGCCATATATTGGCCAAAACAGGTCTAAATATGGTTTAGGATAACTGGGCCACATTTGTGGCATCACATGCGGGCCACTTTAGACACACAGCTACATTAGCCAGTGTTTACAATGCCATATATTAGCCAAAACTGGTTGAAATATGGTTTAGGATAACTGGGATACATTTTGGCAACCATTCCAACAACCATTCCACATTCAAAGTCACTTAAATCCCCTTTCTTCTCCATTCTGATGCTCGGTTTGAACTTCAGCCAATCGTCTTCACCACATCCAGATGCCTAAATACATTGAGTTGTTGCCATGTGATTGGCTGATTAGCAATTTGTGTAACCAAGCAATTGAACAGATGTACCACATGGCCGGTGAGTGTATATACAGTATAGCCGGTGAGTTTATATACAGTATATATATATCTCTTTGATCCTTGCCTTATACACAGAGACATTGTGATGTTAGAATAGAAAAGGGTCCTGTCCAAACTGTCGCTATAAAATTAGAAGCACACAATTACCTAGAATATCATTATATGCTTAAAAATTAAGATTTGTACTCATGGAAATTACTAAAGTAATCAAACCTTTCATTAGAAGGGCGTGACCCAAATATTTTTGGCAATATAGTGTATGTGGACCACATTTGGTTTACCCTCTGATTGAGCCTTTGTCAGTTGTGCCACATTTTTGCCAAAGGTGGACCACATTTGATTGGCACTATTTGGACCATATTTACTATTTACCACATTGGCCACTTTAGGGTCACATTCAGATTGCACATTGCCCTTACCACCACATTTTTGCCTACTAAGGCCCACATGTGATTTTATACATTTAGGCCAATTTTGCTATTTTACATGTGGGCCACTTCAGGCTTACAGCAAGAAAGGATTAAGAAGGCTTAAGAAGGCCAGCAGTGCCGTATCATTGCCTTAAGTTACACACATCTGAATGCTATCAAGGAACTGATCCAAAACATCCTTTTCTCAGTATAATTCATTTTAACCACTGATCTAAAACAACATTGGACACTATTCAAAAAAAATATATTAATTTATGCTCCACATAAAGAAAGAAAGTCATGCAGTTTGGAATGAGAGTTTTCATTTTGGGCTGAACTATCCCTTGATGCTGAAAGGAAATGTACATCAGAACAGCATTTCAAAAGGCAGAAGAGCTTACCAAAAGGATCTAAAGCACTATGAAGAATAAATAATTTAACTAATACATAATTTAAATAATTTATACAGTATATTATAGTCACCAAGAAACATATTGTACTGACAAATAACAATGTGTTAAACAAGTCATCAAACTAGCAATGTAAAAGGGTCTTTTGCAGCTTTGTGGATCAAATGCAACCGGGAAGTGCAAAACATTTCCAACACTCAGAAAAGAAAAAGTACATGCATTTGATGTACAAAAAGCATAGGGATTTTCAAGAGAAGCAGCACAAACACAGAGATGATGATTAAAACATTCCAAACTGTCCTTTTTTAAGCCCATATTTTCCCACTGCTGCACTCAAGGGCCTTCTATGAAAAATATACCAAAGTGAGACGTCAAACAGTTTCAAAGATGCAGAGACAGTTGAGCTTTTAATGTCTGATTAATTCGTTTAGATGATGGAAACAGTGAGTTTTCGCAACAGGTATGGCAATCTTGCTCAGCATAAGATAAACTAATCAAACACCTTCTGTCTTCTGACCT
This sequence comes from Gymnocypris eckloni scoliostomus, assembly GCA_027564155.1. Lineage (NCBI taxonomy): Eukaryota > Metazoa > Chordata > Actinopteri > Cypriniformes > Cyprinidae > Gymnocypris > Gymnocypris eckloni. Next base: position 22,057,269 of record CM050426.1, read on the forward strand.
AATACACTCTCAGTCTTACAGCCGACTGACTGTAATTTGTGCTTCTAAAGCAGATAAATGAGAGAGGACCAAGATACAATTAAACTTAATTAATGTTAGCCTTTTCGCTCTTCGGTTTTTGTTAGTGAATTTATTACCAGGGGCACACAAGGAAGAACTCAATTAGTGGCACTTGTAAGGACAGAAATAGGCCAAAAGTGGAAGTATTCTACTTTTTGTTAACATTACTGCCCACAAAAAGAATCTGTTACAGTGTTAACTGTGAAATGTGTTGCCCTATCCTCACATATGGTAAAATACCAACAGCTATTACCCAGCACCAAACCAGCGACTTTGCATTAATACAAATGTTTTCTTAATTAGGATTTTTACAGTTGTATGAAACAAATCCTCAAAACAAGACTGCATAACATAAAGTACGATTTTTACAAAATTATTTATCTTGAATTATATTTATTTGTATTACCCTGTTGCACATCCATTTTAAGCATACATGCTTATATGGATATGCATACAAAATGCATGCTGAAAAACAAACAAACAATTTTCTTACTGGCTAAAATAAAAAATAAAAACTTTCTCTGAAAAGATTCTTTGAAATCATTCAACATTACACGTTTTACATGGTTCACCCAAACATGTACATTTATAAATTTCATAATTTACTCACCCCCTTGTCATTTCAAACTGAATTTTTTTTTTCATCTGTGAAAAAAACAAGATGTATATCTCAAGTACTGTAATTTAAATCAGCTTATTCAAGCATTCATGATTATCATACAAAGTTATAGTGGTTTTAGAAGACATGGAACAGAGTACAAAAGTTGTATGATACCGCAGTCTGTGCTTGGTCTTCTGTTGAAAAGAACTGAATTACATTGCTATGATAGCACGACGTCACAAACGTATGTATTTCAATCATCCCTTTGGACTTGCAAAGCCATTGACGTTTTAAGGAATACGCCAACATTCTGCACATCATATATCTGCAACCTGCCTCACTGTTCATCTAGAGACGGTGCACAGCATCCTAAGCAAGAATACATCGAATATTTATCATAACATCTAAAATTGACCCCTCCAGATTTGGTTTCCTCAAAAATGTGATTCACTCCACAGAATATTAAACACATGGACTGGCATTACATTTGCAGCAGACCACAGTCCCAACTCTTAGAGACAGTAAAGACAGTGATCTCTGCACTAATTCACACCATATTAATCATGTGCTGCATCCTGGTATTTGTGACACCTTCTCGGTATACAGGTGCATCTCAATAAATTAGAATGTTGTGGAAAAGTTCATTTATTTCAGTAATTCAACTCAAATTGTGAAACTCGTGTATTAAATAAATTCAATGCACACAGACTGAAGTAGTTTAAGGTTTAAGGTGCATCTCAATTTATCTAGATGCACCTGTATATGAAGGTGTCTTTTTGAAAGTCACAACAACAAATGGATCTGACAGCAGAACACATTGAACGACACGGAAGATGAGCTCCCTCTGCGTAAGGTGATACCTTGATAAAAATATTTATTTAACTGCATCTGAGATGAAACTATGTTATACACCCATCGATTACCTTTTTTCTCAAAACCTCAGAAGAAATGGACAAAGTAAGAATAACACAGGCAGTTGAAGCTTTCTACATTATGCTATAGATCAGTGGTCGGCAACAGGTGGCCTGCGGGCCAAAATTGAGCAAAACTGGCCCGCCAGCAATCATTTCTGGCCCACACCCGTAGGCATTATTTTGATAGCTGTTAGTTCTGAAATAGATCTGTCATGACAGTTACTCACAATCAGAGTATGATGTACGGTGTGATTCTGAATGGAGTGAGGTATTTTTTAAAAGTCGTAACACCGTGGTTTTCACTCGTTCCAAGAGCGCACCACCACCGCTCCATCACGAGTACAATTCAAGGCCAACGGCCCTTAATATAACTGCACATTTAGACAGAAACTAACATTACACAATACTCTGTAACAGTCAGTCACTCACAGGCAATTCTAGTTGCATTTTTCATCAAATAATATCTTAAATGATCTTTTGACTATGTTCTGGCCAGCCATCTAGTGGTCATATTTGTTTTTGGCCCGATGCCAAACTTACTTGCTTACTTCCATGGATATTAGAGCTCTGCTAATTAAAGGGACACATTTTCAAACCATTAATGATTAGCCTCGGGGGAAATCAAGAGCTCTAATTTAGACTGAGAAATTATAGGAGGGATTCGGGTGTTTACATGCCTGCTGTGATTTGTAGAATGCAACAATTACAGAGGACCAAACTAGCAAAGCAAAAGCTATGATGAGGGATGGATAATACAGTATATCTGCACCATACTGGAGATTTGTTTATTCATTTATCATTATCGGCCAATAGAGTGGGGGAACTATGATGTCAGAACCCTGAAGAGTAATTCGCCACGGGTTCCTTCGAGATTTTCCTATGGGGTTTTATAATGGGGTTAGTAAAATAAAGCCGGTGGTAAACATAACTTGACGATACTTTTACATTTTGTTCTACAACGTAAATTACACACATCCATACCCAAAACTAAAAATTTGAAGCAGTTTTGAAAACGTATGTTTTTAATAAGTAACTAGATAAGCACGTTTGGGCTTTGAGTGTGTGCATTTTACATTGTAGAACAAAACGTAAAAGTATCATCAAGTTATGTTTACCACAGGCTTTATTTTACTCATAAATTGAAAAACCCCATTATAAAACCCCATAGGAAAATCTCGAAGGAACCCGTGGCGAATTACTCTTCAGGGTTCTGACATCATAGTTCCCTCACTTGGTTATGTAATTGTGCATGCTCATTTTCACCTAATACTACGTTTATTTATGCTCTCTTTAGAATAAACTTTACTTTTCCAAAGGAAAGTTATCTGCTGTAAACTGATTCTCTTTATTGTCGTGTTCATTTAAGCATTCCTATTACAAAGATCATTATATCGTTCTGCTTCACTCCAGAGGAATGCTTGGCCTGCATACAGTCATGGATACATTGCGTCCTATTTACTTTCGACCATTTCAGCTTCAGAGATAATAACCAAAATAGCAAAATGATTTTCTCAAAAAGTGGGACTTGTAATAAATTGTTTTCATAAACTGATGCATTACTCATTGTTTTCACTGCATGTCTGGAAAAAGACAAAGCACATTTTTCTCCACTAGGCAGGAAACTCAATGTTTGCCCTTCAGAACAAGATGAAAATCTAACAAATAATAAAACAGCGACTTTCTACAGTTCATGTGGATACAAATAAACACAGTTGACACAATTGATATGTTTTAATGAAATAAATAATTAGTCATAATGGTGTCTTTATGTTTAAATACTAAAAGTATTTTAAAATTAGCTATCACAACTATGAATATCTATCTATCTATCTATCTATCTATCTATCTATCTATCTATCTATCTGCTAAACAGATGCTAGAGCTTCCTGGTAGTTTGCAACTAGTCTTTAACAATGTGAGCCATTTAAACTGGCCTATGAGCAGTTGGGCAATCAGTTAGCTCCCACTACACTGTAGATGTTATGACATCTGTATGTCATGAGGAGACCAACGAGGAACAAAAAGATCATCCCAGAAAGCAGCTTAGTTAGCCTACAGATGTCAAAACAAGAAGCAGTTTTAATTAAGTGAATCATTTTATTATTACTTCCTGTGTATAAAGACTATTGATGAAATTCATTTGCATACAATTCCCATGTCTCCTTTTTTGCCCCAATAGCACAGATTTTTCTCTATTGAACAAAAGAAAAATTGCAAAAAATGACAACAGCACAACATCATCCATCAAACAATGGGGACACATAAAAATGGAAACTGAAAGGGCCTGCAGGGTGAAGGTAAAAATATACCTAAAAAGTAAAGTGATTGAAAATGTTATGGACAATTACCTGCATGTCTGTACATTTCAAATATTTATTGACACATATTCAATATCTCTTCTATAAGATTACATATTGCATGATAATATGTACCATTAGGAATTATTTTGCTTATCAAATACAGTTGAAGTTAAACGTTTACACACACCTTGCAAAATCTATAAAATGTTGATTATTTTTCCAAGTAAAAGGGATTATACAAAATACATGCTATTATTTATTTAGTACTGACCTTAATAAGATATGTATTGCTGATACATGTGAATGGAGAACTCTCTAATCACGATGAGCTCTGGGAGTTATGGGATTGCAGGTGCATGTTGAATTAATCCTCGGAGCTGCTGGTACATGTCCAAGAGAATGTCTGTCCCCTCCTCACCTTTCCTGTCCCTTACTCACCTCTCAAGGGCGAGGCTTTATCAGCAGTGACCAGCTCTCCCACTCCGTCCACGTATGCCCCAATCTGCTTTTGAATTATAGGGCACATCTTTCTGGCACCCTTTAAAGGGCAGTGCAACATGGCGTAGAGGCGGGGCCTGAGCCGATATCTGGAGACACACCCCATCTGTCACTGTCAGACCCCATTTTACTCCATCACACCACTCTCCAGCTAGAAGCCACTTTCATTTACATGCACCTGAGCTGGCCGACCAGTCAGGAAAAAGGTCTCTTAATTTGCAGTGTCCATTTATAATTGCACAAATAGATACACTCCCATGCCATTTTCTTAATTATAAAGAGCAGAAAGTCAATTAAAAAAAAGATGTGATTCAGACAATCAAGGCAATTATTTTTTCTTTTAAATCTGATTTCGATAACATATTACATGCTTTCAGGATTAAAATGCAAGTAATTTAAAGTGCAAGTGCACGTTTCCTATCCTATTAGTGGTGGAATAATGACTTCAGACACCCAATCCCAGTAATGTATGAAAAAAGGACAGGCTCTGGAGATTATATCTGCTTCCTAATTGAAATCCCTATTCACTCTGTAGGTTCATCATATTCTCATCATCACCATAAGGCATCAGGGGTATTGAGAATGGCATGTGAATTTCCAAAACTGAGTAAAACATCCCCAATAAAGAGAGATTTATTCACAGAGACGCTCTGCAGTGGGTTGTTGATTAACTCCTTGCTGTATTGTGTGAATAATAATAAAAACTCTCTCAGTTGGTTGTGAGATCCTGTGTGTCTTCCGTCACCTTGCTAAAGTGGAAACCAGGTTAAAACACTGTTTCTATTGTGTTGACGACAGCATGCAGAAAATAGGTGTTTCATGCTGTCTGGATCTCAAAAGTTGTATATGTTATATTTAAACATACTAATTATATTATTTCATGATCATCATATTTCAATTAAAATCTTACCCTGAGGAAGTAACTATAGCAAAAGCAGAATACTTGAGAACTTCAAAATCATCATCATCATCATCAGATGGAATACTGAACAAATATAAACATTGTCATCGTTTAGCATTTTATTGTAGATTTTTTTTATAGTCTACAAAAACCTAACCCCCCTGATGTACACTTTCAATGATTTGCATAAGGAGAATAAACCAAGAGCCTTTCAAGCTTCTGATTGGTATGCTAGAAGGAGTGCAGGCTGTCTGGACTGCCAACATGTGAGGACGATTCCCTCATGCAATGTCACAGATTATCCTAAATAAGCCCGTCTAAACCCATCATACCTGGCCAACCCACAAAGCCAATCAGTGCGGGTCTGCGGCAAGTTTTCACAGCTGGAAAAGTCGCCTATTTTGGAAGCACACATAATCATCTACATTTCTTTGAAGTCTGATATTCAACTCTCCAGAAAATGCATGCTTATGAAGATTACAACAAGCATAACTTCAGGATATAGTTGTCACTGCGAAGATATGTCAATTTGCAAGCAGAGAAAATTGCATTAAAGGCTTTTCACGTACACAGAGAGACACCTACACTGGTTCACAGCCTCAGATTCCCTGAGACCTGCCTGCTAACCTGCTGATTTGGGAAAGAGACACTTAAACGACTTAAATTCTCCAGGAAGTCAATTATGAGTTATGTAATGAAGAGGTCAGGTCTGTGCTGACCAGCCAATTTTAAATTAGATGTGGAGGAAAAGGAACATGTCAAGGAGAGAAGAATGGGAGGGGAGAGAGGTGACTGTGGAGGATACACACAATGGTAGAAGCGCTGCGGGCACAATGGCGACAATAGAAATAGAATCGCACCTCTATCAGACTTCATAGCCCATTCCAGCCCTGTCACCCGTGTCACTCAGAACCCCGTCAGACAATGAGACTTTGACATCATTAGCACCGTAAAAGAGAACGCATTTTTTCTATCTAACAGTTATAGACTTTTTATGTGAAGCCGCACATGACATATGTGGGATGATACACTGCTGACGTTCTCCTCACCACGTATTAACAAAACCAGTGATATAGGTTCTTTAGGTGAACCAGTAAAATGTGACAGCAGGAGCCTCGTGAAAGCTTTACGGGAGATTGTGGCAGCTATCCGACATTTTTAGGATGTGTGAATTCGGTGAGTTAGGCCTGAGGTGACATAGAAACGCACTAAACAAATACATCCAATCGCAAGGTAGCGCTTTGAAGTTCTACTTTGCATATTGAACATATCACTCCTGCCTGAAATTGAGTCATCTTCAAAAGAATAGTCAAAAAATGCAGCTGCCATAGGGCGCATATAAGCAAGGTAAATGTAATAGAGCATACATAATGAAGCAGCTCATATTGAACTATAACTTACATTAAATTATCAAGAACATTTATATGCAGTTCCCACAATCCACAAATCAGAATTTACTTGAGATTAGGTTGGTTACAAAAGCTTCATTTTGTCATAAAGAGTGAAATTATAGATGAATCACATTACATAATTGTATTCTTCTATTAAACTTTTAAGTAAATTTGCCCAATGTTATAAAGTTCTTTTTACTGGGTTAAAGCAATTCTAAAAGCAGATCTTTAACCAGATCTGCAGTCAAATTTCAAATCCCAAGAACATGAATGTACATGCATCACTTAAGATTAATGTGTCATATGCCCTTATCGCATACATTTATTATATGCAGAGTTTCCTTCTATGTGTAAAGGTTTATAGCATGGTTTTATTAAACATCCATCTCAAGGTTGGTTTCATCCTGCTTTCTAAGAAGCAGAAGAAGACTGAGCAGTGCTGAAATATGGCTTATGATTGCCTTTTTTTCCCAGCAGCTGGCAAGAATTCTCCTGTTCTGATGAGATTGAGAATGGCAGATCGACACAGCTCACCTATCTTCTGCCCTTAATAAATCTAAGGAAAGCCTGACAGGAAGATCTCAAATCCACACATGTGGCACGTCTCTCTGCGGTTCTCCAAGCATGTGTGGAAGAGTATTTATTTAATTTATACAGGGTTGGAAAAAAGTCTGAATTTAAGAACGGGCTCCCTTTCAGTTCATGAGCTGGGACTTGAAGTGGCCACATCATACGGGATGCTGAATTGGGATTTGAATGGGAATGACAGCTAGAGGATTTACTGAATTGCATTTCACAGTCACACAACCAATACCTTTTTTAGTCTAACACAACAATGGGCACAACAAAGACATAAATGGATGGAAACATCCATCCTGCTTCATGCTTACTACATTTTGAAGATTTTGATAAGCATTCTTGAAATGTAATTATCATGCATAATGGTGCAAAAAAACACAACAACCAATGTATCAAATTAAATATGTATTATAAGTTATTGTACTTAAATTTAAATTTAAAATCATTTTTGGAATTGAATTGGAATCTCGATGCTCTTCTTCATTTAAGACCCCAGTTTCCCACATACTGAAAGTAATGAAAGTTGTTTAAGATATGAAAAGTCAAGAGGGCCTATATGTTCTGTTTTGTCTGATCAAAGATCACTGCATGTGTGTGAAACTGTTTTGACCTTGATGCAGTCATGAGCTCAGAAGAAAAAGTGTGTATGTGTGTTTGTGTGCAGCTGTTGACACGTCAGCCAGGCTAAGATCAAACAAGCAGCCAAACTGTCAAACTCCTTTCCTTTTTTTGCCAAATGCGGTACTGTAAGTCAACGCTGTGAGACATCCAGAATGTTGTTTGGAGAATGCCTCTCCACCTACCATCATACGCACAGACGCAAATCACAATGAACTGCAGAGCAAACAAGCGTCCTCACAGCGCACTATAAATAATGCTTGGAATTCAAATAGGAAGAGTGTGAAAATGTTACAGTAAAAACCTGTTTAGCTAATAAAGTGTTTAACTGTTAATAATAAAATATCATAATATATCCTTTTATCATTCCAGTATTCCCTGAAGTAACATAACATCAAGAGTTGAAACTATTGAAATAACTACCACTATATGAAATTATGTGAAAATCTGACAAATACAGCTGACAGTATTATTTGTTAGTTATATTTTAAGACTAAGTTTTTTCTACAATGTGTGATTTACTGACAAAAACATTACATCTTCTTTAACATGTCATTTTGTCAAAATAAATAATACAAAAATGATCAAATATTTGATACATAATGGCAAATATTAAAACATCAGTCACTCTACCTTCACACTTCAGTAAAAGATCAATAAAAAAGCAGTAGGCTAATTGGAAAATTCAATATGTTATTACCAGTGGGGTCACATAGAGCTCTAGTTTGGAGAACACAGAGTAAGAGTTAACAGCCTCATAAACCACAGAGAGCCCTCGGTGCTTAGGGTCAGCTTCTTTAGGATCAAAACCGAGGCCATTCAGTGTCACACATCACTCCAGCAACTGTAAATCAATCAGTCCGTTACATTCAACCTCATCTGCTCTGCACACGTCCATCACCTCAACTCCTGCACAGCTGTGGGTGAAATTCCACTCCTCGCTTTATGAACATCATGGTTACAGTTGCCATAGCGATACAGATGGCAGAGAACAGCTCAAACGGCTGCAAAGAAATAAATCTGAATCTGTGCCTCAAATTATATACATTGCATGATTGCGGTACACATTACATAATACATTACACATGCCATTTAATGTTCAAACGTGTGAACGCTCAAAGGGTCACATCATTGCCAATGGAAATGTTTTACTAAATTCACAGTTTTAAGTTGAGATAAATTATGTTGCTGCTAGTTTTAGCATGTTAGCTAAGTAAATAAATGTGAAAAAGAGTGCCTCAATATGGCTTTTACAAAAAAAATTTGAAACACAAAATGGGATGATGATAAAGCATTTAACTTACATGTGTGAAGTCCTGTCTTCCTCTCCATACAAGTTTTGGTAGTTGCCACTTCCCTAATCTTGAAACTGATCTTCTATTCAGTGGCCAATAATACGTATAAAGTGTCCAACGCTGCACCTTTCGTTATTTATTTTATTGAACATCTATCATCCTACATCATCCTGGTACTCTTGGTGCACTTCATCTCGTCGCATTTTTATTATGAACACACTAGTCACATAACTGGAGTAGGCCTATATTTAACAGGAGAATATTTCAATTAATAACTTATTCTGTTTAATTTACTTGCCGTTTCTTTGTAATTATTTGTGAAATGTTCTATAGCATTTTTTTCAGTGTAGTTGTTATAAAATAACTTATATTTATATTATATATGATATTCTTATATTAACTTAAAAATATACCAAATGATCTGGAGCTCTTTTTGGTTGCCATCTTCCCTCCCGTTCTTTGTCCCTCCCTCCTAGACGTGAGCAATTATGAGTCAGTGTATGAATAATAAGCTCTTTAATCATCCTTAAACAGTTTCCACTCTTCTGATGGATCCCTCAGCTGTCATTCTCCGTCTTCCTCTTATTTAAGTGTTTTACCTCGCCCTGGCATGTTCGCCCATTACCCATATTTATTGATGCAATACCTCACTCTGGAGACCTGAGGAATGATAGCATGGCCCCCAGCTGCTTTGAAATCAGGTCATTAGTGTAAATGTGTTTTGTAGAAATGTGTAGAGCTCAGACAAAAGTCATTATCACCAGCCACATACATACATACACAAGTGCTTTATGTTCAGACACATTTACTCGTAATGAATGGTTTTGGGAATCTTTGGAACTGTGGCAAATTCACGACAATAATCTAATATGTAAATACACAGATTCATTAGAAACCAGCTGTTGATACTGTTGTGATTACTGTGATAATGGATTAAATGCTAGGTTAAGAGAAACCTTCATAAATGGGATCTAATTTTCAATTGCTCTTCTTGTCTTATCACTCTTTTTTAAACACAAACAGGTTTCCCAAATCCTATCCTAAGTCTAATTTAATTATATCCCAGTTATTTTATGCTTGTGTGAAAGGATTATGCGACTTCAATTCAGATTTTAAGTAGTACCTTCTTCTTGCATTCAGCATTTCAGATCCATAATTTGCATGCTGTTTATCTGCCACCTGATTGGACGCTGCATCCCACATTCCTCCAGCCAGAGCAGGGTGGAATGTGACCATAATGTCTAATTAAAAGGTTTAGATCCATCTGCCCAGTCTTGAGAAACCCTCATTTTATTCTGCATATCGAATTTCACGTTGCTGTTTTCCTGTTTTATTCAAATTTTTTCCAAAGTGCATTTATTATTTAACAGGTTGAGAGAGTAAACTAGTACAAACAGAGACGCACAAGTGTTTTTGTGCATGGATATATCAGCACCAAACAACTATATCAAATAACTGTATACACATAATACATATATACAAATCAACAAATGTTAGTTAGTTTTCAATGTTAGTTTCATGACAATCAAATTAATACAAATGTCTACCTAATGTCCTGTTCAAACCAAGAACAATAACTATAAACGCATGCCAATGCATAATAACAATAACTATTCACGCATAATAACAATAACTATAAACGCATGCCAATGCATAATAACATTCTTTTTATTATCAGCGTGCATTGCAGTTATGTTGTCTGCCACCTGCTTTAAAGGATTGGTTCACTCCAGAATAAAAAATTCCTGATATTTCACTCACCCCCATGTGATCCAAGATGTTCGTGTCTTTTTTCTTCAGTTGAAATGAAATGAAGGTTTTGGGGAAACATTCCAGATTTTCAGTTTCAACGCAGCTTCAAATGGCTCTACATGATCCCAGCAGAGGAATAAGGGTCTTATCTAAATAATTAATACTATCTAAATGATAAATAAAAATTTACATACTTTTTAACCACAAATGCTCATCTTGCACTAGTTCTGTAATGCAAGTCTATGACTTCACGCAATATGTAATCACGTTGGAAAGGTCAAGTGTTTTCCTAGTGGAAGAAATATTTTAGGTCTCAAAAGATTGAAACATCCAGGATACACCCACAAATGGACAATTTTAAACAATAAACTGATAAAAAGACATATAAATGTGTCATTCAACATGCAACAGCTTTTGAATGTCCTCCGTACTTCTAAGCGGTACTTCTGCTTACATCACGCGTGACCTTTCCAACATGAATACATAAGTCATGGATGCACATCAATGTGCTAGTGCACTTGCAAGGAACTGTGGTTAAAAAGTATATCTGTTTAAAAAATTTTATGACAGATCGTTCCGCTAGATAAGACCCTTGTTCCTCAGCTGGGGTCTTGTAGAGCCCTTTGATGCTGCATTGAAAATGCAACTAATTAATTCCCTGTTGAAGTCCACTATATGGAGAAAAGTCCTGAAAGTTTCCTCAAAAACCATAAATTATTTTCAGCTGAAAAAGAAAGACATGAACATCTTGGATGACATTAGGGTGAGTACATTATCAGGAAATGTTGTGGGTTGGTGCTAAAAAACTGTTTTTTGGCAGGGTTCTCGTGTTACAATTTGCATTCCAGGGGCTAAATATCACATTATTGGAGTCGCTTCAACCCGCGGACATGAATAACAACCCATTGCAACAGTGTTAAAGTAGCCCAATTTTCCAATTGGCATCTCATTGGCTGTCACGTTTCTAAAAACAAAAGATTCACTCTGAATATGATTGCTAATGATATTGAACTTCTGTGCCATGATCGTTATGCACTGTAAACCCGGATAAGTAGAATTTACTTAAAAAAACCCAGGTAACCCGTTGCCTTAAAATTTTTAAGTAATGAAGCATTAGTTGAATAAGTGAGGTGAACTACGTTCAATGTACTTAAGCCCATAATGGAATGGAATAGAACATTTAAGTTGAATGTACTTATAACCGAGTTACAGTAACTGAAGATACTTAGTTTAAACAATCTTTCCCCACCCATTTATTTATCTCAGCTTGTTAAGTAAGCATTACTCCATAACCAATTTAACTAAGTTGTATATTCTAACTGACCCAACTTAACTTTTTGTTCCTGAAACTCAAAATATCTTTCAATTAATAGAGCCATGTAAAATACATACATACAACTGCAACATTACACAACATCCAATTGTATTTTTATTGAACATGTCCTTTTTAGCAACAAAAGAAACAAAGCCATGGCCTAATAGGGTTCTAGTGTGTAGTTTCCTCAGTGATGGTAAGAAAAGAAAAAAAATCTTCCTCTTTACTGCCAATCATTACAATATTGTACTGCACCTCTTCAAATTTGGTTGACAAACTGCAAAACTCAGCCCTGTTGCTCAGACAAACTGCAAAATCAGCCCGGTTGCTCAGACAAACTGCAAAACTCAGGGTTGCATGGGTGACGTCAATGCCGTGTCATGCCATCCCGCCTTGTGCCGTCCACGAGCTTCTACATTTCAAAATAAAAGCTTCACAGAGCTTCTACTTTTCAAAGTAAAAGCTCAGGTCTGGAATAAAATACTTTTTGTTAAAAAAATCTCTCTATAATATAAATGCAGATTATCATGCTAATGAATAAAATACTTAAAGCTAATGCTTTAAATATTTGGTGTTTTTAACTAAAAGTAAGATACATGCAGACTATCATGCTGATGAATAAAATACTTAAAAAATATATGTCCGTCTATAAAATAAATGCAGACTAAATTTTAAATGAGGTTTGATCAAATGTATGTTAACATCAGGGACACAACAATAACGTCCAGAAATCACGAACTTACCAGTGACTCCATCAGGAGAATAATTTGCGATTTCGTATTTAGTTTTTGACCCTCTGAACTTACCGTTGGACAGGCAAAACTTGATGATATTAAGTTGTTTTAGCTCAAACACATAATTACAATAAGATAGGCCATTAAAAAGTACAGTTTACTCAGAATTCATAATTAATGTAAAGAAATGACACATGTTTAAGTAATACAAACTCAGTTTGTTTGAGTAGATACTACTGATTGGACTTAAAAACTCAATTACAATAAGAAAGGACAAGAAAAAGTTCAGCTTAATCAGAATTAACAAGTAATGTCAATAAATTAGACACATTTAAGTAATATGTACTCAATCTCTTTGAGTTGAATCAAAATCTGGGTTTACAGTGTGGTTGTGATGTGGATACTTTTACAATCAGAACCATTTTAAACTATAGTTATTGTCCTTGGTGGGAACAGACCTTGTCTCTTCCTTAGCCAACATATATATATTAATAAATAAAACTACTCCCTAATGCCCTGTGGATTTTCCCCACAGGGCATTAGGTACCTAGAGTGTTTAATAGCAGTATCAAAAATTCTCTCTGAGGAGAACACAGTTTGCTCAGGTGAAGTGAAAACGTGTCTCAAGAAGGAGTGCTTGCGGTGTGTTGAGGGATCTGGCAACACTGTGACAGCTGTGGGGGTAAAGTGAGTGAAAGTGTGAAAGCGAGTCTTTGGAGATGTTTTCCACTTTTCTAGGATGTCCCAGTGGCTATCTCAACAGCCTGAAAGTGAGATGAAAGTGGAAAGTTTGAAACTCTTGGACAAGGACAGAGAAACGCTGGAATTCTATATGGATACTTTGACATGCCACTGTGAGTACATCTGCTCAAATGAAGGAGAAAGAAATCAGGCTTTGATTTCTGAATATAAATCACCTACGAAACACAGTCTCCTGAGACAGATGACTGCTTAGTGTGTTATGCTAGACACATCAAATGTCATGTTGACAAGCAGAAGCTCTCGATGGCAGTTCTACATCAGTAAGTTACTGTACAGCACAGGTTCAAACTGAAATTAAATTAAATGTAACATTTACACATACATTTTCATATGTACACACAGCATCAGTAAAATGCAATGAATTCATACTATATGTCTCTAATAATGTTACAATTCTTAAGCTTAAAATGCTTATGAGAAAAGCATAATTTGTTTGCAGATGCCACATTTTAATTGTGCCCAAATTCATCTTGTAATCACTCTATATGTATACTGTGACAAATATCAAAGCTACCTTGAAAGTAAACCAGGTTTACGTTCCTTTCATCCATCTCTCCTCCCTCATGAATCTACAGACAAAAACACAGCACATACAGTTGGTCTGGTGCAAAATCCAAATCTGCAAAACGCTCAGCTCTGCATAGAATTCCTCCACACATCTCGCCTTGCACCCCTTGCACCCCTCCTCTTCTGTCTTCTCTTCTTCCTCCTCCTCCAAGGTGTCAGGGGATATTTTAACAAAACAAATATGAATGCAATGTCGAATTATTTCCACTTGATTCAGTGATGTATGAAGGGAGCACTGTAATTAGCAGTACTCTTTGATACTTCTCTCTCCAGTGATCCAGCAGACAAATGCATTACTATCCTTGCACCCTCTCTTCATCACTGCGGTCCAAACATTGGGATGTGGGTGGGAGTGAAATCTCAGCTGCTTTAACTAAACTTAAAACTCTACAATGCCAAGAGTTGTGCGCTCCTGGGAGCACCAGACGTTTTGTGTTGGAGGCGCATGGCAAAGGGCTTAATGACTTATCCAGCTAAGGTGGGAAGCAATTAACCTACATTAGTTTGAGACGTGTTGCTAGCTGTCAAAGAGTATGCCAGACTGTTTGCTTCTGCAGTCAACGTATACCAGAATGTGACACAGTTTGGGCCTCAGAACAGCAGCTTGTTTAAAAGTTCAATGCTACTGTGTTCCTGTGGCTCAGTGGTAGAGCATTGCGTTAGCAGCGCAAAAGTTTGCATCTCAATAAATTAAAATGTTGTGGAAACGTTTATTTATTTCAGTAATTCAACTCAAACTGTGAAACTGCTAAATAAATTCAATGCACACAGACTGAAGTAGTTTAAGTCTTTGGTTCTTTTAATTGTGATGATTTTGGCTCACATGTAACAAAAACCCACCAATTCTCAACAAATCAGAATACTTCATATGAGAAGTAGAAGGAAGCATGAAGTGCTCCAAAATGTATTAGTAAACGGGTGAAGTGACGTTGGTTTTCAAAAACACAATGGACCAACACCAGCAGATGACATTGCACCCCAAATCATCACAGACTGTGGAAACTTAACACTGGACTTCAAGCAACTTGGGCTATGAGCTTCTCCACCCTTCCTCCAGACTCTAGGACCTTGGTTTCCAAATTAAATACAAACTTGCTCTCATCTGAAAAGAGGACTTTGGACCACTGGGCTACAGTCCAGTTCTTCTTCTCCTTAGCCCATGTAAGATGTCTCTGACGACAACTGTAGCCAAATTCCTTGACACGTCTGTGTGTGGTGGCTCTTGATGCTTTGACCCCAGCCTCAGTCCATTCCTTGTGAAGTTCACCCAAATTATTGAATCGATTTTGCTTGACAATCCTCATAAGGCTGCGGTTCTCTCGGTTGGTTGTGCATCTTTTTCTTCCACACTTTTTCCTTTCACTCAACTTTCTGTTAACATGCTTGGATACAGCACTCTGTGAACAGCCAGCTTCTATGGCAATGAATGTTTGTGGCTTACCCTCCTTGTGAAGGGTGTCAATGATTGTCTTCTGGACAACTGTCATATCAGCAGTTTTCCCCATGATTGTGTAGCCTAGTGAACCAAACTGAGAGACCATTTTGAAGGCTCAGGAAACCTTTACAGGTGTTTTGAGTTGATTAGCCGATTGGCATGTCCCCATATTCTAATTTGTTGAGATAGTGAATTGGTGGGTTTTTGTTAAATGTGAGCCAAAATCATCCCAATTAAAAGAACCAAAGACTTAAACTACTTCAGTCACTGTGCATTGAATTTATTTAATACACAAATTTCACAATTTGAGCTGAATTACTGAAATAAATGAACTTTTCCACAACATTCTAATTTATTGAGATGCTCCTGTAAGTCAGTGTTTTGGACTTGTTTTACCCCTGTCTTTGTTCCTGGTTTTCCATACATTTAGTTTGCTTGCTTTATCCTATGTACCTGTGTTTGTAATTATCCTGTTTATTAGTGCCTGTCTGTTCCTCAGTTCTTCGTCTGGTCTACTTTGTAACTTGCTCGTTGTGGTCACAGTCTCTTATGTTGGATTTACCCCGTATTTTGATTATTTAAGTATATGAAGTATATGAAGCTCCTGCATTCTCCTTGTAACAACTGATCGTGACAATAGACACTACTGTTCATATTTTTTAAAGAAGTTAATACTTTTATATTAGCAGGGATGCATTAAACTGATCAAAAGTGACAGTAAAGGCATTTATAATGCTATAAATAATTATATTTTTTATTATGTTCAATTATATTTTTAAATAAATTCAATTAAAGTGTCCTGAAAATAGATAAGTTATAATATAATTTTTTTTCTTCATATTTTAAACTGTAAAAATATTCCACAAAATTACTGTTTTACTATATTTTTGATCAAATGTATGCAGCCTTAGTGAGCAAGAGACTTGACATGAGCAAAGATGGGCAAACTTGGCCAAAAGAAAGCTTAGCATTCAGTAAGTGTGCTTTCCAATGCAACGGGTTCTCAGATGGGGGGGGGGGGGGTTGGGGGTCTTGAAAGGATTAGAAACCAGCTTGAGGAAAGAAATCTTCACAGTCTAACCTGAGTGTGCCCTAAAGAGAGCAAGGGTGTACGTATGAAGCCTAACCTTTTGTACCTTGACAGATCAGTCTCTCTCAGAAAGGCCTTCGTAAGAACAACAGCTTATGGCATCTTTAGAAGGAACATCTGAGCACAGACGAACCATTTCTGCTCATATAAGAACCAGAAGTGCATTAGAATCAGAATTAGACTCATTTAATACTCAATGTAGAGTCACAAAAAAGAATGGATAGCTGTAGTCCATTTGAAAGACAATATATAACATTTTCTAAAGTCATAGCAGAACTATGTGTTAGGAACATCATTTCCACAAAATAACAAAATACATAATACGGTTTTGGAATGACATGAGGGTGAATAAATGATGACAGAATACTAATAAGTTAAAATGATGCAGGCCTGGAATCTTGTCTTGACATGTAAAGGTCATATTTGCCTGTTCCCCATGATAGCCCTCGGACTTCTGAAACTGAAGCTGAAACCCTAAGAATGATACTAAGCTATGTGAGAATCATTAATTAGAAGAAGAAAAAAAGTCATGACCATGGACACTTTTATCAGAGGTTCATTATCTGGCTTCATCCCAGCTCTAGCCTTGTTGTTATGACAGATTTATTCGCTGGGGAAAATTAGGATTCAAATGAATTCATGAAATCACATAGTTCCCACCTGTGCCTATTAAATTTCTCTACAGAAGCCCCTCTTCGACATTTGTGCACCACTGTTTCTTCCCTCCATCAATAACAATCAGAGAAAAACAAATGAACTATAAACCCCTCATTGCTCCTGACCACGCAAGAATCCATAATCACAATGTTAGCCAGGCCACATTCTTCTCCATTAATTTCACACTTGATCTGCTAGGTAGTGGTTTCAATGCATTTGGGTTTATTTATGCAATTTGCATGTCATTTCTATGTCATGGGAATCACAAATACAATTGATAAGAATGAAGTTATAATGAAGGAGCAGAATTCCTTGCTCTTTGTCCACACCGAATCACAGCAGGTCTCCAAGTTTGGCTGCTACATCACTCACTTCATTGCATTTCATTTGGAGCCACTTACTCTTTCAGTATAGTGTGGTAAACCAATTTCACATCCCCTTTTCATACATCAGCCGTTAGGAGACCTTATCTAAAATGCTTTACATGGCAAAAGGACACCATCACTCCTTGACAAACATGACAACACGACAGCTATTTTCCACGACGGACACTTACTCATACAAACGTAGATGATGCAATCGATAAAGAACAACAGCAGCATAAATACTGAGGGAAAGTCAACATCTCTTACAAGACAGGATAGCAGGAGGGTCTTTAATGCCATTCTCTGTAACCTTGAAAACACTGGCTGTTATATATGTTCTACCCTGGAGACATTGCTTAAAAAAACATATGCTTAATGAAAGATTTATATTTGTAACGATCGATTTTATAACATTTTACAGGCAGCACCACACAACTGAGAAAAAACAAACAAACAAAGCTTCTGGGAGAAAAAAATTACAAGGAGTCAATACAATGGATACTATTAACCAGAACATACCATTACCTCAAACGTAATAGATACACTATGACATCCTCACAGCCAGAAACTAAAGTTCAATCTAGTAATTACTTAATTACTTTGACACTTTGACAGTGCGGTGCATCCAAGCAAGTCAATGTGGCTCAAACTGTGGAGTATTTTTAGAGCCGGGAAAAAGAGCTTCAGAGCGACTGATACTTACATCTGCTTAAAAGTAAAGATGCCATGTTATTTGATCCAGAAAATACTTGATAATCTTATTTTCAATGTGTTATTATTTTTATTAACAATAATAATAATAATTTTATGTTACTTTAATATAATATTCATGTAGACATGGTTACAAAAAAGCTAAACTATTACTAAAATATTTATAAATACACTAAATTATACCAACGTACTTAAAATATATAAAATGATTATATAAATATGTAATATTTTATGTGTATGTTTTATAAAACATTTTCATATTTAGAATATAATATTTAGAATCCATCTACCCTGAACAATATGTATTTACAAAGCTTTAAAAGGAATTCACACAATTTATTTGATCTTGTAAAGTAAAGATCAAGAGTAAATGACTGAAATAAATGATAGAAATAGAAAGTAAATTATCAGAATTATATGAATTGAATGATATTAATTATATTTCCTAGCCAAAATCTAATATGATTTAGTAAATTAATATTATTTTAAAGAAAAATGTATTTGGATTTTTGGAAGCAGGCTGACAGGAATATTTATTAGCTGTATTATTATTATTATTATTATAGTTGAAGATTATGTATGTATGTTGAGCTGAACAGGAGGCAACAAAGAGATAAAACAGAGCAGAAAGACAAATGGCCTTTTAAAGAAAACAGTACTTGTTGATTTATACTCGTCTTCCAGTGCTGTAAAAATGTACACATGCTGAGAACAAAGCAATTAGAAAACTGCTCAAAGTTGCTCACACCTAGAGCTTGAAGCTGCCCGAGTGCAGGCGTACAACGAAAGGAATAGCTACCGCTAACAAGAGCGCAGTGTTATCTTTATATGTAAGCCTCACAATTATTTCTTCAAACATTTTCAATCAAATGTGACAATGGACACTGCTGAGCAAGGGGAAAGCGGGAGAGAATGTAAAGTTACTAAACAGGGTGACAGGGCCAGAGATCACAGAATTGGCACGCTAACTTGGCCTAGTTGTACTTGAAAGACGGCATTATCGGGTGTATAAACACGCTCAAGAGTCTCAAAATGAGCCACAGGAAGATTGAAAAGTGGAACATCTGTGAGGAAAAGACATTTAGTGTCTATAAACGTCTTATCTGTTAGCCATGGAAAAAGTAATTGGCTTTCTTTATGCCACTGTCACGTGCGGCTCCTGCAAGCCGGGAGATTGTGTCCTGTCATGTGGGAATGTGCACAAATGTGTACAAAATTCCATTGAATCATCAAGATGGAAATTATTTTCATGTAGATATGAAAATACAGTAACATGTGTTTTGAGTGTTGGGAATCCTGCCTTAACTTTCTATAGGCAGACAGTATGTTCTCTTTCTGACTTTTGCCACCCTGCAACTCAGAGCGACTCATTTCATCATTACAATGTGACCTTTGCACGTCATGTCAAGCTATTCATGCTAATGGCAAAGCTTTTAGCATTCATGTACACCACAGCTGCTAGGCTCCATCAGAGCCTGACATGCAGGAAAGAGACAAAGAGGTCAGAGGAAGAAAGGTCAACATAAAAAAAAAGAAGAGAACGTGACTTTGTGACTGTCCAAGTCCATATGTAAACTATGCACCTTATTTAAAAAAAACTGAAAACATGTGCATAATTTTTTTTCTTGCAAAGATTCCAGTATCAGCCACATCCAGTTATTTTAGTTGCACAAATACAGTTATACTATTTGATGTTGCAAATGAGTGTATTATCATATTATTTTATTTATTTCTGCATTTTTTGTAGTTACTTACCTAAATTATAAATGTATATCTCCATTGGACCAACTTAAACTTGTTTCTTACAGCAAATGTATTAGTTTTAATCAAATTATATTTACAGTTTGGTTCACACCTTTAATTTAGATTTACTACTAATCAAAATATACATTTTTCAAAATGTTTTCCTTAATTTTTCTATAAACAAAAGTGAAATATTTTACACTTGGAATAAAACTAAAACATTTGATCAATTTATTTAACTTAATATAAATAAAGACAACTTCAAAAGGACTTTAATGATTATAGGATCTTAATCTGCATCATATTTTCTGTTATATTAACAACATTCACAGGAAATAGCTTACTTTCACATTGAAAAATAAGGTGGATTCAACTATTTGGAGGCGGGATTCCCAGCAACCCCAGTTTTTATCTTCATCGTGGGATTGGTATATATGGCTTTCTACAAAGGCTAACATCCTCCGTGAATCTCACAGATTCCGATGTAATTATGTGTCAGCTAAAGGGAAGAAATATCAGCCTCAGAGTATGAAATATGAGCAGCTTTGAAGCATTGTTTAAAACACAGAGAACAAAAACACAACAAAGACCTGAAGTGACAAATGAAATGTGCTGCGTTGATTTATCCTGCACAAGTGTTTCTTAAGATGGACCAGATACCATGTGAACCCCCACTGTTCAAACTGAGGGGAGCTGGAGGGGTTGCTGTCTGATTTTGAGCAACTTAACAGAATCGGACTGACAAAACAACATCACTGGATGTTTTTGAATTTGAAGTGAATTAAATAATTCACTGAATTGATAATAAACAGCACCTAAAGACTAGAAAATGTATGCTGATGTTTAGATGTGAAATACTCTGCCTGCCCATTCTTCTTAATACCCAACATCCTGTGATTGCATTTTATCCATCATGTTAAATGAAAAACACTTTTGTATCAGCCATTTTAATCGTTAACACATTTCCTCCATTCATATTAGGAACTAGGCGTGTACAACATAATTTTTTACCCTCAAATTTTAAGTAGTATTTAGCATTTCATTTATACACTCATTCCAAAGACCAATCTAACACACTTTTAAGTAACTAAGTTGGTTTGGATGTTTGCCCTTCACTGGCTTAATATGGTTCTGAAGGAATTAAGTGCTGTCCGTCAACATTAATGTTCATGAAAGCATTCCTCAATCAAGTAGTAGTAACTAATTCAAATAGAGCAAGTCTAATCACAAAGGAAAAGAAGTTCCAAAGAAGTATGAAATGCATGTGTTAGAGCAGATAAAGGCCACAGAGATTGGATTTAAAGAGGAGAGTGGCATCTTTATGCATGAGGGATTGAGATATGAGCAGGCACATACTGGGAGATTCATGCTCTCTCAATAGCCTCACAAACCCATCTGACATGCAAAACTGTATTCAGTTTTATTTGAACACTTTTCTTAAAGACCATTTAAGATTTTGGGGTCTATGAAGAGTAGACTTTCTAATTTAATACTATTCATATGGATCTACATGAGCACTGACTCTTGACATCAAACTAAATCACAAACCGTGGCATTCTTGCCATCCGTGGTTTGGCCGATTGTTGATCTGAAGGTTTGATATGTAACAGCAGACAATGTACAATCGAAATTATTTAAAATGCAATGAAACTGCCATTCTGAAATAGTTCAAACAAGGACATACTAAAACAATACAAAGGGTATACACTTTCTAAATACCACTGAAAAAAGCAAATAGCAAACATTTTAAATGAAGCAAGTTGCTGGTT
The DNA here is from genome assembly GCA_027564155.1 of Gymnocypris eckloni scoliostomus. NCBI lineage: Eukaryota > Metazoa > Chordata > Actinopteri > Cypriniformes > Cyprinidae > Gymnocypris > Gymnocypris eckloni. The sequence continues at coordinate 22,079,326 of CM050426.1, forward strand.
CTTTAGTGTGTCATTGTGGATCAGGAAGAGGTCATCACAGATACTTGAGACGGTAATTCAGTCTGCTCTGGAAGTAAAAAGACAATCAAGCTTAATTGTTATGTGCACCATATTCAAATAGGGACATTCTCAAAATGAGAGATTAATATGCATAGAGAACTAAATGAGTGAAGATGTAAAACACCCCGTAGCCATGTACAAATTTGATTAGCTGTCCAAATATCTCTTTGCTGCATTTAGACTGTCCCAGCTCTTGAGATTATTTTATGTTGCAGTTTTAACTCAATCTGTTCACAGTCTAAAAAGGACTATTCAAGCTTCATACTACGTTTCATTCAAATATTGTAATATTTATAAGGGCTCTTTTAACATGTTGAAATAGTAAAATTAATTATTCTTAAAATAATAAGACAAAAAACAAACACATTTAAATCACTCCTCCAGACTTCTGTAACACACAATTCTCTAAGAAATTGTAATTATATTAAATGGTCATATGTTTATTATGTCTATTAACCTAATAATAACCTAACCTAATAATGATTGTTCTATTATTAAAACATTGTTCTATAATTTTCACATTGCAATAATTAACCCACATAACATGATAATTACATTAATGCATTAATCAATGTATTATTTTGTAAAATGCACAAAACAAGTCTAAACCCTACAGATTAGAATCGATTTGTGAATACATGCTCAGTGATACCTGCTGGTGGATTCACTGAGTTCTGCAGTACTACAGTACAGTGAATCAAGAAGGAAACAGGACTCGTGAAGCTGTGAAGGACAACAGAGACAGACAACGGGTACAAACGGGTGACTTTGCGACTTGATTTGTGGCCAAGCCATAGCAGCCAATAAGGCAAAGATGTCACAGCAATTGATATTCGTCTATATTTGGTTTCCACTTCTATGCACCTTCATGGTGTTTGGTCCCAGCAGGGTGATGGATGGATCTCCAGCTCCATACGTCAGCAGTTCTATAGGGCTCTTTGTGTCAACCTACAGCCATGTGAGCACCATACACAAGGGAAACCATAAAGTCAGCACAGCATAAAGGTGCTACGGTAGTATTGGCACCTGCAGCCTTGACACCCCTAAGCTGAGGAGTACAAACACAGTCCAAATTGTTTTTATTGCAAAAAAATAGATAGACAGACAGACAGACAGACAGACAGACAGACAGATAGATAGATAGATAGATAGATAGGTATTGTTATATACAGCAAAATTTTAGGCTGGATTCTGTTCTAAGGCAATGAATTTCATGGTCATAACAAAGAACAGAAATGAAGAGGGGTTACTTGTGTTTTCAAGCTTCATATTTCTGATTCATTCTTTTTAAACCGGCTCTAATGCATCTTTCATAAGCCAGACTCTGTACACCAAAAGCACAAAGATAATTGCAGAGGTGAGTGTTTAATCTCACGTGTTTTCCCCTGAAAAGATTAAAAAGATCGAAACCTTCAACTCCTTAGGAGACGGTGGTATCAGCGTTGTCATCCGCTGAGAAGATGAATGACTCCAGCTGAGGTAATTTGATGGTCAGGAGCCCCAAGTAATTTTTCATTCAGAATGAAATTTCTCATGTGGTGCCTTTTCATCTCGAGTTTACAAAGGCAAAAACAGCCCTTAAAAAAACGTAATTTTTCAGCACCCTGCTGAATGGAATTTCCATGCTGGTCTGAGATGGTTTATACAGGTTTTGTGCTGATCTGAATTATTCACATTTAATTAAAATGTAATTTAATCAAATGTATTTATAATTTTATTAAAAATACTTTTACTTCAAATATTTACATATTTTATTCTTGTTTGTAATGCTAGAGCAGGGGTCACCGAGTTCGGTCCTGGAGGGCCGGAGTCTTGCAGAGTTCTAACCATAATCAAACACGCCTGAAGCAGCTAATCAAGCTCTTACTAGGTATACTTCAAACTTCCAGGCAGGAACTCTGCAGGACACCGGCCCTCCAGGATCAAGTTTGATGACCCCTGTGCTAGAGGATCAAACATTACACGGTTTACATTTTTAATTGTTTTACATATTGAAGTGCTTTAATTAAATCAGACAGCATGTATATAATGTACATACTGTAGGCTACTCTCCATTATCACTTTAAGGTACATGGTATTTACCATTATAAGCCAACTTTAAAATATTAATATGAACGCTAGCATATGTTATAAGCACATCTCTTGCTCTCATATTTTTGGATCTCCTTAATTTAGGATCCTTCATTTTGGATCTCCTTCATTCCTTCAAGTACACACACACACACACACACACATCTGTGCACCGAAGCAAAGCCTTAAAGTGGTTAGTCCTCCACATTGAGAAAAAAAAAGAGAGAGAAAATAAAACATAAACAAAGCCAGAAAAAAACTCCATCCCCCTCTCTGTTCTCTTAGATCCTCCTCTTTCTGCTCAGCTTCTCAGTGGTCTCACCGCGCGCCATCTCCCTGCCATCAAATGCGCTACTGGCCCTTTAAATCCTCTCCATTATAATTCGTGGAGCGAGCAGCTGGCCATAAAAAAGGAGCGAGAAAGAAAGGGAAAAGCACATAGTCTCTTCAAAACACAAACCCAGACACACAGACATGCTTGCTCTCTCACCTATTCTCCCTGACATCTGAGGGTGGGGAGGCCACTGTGGAGGATTTTCCAGCCAGCAGAAGTGAGCAGGGAGGAAGGCAGAAGAAGTTTCTTCACAGACAGGCTCGGATCACTCTGCAAGACAATGCATTCTTGTCGAGTTTTACCTGCTCCTCTTTGGATTTGGTAATTCTGTAGACTATAAGTTCTTCAAACGTCTGAGAGAGAGAGAAAGAAACTGAGCAAGAGAATGCTCTCTCAGGTCATAAGGATTTTATACATCTTGTCTTTTTTCTTTTTCCAAGGGGGCTTTATCAGGTAAGACAAGCAGTGGGTTTTCATAGCATGCGTGTATTTGTTGTGTGGTTCTTTGAACAGTGTATATTGTGAGAAATGCCATATTGATTTATTTTCTTCTTTTCTTAAGAGTAATTGTTGGGAGAGATTTTGGGTCAAACGTGAAAAAAGCATCACTCTACTTGAACTGTAATTAACTCTGTTGTATCAGGAAACTTGAGTTGAAGCTTAAACTATCTTAGTCTATTTTTATCATTTCAAAATAATGACTGGTGAATTTAAACTTTTTCAACACAGAGACTATGGAAATTTCTTTTTTTTAATGCAATGCTCCTCTCTAAATTCAAGCAAATTCAAAAATACTATGCAGCATTTTTGAAAGGAGAGATGAAAACTGCTGAAATAAGCTCTTTGTAAAATAATAAAAAATACATAAATAAATATATATATATATATATATATTATAATAATACCATGTTTGATCCATTTTGTTTAGCAGAAAAAAATTTTTTTATAGCCTGGAGTGCATAAGAACCACATAAACAATATCCAACAGCACAAAACTCATTAGCTCACAGTAAGGGTTTTGTCTCTATATTTTAATAAACAAAAAAGCATATTTCAAAAAATATGAAGAGAATCTCAGTGCTATTGAAATCATATGATAGACTTTTAAATAAAGAAAAACATCCAACAATTTTAAGAATGTCTCTCTGTCTGAATAAAAAAAGTGAAAAGTTTTGCAGCGAGTGCACTCCCTGTTTCATGCCCCATTGCATCCAGGTGTGAACAGGCTGGAGTTACATTTGCATAATCCCAAAGCTTGAGTCTTCAGACAATCATCCGCTCTGAGAGAGCGAGACACTGATGGAACTCCATCGAGAATCAGAGTGAGGGATGAAGAGAAGATGGAGTGAAGTCAGTCTAGATTAAATTACAGGAAAAGTGCTGGCAGTCATGATGATGTAACGAAAGGTACAACTAGTGAAGGTGTGAGGCAGGAGTGCATGAGACAGCCAGGGACAGGGGGACTGGCAGAGGAACATACTGTAGATGTTGAGGTATGTCACATGTTATATGTACACACGAGCACAGAAAGGCTTCGGTGTCTCAGAGGGGTCTGTGGTGTAACTTGCAGGCGGGAGATGACAGCCCTTAGAGATGGCACTCACCAGCTCAGTGTGTCAACCTGCAGATACTGTGTGGGCGATTGAGAGCAGACAGAACATGGAGGCAGAGATGAGCACTGTTTGGTCTGAGCTGTCCGACTCTGAGGTGAGGGGGCGTGAATGACTGTGAAAGGAGCCGTGCAGAGACCTGGGTAGAAATCCAGCAGGTGGCTGATTAGCAGGAAGACAGGTCACGAGCGTGGCCGCAGATATCGGCAGGAACTTACAAAAAACATACTGGGAGGCAGAGTGATTCAGAACAGCCTTAGCATGTCTGTGCAGTCTACAGGTCAGCTGTGTGGTGACTGAATGAAGAGGAATGTGAGAATGTCACTATCTGTTTTCACAGACATATTTTGGTTTCATAATTAAAGTTTTGAATAGCGTATAACCTCGGGGAAACATAGGAAGAACATTACCTCGAGAGAAAAGAGACTATTTTGAAAGAGCATCTGGCACTGTGTGAAATAAAGACGTCTGTCATGGCACAAACAGTGGGATTTATAAAGAAATAAAAGATGCTGAGATTGAAAACAAAAGGGGGTTTGCACAGATCAAACTGTGTCTAATTAATAATGAAGCAGTACACAGTTTTCAGCGCTGGGCTACGCACAAATTTCAGGCATAAGCACACCACTTCCACCAATCAGTGTGTGCCAAATCTGACCCCAAAGTCACACCAGCACAGCTCTCAGCTGCAATACTAATGCAGAGGTCAGGGGTCACTGAGCAAATCGCTTGTTACTGTGTATATAGATCCACTGCACACGCCTATGGAATACTTGATTCTGATTGGCTGGCTGAATCTGAAAGATTTCTGAATAATACCCATCGTCCTCAGGAATACTGTACATCAAGTGCTCCACAGTCTCTATATGATAAATATGTTCAACTCTAATTAATATTTCACATGTAAACACATGATATAATATAATATACACTGTACAAAATTGTTGTTTTTGGCCCCATTTTTCATGAGCTGAAGAATTTTAGATGGCCTTTTAGAGTGGCCTTTATTGTGGTGAGCCTAAGGCACACCTCTGCAATAATCATGCTGTCTAATCTGTCTTGATATGCCACACCTGTGAGGTGGATGGATTATCTCAGCAAAGGAGAATTTTAATGTGCACATAATTAGCACATTGGCTATTTATTAGTTCTTATAAAACACATATTCTGCATGGCCATATTCTACATCCCTAATACCTAAATTTAACAACTACCTTACTTAAAATGTTTTAAAATGTCATTTATTCATGGGACAGCAAAGCAGAATTTTCAACAGCCATTACATTCTTTAGTGTCACTAGACCTTTCAGAAATAATTCTAATACATGTTATGCTCTTGAAATATGTATTATTATTATCAATATTGAAAACATTGATGCAGCTCAATATATTAATGTAAATTGTGATACATGTTTCAGGATTCTTGACTCACAAATAGAAAGTTTAAAAATAGAATAGTTATTTAAAATATTAATCCTTCGTAATGTAAAACAATCCTTTAATAATTATAGCCTATTACAAAAAAATATATAACACACTTTAGTTCATTTTAACCACTTTTTTGATTATTTTGAAAATCTGCTAATCAGGATTTAACAAGCAACTCTGATACAACATTTTTATTCACCCATGTTGCTCACAACGAACCAGTGCTTGCAACTCTCCCACAAATATTTGTCTTTCTACCTCAGCAGCTCTACTGTGAAAACAAAGAGAGCATACAACAGTTTGCAGAGCGGTAGATGTCGGGGAAGATTTTACCCAGGGTTTGTAACAAAACTGCGAGACAGCAGCACTAGTGGTTCAGTGATGTGAGCATGAACATACAGCTGAGATGTGCAGCAGTGTGAATGATTGTTCCTGGACAATTTCTCTTACCATTGAGGTGTGAGAAAAGTGCGTGCTCTTTGCTTTTTTACAAAGTGTAAGGTGTATTGCATGTGGGGAAGAACAGAGGTCTAAAAGGATGAGGGATCTTGCTGAAAGTTAAGCAGCGATAGAGAAACCAGTACATTTGTTCAGAAATGTTCCCAAACATAGACTATTCCCTTACGTTTTTGGTACTCAACACTTAACCTGGCAAAAATCATTTTGAGCCTGAATGCATAGCCAGTGGGCTGTGGTGAAATGAATTTCGTTCCACTGCCAGCTCCCATACAGCAAGAGAAGCACAACATGAAGTGTAACTAATGCGGTTGGGCCACAGCGCCTCATTTAAATGAAGAGCCTGTGGGATTCTCCTCTTGCTCGTGGTTTGACAGATTGAAGCCCGGTTGGAAAAGCCCTACTGGAGGTTGCTACATTGAGCTATTATTTTCAGTACAATTAAAAGCACATAAATGAGTCGTTATGTTGTTACTAATTCAGAGACGGCAAAACAGGTTAGCATCCAACAAATTAGTGGGAGGGGAGATGGAACATCATATAAATCGATGTTTGAATAAAAAAGTCTCTGCTCTGCACAAATAGTGTATGGGAGTACTTTAATGTTAGCCTGTTGCTAAACTAACAATGCTGCCATAAGCAGTACTCACAAATATTGTAAAATATGATTCATTTTTAATTACACCAAACTATTGTAATAGCTTTTTTATAAACTAGTTTTTAATATTGAATTAATAAAATGGTGAATGGACCTCAGAACTTCTAGGGCCATAAGAAAATTTTGTTCATTTTAATGTTCAATGCATCACTTTTAAAGAGAAACAGCTTTCAACCCTGTTTCAGTTAACACAATTACATTTTCTTTACACTGACTTTAGGGACTTAACTCAATTTTTTTTTTGTGATAGGAGTGTCTCCGTTCACATTACATTCACATTTTTATCTTATTTCTATTTGTATTTATTAATTTTATATCATTAAGAGATACACCACTATTGTAATTTAAGGATGGTACTGGTATCAATGGTACACTACAGTAGCAAAATGACAATAATTATGTCTTTATTTATAACTTTGCAAGAGAAATGGGGTTTACTACAGCATTACTGTGATCCGAGCAGCTCCAAGATGCCAAAAACAATGGATCATGAGCTGTTCACATGTAAATAAACATAATGCAACAGTCTATTAATGTATTTTATGAAATCGCAACCAAGTAAATATAATAAATGCATCAAGCCATATCGCGATTTTGATTATTTTGATTGATAGATGCCCAATGAATGCCTTTATGTTGTTATGAAAAGTGTAAGTGTTGACTTAATGGGAAACACTGGAATATGATATCTACAATTTGGTCCTAGAATTTGGCCAAAATAAAGTGTCTTCAGAAGTAGCACTTCTTGTAAACAGCCTTTCATGCCTTCAAATTCTGCCTATATATTCCTATAGGTTTTGGAACACAGCATTTGTCTTGCCACTATGCATGCTGGTCACTTTATCACATCCAATGATAGTACAACAAAATTGTTTGGCTCAAGAAGAAGATCTCAAAACAGCTGGACAGCTTTGACTCATCTAATCCTGAGGGGAGATCTTTCAAAAAGATAATAGGAAGCAAACAAATGTCTTGGCAGGAGGTGCTGTTTCTAATGAAAAAGAATACTATCGCATAGCCATTGGGAACAAATTTGTGCGATACCTGCAGATCAGGAAAATGAAGCATGCAAACAGCACATACCCAGACTGTGCTACATGACACAAGGTAATTTACTTTAGGGATGCATAGTAAACACAAGTAACAACATCCACCAGGACACATCAGTCTATCCGTCTCTCTCTTTATCTTTTGCTCCACTTTCCTGTTCACTAGCCTATGTCATGCATGGCTGGTGAAGCAGTTTTGGGAGGTGGGTAGGGGAGATGGAAGTTGAAGTGGGGATTACAACTGTGCATGTCAGATAACACAATGTCAGGGAGCGAGGCGGCACTTTTTTCGGCTTGAAATGAGAACACAAGCACGCTGGAGCCGTGTAATTCCACTGAACGCTGAATAAATTATTACCCTCTGTCCTTGACTCGGGCCCACTATTGTAGGAAAAAAAATATTCAATAGTGCTAATCACAGCTTTTCAGTAAATGCCTGACTAATGCTCTGACCTCCAGACAGGCTCAGAAACTGGGCCGCGCCGACCCAGTGCTTGGTTTATTGATATCTCTGGTGTCATGGCAGTTACGAGATTTGCTCTGCCGGTCAGTTGCCATGACAATTCTGGTTTATTGATCTATTTAGCTTATGGCCTTATCCATTAGCCCTGTACGACAGATGATTTTTTTCCAATTGGAAAAGCGGAAGCAGCTGCAGTTTCTCAAGAGAAAAGCAGCAGTGGTCAAGGAGGATGCAAACAGCCTAGGTCATGCCACAGGATTCAGAAATACGTTCAGAATAATTTGCATGACTGACTGACTGTCTGTCTTGACAAGGGAAGTACAACAGGTCATGAGGATGGAGCCACTGAGTCTGAGTTAATGGTATTTACCTTAATTGCTATATTTCTAAGACAAACAGACATAAGGCATTACAGAGAAAGTCATGTCAGTTCTTGTGACTGTATGGCATCAGTCTAATAAACAATAAAATGCTTATCTGGTCCTGCTTTTCAGTACAATTTAAGTCAAATTATGAAACACACACAAAAAATAATAATAAATCAGCAAAATCAAATTATAGTAAAATTGTATATTTTATTAAATCAATATATTACATAAATAAAAGCTTAATATATTCACCTATAAACATTTAACTTGAGTTGTTTAGGAACAGGAACAGGACAAATTTAGATTTTTGATTTTTAGTTAATAAAATGAACAATTCTATATTTGCAATTTAAACAAATATATATATTTTTAAGAGGCTTACTAAATAAAATGGGTGCTTGAAACCAATATACACTGCTAGACAATCAAGAATTTGCAACTTTACATTTACTCTAAACCCTATTTACTAGCCCTTTTGACAAAATCTATGTGACAAGTAGTCCTAGTCTCGTCTGTTTAAATTATTAAGAGGCATATTACTTATTGTATGCAACCTATATGTTCCCTTCTGTTTTCTAGGGGTTAGAGCTAGAGCAAAAAGATGGAATTAGACATGCATGACCATGCCGACTTTCTCTTTATCTCTGTCTGCACAACCAGCTACAAGGCCATGCCTCATCCATTACCCATGCACTCCACTATCAGCTCATCGGGTCTTCCCACATCGCTTCCCTGTTTTCCCTTTCTTCTCTGTCTTTATTTTCACCCTCAACTTGATGTCCAAGAAGAAGGTTTCTGGCCACCAATCTTCCTGGCCTAAGCCAGACACTGACTAAACTAAAAATTACTAAAAATACAGCAATTTTACCCCCTCATTGCTGAGAAATAAAGTAGCGCTTCATTATCGATTAATAAAAGTCACGTGACAGCACTGATAAGAAGTTTATGAGCTTCTGAATGTGATCTCCGATCTCTGTGTGCGAGTGGTGTGTGTGTGTGTGTGTGATTAAACTGAACGATTGAATATTTTAATCGATTGACTAGGTAAATGTGTGCAAATGTATAGGGCCCCATTTACCTAGTCAATCGATTAAAATATTCAATCAAAGTTAACTCATGAATAATCGCTACTTAATCGCACATTTTTATCTGTTCTGAATGTACCTTAATTTAATACTTTTCAAGTTTTAAATAAACTACTCTAATCAACATGGGCATGGACAAATATAGATGCTTTATGCAATATATGTTTATTATTCGTGAAACCATAGTTAACAGAGCATGAAGACTAGACCAACGGTAATAGATGTTTTTCAAAAAAAGTTGTTAATTTCTATTAGACACATGAAAAAAAAGAACTAAGAAACACCAGGTTCCTATTAGTTCTCTTTATTTGCTCTGAATAATTTACTGACACAAGCCTGTTTACATTTTTGCACGACAGAGCAACTCACTTCTTCTGAACATGCAAAATGTTACATTTCATTTATTATTTATTATTACATTTGTTTGCCTCTCTGTGCCACAAATTGTAGCCTATTTTTATGCAGCTAAATTATCAATAAAACTGTTTTCATTGATATATTTTCCTGTTTCTGTTGTCAGAAAACGGGATGAATTTGAAATAGTGACTGAAACGCGACCCATTAAGACTATATAACTAGCTCTCCTTTCCAAGATGTTAATCTGCACAAAAATCTGATTTATAATTGTGCAGAGAGAGAGAGAGAGAGAGAGAGAGAGAGAGAGAGAGAGAGAGCTGTGCACGTGCTGGGAAAGAGAGACCTCGCGCTCGTGCAGCCATCAGCTTCAGATGCATAATATTTTCATTTGCTACAAGCAGGATACACAAGAAGCACGTTCAACTCGGACATGCATATGGTTGTATATAAAAAATACATCTCGTATATAAAAAGCATTTTAGGGGGCCCTTGCCTTTTGGGGGCCCAAGGCAATCGCCTACCTTTGCCTAATGGGTAAGTCCGCCCCTGCTCCTGGAGGTCAGAGAGAATATTTGCATCCATACAATGGAACATTTCTGTCTGTGTGACTGTTGTGTTGTCAGTGTACCTTCTTGATTGAGACTACATTCCCTGCCTGAACACAGCATGAAAGAACACAGCGCTATTAGCAGTTAAATCAGTGCAGAGCCATTCAAGGCATGCAGCATGGTGACTTCATCTAAAAGTCTGTTTCTCAAACACCCCAGTAATGTTTTACGTTCAAACATTTTAGGGCACTTCACGTTAGAGATTTTGGTGTGATCTGAGGCCATTTGTTAAAGTTACAGTTGATTGGCTGGTGTGAAAGATTTTTGAAAGATAATATTTTGTGTTGGCTAATAGCTGAATAAAAACACAAATCAAATTCTTCATATACCCAACAGGAAAGAATTTAAAGTTGCAATGAAACGGAAGTAGCACAAGATCCAAACAGATTACCTTAAAAAAAGAAATTACATACTTTGTTTTATCCATCATTTGCTGATTTTGATTTTGAATTGTGAGCATTGCAATTTTCATCACATGCCATCTTTAAAGAATACAATAAATACATAAAAAAATACTAAATCAAATATTTTAATCAAATCAAACTGTGTAGTCAATCAAAAGCCAGTAAATCACAAATCAAACTGATTCACTGTTAAACCAACTATTAACACTGAATTACACTGGCAAACAGCTGACATTAGTGCTTGTGATGCTGAAATGCCATGGACTAAACCTAAAAGTGCAATGTTAAAAAGTTTGTAAAACGCAACAAGTGTGAAAACAGTCTTATAACAAGAGGAGAATTAATTACTTCCTGGTTTTACTGACTGTAGTAAATTAAAAAAATAATAATAATAATAATTAGATTACGCGGTGGTGGAACGTGCTTTTACATGAATGAATGAATGAATGAATGAATGAATGAATGAATGAATGAATGAAGCATTTATATAACGCTTTCTTGTGCATTGCTAAACACCCAACGCGCTTTTCTATCATATATGGGGTCTCTTCTCAACCACCACCAGTGTGCAGCATCCACCTGGATGATGCGACAACAGCCACAGTACAATGGCGCAAGTGCGCTCAGCACACACCAGCTACAGGTGGAGAGGAGAGAGCGATAGAGCCAATCAAGTGGATGGGGATGATTAGGAGGCCATCAATGAAAGGTGGTGTACAGATGTAGCTGTGTTAAAGAAGATGTGCTGTTCAGATCTAGAAACGCTCTTCATTAACTGCAAGCCGTTCTAGTCACCGCAGGAAATTTGTTCCTTCATTCTCATGAGTGTCTACATTCCTCCGCAAGCACACGTGAGCTAAGCTTTACAGAAACTCGCTGATCTGATCACAGACACAGAACAAAAACATCCGAACTCTGTTTTAATCATTCTGGGGACTTTAACGAAGCTAATCTCTCCCGCAAACTGCCAAAATACAGACAGCACATCACATGTCCCACCAGAGACAGTAACATATTGGATCACTGTTGTACAATGTTCCTGTGGCTCAGTGGTTAGAGCATTGCGTTAGCAGCGCAAAGGTTGTGGGTTCGATTCCCAGGGAACACACATACTGACAATACAAATGTATAGCCTGAATGCACTGTAAGTCGCTTTGGATAAAAGCGTCTGCTAAATGCATAAATGTAATGTAAAAGTACAGCGATGATGACCCCCATCTTCACAAAGATCTTCAACAGATCACTGGAGCTGTGCGAAGTCCCCTCATGCTTCAAATGCTCCACCATCTTCCCTGTCCCAAAGAAACCCCAAATTACTGACTCAATGACTACAGACCTGTGGCTCTAACGTCTGTGATCATGAAATAATTTGAAAGACTGGTTTTGGCTTATCTGAAGGCCTCCACTGGACCCTTACTGGACTCCCTGCAGTTTGCCTACAGAGCAAACAGGTCTGTGGATTATGCAGTCAACATGGGACTGCACTTCATCCTGCAGCATCTGGAAAAACCAGGGACTTATGTGAGGATCCTGTTTGTAGACTTCAGCTCCGTTTTAACACCATCATCCCGGACACCCTTCAGAATAAACTGACACAGCTCTCCGTCCCCACCTCCGTATGTCAGTGGATCACCAGCTTCCTGACAGACAGGTAGTGGGGCTGGGAAAACTCTCATCCAGCACCCACACGATCAGCATTGGAGCTCCTCAGGGCTGTGTTCTCTCCTCACTGCTCTTCTCCCTGTACACGAATGACTGCACATCTAAGGACCCTTCCGTCAAGCTCCTGAAGTTTGCAGACGACACTGATCGGCCTCATTCAGGATGTTGATGAGTCTGCTTACAGACAGGAGGTTAAAGAGCAGGCTGTCTGGTGCAGTCTTAACAACCTGGAGCTTAACAAGCTCAAAACAATGGAGATGATCGTGGACTTCAGGAGAACACCCCCACACACACACACACACACTCCCCCCACTCACCATCAAGAATAGCACTGTGACTGCAGTGGAGTCATTCAGATTCCTGGGCACCCCAATTTCTCAGGACCTGAAGTGGGACAATCACATTGAGTCCATGGTGAAAAAAGGCCCAGCAGAGGCTGTACTTCCTTCGCCAGCTGAGGAAGTTCAACCTGCCACAAGAGCTGTTGATACAGTTCTAATCTGCCATCATTGAATCCATCCTCTGCACGTCAATAACTGTCTGGTTCAGCTCAGCTACCAAATCTGACCTCAGAAGACTACGGAGGGTAGTCCGGACTGCTGAGCGAATCATTGGTACAACCCTCCCCACTCTCCAGGAAATGTACTTATCCAGAGTGAGCAAAAGGACTGGCAAAAATCACTCTGGACCCCTCACATCCAGCACACTCCCTCTTTGAACTGTTACCGTCTGGTCGACGTTACAGAGCTCTGATCACCAAAACGACCAGACACAGAAACAGTTTCTTAACCCAAGCAATCCATCTCATGAACACCTGACATTAAACGTGGAACACACAACACTATTATACAATTATTTATTCACCACACACACTTATTTTTTTCATTTCAAATTTGCACGTCAGACCTCACACATAATTGTCTGTGTTGTATATTGTTCTTTTGTTGTCTGTGTCCTGTCCTGCCACTGTCATTCTGTTGCACTGTGAAGCTTCTGTCACTATAACAAATTCCTCGTATGTGTAAACATACCTAGCCAATAAAGCTCATTCTGATTCTGATTCTGATTCTGATTCTTTATAATGAATGGAATAATCACAGAACCCCGAATCATCTTTGAGGTAAATGAACAAGAAGCGAAGGAATTTTACTCTCTAGAGTTGTTTTTAGTAAGAAGCAGTGCTGCCCTGCACATAGTCACTTAGACTTATACAGAAGAGCTTCTGGGAGTGAGGCCAAACTTAGTCTAGACTCTGGATCCCTTTACCCCTCAAGCAAAGTATGGACTTCATCCACTAAGTGCCTCTAGGATACTTGTGTATGACATGCCACCCACACTGAGCGCTTCAGGGGAGAGCAACTGTACCTCTCTCTGTTTATGAAGAATAATCACAGATCTTCCTGTTGAACCAGCTCCAAAATCTACTCGTTTGCAGTGGGTCAGCAGTGCCTGAAAAAAATATTTGTTACTCTGCCGGTGTTCAGAGTAGTGAGGTGCATTGAAGAGTGCTCCAATCAAAGTGGTTATTTCAGGTGTGCTTGAGCAGACTATCTAAAGTCCCATGTGCCTCACTCCATAAAGGTGAGAGGAACATCCTGACCTCACCACGCTAGCATGAAAACCCTGACAGCTCATCCAGACCATTTGTTATCATTTACCACAGTACCTGCGTTCAAAATCGCATACAGATGTACATGTTGTACTACAATTGAAAAAAAATTCAATGTGCAGCATCTATGCAATGCTGTATTTGTCAAAGTTTTCCTCTGCAGATTTCAGAAACTGAGAAACATGCAAGCATTCTGACACTATCAGGAACATGCTACTGTGGAAGTATCAACTGAATAAGCAGTCACAAAATGAGTACTACTTAGAAAATTATATGTTGTACTCATTATTTCACAGAATAAGGCTGGGTTATGCTGATTGTTAGTAATCAGTAGCAATTACTTCTGTACCAAGTACTATTAAAGGCACATGTATCCATTAATATTCAAGATTATATTTTAAAGCCATTGTAAATTTATTTAAATTGTTGAAAGTCTAAATTGTAAATTATCAGACTGTTTATATAGGCTATATAGACAAGCACACACACACACACACATATATATATATATATATATTAGTGCTGTCAAATGATTAATAGTTAAAGAACATGATAAATCGTTGAGAACTTTTAATGTAATGTAAATTAACTTTAAATAACAGGTGTACCACAAACTCATTGTAATAAATTTCACATTTCGTCGCCTTGTAATTATAAGGTTCTATCTGACATTTTTGTTAAAATTGAGTTATTCACATATTCTTATTCCGTGACAACTTATTTACATTGTGATGGTTTTTTTTTTTAGGAGAGACAACCCCCCCCACACACACACACACACATACACACACATGATTATAAAGCGCTTTGGGTGTACAACAATACACAATAAAGCTCTATATAAATGCATCGTTCATTAATTCATTCATTCAATAGATCCTGAATGTATACTGGGGAATGTGCTCTGACGATGGCAGTGATAGTAAAATCATCTGCTCAATCAAAAATGTGAGAGGATTTTTATATTATACGTTTAGAATACTTTAAGGGTCTCTGTCATTTCCATGTAGGAAAGAGACTTGTTCCCCATATCATTTTTGCTATATGGAATGCAAAAACTTTGAAGCTCAATATCTCAAAACCACTCAGAATGCATATAGAACCTAATAATTCCAAGGCGATGATTTAGCTGTCATAATTCAGTGTGAAATAACAGCAAATGACGATTCACTGTATGTCATTACCTCTGATAAGCACTGCTCTTCAATTTGAATGAGGACTGCAATGTGTCTGTAACCGCTTAAATCTTTCAATGTTTCTGTCCATTCAGATAAACTAAGAGAATTTATAGTAATGTGTTACCAGCAAAAATACTCATTTTTATTTTAAATATTTAAACCCTATTATTTTTAGATAATAAAAAAAACTACATTATAATACAGTATCAAAAGCACGGATACTTTAAAAACGACAGTGCATATGTTCAGAAAGAAAAACTAAAATTATTTTGGAAACATATTTTGGAGGCCACAGTGCACAACAGGACTTCAAAGAGTTCCTTTCCCAGAACCCCAGGAAGACTGGGAAATGTGCACGCAAACAAAAGTCATTGGGGTCCTCAGTCTCTTTCATGCGAAGCAGAAACACACACTGACAATGAGGGCTGGAACAGCTGGAGACTCTAAACGCAGGGAGTGACCTCTCTGCACACTTCTCTGCCCAAATCGGCACCAGACCCATAGTACAGGCTTCACAGACAGGTGGAGCGTTTTTGAAGCCATGTGAAGGTAGAATGAGTCAGGACCACCTGAGGGAGAGCTCGTGAAAACAGGGAGGAGAGCTGTGAACTACCCAGCACAAATGCAAGAGCGCCACAGCCCCTAAGGCGAGCAGACGGGAGGCCCTCATTACCTGAGCAAGCTAGAGAGTGTAGCAGAGTAATGTGTGAAACAACAGAAGCAGATCTCAGAGTGGATGGATGGCATACAGAGACTCGTTTAAGTCCATGGAAATAATCCAGAACCTGATGAGAACTGACACATCCATCCATATTAATTCAGCACAGGCATTTAATGGACCACATTTATCATCCTGTGGTAGCATGCTGCAGGTCCTAATTAGACATTTACTGTACATATGTTCACGTGTGAGATGTGTTGTTGGTATAAGCAGGAAATAGTGTTGTCTGTCACAGAGAAGCGAAGCAGAGTGTGACTCTGCGCTGCTGCTCAACTTCACTCATTCAGCTCTTCCGTTTCCTGGCCTTCATTTCTCTGTCACACCTGAATTCCAGCCCAATTTCTTTGAAATCTCACTTCATTAACCTGAATGGGTACACAGAGAAAAATCATGGCAGCGCTCCTCTGCCAGGAGGCTAATCTTTCTTCTCTGTGGTGACATCTTTGCATCGGAGACAGTGGAGCAGAGAGTTTAATTTAGGTTTCAGAAAAATTATGCATTTCAGATAAAATCGTCATTCCATTTTTTCCTCTTATAGACTACAAAGCACACAATATTTTGTGTAAATTATACTTTTTAAATTAAAACTTATACTGTCAGGATATTTGAAAGAAGTCAGTACTATACAGAATTAATTAATACAAATATTAATACTATTTAGCATGGATGCATTAAATTGATCAAAAGTGACAACGACTTTCACACTGTTACGAGATATTTCTCTTTCAATGCTGTTCTTTTGAGCTTTCTATTTCCCAAAGAAATTGGAAAAAATGACAAAATATTAAGCTGCACAAGTCTTTTTAACACTGATAATAATATTTTTTTGAGCAAATCAGCATATTAGAATGACTTCTAAAGGATCATGTGACACTGAAGACTGGAGTAATGACAGGAATTAATTACATTTTTAAATATATTAAAATAAACATTTATTTTAAATTGTAAAATTTCTCAATATGACAATATTCTGTATTTTTTATTAAATAAATACAGTCATGATAAGCATAAGAAACTTCTCAAAAGCATGAAAAATTCTTACTGACCCTAAAATTTTGAACAGAGTATTTTTACTTTTAAGAAGGGAAAAACTTACTTGATTTTGTTTTAGTTTGTGAAAAAACATCCACGATTGCAGATGAGGTGAGAAAATCATAAACACCTAAATCGCTTAATACTGAAAAGTATTAATACATGATAAATGGCATTATGCAGCAAGACTGCTAACCAAGTTTTGAAACGAAGTTAACATACGCTGGCCTTTACAGAAGGGTTTGATTTTTTTAACTAGAACATCAGTAATCACAAATGTGTAATGAACACACTGGGAAAAAAAGGTTTAAAACACTGTATGGCAGATTGACGATCCTGAAATGTCATCCATGGTCCCCGATGAGAGAGACAGGTCTGTGG
Source organism: Gymnocypris eckloni scoliostomus (assembly GCA_027564155.1). Lineage (NCBI taxonomy): Eukaryota > Metazoa > Chordata > Actinopteri > Cypriniformes > Cyprinidae > Gymnocypris > Gymnocypris eckloni. The sequence continues at coordinate 22,096,859 of CM050426.1, forward strand.
GACCCTCTTGGGAAGGTGAATCTGATTGCTTATTGTTATTGCTCTGACAGCATAGATCACGTCACAAGAAGACCCATCACAACTCTCTGTCAGAGCGCTGGCACCATCAGACAAGTAATCAGAGAAGTTGGAGCGCGGTCTCACAGACTGTAATCTCTGCAAGGGAATAAGATGAAGGCTGAGAGGACAATAGTAGATATTGAGAAACTTTCTTTTACATTTAACTTTTTTAATGGTGCTGTATCTAAATGGTAATGTATTCATATCTTTGTTTGTTTGATTGTCTACAAATTAAGTGGGAAAAACAAGTGGGCTCATTTGTTGTACATTTTTGTGAGATGATGTACCAATTAGCTATAAAATCACTTGCACAACAAAGCCTATTCTATTCATTCACACTATGGGGCTTTATGTAACCAAGCAACACTGATGGATTTTTTTCACTACATACTGTACCGTCTAATTTATTTCAAAAGACAGTTGCTGGAAGATGAATTGTGCATTCAGTTTCACATTCAAATATTTATGCAGATCATTCAATCAATTCATTTTGGGATCAAAAAGAGAATAATAAGGGCTACAACGGACAAGTATAATTTATTAGATTTATTGAATTTATTGAAGAAATGCTTACAGTATCATATTTCCCTGCAAATTAGTATACACTTCAAAAACAGCTCATGTGTCTTAATTATGGCACACCAAAGCATTAAGCTGATAGCTTGGGAAAGCTACAGCTAAACCACAGTTTAAACAAATCGTGAATCTGGGGAGAACGGTGGCTAGGGGCAAAGAGGAAAATCAGATTAAAAAATGAGACCATCACGGCATTAAATGCATTTCTCAAGGTTTTCAGCAACAGAGAATACATTTAGAATTGAAAGATGATCTAATCTAATGGGTCTTCTGAGATGTCAGAGACTGCCTCCCCCAAGGTTAAAGACTGCATTATGAATTAAAATGTGTAATCTGTGGGCTGTGAGGAATTTCAGCTGAGCTCGACTTTTAATAAAGTTATGAGCTGAGTTTTTTACTTGCAATATACATTTCCACTGAGTTTCTTTTGCACCACATCATAGATCTAGTTTAGAACAATGAGTATTCAGACACTAACAATGATGCAGGATTTGTAAACATTGAGGAATAAACTTTCTTGGGAAACAGCTGTGAAGCATCGCTAATGATTTTAGAGCTTTCAAGCTCACTCTAAAACCAGATTGATGAAAAAATTTTGCAGGAAAACAAATTATGCTAGCAATATACTCTAAATTCACCATTACTATAGCCACTATATTTAGTGGTCTGATTTCTGCATGCTCCATCTATATACCTTTTACTGCTTCAGGAATTTCCTACGTGAATGTCAGCCTACACTGAAGGCTTGCAAGATATTCCTGAGGTGAGATTATCGCTGACAATTGTAGTTTATTCTAGAGTTTTTTCACTTCCATGTTCACAAAGGGCAGCTTTGACCTGTATGTGTGAGCTGTGTCACATGTGTGAGCTGATTCCAAACATGTTTTTCTACAGAGGCATCTGTCGAGCCACCGCTTAAGGGCAGTGGGTGATTAAGTCCACCTACTACCACTGTATCTCCCTGTGTCTTCACGGACACGGGAACATTCCCACAGAAGGGACATAGGTCACATCAGTCAAAACAAATCACCTCGGAAAATTGCAGAAGGAAAACCAAATCCTATTCCTCCTATGATGCTGTTGGCCAAATGTACCAAACCAAATGGAAAAACCAGACTGAAACTAACATTTGTTTAAATGTTAAAAAAAACACAGATTTGAGTAAAAAAGCAAGAATCTGACAATGGAGTAGATTCTATTCTGTTCAAATATGCACAACAATTTAACTCAAATGATCATACTTAAACCTCCACAAGAAATAAAAGAAATGAAGATCCAAAGTGTAAAATATGCTTGAGTGCAAGCATTCAAGAAAATGATCAGAGATGTATTTTAATGACAGGTTGTAAGACCTGCCAAAACTCCATCACATTTTATGCTAATAAAAATCTGGACAACCATCCATGAGTGTCTAATCACTATCATTTCCCATGCCTTTGGTAAAAAGTGGCCACTTTTGAAAATTAATATGCTTTCTGATCACTGGCTCCCTAATGAAAAGCTATTAGCAGCATATGTTTGCAAGTCATGTGCAAAGTGTATGCTGGGACTAATTGAAACCAGGGTGGTGACTGTGATTATCATGCTCTACGAGATGAACTCCCATAATGGTTCGTACCAGTTTGGCTGGTGAACCTGCATAGCAAAGCAAAACCTGAAGAGACTCTGATGAAGCTTGTTGCTATGAAAACCAGCTTCTAAGACCCAACATCTTTTCAGGAGGTTTACAGCTGTGTTACTTTTGTTCAAGTTCCTCTGTTTCCATGACAAACCTGTTTAAAAATACTCAGGTGAAAGTCATCAAGTCCCCAGAATTCTTAAAGGTGTTGTTCACCCAAAAATACAAATTCTATCTGCATTTACTCACCATTGTATCATATTTTTAGGATTCTGGGGCCGTGATGAGTCATGTGGAGAAAGGGTAACCTCAAAGTGTCCAATGTGCTCTATAGTATACAACCCTTTGAAAGGGCTTTAACGGCTAATTCACTTAAAAATCTGTTATCATTTACTCAACCTCACGTCATTCCAAATCTGCATGATTTGTATCAGTGGGAAATAAAATAATATATTTTGAAATGTGAAAATCAGCCTTTAAATAATTACATTATCTATTCTCATAGGCTCTGACAAAGTCTGTATTTTAAGCATTTATCTCTGAATTAATATTATCTGTACATCTGTAATTGTGGTTTCAAAGCCCATGAGAGAAACCAGGACTTGCTGAGGGTCACATGTACTTACTGTGAAGAACTTAAGGACTCAAATCATGTGTATCAGCAGAGTCAGACCTCTTATGGAGCTTCTCATTCCAGCATGTTGCCCCAAGGCCTGTCTGATAATATTGCAGCTGATTGGACTGAAATCTATCCAGATTTACTTTCCTTTGGAAGAGTTGGCATATTGTAGTCCTGTATAACACGAGCAGAGGCTAAATCTCTCCTCTCACAATAAGCCAACATAAAAATACAAGCGCTGATACGAAGAACATTTGAAGTCTACCAAAGATGTCATTGAAGTTATCTGAATAGTAGAAACATTACAAATAAAAAACAACTAAAACTGTTTGAAACTTCATTGTACTACAGTTTTAACAACAACACATTCTAATAAATAAATATTTAATTTAAAATAGTGCTGTCAATCGATTCATTTTTTTTACTAATTATTCGCACATTTTTTCTGAAATGAATCAGTGATTAATTCCACCTAAACATTATTTATAATTGCAATAACTTTTAAACATTTTATATTGCAATAATTTCACATTCGATCTTCAAATGAATGTACAAACAACATAAAGACAGTATATTAATGGCATCTTTTTTTAATAACTGAAGGCCAGTATCACTGATACCAATACTACTGATGTAGCTAATAAATAGTTTTTCCGCTAATATTTAAACATTGACTAAAGCCGGTCAACATTATAGTATAACTGAGTGCTCTCTCTCAGCGTTCTGTCACTTCAGTCTAGTGTTATTCATGATTTTGTGACAGAGCCCTGACACTCCCGTCGTGTCCTGTTTTTATGTGAGTGCGTGGCTTTGAGTGTGCTCGAGCCGTGCGCTCTCTCGTTTGTGTGCCTTGTTTTGTGTTGGAGCATGGTGTTCGGATCTTGACTAGTGTCTTGAGTTTCGGTTTCGTGACGGGGTTCGGACACTCGCACTCCATGTTCTGTCTTGTTGTGTGAGTGTGCGGTCTTGAGTTTGCTCGGCCGCGCACTCTTCTGTCCACATGTTTTGTGTTGTTGCATGCAGTTCACGTTTTTATCGGCTGCGTGCTTTCATGTTGTCATGTCTTGTGTGAACACGCTACTTATGAGTTTTCTCAATAGCTGCGTGTTGGTGTCCTGTTTTGCACATGGCTGGTGATTTGTTTTGCTGGCCAAGTGCTTATGTTTTTGTTTTGTGTGAGCACATGGCTTTTGTCTTAGTTTTCTGTGTGCTATGTGCTCTCATGTGAATTGTCTTGACCCCACTCATCTTGTTATCTGATTATCAAATGGCCCCACCTCTGTTTTCCTCATTACCCTCCTCATTTGCTCCCTTTATAATCTCTTTGTGTTTGCAGTCCTGTGCCAGTTCGTCGTCGTATGTTTTCCAGTTGTACGCTGATCCTGCCTTGCCTTTTCCTGCTGTGCCTTGTCCCCAGTTTTCCCCCACTGGGTAGTTGTTGTTTTTGTTTGATTTGATTAATAAAAGCCCATCTCCTGCACCATTGATTCCTCACCTCATCCCTTCACCACAACCCTGACACTATCAATTTTAAAATTTATTAGACTTTAAAAAAATATATAACTTCTAATTTAAGTGAACTTAAAACAATCTTCACATAAACCCATTATAATAAATTTCAAATTTAGAGACATTTATACAGAAACTGAATTAAGTTATCAAACACTAAATTCAGAATTAAATATAGACGAATCCTTAAAGCTATAAAAGTTATTGATTTTCTATTTTTTTATTTTGTTCTTTGATTAACAGACATCACAGCTGCTGGGTTATCAGGTTGTTTTTGGTGCTAAGAAATTAAAGAAATTAAGACCTGCAGCTGCTGACTATGACGTGGATCTGACGCATCGTATTTTCTCACAACTCTCTTTACCTTTTCTGACTCACTTCAGGTTTTAAAGTCTCTGCTAATGAGCTGGTGAGTTGAATCAGGTGTGTTAGATGAGGGAGACTGGGATGCTCCAGGACAGTTTGGAAAAGCATTTCAGAGACATAACAAATATAACATGTATGCCCAGTTTTAAGGCCACCTTTTTGGTAACTTCATGACTTTGCATGCACATAGTTTATTTCCCGCTTTGAAATGAAATGATACAGCTACATCATGCGCCGTGCAACTGAAGTGCACTACAAACACAGCACAGTACCGTTTCCGCTTGTTTGACTCGTGCTTGGTGTTGGGGTGAAGTGAGTGCGCGTCTGAAACGTCTCCCATTTCATGTGGTTGTAAAGATGCTCTACTACTAAAAAAAGAGACAGAGGCAGCAGTTGTGAGTGGGGTGGCAAACCATAGAATGGTAAAAAATTATATTAGTGCGTTAAATCAGGCGATTAATTTTTCAGCCCCGCCCCTGCGTTAATTGCGTCAAATATTTTTACGCGTTAAATTGAAAAATTAATCGCCTGAGTTAACGCGCTAATTTAAACAAGCAAATAAATCTGTTAAAAGTTGTATCTGAATTTTAAATCTAAATTATATTTAGGAAATAAAATAATTATTTCTGTTATGAGCTAAACCATGACTTCAACAAACAAAACTAAAGTCACATCTTTTTGAAAGGCAAAACTATCACAGCTTTTTTAAATTAATTGTCAAACATTATCCTTTTTTTTTACAATGTGTGTGTGTGTGTCTTTGATGGTGCCATCAAGGTGATTCATTTCAGGATTCTGATAAAACATGAAAAATCTGAGCTAGTGTTGAGAAAGGAACGAGTGTTAAATATTCTTGTCATTCCTCAGACAGGGACTCAGGGAACAGACAGAAGTGTCGGGCCCTGAAAGGTCAGGCTCATTAAAAGTCTCCTACTTACATCTCAATGATTCAAGAAAAAGCCCTTTCATTAACCAGGTCTCTGGTACTTCAGTAATGCTTCCTGCGGAGACATTACCAGCAACCCCAATGGCCTTATGACCAGCCGGCAGATGCTGTTCCTGTCAGACGAGAGGCAAACACTTCACATTAGATTCAGTTAATTACTGAATTACATTCACTTTCCGCTATTTTTCTGTCTTAAAGTTTCTAGCTTCTCATTTCATCCCTACCACAACGGATCTGTGTTTATAATCTGCCGTCCTGGGAATCCCCTAAGCGACTGTATCCCAGCATTTCCACACCTCAGGAACACTCCACTCACACTTTGATGAGTAGCTCTCATATTCACACAGTTACGTGACTGGATTGCTGCGCTAGTACAGTTCTGTCTTATGGGAACGGTTCTGAGATACTGTGAAGTTAGCAATGGTATAAGGCAGTTATTATAAATTCATGAGGGATGATGAAGGGGTCAGCCATCTCTCAAGGCTTACAGTAATAAAAAAGAAATGTTGTGGTCATCACCCAGTTGAAGGCAACAGCCCAGCATGAGAAGGGCTTAGATCTGCCTCCGTTAACATCCCCCCCCCCCAGTTATTTCCCAGACTCCTCTGAAAAGTTCAGAGAGGGGAATTTTATTCCAATCTTTAATTGTACCACCTTCTAAACTTTTCTGCGTTGTCGTTGAAAAATTAGGCATGCTTTAAAATATTATGCTGATGTATTCACCATCTGAAACCGTTTCTGATGAGTAAGAGCTCATGGGGGGGGAAATCCAGTCATGAATCTTTCCACATTATCTTGACAAAAATAAATAGAAGAAATATTGAAAAACAGGCAGTAAGTAATGTAAGATTCAACACACAGGCACTGTGCATCTCTATAATCACATGCAGTAAAACCTCCAGACAATTATAGTTTCACAGGGTAGCAGCTCAATCATAGAAGTTAATTAATGAGTTTTTAATTGAATGTTGTTGACAGACTGCTTTTGTGAGACATGGCAGGTAATCACATGTGACTGGCTAACTTAATCTTTTCAATGCATGTGAATAATTCTATTCGTGACCTTATTGAACTTTTCTGTTGACTGTCTGACAGATTTATTACCACCATTACTTTATTATATTTTATTGTACTTTTTGAGATGATGTGTTCAGCTAAATGTTCATTCCTGTCACAAATTCCAAGAAATAGTTACCAACATGGCAAATTGTATTACAGGAGTTTCATGTGTTAATATTTCATGCAGACTAAAGAGATAACTGTCATTGGAATTTGTCTTTCACCGTTCTTCTCCACATGCAGCCCTGAAATAATGTTTCCAAGCTGCCAGAGGAAATCATATTTCAGACAAATCATTGTAGTGCATCCAAAGACAAATTATAACAAAATAATAAAATTAAAAATACTGATAAAATACTTATGCTAAATTATTTTATAAAATAGTTTAAAATATATTTTTTTACATTGTCCAAAATGAGACGGGTAAAGATAAAATAAGGCAAAAATAATCCTTCTAATTATATTTAAGGAAGTCTGCTATCAACCAAAAATCAGAAGAAAGTATCTATAACATACGGCCATAAAAATATGACTACCACACATGCCACGTATTGTGTCATGCCAAAGGGTAAGTTGAATGCTTGCAAATATAAATAAACATAACATATGTCAAAGCAAAAATATATTTTAAAAAATTAATAGTGCACTATCCCATTCCAAAGTCTTATCTTGATGCACAAGATATAGTCATAACCCAGTCAGAAAAAGGTTTAACATTTTTCAACTGGGTCAGTGTAATAGTATTTAATGCATTTAAATGCCAAACTTGCTACCACTGGCACAGCTTACCCCGCAGTACATGGAAGCCATTTACACAGCTACCATTTGGAGGAAATTTGCCAATTCATCACCTCAGTAATGTTGACAAAATTGCTTCCACCTACCATTTTTTTAAGTTTGACATGTAAAAGAATGCTTTAGAATTAAAAAAAGAAAATAAAAAAGCTGATAATTTTTTCTTATGGCATCATAAAAGGCAAATGCATATCTCTCAAAACAGAATAAGGTCTATATTGGCTTTAACTACTTTTTTTTCCCAAGGATGGATCTGAACTCTAACGCTTTATACAATTAAAACCTTTCATTCTGCCATTACAGATGGAGAGCATACTATAATACCACTACACCCACCACAGCTTCACAGTGGATATTGTAAAACATGTAGAAAGTCTTATCACTGGCCTGAAATGACAAGTCTGTGCAATTCAAATGTGACTGCGTAATCTCTTTGGAATATTTGAATTGGTGCTGAATACCCGACAACCAAAACAACAGAAACCATGTATTACACCCAGCACAAACATAAGCAATGGACCTTTGCCATGGCGGTTCTTTGTGTGCCTGAGCCACATATTATATAAACCATTTTACTGGGGATTAGAATGTAATCGGACTGTCCGTAACACTGTGGTGTAAAGAAGAACATTGATTGTTTAGGTGAGAAAGAGAAAGAGGGAGAACGAGAGAGAACGTAAAACATGTGGTTTCTCTCCTAGTGAAAGAAAGAGCAAGAAAAAGAAGAAAACATGTAAAGAGCTCAATGGAATGAAGCTTCCCAAGTTCAGAAAGACTTAGATATGAACTTGGCACAGTTGGCGTATAAGCCGTGGTGCCGTGAGGTTTATAAACAAAATCTGATGCTGATGGTACTTGGATGCAAACGTGAGTCAGACACTCAAGGCTGAGAAACAAACTTGATTGCTGCCTCGCTCTCCCGTGACTCATTAAAAATGCATGTTCCATTCAGTCTCATCATAAACCCTGCTGAAAAGCAAAGCGAGAGTGTGAGCGAAAAGCCAGATTTTCGAAAGCAGTTGGACCACATAAAAAGTGGGGGTGATTCATTTAGCAGCCTTTCTCTTCTGTTTTGGATAAACAAGATCTGAACTGGATGATGAGGAAGCCCTGGAGCCGGTGAGGCAAATTTAAACCCATATTGGACTTTTTCACTCCAAGAGAGATTTGTATCTTCCAGGGCTTTGGGAAAGAACACAGCCTCTGGTTACACTTTTTTTCAAACACTATGCAATCTAAGTAGAGTCTCACCTGGGAGCTTCCACTAAAATTCACTCCACTGTTTTTGTGGTAAAAACACTGAGAAAGACTCACTGATCAGAAAGATTTGACATTGGGAGGAGACAGGGAGTCTGATGTGATGGCCCTTCGCTCCTCGGGGGCTGGGGACTGGGGTCATGACTGATCTTCTCAAACAATCAAAAGCAAGCAGAAAACACTTCTTCTGAAGTATCAAGAAGGAACAAGATCCAGTCGAATCCAAGACTCGAGCCTCTTCCACTTCCTCCGGCCTGGCAGGTCTGCCAGGCACAGACTAAGTCCCGCTGGAACTGGAATCAAAGTCGTTTCTCCTAACTGTGACATTCACAGCATTTCAATTGAGCCATCAGTCTTTCAGACACAATGCCTTCCTCTGCCTAGGGATTTAGAGGGTTCTGTTTTTCTTTGCCATGATTACTGTGACAGGTTTCAGTAAAAACACAGCATGAAGCACACATGTTTAATGCATTATGCCTCTGTATTCCCTGCTGAATAAACCAGTATTGCAGGTCACAAGCATAAGTTTGGGATGTTGGTGTTGGATGCTGGTCTTTTCAACAGACATTTTGAACAATTCTTTTTAAAAATATGTGTTAAAACGGTTCTCAGTCATTATCACTGACTGTTTCGTCCTTTACCCCACCTTTCTCTTTCTGGCTTCTTTTCTACATCTCTTCTTCTTTGCTTTCTCTATCTCTGGCAGACTGGGCTCCTGTAAAGAGGAGATAAAGTCCTCCAGCAGGCCAATCCCGATGTCCCCATCGGACTTTCTGGACAAGCTGATGGGAAGAACCTCCGGCTATGATGCTCGCATCAGACCCAACTTCAAAGGTGTGACAGAATGTAAACAAACTGGATTTGTCGGGATATATGCATCACAAATTGTGAAGCTGGTAGCAGCTTGACAATAGTGGCTCCTGGAAACATAATGAGATGACAGTAGAAAGAACCCAATGACCTGACTGTGTGTGTACTATTACTCCAAATACATTAAGGACCAGGAATGCTCTTCTTCTGTTCTGTTGTTGTTGTTATTATTAAAGGGATAGCTCTCACAAAAATGTAAAAAATCTGTCATAATTTACTCACCGTTGCTTTAGGACTCCATACATGTTGTTTTTCTGTGAACCACAAAAGAAGATGTCAGGCTGAATGTTCAAGCTGGTCATTTTCTATATAATAAAAGTAAATGTTGACTAGGGCCTATCTACAAAAATAGCTGTCTTAATTCATTATCCACATCACTCCAAACAAACATGTTAGTATTAGGCTAAACTAAATAAACTTCTTTCTATTTCAACAGGACCACCAGTAAATGTCACCTGTAATATTTTCATCAACAGCTTTGGATCCATTACAGAGACAACTATGGTATGTAATCATACTGGTTCAGTTTTGTTTAATATCAAAGATTCAGCATTGCACTTATGCAGCTCAGACCTTGACCTCAAAAAGCAAAGGGAATTCCTTCTCTTTCTCTCTCTATTGTTTCAGGCAGTATGCTCTGTTACAATTATATTACTGCTGAGTGAGTTTTAGATACTTACATGACTTCTCCTTGCCTCGAGGAGCACATCACTTAGAAGTTTAGAGTCCAGTGGGTCAGCTGATGTGCTGATAATGAACTGTCCTCCATGCAATTAAAATGAAAAATTGATAGAACGGCCAGGATCTTGAGGGAAAAAATTAAACAGTGATATACCCAACCTCTAAAGCCTGTGCTTAGCACTAAAACATCTCTGTCAGCAGAATGTTTCAGTTGACCATTACAGATTGCCATTATTAACGGTCTGTTAGTCGGTTAACCTGGGATTTGATCATTGGAAATGCAGGACTTCCAACAGAAATTAATGTCAAGGGAGAACAAGTTATTTACTTGGATGTTAAGAGCATATATGTTTCAGCCTGTGCTAGGTTTGCAATTAAAATCTTAGAAAAAGATGAACTACAATGGGCCTAAAGTGTTTTATTTCTCTCTCTATCTTCCTGCAGGATTATAGGCTTAACGTCTTTCTACGCCAGCAGTGGAATGACCCTCGATTGGCCTATAGTGAATATCCTGATGCTTCTCTAGACCTGGACCCCTCTATGCTGGACTCCATATGGAAACCCGACTTGTTCTTTGCTAATGAAAAAGGTGCAAACTTCCATGAAGTCACAACAGACAACAAGCTGCTGAGGATCTTTCAGAATGGGAATGTCCTATACAGCATTAGGTAATAAGAAAAGTCCCTCATAGATTTAAGAGAACACAGGTCATATAATTACAAGAATTAGTGCATAAGATCAATTTATTTTTATGTTTGCATGAAAAAATTCCTTCAGAAATATATGTTAAAGACATGAGCCAAAGTGAACAGGGTTAAAAGCACAATGATCACAATTTGAGCAATTACTAACCATAGTAAATATACAATGCGTATAGCTATGTGGGCTAGAAACAAACTAAAAAGGGTTTAAGTTTTTCTTTATTTTTCTTTAATTGTATTATAGGAGTGCATGGAATTGAAAATAATCATGGTTGCTCTTTTGGGAACTATGGTGTGAAAAACGTGTTGAGTCTAAAAAGGTCTCCATATCAGTGTGTAAGTGTAGATATTTCGGGGTTTGAATTTAGGTTATCACAGCACAAAAGAAACTGGCTCTTCAAAAAGCACTGGTGGCTTTTGTCTGTCTTGGAGGCACAGCGTTACAGAAGGTAATTACACTGTTTCCTCTATCCAAACTTTCTATTAGCGGCAACTCTTCCTCACAGATAAAACCTTAATCTGTCAGCAGCGCAATAAATAAATGTAAAAGAAAAAACTGTCAGGCAGTTAGTTTGCTATTACCACGAAGGCACTTGAAATAAAAACAGCAATTCACTGCCTCATTTGGGGATTCAGCCTGTAATAACAAATCAAAGGGATGAAGTGTACAGCCAGAGATCTGATCTTGTACAGAGACGGTATAAACTGGGATTTTGAATATTAGTGCATTTTGAAATTTAATTTCTGCCCTTCAAATGGCATGAAAATTCAGTCACTCCTCCAACTCATGCTGTTACAAACCTACATGACTTTGGAAGACAAAATAAGATAAGTAGACACAATTTCAAGATTGAAAATGCAAAAGCATCTTGATTTTTTAAATCGTTGTTTTATGTTTCATTCAAAGTATCCATCTCAACAAAACACTAGTTTGCTCATGAAGTCATACAAAGCTATTGAATTGCTTCAAGAATACTTGAAAATATTGCACTAGTCACATGGATTAATATTATTTATAACAAATTTTAAGAGAGATGTATAGGAGTAAATAATGACAATTTTCATTTTTGAGTCTTCTTGCAAACTCATTGGTTCTTTCTCTATCCTCTATTTAACATCTTTTTTCTGCCCTTTGTGGTGTCACCCTGACTCTTCCCCACTTCTGCTTTTCCGTTTTGCGCTCTGTTTTAGGCTAACACTCATCCTGTCTTGTCCTATGGACTTGAAGAATTTCCCAATGGACATTCAGACCTGTACCATGCAGCTAGAAAGCTGTGAGTACTATATTCTTCTCTTCCGCTCTTCCTCCCCCATCCCTCCTCGCCCTTCCCCTCTTCACACTTTGCTGCATTCGATTCTTCTGACACTGGTATGGAGTTTTAATGTATGCACTGATAGCAATCACCATGAAGGTGAAACACAGTGAATATACTTAAAAACCTTCTTGTGTGCATTGTGAACTTATACACTACCATTAGAAGGTTTGAGGTCGGAAATGTTTTTCAATGAAGTCTCTTATTCTCATCAAGCATGCATTTATTTGATCAAAAATACAGTAAAAATAGGTATATTGTAAAATTATATTGCGATTATATTTTAAATTATTTATATTTGTGCGTGTGTGTGAGTGGGAGATTGATTTACTTACAAAATGCAATATATTTTAATATACAGCCATTATTCCAGTCTTCAGTGTCACATGATTTTTCAGAAAACATTCTAATATGCTAAATTGGTGCTCAAGTAACATTTCTTGCTATTTACTTTTCTAAAACAGCTTTATGACAGCTAAACATATTTATTTAATTATAGTTGTAAAACCAGCATTTATTTGAATTGTTTTTGTAATATGTATTTACTGTCACTTTTGATCAATTTATCTATGCTTGGGATGTTAGTATATACCATTTACAAATACCTGTTAAGATGGTAATGACAATCCACTGTTTGTCTGTTTCCACTTGCAAACCCAGTAACTAGGAGCATTATGAGATTTTTTTTAAATCTGTCGAAAATGAATAACTCAATACCGTTTTCTTTGTCTCACTCCACAAAAAAGAAGAAGAAGTATCAAAGACACAGCATCCTCATTTTAAAACTGTGCATTCAGTGTCCTTCCTTATTACCTTGATAAAAGAAAGAGGGTGTTAAAGAAATAGACTATTCACCACCCCAGTGCCCTCAGAGCAGATAGCATCTTAACTCCTGGAACCAATTTAAAGGATATCAATAATGAAACTTTCATTTTGTGTCCCCTTTATTATGTGACCCACCTCAGTTGCCCGAGAGACTTTTAATTCCACCTCCCTGAGACAAAAGAACACCCCTTTCTAACAACCCGAAGAGCCAAATGAGGAATGTGTGTAATGCAGAAATTCACTTCAGAAGCCACTTAGCTTGACGTCTGGATTTGCCCATTGAATTATTTGATTTGAATCCCATTTACGTCTCGTGACCGGAGACAACACCTGACGTATATTAATTCAACATTCAGTGACTCATATGGTTTAAAAGATTTAGGGGCATACTACACCCAGACAGAGTGTTGTACTGTCCTTTCTGTGTCCTCTGTATGTCTACAGTATTTATTCAATGAGTGGAAAAATCCCTCCTCCGTGGCCGTAGTTAAAATTGCCCTCCTCTAAGGAGTAGGGTCAGACAGAGACACACACAGGAAGACAGGGAGGTTTACTGCCTAACAAAGTGGTTATGGAGGGCATAATCATTTCTGATTAAACAAGAGCATCTTTTTTTAGGGCTTTGAAAAGGCCCACTGAAATCTATTTTGACAAGTGTTAGGACACAGCCGAAGGGTGGGATCACCTTGTCTAGAAAGGACACATCCTGGTTGAGAAATCTGATGCTGAAGGCAAGAGGTGTAGATTAAAGCCAAGGTGTGAACAGAAGGAAAGTAAGTTTTAGAAAACTGGGTGTGCAAAAAGTGTTGTCAAGGAGAACAAATATTTAAAGTAAAATTATGACAAAAAGTGGGAACATGACAAATTAAACAAATGTAAGATTGTAAAAGCAGGCTATGTGAGCCTTTAGCAATAGATAGAGCTTCAAAAATGAATGTTTTTTTTAGGTATTACTGACAGATTTAGAGAACAGATGCTTTTGTGGATTATAGGAAACATATAAATAAAATGCTCAGCACAGACCAATACAAATTTTTTTGACCCAATGTAACACTGGAAAGCAATAAAAAGAGTCTATATCTGAAATATACATACCATTCAAAAACTTTAGTCAGTAATGTTTTTTTTTAAGAAACAGATACTTTAAGCAGGCACTGAATTTATCAAAAGTGATACATTTTTAATATTATCAAATATTTCTATTGAAATACATGCTGTTTTTTATTTTTCTTTACCTTAAAACGAATCTGAAAAAAAATGTTATCATGGTTTCCACAAAATTTGAATGATTTCTGAAGGATCATGTGACACTGAAGACTAGAGTAATGGTAACTAGAGTAAAAAAATATTAAAATAGAAAACAGTTATTTTAAATTGCAATTAAAAATCACAACATTACTGCATTTTAATCAGATAAATGTAGCCTGTGATAAGAGCCTTCATTTCCACTTAGACTGCTTGCAACAAGTGAGTTCTAAAAGATGAACATTATGGGAATAATGTTCATCTCGGAAAACATTAATATTTCTAGTACTAGTTTGAATACAATGTTTGGAACCACACCAAATGTTTCAAAGACACCATGACATTCAAGGACTTACAGTCTTCATCCTTTTTTCATGGGTTTGTTGTTTTGAAGATGAAGGGGGGACTGGAGGCTTGTGAATAATAGATGTCTTCGTAAATCCCAGAGGGTCTCTGATAGACATCAATATTATTCAGATTTGTCAAGTATTCCACACTGTTATTGCATGCCTCATGCATTTTTAATAGGCCCCTAATCTCACCGTGTACTACAGAGCTGTTAGGAATGATGTGGGGATAGTGGCAATGTTGTGGCAAGTAGCATAAATGAACCAAAACTAATGATATAAGAGAGAGGTTTTCAATTAATTTGCTTAAATACTTCATGCTGGTCATACTGTACGTCATTTCTAAACTACCGTACACTGAGTGTCTATAGAGTAATCCAGATCATGACATCTTAATCCAAAGGTCTGTACCAGACCTACAATCTATCCATCCACTACTTTGGTTTATTGTCTGGCAGATGACCTTTTACACAGTGTACAGAATATGTGATGAGGGAGGAAGCATGACAGGTCCAATTCACATTCTTTTGCACAAATGTGCATTTTTCTATCTCATTCCTTCTTTTCCACAGTTGGCTACACCATGCATGATCTGATCTTCGAGTGGCTTTCTGAAAGCCCAGTGCAGGTGGCGGATGACTTGACTCTTCCACAATTTCTGCTAAAGGAGGAAAACGATCTTGGCTACTGCACTAAGCACTACAACACAGGTACACGTTTCACTATGACCTTGTGGACATCAAATTATATCAATAAAAATATGGCTCCTGTGGCTCAGTGGTAGAGCATTGCGTTAGAAGTGCAAAGGTTGTGGGTTCAATTCCAGGAAAACACATACTGACAAAAAGTGTATAGCCTGAATGCACTGTAAGTCGCTTTGGATAAAAGCATCTGCAAATAAATTATAGTATACACTGTGGTATACAGAATTGATTTCAAGGTCCTCTAATGAATTTTTAAATGCATTTAAATCGTGTCACCAATTCATAAACCTGCAATTCAATTATTACTCCAGAAATAATTACCAACCAGAGGTATGCATTAAAAGTTGTTATACATAATTACTTCCCTGTTATGAAACTCTTTGTGATCTCCTAGGTAAATTCACCTGCATTGAGGTGAAGTTTCACTTAGAGAGACAGATGGGCTACTATCTCATTCAGATGTACATACCCAGTCTGCTGATTGTCATCCTGTCTTGGGTGTCTTTCTGGATCAACATGGATGCTGCCCCTGCTCGGGTAGGCTTGGGGATCACCACTGTGCTCACCATGACCACCCAGAGCTCCGGTTCAAGAGCCTCTCTACCCAAGGTAACATAACCAAACTGACTTCCTGTGAGAAAAAAAGAAACAAAAAACACACAAATACTTCAGAAATTGCAGTTCAAATAGGATGAAAGTGCACAAAATATTTGTTTTTTAAATTATGTTCCAAGCGCAATACAGATTCCTCTTAACAATTCCATTTCCTTAACAGTTCCATAAAAAGTTATCACTTGCATGAATCTAATCTATGTTCTAAAATCTATAGTATGACACTTGAGGTTGATTAGCGTCGCGTCTGTGCTTTTCACAATCCCACACCTGGACTGGAAGTTAAAACTTGCATTCTATGTTCTTTTACATTTCACAGCACTGAGTCTCGCGTTTTTGAACACATTCTATATGAACGGTCCCTTGTGGATTGAAGCACTTCTTCCCCTCAGAAAAACCAAAACCACTCTTGTCAGACTGGTTTGCATCAAATTACACGCAGAGCTCGGTGATTGACGACAGATATAAACTTATTTGCATGTCTTAGTGTGGATCACTCATTGGGTGAAAAAATAACAAGAAGAAATTAAGCATAATTAAATGTAAATTACATTTAAAAATATATTAAAATAAAAAAATGTTATTTTAAATTGCAATTAAAAATCACAACATTACTGCATTTTAATCAGATAAATGTAGCCTGTGATAAGAGCCTTAATTTCCACTTAGACTGCTTGCAACAAGTGAGTTCTAAAAGACGAACATTATGAGAATATTACTACATATAATGCCTATTTGATATATATAGAGATTTGAAACAGCAGAAAGAAAAAAACTTCCTCATCTCGGAAAAAATGAATATTCCTAGTACTAGTTTGAATACAATGTTTGGAACCACACCAAATGTTTCAAAGACACCATGACATTCAAGGACTTACAGTCTTCATCCTTTTTTCATGGGTTTGTTGTTTTGAAGATGAAGGGGGGACTGGAGGTTTGTGAATAATAGATGTCTTCGTAAATCCCAGAGGGTCTCTGATAGACATCAATATTATTCAGATTTGTCAAGTATTCCACACTGTTATTGCATGCCTCATGCATTTTTAATAGGCCCCTAATCTCACCGTGTACTACAGAGCTGTTAGGAATGATGCAGGGATAGTGGCAATGTTGTGGCAAGTAGCATAAATGAACCAAAAATAATGATATAAGAGAGAGGTTTTCAATTAATTTGCTTAAATACTTCATGCTGGTCATACTGTACGTAATTTCTAGACTACCGTACACTGAGTGTCTATAGAGTAATCCAGATCATGACATCTTTATCCAAAGGTCTGTACCAGACCTACAATCTATCCATCCACTACTTTGGTTTATTGTCTGGCAGATGACCTTTTACACAGTGTACAAAATATGGAATGAGAGAGGAAGCATGACGGGTCCAATTCACATTCTTTTGCACAAATGTGCATTTTTCTATCTCATTTCTATCTTTTTCACAGTTGGCTACACCATGCATGATCTGATCTTCGAGTGGCTTTCTGAAAGCCCTGTGCAGGTGGCGGATGACTTGACTCTTCCACAATTTCTGCTAAAGGAGGAAAACGATCTTGGCTACTGCACTAAGCACTACAACACAGGTACACGTTTCACTATGACCTTGTGGACATCAAATTATATCAATACAAATATGGCTCCTGTGGCTCAGTGGTAGAGCATTGCGTTAGAAGTGCAAAAGGTTGTGGGTTCAATTCCCAGGGAAAACACATACTGACAAAAAAAGTGTATAGCCTGAATGCACTGTAAGTCGCTTTGGATAAAAGCATCTGCAAATAAATTATAGTATACACTGTGGTATACAGAATTGATTTCAAGGTCCTCTAATGAATTTTTAAATGCATTTAAATAGTGTCACCAATTCATAAACCTGCAATTCAATTACTACTCCAGAAATAATTACCAACCAGAGGTATGCATTAAAAGTTGTTATACATAATTACTTCCCTGTTATGAAACTCTTTGTGATCTCCTAGGTAAATTCACCTGCATTGAGGTGAAGTTTCACTTAGAGAGACAGATGGGCTACTATCTCATTCAGATGTACATACCCAGTCTGCTGATTGTCATCCTGTCTTGGGTGTCTTTCTGGATCAACATGGATGCTGCCCCTGCTCGGGTAGGCTTGGGTATCACCACTGTGCTCACCATGACCACCCAGAGCTCCGGTTCAAGAGCCTCTCTACCCAAGGTAACATAACCAAACTGACTCAGTTCCTGTGAGAAAAAAACAGAACTTCAGAAATTGCAGTTCAAATAGGATGAAAGTGCACAAAATATTTGTTTTTTAAATTATGTTCCAAGCGCAATACAGATTCCTCTTAACAATTCCAATTCCTTAACAGTTCCATAAAAAGTTATCACTTGCATGAATCTAATCTATGTTCTAAAATCTATAGTATGACTCTTGAGGTTGATTAGCGTCGCGTCTGTGCTTTTCACAATCCCACGCCTGGACTGGAAGTTAAAACTTGCATTCTATGTTCTTTTACATTTCACAGCACTGAGTCTCGAGTTTTTGAACACATTCTATATGACCGGTCCCTTGTGGATTGAAGCACTTCTTCCCCTCAGAAAAACCAAAACCACTCTTGTCAGACTGGTCTGCATCAAATTACGCGCAGAGCTCGGTGATTGACGACAGATATAAACTTATTTGCATATCTTAGTGTGGATCACTCATTGGGTGAAAAATAACAAGAAGAAATGAAGCATAATTAAATGTAAATTACATTTAACAAACATAAATTAATAATTGTAAAATTGGACGCACACCATTTTAAGCATTCACAATTAAAATAATGCCTCCTTCAGATGTTTAGCAGTAAAGGCTTTCTAAAATGTGCCGTTTTCTGTGAAAAGGTATCGATTTGTATAAAATAAAAAGCCAATCATCACCCAATATATATAGCTAATCAATAAAGGCATTGCTAAAAATAATGAGACTGTCTCATTATTCTTAGCAATGCTTTTATTGATTAGCTATATATATTGGTTTGACCTTGTGATTCCCAGGTGTCCTACGTGAAGGCCATTGACATCTGGATGGCCGTTTGTCTGCTGTTTGTGTTTGCTGCACTGCTGGAGTACGCAGCAGTCAACTTCGTCTCAAGGCAACACAAGGAGTTCATGAGGCTGCGCAAGAAGCAGCGAAGGCAGAGAATAGTAAGTGCGACAAACGCACACACACAAACACGCAAACAAATACAGGCTGTCCTGTCACCCTGGATTACACTTTGACTCGCATTTCTTCTCATTGTGCTCAGCCACATATCCAAACACTGGCAACGGCCACACTAGGCTACATCTGGCTGTCACATCTCGTGTAGGGGAATTCAGATCAGCCTGTTTCCATTGTAAACAGTCTCCTGTGCTGAGCCCACTGTTTGTGCCACATTGCAAAGCCTTTGCACAGCCAATTTCCAAAGACCAACAACTTGCTTCCTGATCCGAGATCACAGACACAGACTGAAATTCTGAAGAAGCTTCTAAACGATATGCTTAGAAAATACCCTCAGGGCTTTGGAGAGTAAAATCACTCTCAACACATTAAATGTTAACAGCTTTTAAATGTAATTTCTATAAATCCTGAAATGTTGGACTGTAATAAAGAGCAAAGCCCCACAATCACATTTAAAACTATACTGGCTAAAACAGCTAAGGCACTTTCTGGGCTTGTGCGACAGTGTTCGCCATCAAATTCACAGTGCTAGAGATTTACAAGTGTGTTTGTTGGATCTGAATCAATAATGAGAGAAAAATGAGAATAACTCCCTTTAAGAATGAGCCAGTTCTCCTCCCCTTTGCCTTAGAGATCTAGACGGCCATTACTCTTCGTCCTATTCTCTCCCGCCAAGAAAGTCTTTGGTCTGAATGATCAATCTGGGTGGTATCGATGCACGGGTCACTGGCGGAGAGAGCTGTTAGGCTGATGGACCAACTACTAGCCAGAATTAATCAATGCAACAAATCCTTGGCTTTATCCTGCCTTAATAACACTATAGACAAATTAGGCCACATGTTCTTGCTCAAGAAAACACAAACAGAGTATCGTGCCCGGTTCAGGGATGCACAAAGCCACATATTTGCAGGAATTAAGAGTTTGCGTTAGTTCTGGCAGGTTACTTGAGTCGAGCTTGCATCGGCTGATTCTCAGCTGATCACAACTAGCTATAGGAATACGACACCTATCGCAGTATTCCTATATTCAGTATTAATCAGCAGCTTCTTCCACTTGCTCAGGAGCAAATCAGACGGCGAATTCCATCTCTATGGGAAAGAGTTCAATCAGGAATTTTCAGGGGTTCGTTTCCCACAGAGTTCTCACCAGATTCAACAAGTTTTTGAACTTGAACACAAATTTGCCGCGATTGATAAGCTGATAAACTCGTAAGTGACCTGAGCTAGCACTGCTTCTCACAACGATATATCATTGACAAACTCTTTTGGCTGCAATGCCCGATTGATCACTGAAGTTGTGCTAATGTGACTGCATCAACAACACTTTACACAAGATCTGCTTTCCCCGCTGGAAGAAGCAAAGATATCAAGGAGGGTTAAAGCATCCACGTAACAACTGAACATTTAACCCTTTATTAGTCTCTGAATATCTTCACGAAGCAAAGCTAAGTTCTTATTTCATTCTAATTGCCTTATGCTATGTTGGCAATTATGCTATCGTCAAATATTGCTCGTTGTTTAAAGCAATTGTTCAGTAACATGTTTGCTTGCTAGGCATGCTCATTGGTTGTATTTTGACACGCTGGTAACATTACCCAGTTCAATTTACCACAGCGAGGCTTGTTTTTAATATGTCGTTTAAGGCAGTCTAATATGAAACAGGCTTGCTGCTTAAGGCTCATATAGTATTGGGAATTCTGTTTCATTAAACCTATCCTACTATTATTTCCAAAACGCTGTGTTTAAAGTTAGTGATATGCTGTTGATTTAATCAGTGTACCTGTAACATGCTTGATACTTAACGGGCAGTATACAGATTTAGCTACCAAAGGTTATTAATGCTAACGATTATCTGGATAAGGGTAACATGCTGTTGCCTAAACTTCGGGGTATTGACCATATGCTGTACTGCATTAAAAGGGGCATGCTGCTCTTCTCAGCTGCTTATTAAAGAAGAGAACCCCTTCGCTGCTTCTCTTCTTCTCAAAGGGCATGCTGCCCCAGTCTATGCTATTTCAGAAGGTCTTTGCTTTAAAGCAATTAGGGTATTGGGATTGTGCTTGCTTTTAGGGCTTATCTAGTGCTCAGTATCATGTTTGTTGCTAGACCTGCTTGTTGCATTAAGCAATTGGTTGTTACTCTAAGTGCTGCCTGGTACTTGGTTAAATGTGCAAAAGCAAGAAGCTAATGTTTAAGTTGTCGTTTAGGCCGTCTGATTGTTCTCGAAATATGCTTGCTGGTTATGGCTCATCTAGTTCTTGGGACTGCTATTTCCCCAAGTTTCACTGACTACTGCAACATGCTGTGATTAAGCAAGCAACATGTTTATTGCAAAGCTGTCGAGTTCATTGGTAAGGATTTCTGTCTTCGTTCACGTGGGTTGCCAGATTGAGGACACATAACATAACGAGCACAGTGTCAATGGGAGATGACAAACCTGTAAACTGATGAGTTCGTTTGAGTTATTATATGCTTTTTTATAGTGTTTTTAAATGGATGCTGAAGCTTTAAGGCCAGGTAAAATCTGTGATCTCTCTGAACTGTTCATTGCTCGCTTCTATGGCTGGAGTACGCGGTGTTTGCTGCAAATTAGAAATTTTTCATGCATTGCATTAAAGGGGCTTGCTGCTCTTCTTAGTTGCTTACAAAGAAGAGCACACCTTCACTGCCTTCTCCTGTAAGTGGCTTTGGGTGGTTCTGGCCGTTTGTGTTGGGGGGGGTAATATTGCTGCTCTTCCTGCTCATTCATGACAGGCTGCATGGATGGGCAGGGAGTTTTTTCACAGAACAGAACCATACTGCCAAACCAAAACGTTATGCTAAGTATCTATCATTTTGACGATAGTGGTCCTGACAGAATTAAAAGTTGTGGGCTGCCTAAAAACATTAAATTACTTATCAGAGGTAGAATTAGACTGTTTCAGATTCATGCAATACATTTTTTTAGGGGGTGCTTATATATATATAACATTGCAGTTATATTAGTATTATTTATATATTTACTTTTATTAACATTTACATTTATATTCAGATATAAATGTAATTATTTTATGTGCTTTTGCCATTTTGATTAGTTTTTTTCTATGTAGCTGAAATTTATTTTTACTTTAATAATTGTAGAACTAATTTCAAATAGTTGCCAAGCCAAAATTTTGTTTAAAAGATTAAGTTTTCCATTTAATATTTATATTATATTTAATCTTTTTTTCAATCAAGACAACACTGACTGGATGATTTCAAATGCAACAACATACAAAGCACAATGGACTGGAACAGGGGTCTCAAGATTTGTTTTTAAGATGTTAAAACTACTTTTAACTCGACACATCCCAAAACATCATGAAAAAAAGAGCAAAATGTGGTGCAATGGCAAAAGACATCCATCCTGCTGTTTAAACCCATAGGTGCTGTATTGTCAAATTTTTAAGCAGCCACCAACATACTTCGCTGACACTCTTTGAATGACTATCTAACTAAACTTGAGTTGTTGCCTCCAGCGACGTTTACTGTAAAGATCTTCTTTCACAAATAATCCAGGAGGTAGAAGAGGCTGCACCTTAAAGATTTTTGATGACCATGGCCCTTTCAGACTCTGGAATAGAGGCCAAGACAGCCCTATTATTACTTATCCATTTGGTCAGTTTAAAGCCTCCAGATGCACAGAGTGACTTCAGTTCCTTGCAGAGTCTAATGGCATGGTTTTCTGTGTCTACAGCTTTCAACAGGTCATCCACATAGAAATTGTTCTTAACTGTGTTAGTTGCCTCAGCTGAGAAGCACCCTGTGTTATCCTCAGCTGTCCTCTTTAAAGCATAGCTCGCACAGCTAGATGATGACGTTGCACCAAAAAGATGTACGACCATCCTATATTCTTTCAGTGGCTGATTGACATTGCCATCTGGCCACCAAAGAAAGCGCAGGAAATTCACATGATGAGGTGAGACCTTAACTTGATGGAACATCTTTTCCACATCAGCCATGATGGCAATTTTACCTAGACGAAAGCGGACCAAGACTCCAATCAGTGTGTTCGTAAGGTTTGGACCTGGAATGAGCTCAGTGTTCAGTGACACCCCCTGATAAGCTGCAGAGCAGTCAAATACTACACGCAAGCTTTCCTTCTTTGGGTGAAACACGCCGTGATGTGGAATGTACCATACCTTTCCATTTTCTTGTTTCAGCTGATCTTGTGGTACAAGTTCAGCATGTCCACTTGATATGACTGTTTCCATGAATGCACTGTACTCTTTGTGAAAATCACTGTTCCTTTGAAACTTCCTTTTTAAAGACAGTATTCGTTGCTCTGCCAGGTGAAGATTATTTGGCATCATAGGATTATCTCTTTTAAATGGCAAAGGCAACTGATAACGTCCATTCACCATCTCAGCAGAGCTGTCCATTACCTGCATGAATCTACAGTCTTCCAATGACATCTCCTTCCTTTCTTCAGCATACTTCTCTGGAAAATCATGATTATATTGTTGAATCAAAAGATCATTTAAATTTTCAACAGAAATCCGATGCGCATGAACATATCTCTGACCTCTTTTATTAATCCATGTATCTTCACCATGGAAAGGTCCATTCACTATCCAACCTAACAGTGTCTTTATAGCAAAGGGGCCATTACCCTGGCTATTAATAATTCGCCAAGGTTCCATTAATTTGGGCACATTTATCCCAATGAGAAGGCCAACCTCCGCGTTAATGGTGGGCATATCCACATCTTGAAGATAGGGCCATTTTCGGATGTCCTTCTGCTTGGGGATATGTTCTTTATCAACAGGAATTTCCTGCTGAGTGTAAACATCTGGTAACTTTATAAATTCCTTGCCATCTAGGCTACACACTTCCAGGTCTTTGACCAGCAGGGTATTAATGGGCTTCTTTTGCCCCATTGTACGCAGAAGTATTTGTTGGTGTTTGCCCTTGGCATTTAAATCTTTTCTGAGCTGATCAGTGCAAAAGGTAGCAGAACTTCCCGGGTCAAGGAAAGCGTATGTCTGGACTATATGATTTGAGTTGGTCAGCTTGACTTGAACAGGTATAATTGCAAGAGTGCACTGTTTATCACTACAACCAATTGCTTCAGTCTTCAGTGAAACCAGCCCACTGCTCACTGCCTTTCCAAGATTACTGCTTGAACTGCCTGAATCCGTCTGGTCTTTACTTTCATTTAGGGTATGTGTAAGATTGTGGGATGCTGTTTTGAACACACAGAACAGGTTTGTCGATTTTTGCAAGTTCGACTCATGTGCCCTTTGACCAGACAACCAAAGCAGACACCCTTTGTTTTTAGCAGTTCAACTCTAGCATTGTGAGGCTTTGTCAACAGTTCTTGACAAGACACAATCCCATGATTGCCACTGCAGATAGGACAGAGTTTTGACAAGTCGGAAGATTTGAACAATTGCATCGTGTTCCCTGCAGTAGAACATTCTGCATTGCCCTTTGGCACTGCTGCCACTGTTGTAGCAAAACTGCTCCCTCTGCTCTTCTGTATAGAACTAATAGCGGGCTTGCTACTGCTGATGGTTGTCTTTGATGTCCCTTTGCCTGAGGATGCGTCTCGGAGGTCACCGAATATGGGGTCTTGCAGAATCCTGGCCTGCCTTTCCAGGAAATGAACAAGATCACCAAACGTGGCCCAGGCTCCTGTTCGCTCTTTGATCTCAAAAGCATGTGATCGCCACTTTTCCTTTATTTTGTAAGGCACCTTGGAGATGAGAAGCCTCATGTTTGATGGAAGATTGAGTTCATCCATATTCCTTAAAGTATGCATAACGTTACAACATCCACGGAGAAAAAGAGCATAACTATGTAAAGCTTCACCATTGTCTATTGGTATGTTATTCCAATTCAAAGCCTTTTCCATATAGGCATTGGTGATTTTGAATTCATCTCCAAAATGATGTTCTAAGAGTCTTTTCGCCTCTCCAAACCCTCTGTCTGCATCCATATGAAGGCAACTTCTAACCAACTCTTTAGGTTGACCAGAGGTATACTGTTCAAGGTAATATAACCTATCTTGACTATTATTGGTCTTACTTTCGATACAGTGTTCAAATGCTTGCATGAATGGTTTAAAGTTCAGTGGTTCACCATTGAATACAGGCACATGTCTAGTTGGAAGAGAAGACATCTTTTGCTGTTGCACAATAAGATCAGTAATAGCACCCAGATCGTTGCTGCTTACGCCTGAAGGCACGAGTGGTACTGTGGCGTCTGCACTAGTTTGACCAATCTGATTCAGTGGGGTATTTGACAGGGATCTTGAGACCTCTGAAGCCTTACATTATGTGTCAAAGCTCTTTGCAGTGGTGTTTTAGGGATAACAGAGATTTTTGCATATTCTACTGGTGAGGGTTCTGGTTGCAGAGTTTCCTTAATTCCATTTGTTCCTTGCTGGCTCTTAATATACTTATTAATGCCATCTCCAGAAGACTCAGACCCTTCTGATGATATGAGTTTAGATTCCATGCATTCAGTATCAAAGCTTTGTAACACTCGCACTTTAGCATCAACTGCAGCCAACTCTGTTTCAAGTTCAACTCTCTCCATTGCATTTTGTACCTCAATCCTTTCTAATTCCAAGGCATGCTTCTTTTTAAGCCCTTCAGCACGCTGCAACAGAGCTGCCTTTTCAGCTTCAGCCCTTAGACGTGCAGAAGACACTGATGTGGTTCTGGAGGAACTGCTAGCAATAGAACGTGAAGACTTCATTTTACTGTGTGACACATTGGAAATGCTGTCCGAAGGAGAAATCACAGCTTGTAAATCCTTTTGAACAATTTTCCATGTTGCAACTTCCTTCAAAAAGGTTTCAAAGTTTTGCATCTTCGGTAGATACCAATCATCATTGTCACTTTTCCTTTCCTCTTCATCAAGCAACACTTGTACAGACTGGTGAACATTTTAAACTCATTTAGTGCAGCGTTCAACTCTTCCAGGCCTGTGCTAACAGCTTCAACATTTCCACTATTCATTGCTTCCCTTATTTCATTCATTTTACGTGTACACACGCCAAGCTTTCCTCTGCGCGTTGCACAAAGCTGGTTGAATTTTTCTTCATTCATATTGGCTCAATCAAGGTAAGATTTTTGATGAGTTATCACAGCTTATGGTTCATGCATGAACAAATATTTTGGTCCACTCCAGCAGCAAGCCCAGCATTGACATAGGCACTTCAATATCCAAAACTATATTGAACATACAGAATCCATACCTTACATTTCCAAGTTGCAAACAAATGTTTCCAAGTTTCCAAACTATTTTCATCAATCCATGTGAGCGATTGCAAGTTCTTTAACTTGTGTATTGTCAAATTTTAAGCAGCCACCAACATACTTCGCTGACACTCTTTGAATGACTATCTAACTAAACTTGAGTTGTTGTACCTTTTAAGGAGGAGATGAGCAGGATGGAAAGGCGTGAGCAGGGTAGGCAGGTAGCAGGCAGGCAGGGCAGGATAGATGGATCAAACAAATGATTTTCCAAAATGGATTCCAGTAATCCATACAAAGGTTAGAGCAGGGTTGAAAGGATACAAACTCAAGATCAAATAATCAAAAGGAAAATAGCAAAGCAAATAGCCTTAAAGAACTTATATGCCTAGTAGGTTGATAGGGTGCTTCTTTGTTCTCTGTTCTAGTAAAAAGGTGAGAAGCGGCCATCTTTAACTTCACTGCCTTCTCACTGTCTATCAAAATAAAAGTCACAAAAAACCTTATATATCAAAAAAATATTTTAGCACTCCTATAACCTAAATAACAAATAAATAATGGCTCCAACAGGTGCACTTTAAAGGGAATGCAAAGATGCTAATTTTAACCTGCAAACTGTCTAAAAACTAAACATAATATTTATTTAATTACAGAATCTCCCAAAAATGATCTAAATAAAGTGGATCTCATTTATCTGCTGATTAGTAAATGTGTCTTAAACATCAGCATGATCATTATCCGCTTGTTTAAAAACTTTATCAAGTTTTGTTGAGGAGTCTGAAAGATAATGGTTGGATTTAGCTTGAGTATGCACTTTATTGGAGTGTCCCTCAGAAACCTGCAAACAAGTGTACACTCACAAGTAGTGTTGCCTAGCAACTTGGATGGTGCTGGAGAGCAGCGGCTTGATAGCTGTTGTCTCTTAAATTCTTGTTGAAATATTTACACAGTTGCCAATATTAATTAAAATATTACCCTGCCTAGAAATGCAATGCACTATTTGATGCTTGAAAATGCACTGGACTGTGCAAGATACATAAGAATGACAGCTTGATAGATGGATGGATGTGCTCTATTGATCCCCAGAAGTTAATTTAGAGAAAGAAAGAGACAGATGTTCCAAACTGTTATATAACAGGAACATTTCACAATGCACCATGCTGCCAGGAAGCTTCGACTCACTAGTGAACAAGCTCCCTGGCTACAATGCAAGCAAATTCAACCAGCACTGCAACACCTGCGCCAGGGTAAAAATACCATCTGTGTCCCCATCTTATTTGCCCACGGGCAAACACTGAGTCCCATAAACCCAGAACCCCTTCCATCCTACTGGCCCAGTTCACAGCTGGTATAAACATACTTCTCAAGTGATCGCTTACAATAGTCGTTTATTCCTGAAAGTAATGCGTCTCCTGTGATCCCTTGTGATTGGATATAGAAATGAATGTTAATGAGAGGTGTCAAATGGGGCATTATTGTCCACACATTCCCTCTATACTCATTAAATGCATACAGTGTTAACACAAAAACAGCTTGGATTATATAGGTATTTAAACACATTTACTTTAAGCACATATGAATTACAAATGCTTTTCCTATACTCCTGAGCAAATATAGCCATACTGAAGCAAATCAAAATGTAAACAAATGTGTAAACTTTATGGTTAGAAAAAACCTTGCTGCTGCGGTTGCCAGAAAAATTAACAAAAATACTGGTTTCTAAAGATACTCAAAAAAAATACAGTAAAAACATGGTAGGTTTTATGGATTTAACTTACATTTATAGGCTGTAGCCTATATTAATATACTATGATATATATGTTAATATACTATGATACTAAGATTTAACCAAACACCGTAATGTGCATAACTGATACAAAAACATTTCAAAAGAAAACTGTCAAATGTAAAGTGTTACACAAAGAATTCTCAAATTGAACAAGATAGCTTGTTTTTTTTCAGAAATTGTACTTGATATTATTACTGTATAGTGAGGGAACGTTAATCAATTATGCACTTTTACCATTAAAATTACAATCATTTTCTCTGTGTATATTTAGCGAATGCACCAATGAGTATTCCTCAAGTATGTGCTTATAGTAAAGTATGCATACCTCCACTCAGAATGTTTCTTTCCTTCAGATTTTGATGAGTGACCCCAGTTTTCAGTAGCCCTTAGTCCTCATACAAATGGAGTTGACTTGTATTATACTTCTGGATATGGCCTGGCCATGATTAATAAGTTAAGCATTGACCTAAACTGTGTTCACAGGTGACATTCACTCACTTTAAAGGGTGTCTTTATCTTAAACCAAACACATCATTATTCCTAGGCATGTGATTGACTGGATTGTTTTTAGGTGCAAACAGAGGATTTAATGAAGAACTAAACGAGAACTTAATCTTCTTATCCTCTCGAGGAAAGGGGTAATTTGTCATAGATTGACAGATAAACTGATCCAAATGACTAATTTATAAAGGCATTAGAGGCAAAGAACTAGGCCAAAGTGTAACATGTGGAAAAGTAAGGAGAATACTTGCAGAATAAAGCCTTCTGTTTGTATTTTTATATACAATTATATACTGTGTGTGTTGAGCTCTGTCTACCCTTATTAAACACAAGAACGCATTCTATTCGGTCACCCCTAGTTGTTCAATTGACTTTGAACATAATATAGCTAGAGAGAAAGAGTGAAAAAAGCAGAATCCTTTCACTTTAATGACTCTTCCTCACAACACAAGTAACTGTAAAAACAGACCATGTAATTCCAAGGATCAGGGTCATGGTGTAAAATTGTGGAATAACTAAATAAAGATTAAAAAGAAAAAACGTTATATGATTTAAATGATTATCTGTAGTTTTTTTTCCCTTGTAAAAACATCTAAATATTCTTCAGTGAAAATACATTGACTTTAAAAAAAATATTAAACAAAGAACAACACTTAATGTAATTAATAAGTAAATGTATCTTGATTTAATAACGTTTACACAGAAACAAGACCAAATAAAGAGTAAGAAAATTACTTTTTCCAGTAATGACCTCTAAAATATTGCATAAAAAGGGTCTAAATGAAGCTGTACTATTAGATTTCATATTCACTTGACTTCACTTTTTACATGCAGTATCTGCATTTAAGAATATATTGCCCCCTAACAACTAAATCAGTATCTGTTTTCTAAAACAAGTAAAGTATAGCCCACCAACAACTGCAATTTTTAGTGCTTTTATTTGAAAGTGCCCATCAGTCTCCTACAGTTTCTGTGATGGACTGGCACTTTTTATTGTGCGACAAGAGGAGTATTTATCTCATTTTCTTTGTTGCCTGCTTCTAAAAATGCTTTTCTTCTGTTAAAGGAGGAGGAGTTTGTGCGGGGGAGCCGTGGCTTTTACTTTCGTGGGTACGGACTGGGCCATTACTTACAAGCAAAAGACGGGACAACTGTAGAGGGGTCCAACGTATTCGTCCCACCACCCCCAGTGCAAGTGCTGTACGACGGAGAGGCCATCAGGAAGCGTTTTGTGGACCGAGCCAAGCGAATCGACACCATATCCAGAGCCGTTTTTCCTCTCAGCTTTCTCATATTCAACATCTTCTACTGGATCACCTACAAAGTCCTGCGACACGAGGACATCCATGCCAAACACTAACTGTTCCTGGTTTACACCACTTGTTCATTTGACTGCTTCCTTTGTTTTCTTATATCTCTTAATTTGAACCAAAACCGCCTGTCATACTCAAACTAGAAGTGTATTTCAAAGGCATATTCACCCCAGGAATGCCTTTAGCGCTAAAAACCATGTGCTCAGGTGTGACTTCTGGATTTTAAAAAGATTTTAAAGTGCCCACTCAGAGCGAAGGGGGCTCGTAGATGCAAAAGCTGCTGTTGGGGACCCGGCTCTCCTCTCCTTCACATCTTCATTCGAGTGGATTGCACTAATAGCTAGTGCTATTGTCCTCACTTTGTAGGCTCCATTTGAGTTATTGGCTTAAAGATTCTCGGTTGGATATAAAATATTGACTTGAATTTTACCACAAGGCGCATCCTTGAATGAATGTTTTTGAAAACCTCAAAACAAATGTGTTTTTTACATCCTAAAATGCCAGACTAATGGGCTGTGAAGGGGAGGATTGGGATTTATTATTCATGGGAACAGTTACAGGGCAGCAGTGTACTGTTTTACTAAATAATGAGATTATAAATATACATGAATGTATAAAGTGTATATACGCAGAGTTGTTCACAGACTGCAGACAGCACATACGTGTATTTCATTTGGTCTTTTGAATAAATGGATATTCTACCAGGATGTACGAGTTGTTTTGTACCGTGGTGCAAAATGTTACACAAAAAAGTATTAAATCTGGATTTATTTCAGGATTAACGAATTATGAACTCTATTCAGAGTGATTTTTCCGTTGTCTTTCGTTAACATGAATCATTCCTTTAGGAAAATGCTAAAATCCAAATCATTCCATCATGTGTTAAATAGCTTAAACTAATGCCCGAAAGAAACGGATGATTTGTGACGCTCTGTCATCGTGGCAGCACTAGGCTTTAATTGTCAACAAACAGAGACATGTATCACGCATCACAGCCATTCTTTATTATTGCTAGTCCCAAATGTGTCCCTCAGTCAAACATAAAAGCCGTCGTTTATTTTCCTGTCCGGAGAGCCGTTGGAAGATGTGCAGAGATGCAGGGTGAAGGAGAAAAGCCTTCGTGCTGAAGAAGGACGGATGAGGATTTTAATGGGAATCACAAGGTGTTTTTTTTATCAGCTAATGAGTTTGAAAAGGACTCTGCGTTCTTTGCTAATGACAATGAATTAAGGCC
The DNA here is from genome assembly GCA_027564155.1 of Gymnocypris eckloni scoliostomus. Lineage (NCBI taxonomy): Eukaryota > Metazoa > Chordata > Actinopteri > Cypriniformes > Cyprinidae > Gymnocypris > Gymnocypris eckloni. The sequence continues at coordinate 22,128,199 of CM050426.1, forward strand.
GTCAACCTCTGCACACAGCCCTTTGTCTGAGGAGTAACTAATCTAGTCTTCTGTATGCTAGTGTCCCATGGGCGAGTGAGCGTATGTACAGACGAGCAAGTGGAAAAGGAAACAAGAGGCTTTGTGCAGGAAATGATAAATACAGATTAATGCCGCCCCATTTGTCAACAGATTACCCTGGTTACTAACACCTAACCAACAGAATGACAATTACTATGCTCATTAAAGTCAACATCTAATGGAAACTCAACCCTATTTCATTCACTTTATTCATCTAAATGCATCTTATTGGACTACTTATGAATGATTCATCTATGTAGGTTTAATTTTGATTAACTTTTGACTTGCTCATTTTAAACAAAATGTCAAAAACACTCAATCTTCTGTTAAAACGACAGACTTTTCCTTTGTGACGAAAGTCGGACTTCTCTAGTGCTTTGTCTACTTAAACCCTTACAATCAGATCTGCCTCCATCCAATCAATAACCAGAACAAAGTTCTCGTCCTACATAGTTTTCTCTTTCATTCACACTTCTTATCACAAGATGGGAGAAAAGATCTGCCGCTACATCTTTTTCATAACAACTGAAATGTTATTCAGATAGCAGCAAAACACAACCCAAATCCTGGCTAATGGCCCTTTCCAATCCCTTAATCTGACTAATCCAAAAACATTCAATAAATACATTAAAATATAATTAGAAACAAAAAAACGGTTCGATTTTGTCATTTAGAAGAACTAGAATGTACAATAATAAAATACAACATAAGAACATTAATCAAATGTTAGATATCAAGCATTTAAAATGTAAGCATAACCAGTGAGATCATGCATATTGTGGAATTCTACTGACTTTAGTATAAAAATGTGCAGAAATTCAATCCTCCTAACCAGTCCATCCAGCACTAACTGCAAAGCTGTGGGAGTCCTATCAAGCTATAATGCGCTGCTGTCAAGATTTCAACCTCCACTCATTTCAAATAAGTGAGTCTCATGATGAGAATGTTTTTGTTTAATTCAAATACAAACCAACACCCCACTCAAGCGGCGGCTAGCCTTGGATGGTTTAAGGTTTCTCAATTTGAGCGAATGTGGTGTCTTGACATATTCGCTTAAGCCCTGCACACATGCTGACAGTTTAAATAGATTTTTTTCCAAGAGGAAATCTGGGGGCAATTGGCAAATGTCAGAAAGATTGGCTATTGTATCTCACGGTGTGCATTTCCATGAGAGGCTTTTTGAGTTAACACAGTGGGATACTGCATTTACTGCCTCTGAGAAGGTCCGCACAGACTATGATGGAAAGAAAGAAAGAAAGAAAGAAAGAAAGAAAGAAAGAAAGAAAGAAAGAAAGAAAGAAAGAAAGAAAGAAAGAAAGAAAGAAAGAAAGAAAGAAAGAAAGAAAGGATATTTTCCCATGCTGCAACCCTTCGGTTTTCTTCATTTCCTCCAGTCGTAACCTTTTGTTACATGGAGTACTTTGGTTTTGGTTTTTAGGGGGCAAACTGTGCCTTTGTAGGATTTAAGAAGATTTTCTAAATCTGCAGCCCATGACTGACAAACACAAAATAGGACTGTGATTTATAGCATACAACGACACTCCTCTTGCCCTCCCTTCGATCAGTGTATCTCCCCCAGTGCTGCCTGTATCACAAATACAGAAACTAATGGATTTCAATCACAGAGGAAATCACACAGACTGAGATTGTGCCGTGGCTCTTTCCCTCAATAAGCACCAAGGATTCATAAGCTAACCTCATTACGCTATACATCCCCTCAACATTTACTTCTACAAATGTGCGTATCTGATCTGTGCAGGTGTCTCGAGACTTTGTATAATGAGTCCTCGGAATATGTGTGTGCAAGAGAGGAAATGAGAGATAGATAAAAGAGAACGAGAGACAGAAAAACAGAGAGACATGCATTCAAGGACATCCCTGAGAGAAATCAATGAAACAATATTCCTCTACATTTATCGATTCAAAATATGCTGTTGTGAATGAAGTGTGGCCACAAATGGATGATTTAATATTGTGTTTATCTCACTCTCTCCCTGAAGAATTCGGTTCAAATCGCGACAAAGCACAAGCCAAACGCATTAGTCATATTCTCAGGAGAGCAACTGAGGTCTGTGCATTTATTGTTCATCTTCATGTAAGCAGTCAATAATATGGGAAGTGGGCAAGTCTGTTGGTGTGATGAATGAGAGGTCCAGATCTTATCCTGGGTCTGTCCTTGCACCAACCCAAGGGAATAATCAACGTCTGAGTAGAATGTTAATCAGGGACGTGCAGAGAGTTCCTCAGGGGGCAAATGTAAAAAAGGGGCAATATGAAGGAAAAAAATATTAATAAGTCAAAAGATTGGATACATTACTATTTTATATTTTTGCAAGAAGTTACTTCTAGTCATCAAGCCTGCATTTATTTGATCAAAATGTGTATATACTTTATTAATTTACTTTATTTACTTAATGCATTTTAAGCAATGCTGATTTATTAGCAATGTTGAAAACCTGTGGAAGCCTGTTTCCGCCACTGAATAACAATTCAAAAGGTAATTGCGACTTTTTATCTCACAAATCTGACTTTTGTTTTTCTCATAATTGCATGAAAAAAAATTAGCTATTCTGATTTTTTTCTCAGAATTGGGAGATATAAACTCACAATTTTGAGAACATATCTGATAACAAATAAGCTTGTCTCTCCCATGTCATTTTCAACCGATTTATGAATAAGAATTACTGCTCCACTTCACATTATTGTCCAATGATATTTGAACTTCTTGTGCCAGATCATGATTGGTTGGTGTATAATAGTTACATGACTAATGGGCATTGATGAATTATGTAATATTCTAAAATATGTAATATATGGATTTTTTATTAAATCGACGCATAGCTTTGATTATTGACTACATTGTTTGAAAATACTGTTTGGTTTATTTTTTCCTTCCATCAACCCACTCACTGAAAGAACCATACATGGCTTGAGAGCCTATGGTTTCCGTAAAAATAAACAGGAATCTTCTGACTTTTGTGTGATTAGTTACTGTTTTGTGCAAATTGTCACGTTAATTAGAATTCTTCTATTTTTAATCTTCTAATCTTTTTATTAACCACAATATCATTGCTATTTGTCTGAGAGGGGCACTTTTGAATAATTTTGAAAAAGGGCAGGGGCTCGAGCAATTAATTCACAAATTAGAAAAAGGGTACAAAAAAGAACATTCAAGCGTTGAGCTGTCCCAGTCTGTCCAATTATCAGCAAGTGAAGACTATATCAAACCATATTAAAAAGCGTTTTCAAATCAAAATCTTGAGAGAGAGATGCCTCAGAGAGACTAGCAGCTACTTTGAAAGAGCTACAGAGTTCAGTAACAGAAAAGTTTTAATACCTTCATAAAATAATAAAGAAATGGAGAAATACTGCAAGCAAAAATACTGCAGTTTAAAGAATATGTACAAATATACTGAGATAAATGTTCAACAATGAACAATGATCTCAAACACTTTCAGCATAAATACTTGAGTGGCAGATCAATATAATGACGGAGTATAAACATTCACCACCTCAAGTAAGAAACGGTGGCACTGTTTGAGAATTGTGTGATACACAAGCATCAGTCAAACCTTAAATCACCTTGAACAAAGCAGGGTGCAAGATAAAGCACACTTAGATCTCTAACTTTAAAAACTATCACATTTATTACATTTTTAGAAACAACCCATTTATTTAAAAATATAAAACAATGTAACATTTGCATTTCAAATAAAGTGTATTATTTGTAAAGTTTTGTTTAATATCTGAATGCTTTTGCAAGGCACTGTATGAAAAGTTTTTGTATGTATAAGAATTGATATGAGGAGGCTTGTCAAAATGGATTGAAATGTACCTTTCATATGTGGTCATGTCTCTGGCTTTCTTTGTGTGTGTAGTGTGTAGTGATCCTATTTCTCTGATGCTCTGTCTTAAGATGTCCCCTGACAGCCTTATAAAGGCTCATGTCAAGGTCTGTTTCTCAGTGAATGCCACATCTACATTAAAGTAGCAGGCTTAACAATGTACACAAAGTTTAACCGTGCATATTATCACTTATATTAAACAAACATAAAAGCAATCATGATATTCTGTAAATGAGGAATTTGAATGGGTTGATTCATGTCTCCTGTTTCTTTCCTCCTCTCACATTTACTGTTTGAGCCAAGTCATGTCTGCAGGGAAAGAGACGTATCCATTACAGAAATGAAAACTAATTTTGGAGGCTAGCTAGGTATGCTTCAGGTGTTCTCCAAGATCAAGTACACAAAGAGGAAATCATTTTTCTCCTGCCCAGCCGCCCATCTGTCAGAGCCAACCCTAGGGTGGGTGCCTTAAAAGCCCCTGTAATTGATGGAGGCTAGAGGGCATGATGAGACAATATTTGATATAGAATATAGATCTTTTAAATCACACTGGGCCCTGTTAAAAATAAAAGGAGGAGGGTGAAGAGGAGGAGGGATTGGGGAACGGACAGCCTTGCGCAATCGCACCACCCTCAAAGCTCTTTGCTGCAGAAACCCTTTCAATCATTCAGCTCGAATTACTCACAAGGTTTTGCTTTACATTACTTTCACTGAGTTTCATTCAGGCTCAGTCAGAATTACAAGGCAGCTGATGAGACTAGAGTTGGAAAAAGACTGATGCCCATCCAGAAACTTTGCTAAAACAGCTATGATTAAGCAATATCACACAAGTGCTGTTGTTCACAAATATACAATCACACACCAAGTGGTGATGATATTCGTAAAAACAGCATGATTACGATAGACACAGTTCAATAAACAATAACAAATTAAGAAATAAATCACCCAAAAATGAAATTTTGCTAAAAATGTACTCACCCTCAGGCCATCAAAGATGAGTTCTTCATCAGAAGAGTCTGAGAAATGTTGCATTACGTGACTTGCTCACCAACGGATCTTGTGCAATGAATGGGTGCCATCAGAGGAGAGTCCAAACAGCTGATAAAAACACAAAAATCCACAATATTAATTCATGTCTGCATGTTTGTAAGACACAAATTCACCATTAAGACGTTTTTGATTTCATTGGTCATTTGTTTTGCTTCTGAATAAATACGCTTTTTTAAACGAATCGGTTGAATTAATGATTTGCCCACTCATTCACAAAACAGTCAACCAACTGGCATAACAATGTAAACTGCAGATCGAGTCAAGAAGTCAATGTAAATGTTGTTTTCATTTAAATCAAATCGTAAATGACATAAACAGCGTATCCATTGGCACAGCTGACACAGAACAGCATACGCTGTTTGCATTCAGGGATACTTTCCAAAATGGAAATAGGGTAATGCAGAGGAGACGAATTGTTGAATAAATTTGTTATTGTTGTTTTCTTTGCATACTTAAAAGTATTCACATAGCTTCGTAAAATTACAGTTGAACACCTGATGTCACATGGATTATTTTACCGATCTCCTTGCTACGTTTCTGGACATTGATCGTGTTAATTACGTCGCGGTCTGGGAGGCTCAGAGAGCGGTCAGAATGCATCAAAAATATCTTACTATGTGTTCCAAAGACGAATGAAGCTTTTACGGGTTTGGAAGGACTTGGGGGTATATGATTAATGACAACATTTTCGTTTTGGGGTGAAGTAACCCTTTAAGTAGTGTGGCTCTAAGTGATCTGAGCCAGAAAGAAATTGTCAGAAGAAGTGAACAACTCTTTGCTTTTCTCCGCCCCTTCACCATTTCCTTTCCTTAATGCCATTCCTGCTTTTCTCTATAACTTCACTCTAACTTTTCTCTCTGCCTGTGTTAATGGTTTCAAGCAGGGCTGCCTGAGGTGAGTTAACTCACAAAATGATAGGAAATCATATACCGGGGGCGGGTAGTGCAGTTAAGAGGCTCTGGCAATTTCTTTAATTGCTTTGCCTTGTGCATTGACTCTTTTCTATATCCAGTAAGAAAGCATGCATCTTCTGCCGTCTGGCGTTTTACTCCACTTCAGGTTTGCGTTAGCTTACAACATTTGCAGAACTGTCTCTGACCATTGATCCTTTTGCAAACCCCTTTTTTCTTTATCGGTTTGATTCGTTCAGCGGGAGGAACAGGCAAAAAGTCAAAGCTCTCCTTTAAAAAAGTAAAGAAGAGGCAAAATCTTCAGCCAAACATGAAAAATCTGTTATTATTTACTCACTGTCATGTCCTTTCCAGAGAACACAAACAAAAAAGTTTTGAAAGAATCCTCACATAGATTTTTAGAAAAAGCAAAACAACAATTCAATGTGACCACAGGCTGTCAAGCTCCAAAAAGGGCAAAAAACAACAACAGCAACATTTGGTATGTGACCAATGAAGTTTGAAGTTATTGACGTCCAGCAAGTTATTGACGCAATACTGTCATATTTGATTTGAAAGCTTGAATATTATCAGAGAATAACCACTTAACCCACATTCTGTTTCTCACACAAACCTGTCACAAAGCTTCAGAAAATGTACCAGATGGACTACTTGTAAAGTGTGTTTGTATTTGTCCTTTTTAGGATATTTACAGATTTTAGTCACTCTGAGCTGCTGTTTTATGGACAATGAAAACATCTGTGATATTGGTGTTCGTTTTATTTTGAGGTGAAAATGTTACTTTAATTCTTCCTTTTCATCCACTCATCCTTAGAAAACCTCTCTTCGTGTGCATTCTGGGTAAACAGAGGGTTTCTTCTCCTTGCTCTTTCTCCCCACCCCCAACCTGTCTGCTATTCCTTCGCCATGTTGATCAGCAGTGTGAGATGAGAAATAATGACTTTCTGTGGAGAGAGGGAGGTGGATGTTCCTGATTCACAAGCGGCCAGGTTAAAGTGCAATAGCTTTACAGTTTTTACCACTGGCAACATGAAGCCAGGACCTAACACACACACACACACACACACACACACAGGCATCACTAGCTGTCTGTCACCATGACAACTGTCACGCGCACACACATACTGTAAATCTCCCTTTATACCTTAAAGGACTAACATTTCTTAGATCTATATACGGAAGGTTTAAAACACACTTATGTATGTATGTATGCACGCACACACATACATGTTACCAAAAGGCAACAAATGAGCAGAAAAGTTGTGGTGAAATGCTGATATCTATCAGACATTCACTCTACACTATTCACTTTCATTCTCATGCATATGAATGTACGCACGTGCTATGGATTAAAGGTGTCTGGCCCCCAAATTTGCAGAGCAAAAATCATTTTGACCAATGAAGGATCTGAATGTCAGATTGATCTTGTAGCTCTATAAAACTTTAAAGCTGCTTGGTTTGCGGTAAAGTATATTATTTATTTTATGATATTTAAACATCTCAGGCCATCGCAAGAACAAGAACAAGGTCAAATCAGTTGAAAAAAAAGTTTAATATACAAATATTTGAATATTAAAAAGGACACACTGATTTTTCTACATAGTGAAGGAAAATGAGAAAGAGGAAAGGATGAAAATTACTTTTTTAGGAGCATTTGAGATGAAACAAATCTGTAAATGTTTTCCTGTTGAAACCTTTATTTAATATGTATATGCTTGTGAGTTCTCTATAAGAAAACCAACAGTACTACAGGGTCACATCATATCCTGTTGCAGGGTCTAAAGTAATGTTGCATGTTCAAAGTGTGAATTGGTCTTCATGGTCTACTAGAAAGCTAAAAATGAAGAGACACGTCTGTAGGAGGAATAACCTCTGCGCTGCCCTATTTGCTCCACAGAGAGCAGGCTAGTGATAAATAAAAAGGTCACTTTCTCCATAGCAATTAAAACGGGGTAAGTCCTGCTAAATATCACATTGGATTTCTCAGAACGTCACCTGCCGCATGTTAATGACCATTTGTGATGTTTCTTAAGGTTAGGCTTGTTTGGTACTTTGTCTTTGCTCGTTGCTTCAGTAACAGACAGACACTGCACTGTTTACTCAGATTGTTGAGGGAATCTTACAGAACACTTTCCTCGCTTTTCAGCACATAATCAATACACAAGCTCTAGGTAATAAGCAGAAACCAACAACAGAGACGGTTCAGAGATTTAAACCACGGTTTGTGATATACTGTTTTTATCACCTCAACAGAAATACATTTCAGAATCCTATTGTGACTGGAAGTGCCCAGCAATCATAAAAGGTTTTAACTACATTCCACAACATTGCATTTCGGTTGCAGGTAGATAATGTCAAAATATGATGCATAAAAATGTTCTAGATGCCACATAAAATGTCTTAAGTAGCCTCCAATTGTCAATTTATCATGTTTACAATAAAAACTAAAGGCCAGACTGAAACATTTATGGAAAGCTTTATATGGGTTTTAAAATAATGTACTTTATCCATTTAATAAGGCATCTCAGACACATAATGAAAACACCAGGCCACATTACAGTGATTGTGGAACATTATTTGTCTACTTTCTTACTGAAATGCTGTGCAAATCTATTCAGGAAGAGGTCATTTACCACTTCATGTACATACATATTCTATATTATTTATACCTGAATGTGAATAGAAAACAGTTTCTCACTGGACAATTCTATGAAATAACTTTAATAAAAGAGAACTAGTAATATATTAAGATTTACATTGGTGGGCGTGATCAGGGTCCAAAAATAAGTGGAACTATAACAACATTTCTGCAGCGTTTTGAAAATATGGATGTATTACGCATGCACTAATGTTAAAATTCTGCCAGTCTCTGATTAAATAAAATAGCTAATTTCATATTATAATTCGACAATATGTTGTATATATATATATATAATTTAGGCATTAAAACATTATAATGTGTATAACAAATGCATATTCATTTCTTTCAGCTTTACTAAAGATTATATTTAACAGGGTTATTAAATTATTATTAAGGTTATAAATGATGAATGTATTTAAAGATTAACTTTAGTTGAGCATAGATGATGTCAAAGGTCATCTAAATGTAAAAATAGGAGAAATGTGCATTCAAAATTCAATGTTGAGTGATACACATAAAATTGAACAAACAATAACTGATAAAATGCCATTTACAGTGCTTCCCTAGTATTTGTTAAACATTTCATAATAAAATAAAAAAAATACAAATTAACAATGTAGCTACATCTCAAAAATTACTGAAACATAACGATTATTACTAAGCAGGGACACGATATGGTACATAAGTCTGTATTCCAGTTGAGGATCTCTATACAATCAGAATACCAACATTTTCATTTGTCACTTTATTTATGAAAAAAAAAATGTTGATAGTCTAATAGGGGAAAGAAGTGGTATGGAACAGCCCTTGTTGCCACGGTAACCATTGCCTACCAAGGACAGGGAAGTAATGAGTCTATGGGAGTGGCAGGGGGGTGGAGGGGGGTGTTACCAAATCCAAAGGGAGGCAAATAGATGAGAGTGGGAATGTGGTGCAGAGAAGGGAAAGGAATGGAAAGGAGGAGAAGAAAAAATATGTCACTGGCGCTCGAGTGAATTGAGCTCACGCACCATTTCTCCACCTCCACCCTCAACTCCCAGTGCCGTCATTATCACTATCAACAACATTTGTCTCTGCTGGTGCCTTTATCATAAAAATCACATCATCTCTCTTTATTACAACTGTGGTAAAGCAGCTCAGGCTTGCCTCATCACCCATGGAGGATGGCGTTTCAGTCCAGGGACCAGCGACGTGCCGTATCCAGAGGGAAGGATTAGGGATGGGTATCGTTAAGGTTTTAACGGTACTACTACTCTTATCGATACTGCTTATCGATCCGGTGCTTTAACGGTATTCTTATCGGTACTTTTTGTTATTTATATATATATATATATATATATATACATACATATATACATACATACATACATACATACACATATATGTATGAAATATATATTTCTATGATAGATTAGCAGCTTAATTAACATGGCTTTATATTCTGAGATGTTAAATAAATATTTCATTAAATAAATATAAAACATCAATTTGTAAATGCAGCAGTGTGCAGGCATTTTTTGTGTTTTATATACATAAGATAAGATAGAGTAAGAACATGAACAAAGAAACAAAGTTAAACAAACTGACAAATATACCATTTATTGTGTGTGTATTTGATCGTTTGGACGCGCCCGAAGCTTGGAGCGCGCCGCGCACGCACACACACACACACACACGCGCGCAAACACACACACGCACACACACACACACACGCACACTCACACTCACACACACGCACTCACACACACACACACACGCGCGCAAACACACACACACACACAGGGGCGCGGGAACAGGGGGTGCTGCAGCACCCCCTGTTTTTTTCTGTGGGCAACTGTAAACTGTTGTGAATAAAAAAAATATATAGGCTAAATTTGTTATAATAAAGATTAATTTAAAAATGTATATGGTTGCTCCGATGTTTATAACATTTAGTTTACATTGGCTATTTTGCTATCTATTTCTATGTGATCTTCGACATATTTACCATTTGCCCATTAATTTAACAGTTGTAAGAATTAAAGTTATCAAAGTTATTAAACTGATGCAGGGCTATTTGATGCGCACGTTGCGCACATCCTGTCAAATCACGCACGCAGCACTGCCAATGCTTGCTTTTATGTTTGTGAATGCTATGATTGTGTTGAAGAATTTGTAGGTTGTGGCTTAAAAGCGGAACATGGAAATATCATGGATGTACTTTTTTTTTTGTTCTCAGCGATATGAGTCTTTCCTTCTCCCAAAACAGCTTATAGCTAAAATAGTTCAGTTTTGTATGTAATGGAAAAGTGATTAGACGATGTTTCGTTTTTTTCTTCATAAAGTTAATTTAGAAAACCTTGGGAGCATTTTTGTTCGTTAAATGTTTTTTCTCTTTAAGCAACGACCAAGCGGCCAGCATCAGAGTTGATCGCCTATGTTTGATTAATTTAGCCTTATCAAATCATCAAGACTTGACTAAAATAAAATCGATAGATAGGCCTATAAACAGTTCAAGCATATCACAGTGTTAGTTTAAATGTTTAACCTATATAAATGTGCAATATCCAACAGTTTGTGTGGAGAGTGGAAGCTGAAGCAGCTTTACAGGACATGGAGGATTTTTTTCTTACAGTAAAACAACTTAAAATACGTCGTGTGATTTTTTTTTCTCATAAAGGTAAGAGTAATATATAATTTTGAACTGTAAAGGGTCTACTTTTATTTGTGTGCATTCACAATATCAACATTGTGCTTTTATAAAATAGGAAAACAGAGAATGCACTTTCTTCCGGTTTTGAACAAGTTCAATGATGAACCGAAACTCGGCAACTCGAAACTGGCTCAGAGATATGATAAATATATCTATAGAAAGCTTTAAAATACTACTTTAAAACGAAATAATTCAAAGCAAAGCAAAAACTCTTCATTAGCCTATGTAATCCGTTAAGATGCATATATTTCTCCAATGAGGAAATGGCGAGTCATTTTTCCCGTCACCTCACCATCTAAAATATAAAAATAAGGAAAGCCTAAAACAGGCCCGATTATAATTTATGCTTTATTTTATAATTGTATTCAATAAAAAAAGTATGTAAATCTTTGTCCTTGAAATTTAAAGGATTTGTTGCAATGCAATTTTGTCTGACTGATGTGAATTATTTATTGGCCTATCGTTTTAATCCATGCAGCAAATGCTTTAAGATTACTTTATTGCATTCCAGATGCTTTTAAAAAAACTTTTCACTATACATTTTAAGGGTTTTTAAGCTTGAATGTAACTTGAATGTAAAACATTGTTATGAATTCATTGTAGCCTATTCCCATTTGTAAAATAGCTAATTGTTGTCTAACACGATCTCATGAAAGTGCGTAGGCTATAGCACGATTTTCTGTTTCTATTTGGCATAATATTTATATGCAGAAATTGACTACATACCCCCCACAGCACCCCCTACATAAAACACCTTCCCGCGCCCCTGCACACACACACACACGCACACACACTTCAGCCTGAGGAACAGCGTCTCGTGTGGATTGTACTTCAACATTTCATTATCAAACATGTCCAGCAATTTAGTAACTGTAAAGACGGCATTTTACAACAATCGACAGGACGATTGATCTGATTCTGACGTTAAGTTTTGGTCAGGGAGGAACGAATGCGCGCCGCTGTGAAGAGAAGGAAGTTGTGTTAGAAGAAACACGGCTATAATCTTTAGAAGCTAAAAAAAAACATTAAATAAACTCAGTTTAATATAACAGCCACAGGCCTAAAGTGTAAGCATGTTTTAATGGTTAGTTCTCTCTTCTAACATAAACAGGGCTTATGTTGCGCGTGCTGAACTCATCCACGTGAGCGATCGCGCTTCTGATTTGGGAATAGCAAAAATGCATCATAGACAAGAGTTTGAATATTATTGCATATAAAAACAGCTGGTGACTCTGGCGGGATATAATTTGCAAGATAATGTGTATATATATAGCAATAATAAATGTATGTGTGTTTTCTTAATTTCTCCAGTACCAATAGCAGAACCGTTAACGTCAGAGCTTATCGATACTCCGGTCTTTTATAATTTAGCCCCGAGACCGATTAAATACCGAGTTTCGGTACCCATCCCTAGTGATTAGACGATGTTTCGTTTTTTTTTTCTTCATAAAGTTAATTTAGAAAAACCTTGGGAGCATTTTTTGTTCGTTAAATGTTTTTTTTCTTTTAAGCAACGACCAAGCGGCCAGCATCAGAGTTGATCGCCTATGTTTGATTAATTTAGCCTTATCAAATCATCAAGACTTGACTAAAATAAAATCGATAGATAGGCCTATAAACAGTTCAAGCATATCACAGTGTTAGTTTAAATGTTTAACCTATATAAATGTGCAATATCCAACAGATTGTGTGGAGAGTGGAAGCTGAAGCAGCTTTACAGGACATGGAGGATTTTTTTCTTACAGTAAAAACAACTTAAAATACGTCGTGTGATTTATTTTTTTTTCTCATAAAGGTAAGAGTAATATATAATTTTGAACTGTAAAGGGTCTACTTTTATTTGTGTGCATTCACAATATCAACATTGTGCTTTTATAAAATAGGAAAACAGAGAATGCACTTTCTTCCGGTTTTGAACAAGTTCAATGATGAACCGAAACTCGGCAACTCGAAACTGGCTCAGAGATATGATAAATATATCTATAGAAAGCTTTAAAATACTACTTTAAAACGAAATAATTCAAAGCAAAGCAAAAACTCTTCATTAGCCTATGTAATCCGTTAAGATGCATATATTTCTCCAATGAGGAAATGGCGAGTCATTTTTCCCGTCACCTCACCATCTAAAATATAAAAATAAGGGAAAGCCTAAAACAGGCCCGATTATAATTTGCGTTTTATTTTATAATTGTATTCAATAAAAAAAAAGTATGTAAATCTTTGTCCTTGAAATTTAAAGGATTTGTTGCAATGCAATTTTGTCTGACTGATGTGAATTATTTATTGGCCTATCGTTTTAATCCATGCAGCAAATGCTTTAAGATTACTTTATTGCATTCCAGATGCTTTTAAAAAAACTTTTCACTATACATTTTAAGGGTTTTTAAGCTTGAATGTAACTTGAATGTAAAACATTGTTATGAATTCATTGTAGCCTATTCCCATTTGTAAAATAGCTAATTGTTGTCTAACACGATCTCATGAAAGTGCGTAGGCTATAGCACGATTTTCTGTTTCTATTTGGCGTAATATTTATATGCAGAAATTGACTACATACCCCCCACAGCACCCCCTACATAAAACACCTTCCCGCGCCCCTGCACACACACACACGCACACACACTTCAGCCTGAGGAACAGCGTCTCTCGTGTGGATTGTACTTCCAACATTTCATTATCAAACATGTCCAGCAATTTAGTAACTGTAAAGACGGCATTTTACAACAATCGACAGACGATTGATCTGATTCTGACGTTAAGTTTTGGTCAGGGAGGAACGAATGCGCGCCGCTGTGAAGAGAAGGAAGTTGTGTTAGAAGAAACACGGCTATAATCTTTAGAAGCTAAAAAAAAACATTAAATAAACTCAGTTTAATATAACAGCCACAGGCCTAAAGTGTAAGCATGTTTTAATGGTTAGTTCTCTTCTAACATAAACAGGGCTTATGTTGCGCTGAACTCATCCACGTGAGCGATCGCGCTTCTGATTTGGGAATAGCAAAAATGCATCATAGACAAGAGTTTGAATATTATTGCATATAAAACAGCTGGTGACTCTGGCGGATATAATTTGCAAGATAATGTGTATATATATAGCAATAATAAATGTATGTGTGTTTTCTTAATTTCTCCAGTACCGATAGCAGAACCGTTAACGTCAGAGCTTATCGATACTCCGGTCTTTTATAATTTAGCCCCGAGACCGATTAAATACCGAGTTTCGGTACCCATCCCTAGGAAGGATCGAGTTCCTACACCTCATTATTTACTGCTCACCGCCCACAGAGCCGTGTCCTGTCCAAACATTCCCAACAACTCTCTTCGATGTTTCATTTAAACTGCCTTGCGTAAAAAAATAAATACAAAAATGCTGGAAGAGCTCACATTTGTCTTTCCAGACACAGCTCTTTAATGTAAATAAATAAATAAATACACAATATGGCAGCTATCTGTCGAGCATTCAGTCAAGCTCTCAGTATTATATTTCCACTTTGCTAGTGTGTAGCTCGGTTTTGGTCAACAACAACCCAGAACAAATCCCATAATTGTGGGCGAAACTTGATTAAGTGGTTTCCTGCCTCTTGACAGTAAACGGCTGAGGTGAGGAAACGTGTAGGAGGCATAACACATAATAAAGCCGAATCTCTTAAGCTCAAAGTTGTGTTGCTATTCGCTTCCAGAAGTAGGCAATTCCCCTGACAACTCTGCACAATATTGCTGCTCATAATTATTGGCTGAAGTGACATAAAACAATAATTGGGTGGTCCCACACAGTCAGCAGTTTAGGGTCACATTACATTTACGTTTAGTCATTTAGCAGACGCTTTTATCCTAAACGACTTACAATTGGGGAATACATAAAGCGATTAATCTTGAAGAAGCAAACAGACAGAGGAAGTGCTCGTAACACCAAGTCTCAGGTATTGTACAGAGTATTTTATCTAAGTTCAGTTTTCAAGAGGTGTATCCTAAAAGATTAAAAAAATATACCCATCATTTCATAAACAAAGTAAAATGCCTAATTAAAAAAATATATAAACAATACTGTTCGTAAGTAAACATTATTTAATTCGTTTACCCAAAAATAAAATTCTGTCATCATTTATTCCCCTTTATATTGTTCCAAACCTAAAACATGATATTTTGAAAATGCTCCCACTTTTTTGACCCAGTGACAAGAAAGTGAGCAAGGGAAGTGAAAAGGCACGTAGATTCCTAAATTTCTTTTAGGATTACACCACCACTTCTCTTGCACGTCATCGATTTCACCGTGTCCTATTTACCGACAACACCGCAGTAATAAGCAGTTCTATCGAATTACTAAGAGCAAAAGATCATTCAGCCTTTACAAAAAGCAGATTGTAAAAGGCCACACTATTATAGTACAGTAATCATGCCGTTCAAGAAGGTCATTTCTGCTCACTCCACAGTGCTTTGGAGGACTCCAAGCAGGATCCTGTATTGATCACAATATTAAAATTGATTTTCTCAAAATATACTAAAGCTATCTCACCTCAGCCTTGTAACTCCTCAGTGAAGGAGTTGCTATGAGACCATTGTTAATAATATTGGAGAGTAATAAAAAACAAACCATTATTGGAAACCATTTTCAAAGCAACCCAACACTAAGATTATAATTAAGACCATAATTTCTCAAGTTGCACATTTGACAGGCATCTTGGTAAAGGAGAGGAGCACTAGGAGGGGGTGGTGTTGCATCCACCTTCCAGTTTTAGTTCGGTACAACCAGCTCCATCCAGACTAATGGCTTAGCAGGCAGTGAAATATGACACATTCACAAAGAACAGGAAAGGATTCTGAAAAGGTAATTAGGGAATTTCCAGTGCATTCAACCCTTCAATAAAATAAATCAAATCAATTTGATCCACTAAAGCTAAGGCAGGCTGTTTTATCAAAAGATCCTGATAAGTCAGATCTTAAAAACTACAATAAAACTGCACTGGGGAGCCTCCCACCAATCCCTCCTGGCCTCCCTGTCTCCTTTCCATTTTTACCCATTATTTCATAACATGTCTATACATAAGCCAGAGGTGACAACCTGTTCAATTAAATGGCACAGTAGCAAAATGGTAAATGATGGATAGGCATTTGTGCCCCGGGAAGAAATGAATACAATCATCCTCTGAAAACACAGCTGAGGAGAGATAGGCAGTTCATGCAATGAAACAAACATAAAAAAAAATTGGAGAATCTATCTCTGCTGGAAACCCGGATGCTGCCACACTACTGAAACCAGTTTTGTTACCAGATCCACTGACTGGTCCATCCATCAAGAAGCCCAAGACAAATTGAACTCTGACATTTGGAGGCCTTTCGCACCATTGCTTTGGCTTTGATAGAAATTACTGTGAGTGATAAATTGTTTTTACCATGCCTGCCCTCCTTGGTACAACATTTAGGTGGATATTACTGTTACCCAAACTCTTGACATTTGGGGAAAAAAATGTAACACTTTATTTTCCCAAAACAGTCCATTTTTAACCATGGACAGCAAGGAAATGCAGAATGACATATTAAAATCCTAGTGCCAGATTATGGAGTGAGTAATAAATTGTGCATAGATGCTCTGCCAAGTGCATTTTGCAAGAGTTTTTTTCCTATACCTATGGAAAAAGAAGATCTGATTACAGTGAATCAATTCAAGTTGGAAAATTGACTAGGATAGATGAAGAGTGTTCAGCAAACACTCTTACTGCTATTGCCGTTATAAGGATAACAGTCAATTTGGTCTCTTAAATGCACTCAACAAAAACATAGATATAATGTTATAAGGTGTACAGCCTAAACGATGGTAAGACTGCAAGTCCCAATATCATTCCAGTCTATATTTCAACCTAACACCCATGTTTGAAAGGAAATGCAACCAATAGCCTAAGTAAAAAAAACGGTGTTAATAATAGTTTAGAACAAATAAATATGATTTCCACAATAAAATGCTTTACAAAATGCTTTACACTCCTAGGTCGAGTCAAATAATCGCACATATGTTTTGTTTCTCCTTGTAATGTACTAGTCAAAACACTATTAAACATCCAAAAATCATACATACGCTTACGATTTGTTTTGACTGGAGCGTGCGTGTGACGTCGTTGACGAGGAGCGTGCATGCACCTGACTGATACGCCGTGAACACGGAAGTGAAACAACTTGTTGCCCTAGATTCAGTCATTCATCTACTCTACACAAACATGAGTGTCTCAAATACAGTCTTTATCGGGATTCTGTCATTATTAGTCCCAGCGGCGGCGCTGGATAATGGGCTGGCTTTAACTCCCACCATGGGCTGGTTGCACTGGGAGAGATTCATGTGCAACACCGACTGTGATGCGGATCCTCAGAACTGCATTAGGTGAGAGCGTGACCCGACGACTGTCAAAGTTTTACTGAACAAATCATAACGAAGATGTGAGATATTAGCTATTAGTTCAGTTTTGGATGCTTATCAGTCAAAGTGTAACACCATATTTTTGACAGAATGTTTTTGTTTTCAAATTTGTGATCTGTAGCCTATATGAATATGAATCATTCAGTATCATTCATAGTCAGAAAGACTAATACGGTACGAAAAAACAAAACAAAAATAGCAAAGAAATCAGAATTAGTAGGTAAATAGGTAGTAATGTACATTGATTAAAATAATAATAATAATGAATGTATATGCAAACAATCCTGTGACGGGTCACTCCAAACTCAAAAAGTGGAGACAAATTAAAATAAATGTATAATTAGTTACAAAAACTGATATTTTCATGCATAAAATAGTACAATTATAAAATGACATAGTGACAAACAGAATGAGGAAGAATAAAACTACCTAGATACCAATGTCACATGAGTGATTGCTAAAGCATGTGATGTAAGATCTCATCATGGAGATCTTCTCCTGCGTGCAAAGGGCGTTTGTAGGTCTCATATAGTACGGTTCAGAACAGATGCTGTTTTTCACACTTGCAAATTCTGAGAATCTGCCCTGTATAGTGGGCAGATGTTTGACCATGATTCCCTGTTCCTCGTGCCCTTGTGTGTTCTGGCAGAGAGGAGCTGTTCATGGAGATGGCAGATGTGATGGTGAAAGAAGGATGGAAGGATGCTGGATATGAGTTTGTGTGCATTGATGATTGCTGGCCCTCGCATGAGAGGGATGCCCAGGGGCGTCTGCAGGCCGACCCCAAGAGGTTTCCTAGTGGAATAAAAACTGGCAGATTATGTGAGTATCTTTTAACATCACGAATGTCTAGAAGAGGATGCATGCATCTGGCTCACATGTGACCTTGCCTAGAATTGAAGGGATATTTCTCCCAAATAATTTTGTCATCATCTACTAGCTCTCATCTCACATGAACACCTTATGATATTAAGTGCATGCTAATTGTATGTATATAATCTCTGTGTTCAATACCAGGAAAACATTATTATGTACAGTACATGGAAATGTATCCCTTTAATGAAAGTGTCTTCGTGTCCACATAAATGTCGTTTCAAAGGTGAATTAGCACACACTTAACTTTACATGCAAAAACAATACTGAGAAAATGCCATAGCTTGGCTGCTCCAAATCTTTTTGTCAGTTTATATCGCCCCCTACTGTTGTCATACTGATATCACAATAAAACGACATCTCACCTAATGTTATATAACTTGTCATGACTATTATAGCTTTATTGATTTTTTAGGTCCATGCCAAAGGTCTGAAGCTGGGAATATATGCAGATGTTGGCACAAAGACATGTGCAGGCTACCCTGGGACTTTGGGCTACTATGACATTGATGCTAAAACCTTTGCAGACTGGGGTGTGGATCTGTTAAAATTCGACGGATGCTTCATGCCCGACTGGCGTCAGCTGGGAGACGGTAGGTCGATATGCAAGTCTGAGCAGATGCTGATGAATTTCTGAGTTTTGCTAAGAAATGCTTTACACTATCTTGTTGTTTTTCAGGTTATATGAACATGTCGAGAGCTCTAAACCAGACAGGCAGAAGTATTGTTTACTCCTGTGAATGGCCATTATATGAGTGGCCACACCAACAGGTGAGACGCATGGAGATTTTAAAATTAAATGTGCAGCAAGTAATTTTTCACTTTTGAATCATTGCTCTCTTAAAAAGATAGTTGATCTAAAAATGAAATTTTATCATTGTTTACTCAGCCTTATATTGTTCCAAACCTGTATTACTTTCTTTCTTCTGCTGAACACAAAATATTATATTCAGTTTTTTTGTCATTTATTTTCTTTTAATTTAATTATTTAATATTTATTTATATAATAATATTATTGTATACAATATTTTGAAGAATGTTTTAACCAAACATTTTCAGTTCCCATTGACATGCATTGTAATTTGGTCAATACAGTGGAAATCATTTGGAAGAGCAATTGTTTAGTTACCAATATTCTCAAAACGTCTTTTGTGTTCAGCAGAAGACAGGAAGTCTTACAGGTTTGGAACAACATTTCCAATGTTAGTAAATAATAACAGAATGTTAGTTTTGGGGTGTACAATACTTTGAAATCGAATTCTTTATAAAGTGCAAATAGTCTTAAATATTGCTTAGATAAAAATAGTTTTGCGTATCTTATATTTCAGCCTGATTATGAGGCAATTCGCAAGACCTGTAACCACTGGCGTAACTATGGAGATGTGTATGACCAGTGGACCAGTGTGAAGAGCATCCTGGACTGGACAGCTGATCATCAGAAGATCCTGGTCCCCGTGGCAGGAGCAGGTGGATGGAATGACCCTGACATGGTATTAAGCATCTCATCATATCAATTCAATCTCAAAGTACACACTGGATCATTTAAAATAAGCTTAATGTGAACCGATTTTTATCATATCTTCATATATTTCTGGTTATGACACCTCAAGCTGATCATAGGGAACTTCGGGCTGAGCCACGATCAGCAGCAGACTCAGATGGCCTTGTGGGCTATCATGGCTGCCCCACTTCTGATGTCCAACGACCTGCGACACATTTGTCCCAAAGCCAAAGAGCTGCTACAGAACAAACAGATCATTGCCATCAACCAGGACCCTCTGGGCATGCAGGGCCATCGTTCATTAAAGGTAAAGTATCTTAGTCCACCTTAGTGCCAAATGACGGTCTTAACCTATCCTTTGTTTCATTACGGTATCTGTCAGTGAGCTGGAATACATTTATCTTGTTCACAGGGTGACAGTTTTGAGGTGTGGGAACGTCCCTTGTCAGGCAACAGGCTGGCCGTGGCAGTGATGAATAGACAGGAGATTGGTGGTCCACGCAGATTTATCATTTCTGTGGGGACGCTGCCTAGTTGGCAGCTCTGTGACCCGAAGTGCAACGTAACGCAGATCCTGCCTGTGTACCAGGAAATGGGTGTCCAGAATCTCTTTTCTAAAGTGATGGTCCTAGTCAATCCTACAGGCACAACACTTCTCACTGTCAGCCCTATCAAAAGCAATCCTCATGACACCCTGTGACATGACTTGGAAGGCAAAAATTTCCAAACAAATGGGAAATGTATTATTGCACTAATGTGATCGAGTTGAACTTCCTGTGTTTTTTTACCAAGACTTATGAATACTGCTGTAGAATAAATTTTTCAAAGTGCACACTAAGGATTAGAAATTCAGTTGAAGTAATGTATCATTTTACTGTACATAAAACATTCACAAAGCACTTTAACTCTAAGAAATGCTGAGTTTATACTTTACACGCCTGTATTACCTATGTTTTCAGTTCTCTAAAGATGTTTTCTTTACTACAAAACCTTATCACATTCTGTTCCACTTCACAGTGAAGACTTACAATGTGTTTAAAGGTTTCAGTGTCAAATAACTTCTTATTTTAACATAAATAAAGACCCTCTGGGATTTTACAGATCATTTGGCAGCTCATGTCTTGTTCTGCAATGGATATAATTGATCTGAAATCAATTAAAGCATTTATGTAAGTTTCAGTGCTACTTTTTTGCATTTCTATAAAGTGATTGGCACTTTACACTCAATATATTACTCAATATGCTGGTGAAGCTGTATTGCACATAGGTCTATCTCTAATCTCCTCTTACAAACACTGGTCTGACTGGCATATACCACAAATTGACCAAAAACAAGATTTTCTGTACCAATGAATGTCAAATTATAATAAAATGTGTTGTGTTGGAAATGGCATGTTAATCCGGATACAAAATCATACAGTACAAAACATGTAATCATGACGTTTCTACAAATAACACCAAAATTATAAATAGCCCAATGACTTTCCAAAACATATTTGTTTTAACAACACAGTCATAAACGTAACATGAATTCCCCATGATATATAATATATAAAATAACTTTCATGGCTTTAGTTCATGAGTACATTGTAATGAGCGCCACCATGTGTTTTGGAGGCACATGACTTGTTTTCGATAGTGGGTCAGTGGGTTCATTCTGGTCATCCACACATGCATGAATTGCAGCATATGACCAAAATCCATCAGGCAATTTTTACGATTATGAATTGTGCATCATTTTACATATTTTGTGAGTTATTGTGAGAGCATAAATATGGTGTTCAGTAAAATCAAGCCTTTGACTTGGTAAATTAACAGATTTTATTAACAAATAAAATCATTTTATTGGATGTGATTTTTTATTAACTAAAAACAACATCCAAACTATCCAAATTGTATGTATAATTTTGTAGGTTTAAATGGTGCTATAACCATTGAGATACCATCCGTAATGGTCATATTTATCAAAGGAGTCGAGCAGGCTTTGGATTAAATTTGAATTAAGCACAATTAGCCTTCTCAAACAGCACAAGGTGCGTGCAGGTCAGCTGCATGCAGTGTTTGTGAGTATTAACAGATTGCAAGAGACTGTTAGCAGTAGCCCTGCATGAGCGACAGTATGAAAATGAGCAGGAAGCAAAAGGGGAACTGAGTAACTAGAGTCCTGCGGCTGGGTGGAGTTTTGTCCACTGTTGATCACATTCACAGTCCAGTTTAATAGCTTGCACTCAGTCTGACTAGTTTCATCCCGGTGCCAGATCACAGTGGAAAAAAACAGAGCTCAGGTAAGGTTTCTTTAATAACTAAAGACTGGAGTTCCTCTATCAAGGACTGATTGTGTAATTTGCCATCTGCTGTGACGTAGAAAAATGCTGTTTCTGGATAGATATAATGTGACTAACCAAAGCAAACAATGTCAGTTAATTAACAGATAGGAACATGCTACATAGATTTTAACAATTTAAAAAGAGAGAGAGAGACACTCCATGATAGTGTCCAATCCATTGAAGCTCCTGTTTCTGGCCTGTACAAATGCTGCTTTGCACCTTTTGCTGGTTTGACAATTTTACTGTTTAGCCATGCTGTTTTATAGTCATACAAGTAAATCAATAAGCCTACATTTTTATTTAATTTTATTTAGTAATACTGTTTACAGGAACACCACAAAATACACAAACATTTATTAATAATAACAAAAATATATATGTACAAAAATAAAAATGCTTAAGCAAAATAAAAATTATTGCAAGATATAGGTAAGTAACAGTTCTCGCTACAGTGACATTCCACATTATCCACTTGTTAATAAATACAGGAGGCTCAAATCAACATTCCTATATCGAATGAGATGGATCCTGCATACATATCTGGCTTATAGAAGGGAGAAATAAGTGGCTTGTTTTGAGAAACAATTTACCTTTACCTTTATAGAATAGAAGATTATATGAAATGAACATACAGTGAAAGTATCTGCACATGAAGTTAGTCTACTCCACTGGTTAGTCTACTTCACACTTTCCTTTTACTGTCTTACTCAATAGTGTCAATGCATTTTGTAAAAACAGATCCACAGACCATACAACTGTGGTTTTAAGACTGCATTTTAGGGTTGACAGTATTATCAATGAGGGTCATTTACATATATAAAGTGCATTTATAGTTCTTCATGTAGCAGATTATTTTATCCATAAGTGTCTTGGAAAACATAAGTGATCACAAAAAGTACAATAAGGCTGTTTTAATTTTAGAGACACATAATGCATTATTTCAGCCAGAGTGTTCCAAAGTAGCCTAATAGAAGATATAGGAGGGGAAAAAAAACATAAAAAATCTGAATCTGACATTAAAAACTCCCATTTATCAAAAATTATTCTAATACTTTTAGAGAACTGTCCTCTTCGATGTTTATGGTATTTATATTTCTCTTGTAGCATCATAAACATTTAAACAAGTGTCCATACATACCTACACACCTTTGTGGACATCATGTTTGTAAGGTTAAATGCACGACAAGATACAATCAGAAAAAAGGTGCTTTGCATTTCTACATCACACAATGAAAAGAGTCCATTTCGGTGGATATCAGTGATGCAAATTGGATTTCCATTGAATAACATTTACTGTGATCATCATCATTCGACGTTTAGTAGGCTAAGTCCTGTTTTTTGTTGTTGTTTTTTTAAATGAAGTTTAAATTATTATTATAGATGTTCCTTTGTTAAACCTCTTCAGTAGGGTTCAATTGAAATCAAGCATAAAATTGCTTGAAATATGGCAATACATACTATTTGCATTGTTGCATTTGAGTTTAGATTAGCCAAGCGAATAAGCAAAATATGTAGCACTGGTATAGAACCAGAGGTGTAGATAAATTGTGGTCTAATGTGGCAGACTATCTTTTGCCCATGCAGTTCCCTCCCTCCGAACATGAGTGATACTCACATACTTATCATTCAGGAACCGTACAGACACAGGACACTCTAGAAGGTTCCTGTTGCTCAACATTACTTTCAATGAACCCCAAGAGTCAAAAACTCCCATTATGTGTCATAAACTTGTATTTTTCTATAACATTTGAATATTGGGCCTAAAGTAAAGGCCTACCTGCCCTGCCCTTGAGTAACATAGTAAGTTATGGTCTTCATTAAGATGTATTTGATAAATCAATTAGTTATTATTGGTTACATTTGTGCAACATCTGCCTGAAAAAAACCCTGATGTGAAACAGAGACAAGGTTAACAGTAATTATCTGACTCGCATTCTGAACTGTTTCCCCTTCCTCTGTATCACAGAGTAACATTGATGCAACTTCCCTGTGTCAAGCCTTCTAAGTCATTGCCCTTTGAAAAAGCTGTCGAGCGTTTATAATAAACAAGGCTGCTATAACCAGTACATGTGCGCTGCAGTCCTGAAATATCAAACCCAGACCACTATCAACCAGGTGTTTAACAGAGTGCATTTAATACAGCTCTGGATGGTTGTGGTCTTTTAATACCAAACTATAAAGAATATAGAGTGCCAACTCAAATGTAAAGTGGCAATAATGTTCATATTTGTCACAGTTTTCACCTCAAAGTTTTTGTGACAAGCTTTTGAAGGTGTTAAAAGGAGGTGTTGATGGCAGAAGAAGAAGCCAGGAAATGCTCGCATGGTGTTTAAAATAGGCAGTTTAGTTTCTCTACCACAGAGCACAGACGACTCAGCATTTAACGTCTATGTGAGACAAGCTTAGTGCAGAGGCACTGAAACTAATGAGGAACCAAACTAACTGGGATGTCGCTCAAAGGACTCTGAGATACAGGTAGATTTAGCAAATGCTTCTCTGGAGTAGATTTTAATCAGAATACAAGAAAGGTGTTTGTATATTGAGAAGATATTAAGCAAAACCCAGGCAACCTTGTAGGTTAATCTTTACTGCTTTGTGCAAAAGTGTGAAGTTAAATTAGGTCACAGACTGTAGAGCAAAACTAAAAGCTGTATTTAGTTACAATGTTCATGAACGAGGTCATTAAATGATTAACAAATGCTTTTTTTCCTCAACACATTCTTTACTGGATTCAGTGGGGCCATTATGATGTTTGTCCAAAAATAGTGTAAGGTTTATAGTATAAGGTTAAAATAGTGTAAGTGTTTTGTATTGACTATATGTTTTTAACCTCGGAGCTATTGCTATTGCGTTAAACTAAGACGCAGACCTTTAGGGGAGAGCGATATTAACGTTCAGTTTTGGTTTGTAGATAGAGCAGGAAGAAGTGTTCAAAGGAAATAGATGATCTACAGGAGGAAATATTGGCAACAAAGGATGTCATTGACACTGACAGGAGGGCCTATGCAAACCATCCCTAATCATCCGACACAGCCGCCAGGATCCATCTTCAGCACTAGACTAGAACAGTCCTGTTGGAAAGCTAGAACGCAACATACATGCAACAATTAGATATTAACATTTGGATATAGAGAGGTCTGACTGCAGGGGACGTAAAAACATTTCCCTTCAGCATTCTTTATAAACATGAAGAGGAAACCTATATTTAACAAACCTATATAACCAATATATAGTTCACTCTATATTCTATAACAAATATAGAGTGCACCCATCACACAAAGTTAACTAACAAAATTAAACACGGAGACATGAAACATGCTCAACATAACAGTTTGTCTTTCCCCCCCAAGTTCACATCAGATATTAAAGAACATGCAAGACAGCATTCTGGAGGAGATTTTTATTAAACGGTCCCAGCAGAAAAAGAAGACCTCACCTTTAAACTTCAAAGAAAGGCAGTTCGTACTCACTCAGGATAAGATATCCTACTATGACTACGATGTCGAAAAAGGGGTATGTATGAATGTGACATCATTTTCTTAGCGTAACAGTAGGTTTGGAAAAGTTCTGAGTTGATTTTAATGTACACTGTAAAAAAAAGTTTAAAAAGCAACCAACTTAAGCGGATCTTTTTAGTTTTCTTGACTTAGTTTTTATGATGTTTTCTCAACTTTTTGTTGTATAAACCTAAAACAAGAAGTTGAGAAAAAAAAATCTGCTGAAGCTGGTTGCCTTTTAAGTTTGCCCAACTTTTTTTCTTTTTTTTACAGTGTATAGGCAATCGTTAAAGTCAACATAAGTTGGAAATTCAATCTGTTTTCTAAATGCATCTTATTGATCTTACTGTAAACAATTTGTCCGTTACGTGTTTCTTTTTTTAGTTTGTAATTTGACTTGACTTGACTTTTTTTCTGTTATCATTTCATCGACTTAAACCCTGTACTTACGCTCTTACAATCGACCGCGAGTTCACATTCAGATCTGCTTCTGTCCGAAAAAAACATGATAGAGCAAAGATTTTCTGAAAATCCACCTCATTCAGATGTACATCACAATATGAAGAAAACTTATGTTGCTAGTTCTGTTACATTGTAACATTAATATTTTTAAACCACTGTTACAAGTTCCAATACTTAGTGATTTCGATGTTTTTAATAACATATTCCTCCTGACTGTTTAGAAGAGGAAAAGCCTGAAAGGTTATGTGGACGTTGAAAAGATCAAATGTGTGGAGAATGTTTTACCAGAAGACAGCGCACCTCCTGACCGACTCTATCCATTTCAGGTGGGTCTGAATGTCAGAGAATATTAAAGTCATACTTGTGCACCAGCTTCAATGGGAACACAACACTTTTTAAAGATTATTAAACAATATATAATGCATTCGTGGTGTACGGTATTTACAGTAATGATGTTACTTTCACTTCTCTCATTATTATATTGTACATCACCATGTCATAGTTTTCAAGTTGAGCTGAAGTAATGTATCTAAATGTTTGAATGTATCTTCGCTGTATCTAAACTTAAAGTTCCAGCATTAGCTGACTAGGAAGTAGGCTAACAAGATCACTCAGGCTAGTAGAAATATGTCTCATTGGGCTGACAAAGTGCAAGAAGAAACACTGCTCAGGCTTTCAACCATGATATCAGGCTGAGAGCAACGGAGCAGAATCAGAGGAACAACAAAACTCAACAGGTGCTGACATTGTACAAACAGTCAGGAATGTAGAAGCAATGTACATAGCTTTAGCGATTTAAGCACAAAAAGTGAGTTTTCCATCCTCAGACATCTGACAGAAAGAAAGGGCGCCAGGAAATGAATGTGTGAACCAGCAACATTTTGTGGTTTTCAGTTTCTCAAAAGATTAACTCTTAAAATCATGAGCTATAAGTTTTTATGTTTCTTTATAAAACGTAACTTGTGATTTTTGAAACCTTCAAAAATGTAAACTGAGTGCAATCAACTTTCCAGTACATGAAGCTTCAATAGAAAGAGGAAACATTTGGCAATAGTAGATTATTTTGAAATGCAACAGTTGATTCATCTATAGGCCAACGTATAACTTTGTATTGTGGTGTTTTTTTCTTCTCTCTCACAGATAATCTATGACGAAGGTCCTCTTTATGTATTTGCTAAGTCAGATCAAATACGAAAGCATTGGATAAACAAGTTAAAGCATGGTCAGTATGTGTTTAAGTCACTATCACAAACTCTATTCAAAGTAGCAAGCCACCTTTATGTGGGCTACATTACAGTAAAGATAAGAAGAAAAGTATACTTCCCATAATTCAGCATACAAGTCCTATGCAAAATCCATGTTTATTCAATGTAAATGACTTCCAATGTATACTGTCTTTAAGTGGTGGGATTCAACAAGGACCTCACGCAGAAATATCATCCGTGCTTCTGGGAGGATGGCATATGGAAGTGTTGCCAGCAGGAGATGAAGCAGGCAATGGGCTGCAGGGTGCTGGACACTAAAAATGGAGGTCTGTTAAAGTGTGGAAATAAATTAGGTTCCTTTCTTTTGCATACTCACAGGTTGATTTTTTTGTAATGACGTACTCTCATATCGTTTCCTGCTATACTTGTTTGACTTGTTTGCTGAATATACAACGCAAAACTTCTCAGCGTGACCAGTGTAGTCCCTCTCAACAAGTTTATGTCTACTGTTTATTCTTAGTGAATCAATAACATATTGCGAATCTGGTCGAATTTCCAAACGCATGAATCTAGTGAGCCGAAATATTTTTAGCGACTCCAAGAAATTACAGAAAATAATCTGCAAAGCCTAGTCCGATTTCTGAACCAATGACTTTGATGAATCAGTTATTTTTAGTGAATCAAAACATATTGCTGTTAACTATATGCAAGACTTAAATTAAGTTATGAAAAAATGCACTTTATGTGTTTTGTAAGTTGGCCTTGTATTATGTAAAAGCAGGTGACCACATTTTTGTTTAGGCCTGTTATTGTTTAATATGTAGATAAAGGGATCTTTTTACCCACCCATTGTTTTTTTTATTTACTCACCCTCAGGTCATTATAAACCTGTATGACTTGTGATGTGAGTAATGTCTTGTGTTTGTTTTTCTTTCTTTATTGAATGTGTGTGTGTGTGTGTGTGTGTGTGTGTGTGTGTGTGTGTGTGTGTGTGTGTGTGTGTGTGTGTGTGTGTGTGTGTGTGTGTACTTGTTTATTCTACATTGTGGGGAAAATAGTAAATGATGTTTATCTGAAAGTGTAACAATGCAAACAAGTTTTCTGTAAGGGTAGGTTTAGGGTTAGGGGTTAGAAAATATAGTTTGGTCAGTATAAACATAGAAGAAGTCTATAAGGAAAGTCCCCACAGTTCACAGAAACAATCATGTGTGAGTGAGTGTTCTTCTGAATAAATAAGGTCTTACAGGTTTAGAATGACATAAGTGTGAGTATGACAGATGTTTTTATTTGGGTGAAATATCCTTTTAAGGCCAGTTATTGGGTTGCATTTATGCCTTTTAAAGGGGTCATGAACTGAGAAACATTTTGACATATGAGGCAATTGTGTTTTAAAAGCACAGTGTAAGATCCAGAACTCAACACTTTCTTGTTTGTCTAAAAACGGCTTATATTGAAGCCAGTCTACAAAAACAACAGCTTGTGGAATGTACCACTCTATGACAGAATAGTGTGGCCAAACACCGCCTCCACAAAAGAAGATCAACGCCTGCTTCTACATCACTGAAGCAAACGCAGGTCTGCGCAGAAACCAAACGACAACGAGACGCTGTGCAGTGCCAAATTGTGGAAAAACAGCTTTGCATTGCCTTCCTTCTGATCCCAACATTAGGAAACAGTGGATGGACTTTATTTTTAATGAAGTTCCAGACCACATCAGAAAGAACACGTCAGTTGGTCCTTTGTTCATTTAATTCAACTTAATTTTACTGTGGATTCATTTACATACAAGGCACAATTGGATGCAGGATTTTCAGAAAGATTGAGATTAAAAGAGGATGCTGTGCTGAATATATTGGATAATGTCACATATAAATTAATGTTGCAACTAGTGGTGGGCCGTTATCGGCGTTAACGTGCTGCGTTAACGTGAGACTCTTATCGGCGATAAAAAAAATATCGCCGTTAATCTATTCTCAAAGTTGGGTTGGGAGCTGGGTCTATACTACGCAAGCTATGATGACTTTCACCCTGATATTTTAGCGGATGTATACCTGGCGAATTACACTGTAGGGGCGAGAACGAGTCTTCGAACTAGAGGCTCGCAGTCCGTGATGGACAGATTGTTAACGGCTGGTCTATGTGGTAATACAATCGGGCAGGACATCCAAACGCTCACCTATCATTCATCAACCTCAAATATGGCTTTTCATCTGAAAGATGTATGTAGTAACAACTTTACATGGCGCTCAATATGATGTTAACCTAGAGAAATGTGCGCTATTGAAGTGTTTGTGTGGCGTTTGCTGCAGGACAGGCTCGTGCGCTCACTTGCTCTTAAAATCTCCGTCATTTTTGGTCATACAGATAAAAGTAGCCTAATACATCTTTCGAATCTGTAAAGACTCTCGTTTTTGTGTGCACTCAGAATAACAACGAACGTTGCGCTTTTAAGCAAACAGGATGCGCTTTAGGTCTCATGTGAACTTGAGCGAGAAACTTCGAAACTCGAATATATCTAAAAATACAGTACATAGAAAAATATATCTATAGAGAGTGAAATGTCAAAAAAAATTAGAAGACGTGTGTGTTAGCATGGATGATTTACATGAAATTTAATCTGTGCAACACTGTGCATAATAAGATGGCTTTCAGTTCAATATAATAACAAAAAACGACATTTTGGGTTTTTATTCAACTAATAAGGTGGGCACGCTGTGATCTGTACTATATTTTTACTGTAATTGACAGTTATCGGCAAAAAAAAAAAAAAAAACACGAGTGGGAGGGAATGGGAGTCATTCTCCGGGAGTGGAACGGGAATTTCCTCCAGTTTTTTCGTGGGATTGGGACGGGAAGAGATTAAAGTTTGTGATGCATAAAGTTTGTTCTGCCTTCGGCAGAATTCAAATGAGCCATTTTAATCTAGATTAATCTAGATTAAAAAAAATAATCTATGCCCACCTCTAGTTGCAACACACTAGTAAGTGAGTAACTGTTTTTATTACAAGATCACTATTGCTTTGTCTGTTAAGTAGATCGTTTAATATGAGTATGTATGCGTTTTAAACCTAAACCACTAAAGCTTCCTTCTGTAAATGACGTACGCTGTCAAACATGCACAACTATTAGCCAACCATAGCAGTGGGCATTTACTTCTGAGTCTATCCGCAGAGGCTTTTGATGAGGGGGGTTCAAAACAGGACAGAAAATAGCCTATTACTTATAAATTATGATTTTTGATGCAAAAAATCTTCATAACATTACAAGTGGACCTCAGAGAACAGTATAAAAAACAAAGACAGTTCATGACCCCTTTAACAAGTCTGTGTAAATACACAATTTGAATTGTCTGAAGTGTAATTTTATCATACATTTGCAATGGAGTTGTCTTTCTTTCAAATATGTATTCTCTAAATGTGCTAAAAGAATCATTAATGGGACAAGATTAGTGATTATTTACTATTTCCATCCCTATTCAACAAGGGACAATTGCTTCATCATTTCAACACCTAAATATGGTGCAGTATTTAATAGCTAATGGTATTGAACTCATTTGTATTTCTTCAGTACATGTCAATATCTTTTAACCTTCTTCAAAGGGTTTTTGAAAAGAGGTTCGAAGAATCGTGATTCAAGGAAGCCTCTCCCACCAACACCAGACGAGGTCTGTTACCAATCTATCCAAGCACTGACAATGTATGCATCACATACCAGCAGATTTGCTCTTGAGAACTGATCTATGTTACTTCCATAGGAAATGCCGCCCAGGCCTCTGCCCCCCCAGCCGCCCATGCTCACGCCAGGCTTCAGTGTGGGCATGACTGTTGTAGCTGAATATGAATATGTACAAATGACTCCCCATGACTTGGAGCTGAGAAAGGATGAGGAGTACACACTCTTAGAAATCAATGATCCCAATTGGTTTAAAGCTAGAGATAAATACGGGTAAGAGACGATGATTAAGTAATCATTGATCTTTTTGTTGTATACAACAGATATATAGTCTAAATGTGCTAGTGGAGAATGTATTTGATAAACACATAGACACCTGTTAAATTATTTGCATATATGGGGAAACTTTTGCAGGCTGTAGACGAAAGGTAGTCAGGTGGAACTAGCTGTGCAATCAGGGCTGTTTTTTATTCAGATATGAAAAGCATTACTGATATCCTACACTGTTTACAGAAATGAAGGATACATCCCAAGTAACTACATCGCTCAGGCCATAAATGGATTGGAGAAGTATGAGTAAGTATACATACAAGTCTGTATATCCAAGTTTAAAAAGGTGAAAACTTTGAAACCTTATAAACACAATGTCCAACCACATTTTAACTGATTTTCTGTCTCCTAGTTGGTACTGCAAGAACATCAACCGCAGCCAGGCAGAGAATTTGCTGAAAACAGAAGTAAGCATAGAGCTGTGGGGGCAATCAAAAATGTGATTGATTTATCCTCACAAACAATTTTTTTTATAAACTCTATGATTATTAAAAATACATATACTTTTCTTATATATATATATATATATATTAAAGGTGGCACTGCTGAGCTGAATTCGCTCTACATATTTGTTTAATTTATATTCTGAAATGTTGTGTTTAAAAAATAGAATAAAGATGGTGGTTTTTTGGTGAGAGACTCAGGCAAATTCACTGGAAAATACACGGTCTCTGTGTTCACCAAGGCTGGTGGGTGAGTTTGATCAAGCTACACATTTGTTTCCCAGTTAACTTATCAAAATGAAAGTGTAAAACTGACCCTAGGGAAGAGAGATGTAAATCTCTCTATGCAAAACTCCCATCATAGGACAGGTTTCCCACTGTGTAAATTGTCACGGGACTGTGCTGTTCAAATTAAGGATTTGACTTGATTCCCATGTAACTGTGAATTTAATTTCTCGTCTCTCTCCAGGGAGACTGCTGGCAGCTGCAGACACTACAACATATGTATCACCGCAGAAGGCCAATTCTATTTAGCCGAGAAGCACAACTTCAGCAGTATCCCAGAACTTATTAATTACCACCAGCATAATGCAGCAGGTAAATCTAACTTTAACTGCTTGCATGCAAACACAGAATGACAAATGATCAGTGTAAAAGTATTTAATCAAGGTAAAATATGTCTGTTTCAGGTCTGGTAAGCAGACTAAAATACATTGTGTCAAACCGAGCTCAGAATGCTCCCTGCACTGCTGGTCTGGGTTATGGTGAGTTTGTATTTGTTAGAGCATGGCACTAGCAAACGCCAAGGTCATGGGTTTGAATGCATGAACTGATAAAATGCATAGATTGAATGCAATGTAAGTCGTTTTGTGATAAACACATCTGCCAAATGCATAAATGTAAATACTTGGCTGTATGGTTCTGACAGTTCTCACTAAATGGGTTTGATTACAACTGTGTGCAAAAATTGCCCTCCTCTCCTACTTTTCATTCCAGGAAGTTGGGAGATTGATCCCCGTCAGCTTACATTTATCAGCGAACTTGGCAATGGTCAGTTTGGAGTGGTAAAGTATGGGAAATGGCAAGGCCGTCATGACGTGGCCATCAAAATGGTCAAAGAGGGCTCAATGTCAGAGGATGACTTCATTGAGGAAGCAAAGGTCATGATGTAAGTTAACACTTGATAAACAAAAGTATGGTCTATAAATGATTCTTGGGCACCAAATCATTAGAATGATTTTCTGAAAGATCATGTGACACTGAATACTTTATAAATGGCTTGACACCACAGGAATAAATTCCATTTTAAAATATAATAAACTTATATTAAATTGTAGTAATATTTCACAATATTAATGTACTGTTATTAATATTAATGTTTTACTGTATTTTTATCTGTGTTTCAACCATGTTTATGTCTATAATCTATAATTTTCTGCTGTATAATACTAGGAAACTGTGTCACGAAAACCTGGTGCAGCTCTATGGCGTATCAACAAAACAGCGACCAATCTACATAGTCACAGAATATCTCGCCAATGGATGTCTGCTGAATTACTTACGGGATGTTCTGCAGCAGCCCTCGAGTATTTTGCTCCTTGAGATGTGTAAAGATGTCAGCGAGGGCATGTCCTACTTAGAGGCCAATCAGTACATCCACAGAGACCTGGTTTGTGTGACAAAAATGTTCCTTGTCACCAGGAAGACATATTTTACCATTTAAATGTCTAACATTTTTGTTTTTTCTTTTCTCATAGGCTGCCAGGAACTGTTTAGTTGACTCAAATGGAACCATTAAAGTGACTGATTTTGGATTGTCCAGGTAATTTTATGCATGCCAGGACACTAACGGTACATCTAAAAAAAATTAGAATATGGTGAAAAAGTAAAAAAAAAATTGTAAGGAAGAAATTGGGTAGGAAAATGTGCACAAGCAACAGGGATGACCGCAAGCTTGAGAATACTGTCAAGCAAAGCCGATTCAAAAGCTTGGAAGAGCTTCACAAGAAGTGAACTGAAGCTGGAGTCAGTGCATCAAGAGTCACCACACTCAGACGTCTTCAGCCCTTTGCTATCAAGCCACTTCTGAACCAGAGACAACGTCAGAAGCATCTTACCTGGGTCAAGGAGAAAAAGAACTGGACTGTTGCTCAGTGGTCCAAAGTCCTCTTTTCAGATGAAAATAAATTTTGCATTTCATTTAGAAATCAAGGTCCCATAGTCTAGAGGAAGAGTGGAGAGGCAAAGAATCTATTTTGCTTGAAGTCCAGTGTGAAGTTTCCACAGTGGCAGTCAGTGATGGTTTGGGGTGCAATGTCATCTGCTGGTGTTGGTCCACTGTGTTTTCTGAAGTCCAGAGTCAACACAGCCAGGACATTTTAGAGCACTTCATGCTTCCTTCTGCTGACAAGCTTTATGGAGATGCTGATTTCATTTTCCAGCAGGACTTGGGACCTACCCACACTGTCAAAGGTACCAAAAGCTGGTTCAATGACCATGGTGTTACTGTGCTTGATTGGCCAGAAAACTCGCCTGACGTAAACCCCGTAGAGAATCTATGAGGTATTGTCAAAAGGAAGATGAGAAACACCAACAATGCAAATGACCTGAAGGGCTGCTATCAAAGTAACCTGGGCTTCCATTACACCTGAGCAGTGCCACAGGCTGATTGCCTCCATGCCAAACCGCATTGATGCAGTAATTCATGCAAAAGGAGGCTCAAACAAGTATTGAGTGCATAGAAATTAAGATACTTTTCAGAAGCCTGACATTTCTGTTTAAAATATATATTTTTTATTGATCGTATGTAATATTCTAATTTTCTGAGACAATGAATTTTAGGTTTTCATTATCTGTAAGCATAATCATCAAAATTTCAAGAAATAAAGGCTTGAAATATTTCACTCTATGTGTGATGAATATATATAATATATGGGTTTCACTTTCTGAAATGAGTGACAACAAATGAAGAAACCTTCTTCATGATATTCACATTTTGTGAGATGTACCTGTACTTAAGGGAAATTCTCCATACTGACTTTTTATATAAAAAAGACTGCTTTTCTTACAGGTATGTTCTGGATGATGAATACACCAGCTCTGTAGGGTCAAAGTTTCCAGTGCGCTGGTCGCCTCCTGAAGTCCTCAATTACTGCAAGTTCAGCAGCAAGTCGGATATCTGGGCATTTGGTGCGTCACTTCTGCATTTCCAGCAGAACTTTACCTTCTGTTAAAATCATGGTTTAATTGTTTTTTTGTTTTTTGTTTTTCTGACAGGTGTTTTAATGTGGGAGGTGTACACTTTGGGCAGAATGCCGTACGATCGGTGGAACAACACAGAGATAGTAGAGAAAATTTCTGCAGGTCATCGGCTTTATCGCCCACAGTTGGCCAATGACAAAGTTTATTCTATTATGAACATTTGTTGGCATGAGGTACATAGCTTTATACTAAGTCAAAACATTTTGTGAATCAAAACAGTTATCTGATCATGCAAAGGTAAACATGACAAAAGTCAAGTAATTAAAGTAATTCAAAATCTTCTTTTATTTCGTAGAGAGCAGATGAACGGCCTACATTCAACGATCTTGTCGTGACCATTAAGGATTTGCTTTTCAATATGTGATACACAACTACTGTGCACCGTTGGACCCAAGGAAGGATACAGTCCATCATATGCAATCTTATGTATGAAATAGCTCAATCTTAAATAACCTCCTTAATTTAATTAATCTAATAAACTCGATAAAGGGAATTCAGAGTTACACACTTCTTGGATAAATTAGTATGAGTTAAAAAAAGGAGATTGGAATGTGATTTCTCATGTAACATTGCTCTCTTTCCTTACATTTTCCTCAAAGCTTTGGCATATTATGAAATTCTTTATGAAAGTTTAATGTCGAAATTAAAAGCTACTCTTTAATATTATTACAATTAATAATAATAACCAACAGCAACAAAAATACAAATACAAATTCGTGACTATAATGTACATGTACATATAAATAATGACTGTGTATTGATTTTTATTGATTTGGCTGTGTATTTATATACAAACATACATATCAATAAGTCAACTTTAGTAAAAAAGAATTTAAGTACGATCTAGAAGAAATCTTCCAGTCTTGATCTGTAAATATTTTGTATTTTTCACCTTCTCTTCTGTGGTTGAAATCTGATGGCTATTTAATTAAAGACTACACTTTGTCTTTTTCACCTGGCTGTGTATAGAATAAAATGAGAGCAGTTTCCATTATTCCTCTGATTCTTGTCTGATTCAGTTTGTATTATTCTGAACTTATTCTTGTCACACTCTTTTAATGCTATGTGAAATTACATGAATTTTGTCACCATTAATGTCAATAAACACTTGTTTGATGAACAGTGCCGGTTCTTTTATGAACAAGCATAATTTGGATTTAAATATATCTATTTCATAAAGTCTAAAATGGTCTCCTGGCCTGGTCCAAACTAACCTTGACACATATTTCCATGTTACACATATGTATTTATTTATATTTTATCATCACAATACAAACTGTAGATTTTAAACAGTGGAACATTTGATGAAACCAAATGACACAGTTTATAAAATTGCACTAAATTAAGTTCAGATAAAGCTTTCCATAATGTCCAGACTGACTGAATATTTGAAGTTATTCAAGAGTATCTGGCAACCCGCGTACAGTCGCTTCACCAGGAAGTTTATTCACACGAGACTAAAAACGCCACCGATGGACGATTCGAATGCAAGGTTAGTCAATTTAACAATTATTCATATTTATATAGTGTTTCAAGTGTAGTCTTAAGTGTTAATATAAATAAGTGCCGCCACATGAAACATAACATACATAAAATCTTAGTAAGCCAATCAAAATCTACCTTTAATCTAGGCGTTCTTGTTTGGAAATGATGTGATTGTGCATTTCCTGTAGTTATAAATGCATAAGGTGGATTGACAAACGGTCTGCATTAAAGATAATGTTTTGAAGAACTGGCGATGTGAAAAGCAGGCGTGAATCACATGATCCATCGGACTCGCTTCCTTTTCTAGTCTGTGGCTGTGTTTTAAATCATATGTGCTGCCTACGTAGACATCATGTTGATGCATTGTACGCTTACGTTGCACCTAAATGCCGTCTAGGTAGGTAGCTTACTAGGTTCTTAGACAGAACCACTTCTGTAACTTTAATGTCTAATAATGGACAGTGTTGGGCTAGTTACTCAAATAATTTAATATTTACTCATTAGTTACTCCTTTCAAAATTAATATTGTTAATTAACTTGTTACTTTCTGGCTAGAGTAATTAGTTACACTAGTTACATTACTTTTTCTTCACACCCCACAGAAGTTTTAACTGTATATCTTCCACATAAAATTATTCTAGAATGTTCATAATAACATATTTCTGCATCATCATTTGACCAAAATCCACATTGGATCGCAATCCGGTTATTACAGTCAATGGTTATTGGTAGTGACATTCAAGTAGAAGTGTTGTATTAATCTCATTAATTGTCATGTGTAGCTTGAAGCTAACTGTATTTTCTCCATTACCCATATACGATTATAATGCATGATGTATTTTATGAAATCTTGTAAGTTTGTAAGAAACAGGAATTTTCCAAAAATATTCCAAAAATATTTTTAATCATAGTAATATAATGTACCACATGCTGATCAGAGGGATGTAATGCCAGAGTAAAGTAAAGCCACAACTTACACAACAGATAATGTTCAGATCATAATTTTTCTTGACAAAATCAATATAATGCAATATTTATATCTGCTGAATGTAAGCTTTTCCATATTCCAAGCTTGACTGATGCACTGGGGACATCACATGTATGTGCGGGTCCTTAAAATTATGAAAATAAATCTAGGAGTGGATTTTAAATCAGCGGGGTTGAGGCATCAAAAGTAACTAAGTAACAAAGCTGTTTTATGGATGTAACTGTAATATTATTACTGAAATCTTATTAGTAATTAGCTACACTACTAGTTACTGCAAAACGTAATATTATTACAGTAACTAGTTACTACCCAACACTGCTAATGCACTTCTAACCGTATTCAGATGGATGCTGCAAACCGCTCCGACTTCTACATTGGTTTGGCACTTGCTGTAAGCTCGACTACCTTCATCGGTTGCAGTTTTATATTGAAAAAGAAAGGCCTTTTACGACTGTCCAAAAAGGGCTCTACTAGAGCAGGTGGGTCAATAAAATGTGCAGAGTAACCTATCATTGCACAATATATTATTACGCAGTATTTGAATTGCATTGATTTTTTTATGCCTTTGACATCGCCACTGAATTTTCTTGTGCTGTCTAATCAGGTCTGTTTTCTTTATTATTCAGGTCAAGGTGGATATGCATACCTGAAAGAGTGGTTGTGGTGGGCTGGGCTTATATTAAGTATGACATTATCATTTTATGTATTTATTTGCCATTAGAAGGGCTTAATTACAAGGCATAACCAGAATAAGTGCATTAATCAGATGCACATGTTTACATTGGCTTAGATGAAATATATTAAATATTGCCATTCACACATAAATATCAGCATGGACACTCTAATCACAATTATTTGTCTTGTCATGTGTTTTATTTTTAGTGGGAATAGGCGAGGCAGCAAATTTCGCAGCTTATGCATTTGCTCCTGCCACATTAGTAACACCTCTGGGAGCATTGAGCGTTTTGGTCAGGTACATTTACTCACAACAACACTTAAAAGTTTGGTGTTTCATATTTGATCAAAAATCAATACAGTCAAATTATGAAATGTGACCTTGGATAACAAAACCAGTCATTATTCTTAATTTTTTTATTGAGATTTATACATCATCTGAAAGGGCATGAATAAATAAGCTTTCCATTGATGTATGGTTTGTGATGATAGGACAATATTTGGCTGAGAAACAACTATTTGAAAATCTGGAATCTGAGGGTGCAAAAAAAATCGACATATTGAGAAAATCGCCTTTAAAGTTGTCCAAATGAAGTTCTAAGCAATGCATATTACTAATCAAACATTATATTTAGATATATTTATGGTAAGAAATTTACAAAATATCTTAATGGAACATAATCTTTACTTAATATCCTAATGATTCTTGGCCTAAACTAAATTTTCAACAGCCATTACTCCTGTCTCAATGTCGCATGATCTTTAAGAAATCATTCAAATACTATGATTTGGTGCTAAAGACATGTCTGATTGTGAAAAAATATTTTGTAACATCACTTCTGATCAAATAAATCAATTCTTTGTCTAAAATGTGTCTGGATTCACAACCTTATTTTTGTCGTTAGTGCTGTGCTTTCATCATACTTCCTGAGTGAGCGGCTGAATATCCACGGGAAAATTGGCTGTTTGCTGTGTATCTTCGGTTCCACTGTTATGGTGCTCCACGCTCCGCAAGAGGAAGAGGTTGCTTCTTTGACAGCAATGGCAGAGAAACTCAAAGATCCAGGTATTCTTCTACTTAACTTACAAACACACTAGGCATACTGTGAGCTCGGAGCTGTTTTTCATTATAGTCGTCTATCTTGCTTGTATCACAGGATTCATCGCTTTTGCTGTCTGCATTGTCGTCAGCAGCCTGGCCCTGATCTTCTTTGTCGCACCTCGCTACGGTCAGAAGAATGTGCTGGTGTACATCCTCATCTGCTCTGTGATTGGTTCGTTGTCTGTGTCCTGTGTGAAAGGCCTTGGCATTGGGATCAAAGAGCTGTTCGCTGGAACGGCCGTTCTGAAAGAGCCGCTGTTCTGGGCCCTTCTCATATGCCTTGTGATCTGCATCAGTATCCAGATAAGCTACCTTAATAAAGCCCTTGACATCTTCAACACTTCTATAGTTACACCTATTTATTATGTCTTCTTCACCACATCCGTCATGGCTTGTTCAGCCATCTTGTTTAAAGAGTGGCTTAAAATGTCTGCCGACGGGGCTGTTGGGACTGTTAGTGGCTTTCTTACCATCATCATTGGCATTTTTCTTCTCCATGCGTTCAAGGATATCAACTTTAAGTTGGACTCTCTACCTTTATATCTGCACCTTGGCCCTCAAGACAGAACGTGGAACCAACCATACATTGCTTTGCCAACCGATGAGAGAACTACTATGATCGATGAAAGCAATCTGACTAAAGAAAGAAACGCAAAGAGCTTTTTTCCTGAGAGTTCAGACAAAAGGAGCAATGGTACATTTATTACCTAGCATAATTTCAGCAAAAATGCTTATGTGAGTGACTACTAAAAATACAGGCATACTTTGCAAACCATTGATACTGTGAGAGTACTTTAATTTGCATTCTTTTTGGTTTTAGTACACAAGTTACTTGTCTTACATATTTTCTGTCTATAATATTTCTATTTCCATCTTGCAATTTTTTAACAGTTTTAGACTGTTGATATTAAAATGAACGATGATGTGCTTAGTCACTTGTTTTAAATACTGAGATAGCAACATAGTGTTAAATAATCTGCTGTACAACATCTTATTAAATGTTACATTATTTATTCTATGATCAAATCAGCCTCATTTATGATATACAATTATATTCATATCAAGCAACTTTTTAATGCCTCATCCTTTCAATAAAAGTATGATTTTGTTTTATTCAATGTGCTTTACTGGACTACATATACACTGCTTATATGTATAGTTTTTGGTCATATGTTTTTTTATATTTTTGAAATAATTATTTTATACTGTCCAAATCTGTCTTCAAATATGATCAAAAATACTGTAATATTGTGAAATATTATAAATTAGAAAGCTGTATTCTATATTAATATATTTTACATGCAATGTATTCCTGTGATGGCAGAGATGTTATCGCATGTATCTCCAGTATCGCATGATCCTTCAGTAATAATTATAATATGCTGATTCAAGACACATTTCTTATTATCATGAAAACAGTTGTGCTACTTAATATTTTTGTGGAAACAGTAGTGCTGTCAAATGAATAATCGTGATTATTTGCATTTCCAAAATAAAAAAATTGTTTACATAATATGTGTGTACTGTGTATATTTATTATCTATATATAAATACACACACATACACTATATATTTAGAAAATATTTACATGCATCAATGTAATTTTCATATAATTTATATTATATATTTGATATATAAAAATTGTCTTAAATATATACATGCATGTATTTATATATACATAATAAATATGCACAGTACACATCCATATAATTATGTAAACAAAAACTTGTTTTGGATGCGATTAATCGTTTGACAGCACCAGGAAACAGTGATTACATTTTTCAGGATTTACTTGAAACAGAAATCTTTTGATCAATTTAATGCATCCTTGTTATATAAGAGTAACCTTCAAAAAATCTTACTGACCCCAAACTTTTCAACAGTAGTGTAAATGTCCTATACAGTGTTAGGGAACACCCATCTTCATATTTAGAAAATATATATATTTTAATCAACAGTTTAATTTCTTGGGTGTTGCACTTTTTTCAATTATATATATATCTGTTTGTATAAATAGGACACTGAAACCTCTGAGATGTATTTACTAATAGTATTTACCTTTACCTCTTTCTCATTTTATACATCATAAGAATAACAGCAGGAGGTATTTTATATTTTTATTTCAAGTCCACATTTCCACACACTGAATAAGACACAGATCTTGAAGCGTTCCCAGTAAAACCATAGAGTGCAGACTCAGTATGTAGGTTGAAAAGAAAGTGAAAGCAGAGCCTCCTCCTAAATTCCAGATCAGATCGGTACAATGGGACCTTTCTGTTGATGTCCATGATGTTTCCTTGATTTCACACCAAAGTCTTAGCACTGGGAAATGTCAATATCGAGAGTGACGATAAACAGGCCATGGGACTGGGACATGCATCCTTTTGATTTTGAATATATGGCCTTTACAATAATAAAAAGCTAAATGAGGCACTTTGTCTTTGAAACATGAATTGAATCCTGTTGATAGCTGTTGCCTCAGTTCTTACGCTGGCATGCCAAAGCCTCAGTAAGTGGCTGAATGATGCAGTCTTGTCATTGGCTGTGGTTCTACTACTCTGTCATGGTCTCAGAAAAGGTTCCTCTACTCTTCTGAGTTTGTTCTAGTCTGTTGAGAATGAATTGACTTGTATCGATAAATCGTTCCACACAGTTTACAAAACACACCTCTGTTCTGGAGTCGAGCTTCGGGCCAGGCTTATCCATGCACTTCTCCTGCAAAGAAAAACACACTGTGAGCTCCAAACAAACCCATAACTGATTACCTCGTGATATTCAGCTCTCTTCTATATTAATATAGCAATAAATACATTATTGCTTAAAAGTTTGGGATCAGTAAGATTTTTTTTATTCTGCAAGGCGGTAAAGACTAAATAAATGCTGTTCTTATGAACGTCAAAGAATCCTAATCAAATCAATTTACACAAACTATTAAGAGACACAACTGCTTTCAACACTGATAATATTAGGAAATGTTTCTTGAGCAGTAAATAATCAGCATATAAATATAAAGGATCATGTGACACTGAAGATGTGAGTAATGGCTGCTGATAGCACATTTGCCATCACATTTTTATAAATGTTTTTGATCAAATCAAATTCAGCTATGGAGATTTGTGAATTTTACATATCCCAACCCTTTGAATGGTATTTTGTATGTTTGTTTAATCAAGATAAATAGCTATATAACAAATTATTAATATAAAAAATTAAATATGAAAATATGTTTAACGCTGTTTTGTAAAATACAGTCACAAACCCCGCAACAAAAGAGAGCAGAACATTTTAATTTTGCTTAATACTTAAACTACATAAAAAACAGTTATAGATCATATAAACTTGCGAACAACTAAAGTAAATAGACAGGATATACTGTACAGTGCAGAATCTTCTATCATTGTCTCATATAGTGATGCATTATGCAGCCCAGTAGGACAGAAACACACACACACACACACACTCACCCAGCACACTTCTGTCATCTGATGGACCAGCTGCTGAAACCTCTGCTTCTGAGACTCGATCTCGATAAACTGCTGCAGTTGAGGGTCTGTCGTGACTCCTTGGTTATCCATTGGGGAGAAGAATGGCAAGCGTCGCAAAAACCACTTATTTGTTATATTCGACCACTGTATACACTGTTACAGCGCTATGCTGACCTTCACGTGCCTCGATAGCCAGGAAACAGAAGAACGGAGCGCCAATGAGAAAGCGAGAAATCAAGAGGAAACGGATGTGACTTGAGGTTGCAGGCGGAAGTTGTAGTATCCAGAATACGCCAAGGGTGTCTGAGCCGAGAGATCGGTGAGGAGAAAACATTTATTTTTGTGTTGTGTATTTTTACTTTCGTGAAGTAAAAAACAGCGAAATTATCTGAATTTACAATAGCGTGTATGTTTCCGCAGTATACATGTAACGTTATGTGTACACAGAGACAGTGCGATAGAGATGAATGTCAAGCAAGGTCTTACATAAAGCTGCTAGCCTAGCCACGTAACGCTAACTTTAGAACGTGACTAAACGTTTAGTCTGCACTCTCTGTCACTTAATGCTAAGAAATCAATTACAGATGAACCATATTCATTCATCTTTGACGTTACGCTTGAGTCGTGTTTATCGAATGTATCAGTCCATATAGTTCCCTAGGGAATTGTATGGACATTTATTATTTAATATTTTACTGTATTATTCTTAGCCTGTTTTTTTTCGTGTACAGCAGATGTTTGTACGTTGTTCAAATGTATAATGTGTTCAAATTTACAAAGAATTCAAATGTATTTTAGTTATTGAATGGATACCACAAAGAATAAACATTTACAATTTTTAAATGATACTGTAAACATTTTTGGATCAATACTGCATGGGTAAATTAAATTTGGGTTTTTAATTTGTAATTAATTGCTAAAAATTAAATCAATAAAAATGTATGTATGCACAAATTTATTTTATCATTTATTTTAAAAAATATAATTTATTAATGTGAACTTCTACAGCTGTTTTAACATTGTTCAAATGTAGAATTTATTTAAATTTGATTCAATTATAGACAGTGAGATGTTACTGTTGACTAGGAAGTGTATGCTTATTTTATTTTAAACATTATTAAAGTGAACCCTGAATTTAATTTCTCTTAGATCAGCTTTCTTGGCACAATGGGTCGTCACTTCGGAGATTTGTCCAAGATAAGGCATGTGGTCACCTACAGTATTTCTCCCTTTGAGCAGAGGGCTTTCCCAAGCTACTTTTCTAAGGGAATCCCAAATGTTTGGAGACGATTAAAAACATCTGTATTCAAGGTTGCACCACGTAAGTCACTGTGTCCAAAACTATATATATA
Source organism: Gymnocypris eckloni scoliostomus (assembly GCA_027564155.1). Lineage (NCBI taxonomy): Eukaryota > Metazoa > Chordata > Actinopteri > Cypriniformes > Cyprinidae > Gymnocypris > Gymnocypris eckloni. The sequence goes on from CM050426.1 coordinate 22,172,462, forward strand.
TATATCAGCTATCTATTGAACCAAACATTGTGTGTGACTAAACGTCTCTATAACCTGCATCTCTGTTTACAGCCATGGTTCTGATGTACCTGACCTATACATGGGGCAATCATGTTCATGAACAGACCAAAAGAAAGAACACTGCAGACAATGAACAGTGAAATCGCTCAGCTGAGGATGCGACCATGTGGAACTTCTTGTTTCTGTTCAATAAAGAAAATATTTATGTGAAAAATGTATTTGACTTGTTGCCAATTAATCACTTTGATTCAGGTTAGTTGTTTAATAAAGGACCTTAATATGATGCATCACTCATTTATTGTGTATATCAAGGGTCCTCAAATCTTGACCATTCCTGCAGAGTTTAGCTCAAACCCTAATCAAACACACCTGAACATGCTAATCAGAGTCTTCAAGATCATTAGAAAATCACAGGTAGGTAAGTTTGATCAGGTTGGAGCTAAACTCTGCAGCAGATTGAACCTCCAGGAAAAGATTTGAGGAACCCTGATATACATCATACATATTTGACATACAGGTGTCTTCTGGCAAGTGTTTGGGCCTACTACTGGATACTGGATACCATGTTACATGTAAAGGCACGTTTTGTGTTCTATAGAGATTTATTTTTTGTTTTGGAAAACTTGGTTTAATATGTGATAATGAATTTTAAATGAACACTACAATGAGCAAGTCTGCTGTCTGCCATGTAAACATAATGTTTAATGAACTTCATTAAAATATTTGTAGTGGTCCAGCCTTTTTGAGTGTAAATGATCAACATCAGTAGAGAAAGCTGACAAACGTACCAATTTACCCTCCCTCCAGAGAGCTTAATTACTTGGTAGAGGTTTTTACAAAGCCCTCAATGTTGTCATTCGCACAAGGAACCACAAACTGCAAATACATACATTCAAATAAATACCGGGTTATGAAATGCCCAATAAAGTGTTAACAGAACACGCAACAATGCCACGATTGTACAAATATTCGAGGTCGGACAGATTTTGTTTCTGAAAATCAGTTGGATTTATTTATTCAAAAAATAACAATAGTAATAAGGTGAACTATTATTGTCTTTTATAATAACTTTGATTTTAAAATGTAATTTGTTACTACCATAGCAATGTTGATTTTCAGCAGCCATTTCTCCAGTCTTCAGTCACGTGATTATTCAGAAATCATTCTATGCTGATTTGCAGCTCAATATATATTTTTTAATATTATTAACGTTGAAAGGCGTTTTTCGGGGATCTTTGATGAATAGAAAGTTCAAAACAACAACATTTCAAATGTCCTTACTGTCATATTCGATAGGCCCTACATTTAATGTGTCATTGCATTAGTATAAAAAATATTTTATTTGGAAATAATCTTACTGACCCCAAAAACTTCTGAACGTTACGACTACCGCAAACAATACTAATTTCCGTTCATTGCAGTGTATTTCCAGCCCGGTCTCAAGGCAAATCGTATATATTTTACGAGGTGCTGTACTTCCGCATCTGTCGTGTGTTTTAGTTCTGTGGCGCAGCACGCAGAAACGCGCATGCTCAGTTTGGCTAAGCTTATATAGTGGCTTTCATTCTGACTTTAGTTTACATTGACACATTCCGTTATAAACACTACCGCATGAATACGAAGATGGACCGCATATATAGGCCCACACCTAACGAGTTTCAGCACCTCTAATTAACCACACTTCATTTGTTACAAGTTTACAATGTACTGCAAAAGGATTTTCGCTACAGGTATAGATGTAACGGCTGCACTTCATCGGTGAGTTTGTGTTCAGTGAACCAAGCAGACTGTTGTCTGTTTCAACATGTCTAAGCGCAAAGTGAATTCAAATAACGTTAAAATCAGTACCCTGGATATTTAGGATGGTATTGACAGTGGAGGACTTTAATAAGCATGGTAACTATGATGACTATTGTCCACATTTGCTTCTGGGATTTACACACTATTGTGTCAATTCACAATGACTAAGCACAGGCTCTTTCACGTCCCTCCCATTAGTTCAACTACTGCGTTGGCCGGGGTGTTGGCTTCCTGCTTTATGGAGATATTAAGCCCTCTGTCTCGACTGCGAGCGTCTGTTCTTACTCTGTCATCTTCTCGTAGACTCTTCGGTCGCAGCATGGCCTCTGAATCCGTATCGCGCTTTGATTTTCTGGTGATTGGCGGAGGATCAGGAGGGCTGGCCAGTGCGCGGCGGGCGGCTGAACTCGGTGCCACTGCAGCCGTGATCGAAAGTCACAAACTCGGAGGTACCTGCGTGAGTAAAGACCGTTCTGCTCCCGCAGCACCACATTTCTCTTAGAGCCATGTAGATGAGTTCATCAGACGAGTTATTTACAGTAATTGGTCGCTGTGTTAGTCACATGATCAAAGGTGCTTTGGGAATCCTCCAGATCTAGCTCTTTTTGGGGGGTGTTTTTGTGTGAAATAGTCTCTATGCATTTTGTCTGGTGATATTATTGATTTGGTTCATTAAATAAGATCTCTTTCTGTTACAGGTGAACGTTGGTTGTGTTCCTAAAAAGGTATTTGTTTTTCTCTGTATCCTTACACTAAATTGATGCATAATGTAGTGTTGTCAAATAAAAACGCTCCTAAAGTTGTCCTTTCTCCATGCTTCCAGGTAATGTGGAACACATCCACCCATGCAGAGTATCTTCATGATCACGAAGACTATGGATTTGAGGGAGCAAAAGCACATTTTAACTGGCAGTAAGTAAGATAACGCTTTCTTCTGGGTTGTTTAGTTCGGTTTTTGTGTATAATATGTTGAGTGTGTAGGATTAGGGCAAGCCAGCACAACATTAAGTATTCTAAAATTGAAAATAGAAAATAGCATTTATTAGGTGTCTGTTTTTATAATTATATTTACTTGTATAACTACTAGGGCTGTGTTGGATACATCGATACAATGATGTATCGTCACGGAGATTGGACAATCGGATATTAATGCAGCTGTATCTATATCATGGCACGTGCGCAGCAGTGGACTGCTTTTAATTTGAATACAAGAACGGCATTTAAAACTGAGAAAAGTGCAAGGTTTCAAAAAAATTATGAATTATGTGTTACTTATTCTTGTCAACTTGGCAACCATGTGTACGCATTCTCTCTCCACTGTGGATAAACTCGCTGGCTTTCTGAAAACACCGGTAAGATTGCAGAATAGCAATCTCCACTTCGATAATCTATTCTCAGAAAAGTGTAATTCATCAACTGTTCATTTAAGAGAGAGAGACAGTATGCATACAAATGTATGTATGAATTACCACAATTTGTACAGTTTCTCTAGTGAAGCTCTGGCTTTAATTGATAAAAACAATGATGTTGCCAGCTCCTTGTTGAGAGGGATAATGTAGCTCTTCAATGTGTTAATCTGTGCAATGATAATCTAACAGCAATGTAAAGATGATTGTTTTAATATCTTAGAATGAGTTTCAGTTTTACAACAGTCAATCCCTGTTTATTAATTCCATAAAAATCTTTTAGAAATACAAATAAAATTCTCCCCAGTTCTCTTAAAAAACAGCATTTCTTTATTTCCAAATTTAGCTAACTTCTAGATCGTAATAGTTTAATGAATAAGTTTTTTAATGAAAGTTCAATTAATTAATTATTAATTGAAGATTAATGGGCTGGCTGCCAATTCATATGGCTCCTTTCACACCCACGACGAGACGTCTAAGCTTAATATATAACATATTTCACATAGACTCTTTTCAAGCTAAAGAAAAAAAATACTTTTTGTTATTGTTGGAGAACAATTGGCTAGTGATTTGATATGTGTTCGTTACCTGTCACGGTGGGTTTTCTTCCACATTTGGTGAGTCAGCTGGTTTTAATTTCCTGTTTATAACATACCAGTAAACATTCAGTTATTACTGGAACAGAATTTGCCATTGAATTCTATGGGAATTTGCAGTTCACATATTCACTTCCAACCAGTATGCATTTCAAGTACCTGTTTTATTAGTAATTATTTCATAGTATTTTAAAATAAGTACTAGTAACATCAGTAAAGTTATTGGTTTTTAAGGGATATGTTTAATGTAATGACAGCTTGCCACAGAGGATATTGTTTCTGCAAAAAGATGTGGTAAGTAGTTTCACAAAAATGTATTTTTTACTCTTTCGACAGTTGAGGATAGTCAAGTTCCTGCACGCTCTGATTCATTATATCTTGCAGTATTTGTTTTGCTTCCCTTTTGTGGTATATAATATCAGATGGCTTTAAGTGTATGTTTCTGGCAGACACAAAGGCATGGGTGGAGTAGTTTGTTTAGCAGTAGATGAGTTATGCTGTAGAGAGTTCAGCTATCAGGATTTCTGTGATATGACAAAGCTAAATTAATAGAATAAAGGTCACTCTTTGGGTATGTGTATTTTCAGGATCATTAAACGCAAAAGGGATGCTTACGTTAGTCGCCTGAATCAGATTTACCGGAACAACCTTGACAAGGTAGGCTGCAATAAGCTACTTTTAAATCAGCAAATGAAATATGAAGTGAAAAGTAATTTGTAGTAGATACAAAAAAACTATATCTTTATTTTTATACCAAAATGAGCATGGTTTTAAGGGGACATATCATGAAGAATCAAATTTGCTTTATCTTTTTTGTACTAATACCACATTATACTATACATTTGTACACATAAACCTTAAAAGCATGTCAACAAAAACGTCATAGCACCAGAAGCATATTGCTAACTGACTATACTATTTGTACCTTGAAGGAGAAACTAAGTAGCATAATGAAAATGCATGATATGACCTCTTTAAACCTTTAGAGTTGGTATTGATGTGATGACTGAGAAGTTGTTTGTGGTTTCATACAGGCCAAAATTGAGTCTATTCATGGCTATGCAAGGTTCACCGATGATTCTGAACCCACTGTTGAAGTTAATGGGAAGAAATACACAGCTCCTCATATCTTAATTTCCACTGGCGGCCACCCGTCCACTGTCAGTGAGGCTAATGTTCCAGGTAATCTTACGTTTGTTCTTTACAAAAAATGAACCTCATTCTGCTTTCTTGCCATTTGTGTGATTTTTGTACTTATTTTCATCACAGCATCTGCTAAAAACTTTAGCAAATGTCATTGTTATTGCAGGAGCCAGTTTAGGCATTACCAGTGATGGATTCTTTGAACTTGAGTCTTGCCCTAAGTAAGTGATTGATTGCTGATTTCTACTTATATTGTTGTATTTTCTCCTTATCCTAAAATAACCGATCACTGTATCCATCTAGACGTAGTGTGATAGTCGGGGCAGGATATATTGCTGTGGAGATGGCTGGTATCCTTTCCACTCTGGGGTCCAAAACATCCATCATCATACGACAAGGAGGGGTAAAAGCCCCACTTATTGTCACCTGACTAAATGCCGTTGTCATGCATATCCAAAAGTAAGCGGTGTTCTTTCTTTTCCAGGTACTGAGGAACTTTGATGCCTTGATAAGCTCAAATTGCACGAAAGAATTGCAAAATAATGGTATTGAATTACATAAAAATACTCAGGTAACTAGTACTAAGAATTATTAAGAAAGGTATTATGTAGCTGGCCTATCTTTCCAGTGTGATTGTATCAGTTAGTTTGGCATATTTTCAAATCTTGCATCAGTATATCTAAATATTCTGGTATTGTTCACAGGTGAGGTCAGTGCAGAAGACTGACAAAGGCCTTTCTGTTAAGCTGGTGTCAAAAGACCCTGACGACAAAGATGCACAGGATAAGTACAACACCATCCATGAGGTGGACTGTCTGCTCTGGGCTATTGGCAGGGATCCCAGCACCGCTGGCCTCAATCTCAGTTCAATAGTAAAAATTAATTTGAATTTGATTCATATTATTTGTATTATCCATAGCAGTATTATTGCTTTGCATGTGATTGGTTAACATTATTAGTAAAAAAAAAAAAAATCACTAGGAAGCTTAAAGGATTATAAGTTATATTATAAAATATAAACATCCGTGGCATGTTAAATCCCAAAGAACAAAAATCCTTCAGTTTATTGGCGCAAGTTGGCGCGTACAATTGAAGCTTTGCAACTGTATTACATTGCATACAGTGGACTGCTCTTAATTTGAATACAAGAACAGCATTTAAAACGGAGTAGAAAAGGCCAAGGTTTCTAAAATGAATGAATAGAGTATAATATATAGGCTACAACAAGGTTTAATCTGGCTGCAGAGGAACACAACCGGGGTTGCCTGATATAAAGAGACATAATCCCCAAAACAGCTTCACATTTGTGCAATATGGAAATATCTGCTAAGTGTGTTATATTCATGCAAGAAATATTTAATACATATCATTTTATGCAATTACTTTTTTTGGACCTTGCAATTTTTTATCAAAATGTTATAAATCGATCTTCCAGTGATGCTTGTGGTGATGCATCTTGAACTTCTCCAATCATTTAGTTAGTTTAAAAGAAATGGTTCACCCAAAGATTTTCTCATAATTTACTCACCCTCAAGTTGTTCCAAACCGTTATATATTTTTTTTTTATGTTGAACACAAAACAAGATATTTTGAAGAACCAAACAGTTCTTGGTCCCCACTGACTTCCATAGTAGGGAAATAAATCAACAGTTTGATCACCAGCATTCTTTCAAATATCATCTTTTATGTTCAATATTAGACAGAAACTCGTACAAGTTTGGAACGACATGAGGGTGAGTACATCTTGACAAACTTTCATTTTATGGTGAGCTGTTCATTTCAATTCTGCTTCTGTCTTACAATCAACCTCAAGCTCTCATTCAGATCTGCCTTAATGCACATCAATGACAGATTCATAGAACCAAGTCCTTGCCCTACATTGTTAGTATTTTATCAATAATCAATTTTACGCGGATGTACATTACAACAAGGAAGAAAAGATCTGTCGCTAGTTCAGTTAATTTGTAACTTAAACTATGATGCATGTTAAAATGAGACTAGTGTGATAAAATCTCAGTCTTGCCTGTGCAAGTTTCTGCACGCAATAATTATTTTGCTAATGCTTGACTAGAAGTGCATGGACCTACAACCGTAGCTAAAAGGCAGACATACACAACTTAAAATGTTTTATTATGCTTTAACAAAAATACAAGCTGTACATTTCTGCATTTAAACCCTCTGGAATGCATCGTCACACCATTTTTGCTTTTTATAAACTGAGGGATCATTGAAACATGCCACCGATGCTGTTGATAAAGTTCAACTGAACATTTGTTTAAACCGCAGAATCTACTCAAGATAGTATTGTAAGCTTTATCTCTGCACTGTTTTAGTCGATAACGTAAGGCTAACAGTTGGATGTATTGTTATTCAGGATGTGACGCTTGATGAAAGGGGACATATCGTGGTGGATGACTTCCAGAACACCACTCGTGCAGGTGTCTATGCAGTTGGGGATGTTTGTGGGAGAGCTCTTCTTACACCTGGTATGGTTTCAGGATCACATCCTAATGGAGAATTTGTTTCTGCATGCATTAAAATCTGTTGGGTGTTTTGTAGCATAGTATTCAGTAAGCGCTCTTAGAAACCATTTTAGTAAGAGATTTAGTCATCCGGTGATTCAGTTGGTTTATGTAAATAACACCTTTCACATTGTGTTTGAAACAACAGATCCTTCATACATGAGGAACTTGAGTTTGTGCATTTGTTGTTATGCTAGCGACATTAACCGGTCAGAGTAGATTGGACATGCCAGTCATCACACTTTTTTGAATTAAATCGTTTATCATCTGTTTGATGAGTATGCATATTCTTTTTTTCTGATAAGCTGTTGTTGTTTCCTGTTTTCGTTTGTATGGGTAGTTGCTATTGCTGCTGGCCGAATGCTTGCTCACCGGCTGTTTGAGGGCAAAGCAGACGCCAAAATCAATTATAATAACATCCCTACTGTTGTGTTCAGCCATCCACCTATTGGCACAGTGGGTCTAACTGAAGGTGAGCTTACCTACAAATAATACTTCCTTGCAGTATCTTGATGATCAAACTCCATATGCAGCATTATTATTTTAGTATTATGTATATACCATCATATTATTTATTATTTTGGTTTGATTTAATCATTTTTATTCTATCTATCTCGCTAGCAAGCAAGCTAGCTCACATTCTTCCTAAAATGTACTTTATTTTCCATTTAATATATATTGGAACGTGGACAAAAATATTTTAGATCAAATTATATTAGATGATTTACAGTTTTTTACAAGCATTTTTGCACTAATAACAGAACCTTCATGCCATTTTTCAAAACTCTAGACACGTAATTCACAACCGATGATCAAAATCAAAGTGTCTATTCATTTCATTACAATGATCGTACTATCAATTGATACAACTGCTCAAAATGCTACTTAACTGTTGGATTACTCTTGAAGCATAGTTTTTTATGGAAAATTATTCAATTCAAGTTTATTTGTATAGCGCTTTTCACGAAGCAAATCGTTGAAATTAAAGTTTCTACATTATATTTAGTAATAGCTTATTAAATATAAGGTGAGAGAGGTGACTATCTTAAGTTGATGTCCATATGGCAGAAATGTATGGTAAAAATCAAGCAGTTAGTTAATGTCATGTAATCAAACAGATGCTGAATACTATTAACAGCAATGATTATATGTTGCAATCAAACTTATAGCAGCATTTTGTAGTTTTTTATGTTGTCTGAGGGTCATCTGAGGTCTTCTGAGGGGTTGGCATCATCTCTTCTCAGGTGTTCGGTCATCTCAGGTCTGTGTAAGGGCTTGATCCAGACTGAAGCTTGTGTAATTCCTAGTTACCACGGGATGCCAATCCCATGGCAGAAACAGAGAAGGCAATTGACAAAAATTAGTGTAGCTGCTGTTCCAATGTGCTCAACCCAAGCAAAAAATATTAATGTGCATTTGATGTAACTGAAGTACAAGGTTATGAGATACATTATGTGAATGCTTGGCTAAAGAGATGTCTTTAATCTAGATTTAAACAGAGAGAGTGTGTCTGAACCCCGAGCGTTATCAGGAAGGCTTTTCTAGAGTTTGGGAGCCAATTATGAAAAAGTTCTACCTCCTTTAGTGGACTTTGCTATCCTAGGTACTACCAAGAGTCCAGAGTTTTGTGACCTTAGGGAGCGGGTTGGATTGTAGCGTGATAGAAGACTAGTTAGGTACGCAAGAACTAAACCATTTAGGGCCTTAAAAGGAAGTAGTAATATTTTGTAACTGATACGGAACTTAATAGGTAGCCAGTGCAGATAATAAATAATTGGGGTAATATGATCATATTTTAAAATGATGAACAATATAACATGCTCATGAAAGTGAAGCAACTGAGGACAGAGTATGTTCAGGCCTGGTCAGTTTCAAGGTGCCTGTTGTTGGAAACCCCCCCCCCAAAATCTGTATCATTGTTATCAGAATTAGTTTTTTGTACAGTAAATGCATTTTTAGAGGGTGATAGAAGCTGATGAAAACCATTCATATTTTTGGATGAGGCAGGCTTTAATCTGGCCAAGACATGGAGGAGAGCTTGAGAATGTCAGACCTGGATTTGCCATGTCAGATGACCCCCCCACAGATGTTTAGCTCAATAAAAACATCCATTATGATGTGGATGAGAACCGACAGAGTTCTCACACACAGAGACAGAGTTGATAAAAACATAGAAGTGCGGTGAGGAACACTCCAGTTGACATTGTACTGTAGGCCTACGTTTTTTTTTTGTCGACCTGTTGTGAGTTTATTATTTCATCAATCATTTTCACATTTTGAGTAGAACCATAATCCAATAGAACCAATGAATAAAGCATAGAACCAATGAATGCGCAGAACCATAATGAAAGCTGCATCATGTGTTTTGAACAGCTATATTTAATGACTGTATTAAACACTACACAGTGAAACTATGGGTGAATCTTGTGTTTGGGTGATCTAAAGTAATGTTCCTATGGTATTTCATAATAAAATAGTTTTTTCAACCAATGCTTCTGTAAATGCTAGGCTTTTTAAAGACAAGAATGCAATATGCAAAGTTTTGAACATTGGACAGCCTGTGTTACAAATAATGACAGTTTTGAATTTTGTGTCTAGAGTTTTAAAAATGACATCAAGGTTCTATAATTGGTGACAAAATTATTTTAAAGATTTAACACCTAAAAAACATGCTGTGACCCATTTTGAGCCTGTGTTGTTAGTAGATTCCACTTACCTTATTATCATCAACTCTGCTTCTTTTCAACTCTATGCTAATTTGTGCTGCTTGCGTTGGTCATTATGAAAATTATCCTGTGTTCATTAATTACAGCGTCGTCAGTGGATCACCAGCAAAACTTTCCTCTCCCATCAGTGCTTTTATGGGTTTGCCCTGTTTAGTTAATCTGGCCTGAAGTCTGCATGTAGCATGGTCTAATGTGTGTTCAGTATACTGACTGACATCTTGACTAATGGTTTGAGCTACCCTTACAAAATATTTCAAACATATAATGTTTTGCAGATGAAGCAATCAAGACCTGGGGAAAGGACCAGGTGAAGGCTTATACTACTTCTTTCACCCCCATGTATTATGCCATGACTACTCGGAAGAGTCAGTGTATCATGAAGTTGGTGTGTGCTGGCAAAAATGAGAAGGTGAGGTCATAATCAGTCATGAATCAGCATAACATATCAAGAAGAATCTGGAATAATATATAATTTTATTTGAACAATTTGCTGTTACATTAAGTCATTTTTAATAAGTCTTTTCTTTTTAGGTTGTTGGTCTCCATATGCAGGGTTTTGGCTGTGATGAGATGCTTCAGGGTTTTGCTGTGGCTGTTAACATGGGAGCTACTAAAGAAGACTTTGACCGAACCATTGCCATCCACCCGACGTCTTCAGAGGAGCTAGTAACACTACGCTAATCAAGTGTTCATATTCCAACATGGCTCTTCACAACAGCTTTGTTCCAATCTAAACAATAAAAAAATAAAATTCCTTTGACTATTTTTCAACATTAGTATTTTGTAATGACAAAAAGCATATATTTGGTTTGTTATATCTCTGGGGTCATGTATTATCTCCAGTGATTAAGAAAGACACATTACAAACATTCATCAGGCTGTGTCTCTTGTACATTGCATTTCTGTACACCACTGCTCTGATTTTTCACAGGTATTATTGTTTGATTGGAAGAGGGTCAGATGAAGACTTGGTTTATGACCGCTAAAAGTGAAATAAAATCTGTTTATAGTCAAACACTTTTGCTTTACGCTTACATTTTTGGAAAGTTGCTTTCAGAAGTAGTGGGTAGTAAGTAGTGCTTACTCAATATATGTACAATCAAATTGTGGATATGCACAGTTCAGCACTTGGGCATAGACCCTGAATACATTTACAAAATATTTTGTCATTGTGTGGTTAATTGATCTTTTCTTAATTTCTGTATTGTCATTATACTTTTAATAAACCTGTCACTTTTCATAAAAACGTATATTGACATTTGTCAATTCTTCAAAAGCTTAAAGTGTTGTGTTTATAAGAGGCACTAAGGGCTAGTTATATAAAGCAACTGATTTATTAATATGCAACTATATATTGTGACATTTGACACCTACTATGATTGCAAAATTCTAGTGTTGTATTAGCAAGTAATATTTTCTTGCTTAACATTTATTCAGCTGCTTTCATTTAACTTTGTTTTACAAATAAATGATTGAAGAATTTCATAGTGACTGACATTTATAATCCTTCATCTATAGGGGTTTAAATAACAGGAGACTGAGGTTTTATATCAATACATTTGGCTGTCAGCTGAACCTAGTCTATAAATACCATAGTTTTTGGATGTGGTGGTGATTCAAAGGCTGTATTAATCATTCTGAAGCATTAGCAGAAAATGGCAATTTTGAGTACATTGTATTTGGAATAAAGTTCTCATTCAAACTTCAACATATAACACAGAAAAGCTCATATTAACATGTGTGCTTGTCGTGATAATTTGACAAATTGTGTCTATACTTCCAGCCAAAATTTTAGGATTGGTAAGACTTAAGGTTTTTGAAAAAAGTTTCTTACTCAAACATGGCTGCAAATAAAATGAGTGTTACCATGAAATAATTAAACTTAGCATTTAATAGGCTTTCCAATATTTTAGGGGTGGCAAAGCCAGCCGCAATTACTCAAGTTTTCCCAAGTCAAAATACTGCAGAAATCATACAGTGGTTTTCAATGCTGTTTTTTAAAGCTTTTCCTTTTATATGGCTCCCTTAAACACATTTAAGATCACCAACTCATTAAGAGCTCCATGAACTCAGCTGAGTGCGTAATAAGAGACACACGCCCAGTGTAGTCGGCTTCATTAACAAATGACTTTTCTGAACCGGTTCTTTTTTTAGTCAAAAATTGGATTCTCCGACCGCTTGCTCCAATTTCATCATGGATATAGCCAGGCCCGAGTCCCGAGATGGGCACACATACATCAAAATATATTTAAAATACAAAATACTGTGTGGGAAAATGTATTTAAATACAAATACAGTATTTTGTAAATACACAAAATACATGTGAAATTGGCCATCCAGTGAAGTAACACTATTAAGGCCTGTTTACACCAAGAACGATAATTATATAGATAAATATATTACATTTACGTTTAGTCATTTTGCAGATGCTTTTATCCAAAGCGACTTACAATTGGGGAATACATAAAAGGATTCATCTTGAAGAGGCAAACAGACAGAGGAAGAGCCCATAACACCAAGTCTCAGGCATTGTTCAAATATTAGTGTAATCTAAGTATACAATGCAGTTGTGTCATCTGTCACTAAATGCTCAAGCTCTTTAAAGCAGAAATTATTCAGATTGGCTGTCAATATTTTTATCATTCATAATTTTGTATGCTGTTATTGTTATAGTTGTGGCATGCTATTTTCTATTCACTTAGATTTAGGATGTACTCACACTAGGGAATCTGATCCATGCTTGAGCACGATTGACCCCCAAAGTCCAGTTCATTTCACACCTGTGACTGCTCTGTACCGTGTCCTGGCCCACATGAAGAGATGACACGGGTGCGGTACGCATGTAGTGTCACCACTAACCAAGCAGTGACAGAACAATAGAAGGTGGTGGATAAAATTTAGTGGAAAACGCTATAAAACAGATGCCTTTACGATGCGATAATCTATTTGAAAAACCAAGTTTGCCAAAAGGCAGATTGAAAAGAAATCGTTGTGTCAAAAGGCAGGATTCAAAAGAGATGGAATGACACATATCATTTATCATTTGTCCACTGAAGCTGATGTGTTAATAATCTCTGCTGTTCTTGTTTTGGTTCTTCCTGTACATCTTGATTGACAGATGTCTCGTCCAGTCAGCGGTGAGTAATCTATTCTCAAACCAATGGCGCTGTCTCAAACTATACCTACCTCTTCTGGTTTGTCTGATTTGTCGTTGTGTTTTCTGACTTGTTTTGTTTTCAGATTCGTTACCATCTGAATGTCGCAGCAGAAATCGAGACTCATCAGACCAGGCAAAGTTTTTCCAATCTTCTATTGTCCAATTTTGGTGAGGCTGTGCAAATTGTAGCCTCCGTTTCCTGTTCTTAGAGTTATTGTTGCTTTCTATCATCTCTAACCAGTCTGCCCATTCTCCTCTGACCTCTGACATCAACAAGGCATTTTCATCCACACAACTGCCGCTCACTGGACATTTTATATTTTCCCGATCATTCTCTGTAAACCCTAGAGATGGTTGTGCGTGAAAATCCCAGTAGATCAGCAGTTTTTGAAATACTCAGACCAGCCCGTCTGGTACCAACAACTATTCCATGTTCAAAGTCACTTAAATCCCCTTTCTTCCCCATTCTGATGCTCGGTTTGAACTTCAGCAAGTCGTCTTCACCACATCTAGATGCGTAAATGCATTGAGTTGCTGCCGTGTGATTGAATGATTAGCAATTTGTGTAATTGAACAGGTATACCTAATAAAGTAGCCGGTGAGTGTATAAATTATATAGAAAAGGTCAATCGATTTATATCATATATCTTTATATCATCGCCAACATTTATATTGTCATATCGCCATAGCAATCAGTAATGATTACATTTTAGTGAACACATTTGACTAACTAGTTGATAAAACCAAAATCTGACCAGAAAAACCTAACAAGACTGACTAGTGCTAATGCTATGTTCCCCTTGCTAGTTTTTTTACCTGCTGGTACATGTATCCTTTTTCCCCCCACAAAAGCAAGATCACATTGTTTTAATGTTAAAGTCATGCACATATTAGTACAATAACCATTTCAAGCATTTTGTATGGTTTATACAAGCTAACTGTAAAGATAGAACTGTGAATGATGTTATAATTGTCAACAAATAGGATGCTACATTTTATTTCAAATTAAATATCTTAAATATCTATGATTTTGACTTTAATAAGATTTTCCCAGGAAAAGCATGAAAGTGGTTGATGCAGGAAATCAGCAGTCTAATAAAGAGGTTGATTGGAAATATGTATTTTGAAAATACAAAAATACTAAGATTAAATACAAAATACATTAGATTTTTAGTATTTAGTATTTCCTTTTTTGTATTTTGTATTTCAAATACATATTTTAAATACATGTATTTGAAATACTGCCCATCCCTGGCCAGGCCTTTCTGCCATATCGAAACAATAACATGAAATAAATAATACGATGTCGATCACGAAAACTATAGCAGAGTTAGGTAAGAATCTTGTATTTCAGTTTTCTCGATTGTAATTGGTTTTATTTGGCCCATTATCCCAAACCATTAATTCAGTTCTCAAAACAAAGACACATTTCTCAAAAAGTTTAACAATGAGTAAGTTAAACACATGACACCAATCAGAATATCTGTATCCTAACAAAGGAGAGAGCTGAACAAATAATATACATGGTTTTTACACTATATATATAATACACTATTCACTATAATTACAGTACAGTAAAAGTACATTAGATGATGGAAATGTCACTATTCTATAAGTACAGTAAACTGTAGCACATGTTGTACACCTTCAAACATGTGACTGTCAAATTTTGTTTATAACCATTTTTTATGTGTACTGCATGTTTGCAGAAGTGAGAAACAACTGTCTAGAGATATAGCTAGTCTTGTGTCAGGAGACCATGAAACTGCTGTAGTACTATATACTGTGATGAAATTTGACCAAACATGCAGAGGATGCTGAATGTACTTTTTTTTACTGTACTGTGGTGCATACCAAATTCATATATAATTATTTGGTATTTGAACTTTTCTAGTGTTTTTCATCTACTGCCAGATTACTTTACAGTAGTACAATGAAAAGTATGTTCCCAATTGTTCATTGCTGAATTATTATTATATGTAATTTAATTTTTGTATACTGTAATAGACATTGAGCTGCAAAAAATATTCCTGAATCCTAATAAGAGTTTTTTGTTAAGTGTTATTGATCTCATGAGTGTTCACTGAGCAGAAAAGTCATCTGTGTGTTTGAATTGTAAGCATTGAAGAATACCTGTAATAACTAGATTGAAAAGTACATTTATGCTGACTTGTCTTAAAGTCTTCATCAGTTAGATGTTCACTAAAGTGTTGCTAGGATATTCTGAGTGGTTGCTAGGCTCTTGCTATGCAGTTGCTGGGGTGTTGCTAGAATATTGAGTGTGTTCTGGGTGATTACAGACGTTACCCTCCTCTGGTAATAACAGAAAATCAAACATTAGATCGGTTTTGAAAACAGTTTGTAGTTCTCTTTGTAATGTTAGGAAATTCAAGTGTTACTCTTAAACTTTCACTAAAATGTGATTTATATAATCGAAGTAGCCCAATAGTAATAGAACCGCATGTCTTTAATGATACAAGCTCAGAAACATTTATAACCTGTTGAAGTTTTTTTATATTGTGTATTGACTTGGTGCCATGATTGATATTGAAAGGTATTTATTTTCATTTTAAACAGTAAAGGATTACTTAATGGTGATGCAATATATGTGAACACACCTGTACATGTCAGACAATAAATTCCCCAAAATTATGCATGGAGGGTTGCTTTGGTGTTGCCATCCCTCGTAAACCCCGTTGCCACCCTAAAAAAAATATTTTCTAGATCCTGTATTGAAAACCACTTTTCTAATACACTGAGTTGGTTAAGCCCATTTTTTTCCCAGAAAAGATTTACTCAGAAGTTAAACTCAAAGCAGTAGGGAAAGAGCAAAAACACTTGAAACAATGGTTGGAATCGAGAATGGGAGATAAAAAAAAAACACCACACAAAAAATTATGAAAAGATTGTTTTAATGGTTAAAAGGCGTATACGCCCACTGTTGGAGCAAATGAAATATACTTAAAACAGGTTTACAATAGGAACGGTGAAATACCATTAAAACAGAAATTAAGTTACAATTAAAAACAAGAGGTCATGAAGTGAAACAATGAGCTGCTTAATTTCATTACCCCTGAGTTTCATCTCAAACGATAGACAAGCAATAAACCTAAAGTAGAGATCATACAGAAGCCTACGTGGTTTTAAACCAGGCTTGACTTGCGTAAACATGACTAAAAGAAACGCAACTCGTGTCTGCTGGTACGACACAGAACAATTCTCATTTAAACCCCAATACCAAACAACTCATTTTGAAAGTCCAGTGTCCAAATAGTTTACGTAAAAAAAAAGTGAAGTACAGCTTGGTCACACATTAGTGCTTCTAATATGCACCATAGCCACCTCCTCTTCCATATCCTCCACCACCGCCTCCTCCGCGTGGGTAGGGCCCACTGCTCCTGCCGGAATTGTAGCCTGCTTTCATTGCGCCGTATCCTGAAGTCTGCTGTCCATAACCCTCGCTGAAATCACTGTAGCCATTCCCGTTGCCGTATCCACCGCCCATCTGGTCACTATAGCCTCCTCCGTAGCTACTTTGGCTTTCGTAGTTGCCATCTGTGCCGTAGCCGCCGTTCTGAGTGCCGTAGTCGCTATAGTAACCACCTCTTCCGCCGCCATAGCCGCTTCCCCGGCCCATTCCTCTGCCGCCGCGACCGCCGGTAGTTTGCATCTCTTGTTTGGTTAGCGCCTTCTTCACCTCCACCTTGTGTCCGATGATCACGTGGAACTTCATGACGACGGCTTTATCGGCAGAGTCGTTGTCGTCAAAGTAAACAAAACCGAAACCTCGCTTTTTTCCGGTCTCTTTGTCGGTAATGACCTGAGCCTTCTCGATGGCACCGAACTGGGAGAAATACTCATGGAGGTGTTCGTCCTCGATGTCGTCTTTCAGCCCCCCGATAAATATTTTTTTGACCTTGGCTAGTGCCTCCGGTCTGCCGGCGTCTTCCCGAGCCACCGCTCGCTTCAAATCCACGTTGTTGCCGTCCACGTTATGAGGCCTACCAGACATGGCGGCGTCCGCTTCCTCAACGCTCGAGTACGTTACAAAGCCGAAGCACCGGGAGCGCTGCAGCGGCTGGTTAATCACCACTACGCAGTCGGTCAGCTGTCCATATTGTTCAAAATGTGCCCGCAAGCCTTCGTCGGTTGTTTGGACGTTCAGGCCGCCAACAAACAGTTTACAAAGCTGGTTAGTCATTTTCTTACAATGGACGTACTGACGGAGAACACGCGGAACGGAAGAAAGAAGTCAATGCGTTTGAAACGCGGGGGTGGTTCCTTTTGTGCGCGTCAACACGTACGCAGTAATCTCCGATTGGCTACAAAGCAAAGCACCTAAAACAAACCCATCCTTAATTAGCAAGACGCATTGTGAGCTGGAACTAAGAATTTGTGAATCAATTCGTTTTAGGGTCAAAAACGTATTTGTGTGTGAAGATACAATTTAGAGTTAATGTGTTATATATGTGAACTTGACAGCTGGTGCATTTCTGTTGCAGTTCTACTCTGAATCCAGGAAATATCAGGGAATTGAAAAAGTGATTTTATAGACATTATTGAAAAAAAAAAAAAAAAACTCTTGTTATACTTAGTATTGTAGTATTTATTTTTGCTGCAAATAATTTTTGAGTGCAATTTATATAAAATATATATTTATTAAATCTGTATCAAGGAGTACATTTCCCAAAACTAAGAAATCAGGAGAAACACACACACTGTAACTATGAGCTTTCAAACCCCCTTGCATAATTAAATCCTGTGTTGTAATAAAGACATTTTACAGGTTTATGACCAGTTTATCATATTATGTTGGCAGTTCATAAGCATCTTGGTGAGCAAAACTACTGTACACAAAGCTGAAATGTTTCAGTGATTCAAAGTATAATATAATTTTTATTACAAAAATAGTATATTTTTGTAGAATAGCCCGAAAACATACCTCAACTGTGTTTTTATGTCTTACACTGATCACGTTGTGGAACAATTAAACATTTATGTGACGTTTTGTTTGAAAGTAGGCCAACTAGGCTGAAGGCCAAACTAGGACAATGCAACGGTTTATATATAACCTGTTGCATGAAGGTATACTCCTTAATTCAACATAAGTGTTTTTTGTTGGAAGTTAAAGGATGCCACCATTTTAAAACATAAAGGTGCGAGTATTGGGGAGTTTCCTGGGAGAGAAAAAGAGCAGGACACCTGCAGTAAGATCATTTAAATGTGTACATTTTAAGTGAGATGGCCAATTTTTTCAAATATGGTCAGATTTTTGTATCTGCAAGTGATTAATATTTTTGTATTATAATCTTAGTGATTTTTTGCACACCCATTTTAACTTTCTCTACAAGTCAAATAACCAGATATATGAAATACAGTATGTAATGCAGTCCAACATGTTCAAAAATCCATCTCCAATGAATTAATCGCTCCAGCCCTACATAGAACTAGATTTTCCGCATATTGTGTATGTGTACATAAATGTAGAATGTGCATTGATAACTGAGTATGTCTAATAGTACACGGTGTACGGAGTATATGTATGTGCATTCTGCACATTGTCTTCGGTATAAGTCTGCAAGTATGTACCGTCTATATGTAAATTGTTTCTGCAATGTCTGGAGCTGTGCTGTGGTGATGTGACAATAAAAGTGATTTGATTCACCCATATGAATAAACTCATTCCATACACAATCCACACACACAAAATAATTATTTCAAACGTTTTATTAAAAAGTACACAGATTTACAAAAACAAAATCAGGTTAAAAGCGAGACACTAGAAGTTCCATGTCACCACCATTTTACCAGTCCAGATTATTAAAATCATAACTACTCTGTGGATCGTGTAGTAGATAACCAAACTCCATGGCCACAGTTGATGTGGGCAGAGTCCGGCATCCAAGGTCGCCTGGGGAGGAAGACAGGAAGAAAAGTGTACACATTAGTCATGCAAGAAAAAAAAAAAAATCATTCAAATGGCATATAAAGTCAAGGTCCTAATAAGCCGCGGTGTTACAAACCCAAATTCCATCGCACCAGTTCACGTTAAGTCCACTTGACTTATGGATGGAGACTAATTAAAAACAACTTAAGGAATAAATATAATCCATTTATGAAAATAATTGCAATACTTGACCAACACGTAGTGAAGACAGGTTGATTACATACCTAGATCGCAGGATGATATCCTAATGAGATATTTCAGTCCTATCACAATCGAACCCAGGTATTGAACAGGTTCCCTGTACAAACAAACTGCTACAGCTATTTTGAAGTACTGGAATAACTGAAAGAACACCTATATGTGGGAATCAAGAGTAAATATAAACCATAAACACTATATAAATACTTGTATACCACTGTATGTGGAGCAGTGTTAGGTTATATGTCAAGTAGTAATGCAACTACATGTATATGCTTAAATGACTAACTCAGGTGTGGTGAAAACCTTAGTTAAAGTCTATCAGCCAAAACGCCGTCTGAAAGGATAATTAAGCTGTGAAACTTTTATTTAAAAAAGTAACATACAATTGCATATCAATGTTTAACAATACTGGATTGATCTGAAGACATAATATACAATACACAAGAGAATGTTGGAAGTAATGATGCTTATACAGCGTTGAACTGATCTCCTTGAGTGGGTTTCTGCGCTTGTTTACAAAATAAAAGAAATTACGTTAGCTTAATCTACCCCATCATGATAAACTAGTTTGGGAAAACTCGTAGTGGGTTTTATACAGACGAACAAACTCAAAACTGCATGCGTCAATCCCCCCCATGACAATAGGCAACAGATTATATAGAAAACAGGTATACGGAGAATTAAATCACAACAAATCGCCAGTGTTGAACAAAACTGAATTTTAAAACGAATGGGCAACGAACAAATCGCATTAAAAAAAAAAGAGAAGAAAGGGAAAACAACAGGACCAACTTGGCGGCATGCCCTAAAACGTGGAAAATAAATGATATAATAATTGAACATGTCCTATAACTAAAGCTGGTCGAGCAAGTCAGGTTTCTGGGAAGAGATCTTCTTCCTACCTGTTAAGAATTGAAGTTTTAAGGTATGCTTTCACAGTGTCCGCCATCTCTTGCATGGCCGGGTGAATGAGCCCAATGTGGAAACCGAGAGAAACTTGGGTGGGTGAGGGTGAGGGTGGGGTGGGGCAGCTTTTCCCAACACGCTTTAGTAGCCTCCGTAGCCACCCCTGCCGTAACTAGGCCCGCCGCCGCCACGGGGGTAAGGGGCTCCGCCTCGGCCGGCGTACGTGTTTCCACCCTTCATGGGCCCGTAGCCGGAGGACTGCTGGCCGTATCCACTGCCAAAGTCACTGTAACCGTTACCACCGCCATAGCCACCCATCTGTTCGCCGTAGCCTCCTCCGTATCCACCCGCGTAGCCTCCGGCTCCATAGCCGCTGCTGTAGCCGCCATCACTGCCGCCGTAGCCTCCGCCATAGCCACCGTAGCTTCCTCTCCCGCCGCCGAAGCCATTTTGATTACCTCTTCCTCTCCCCCTGCCGCCCCGGGCTCCGCCGGAGGCCTGCATTTCTTGCTTCGTGAGCGCTTTCTTGACCTCCACTTTGTGTCCGTTGATCATGTGGAACTTGAGCACGACGGCTTTGTCGGCCGAGTCGTTATCTTCAAAGTGGACAAAGCCGAACCCACGCTTCTTGCCGGTGTCTTTGTCGGTGATGACTTCGGATTTCTCGATCATGCCGAACTGCGAGAAATAATCGGTGAGGGTGTTCTCCTCGATGTCCTCTTTTAGGCCCCCGATGAATATTTTCTTGACTTTGGCGAGAGCTTCGGGCTTTCCAGCGTCTTCCCGAGCCACGGCTCTCTTCAGCTCCACGGTTTTACCGTCTACCACATGTGGCCTGGCGGCCATTGCTGCATCAGCCTCCTCTCCTGTAGAGTACGTTACGAAGCCGAAACAACGAGACCGCTGAAGTTGATCGTTTTGGACCACCACGCAGTCCGTTAGTTTACCGTACTGTTCAAAATGAGCGCGGAGCCCATCGTTAGTTGTTTGGACGTTCAGGCCACCAACGAAAAGTTTGCAGAGCTGCTCCATTGCTGACATATCGTTTCGCAAGACCGCCGTAAGACTCAACTGACAAGAAAGGGTCGTTTTATAAAAGGGCCGTCGTCATGACGCAGTGTTCTCTCCTGCAGTAAGACACGCCTCTTCACTGGAAAAGGCGGGCTTTGTGGAATTTTGTCAAAAACTAAATAAAAATCACATATATCATGAATTTTAAATGGCATTAAAAAACATTTTGTAACATATAAAATGTTAAATAAAAAACTACCGATTTGTATAATTGTGAAAGTCAAATGAAAATTAATGAAATAATTACATTACATATTTATTTAAATTTTTTATTAATTAAGTCAACTTAATTTTTACATTTATTCTCAAATATGCACATACTGATAAAAATGTATAGCCTGTAAGTCGCTTTGGATAAAAGCGTCTGCTAAATGCAGAAATGTAAATATGCATCTTGTCTTCTACAATGCATAGACAAATCTATGCCCGTTTGTAATTTATGTAATAGCACAAAATGTGAGTCACTTCAAATAATGCTAAAGTTTTTACTCATAGGTCTAAAACTAACATTCTAAAAACCCATAAGCAATGATTTTTTTTTGAAGGAACTAGAAAATGCTAATTCTTTGCAGGGTTTTAGAACTAGAACCCAATCAGCTGTATTTGCTCCATATTCAACACCCACCTCTGAGAAAACGAATAAAATATCTGGAACTAACTGTTTAGATGCATACAAAATATATAATACACAGCAGGTAAAAGACTCACATTAGACATGTTCTGGGTCATTTTGTGTCACTCTTCTGAGCAGTTTGGTGGCCTGAATAATTTATTTACACTGACTATCATCCATATCATAATACATAATTGATGGGAGCTTTATTTGTCAAAAAATATTCATTGATCGTTCTATTGATTATAGTGGTAACATGACATAGTTAAACAAACCCTATTTTAATGTATGCATTTACATTATTTATATTCACTCATGTAGACTATGGGCCTATGCACTATATTTTTTAGGCCGGTGGAAAAGTGTGGTAACATCACAGCAAACCTTGCTTGCTATATAAAACAGAATTTTCTTTGAAATTTGGCTGAGTTTCTTTGAGGGGGCAGTTGCATGACCTCACTCAGCGTGGACAATAGGAACTGATAGATGAGATCTGCATAACAGATGAAATGTCTGGAGCCAGCAATTTACAGATATTTGGTGACATTTAGTGTCGATAGGCGGAGATTGTGTCTTTGTATGAGAGTGTTCTCTACTTTTTAATATGCAAAACACATCCATAGTCTAAGTGTGAAGTGAGGTTTCAAGCTGTTATGGCTGCACATTTTGAATTGACCTAAATACTTCAGATATGCAATATGACTGTCTAAGGACACTATTGCATACTAAGGTAAATGCATTACTTTTGCCCATATTAAACTGACACAAGAATTGTATGAGAATGTGATGTATGTGTTCTGTTTACACATGACAAATCTTCTCAGTGCTTGTAATCAGGTCACCCAAGAGGGATAGGTGTAAATAGGCCAGCTCAGATCATTTAGAAACTAAAAGGCAAGACATTTGGAACCATTGACAACCTCCCCAGGAACCCTATGAATGTTGAATGATGTGTAACACCCTCCACCCTCACACTTCCTGAAGTGAAAAACAAACTTCTTGTTTTTCAGCGCACTATAGTTAATGTCAGTCCAAATACCTTTTTCTTCTGTTTCATAACCATTGTTCATTACAATGAAATTCCTACCAACGGCAGTACTTAAACAGACCCTCACAGATAAATAAATGCAACTGTGTAAAGCCACTAAAATATCATGAATGAAACTAATACTTTTATTCAACAAGCACACATGAAATTGATCAAAAGTAACAGTAAAAACACAAAATACCCCATAAATGCTGTTCTTTTGAATTCATCAAATAATTCTGAAAAAAAACATGTTCCATAAACATATTAATCAGCACTGCTGAGACTTTTTTGAAAACATAAAATAATCTTGCCAACCTATGCTTTTGAACAATATTGTATCTGTTGTATCCCATCCAATCATTATTTTAAAAACCACCAGTTTTGTGTATTATATATATGTGTGTGTGTGTGTGTGTGTGTGTGTGTGTGATTAAGAAAGCCATTCGATTAAATGTTAGATGTTGCAACTCAGGTAGCTCTTACTCAATTAGATTTTCAAGGCAAAAATGCTTACAGATTTTCAGATTTACAGATACCTACAAATACCTACAACATTTTATGTAAATTAAATCACTTTTTGGTCATTTTACTGAGCGCAAGGTACGTATACGCTTCAAGCTGAACATACCAAAATACATGCATTGCAGTGAAAGCATTCGTTATTGGGAAGATATTTTTTTATCATTCACCAGTTTTATCTAAAGCAGAGATGCTCAAACCAGGGCCCATAAGGCCAAAGTTGGCCTTTGATTTGGTCTGCCCTAACAAATATAGGCCAACATTAGAAAATACAAGTTTTTCCCCCTGTTTATGTTTGTTCGTTAAATGTGATATTAGTGAATATATTTTTTTAAATCAAAGTTTTAATAGAATAGCTGGATAATCCAAAATTCGGCCATAAAAGTTTGTGTCAAATCATAAATAAATGTAGATTTGGGTACCTCTGTTCTAAATCTGCGCGTTTAAGTATTACCAGTACGACCACTGGGTGGCACTAGAGCGTGGTCTGAAACCTCGCGTTTTCTCGCGATACGTGATTGACGCCTGCTGCAGAATTCAAACTAGCAGTTTCGAAAGTTCCCGAGCAAGAGCGGTTGGGGTAGTTCATTATTCAGATATAAGGTTGCTATTGCCTCCCTTTAAGCCTAAAGGTAAACAAATTTAGACAATTATTTTGTTGTGTAGCTGTCAATTAAATGTGACATCAAGAAAAAAATCTTATTACCAGTGCCACGCGATGTTTTTGATCGAAGTTTACACAGTTAACGTTAGCTAGCGATAGAAATAACAAACTAATGCGTTTAACGCTAACGTTATAACGTTAGTTGACCAAAAGCACTAGATTCACCATTTTCTGTCCCTCGTGTTGTTCCTGACCTATTTAACATTCTTTCTTAAATGAAATGAGAATCACTGTTAGTCTGTGGACAAAGATGCAATGAAAGTGAATGGTGACTGAAACAAGCATGCGAGACAAAGAGTGTACACATGCTTCTACACAGGTAAATGATCACATATATTCTCTGATTGTAGATGTCAGACCTTGAGGATAAGATTAAAGGGTTGCGACGGAAGGTGCAGGAAGGAGAAGAGGCTCTTCAGAGGGCTGGACAGTATGGACTTCAACTCTTGGATGACAAAATGGATCTGCACAACAAATTGGAGGAACAACGAGTTGAGATGTCCAATGTTATTGAGGTACTGACCCAGCATGTGATCTCCACAGTGTGATGCAATACATGTTATCAGTGAATGAGTCCTTAAATGTATTAAAATGTCATTTAACATGATTGTCTAATTGCAGGTCCTGGAACAAGAGAAATACTCTTTACAAAGGGAAGTTGAGTTAAAGGCCCGGATGCTGGAGAGTCTGCGATCAGAATTTGATCTTGTCAAAACCCAACAGAAACATCACATGGAGCAGAAACAAACTCTGCTGGAGAGGAACCATGCTCTTGAGCTCAGTGATTTAAAGAATAAGGTCAGCTTATATGCTGTTTACATCTTCAAAAGTAGCATGTTCTTTTCTTCTCTATATGAATCAGAAGTTGTCAGTGGATTCATTCATCTTCCCTGTTTTTATCCATTAAAATTCAAGTATGTCACTTTTTTATGTTAAAATATTTTCAGACAATTGGATAATGGGGCGAGTGTTTGTGAAATCTGAAAACTATTTTTACATTTGGTGATGCCACTCTAGTAGCAAAAAACTCATACTCTTTAAAGCGTAATTTCAATAAGTTACTTATTGTCATGCAAATAAATATCTCATCTGCAATGCTAATGAAATGTCTCTGTAGTTGGAGAAAATGAAGACAGATTTAGAGGAGGCTCAACTTGCCGGGAAGCAGATGAGACACAAGCTGGACCAGCAGTCTGAAGCACTAAACAGCAAAACTGAAGAACTTCGTGTCCTTACAGAACGCGCACATGAAACAATGTCCTCAGAGATCCTTGAGCTGCAAGTGCAGAAGTTGGATATGGAAACAGTAATGGTAAAGTACTTTCCAATCTTTTTTTTTATTTATAAAAAATCAACATGGTTTCAAAGGAAATAAGGAATGTCAGTGTTCTCTTGGTGCTGAAGTGTGACCTTGTCTTGCAGGCGACTTTAGAGCAGGAGCTTCAGGAGGCACGATACAAAGAAGAACAATTACATTTGGCCAACAGCACCCTCCAGAGACAACAAGAGAGACTCACAGAAGAGAAGGAAGAGCGAGAGAAAGAGGCAGTGTCCTGCTACAATGCTTTGGAGGCATGTCTATAAGCATTTTCAAGTAAACATTTTAGTAAAAAAAAGTTTGACATCGGTAAGATCTTTTAATAGAAGTCTCTTATGGCTCACCAAGGCTGCGTTTATTTGATAAAAATACAGAAATATTGTGAAATATTACAATTTAAAATATTTATATTTTTATGTATTTCAAAATGAAGTTATTCCTGTGAAGACAAAGCTGAGTTTTTCAGCAGCCATTACTTCAGTCATTAATGTCACGTGATGCTTCAGAAATCATTTTTATATGCTAGTTTGGTGCTGAAGAAATCATTTTTAGTGGTATCACAATTTGGTGCTGCTTGATATTTTTGTGAAAACTGAGACTTTTTTTTTTTGATTGTTTGATAAATAGAAAGCTGGAAAAAACATGGAATTCTGATGCACATTTTCTTTGCTGATTCAGGGAAAAACCTAATCAAGTCAAAGATAATAATAATAATAATAATAAAAAATCTTATACAAGTAAAATAACATTATTTGTTCTATTTAATGTAGAAAGCTCTGAAACCAACCAAGACCTTCAAATCCAGCTGGAACAGGTGTTGCAGCAGGCACAAGATCCAAACAGCAAAGGCAATTCCTTGTTTTCTGAGGTACATCATTAAGCATTACATCCACTACTTTACTTTATGATATTTATGTCTGCTAAGAGATTTCATTATAACTTAAGCTTAATTTTTAACATTTTATAATACCTACGCAATACACTTTTTTTAGTTAAAAAAGGCAGTAAAACTAATAAAATGATTATAAACTGTTCACATATAGAAATGGTTATTACTAAATATTTCATGAGGTTATACTTAAATTCCTTTGTGCATGACACAAAATATTTGTATTTTCACAGGTAGAGGACAAGAGAGCAGAGATGGAGCGGCAGATGAACAGCATGAAACGACAGCATGTGTCTCTACAGAAGCAGCATGCTCTCACCAAGCAACATATGCATCGAATGAAGGTAAATAATGGTTTATGAGAAATTGTATTTATTTAACTTTTATAACAATATAGTTGTCCTTGTGTCTGCTGTTTTAGATGCAGTTAGCCACCCTTATGCAGCTCCAGGGCAACAGGGCTGATCCAGCACAGCTTGAACGATTGCAATTCATGTTATCTGAAAAGAACAATGAGATAGAAAGCCTGATGATGAAAGTAAGAGAACTGGAGAAAGAGAAGGTGAGCATTGCATATTATAATCAACATAGAAATGAAAAATATTTCAGTTTGAGAAACTATTATTATAAACTCTGTCACGAACAGATGACTGTAAAAGACCAGCATCCACCTGCCCCCTCTACAGAGGGCGAACTTATGGATGAGACTTATTACACAGACCTATTAAAAATGCAACTTGCGAATTCAAAGTAAGTGTTCTCTCATTAATTATTTGTATTGGTGGTGTTACCTCAGACATTTTCAACGCAGTTATGACATGTATGTGTATAGGAAGGATGCAGAGAAACTGAAGGACGAGTTGTCCATGGCAAGAATGAAGGGTCTCTCTGAAAGTCAGAGAGTGTTGGAGTTGGAGAGGAAACTCTATGGCACAGAGCAAGGACTAAAACAAAGACACAGTGACAATATGAGGCTCCAAGTCAAGCTTGAAGAACTAAAGATGAAATATACACCTAATGGTAATTTTTTCTCCATCTCTGAACCTACGTTTCTACATAAACTAGTTTAGTGTGCAACAGCCGGGTTCTGAAGTTATGATCGTTTTAATTTTCTCCAGAAAATAATTTATTTTTAACAATAACCTATAAATCTAAGTCTTAGAGTGACCTACTGTGATCTACGAGGATGTTAATCATTGGTATGATTGTGCAAAGAACTAGGGCTGTGCAAATAATCGAATGCGATTGGCATGCGCATCTCATCAGTAAAGCCGGTTATTTTACTGGCGAGAGCTTTAAAACTTTACAGATGAGATGCGCATGATAATCGCATTAGGTTATTTACACAGCCCCACAAAGAACTTTGCACCAATTTAGAATCATGACAAGCTAATTTAAAAAAAGCACTCTTTAGCATAAAATTTCGTACCTATGTGCACTTTTTAGCGAGACCGTTTTTACGTACCTTACTGCACGTTGCACGTTACACTTCACAAAGAGAAATGTGCAGTGAGTGGCACTAAAACACAGGTTCAATGCGTGAACCCTGGCACATTTTATTATGTTGATATATAGGCACGTATTGCTGTGTTTTTTAAGCTGGATATGTGCGATGCTAATGTTCAAGAGCATCCGTTTTCAAATCTCCCAGCATATTAGTATTGTTTTAAAGTTATAACATGATATTCTTCAAGTAATTGTGTGGAAATTGCGCTTAATTTTTTGTACATTTGTAAAAATTTTACATTTGTGTGAAAAGGAATAAACGGCATCTGAGTTTTACTGCTATCTAGTAAAAGCATCTAATGTTCACTTATTTTGGAAACTGCAGTGATATGTACTTCTTGCTAAGAATTTCTCATCTTGCAAAAAAATTGCACCTAGGTACATAAATGCCATGAGACGGGTACAAAAATATGTTTAGGAAAAACCAAGGCTACTAAAAATGGTCGGGTACTTTTGCACTCTATTGGATAACTGCTGTAATAATTCATCTTTGTGCTGCAATTATATGCTGGTAATAAATGTACCATTATGTATTCAGAGGTGAACAAAGCGCAAGTACAGAAACGCCGGCGGGAGAAGTTTCCTGTACCTGCTCCAGTGGAGAAGTCAGCATCTATCAAAGAGGAAACTGTGGATACTAAGCCAAGCAAGGGCTCAAGTGAAAATACAGAGGAAGAAACCCTCAGTCATCCCATTGAGAGGCCGGTTGTGATCCCGTTGCAGTCTGCACAACCCACAGAACCAAACCCCTGTGAACTGCCCCGTGAAAGCAGGTCTGTTCGAATCTGCGAGGATCCCCCAGTCTGCATTCCTGTTGCGCCCAGGTCAGTGCCAACCTATGCATGCCAACCCTTCTCCTTTCTGCTGCGCTGTGTCAACTTTACAGTCTTTGTCATCTTCCTCTTCCTGGGTTTTATGAGAACACTCACTCCTCGACCGTCACTTCCCGCTCTACCGCTGCCTCTCAGGAACCCTGTAGCTCGAAGAAACTTATTTTGACATTTAATCCCATTTGATCTTGGTTTAATGATTACACTTTAATATATGAAGATAAACTGTTAAAGGACTGTTGAATCATTGTGAAAAGTAGCCTGATATTTGATTAATACACATTACATATATATATATATATAGTTGTTAACCTTTTGCTGTCAGACCTTTTTCACAGTGACATTAAAATGTTAAAGAAACACTCCTGTGGCTGTAGCAGTAATGTTAGTTACAGTAACTTGCACTAATTAAATGTTTAACTTGTAACGAAACACTCCTGTAGCAGTAATGGTAGTAGCAATTAACTTAATGCTGTTTTATGAAATGTACATTTTAACACTTAAGGTCTGTATTTTGAACCACCACAAACGGAATGATTTGCCTGTAGGTCTCCTGTAGTGACTCCAATAGAAAGAACGAGGATCAAGCTCATCAAAGCATTGAAGAGGAGGAGAACCGGAGAACTGAAAAGAAGAGGAAAAAGTACCAGCAGCCCACTCATGTTAACTCAGAAAAAACTATGGCAAACGAGTGTGCTCAACAGTAGTTTGGCTAATGCAAAATGTGAATCCTTTATCATTATGAAAAAATAATGTATATGTATTTTATAGTTGTATTATTTTGTGGTTTGTCCTGTCTATGCACATGATTTGTAGAACAGTTTACTTTTATACATGTATTAATACCCTTTGTAATATAGTTAACTATTTGAGTCTGTTTGAATAATAATAATAAAAAATTCAACTTGTGTACCTATTATTTTTTGTTTTATAACCTTTTACAAACATACATGATTGATGAACATGTTGAGTACAGTATTTGCAATTTTATAATCAGAAGTTCTGCTGCAGCTGTATTTGTGCAAATGGTTAGTTTATGTAACCATTGGTTATTACTATAGCCTTATTTTTCTTAATTTGTGGTCTTGGAAAATGAAAAAAAAAAATTGGTGCTTGTGTAATCCACATATACGTAATTAACAGGAAGTTAACATTGCATTTATAGCCGTGTCCTATTTTAAAAACATAATATAAAAATATATATTATATTTTCTGTGTAATAATAATAATAAAAGCGGTCGGTTAAACTTGTCCCGATTCCGTCATGAAAAATGTGCATCTTCTTTTAGCCAATCATCGCAACCAGAAAGAATGACGTTTTCTGAAAACACACTTGCAGTTGTCTGATTGGTTCACGTATTCCGTCCAGATGGACTGCGGAAATGCATGTGGTTTCTAGTTTGTTCTTTCTTGATGGTGCAGTCGTTAAACTCAGCGTGTTAGCAACTTAAATAAAACATACTTTATTTTCTACGTAGAATGGGCAAATCCAGGATGAGTTAATTTTGTAACCTTATATCGCCAAAGTTTGGGAATGGATTTAACTTTCAGCTGTTCTCCTGGGCATGGATGACGTGTGATTATTTATCAGATTATTTTCCTCATTTATCTGCGCGAAAATTGCGATTTATTTTGTCCAATATAATGATGACCAGACGGATAATGCAAAAGAAGTGGAGACTTGGATTGTCAATCGCCCTCTGGCTTGTCAGTGTTCATCTCATATGTGCCCACAGTGAGAAGGTGAGATCTGCTGTTGCACATCTTCTAGTATTTCTTTTATTGGAACACTTTAATAACTGTATCATTTTTGGCTACTCAGTCACCAACAGCCCTGTCTATCAAAGAAGGCTCTGATGATCATAGCAAGGGTGAAGAGACACTATTAGAGGATGAGGATTCTGAAGATTTGGAGGTGTTTAGACCTACAGACAAGTGGCAAACTCTCAAACCAGGTGTGTTTATTCCCATGCTGACTGTTGTGTCCTTTGAATACATAGATGATTAACAGATCAATTGCCTTATTTGTCTGTAATTCAATTTAGGTCAAGCAGTTCCAGCAGGCTCTCATGTCAGACTGAATCTTCAGACGGGCCAAAGAGAGGTCAAGATGGGCGAGGAGGAAGGTCTCAAATACGGGAGAGATGGAAATAGGTATAGCGATAGAAGAATGTAGTATTCAAAATAAATATATGCATCATAGCTTTTCTCTCTGTGAAGCAGGCAAGGATGATGAACATGCACAGTCCGTCATTCACAGCTGAAGAGTTGAAAGAGGCTTTGAAAAAGTTTAAAGAAGGAATGGATGATCCTGTGGACACAAAACAAGTATGTTTGTTTCGGTTTATCTCTAGTCATTTTGTTATTTGAGTTTTTTTAATCAAGATGTTTGATTATAGGATGAGGATGCAGTGAGGGCTCAATTTCGCCCCATCGAAGAGCTGAAAAAAGACATGGAGGCTCTCGACATGCTTGTGGAAACAGATGTTCAAGTTATGAGGAGGCTTTTAAACCAATTTAACAATACCAACAGCACAACTGAGGAAAAAATCACAGCTCTTCTTGACTTGGAGTATCTTGTGCACCAGGTCAAGCCTCAATTATGATTAAGAAACAAAATGTCTTTGAAATACAGTTCACATATAAGTCATTGAATCCCTTTTATAGGTAGATAATGCCCAGAATTTGGTGTCCATGGGAGGAATGCAACTGGTTATAAATGTTTTAAACAGTACAGACATTCGTCTCCAAGAGAGCGCTGCGTTTGTGCTAGGATCTGCTGTTTCAAGGTAAGTGGCATTTTCCTCCATCAAAACTGCTGCTTACACATGATTTAAAGTGTGGTCACATTTACTGATACGTTCATTTTGTGGGCAAAATCCAGTGATTTCATTAGAAATCCATGCAATCGGGAGGGATTTCACCAGGCAAATTTGGCAACGGGTCCAATTTGGTCAAGCAGATTCTGTGAAATTTTGTGAAAAGTGAATGCACCTTTACATTGACACACTCTATTGTCATCTAAAATTTTCTAGTAATCCATCAGTGCAAGTTGAGGCAATAGAAGGCGGTGCGCTACAGAAACTGTTGACATTGCTTGCCACTCAGCGACCAATAACAGTAAAGAAAAAGGTATGAGTACCATGAAACCATGGGCATTATGCTGTTAATAAGGGTAGTAAATTGATACTATTTATTAATGTAGATGAATGCATCATTAACTGTTGACACTCTGATTTAACACAGGCATTATTTGCTGTGGCCTCACTCCTGCGTCACTTCCCGTTTGCACAAAGTCACTTTTTGAAGCTTGGTGGTGTGCAGGTGCTTAGACAACTGTTTCAAACACCAGGCACGGAACATCTGCGCGTGAGAATCATCACGGTTCTCTATGATATGATCATTGAGAAGGTTAATATTTGTTTATTAGTTTACACTCTGCTACACTACCGTTCAAAACAACACATTTTTTCAACATTTTTAATAATAATAAGTTTCTTGAGCACCAAATCAGCATATTAGAATGATCTCTGAAGGATCATGTGACACTGAACACTGCTATAATGGTAAAAGTCACTTGTACTTTGTGTTGTAGGAGTTGATATCACAGGTGGGAATGGACCCTTTACCAGATTCGTCTCTTCAGGAACGTTTACAACAGTATGCTGAAGTCTCCCTCCTGCCCGTGTTGGTGGAGCAGGGGTGGTGTGGCTTTGTGCCTGAGCTTTTAGCGTCACCGGAGCATGACTGCAGAGAGAAGGCTCTGCACACTCTGCTTGCCATGATGGCTCAATGTCAGACTCAATATAAACAGAATCCCGCATTGACAGCCTCTCTTAGTGAACTGCAAAAACAGTACCAAGAACTGGTGCTCACAGAGCAGGACGTAGGAGAGCAGGACAGTTATTTTGCAGAGATCCTGGCACTTGTGGACTCTATGGTGGTTAAAATGCGACAGGTATAAAATGGGACTGCTGCTGGTTTCTTGGTACACAATGAACTAATAAAATAGAGTTGTAAATGATGGATTTGTCTGGTTGCTCCATTAAGAATGTGGCATGCATTTTAGTTTCTTCTCTATGCTATTAACAATAAAAAAGCCGTATAGATGAAGTATCATTAAAATCAAATCAGAAAAATAAAATACAAATTTTACAGCTGTAGTGCTAGAATTTTTGATAATGTTTACATAATTAGATAAGCAAATAAGTAATGATAATTTAAAATAAGGATAACTTCAAAACATATTTGCTAAGTTTCAGAAATATTAAGTGATTTTTTCCCCCCACAAAAACATTGGGTTTATATATTAAGATTTGGTTTACTTTAAATCAGATATGTTTTATTTGATTATTATAATAGAAGGACCATTGTATCACACCAACATTTTTACTTAATGCCTCACAAATGTCAAAATATATTTCAGATTTAAAGTTCAGAGAAATTTAAAACTTCAGAAAACAAAAACATGTACATCATATAAAATATGTTAGTCAGTATATGTATAAATTGAATTTATGTAGTTTTGAATGACGCAAACAAGAAAATTATGCATTCACCCATATATTAAAAAATATTATTTTAAGTATTTTTAGCTTTCTTAAGATTCTGTAGTTTCTTATCGGTCTCAGAAATAAAATGCTCATATGATCAAATAAAAAAAAATGCTCAAATAAAATCCTGCTGTTGTCCTTTTTAGGACAGAGCCATGATAATTAGAAGAAGGAAAAAATAAAATTGATTATAAATATTTTATTTATTTTAAAACTGACAGTTCTTAATTATTAATTTATGAAAAAAGCTCTTAAATGTTTCACTGTTTTATTGCATGAGATTACATGTTGACAAAGCAATGTCTGATAAAGTTCCAATAGCATATGTCATTATATGATATTGATTAATGCATGACAGAAAATCATTCTGGTAGTTGCTGCAGTATCTGAATGGAAAGCTCTTTTGGATACCATGGATGTAACCGTAGCGAGTTCAGGAGGTCTCACACACTCCTACGTGCTTTAGGCTGACGTTCTTGTTACGTTGCCTAAACAGAGAAGATGGGTTAGAAGAGGCACACATACTGCTCGACTTGCTGTCAAAAATGTTTACTATGTCTTGTGCTTTTTTATAATCAATATTGTGGCAGTTTACTAAACCTTGGGAGGTTTGTAAATAATTGATTCAAAGCTGACATCTGGGCTTAGCCTGACATTTCTCACATCTGTTGCCTCAGCTTTCTCAAAATGTTGGATTCTCATTGCACAAACGTTCAGCTCACGTACTTGTTCTCCCAGTGTAGCATGCACTCATTGGAGTATGTGAGTCCATCATCTCCACACACTGGAATGTACTCACGAGTACATCCAAAATCAGGAACAT
Organism: Gymnocypris eckloni scoliostomus; assembly: GCA_027564155.1. Taxonomy (NCBI): domain Eukaryota; kingdom Metazoa; phylum Chordata; class Actinopteri; order Cypriniformes; family Cyprinidae; genus Gymnocypris; species Gymnocypris eckloni. The sequence goes on from CM050426.1 coordinate 22,206,703, forward strand.
TGTTGTCCTATTATGAAGATATCAGAGATTCCCAAAATCAAACCAAATATCATGACACTTTACCTTGATTATACACAACTGTTCAAAAGTGTGTGGGGGTTAACCCTTTGATGCACATCATGGGTCTAAAGTGACCCGACTGAGTTTATTTTTCTAAATCTTTGCAAGAAATAAATTTAATCATTATGAATTCCAGGAATTAATTCATTAACTTGTTTTTGATCATCACAAATCCTTATTTTTTTATTTATTTTCTAATAAAAATAACTTTTGTATCACTACCTACAGCATGGGTCTAAAATGACCCGCATTCATTTCGCATGTTATTTCAATCATGGTTGAGTGTTTCTTTGCTGAATATTTGATATACATTATTTTATATCATTTATTATTACTTTAAATATGTTTTTGACTTCCACAAATCATTGTTTATTTTCCTTTCTTCACTTTATAAAAAACTTTTTTGTATTTCTACATGAATTTTACACATATGGGAAAAAAATTTGACCCATATATAAACCTTTGCTACATTTTTGCAAGTAGGAGCATATTTACTGCAGAACTATTCACCTGCCACACATTTCACAACTTTTGTATAAATGATGCATTTAGTCTTATTTTATTATTTATTACCACAGAAAATATTTGATATATTGTGAAAGATACCTGGATATAATATTTGAATGTTAGGCTAAGAGCCGAAATCTATTACTAGTGAGACATGTCCAATACTATTAGCTAGCTTGTTGTTGACATATTCTATTTTAGCTAGCTAATGTTAGCTTGGTCAACAAAAGAAAAGTCAAAATAATACGTTATTATGTACAAGTATATATCATTGCTGTCAGGCAGAAATATCGTATCTCCAAATTTCATTTCATTACAGACTATGTGCCACAGGGTCAATCTCTAGTTGTGGATGTGAATCCAGCTCTCCTAGATGAAGAAGACTCACAATGGCATTGAAGACTTGTCTGATGAGTCCTCTGAAGAGGAAACTCAGACCCAGTCCAATAGATTGAGTAAAAATGGTTTACACCTACTCATGTAAGCAGAGAACATGGAGGTGGTCCATGGTGCTATAATGCAATGTGTTGGATGTTGCCACTCACAATGCCTACACCAGGGACGGCCAACATCGGTCCTGGAGAGTTCAGCTCCCACCCTAATCAAACACACCCGAATAAACCAATCGAGGACTAAGGGTTACAAGAAAGCTAGAGCGGCAGCTAAGTTTTTATCAAGATAAAAACACTGCAGGACTGTGGCTCTCCAGGACTGACTCGCAATCCCTGGCCTAAACCAAACTCACCATCCCTGGCCTAAACCAAACTTCACAGCACAACAACCTGAATACATGGGTGGTGTGATCAATGCATGATGGCTATTCATCAAGGAGCTGGTCAAAGAGCTTGTCATGACACGTATGAAAAGGTGCTTGGAGGGCACACTCCACCTTCAAAACCATATTACAGAGGCAATGGGAAGATGTGGGATAAAAAACAAAACACAGCCAACACACCGGGCCACAGATATACATCAGCCAGGAGGGTCAACCGAAGAGAAAGAGACGCAGGATCTGCCGAGCTGTCAAAGACAGACAAGTCAGCAGCTGGTGTTCAGTGTCAGGTCTGTGTGCAAGGAGCACAAAGCTGTAGTTGTAATTTGTGAGGCATGTAATCACCGAGATGTTAATTTGAGATGGCGCTGTACCTGTGTGATTTTATTGTGTTAGTTTTATTTCCAACTGTTCGGTCACATTTACTACCGTTGCACTAACGGTTCAATTTCAATGTTTTTGGTTATCGGTGATATGTGTATGTTATGTGTGACAAAGTGGTAAATAAACATATTTCAAGTGTTAAATGTGCTGGTCTAAATAACTGCTAAAATAATTATTTTAACAAAATGTATTTATTATTTTGTTTTATTATGCTTGCATAGATGGGTCATTTTTGACCCATGTGTATAAATTTGATGTAATAACAAAAAAACTATGAAAATAATTAAAATATTAATTTGTGGTAATTGTACAAATATATTTTGAATATTCATGGATCAAGGAATTTATAGACTAGGCGATATTAAATTCTGAAATAGACTGATTTCAAAAGTATGAAATAACAGGAAATTAATATTGGTCATTTTAGACCCATGTTGTGCATTAGAAGGGATTTTCAAAGTGTGTGCGCATCAAAGGGTTAAATACATTAATCATTTTAAGCAAGGTCACATTAAATTGATCAACAGTGACAGTAAAAAACATTTATAATGTTACAAAATATTCCAATTTCAAATAAATGCTAAAAAATTATATTCATCAAAGAATCCTGAAAACAATGTATCAGTTTCCACAAAAATATTAAACAGCACGACTGTTTTGAATATTGATAAAAATAAGCAATGTTTCTTGAGCAACAAATCAGCACATTATGATTTCAGAAAGACCATGTGCCACTGAATTCTGGAGTAATGGCAATATTACTGTTTTTACTGCATTTGTGATCAAATCAATGTAAATTTGGTGAGTATAAAATACTTCTTTCTAACGAATAGTTCCTGCAACATTTGTTAACTTTAAAACTTACCTCGCTCTGTTGTGTTTCTGCCACTGAGGAAATAGTATTGAAAAATGTATATTATTATGAGAAATAAACCAGGAAAGGCACACATTTTTTCCGGTAAAAATTCCAGACAAAGACTAATAACAAAAAAAGTGGCTAAGCAAGTTTGTACTTTCTTTTCAACCTATTGTATGTTCTCTTGAATAGCAGGCACTTTACATATTTGCACTCCTCTTTTTCATTTGATCATTTCAAAAAACCATTGGACATCCTTGAGTTTAATGCTCTTGAGTGTATTTGCAAAGATTAAAGGGATGTATTTTCCAACAATACTTCAGAATAGGTTGTGGTCAGAGAATCAGGCTGGATAAAGGATATCTAACCCTATAATTCAAGGGTTGGATTCTGGCTTGTTTCTGTCTGTATTTTCTCTTTTTTTGAAAACAGCAAAAAGTCTGGCCCGTAAGCAGTATGTCAGTTCTCATCAGTGCCATATGTCAGTTATTATCACGGATATCTAAAACATGGACCCGTTCCAAAATATCACAAAATGGGTCTGTCTGGGTCAGCGAATAATGGCTCTAAAGAACACAAGTTCAATCTTGTGAGCTGTAACCTTATCATGAGTAGATTTTCAGGACAGCAAACAATGACATGAAAGTCACCATCCATGCAATAAAAAAAGGTCTATCTCAAACATGACACTTATTATGACACGTCAGTGTCACATGATGTATGTTAAATAACAGTAGTAGCCTGACTAAGTAATCTAGATTTGGTTTTAATTAAGATGATTATTACATGATATTCACACTTGATTGTATTTTATACCTTAAATTAAAATGTTGATACTTACCAGAGAGGTAACAGAGAACAGAAACGCAGATCAGGATAGCTAACTTCATGGTAATTGTCGTCGTGTGAGTTGAGAGTGGGAAACTCAGCAGGTGTATCTTTGTTTGTTGGACTCAGTAGTTATATAGCTTTGGAAATCACCAACACTCCTCCCTTCCTCTCGTTGTTTCTGCCTACCCTGAAAGAACCTGACGGGTGACATTCATGTCCACAAACAATGACTAAGGGCATTTGGGACGAAGGTCGTTTGTTTGTGGTTTTTAGATTAGAGAAGTCTTCGTCTACAAAGTGCATTCTAAAGAAACTGCTTCTGCTTCTTACTATTTATCTTGACTTTTTAGTAAACAGAAATAGCAACAGAAAGCCGTACTTACGAGCATAAAGTCCCTCTTGTCCACGAGAGGAGCAAAGCTGGATAATCAGGTCTAAATAAAGGTCTCTTTTGACAAACATGATGTCAAAAGTCATTAAATCGCAAAATGTTTGTTGCAGAAAATGATGGCTCGTTACCTTCATAGTCAGTAAATGCCTGTTTTCTAAATCGGCATGGGTAATTGCTCATTTGCATTATTTTGCGTATGGCCTCCTATCAGTTTGGGGTGCTTTTGTATTCTGAATGTGGCTTTTTGTAGTGAGTTGTGAAAGGCTAAGAAAAAAAAATACTAGAAAAAAAGAATACGTTGTATTCATAATTAAACTGATGAAAAATTACAGTAGACAAATCTATAATAAATGTATAGAAAATGCAGTTCTATTCAAACTTATATTCATCAAAGAAAATTTAAAATAATAAAACATTGAAAAAAATATTAAGCATCAAAACTCAACATTGATAATAATAAGAAACATTTATTGAGGGCAAAATTAGAAAGATTTCTTAAGAATAATGTGACACTGAAGACTGCAGTAATAGCTTCTATAAAATCAGCTTTGCCTTCTCAGGAATACATTTTAAAATATATTTAAATAGAAAACATTTAGTTAAATTTATAAATACATTACAATACAAATGTTTACAATATTGCTGTCTTGTTTTCGATATCTGCATGGCCTCCACGTCGGCCTCCTATCAGTTTAGTATGCTTTTGTCTTCTGAATATTGTTTTTATAGTGAGTTATGAGAAGTAAATCTTATGTTGTCCATCTTGTAAGAAACACTCCATCAAGAGATTAGGTAATTATTCACCAGTTTGATGAGTAGTCAAAACTATAATTAAGAGGGACGTGTGCAATAGAGAAACCTTTAAAGTGATATTTCATTCAATATCATTCACTCACCCTTGTCGCAAATCTTTATGACTGCCTCGGTTTTGAAGATATGGCAGAATGTTAAGGACATTTAACTAGTAACCATTGTTCTATCATTTGTTCCATACAAGAAAGCGAATGGTGACCGAGAATGTCATTCTGTCTTAAAAGACAGTCATAAAAGTCATATACATGGTTGAAAAAAATCACGAGGGGGAGCACGACGACTAAAGTAACTTTTCTGATCTGATGAACTCTGCGTTATTATTAGCAGGATCTCACTAGGTGGCATCAGTGAACCATGAAGCGCAGGTCATCGACGCGCGTGGCCGTGCACAGTCATCGCGAGACATGTACATGTTGGACATATTAATTTCTGTGCGAACTATTTATGTGGTGACAGCGATAAATTATTAAATAAATCCCGTGAGAAAATGTCCCATAAATTGCTCTACTAAGATGACAAAAATATAAAACCCTGACAGTTCAGTCCTATATTACTATTATGTTATGCAGACCACAGTTTAATAATGTCGGTGTCATAGTCATTGAGTATAAATATATAACCTTAATTTAAAAGAACATAAGTAGGGCACTGACTTCACAATAAACATCCCCAAATTCCGCTGCGCGTAACCGCAGCCCAGCTGACGTCACGCGCGAACCCCTCCCCTGCCCGCGGCGGCGCGCTTTAGCGCCGTCTCGCTCATCTCTTCAGATCAGCAGAATCTGCTCACCTCGAGACGCACACGATGGCCAAGTGAGTGGGTTGCGCTTTGAAAAGAAAGCAGCGACTCACATAATTCCTCCAACACAATAACGTCTGTTGCCTTGATGTACGGTCTAATAAGCTTGAAAGCGCGTCTTTTAGAAGAAAATTCGCCCCTCAAAGCGAGGTGATTTGAAGAGATCGTCGAGGACATCGATTCCTCCGTGCCGTTTCAGGCTAAGCTGCTAACTTAGTCAGCTATTCGGGGAATTGCTCAAGAGAAAAACAACCTCAATTTCAGGGGAAATAGTCTTGTTTTTTACTTGAATGCCGAGACTACTAATCTCCTGTTGAAACCAATGTCAGTTATCATCTCAATTTCGTCGTTGTAAGTTAAGGACACCGCTAACGTTAATGAGGAAGACTCGTTTCTAGGCTAACGTTAGCTAGCATTGTATCCGCTGGACTGAAGAAGAGAGAGCAGCCTGAAAACCTCACCCGTTCACTCAGTTTCAGAGTACTTCTCGGATTTTAGGACATGGCCAGCAGCAGTGGCTCTAAAGCCGAGTTCATAGTCGGTGGGAAATACAAACTCGTTCGGAAAATCGGATCTGGATCCTTTGGTGACATTTATTTGGCAATCAACATCACAAATGGAGAGGTAAAGATGAAATGGATGTTTAATTAATGTGCTGAATGACTGGGCTAAGAAGATTGAGGGGTTTATACGTAGGTCCAGCTCATATCTGATTACAAGAACACAATTCGTACGGTCATCGAAGACTATAGTTAATGCAGCCTTGACGGTTTACCATATTGTAATATTTGGATGACTTAAATGTTACAATTTGGGGAAGATAAATCAACGATGCTAATGCAGATTTGAATAGAAATAAATGTTTCCCCCAAAGAATAAAGGATCACGTAACTTACTCAAATATTAAACCAATATTCGATGTCTTGTAAACGATCTATATGTAGCAGATAAATAATGGTCTTAATTTTAAATATTTTCAGGAGGTAGCTGTGAAATTGGAATCACAGAAAGCCAGACACCCTCAACTTCTGTATGAAAGCAAATTGTACAAAATTCTCCAGGGAGGAGTCGGAATCCCACACATCAGGTGAGTAACTTACAGATGTCTGATTATATGTGAAGTTCTAATGGATTTCGAATATGGGGCTGGACTACGTTACTTTGATCTGGATTATGGTCTAGCGTGAGATCGAAAGCAACGGGTCGAGTAACGTCACAAAGTACACGTCAACTACGCATAATATTCTCTTAATAGATCATCATTTTACTATATGGATAAATGAGAATTAGATGGTCTAATATATATAGGATTTTACACTTATGATAGTGTCGACAGGCTAACTAAGTTAGCCCGCTCATTAGCGTTAGTGTTTCTATGAGCCGCGTGAACGAACAGCGTTTTTAAATGTATTAAAAACGTTACGTGTTATCTCTAATATTTGTATAAGGTACTGTAAAGAATTCGATTTGATCTCGAAGCGTGTGTTTGTGCGTTGCTGAGTAATGAATAAGGAGCGAGTGGGAAATGGCCGCTGCTCTTTTGTTGTGTTTGTTCAACATGTCCTCCCTCGATCAGAAAATGGCGGATGAGGGAAAACAAGTTTCAGGGCCTGGAGAGACTGCTGCTCTCTTCTCAAGGTGACTGACCCACACGTGGTCTGCTATTCGTGTCGAAATCTTTAGTCGTTTGTTTTATAATACATCTGTAATTGTATACAAGCGCTAACCATTGACAAAGGACGCTTTCAATAGGCACATTCAAATAAAACGTTGACCCTGTTTTGGCTCCACACAGGAAAGGTAGAGGTTGTCACCTATGTATTAACCAATATTAACACACATTTTATTTTTAGGGATATTTGTCTTGGCTAGTAAGTGACTTGGTGTGAAAACCTAAACCATTTTTATGTAAAGTTAAATGGTAGTTTGTAACTTCAAACTTGTACATTCTATTTTCATAGCAGATGCAGATTGTGAAATTGAAAATAAAAGCATTATTTCAAATATGTTCAAGTCTAATTAGCGTGGCGACTTGATGGACAAGTCTTTATCTGCTTTCAGCTTTTTATTTTTTATAAATTAACCTCCACTCTTTGTTGTATCTACTTGAATTACTGTGGTAATTAGGCTTTATATAAAAAATATAATTACTGCGGATGTCAGATCAATAAGATTTAGCAGCTTTGTTATTTTATAAATGGGGCAAACAACAAATATAGTGATCTTTAACACTTTTGAGTTACTGAATATTTATATTAAAAGTTGTTTCGATTCATTTATATTATCCTTTATGCCTAATTTCTTTTTGCAATGAGATGCATGACCAGCTTCATGTTCATTGTAGGTTGTAATATATAATTTAATAAAATAATCCAGCTATCAAAAGGTTTCCCTAGGTAATATTAGTATAAATACAAAGGCCCTTCCTTTACATCAATGAACTGCCATTACAGATAGCATTAGGGTGTCCATTTCTATAGCATCTCATGCTGACAGCAGATTAGCTGATTAGAAATCTGAACTCTTAGACCATAGCTAGTTATTTAACCCTGTGCAGTTAAGAGTTTGCTAACTCCTGTCATGTATGGATGGATTTACCAAGCACTTTAAGGACAAGACCAGATGCAGCGATTAGTTATAACTAAAAAGTATTGCATATTGAATTCCCCTCTAGTTTATCGCTGCTGTTTTTAAGTTAAGTGTAATTTAGGTTATATATAATGACTGGATTGAATGCGGAACAAATAGTGGTTGTGAATTTCTCATAATTCTACGCCACTTTGTCTTGAACTGGTTTTAGTAAATGAATTGAAGTTTCCAGTAGAAAGATGCATAAAAGTCCCGGTTTCAGTTGCTGGTTACTAGAGCTGGGAAAACCTGCCATACAGGATCTCCCTCCCCCACACTCCCTAAAACCACTCACTGCCTTTGCTAATGAAAGAAAAGAGCTTTGTGTGCTCTTCTAAGTCTTTTATGTAAGCTCAATCACAGGAAAGTGTCTACTCACTTTATTAAATATATGTATGATTTTACACCAACACCTCTGTGATTTAAATACAAGGCAGTTTATTAAAGTTAACATGTTCAGGCAAACTGCACTGTTTTTTTCAGCGTTCCCCTTAGTTTTGCTTTGACAAGAGGAAATGAGTGTCCCACAGAGAGGCCTGTAGTTTCTGTAAGCATGAGATTGCTGTTGATATGAACTTCTGTCAGCATTGTGAATGCAAGTAGCCTATACTTGTGAAACGTGATTAGTTATTATTTGGGGTGGGGTTGAATTCATAGTATACATTTACATTTATTTATTTTTTTTAACTTAAGGGAACATTTTAACTTTTGATTCTTTCATTCTGCTGTTGGTTTTGTATTCTAGGATGTTCCTAAGACTTATACAATTGTGAATTGACATGAAAAGGCCTAAAACTGAATAACTTTTGGCATGGATGACATTTTTTTTCCGCAATATAGCCATTACAAGGATTAGGAGCCAGTTTGTGGTTCAAAGTACATTTTCTATTGTCATTGTGAAATGGTAGATGTTGGTTTGCTGGCACAGATGACTGAACGAACACTTGTCTACTGCTGCACCTTGTCTCCACAATACCTCTTTGTTTAGGAGACTCTAGCATGATGGTTGCTTGGCGACTGCTGTCAATGTGTTCACTAAATGTGCAACTTTTTGAACATCCACCTGCAAAGTTGTGTATCTGAGTCCTGGTTGTCAAAGTTGCAATATTTGTAAGAGCCACAATTGATTTTGTACATACCATAAACAGTTTACCACTGCCCGATACTATACTTTTTTGTATTGAGGGAGGTCATCCACTCTGGCAGAATGTCTAAAGTAGTTGGTTAAAACTTGCCTAACACAGGTTATATAGATGTTATATAGATGTTACTGCAGAATCTACGCACACTCATGTCACCAAGCGGGAAATATTGGATGCCATTGCCCGCAGGGTGTGCCGTGCAACGCATACACTTCCTTAACTGATAAGATTCATGCTTTATTGGCTCAATATAACTTAGTCAGCTATGCTCAATTGTAATAGTTTTTTAAAATTGTAATGTACTTGTGCTAAAATCTTACCTTGTAAACATGAGCAAAGTGTCTTGCATCTCACTGAATTGATTTAAAGGATCTCTTTTTGAGGGAAGCACAGCTTTCATCGTTTTCATGTTTTTGTAATAATTGTCAGGCAGTCTTGTTGTCATCTGCTGGTGTTCATCAATCATGTGATGCTATTTTTCAGGTGGTATGGCCAAGAAAAGGACTATAATGTTCTAGTGATGGACCTGCTGGGGCCAAGTCTGGAGGATCTCTTTAACTTCTGTTCCCGCAGATTCACAATGAAAACTGTCCTAATGCTTGCAGATCAGGTAATGAATGGTTAACTCGGGCTTGTAATATCAAACGATAGCCGCGTTTCCACTGTCGAGCAAAAAGCGGGAGTGTGTGCCAGGGCCAGTCGCATTTCCACTGTCTCTTACGGGGCATGATCATGTCTCATCGGTGCTTCCTCGGTCGGGGCCAACGGCCAGTGTTTTTTGGCCTGGCGAAAACCTTCGGCCAAAGCAGGCCAACTACAAACAAAGGCAGAGTTTCTCCATGTCTGGAGAGCATCAGAGCCTCGGATCATTTCATAAAATGAATAGCATTAAATTATTTTAAAATAATTTGAGCTCAAAACTCACTTTCAGACAGCAACAAGTGTTTGAAATAATTCTGTTTGAGATCCAATGTTGATTTATTATCACTATGCAAGGCAAAAATAGGTATTTATAAGCGATTTAAAAGACTGCACGCTAGCCATTAACATGGTCAATGACCATTTGAAGAAATCAGACAGCAGCTTCTCATTCTCCGTCACAATTGTGTATTTAGTAACACATTTTATCTGCTACTCGGGTCGTATTTTTGATGTCACATTTACAAAGATTACATTCTTTGTAAATGTGATGTATACTGTGACTACAAATAATCAGAAACAGACTTGGCTGAAAAAGCATATTGTCTCTTTTGTGAAATAACGGTTCATACTATATTTTTGTGGGACTAAATTTAAATCCTGATAAATTAATTCATTATGATCAATTTATCACTTTATTATTATTATGGTAAAATGTCTATGCTTTTGGATTTAAATCTTTAACAAAACATGCAAACAAACGGCTGCTTTTGTCATGTTCGTTTTGAGATCTCTCTGGTTCCAGTGACATTCTGATAAATCTTCTCTTTGTCGGTGAAATGATGGGGTTGCATGACGTTGTTCCAGAGAGGCGTGTAAAGGGTGGGTTTTAGTGAATCACGACCGAGCTTCTGGCCTGATGGTGGAAACACATTGTGATTTTGGGCTCGGTGCTACAGATCCGAGGCTATTAGCCCCGCCTGGCCCATTTAAAGCACTGGCTCGCACAGGCCCAACAGTGGAAAAGCGGCTATTGAATGGTCCTGTGGCACGATCTTAACCTGGTTGTTTTGCTTCCACAGATGATCAGCAGAATCGAGTATGTGCACACAAAAAATTTCATCCACAGAGATATCAAGCCAGACAACTTTTTAATGGGTATTGGCCGTCACTGTAATAAGGTAAACTTTCACCACTTTTTTTTTTTTATGTGAGGAAATCAAGATTTGAGAGATTTAAGTGTCATGGAGGATTGACTTGGGAATAAAACTGATCACTAAGGTTTCCTGTTAAATTGAGATTCATATAGACAGACACTGGCTCGAGTGCCTATGATAGTTACGTTTGATGTCGCTCTGCAGATTCAGTATGTCTGTGTTTGACAGCATATTTGGTGGGAAATCATAGGAGCAGATTATTAAAAACCCATTGAGTCCTTAGACACAATGTTTACAGCTTAACTTATCAATGGTTTGAGAATCGCCTCCCATTTGGGCTGTGGACATGGATTGTATGTCTTTCACTCCTCAATGGAACTTATGCATGATATGTGACTTGTGGTTGTTTTTTATATATATTATTTCTCCCTTCGACAAAGATCCTTCAAAGTGCTTTGCACCATTTTATTTCTGTCTATTCAAATGTACAGAAGTTGCCTGATTTGTATTTTGTTTCAGATAACTCGTAATTTTGAGCCCTTGCAGACAGGCAACATTTGGCAAAGTTAAAGCATCGTGCAAAATAATACAATGACTTACAAGTACAAGCTCTGATGGTCGTCTAACAGTTCAGATCAGTTTCCACAACAAATTCGGGTACTTTTTTGGTACTTCAGTGAAGCCTGTATTACCATTTTTGGCAGTGCTGTCTGGAATAAATGTTTACCATTGTGTGTCTGTGTGAATGCCAGCCTCAAGCTTTTATTTTGATACATGCACATGGAATTGTCACCTTTTTTCACAAATTCTGGATGCACACGCTCTGCTTTTGGATGTGTAGCTGTCGACATCCACCCTGGAAAAAAATCGTAGTTAAAAAGTGCAGTGAACTCAGCCGACGGGAAGATCTAATTTAGCTATTGCTTCACAAACGCACTCTTTTAGTGAGGAATCAAAAGGCCTGTTCACTGCTCTCTGCTTACATCTCTCATACGATCATTACCGCTCTTGATCCAGCCCCCAGTAAAACCTTTTTCAAGATTAACAATCTTAACTTGGCAAAAGAGTAAAGCATGTTGGATGTCTTGACCAAGAATGGTGCAGGCCATCAGGTGACATCAGTTCCCCATGAGAGTCGGTCTAAAAATGGAATTGTTTGAGAGGCAATTGTTAATGCTTCATGCAGTGAGATTGTCCTAGATTTACTTAAAAAAAAAAAAAAAAGTTAAGGTCCAAACATTCCTTCATTTAAAAGAACTACGTTTTGCAGTATACTTCAAGTCTGACACATTCTCCTCATACAGTCCCCCACTCTCGTGTCACATTGTGGATAACCGTACTAGCCGCACCATTGTTAACTAATGGCTTGTTTTGTTGCTTTACCCTGGGCTGTTGACTTGAAATCTCCAATGTCACTTCCACCGACGCTGTCCCATCTTGTCTTTTGTAACTAAACTAAAACTGTTTTTGCAATAACATGCAGGTTGTCATGCACCTCTTAAACTGCACGCTTTTTTGTTGTTTTGTTCTTCAGAGCTTCATCCCTACCTGATTTGGCCTCTCCACACGCCAAAGTATTCTACCCTCTTCCTTACTGTAGGTGGTCCAATGATCGGTCAAACACAAAATGCAACATTTATCCTTCACAGGACTTTTAAAGGGGTGGGGCTGAGTTGGTTGCATTTCTCAAAGCTTCTCATGCCTAATTTTAAAACAAGTGCCCATTGTAGTGAATGGCCTTTAGAGTTTGCCCTTCTTAACCCTAGTTGTGCCATTTGTCTCGTTCGTTTCATGCTGAGGTGGGCTAAGCTGTTAAAAACCATATGGCACAACAAGTGTTAAATGCTGCCGAATGTTTATTGATAAAGCCTTAGCAAAGTCAAAAAAGAGAATCAGGCTTGGGAACAATTGGTATAGATGAGATAAAGATCACTGGGTTGGGGTCCAGAGATGCCATGTACAGTTTGCCTCTATGGCTCGAGAACTGACGAGGCAAGCGGGCCCTGCATTATATGTTCTGAAAAATCTACAGCTATCGGCTAGTATCTGAGCCTGGGCTTATGGGAAGATGTCTGCCATTAGCAGAGCCTCCTCTGAGTTTAAGATAGGACGCTTGCTGGTGGATGAAGGATTGCCATAAGCACAATTTATACTTCTGCGTAGATCCAGCTCTGTGTTGTATGGCATAGCCTGACGTGTACCTCACAAATTCTAATAGAGTGTCAATTCTACACTGAATGCAAGCACTGTGATTGGCCTACCTCCGTATTTAGTTTTGAGTTTATGTGCATTTTAATGTTACACCTTATTTAAACTAAACTAAAACAAAGCAAAGAACAAGTCTTATCATTTATTATATTACATAGCTTTAGACATCACTAGTTGTCCGCGACAATGTTGATCTGCCGTGGTACTAGTCCTTGTGCAGATTGAAAGAATGCCATCTTCTCCTTTTCCGTTGTCTCCTTTTTGTAGTTTTAAATAGTGATTTAATATTTATTTGCCACCGTCACGGCTATAATGCTTATCCGAAGTTGCTTCTTCAGCTTTTGCCAGGTTACACAAGCAACATGCCCGTGGACACTGCAGACTAGCGGTCTGCTTGTGTACTGCACGTCGACGCGGAAAACGACGCAGAAGTATAAATCAGCCTTTAGGCTTTCTCTTCCCCTCCCTCTGCTCTTCCTTGCGTTCTTTTTCTGAGCCTTGGTGTTGCCTGTCTGCGCTGGCCATGTGCGGTTGTCAGCAATACTGTTTGATGCACTACACCCTCTATTGTCTGTTCAGTGTTTAGAATCTCCAGTGGGGAAGAGGAAAAGAAGCTTGGCTGTTAGTTCTTCTCAGGACCCATCTTTCTCAGGATTAAACCAGGTCTGAAACCACAACCACCTCCTAGTAATCGCCCAAAAATCTTTAAATTTTTTGTTTTGCCTTTTTGAAGTTCATTTTCCTATTTAATTTTTATTTTCAGCAATAACCATTAACGTTTGTTGGCATTAAACCAGACACACATGCTAAACAGAACTAGATATTTCACTCCTAATCCAGATTGAAGGGATTTATGTTCAGGCGGGTGAAGGACTTGTCACTTCGGGAAGAAGTAGCCGATTCTTCTCAGTCCTAGTCAGTTCTAAAATTGTAAAAATGTCTCAAGTATTTTTTTTTTTCCCTACTTTTTTTTACTTGATTTTTGAAACTAGAATTGGCATATTTGGTGTGAGGGAATTAACTGTTTTCCAGATTTGAGTTTAGGTGTTGCAGATAGACAAAGCCCAGAGCTCTACTGTGATTTATCAAGGACTTAGTTACAGAATAATTTGATTGGCCAAGTTTCACTGCATTGGGTGCTTGTTCTTGCTGTAGAATGCATCTTTTAGTTTATCAGCAGCACTTTGTGGTACCGAAGCTTGTTTTTCCGAACCGGCCAATGTTGGAACATGCTGTCAGAATGTTGCTAGCCTGCAACCGATTGCACAACAAGCCACGTGAAAATTGTGGCCTTGTATTAACTAGGGATGTGCGGGTCTAGTCGACTAAAGGTACAGCTCCTACTAGTCGACACTGAAAACAATAGTCGATTATTAGAGAAATAAAAAAACATTTTATCATTCAAATTACCATAATTTTAACATTACATTTAAAACATTTTAAATTTAAAATAAAACTTTTGAAAATACATATCTAATTATTTAAATATATAACTTTTTTAAAGCGTATCTGGGCGGAAACTACATAATTTTTTTACCTCATGCGTTTTCATGTCAGTTGTGGAGAGCTCGAAATGACCACGCAAAAGACCAGCAAGGTGCGCCGCTGTGGTTTGCGATCCCATCCACGCCGTCTTTTCCTCTAAACGAAGACTCACTTCGGTGGTGGTGTGGGATTTCCAGGTTCTTTTTGAAACTGTCTGCTTGCTTGTAGTTATCTCTGCGTGCCTGACTTCAGTCCCCGCCGAGCACATTTTTTTTCCAGTACAGAAACGTCCCTAGTCCCGTCTTCCGCCAGACCACGTTAACATGTTAAATTCACTGAACAAATGTGCATGGTCTAAGTAAAACGAGCATGGTTTTGCTTTTAGACAATGTAGCCAACATGAAATACATTTTTTTTAAAAGTTGTTTTAATGCTATTCCTTGATAAACTTTCCTATTGTTTTTTACTTTTGTTTTAATATGTTGGCTAACGTTATGGGAAAATGAAGAATTCCTCTCAGTCTATTGATTGATTTAATTTCTGCATTGCTCCAGCCGATCTGAATAAATAAGCTATGCCTTGTTTTATGTTGAGTGTATGCTCTTCCTTTTTTTCTGTATAACGACAGTCTAAAATTCAATTATGATAACGCGAGCAAGCATACGTCATAATCGTGACCTATTTTTAGCAGAATTCATTGAATGATTTGACAGTGTGATTCAAAGATTAAGTATTTCAAGTTTTTTTCTTTTGTCATTTTTAGGGGTTTCTAGCTTTTAGACTTGTCGACTAGTCGGATACAAAACTTCCATTTAAACGACTGTCAAATTACTCGTAGCGCACATCCCTAGTATTAACAGGGTTGACCTTTTGAACACTTGGTCTTTAAATTATTGCATGTTCATGTCTTGAGATGTGCACATCTTTATTTAAAGGGTTAGTTCACCCAAATTAAATTAGCCTGTTTTACTCGCCTTCAAAGCATCCTAGGTGTATGTGACTTTCATCTTTCAGACGAATCCAATTGGAGTTACATTAAAAATAGTCCTGGCCCCTCCAAGCATTTTAATGAGGGTTAGGGCTGCAACAAACTGTTATTTTGATTATTGATTAATCTAACGATTGAACTAATGAACAATACTTCCACATAGTTAATTTCAGCATTTATTAATGAATTATTAAAATCGCAAGTTTTGTTTTTTAACATTGGTAAATGCACTGTGAACAATGGACAACTGTGTTTTTTTTAACCAACATTAACAAATATTATGTTCAATGTAATAAATGCATTGTTCATTCATGTTAATTACTACATTAACAAATGATACCTTATTGTAAAGTGTTACCAATTCATTATACAAATAGATGTATTTGGCACACAAAATTAAATGCCAGACAGAGACACTTACTCTTTAAAAAGTAACCGAATGACTCCTCTAGCACATTCTGCCTGACATCTCCTTTTGTTAGTGATATAGATAAGAAACGAAATAAAGGTAAGTGATAAGACGCTTTGGATAAACTATTTTATTCACAACATAATGTCTTAAAATACCTTATAGGGTTATAACCTAAACAGTCCTTAGCTAGATCAAGCTTTGATCTCTGTAAAACAAAGTCACTTTAATTAAATAATTTTTTTCCATTTAATACAATATTTTATCATTAGCTTGCTCCACACTCGAGAGCTGCTTTATAACAGAAAATCAAGTTGTAATTCTAACTGAAAAAGTCACGGACTCTGGGTTTTCATGTTTAATACTGTAAAGCTGCTTGAATTAAGGCTATCTATTGCATAAAGTACTATAAAAGTTGCTCCAGTAAAGTCCGGTCACGTTTATTTATAATTACTGAAAAGCAGAGCTCATGCAAACATCCACATCGGTGTAATCAGATGCATTTTTAACTTCTGCTTTCACACCGCTGTCAGTTTTTGTTGTTTACAATTTTTTTTCTTATAAGTTGTCGATAATGTTGTTCATCCTACGTCATCCGCCTGCACGACTTCCACGTACCACAGTCAGCGGAAGGGAGGAAAAGTGTTTATTACGTTTGAAATATGGATATTTATCTTACAAAAATGCATGGATTTGCTACAGGAGGCCTTTATTCACCCCCCAGAACCGTGTGAGGGACGTTTTATTACGGATGCCCACACTTTTTATTTCACGTCTTCTGAACTGTTGACGACAAACACCCACTCGCCCCCATTGAAAGGCTTGGATGGGCCTTTTTAATATAACTCTGTTTGGATTCGTCTGAAAGAACAACGTCACATACACCTTGCGTGCTTTGAGGGCGAGTAAAACACAGGTTATTTTTCATTTTTGGGTGAACTAACCCTTTAGATGTTCAGTTTAGCTAAATAAAATTGGATATAACATTTGGTACTCGGCTTCTGGAGTCAAAAATTGTTGGCATCGCAGCTATTTGTAATCATCTTCAGAGCACTGTCAGGAAGTTAAAATAGCAAAATATTAAATGTTTGTGTGGGTTTTTACAGTGATGGCCAAGTGTTTGTACCTCCGGCTATTTCAGAGAAGGGCTCTTACATAATTTGAAAAGATTTCAATCAGCTTGGCTAGAAACCATTTCTTATTCAATGCTCCCTCTATTGTGGATTGTGGGCTCTTGATACTTAAGTCTAAACTGTTCTCCATTGATGGGAGGTGCTCTTTTGAGGCATCTTCGCTGTGGTGTTTTTACAGATCTTTAAAAAAAACATTATCAGAAGTTGTTGAACGAGGGAAACCATGAAATATTTAAATTAATTTCTAGAAAGCATTGATTGTAGCTCTTTTCTCCTGGCTCGACTTCTAATCGAAGGGTCTAAGTGGAATTGGATGGTTGGCGTAACTAATTGTCTTGACAAGAGGAAATCCGTTTCAAATCCCTGGTTGAGCCAAGCAAACAGTTGCATGGCTGAGTGGATATGTTTCAATATGGCGGCTGCCTCAGTGAAACCAGTTGGGTGAGGCACTCTCGCTGGGCTGCTGCCTGTAGGTGTGTGGGACAGGATCTGAGTGGCTTTTTACTAATGAGAATGATATTTCAGTCAATGACAGGCTCTTAGAGCTGACTGTTAAATTTCTGCTTGGATAAAGGGCGTTTCCTTTCCTAGTAAAGCTTCATTTGCATTGTAGACTGACCCCATCGCTTCATTGAATACAGCTGTTGATGTATTGTTTTTGTTCTGAGGTCCAGGTAATAGGTCAGACAGCTCACAGGAGGAAGTTGGAAGAAAATGAAAAATGAATTTGTGGACTGAAGTGTTCTTAAGTCATTTTTAAAAATGAAATGTGTTTGCTTCTCTTTTCAATTTATTTGTATAGTTGTTCCTCATCGACTTTGGTCTGGCCAAGAAATACAGAGACAACAGGACACGACAGCACATACCGTACAGAGAAGACAAAAATCTCACAGGCACAGCTCGCTATGCCAGTATCAACGCACACTTGGGCATCGAGCAGAGGTGAGCACTCCGGCACAAACTATTTGTTCAGTTTTTGCTCATTGTGCTCCAATCATTTTCAAATTTCAGTCAAGTTATTCTTATAATAGTATTTGTAATTGTTCAAAATGAACTATTTTGACAAATATAAAGAAAAACACATTTATTAGAAATGGAAATATTTTGTGGAATTTAAGAAATACCTTTACTGTTATTTAATTTAATGTATGCTTGCAGAATAAGTTTTAATTTCTTAAAATCTTACCGAGCCATTAGCTCTCTGAAGTCTTTTACAATAACAAGCAGCGTCATAAATTCCTGATCGTTACATTTTTGGTCTTAAGTGATTGATGGACTGTGCTTGCTTGCCCTTTACCAAATGAGTGGCATGTCAGTTGGTCAGCGAGTTAATTTAGGGATGGTTTACACAATCCCACCCGCTCATGTTCTTTACACTACTTTTGCATTTTAGATATTTTTTTAAAGATCTGCCCTTACACTTGTTTAAAAGCTTTCTTACTAGATTTGTATTCTTTTATTTAATCTTAACAGTCGTCGAGATGACATGGAGTCGCTAGGATACGTGCTGATGTACTTCAACAGAACCAGCCTGCCATGGCAGGGGCTGAAGGTGAGAAGTACAGATAATGCAGATGTGTATTTATAAAAGCCGGATTTTAGACGGGATCGTGCAGTATGTCTGAGACAGATTTGTTGAATTTACTTGGTTCTGAGACACTGATTTAAAAAAAAAATAGTGATATTACAGGTTCATTTTGAAAAGCATGCTTGTAACTTTTCTAATCTGTATGGTTTGATTTCAGGTTATATTAAGTATGGATGTTTGCTGCCTTTATTTAATTATAGAAGAAGAATAGCCTACTGCTTAATGTCACTTATTTTATTACTGTGGAGGGAAGATCCTTAAAATAATAAACTTAAAATTGCGTGGGCAGTGTGAAACAGGCCAACAGGTGGTGCCTAAAAAGTGCTGTAAATCTGCTTTCAGCCGGGTTATTGATGGCCTCCAGCACTGTGGGATTGCACACTTATGGACAACCAGTACCAAATCATAGTGTGCAACGTTTTCATTTGTGCCCACAGGCTGCCACTAAGAAACAGAAGTATGAGAAGATTAGTGAGAAAAAGATGTCGACCCCTGTCGAGGTCTTGTGTAAGGTATGTGAAATTCTACATCCTCACAGCAAGGCTTTTCAAAAGGCTGCACTCATGCATTGGATGCGCATGCATGCTACAAAACCTTTGCTCAGTTAAAAGATTGTTGTGCTACAATTCTCAGGTTCCATGAAAATGGTCATCTCCAGAACATTCAATACTGCTAAAGACTAACTATATGTCAATGATGATATATTTTGTTTGTTTTAAGAATATCTCTTCCATCTATATTTGACCCTCTAACTCTAGCACTCTCTATTCGTATTTTTTTTTTTTAAACACACATTTGATCCTCTATCAATTGCATATGTATTCTCTAACTGCAGGTTTTTCTTGTAAAGCTGACACTTGGTTTCTTTATTCTATACTCTTTTTTTTTCATAAAAAAAACAACAACAAAAAAACCTTCCTAGGTGTACTGCGTTAGGATAACCAGGACTTGCAATAGCACTTGCATGTTGTTGCTCTTTTGTTGGTTTTGAGTGCTTCTATAATGTCCTCATTTGTAAGTCGCTTTGGATTAAAACGTCTGCTAAATGACTAAATAAGAATATAAATGTTTAAATTTAGCAAACTATGTACAAACATCCAGTTGCTTATAAGAAAATCCCATCCTAGGTCTGTCACTCACCACTGCTTTCTGTTCTAGCCTACTTGACTAATTTCAGACAGCCCTTTTCCTGCTAATAGTGCTAACTATTCATTATAATAGGATATGATTTTTGTTGTTGTTCATTTCCTTTTAAGAAAAAGCCAGTCAGGTTGACATGGCAGTTATGGAGCTTGGTGATTTTGTTCTTTTGTAATATGCATTTGATTCTATCTCCAGGGGTTCCCAGCAGAGTTTGCCATGTACCTGAACTACTGTCGTGGGTTGCGGTTTGAAGAGGCACCTGATTACATGTACCTGCGTCAGCTTTTCCGCATTCTTTTCAGGTGCCTGCCAATTTCTTGCATTGCCTCGACACTCCCAACTGGCCCAGAAAAAAACAAGACACTAGTCACAACTTGTTTCTGTACTAGAAATGATTATAGTATTAGTGTATTAGAGGCTGAGGTCAATTTTTCAAGTAGAAAGATTTACCAGTTGTGCAATCCTTGATTTATTTTTTTTTGTGGTATCTAAATTTATTTGGTTTGAATGGATATACTCACTCCCACTTGATCACTTCCAGGACTCTGAACCACCAGTATGACTACACATTTGACTGGACCATGCTGAAGCAGAAAGCAGCACAGCAAGCGGCCTCCACAGGGGGACAGGGGCAACCGGCACAAACCCCCACAGGCAAGCAAACTGACAAACCCAAGAGTAACATGAAAGGTTAGTAGCAAACAGCCAAGCGACGTTTTCAGCGCAAAACAGAGACACCAATTGCTTACATTTGTAAAAACAAAAGTGGATTTGGAACATTCGCTCCCCAAAAGATTCATGAAATGCAAAGAAACTGTGTTAGTTCAAGGATGCACCCCAGTCAAAAAAAAGGAAATATTCAATTGGTATGTCTTTCAAAAGCAAAGACGTCCTTGGAAAATTTGACTACTAACTTTGTACCAAAAATGTCTATTCTTCTCTGGGACGAAGGGTTGTCTTCATAATCTCTTCTGTGATTGTCAGATAACTATCCCTCAAATTAACCCTTTCTAAATGGGATGCTCTATTTGACCGATTTCTCCCAATCATTTTTCCTGGATCTAACACTTGTTAGTCTTGATTATATTGGTCTCTTCAGCACAAACATGGATATGTGGGAGTGATTTCTAACCACAGACTAACAAAGATCATGTCATTTCTACATCTCTTCATTGATTTCTACTGTACTTTTCTATATGTTTGGTGTTTAGGGAACTATAATGTTGTTCTATGTTCATGTGATGACTCAACAGTGATATTTTTTTGTGATTCTAGTTGTGGATCTGCTTTCCAGCAAAAGACGTAGCCCATTCTAGGAATCTTGGACTTGGAGCACTTTTAGTTTTTGTCCATGTGTTTCCTGTTTTCCATCCATTTAAAAGGGATGTTAATGAATATACAGAGTCTGTTTGCACTACATTAGTGATAAGTAGTCCTGGTCAGATGGTGTAGGCTTTAATGTGGTCTATATCTGTGCATTTAATGCAGAGTAGGCTTGACACTTGGAAGGGCACAGTTAAGTGGAAAAGCTGCTGTCACTCTTCCACTGCTGTGTCCTTTAGTGCCCGGGACTACAGCAAGATTCGGTTTGAGTGTTTATCACTATTAGTGGTATTCATCTCAGTTCTACCTAGGAGTTGCCTTTGCTGCTTAATAGGTCTAAATTAGTATAATTTCACATATGCAGTCTGATTAAACTACTTTGTGACGTCTACAGAATTTATCAAGTAGCCTTGTTTGTAGGTTGTGGGAATGTTTCAGAATAGATTAGAATTTTCTGGCGGTTGTGATATTTAAAGTTTTATTGTTATATATTGTATCTATATAACAATATATAACAATACAACTTTAATGTTATATATTGTATCTATATAAAAAAGAAAACGGGATGTCTTGTTTTATTTTTTTTTGCCTGTAGTAGGATTGTGCTGATAGACAATAGTATTGTGTATCGACGATAGTCAGAGGTATCGACGATAGCAAATGTCTTTGTCGATAGTCAAGACAATATTAGGCTCATTCTCCTATTAATGTATACAACTATTATTATTAGGCAGCCTATTATTATTGGGCTATCTAATTGCCCCACTATTTCACCTCAGTGCCGCACTTCACACACACACGAGCGCAAATGAGGATTAAGACCAAAGTATACTTCGGCAGTCTGCATTACGTCATTTTCGTCATCAAGACTGCCCGCGGACAGCTGCGCCCCCTGATCGCATGCAGGCAATTTGAGACTGCGCGGACGGTCCGCACCCTTCTGCGGCTGAGTATACTTTGCAAGCTGCGAGAAGGAACTGAACGCGGAAAGTGAGGTAGACCCGGGCCTTTAGGCTTCTCCTCTTCATTGGAAATGTTTTAAAAACGGACTCTAAAACTAAGCCTACGTCAAAATTGAACTGCAAGGGGATGATTTTTATTTACAATTTAGGACAAAAGTGCAAAAAGAGACCTCTTTTAGACATCATCTTGAACCGCTTCGAGCTACAAATGAACATGATGAAACCGCACCGGCAGCATTTCGTTTTCTTTACAGCACATCAACAAAAACATTGATGCCTATTCTTCATCATTGTTGTTATAAAAAATATGCAGTTAATAAGTTATCAGTCTAAAACGGGGCTTGTCATGGGGCGCGCGGTCCGTAGCGCTGTATGACTGATGTAGCCTATCAGTTTAATTTAACTTTACTCTAAAAATATGAACTTACCTGAAAATACGATTTTCACCTTGATTTGATTTTATATTTTTTTTTATTTTATTTTTATTTTTTGTCACAGTAGGACGTGCGGTCCTAATAGCGACATGTGACTGCTGTATCCGAATATGAACTAGCTGTTTTAAATATTTTTATATTTAACATGTTAGTTTCAGTATATTTGAAAGTATATTACTGCAGTTATTAGTTCTTCCAGGCTCTCTCACGCACGGTTTAAAATCACCACATAGTTATGAAATAGCCCATTACAAGTACAGAGAGTCTCTCTCTTGCCCCCCCCCACCCATCCATGCATGGTAATATCGTGTATCTGCGATCTCACAGTATGACGATATGAAAAGTGACCATATTGCCCAACACTAGCCTGTAGGCCCAAATGGACTGGGGGTGGGTGGGTTAATATAATGACTGACTGCAGTCAACCCACGCAGCTTTTTTCCCAGCTTAGCTTTATGATCTATTTCCTCTGTTATACATGGCTTTTAGAGTTTTTTTTTCATCCCAAGGTTCAAGTTGTTCGTTCTTGATAAATGCTTGGTGAAAAGCAGAAAGCCTGTTTTACGCTGAAGGTTCATCCTGAATGAAGGCAGAGAAACAACTGCTGTTAAGTGATTTTTCTAAGAATAGCATTTGCTGATGAGGTGGTTTTGGCCTAATCCTTTGTGCACGCTGTTTTAGTTTGATTGCACCCCATCCACCTTCAAAAGCTTGGATGCACCATGTACCTTGCTTAGAAATATAATCGTAACACTTGGATTGCAATAATTCCATCCGTTCAAAGATTTATGCTTCTTACAGGCTTGAGAAATAGAGTACTGTCCCTTTAAGATCCCTTTGGCTGAATAGCTGCAGCTAAGAATTTAAGTGGTGACGCTCAGTAGTGTTTGAGCTTGAAAGAAGTTTATTTGCAGGGGATTGTTGGTTTCTTGGTTACCGGCACATCTTTGTTAGTTCTGCAACAATGGAGGCCTGGAGTTTACGCTGCTGTATTATTGTGAGATTTGTCCTGAGAGAGCTGCGTCAGCATACTTCCTCACACTCAATGAATACATACTTGTCAAGCATTTTTTCTTCTCTTCCCCTAGACTTTTTTTTTACTCTTCAAATGTTCCGTTAGTGTCTATAGAAATGGCAAGGCTGCAGTAGCTAAATGTAACTATACTCTGCAAGTAGTAGCAGCTCAACCCTAACAATCAGGTTACTTGGCAACTAGTTTGAATCATCTATCCATTGTGGATAGTGGATTACTGCTAAATTACACAAGCAGTGACATGAATGATAGATATACAACTCTGCTTGTTTATCTAAAAACACTGTCATCTTTCTGTAGCTTCTAAAACAAGTAAATATTAAGTTTTCCAGGTATGATCAATTTATAATTTTTTAAGAGTAATGTTGAAACTGCATTCTTAAAACAACTCTTTAGATTTGATTCCATGTCCATATTATGCTGTTTGAATTTGTGCTCTGTTTGCCTGAGGCAAAAGCACATTGAGTTTTAGAAGCAGACCACAGTTAAGAGTGCTGCACTGGAAACATTTCAGAATACGTCACAGGTCTGTCAGGGCGTTTTTTATGTTCAGCATTGTGATTGTACATGACTAGAAGCTCCTTGTGAGGTTAGCAATTACATTTTCAAATCAAATCTGTACTTGTCTCAGCCCGTTTAATTCACATTAACATAAAGGGATAGTACACCCTCAAATTAAAATAGTAATGTACTTGCTGTCATGTTGTTCCAAACGTGTGACTTCTGTGGAACAGGGATATATTTTTCAAAATATACATCTACCCAGGTTTTTTTATATATATATATATATATATATATATTATGTACACTGTCATTTTTTTGTCCTCATTGAAATTTAGCTGGCTTCCAGTGTTTCCCAATATTCTTCAGAGTGAGTCACAGAAGTTTGGAAGTGCATGAATTACATTTTTCAGGTGGACTCTCCCTTTAAATGGTACTTTTTAGATGGATATTGTGCTGCCTTTTAAGGTCGGTAGCATGATCTAGTATGTGTTTTAGTGAATGATGTCATTCACCCTCATTTAGTTCTTGACATGAAGGGCTCTTGGAGGGACAGCTGTTTTGCTTTTAGCTGGTTTTGTTAAATCGTGGAGCGGCTGATCGTGCAGCAGCTGAGTTGGTTAAGGTGTCAGTCGGCTATAGAAGTGTATGAATGAGTAACATGCGTCAGTCATGGATAGGGAAGTCTTGGCTGCCCCAGTACCCCTTCAGCACTTGCACAGTTGCTCAGACTTAATGTGGGGTAAACGGTAAGCCTGGATTGTTGTGTGAAAGAGTTGATCCCCTGTGAGTTTGATGACAAATGTTTTTCTGAGATTCTCTGCAGCAAGTCTTGACTTTACTGCAGAGAGAGACTGATGACTTTGCACTTTCTCTCTTCCAGGACTGAATAATGCTTTGACTGGGTTGGCTGCATTGATTACTGTAGCTCAAACCCATTCAAATCTGTGCCACTAACTTTTAACCCTCTCCTTTATCTATCTGTCTCCCTGTCTTGCAGGTTTCTAAGCATTAAGACAATGTAATGAAGCAGAGCAGAGTGGCCGTAGCAGGATTTGCCTTCCAATCACACCCCGGCATCTAGGATCAAATTCACCAGAACCTGCCAGGCACTGTGGGCAACCTTTTTCCTGTTAAAGAACTTTTGTTCCATATACTATATATGTAAACGGTATATATAGATAAGATGCTCTGCATATATCTATATATTGGTATGTATATACTATATCCACACAGAGAGCAGGCTTGGTTTGGAGTTGGAAGCTGTAGCCTTTTCTATTGTCCTGCCCCTTAAGACTTTTAACCCCTCCTTCGTTGAAACGGCAAACTGTAGAACATGGGGATATAATTGTGCACATGCCAATAGTTTCCCTGAGTTTTCTCCTTCAGGAAAGCCGTTTGGGGTCCTTCCTGAATTCTCGGTTGCCCATCAGAGCAGTTTTGGCCCCCCCTTTCCCTTCTCATCGTCTTCTCGTCACAAAGCGTGCACGAACCCAGACTCTTCTGTCAGAATGGAGACATCTGAGACACATGTTCGTCCTTCAATATATCTTTTCTCGAGCAAATTGAAACATCTGAGATTTAAATCTGTTTTTGGGTTTGTTTCAAATGTATCCAAATAATTAAAAAGGCAAACATTGGGGTTTTCTTTTCTAAAAAGGTAATTATGATTCTGCCTGTTGATATGTGCTGGAGAGCTTCTAATGTGAAGAGTAAAAACATTCTAGCGACTACTAGGTTTCTCTTTAGAACGCTGCATTAACTATATTGTACTTGATATTCTGAAGTATACAAAATAAAAGTATAAACTACACCGAAGCATATTCATTACAAATTAGGCATCACTTTGAAATAAACCTGTATGTTAATTGCTTAGATGAAAATTGTATGGATCTGATCTGGGTTTTTTCTCTTTGAAAGATGTCGATGTTGATTGAGAAAGTAACCATTCGTACGATTAATTGCTATGATAGGCTCAGTGTCCTGTTTTTGAGAAAAAATGTGCTCACTCCACCCTTCCCGTTACCATTTTTATGTTTTTGTTTTGTTTTTTAATCCTTTTTCAGTTTTATAGAGTTGTCTTTCCCTGTGTTGAATCGATCATTTGGGGGAAGTGTGTGTTTTTTTTTTTGGCTTCCTCCTGTGGTGAAGCAGATCCTCTTGTAAAATATCTCTGGGACTTTCTCTCTGCAACAGTTTTTCGCTGCTGTTTGGTAGCGGTCTTTTGCTCATTTCCTTTTCTTTTTTATTGCAAAGAAACATGTTGGAGGGTTTATTTTCTATATAGTTTTGGGTCTTGTGAGGCAAGAGCAATTTTATTATGATTATTTTTCTTGTTTTCCTTAGCCTTTAGCCATGACAAATGCACACCAGTAACTTGGCTTTCTTTTCTTTTTGTTGTTTTCCTTGCCTCCAAACTGTCCCTCAGAACCAGCTTTAAGTACTTTACAGCTGGACATTCTATAAAAGTGTAATTTATTCCCTTTTAGCATGTCAGAATAAATTAAAATGACTTCTCAGAAATGCTGTCCCAGTCTCTGTAATTTAACGAGAATGCACAAACTGGGATTACTGATAGGATTTCCCCTTCAATTTGTTCAGGTATCTGTCTCTAGTCTGCACATTTATTGTGTTCCACACAACCTGGCATCAGACTTGTTTGTTTTTGAAGCTGAAAATTAAAATGAAATGAAAAAGCAAAATGCTTGGTTCTCAAAAAAATGTAAAGCGTTGAATGACTGTCTCAAGTGTTTAAAAGGACATCTTTATGGAAATGATCTCAAGATATTGCTGTAATCCAGGAAAGCAGTTCTTGTGGGGATGGTGGGTAGTTCTAGGTGCTTGTGGCATTTTAAGTTTCCAGGATTAATATCTGTAAATATTAAAACGGCTTGAAATGGCAGGTGTGGAAATTGTTTAATGTGCTTATCGATGAACCTCGGGAATTGTTTCTTCAGTTTCCTAAAACACAATGCTTTTTAAATATTCAGCACTGAATTATTAATGCATGTATGTGTTACTTTATTATAAAAAGTCCTATTTTGTTTTAAGGCAGCAGCTTTGTCAGACTTGTAACTGAGTCACCTGAATGGGTGTCAAATCAAAGCATAGTCACTGCTTGCCTGTTAATAAATGAAGTAAATGGCAAAGTGGTTTAAAATGTGCTGAGAATAGGTCTAAAGACTCAAATGGGACACTTAAAGGAAATGAAGGAAGGGGGAAGGGACGGGTTCAGATCTGTACATGCACGAAACAGCTGCTGCCTCGTAGGGGAAGTCTTTAAAACAAACCTGTTCAAACAAAAAGCATCAGTATGTGTAGTTTAAACATAACTTCAATATAACTACCTTATATGATCAATTATGAATTTGTATTCTACGACTAACTCATTTTAAACACTTCGTATAGCGTATAGGTTGTTATTCATAAAGTATGAAAGACTTGCTGCCCGCTGAAGGCCTTTTCTCTTTATGAAGGTGGAGTCCTGACACCACATGAGTCAAGCGTCACGTGACCGCAGGCTGTGTAATGTAATCCATGCTACAATACCACTTACCACATGAAATCAATGTATGAAAATGATTTTTATTTTTGCGTTGAATGTACCTAAGAAAACTGTTCATACATAGCATCTGGGGAGGAGCAAATAATGTGGCTCGAAGTAAGAAATTAACAGGACAATGAATACTGATGTCACGTTAAGCAGTTTTATTGCACTGAATATTTGTTACAATAAAAAAATAATGTGGAAAATCTGAAATCGTTGTTCTGATGGCAGTTTCCCAGTGCATCGTGCTACAAAGAGCTATTCAAATGGCCTTATAATGAAGTTTGGTCAAGAAAATCCTTTTATTGTTTTATGGGAAGTCATTGTTCATTATTAACCATTTTATTGTCGTTTATGAATTCTGTACTTGTAAAGCAAATATTCTTTATTCAACATCACCTCATTTGGGTCATTCCTGGGATTCGCTTTTCAAATCAACTACATGTGATTAAACTTCTAAATATCCCACATTATTAGGCAGGTATCAAACCTTCAAACAAATCATATTTTCTCACCTCGGGCATTAAAGACCTTTTATTTTTATTTTTAAGCTTTAGACACCTTTTTTTTTTCTCAACTTCGTAACGGACAAAATGGCATTGGTTTAAAAATGATTTTACACAGAAATTGTTATAAAACAAACATGTACATGCTCGTGTCCCTCACAGCAATTTAATGATAAATGTATGTATCATACATTTAAAAATTGTATAGACCTGAAGCTAAAAATACACAAATTGTGTATTAGACCGTAGGGTAAAAAATTATTTTTTTATAAAAAATGTTAAAAAAAAAATTTTTCTTCTAAAATTCTATTCTTGTTCTTTATTGTTTTCCTTATATTTCTCTAAAAATATTAATGTAACAAGGTGTGACGGGTTTGGAGACTTTAACACATTTGAAGCGATATTGCCTTAAATTAAAAATGGTGTTTATCATATTGTCCCCTTGATTCTGGGTCAACATATCTGCATGGCCAGTATTGTGTTTCTGCTGCAAATGTGAGTGCAATTTCTGATGCGTGATACTTGTCAACTTTAAGTGGACACATTACATAAAAAACTTGTTTTTCACTCAAAATGGCCACTACTCGAGTCGGGTCGACCATATATGGCAGCAATAAAATAAGTACATTGTGTATACTTATGGATTAAAATTACATGTTGAAAAAGTAATCATTTTGCACCTTAATTTTGTGACGTGGTTGAGTTGTTAAGCTTGACAGTACCCTCCCTGACTATAACATCCCTCAAACATATTGATTAAAAAAAGTATGATAACTATTTTCTGCACCACTATTAAA
Source organism: Gymnocypris eckloni scoliostomus (assembly GCA_027564155.1). NCBI lineage: Eukaryota > Metazoa > Chordata > Actinopteri > Cypriniformes > Cyprinidae > Gymnocypris > Gymnocypris eckloni. Next base: position 22,235,739 of record CM050426.1, read on the forward strand.
TAGACCTGAATTATGTCATTTCTGGTCAATTATGTCACATATGAGTGGAGACTAAATTATTAAGGGTGTAGAATTGTTAGTGTGACAGGGTTGAGTTCAGACTGAGGTACATAACTTTAAAGTCTGTTTTATATAAAATATTTGGCATTTTTCTAGAAAAATACTTTTTTTACAACAAAGGAACAAATACATGCTTACATTTTCGACAAAAATCACTGACACTATGCACATTTTGTTAATAATTTTCTAAGAACAAACTCAGAGATGTGCCTCAGGGATATGACAAAATGCTTGGATTAAGATTTAAAATGTCCGCGTGTCATGAGGTGAATTTACATCAGACTAAATCTCATCTAAGCAGCAGATTAATCTCTGAGAACTACTGGATGAACTGGGAGTGGTCAGCATGACACACGCCTCCTGTAGGGCATATGAACATTAATGAGAGCACACCCTAATAATAACCACTCCTGCTTTTTTAGAGACAGAGAATGGCACATTAAATCAATACAAGGATCCATTTTATTGTTTATTATGGATGTTTTGGTTGATTGTTAAGAAACATTTATTTAGGAAGTCACATTATATTTTCATGATGGGCGCAATAACACAAAAGTTTAATTATTCAAACACCATATATTTATAACTTTGGCTCACACACCCAACTGCGCCAGCTCAGAATATATATAAAAAATGCTTATCCCGTAAATGCCTCGTGCAACGACGTGACATTTATTCTAGTTCCTCCCTAGTCAACACACGCGCCTCTTTGTGGCATAAACGAGACACTGCACAGGGTTCGATGAGCCTTTGACACACAGGCTGCTTCAGGATAAGATCACGTTTCATCCTGTTGTTTGCGCGTCAGCTGGTGGGCTGGGTTCAGTAATTGTATGCTTACTACGAGGGGTAAATGAAAGCCAATCCATTCGAATGTGTTGTAAAACAGAGCTATCGGACTGAGGGGATTGTATTGCAGCCCCACCCCCCCGCACTCACCGTGTATGTGTAATAATTACTAAAGACACGTGCAAATCACCAGAGCAAACAGCATAACACCCTTCTTTTACTTTAGCCTATATGGTTATTTAGTTCATCCCTACAAAAATAAAACAACTAGGTGCCGTTTTGGCAGATAAAATGGTAATGTCCTTAACGAAATAAGGAATACGGCGTCCAAATATTTAATAAGTGCGTCTCAAAACTAATGAAAAGTATGACGCACCTTTACACGTTCAGACACACCCAGCACGCCAGTGCTCTGGAAATGCCCCCAGCATGTGGTGCCATTCACCGTCTCACATATTTTCGACACACCCTGTCTTAAACTGGCATTTGCGTTGACGTTTCACAGTGCACACTTAACACGCAAATAGTTACAGTCTTTCAACTGCAGTCATCCTAGCGCAGAATCCATCAGAAGACAATGCTGAATGAACGAGTGAGTGAGTGAGTGTGAATTATTCACGATAAAGGATTAGCCACTCCTCATAAAATGAGAGGCCCATGATAGTCCCTAGGCTTGCTCAATGACCTTAAGAATGGACCAGACTATTCAATTTGAACATATTAGTTCACGTTTTTTCATGACTTTGTGGTTAATCAGTGTAATTTTCATAACGAAATGCTATTTAAATCTCATAATATCCGCAGTGACTAGCGTGAGCGTTGGGCCTACTATTGAGACGTTGTTGTAAAAACAACAAACACGGTTAATTGTGAAACCAGTTAAACAACACAGCTTGTAAAGCACTCAAAATAAATTTCAGATATTGTCAACTGTCTTTTGAGTGGGTGAGATGTATATTGTTGCACAAATAAGCCTGTTTGTGTTCACAAATAGAGATGATGTCAGTTGAAAGAATGCTTAGGAACATAGGCCTACTAATCTGTCCATCTTATTTTTCCTTTAAAAGCGGACGCGACCATTTGTAAATGTAATGTGTCCTGGTTCATTAACGTTAGCTTCTATCTATTTGTAGCTGTAACGTTACACAACTTGTGTTGCTGCTTGGTGTTGAAAATTGATGTGGCTTACCATATTATTTAATGTATAATCTTAATTATGAATACAATGGTTTGTAGTGCAAATAGTTGTACTGTTTACTGCACTGTTATTCTTCTTATTTCCCTATACAGTGGCTAACGAACCGGAAGTCTCGCACATTCACAGAAAACGGTTTACTTCCGTGTTGAAAAATAAGGTGGATAAATAACATTGACTTAATATTGACTAAATTTTCTTAGTTCCTAGTTGTTGAGTTAACATTAAGTTGAAGACCGTTGCTGGACGATTATGCTAACCGTAAAACAACGTTCTAACAACATTTAGAAAATGTGTCAGTTTACTTCTTGAAATGTTGCAAATTAGCATTCCTAGCATGTTGAGTTGTTAATGTAATTAAAGTGAAAGACTGTTGCATGAACATTATGCTAACCATAAAATACAGTTTTATTAATATTATGGAAAGTAGACATATTATAATGTGTCTAGAATGTTGAGTTGATAAAATTAAGTTGAAAGACTGTTGTAGGGACATTATGCTTACATTCAAACAATGTTTCACTAACACTAAGAAAACTGGACAAGTTTTTTTTTTACATTTTTAAAACATTTTAAATTTAACAACTTTAGTAACAATGTTTGAAAAAAACATTGTCAGAATATACATTTGTTTGTCCTTGGTTGCTGATGGATTGCCTCTAATTAATAGCCAAAAACAGTGTTTTTGTTCTTTAATGTGTCACTAGAAACACACAGAGAGTGCTCAATTCTGCTTGTCTTACCCAGCACACAGTGGACAGTGTGGCAAATCACGGGAATTCTCACTCCAAATGGAATGGCAGTGTGTGGTCTTGGTTAAGCAGATGGCTAAAGACGTTTGGCCTTGGGAACATTGGCATTTGAATGAGAAAATGGAGGGAAGAGGAAGAACACACCTTGGCATGCCAGGTGTAACATGCTCAGATTAATCAGTTGTGTGTGTCACATTTCCACGGCATTACCAGCCATGCAAGTCCCTCCACCCCGTAGATCTCTTCCTCTGCGTCATATGTGCAAGTCTGAGCCAGAACAGGATTTGTAATACATGTAGGTCAGAGTCTGTACTAGCATTTACAGTCAACTTTATTTAATCACATTTCAGTGTGTTTTATACAACGACAGGTCATATAAAAGTAACTAAACTCCACCTTCAAAATCTGTCCATAATATGATTAAATTCAGGTCAAACTCATGTCTAAACATGGTTCTGCTCTCAGTTAAACTTAGATTTACTGATCTATACTTGCTGATCACAATCAATAACCGTTTCTAAAACAGCATTTTTATTATTCCTCTAATGCTCTTAGATATGTACTAGTCTATTGAGGCATTCATGTTGTTTGAACAGAGAGTCATGACTCAGACTTTTATTGCTAAACTGCAATCCACAAACAAAAGACATCAGCAGCATGTTTACATGTCATTTTTTAAGTTGTAAATAGACATATTTACAACCAAACCACAAATAACACATATAAAGAACAATACATTTATTGTATATAAATAATTCCTAAATTCTTAACACTGTTTTTCCTCTAAAGGAATTAATTCATTAATTAAAATGACAACAAACTTACAAAAATATAATGTATGTATTTCATGAAATATATAAAAAAGCAATATATTTACTCCCTTTGTAATAATTTTTTTGATTACATAATATTTAGATACACTTAAATGTGGATAAACTTCAGAAGGGTGTTATAAAATAAAATATAAAATGTTTTATTTTAGCTAGTTGCCAAAGTATCTAATTTTAATATAGTTGAAAATAATGTATTCTAAAATAGAACTGCCGCAAATAATCGTATTTGTATTATATTGGTAAATTAACAGTATATATTGCCAGCCAGTTCACTATTGGACCAAAAAGAAACAACATAAAAGACACTACATAATAAGAATAAAATCATGTGAATAAAATATTTTGCCTCCTGTGTTTTGTTATGGCAACGTTTTCTGACCTCTGGCCTATCTATTGTTGTTTCTGGTTATGCTTTACTCAAATGTGCTGCAACCCAAAATAACACCGAGAAGTTTAATTCAGCCTTGAAGCTACATAGTTTATGCTGTCACTTATGCACCATCTTGTCGTCTGATGCACACACAGCTGTCTTTGCATCAGCGTCCCTGCCAACGTGGATTCAGAGGCTCAGAATCAACAGAGCTGGATTCCACCAGGCAGCTGTTGGGCTGAACGTGACACGGTTCAACTCCGCTCAGATCCTCATACTTTCCCCTTCCCCCTCCTCGCATGTGAGTAAACCATATCAACATTTATGCAACGGATGTCTCTCAGGAGACCTTGATAAGAGCAAGTTGATAAGAGTGAGAGTAGTTTTGAATTGCTTTACAGTTTCTTGATTACTATAATTTAAATATATATAATTGTCAGAGGGCCGAATATGTGGATCTTTTTCTCCCACACAGTGTCACACATTTCAGTGGCAGCATTGGTGAACGGTATAAGAAATCTCACATAAATGTATGAGCATCTACCGCCCACCTAATCCTGAATGACTCACTGCACATAGGTGCCGGAGCATCTACAGGCGCTCGCTCAAATCTGTGTGTAGCAGTATTATAAAACAATATCAAAAATACATTATTTAATGAATGGTCACTTTGATTAGGTTATCTGTTCACATATTCTTTCTTGATCACATTTACAGTTACACAAATATAGGGGTTAAATACATGGTATTATTGTAGGACTGCTTTGGTAACTGTATTGTACAGGAAACGGAAAAAAACGAGTGTATAGTTCCAGTCACATGTCAGTGAAATTCCTGTAATCTGAGCCACCACGTGTGTGCTGCGGCTTCCCTTTGAACCGCCTTATATCTGAACTGCGCCCCCTTGTGGACATTGTGTTTGATGTTCTGTGCATTTTCTTTAATAGGTGGCGCTGTTTTTCATGTCATTTGATAAATGTAAGAAATCTTTACAATAACTTGCAGTATAAACCATTGTTTATATAGGGATATATTTAAAAAAGTCAGTAACAACACTTAAGATGAATAAACAATAGTTTTATTGAAACATTGTAAAGGAGGTCAACATTAGTTCATGTATTATCTTAAATTATGCATTTGAAACTATTCTATCTAAATCCGTAAAGTATTAAAAATGTAATACATAATATCGTTGTCTAAAAATATAACTCATATTTGTAATATAAACATTCGGGTCATTACATGAAATATATTCTCAGCAAAGACACTCAAAACCGATAGTAAGGATATTTATAATGTTAAAAAAGATTTCTGTTTCAAATAAAAGCTGTTCTTTTGAACTTTTTAATGATCAAAAATCCTGAAAAATGTCACAGTTTCAAAAAGTATGCAGCACGACTGTTTTCAATATTGATAATACTAATAAAATGTTTCTTGAGCACCAAATTACCATGCTATGATTTCTGACAGATCATGTGATCAAGATTGAAGTAATGGCTGCTGAAAATGCAGCTATGCCCTCACAGGAATACATTACATGTCGTGTTAAAATATATTAGAACAAAGAACTGTCACTCTACATTTTAATAATATCTCTAAATATAGCCTTGGTGAGCATAAGAAATGCTAAATAAACCTTGGCGACCCCAAACTTTGGAATGGCATATGGCAATACATGTAACATTTTTGATATGTTAAAATGGAGTATAACCAGTGATCATAGTAAAACATGATAATATAAAATAGGTACAACTAAAATATAACTTGATAAGTTGTCCAGCCCCACCCCCAAGAACAGTATTTCCAGGAATCCCCCTTATGATTACCCAAGGGATTCCTGGGAAAACTGGACCCCGGGGATGGGGAAATGATGGAATACATTGTGACGGATGACTGGGAACAATGGAAGCACATTCAATCCTAGAATTACCAACACCTGGTCTACCAAACAAAGCTAATGTTAAACCACAACTAAATATAAAAAAACATTTTATTCAATAGAAATCTCAAATTTGCAATGTAAAATCAAGGTATCTTGTGTTCAGTGTATTGGCAGGCAGTGCCCTTCCTCCCGAGCTACAGTGCTTCATCTCAGACTCCCTGTTGACCAGAGATGCAGCACTGCACCTTGGGCCTGAGGACTGTAGGGCGAATGAGTCATGCAGGACACCTTTGTGATTTCCATCTTACCGTCTTTGATCAACATGGACTATGACCACCTCCTACGTACTGTTGATTACATGCGAGGTGACTCAGTCTCATACAGAGGTTTGGATGAATTCCTCAGTTTGTCACCCAGCCAGGTCTAACCTGCAGCTATTAAACCTAGAGATCAGGGGCAGAAGAGGAATATTCAATTACACATGGATAGATGGTATGTATTTAGTATTTTATTTGAGATAAAATCATTGAAGAAATGAATATGATGGATGGATTTGTTTGGATGTTTTGTGTGGGAAGTGTTGTGGGTGTACAGGAAATGGCTTTGACCTACATGCCCTGATCTCCCTACAAACCTCTCAGATTTTCCTTCCCATTCCAGTCTTGATCCTATGCTTTGGAATATGCCACCCAGGATAAAGGAAAGCCTTTATTTAGTGATTCAGACACTAAATAAGCTTGCCAGCCTGACAGCGGGATATTTAGCATGAGCTCTTTTCTCTGAAAGTGGCCGTCACCCAAGAAAAACCTTGGAGCTGCGGGACTCCAATCCACTGAACAAACAACTGCACACTTGCTCTGACTTCCAGCACTTTTCTGCCCCCAGCGGCACAGACTGGCTCTGCTAGATCGGTGGTTACAGAACAGGATGTTTATTCCTGCAGTGGACGTCTGTACTCAAGTTCAAAGCAACATCAATGCAGCCGTCTGCCATAGTGCCCCTGAGTCAGTGTACCGCAGAATGCGAGGCCACGCCCCTTTATACACAACCACTTCCTTGTCTCAATCAGACCGGTCCGCAGGGAAGCTGGGTTCAAGGGGACGTCCTTTCTCATCATATAAAACCCCAACCGAACAGAGGTTGTTAAACAGGCTGATTTGACTCATACTTTAAGAAGCAAGATTCATAAACCTGTCAGAACCCAGCCCAGTTTGATCTTCTCTAGGTAGCAAATATGGTTCAAATATGTTTAAAAGAGTCCGAGCCCTTCCCAATCATGTGATAGCACCACACTGGCATCTGTATAGCAGAAAATCCTCGCTCCAGTGCCATCAGCTCTCTGAATGTGCTGCCATCTGATGCTGTGGTGTGTGGAAACCACAAAATGCTACTGTATAGCACCCAGAGCTGAGCTCATTCTCACAGACAGGCAACTCTTTGCGCTCCTTCTATATATTTTGTGGACCGTTTTGACTTCTCCATCCAGGAACCGGGTGTTAGTATGCAGGATCATTCGCTCACTCTGAGACTGCTCTCTAATGGCTTTTCCAGCAGTGCTGTGGTTTATGGAGAGAGAGGAAGGCAGCAGGCATTAACAGACAGATATGCAGCTTATCCGCAAGATACTGTTCACAGTTTACAGTAGAATCTTCGGAGAAGCACTCAAGGGCTCGGTTGACAAGAACGTCTGGCTCCACTTTGCTGTTTATAGACTGAAATGGAGCACAGTGACCTATTTCTGAGTACAATAAAGGAAAAACTTCCTGTTAGTCTTCCTTTTAAGTATATTATATAGAAGCCTGTTTCCATTTCAGGTTAATTGTGAGGTGAAGCTTAAGAAAAGTCATGACTGTGCGATTAAGAAATCATGACTGTGAGATGTAGTCGCAATAATGTGATTTCAAATTGTGAACTATAAAGTCACAGCTTTTAGATATAAAACAACAAAATATATAACTTTGGGATATAGTTACATTTATGAGATATAAAATAACTTACATTTGGAGATTATAAAGTCACACTGTCAGTTAGAGTCACTACTGTAAGATCTAAATATTTAGAAGAGATAATTCTGAGATGTAAAATTTACATTCTGAGATATAATATCGCAATTATTTAAAATCAAATGCTAAGATATAAAATCACAAATATGCGATTACAAGATTTACATTTTGAGATATAATATCACATTGCCAGTCACAAGTGCAAGATTTCAAGTCAAATTGTGAGACATAATTTTCCAAATGTGAGATATAGTCCCAATTATGATATATAAAATTGATATTCTGAGATATAAAGTCACAATTGCAAGATTTAAAACTCAATTATGAGATAATGTCACAATTACAAATAATACAATTACCTTTTTGAGATATAAAGTCACAACTGTGAGATGTAAAGTAAAAGTGTGACAGATAAGGTCCAAAAATGTCAGATATTGTCACAATATATTGAAATATAAAATGTACATTCGGAGATAGTAAACTGCAAGTCAAATTGTGACAGTCATAAGACGTGAAAATTTACATTCTGAGATATAAAGTCACAAGTTCACAACTTTAAAGCCAAATGTTGAGATGTAGTCACAAATATGAGATATTGTCTCAATTACAAGTTATACAATTTAGATTTGAGATATAAAGTCACACTGTCAGTCACAAGTGCACAATTTAAATTCAAACTGTGAGACATTGTCCAAAATGTGAGATATTGTCACAATTATGAGATATAAAATTTACACATAGAGTCACAAGTGCAAGATTTAATGCCAAATTGTGAGATATTGTCAAAATTACTAAATATAAAATGTAATATTTGAGATATAAAGTCACGTTGTAAAATATAAAGTCTCAACTGCAAGATTTAAAATTATGTGAGATAAAAAGATGCAATTACCGTTGTTATTATTTTTATACAGAAACGGGAAGTCGAAACGAACTTCCATAACGTAAAAAAAAAGAAATCCCAAGGATATGGAAGGGAATACAGTATGTTCTCACCTGAAGCATGATGTGTCAACTGTCCATGTTGTGTTTCCCCTGCAGACTCTGTAATGAGAGATAAAGATGGAATCTCATAAACAGCAATTCCAGGATAATGTCATACTGCTAATTCTACCATTCCAGTTTCACGTGCAACAATGCTATGGAAAAGCTCAGCCAAGAGGTACAAATATCAGTGATTTTCCACATTTCTCAGTTGACTTTGTGTGAAAAGACTTTATCAACAATTATCCTCATAAGGTTTCAGAATACCTCAGGCGACTTTGATAAGGAGGCTAAGAATCCAAACAAATCTTGCTTAATTGAATTTGTAAAGTATCAAATTGACTACAACACAGAAAGGCTCTTCCAAAAAAATGGGGCAAAAGTGGAGAAACAACATGAAAATTCCTAAGTCTTTTCCAACAAGTGAGAGCTTTAGGTTGTCTCGTACCCCCCTTCTGGAATCTCCCTCAGCCCATATAAGGAATTCTGAAGGGGTTTTATTTTGGGATAATGGAAAATGTAGCTGCACTTTCGATAAACATTCACTCTTTCAGCCTCTTACGGCCAGTGATTGTGGAAGCAGATAGTTTGTCACTGCTCCGTGTGCCCTCCCCTCCCCTGGTTGCTCTCCGCCGTACTGCCTGCATACATTCCCTTTTCTAGTCACAGCCGGCAGGAGCCTGACATATAAGGCAAAAGAGAGCTGAAGGTGTAGAAGAAGCCAGAAAACTTAGTGGCAACCATGACTGCGAGGGAAATCTGCCTGAGTATGTGCAGCCGAGGCCTTGGGTCTCGTATTTGACAGTTGTGAATATCCTTCTGAGACATTTTGGAGCCGGATGTCTTATTATTCCTTGTGAGGGAAAACTCAACAAACACATCCTGCTCCCAGGCTCTACTCTTGTGGAGGAACTCATACTGAACTACTGCCTAATAAGTGAGCCCCAATAATAAACATCACATCCTGTTGGTTAAACCCTAGTTCCCTGGCTCTGTCCTAATTGGGAGTCAAGAGTTAAATATGTCCCACAATGGGAATAGACTGGATATGTGAAATAATAGTTATCCCATGTCCTATTTTTTGTAAAGATACTTTCTCAAAATCCCCAAAGTATGTTAATGGTTATTTCAAGCATGACATGTAAAGAATGTCTCAGATTTCTTGGCATGTTGTGTTGTATGAGGCAGTTCTGGTGGTTTGGCTGTATGCTGAGGGGAACCTCACACACCTCCACTCACACCAGATGTCCTTCAGTTTCAAACGCTGATACACACACACATAGTCTGGCCATTTTGGAGGAAGTCTACAGTCCTGATCTAAAGATTGCCTAAGTGTCACACTTCACAGCACGCCAGCTGTTTTTTGCAATAGTTCAACCATTCCAGAGACAAAGTATAAAACAGGGAATGTGGCAAGACTATGATTTAGTGTCCAGTTTGAAAGTCACTTACTAATAGTGTACACATTACATTATTTTAGTGAAATATTTTTTGTTATCTGAAAAACTCAAAAACTGCATAAACAAATCAGGACATAATACTCTTTGGTTTTAGTTTTTAATTATGTGTATAATATACATTGTTAAACCTTTTAAACCTGCACAGATTAAACATGAAACATGAAAAAATTCATTTTTTTATATTATTTCAAAGTAAGTTCTAAGAAAATATGTTAGACATCTGGTGGCATTTACTCTGAAGAAAGATAGAGACAAATATCTTGGCAGCTACAGAAGAATTTGTAACTAAAATAAAAATGAATATTAAATAAATATACATAAAATTAACATAAGAAAATAAAAATAAACTGACATTTATAAACTGAAGAACTATTCATAATTAAAAGAAAAAAAAGACTAAATACATAAAAATTCAAAGCTGTACTATATAGTTGTACACTCATGAGAGACTACAGCAGTGAAACAGAGCAGAGTTAATCATAGAGGTGATGGAAATGGCATGTGATCTGTGTAAATGTGTGAATGCGATCAGGAAAGAGAGAGGGATATAGTGAAGGAGCGAAAGAGAGTGTTATTACTGTGATAGGCCAGACTAGTACAAATACGCTCACCTCCACAGATGAAGCAGATGCTGTGTTTACACAGACACAGACTCTGGCTTGATAATGGAGAGCGCGAGCATGCCTAAACATTGCCTTTTAAGGTTCCGTCTCATTTCTCCCCATCTCCTTAAATCATCACGACAGGAAACGTGAAGGAGGGGAGGGCACCCCGCCTGTTACCTCTCTCTGCTCTGTCTAGCTCTTGAAGCCAATCTCTCTTGTGAAGATCAGGCTTGTGCATGAATTACAAATGCAAACATTCATCCATTCCAATAGAATATCAAATTAATAGCTGTAATCTACTTTTAGATTCTTTTGGGAAACATATGTAATTCATGAGGGTGCATTGGTAATGCACACCTTGTAGTGTTTACTGAGAATGAGATGTAGTGTAATTAGAACAATGTTATGGGGTTTGTTTGCTTGTGATCTTCTGCTCAGCACTTGTACTATGAATCTCACCATACAACCACTTTTACGCTTATCACTACTGTGATCAGAAATGATTTCAGTAAACACTGAAAAAGATGCGGTAAAAAGTGCAGCTGTTCCTGTAAAAAATATGGAGACAACATAACCAACATAATTATTAATTATAAGACTATTTCAACTCTTGAGGGGTAGCTCACACAACATTAAAATAATATAATGAATATCAAACAAACTAATGTACATAAGCGTTCAAATAACTAAGGAGACACTTAAATATTTAAATGAAATGCAATGTGATGTCATGTATGTTCTGAGAACATGTATTTATTTTTTTAATAATGTGACTATTTAAAAAAACATGCAATTATTTATATTGATTCAAATAACAGTTAAATGTAGAGTCCCTCTATATTTAATATAACAAACTAATAACAAACCAAGTTTTATTATCACAGTTTTGCTTTTTGTCTGTTAAAATAAAAAATATATGAGCGGATATTAAAGCCAGCTTTCTCAAATTCAGTTCTTAGAAAAGCTATGTAGTGGCATACAGTCTGGCAAAAAGAAGAAAGCTATAAAAGGCAATTTATGCATTGTTTTTTTTTGTGCATGTTACTTCTTTATGCCTTATGCCTTCAGACTTTCTCTGCTAAGACATGCCATTCTTGTATGCCACATCTTTCTTCAACTAATGTGAAATATTAATTTGATAAGGTGAAAAGGAAGGTAAAACATTTGCATTTGACGAAAAGATATGAGATCATTAACATTTCTCAGGTACATCTAAACATCATAAAAACCAACATCCCCTTTTACAAGCCAAAGGCCCAGCAGGAGCACTTTACAGCCTAAAAAGGAACTGACAAACCCCTAAAGCATTCCTTAAACACAAGTAATTGGAATGTGGAGTGGTGTGTACGTGGAAAAAACCCTTCCAGACAGACAGGACGACAGCGCTCTCTTTCAGCACCTCAGAGCTTAACCAGGGGGCGTGCTATAGTCCCTAAATGTCCCATGTGAGCTTTTAGGGGGCCTAAGGCTGTGTGGACCCATATGAGTGGGTGGACATGGGCTTTGGGTAGTCCCTGGTAAGCACCTAACCCCCCTTCTTTCCCTGTTCCCACTGTTCATGTGAAAGTGACCCTGGGAACTGGGGTCCCCAGGGGCTCGGGAGGGGAGCAAGTGATGCGGGGGACAGGCCAAAGCACCAAGGCCACCACAGGGTCATGTGAAAGCACTCTGCTGTGATGGCTGCCAGACTTTTGACTCCTCAGAAAATAAATAATGCACTTCCTTTCCCTCCCTCAATGTCTCCAGCTCAGTTACCCCGTCCATCCCTCTATCTAATCTGTCCATCTGTCCATCAACACACATGCGATGTTCATCCATCCAGAATGAGACTTGCTGGATAATGTAGATTGGAATATAAGACTTTGAGAGTTACATGACTTTGGGTTGCATTGGTAACAATACGATAAACAAATGTGCACACAAAGGAAATGTTTCACAGCTAATGAGGAACTGTTGGTGCTCATTTGAACTTTTTCCAATTTTGGGATAAATAAATACAATACATAGTATGAATTGTATGAGTAAATAATAAAAAATTATACAAAAACAAATAATGCTACACAATATTCAGTGCGTATATATATATATATATATATATACACACATATTTAAAATATAATATAATAATACATTTATTTTTTTAAGATTTGAAACACCACACATACTAGCTAATATATAGAGATATTGGTTTGAAATCACACAACAGTTGGAAGCATTATCTCAAAATGTTTATGTTGAATGCAGCCAGATTGAGTGTGCTCAAAGTCTGTCATCAAAAATCTAAAAGTTGGCCCACAATGGGCCTTTACTGTTATTTTAAGCTATTGGTACAAACTTTCATTCCTTCAACAATGTGTTCAAGCAGTAGATTAACATGTCTTTTACTTTATATGGGCATGCTAATATTCAGCTCGAATGTGTTGGAATGTGTGTGTGTGCGTGTGAAAGACTCAGAGTGTGTTTCAGTAGTTCACCAGAGTGGCATCTCTGGACTAGGAAAGTTAAACGTTGACCCCAAGCCTAACAACAGCTGGCCACATCTGCTAGCTCTCTTCCTCCTCCACCCCCCCGCCCCCCACATTAGATATTGGCAACAGGGTCTTTCCAGAAACAAAGGATGGAAGGAACAGAGGAGAGAGTGTGGGGGATGAAGGTCTGCCCCTCATTTCTTTCGCTCTAACAATTTCATTAGACACTGCTGCTGAGATATTTAGTAAACTTCCTAATGTGCTTATTGACAGGAGATACTGCACATTGTGGAAAGTTGGTGTAGCCTGAGATCTTAGAAAGTAGTAAATTTGAGTCGGTTTTCTGAAGATGTAAACAACAATTGCTTAATAGCGCACATGAAATTTAGTACACCTACTATTGGGGGTTATTTTGACTTCAGTTTCTGATTTATCATTTGATTTCACAGAATTCAAGTTCAAAGTCAAGTTCAAAGGCCAGTTAAACAGCAGCTGGATTACGTTCCCCAATGAAGCTTTCGAGACTGTGCTCTTTGAGGTCATTTCACATCTTGCCCCACTATCCCCAGGTGAACTCTCCTGTTACACTCCCTAGCACACACTCAGCCTGCAGCACGCAAGCACAATGCAAGTCATCGACAATTCATCAATACCATTTGAAAACATAAAACTACTTACTTTTATGAGTAATTCCACCCTGTTTTAATCAGAGGACTTTGATTGAGCTTTGATTCATAAGTGCACTCCTACAGGAAAGCCACATTTTGTGATTGTTTCCTAGCACCCTATTACTCTCAGTACCTGAAGGGGAAGCACTCACTGTATCTGCGGAGTGTTTTTAGCCTGCTGGATTAGTGTCACTCTGCTCTCAATGACAGCTTGACATGCCTGGTATGTCTCAGTATCTCATGAGCAACATGAGCAATGACCAACCAACAAATTAATTTGCTACATTTACCTTCTTGAACAGTTGGATGTTTATAATAGTAGGTTGATATAGACTTACCACAGTCTGTGTCTTGAAGAAGGATCGTTCACACTGGTCCTGGCTGATTTGGTTGGGTGTTTGGTGTCGGGATGGGTAGAGATGCAGAGAGGGGGTCCCCACTCATGGACGCTGTGTGCTCCACCGTCTGAAGGGGGTTCCCGGTGCGAGGCTCCTTTTTGAAGCATGGCCGGCTTGGGGAGCAAAGACTTTTCTTTTACCTTATATGAGGCAAGGGGCCGGCTTACTATCAGAGAGGTACGTCAGGGAAAGCCTCCCGAGCTTCCTTATTGGCTGGTGTAAGAGCCCCCGTGACCCTGTGCTGTGACCCGCGGTGTGTGAGGATGAGAAGAGACAGAGAGGGAGGGCTCAGGCTAGGGGGCCGGGCCCGCCGTCTCAGCCTAAGGAAGGCATGTTTGACAATTTTCATATTTCTTCTAAATTTGGAGATTTCTGCCCGTGCTGAAGTCTTGGCCGGCCTCTCTGAGAGTCCATGTGGAAACCATTAAAAACAGAGGGCTCCTTGCCATTCCTGCCTGGGAACACACGGGCTCTGCGCAGACACAGTTATTTCAAATAATTAACTTTCTCTCAAAAGCACTGCGCTTCCCCATATGGGAAAGCATTTGCTTACAGAATGCTGGTAATCAGTTAGAAAATCACAGTTAGAAAAGAGTTAGAGAGGGGGTTAGAAAAAAGAGAGAAAGAGGTTTGATTATTTTCCTCAAGGAGGCAGAATCGCAGTTGGGCTCAAAAACTGTGTCTTCACACAAAGACGTTCTCTGTTGGCAGCTGTTCAAACTGTAACCAGATAAAACGTCACAATATATTTGGACAAATCAGGATATCAAGCCAAAATTGTAACTTTATATCACTTTTTACTCTATTGATTATTGTACACATCCTAATGTAATGACTATAAAAACTCTATATATTATATATTGGATATTTCAATGGTCATTGCCCAGGAAAAAAGACATGTAATACACCAGTGAGGGTTTATTATTTTCACTTGTTTACCAAGTAGAAATGTATTTACTGGCATCCATGGTTCCATTTTAACATCAATTGAACCTTTTCAAAGCGCAAATGGTTTTTTATTATGGAAAAAGGTGCTTTAGATTATTGAAATGTTCTTCTCATTAAGAAAAGACAGTTAAGTGAAAAGTACTTTGGGGAACCCAAAATGATTCTTCTATAAAAACCCACCATTAGAACTAAAACTATTTAATTGTATTAAAATATTTAATTTTGGAGGACAGAAATCATGTTATGTTTAAAATCCTAAATATCCTAGTTGTGAAGTAGATAGTTTGAAACCAACCACTGTTAAACTTTTGACTCCAAACCTTCTGAGACGTAACCCTTGTGACAACTTTCCCGTGTGACATCTAGTCCTGGGCCTCTCTATACATCTGACATGTATTTAGATGAAGCCGCTGTATGTTTTTGCTTTCATGGCAAAAAGATTAATGGCAGTGAAATGGTCATCTTCATGATGATGGACATTGTGTGTGTAACAGGCCTAGGGAAAACTGTTATCTAATAATATAATATGGCTCTGGAAATCATCACTACACTGACCACTGGCAACACAAACAGTTCGCTAATGAAATCACACACCCACATGGATAAACAGAATCTCTGTGTTAATGATTAATCTATTAGCCAATTAGCGTTTCTCTGTGGAGGTCTTCAGATGGCCAGATTTTGTATTTCTTAACTTTGTTTTTGTGTTTATTTAATTGTAATGTAATAATCAGTGTTGTCTTACATATGCTGACCCCTTTCTAATTCTGAGAATGCACATATAAGCAGCAGACCTTCAAAAACCAGACATTCATTCACACCGCGTCTCCGCATCAATGGACCGAGACATCTGCTGAGAGCAGAGATAAGAGCGATTATAAAGGAAAACAAGACAAAGCCTTGACCTTGGGCCGTGCTCCCCACCAGATGAATTTTCCTCCTGGACACGCGAGCCATGGAGGTCAAAGAGGCAGATTGGATATGGCTAAAGAGAGAGCGAGGGGGTGCTGAGGTCTGTCTGTGAAGTGTCTATCACGGCTAGATTCCCATCTCGTCCTCGTTCATAAAGGAGCCTGCAAAAGACTAATGTTCAGAGGGGCTGTCTCCTCCAGACCCATGCTCTGGACTAAGACTAAATTTAGACAGGAGTGAAGTGGAAGCGTGACAACACGGTGTCAGTGTGAGCCATTGTTCGGTGAGTCCTTCATTAGCTTCAGCGAGTGGCAGAAGCGGTCGCCCTCTAGCTCTCACCGAGAAGTCTTAAAAAGGCAATGTTTGGGGATGATTCTCTGTTTACATCTGGAGAAACGGGGGCTTTTAAAAACAGCAGCCAACCCGTGCCTCGTGGCTTGGCAGCCCTGAGCGTTAGTGGCCTGGCTGATGAGTTCTTTTCCTCCAAATAGAGAGCGTCATACACGTGGAGCATAGCAGTGTAATTTCCCTCTTTGCTAGATTTCTTTATTTTATGATATTTGAATAATTGCTCTGGATGCATGTGTGGGTTTGATTCTTTTTATGGTGTCAAAATGATTATGTATATAGCTGAAAAACTAAGTTTTTCATTGCAAAAATAATGTATGTTGTAAACAAAATTATTATAAAACGTTTTTCTCGCCAAGAGATTTTTTGGCAGCAATTACTTTGCAATACCTATTTTATGTCAATAAATTCAAAAGTATATTTAAAATATCAATGGCCATCTCAAAACATTTTATAGAAAAGCATAAAACAATGAAGAGTGAAAACAATTACATAAAATCCTTTTGGGTTTGCTTCCTTGGTTTTGTGCAATTAAATATACATTTTTTGCAAATAAATGCATCATTTTAACTCAATACCCGTGTTTTGAAAGCGGTTTTCTGCCACAGACTTTGAGCCCACACAGCACAGAACAGAACAACATGTTTAGATCTAGTGATAGATGACTCGTTGAGATTTGTACACCGCTCAAATATACAAAGATGAATACAATCTGCAAGACTGTTTACATTAATGTGTACTTGCTTGGGTTAACAAACTGTGACGGGCCGATTCTGAACTTTTAAGTTAACATTACAGGTAACATCTTGAAACCATTGCAAAAACGTAGGAAATTCTGAGACCAATTTTACAGTCCATTTCCATGAAAAATATCATACTGGTGTCTTTAATTAGTGGACCTTGCAAGAGGTTCGGCATTTGACTCATCCCCAAACATTTGTTATATGAAATATAAAAAGATTTAACAAAAGATTGCTATTTCAAATAAGTGCTGTTCTTTTGATTATTCTATTAATCAAAGAATCTTGAAAAAAAGTTGCAAGTTTTCCACAAAAATACAACTGAACCATTGATTTCAACACTGATGAGAAATTATATCCAGAGCACCAAATCAGAATGATTTATAAAAGATCATGTGACACTGAAGACTGGAATGATGTTGGAAATCCAGGAATACATTACAAATATAAAGCAGCTATTATTTCATGGTATTACTGTATCTTTGATCAAATATATGCAGCCTTGGATCTTTTTTTAACTTACAACTTTAAAGAAGGAATTTGAGTAATATTTATGGACCACATAAATACAAGCATGTGTGTTATAACACGGCTAATACCACAAATGGATAAAATGACTATATAAATGAATTTGTTAAAAATGATCCCCAAGTAATTACAAAAGGCAGAGATTTCAGTGGCAAGCAACTCAGTCATGATTCTCAAAAAGCATCCTTTTATCAGGGGAGATGGCACAGAGCCCACTGCAAACATAAAACTTTCAGCTGGGTCAGATGAACGGCTCTGCAGAGGATACAGCAGGTCATTGACTCAAAATAGATAAAGAGGACGAGTCTTGATATCATAATATGTACATTTATTTTTATATCCTCTGATGCTTGCATGGCAAGTTATGAAAGCTAGTGCATTACCAGTGACCCAGAAATAGCAAAAAGTGCATTGAAGAGCATCACATTAAGACAATAAGATTTCAAATCTACACTTCCATTTGCCAATAATGTAAAGAAACACTGACTGGCTTATGGACATTTTTATCAACCTTCCTTAAGTCAAGCTAAATGTTAATGTGTATCACATAAGAGTCATATCTGGGCACTGTCCTCTGAATGACCTCTCTGTACGACAGGAATAGCTTGCAGTAGATCACCGTTCCTTGGCCATACTCCTATGACAGACATTGGATTATCTCTACACGCTCAAGATTCATTTGCTTTACCTTCACATGCCCTGAAGGAAGAGAGCCAGCCAAGGTGTCTAAATTAACTGGCCTGTCACATCTGGTTGTACTTACGTCCACCAGAGCAGGTTCAGCACATCCTTTAGCATGTAGCCAGGGAGGTAAATGACAAAAGCCATGCGCACACATATGGCAGGATGTATCAGCAAAGAGAGAACAATAGATTCCCAGTGCCTGACAGCTGGAGCTGTGCTCGGTGCTTGATGGAGACCAGTGGGGTGTTCTCATTCTTTACATGTAGTCCTGCAGCACTGTTTACACTACATCTGACACCACTGGATCATACTGGTTTCTTTGTACAGTGGATTCAAAAGTCTAAGACCACTTGTGAAAATACATTTGTTTGCACTGAAGCAGCATATTAAAGGGATTGTTCACCAAGAAATTAAAATTCTGTCATTGATTACTCACCCTCATGTTGTTTCAAAGCTGTAAAACCTTTGGAACACAAATTAAGATATTTTTGATGAAATCCGATAACTTTCTGACCCTACATTGACAGCAATGGAACTACCACGTTCAAGGCCGAGAAAGGTAGGACATTGTTAAAATAGTCCATGTGACATCAGCGGTTCAACCGCAATGTTATGAAGCTACGAGAACACTTTTTGTGAATATGCATCAAAGACTGACACGGAAGAGAAGAAATTGTTGAATGAAATTTATATTTTTGTTTTCTTTGCCCACAAATTATTCTTGTAGCTCCATAACATTATGATTGAACCACTGATTTCACATGAACTACCCTTTCCGTAGTCAGTTCCGTTGCTGTCTATGCAGGGTCAGAAAGCATTTGGATTTCATAAAAAACAATCCTTAATTGATGAACAACGGTCTTACAGCAGGGCTCCTGAAATCTTTCCCTGGAGGGCCAATCTGCTGCAGAGTTTAGCTCCAATCCTGATCAAACTCACCTAGCTGTGATTGTCTAATGATCTTGAAGACGCTGATTATATAATCAGGTGTGTTTGTTTAGGGTTCGAGCTAAACTCTGCAGGAGTGGGCCAGATTTAAGGATGGCTGTCTTACAGGTTTGCAACGACATGAGGGTGAGAAATTAATGACACAATTTTTATTTTTGGGGAACTATCCTTTTAAGTAATGTGACCTACTGTAAAATAACCAACTTTCTACACATTATTTTTTATATAATTTAATTCATTTTAAAAAACAATGAGAAAAAGAAGTTCATTTTAGATAAATATAAATGTAATACTTTTTACGCCATATCATTTTAATGCAACTGGCAGAAATGTACTACAGAAGTGTTCACAAGCTTTTTTTTTTTTAAAAGCTTATCCAGCTTTTAATGATTTACTGGATAAGAATAAAACAACAAATATATTTTACTTACAGTTTCCACCCTATGAAATATCTGTAAACATTATAAAAATTCGTCAAGTAAATGAGTCAAAATAGTAGCTGAGGTGTTGAATTAAAAGAATATTTTTGAGTGTACAATAGTCATATAATGTTAGTATGTAAAAATTGATTGCGTCATGTTTTATAGCTTTTAGAGATCTCTAAGACACTAAACATTTTAACGGAAGCTATTTAAAGCACATTATCAAATTGAGATGTTGTTTATAAGCAGTTATTAGTCAGGAGATGAGGAAAAGTCAAAGCATTCAGTGTTGTTGTTTTTAAGCTACTGAAAAGGTCTTGGGATCTCTCAGGCCCTAACAGAACACGGAGGTTAAATATCTCTTCATTTTACGTCATTACTTTTATTTATTTTAAATGACCCAAAAGCCTAAAACTTTTTGTGCATTTCCTGATTTAAATGAAAATGTAGTCTGACTGTTATTACACTGTACATTCACGACTGACCTTTATTTACATAACGACTAGCTTAGCTACACTTCCCTTTTCTCTGAAAACGATCTGCAAACGCTCTGAAGCCGATAAAGCTTTCAGCTTGGAGGAGTTTTTTCTCTTTATAAGGCTTTGACTCTTAACATTTCAACATGGTGCATTAACCCCTAAGATGTTTGTCCTCCCTTTGAGAATGCATTACGTCACCAACCACTTGCATCTTTTGCCCTTAACCGAGGAAGGAGAAGGAATGTGAGGGGCTGGAAAACAAACAATGCTGAAAAAAAAACTTCTTGGAGTTTAATTATGGGACAAATTAAATGGGACAAAGGAGGAAAAACTCAACGAGACCAGCTGCAACCTGACTGTATTGTCACGTCCTCACTGATTCATGCAGTCAATCCATGCACAGATGATCGATGCACCCACAGTGTAAAAACAACTCTCTTGTATGAAGCAGCCCAGTAGTCTAGTTTTTTTTAGTGAGTATACTGTGATTTTTCTTTCTCCTTCCCAGCCTCATGCTCACCCGTACCAGAGCAGCCTCTCATGAGCACCACCACACTTACTAAACAGGGCTCTACACTTACTTTCATTTTAAGGGGCACTGCAAAAAAAAACAAAAAAACACAGGAGCACCTTCTCCTCATTAACAAAATTTTGCCTTCCCATTACAAAGTAATATTGACTCCTTAAAGTGATTTACAGGGGCATTTTTTTATTACTTTATTTGAGGTGTTACCTTTCATGTCAAATTCAAAAGTGTATTTTTATAAGCTTTTTTCAAAACTTCCACTTAAAACAATAGAATAGATTACCGATCAATAGATCAAATCAATCATTATTAACTAAATTAATTTGCAGTAGAGAAGTGGCACAGAAGAACACAAAAGTGGCTTGTAGTTATTTACAGAGATTTAATGAGGCTCAGAGGTGGCATGGGTGCAATTAACTTCATAAATTCATGTGGAGATTAATGTTTTAAAAATCACATTTTGAATATAGAAATATTCATTGATTTAAATAATTGAAATGACACTTTAAAAACTTAACTAAGACTGCCGTTAGGTGGCGGCAAGTTACTGATTTGATCACTGAATCATTAATTCAATTGATTCGTTTGAACGGCTGATTGATTCGGGAACAAAGCAAGTCCCTGCATCCCAACGAGAAGACTACCCCCATCTGTTCCAAATAGTATAGAAAATTACTAATATCACATTTAGGATGGATAGTATGCACATTGGGACTCAGGCAGTGACTGTCTTTATGAATGAGTAATTGAATTGATTTAGATTCGTTTAAGCGCAGATTAATTCATGAACGAAACAATGCTGTGTTTGAATGGAGATGTGCAGCGGCTCACTTGTGAGTTTATTTGTGGTCAGTTGTGTGATATATATATATATATATATGCAAATTAGAAGTTGTATCAGAGAATAAGATGACCTTATTATGTTGCAATGTGCCATTGTTCTTCAACAGCAATTTCTGATTCCAGAAATAATCTTCTCATTTTTTTCCACACAGGGATATTAAAATTCTTACCTTTGAGGTTAATCACAATATTACTTACTTTGATTTGAAGCAAGAAGTAAAAAAGAAAAATGTACATGACTGTGTACTTTCGGTTTTAATGAGGGAAAGAACTGCAACACTATTAAACTTGTAGAACAACAAAATAAAAATGATGGATTATATATGAAATAAACACATACATACATTTTGTTTGAAAATGAGAAATACAAAAGTCATATATTATCTACCTATAGATGTCATGGTGGATCGCTGGAAGGTTTATACATTATATAAAATCAGTTTCTTCATAAAGAACAAAACAACAACACAAACCACACGCTTGTGTTTACTTCTTTGCGTGTTTGGCTCAAGAAACAGATTAATATGTTATGTAACAGATTAATGTTCCTGTGGCTCAGTGGTAGAGCATTACGTTAGCAGTGCAAAAGGTTGTGGGTTCAATTCCCAGGCAACACACACAAATGTATAGCCTGTAAGTCTCTTTGGATAAAAGCGTCTGCTAAATATGTATATGTAACATGTTACTGTGTCCTACAAGGAAAAGGTTGAGATTGATTTCTCTTGGTGAAACGGGCTGGATTTCATTTGGAAATGTTGCAGGCTTGGCCAGCCCCCTCAGGAACTGAGTACAGTTCTGCTCGAACCACAAATCTCTCCTCTTCCTGCTTATACAGTGTTACGCGACAAATGACCTGAAACATTAAACACCTTTGAGGTGTCAGTGACACATTGTAAACAAAGTGACAGGACTAAATCCAGAATGGGTCATTTACAACAGCTCCACTATCTTGCCTTGTGGGTTATTGAACGTGTTTGAGTATGGAAATGGATTTTACAAGCACACGTCTGCTGGAGGCAAGTGGGACTGTTACACTATAATTTCAGACTAATCGAGAAACTGACTGCTATTTTAATCGCATAATTAGACACGTGCAGCTCTCTGTAAAAGTATGGTGGAATAGAAAAATAACTAAGGGGCTGAGGAATAAGAGCAGTGTTGTCTTTCAGACAAACAGCAAAACATTTGCCGTCTTTTGACAAATTACACAGGTAAACATACAAGTTAATATCAAGTGCTTACACAGTACTATACGGTTTCCATCCTGAATGAGTTTGAATTTAACAAATTAACTGATTATCGGTTGACTGTGTGAATCAATGAATCATTCATCGGCGTTTTTTTTACAAATAGACTGAGTGAATGATTCAATGATTCACTATGTCTGTAACATTTACATTTAATCATTTAGCAGATGCTTTTACCCAAAGCGACTTACAAATGAGGACGATAGAAGCAATCAAACAAACAGTGCAAAAATATGTAAGTGCCGTGATGTTGCAAGGGTTTTATAATAAATACAAAACTATAAAAGTAGATGGAATAGATTAGTGAGAGCTAATGTTAAAAGGGTTATTTTTTATAATAAATAAAAAGGAAAATGTGTAGATATAATAGAACAAGCTATATTAGAGGGTCAAGCTTTTTTAT
This sequence comes from Gymnocypris eckloni scoliostomus, assembly GCA_027564155.1. Classification (NCBI taxonomy): domain Eukaryota; kingdom Metazoa; phylum Chordata; class Actinopteri; order Cypriniformes; family Cyprinidae; genus Gymnocypris; species Gymnocypris eckloni. The sequence goes on from CM050426.1 coordinate 22,259,234, forward strand.
GATAATGATAGCTATTAGCCTCCACATTAGTGCACTATAATATTCAAAGTCCCTTTAATATCAATAACTGCAGTTAATGCTTATAATAAACTGAACATCATATATGCCATAAGTAGTGTGTATTTTGTGATGATTAATTATGTATTTATATATAAATAAAAGAGTAAAAACAACAACAGTCAATACAGAAGATCTTAGTGAAATATTTATTATTTTATATAAACATATAAAACAAATCTTTTAGAACATCTGTACACAAACTTTGTACACAAGTTTCTGTAGTGCTCAGCATGGGTGCAGATTCAATCCATGGAGATTCTTGGCTTTTGAACATGGCAGAGAGGGTCACCTAGAAATGCACAAAGTAGAGCAGCGAGATGGGGTTCTCATGCATTAACGGGTCCTGGACTCTCAATCCTCTTCTAATTGGACTAGTTTCCTTACCATTCATAACAAACACTAACTGGTGGACTCTATTCTGCACCAAACAGGCAGTTAAGACACATTGTGTATTTCGTATTTTTCGCATAATGCAACTAAGCAGCTATGTGAAGGATTAGGCAAGGAGGAGGAACAGTAATGCTGACTCTGTTGTCTCTGGTGTAGATTATAAAGCAAGTTAATAGCACAAGGCCATTTCTGAAGATGCTTCACCATACGAAGAGAGCGAGTTTGTGAGGAAAAGGGCATGTGTGTCAAGTCATCTGAAGATGAATAAGGGATATGCCTGGCAATTTTATCCACTGTGCTTCCGTTTTAGAACTATTCTACCTCAGTTACATAAAAAAAGTGGGTTTAACTAAGGGAAAACTAATTCAAAAAACACATTTGTGCATAAAATACTCTCAGCTTTTCTTTGTTCCACAATCTTTAGCTCTATGACGATCACAGAGAGGAAAACGAGCTGAACCGGTTCACAGATCCTGCCATGTTCCTCTCATGGGCCAAGAGACATTTAATCTCTTCACTAGGTTATGGGTTAAACTGATTTACAGCACTGTCAATGGTGAAAAAAACAAGCCAACTTCTGGAGAAAAGATGAGGAAAAAAATAAAATATGAATTATTACAACAAAGGTCTCTCAAAAGGTATGATGTAAAAAAAAAGAGAGAGAGAAGAGAACTGTGCTGACACACCTTAAAATCATGCCCAGTGGCCAAAATAATCTAAATAAAAATATCTACCAAGAACAATATTTCTGTCTCCACCAAAAACCAAACAAGTGATTTCATAAATCACCTCTGCATGTCTTTTCCCATTTGTGCAACTGCAGCAACAAAAACAACTGCTGACACCATCACCCCTCTTTACTGCAAGTGTGCTGCCGCTCCCTGGAAGGGCGGCCATTCATCCTTCATGTAATGAACACAAGCAAAGCAGCCTGGTGACACCATTACTCTACAGTTCATTAGTCTAGAATGAACTCACAAACAGACAATGGCTGATTGAAAGCGATCGCTCTGTTTCAAGTCAACTCAGAGATAAAGGCAACTGGAACTGCCTCGGTATTCCACGCTGAGGATGCATCCAGCATGCCTCTTGGTGGTCAGAGCCTGGCAGAGATTTGAAGAGCTCTGCTCACCTCTTTCTAGGCCCTGTGGCTGAACAGTGATTGTTCTAGATGTAGTCGTCATCCACCGGTTCCCCCCGAACGTCGCAGTAGTGGATGAAGACGACCACCACACGCTGGAAAACACCCCTACGTGTCTGCCGTCTCTCTGAGATCTCTTCACCGATGGTCTCCATGCAGATGTCGGCCGAGAGCTGTCCCTTACGCCGTGGTGCATAGATAGTGGCTGACAGAAAGAAACATTTCATAGAGTCAGTGAGAGAGTTCAGACTGTGACTTTTGTTATTGGTTTAAAAATAAAAAAGGTGCTTTTGAACAAATAAATGCAGAATTGGTGAACAAAAGAAGCCTCTTTCAAAATCATCTAACCAAGCACAAACTTACATTGTTATATAATTGTATAATAATAAAAAAAAGGAAAAATAACATGGTTGATCATATATAAATAGTCATATATCATACAATTGTGCTATAGTTATATATGCACCTCTATCTGAATATTAACACCTGAACTTTGTACTTTCATGATGGACATTGTGATGGACTTACTATTTTCATCATCCTCAAAGTCGTATCGGGCGTAACTGTTGGGCTCTGCCGTGCGTAACGAGCGAAGCCACGGGAAATCTGTGATCATTGAATACGGCGCCCCATCAACAACTCCTAAAGCACAGGGAGAATGTGGGAAAGATTGAATGCCATCACTTTTTATCCTGTAAAACTGAAAGGGAACTTGTAAACATTCATGGGCAGCTACGACATTATGGGAGCCTGCAACTTTTCTCACCCGTTAAGATGATTAAGTTTGTGGAAGGGATTTGGGAAATGTAAATGCAACTGTCAATTTCTCTCTCCTCTCTCTCACACATACTAAATTATAAATGTGTTTCCAGAGGAAGTGAGGAGAACTTGGAGTTAGTCTCAAAGGACCCTGATCTGTTTCCTCTCACCCTCTAAAGTGTAGATGTCTCGGCCCCAGGGATAGCTGGGATACTTCTTTACATCCTCTTCCGTCCGTGTGGCCTCCGGAAAGAATTCATACTTGATGAGTTCTCTTGTGAAAGGATAAAAACACAGCTTGTGAGATTTTGGGTCTACCATGATAAGAAAATAGTGCCATCTGGTGGACAAAGCAGGAATCAGATTTGGAAAGAAAGCCATTTGGAAAGCAGGCATAATTTCGCAGAATCAATGTGTAATGAGATAAAATTAGAGAAAAATGTAACATTTTAGCATTATAAGGATGATAAACACCAAACAATGCTTTTATTATTGGTGTATATCAGAATCTGTAAAAATTGAAATATTCTTAATACTGATGCAGTTCTTTGAGTATTGTATTATGGGTAATGTAGACCACTCACTGGCTAATGTTGGCAATGGTGTCCATCCAGCTACGTACTCGCACCTTGTTCCTGACATTGGGTGGGTTGCTGAACTCATGGATAATAGCAATATGGTATGGATACGGACCGCTGAAGAGCTTTTTCTCCAGAGTCAGAGAATCAATCTGGATGTTGAAAAGAACATAACTAACATACTGGGCTTTAAATACCTCAAATACCCGAAAAAAAAGTCTCAAAAACAAAGCAGTAAAGGAACTAAATATTAAGAAATTATAAATACAAGTCACACATTTGCTGGAAAATAGTTGCACATGATGCAAAACATCAATGATTTCTTCATTCGAGATGATTACATTACAAACTATTCTAATAACTTCCTTTTTGCAAAACCGCATCCATGTCAGCCATTGTATTATAATGTTATTTTTATTACATATCAATTAAAACAATGCTGTTAAAATGTCAGCAAACTTCCTCAAACTGGCCCTGGGCCATTCTTGCTGTTGCGCCAGGTTTTAATTATAAATCTGGGGAAGATAAGCTACATTTATAAATATTTCTATACTTTTTGAATGTTGCACTTATGCAATCAAGAGTAATATTCTCTATAGTAATATGAGTATACTCAGGAGTTTCATCAGATGTGACAATTGTGAGTCTTACGCCAACGCAATATTCAGAATAACACTGACCTGCTGCATAGGCCTCATATAGATGATACGGTTTCTCTCCGGTGGCATCCGTAAAATCTGGTCAAGCACATGCTCCATGTCCAGCTTCTTACATTGTGCATAATCAAAGCGGTTTACTATGGGGGCACTTTCTACCATTAAGTGTTTCAGCACCCTACAGCGTGTCGCTTGGGAAGAAATCAATTTATGCATAAGGATCTGATACAGTTTGACTCCTATATCAATGTCAACATGCTCTGCTATGAACTCACCATGGACAAACATCATTTTGGGGCACTCCTTAAGGACCAGGTCTGTGATGCCACAGTTTGTAAGGGTGATTCCCACAAGGTTTTTAGATTTAAGGCTGAGCACCTGTGTTATGTGAAAAATAATTATGTAAGAAAGTGCAATGAACAAACATTTAGTTGAGTGAAACAAGACCATGAACCCACCTGGACATGGTCGTCTTCAGTCACAGGGTCACTGGTGCTGGTGGACTTGTCTGCCATTCGTTTCCTCTTCACTGCAACCCGGGGCTTTGCTTTGGGTAGTTCTGGATATACCAAAAGGGGGTGAGAAATGAAATGGAAGTCTTACTGATTGTCCAATTCATCTTTGTTAAATACATCAACAATCCTACTGTCATAGGAGAAAAAAAAGTAACATACCATGGACCTTGTGTCTTTTTAATCTCACAGGATTTCCATGGTTTAGTCTGTTTTATTATCCAGCTGAACAACTTGTATGCTGTTGAGCCCTTTTTGAAACTCGACAGTCATATGGTTGATAAATAAAGATAGAATTTTAATTTTTTTGGTGAAATATTATTTGAAGTCAAATTTGAATGTAGTTTTAAAAGTATATGCGTTTGTAAATACACTACCATTCAAAACGTGGGGGTCAGTAAGAAATTAATAACTGTATTCAGAAAGGACAGATTAAATGGATCACATGACATTATATACTTTTATGATGCTACAAAAGATTTCTATAAAAAATATATGCTGTTTTTTCTATTCTATTAATTAAAGAAACATGAAAATGCATCACTGTCCCAAAAAAATATTAAGCAGCATATTTATTTCCCACACTGATAATAATAAATGTTTTTGAGCACCAAATCACTCAGCATATTAGAATGATTTCATAACACTTAAGTTTAGAGTAATAGCTCTGGAAAATCAGCTTTGACATCACAGGAATAAATTACATAAAAAAAAATATTGTATTAAAACAACAAAAAAAAGATTTCTTTAATTATAATACCTTTTCACTTCGATTACTGTTTTTAACGTATTTCTGAAGCCCTGGTGAGCATAAAAGACTTCAAAACATTAACAAAAAAACATCTTACCAACCCCAACTTTTTGAATGGCAGTAAACACCATAAGCATTACAAGTATGTAATGCAATATTCAGTATGTTATAGTCATATATTATACTTTATACTGAAAATGCAAGTCTGAAAAAAGTTAAAATATTCCTGAAATAAATGCATATACACATGAGACATTCTACACTGCCATTGGTTTTATGCGTGCATTCATTCATCAGAAAAAGTCTAATTTCCTACATGCACTATTCTTCTTAGCACTGCAGGTTCGCTAGGAATCAAAATAAGTGTTGCATTTTATCTAATTGTCATGAACACAAGCAAACATACTGCAATATAACTGCCAATATAGTTTAACAGGGGAGCAATTCAGACCCCCAGAATTTCTCCAACTGCTTTTATGCTATGCACAAACGGCACACCACGAGGGTCAGTTTTTATCCAACCGTGCTTTTTTTATCATTGCTCAATTTAATTTCTGACATCCCACTGTGAGGAACCTCTGCTCTCGTCTTACCTGACTCACACACCAGGGGCACAGAGGAAAGTCTGCTGCGGGCACGAGTGACTGGTCTCCTGGGAAACTCATCTGTGGGGCTTCTGTGAGATGATCCTTGCTGGTGGCCTGCAGTCCTCTCACTGTGCCCCTCAGATGAGCCCTGAGTCCTGAGTGGATCATTGGAGTACCTGTCCTCCATATCATCTCCTTCTGCTCTTTGCTCTGGGCTGTGACTTTCTGATCTCTGGCTGTCGCCCCCTTCTGGCAGGCCGTGGCCACCACGAGTTCCGTTTTCAGTGCCGTGATGAGACCTGCTGCACGTGCAGCGAGTCCTCACCATGTCATCTTCCCCTCTATTCGCCCCACCCTGGTCATCCTGATTAGCCGAGTCCTCCCTCCAGCGGATGGAGCAAACACAGCTGCCGGCAGTATAGCCTGAAGCAGACCCAGGTCCACCGTTTTTGTCTTTGGCACCACGCTCAGGAGTCTCAGTGGCTGCCTTTATGTCAGCCTTGATCTGCTCGCTGGTCACCTGACAGCCTTTCTCACAGCTGAGCTCCTGAGGTTGCGGTCCACGTCTACGCAGTGGAGTTTTACCTTTGCCTGTCAGAATACAGCACAACAAGCGTATCGGCATAAGTCAGCCATCAAGTTTGCTCTCTTCCAATAGTGTCAGTGCATTTAAATGGACAATATTTCCGAATTTATATTGTCCCGAAAATATTTGAAAATGCTAGGCCACTTAAATCACATGTACAGATTAACTTTATGAATTAAATTATGAAGTTTGAATAAAGTTTGTGTATATTGATCAAAAATATGACAAATTAAAGCATTTAAAAAGTTTGGGGTCATTAACCTTTCTGCATTAAGAAACTGTCTATGTAGATTTTAAATGTGAACTACCATGTGGAGTCACAGCTGTACTGCTCTTCCCCTGGGCTTCTGTCTCAGGGTACTGGCCTTGAGAGCGGGCGGCAGCTGGTGTCCTGACTGGACAGTACTCATCCTCACTGTCCGAGTCGGACACCACCACCGACTGCTTCTTCACTGAGGTTTGAACTCCACTAGGCCCTGAAATAAATCATAAAAAAGCACAAATGTTGATGAATAATCATCAAACATTCCCCATCTGTTTGCTAGGTTACTTCAGACCTGCTTGTTCTTCATCCTGGTCAAGTGAAGGATTAGTACTCTGGTTGGAACCCTCAGCCTGGGTCTCTTCCTCTGGATTGGCAGCCACAAGAACTGGCTCAGGCTCCATGTTGTCTGCCACCATGCCCTCAACATCAGGAATCTCTAATAAAAAAAATAAAAAAAAGTTAATTCAAAGCTTTCAGCAACCAAATAATCATCCCACACTAGATGTACACAATCGTTCAAAAGAATGTGGTCGGTAAGATTTCGGTCAATCTTGAAAGTAGTCTCTTGTGCGCACCAAGGCTGCATTGATGTGATCAAAAACACATTAAAAACAATAATTTTGTGAAACAGTATTACAATTCACAACCTTTTCTATTTGAATATATTTCACAATGCCACTTAATTCCCTTGATGGCAAAACTGAATTTTCAGCAGGCATTACTCCAGTCAAGTTCAGAAGAACAGGAGTTATTTTTTTTATAAAACTTAACTTTTCTTTCGCGTCACTTTTGATCAATTTAATGCAGATTTGCTGAATAAAAGTATTAATAAAAAAAAATAAAAAAAACTTTCTGACCCAAAGTTTTGTATGATAATGTATATATGTACCCTCTGGGCCACGGTGGTTTTGCTGAGGCACGTCTTCAACCCGGTCATTGTTGTTGTTTGGTGGAATGTTTGCATCGTTATTGTTCTGATGATTGTTGTTGTTATTGTTGTCATTATCATTGTTGGAATTCTGATTGCTGACCAGGGCAGACGAAACTCCGATACCCGTGCCTGCACTGAGTCCCACACGGGCACAGCCCTGTGATAAACAAATAACATGAACATGCCTAATCGAATTTCCTCTCCTATAGTCTATTTTATAATATCTTCATTTATTTTGTAAATGTCTTTACTGTACAAAACTACACATATTGTGATTACTGTAAATATTGTGATAAGGTTTTTATAAGAGGAGATCCTGAACTGTGTGTTTACCACAAATGGTAAAATATCTAAGCGCTCATGTCTAAGTAATGGTTGAATATCACTCCGTCAACTCAGTTTTAATGGGTTAACCGCTCACCTTGGGAGGTTCACGAAACATCTGGTCCAGAGAGATGAATTCCAGGCTGGGAAGCATCTCAATGAACTGACTAAACGACTCCAGCTTGATAGCATGACAGCGCACCAGAGTGAGGTCCACCAAACGACTCCAACGGGAGTGGTCTTAAAATAGACCAAATAATTAATCAGATTATAAAATTGGTACAAAAAAATCATAAAATCTAATTTTAAGTATGTTCCAGATAATGCTGATAGAAATGGTACATTTAAAATGGAAAAGTCAGGAAATACATAAAGAAATAAATAGTGATGGATCCATTACCTGTGATCCAGTTGTGTGGATTGTGAAGATGTGGACAGTTATAAATGACTATATATTTGATGGAGGTAAACACCTCGTTAACAGCCTTCATTCCAATGTCTGTGATGATTCCTGGATTCTCGATCACATCAGCAAGACCGTATTTGATTAACTCAGCATGGCTCATGTTACCTGTGTGAATTTTTTTTTATTACAGGGAAACAAAGGGTTTGTTCATCCGAGAATTCTGTCATCATTTACTTGTTCCTAACATAGAAGACTGTCATTCATCTTCGAAACACAAACTAAGATATACAAGATATCTGTTCTTCTATTGAAGATCTGTTTAACCAAAACCTTGACACTTTAAAAAGTCAGAGACATCATAAAATGAATCCATATGAATACGTTTTATCCAAGTCTTCTGAAAAGACACAACCATTGGTCGACACACATACATAGAAGAGATTAAATATGGTAAACGCATGCTCAAAACTTGGCACATCATTTTATGACGTCTTCATGAACTTTCTGATACTTGAATGTTTTAACATTCAATAGAGGAACAGAAATCTCTCAGGTTTCATTAAAATATGTTTCGAAGATGAACAAAAGGTTTGGAACGAAATGAGCGTGAGTAATTAATGACAGACATTTCATAACAATGACTTACACTGCAACAGAAATTCATCAACATATCCAAGGTGCAAAGTCTCAAACTGGGGGAACTCTAGTTCAGCCATCTTCAGTGCGGAGAACACCCCGTCTTTGGTTAAGGAAGGCTGGATTCGAACTTCATGCAACCTGGACAACCAGAGTTGATTCTGTCAACATCTCTAGTTCTATAAAGGAATCAGTGTAAGTTCAGCATATTCTTTGAATGTTTAAACCTGGATTTACCTGCGAGCAGCAGTAATGATGAGGTAGCCCAGATCCACTTCAAGTGCATTTTTACAGGCACCAAATACAATTGTGTGCAAATTACGAAACCCTCCTACAAGAGATGTGCTTAAGCCAATGTGCCACAGACTGCATGCTTTTTTCTTGCTCACAATGCATACACAAAACAATATTGCATACACAAGGGCAATGAGAAATAGGTATTGCAAGAAGAACTTTAAAAAAGTTATGACTGTACTTTTGAAATACTAAAACATATCGCTCAGCAGTTTTAGTAGGATTCCTATTTATAAGGAGCTGACAAATGATCATCCTACCTGACCTCCAGCTATCCTCCACAACATGCTGAATCAGTCCCCCTAAAAAGGGCACCCTCACCAGCTCCAGCTGCTCTAGGTTGCGGGCAGAGGCCAGACCGGTGACAAGAGGCACATATTTCAGAGAATTAGTGGGACCGGCGCAGTTCCTCATGACGAACGTACGCAAATTCACACAGAGAAAGTCTTTGAAGGGCTGAGGCTTAGTGAGGCGCACCCATTTCAGGTACAGATGCCTGAGCATGGACAGACAGGGGATCTCCGGCACATTGACACCTATAGGAAAGAAAAAGCAGAAAGGTTTGTGACAAGATGATCAAGATGATGTGGAAAACAGTTTGCACAGTGGAAGCAATCTAAAACCTACCGACAAGATGCAGGGTCTGGATTTTAGCTGCAGCTGGAATAGTGAGTTTGTTCTCTGAGGGAATAGGAAAGGCCCCATTTCGGTTCCTGAACTTCCCTAGAATATGAACCTGAGGCATGTAGTTCCATATCGCCTCCACCAGCTCCAAATGAGATGTCTCCACACCCTAGAAGAGCAGATTTTGTCCTTACTTTCAATTGTAGTTAAAACAGATTGACAAACATTTTTATAAACTGAAACAACAACAATCTCATATGTATCATAGACTCACTATAAGGTTGGGACAGGCCTGTAGAGCCTCCAAAACACCAGGAATACTGAAGGCCTCATAACCTCGGACTCTCCTTCTCTCTAGATAACGTGGATGAAGGCCATACAGCTGCTCCAAATCAGGCATCTTCTTCATTAGCATGAGGAAACTGGAGTCTGTGAAACCTGAGTTACACATATCAATTTAAACAACTGAATGAAGCACAACAAATGGACAGAGTCACATTTCAAGTGTTTAAAGTGTTGTAAGGCTTGAGACTTGCTGGTATTATTGATTAATATTGGTATTCTTGGTCATAAACAGCTGAGAGTACTGCAGTTTAGGCCTAATTAAAGCTTTTAATATACAAATATGCAGGGTAGAAGGATGTGAAAACTTTAAAATCTGGCAGAAATCAGTTGAGCAGGTGCAGATTATGTGCAGAAATAAGTCAGTGTTTTACTATGTCCAGCTAATGAGTATGTTCATTGATCTGATTATAAACTCTAAGCTCTTAGGCATACAATTAATACCAAGTTTAGTTATAACAGGGATGCAAACTCATCATAGGTAAAAAGGTGACAAAGACACGCACCCCCTGCCCAAAAAACAATTGTGCAGTAAAATTCACGTTAAAAATGCACTTTTCATTCATGGAGATGACGAAAAAATTGCCAAAAACCTTGTGGAAAACAAAGACTTTTGAGATGACAATTACATAAAATTACCATCATATCCATCAGATGGCAGCAGAGGATCACTCAGTAGCTCAGTTTTAATTTAAAAAACTATTTTCATTTGCCTTTATAAGGACACATCAAAAAGAGCGTTTTAACTGTAGAAGCTGCTAAATATATTCAGCCAACACAGACTTGTTGCTGTTGTAGTTTCGTTACTCTGAATTTACTCTGCATCACTTAATGCGCACACACAGGTCTATTTTTGACATCGGTTTGTCAGATATATCATTCCACCCAGGGCAGTTATCACTGTCAATCATAGCAATGACTCATGGAACAATTTAGCGGATTCACTCGTGTAATATTTTACACTCACATTCACTCTTGAAACAGTATACGTGGACGTTCGGTCCTCTTAGACAAACAAAACCTTTCTCCAAATTGTCAATGAATTATGTAGGGATTCTAGAGAAACAGAGCAAAGCTCTTATAGCACAACTGACCGAGCTTATGCGAAAACTCTTGATAAATCGATGACTAACTACACAATGAATCTCTTATTTATACCGGTGTATGCGTTTTCTCTCTCTCTCTGGTTATATGGAGGTAGATCGGCAAGCATGTAGAACTCCGTAAACTTACGAAAACATAAATTAGTTCAGAGGGGATTCTTCTGATTAACCTACAGAAAACACCTTCAACAGAGATGCCTGTGATTATCTACAATACTCAACGCTGCAAAAGCACGTAAATAAACTTGTGTTCTTGTCATTCGAAACCAGAGCGTGCACGCAAAAACACACAAGAGCATTTAAAAGTGGTTGACTACAAGCAGGTACAGATATGAATTGGTACTAATGGTAATGTAAAAAGACCCGCCCCACCACAAACACTTTCTCATTGGATCTACACAAATCTCATAGATGCCCTATTTTGATCTCAAAAAGGGGAGTTTTCACCAAAAGGTGAGGAGTTTGCATCTGTGTTATAAACAGATCTCACTCTCAGTACTGAAATTTCAGCGTTAAATGTGTCGTCTACCTGAGGGCATGTACTCCCACCACCGGCTGGCACAAAGGTCCACAACCTTCACCACCCGCAAGTACAGAGTCACTGCCTCCCGCAGTTTCCGTGACAGACACTCCATACACATTATGTCCTGCATGGGTAAGTATCTGTGGGGAAATGGACATATGCACCATAGTTCAAGTCAACTATAACCTGTGACAGCTCTGTCAAAAATCTCTGGAACTGAGAATAAAAGTGCAGGGACCTTAGAAACCATAGTTAAGACAGACAGTTGGAAGAATGGATTGACAATTAAAGCATTGGTAATACATTTGCTAGCTACTGTACTAACTAGTGGTGGAATGTTGTACTGACCTGAATATGTGGCAGAGCACCTCATGTGAGAGCTCGTTGATATAGTCTTTAGGTTCCTCATGTCCAAGGGAGCTAAATGTTCCTCCCCCCAAACTATGAGTCCTGGTGACCTTGCGCCGTGGGCCCATCATGTCCAGGGCAGTGAGATATCCACCAAGGGAAGGTAATTAAACTCACTCCCTCAGTCCAGATCCTCTTGATTGGGGCATCAACACACAATCATCCCTCACTCATTTCTAAAGAATAAAAACATAAATTGCACATCTATGAGACAAAGAAATATTGTGTCACATTACATGTAAATCCATCTAAATTATCATAACACAAAATTACTATATTAACAGCGGTCAGAAAACACAATATTATACAACAGCCCAATGAGGTAAAGCTGAAAAAGCCCTCTAAACACGTCACACAATGGACATTAATCAACACCAAACTGGCTGTAGCACTCACAGCAGGCTAGTAGGAGCTATGTCATGATTTTAACAGGGGTAGTTAAGAGGCACCATGGCTCAAATGTTAGAAGAGCTGAGCCGTTCAGTCATCAGCAGCATGTGAGGAGAAGCTGCTGCTGTTTCAAGTTGTTATGATCATATGTTATGAACACCAGCTCTAGCTAGCAATCAGCTGTTAGCAACCTCACCACTGTTGTATAAAGATATAGACCTAACAGTGCTGTATCAAGACCTTTATGAAAAAGCGTTCAGCTGAAATTGGTCCATTTATGTCCTCTGGTTTTCGGTCGAGCTCATAAGTTGGAATTGTGGTTAGTTCGAAGGTGAGCAGCGGCAGCTGTCGGTCTGAATCCGCGTTCAGTAGCGACGTGAAGCCAGCGTTGGCCTTCCAAACGCAAACAGGAAGTTAAGATGTTTTTGTTTGTTTTACAAAATAAAAGACGCGGATAACCGTCAAATGGACTGGATTTAATTTAATGCTCAAGGGAGCATATTCTAAATTACATAAAATATATCTTAAAATTAACACCAGGAGTGTTTATTGTTTTATATTTAGTTATTAGGGGTTCTTGCATGAAATGCAGAATCCCTATTGTAATTGTAAGGATTTTTAGGGGTTCTTGCACGAAGTGCAGAATCCCTATTGTAATTGTTAAGATTTTTATTATTAGGGGTTCTTGCACGAAGTGCAGAATCCCTATTGTAATTGTTAAGATTTTATTATTATTATTATTATTATTAGGGGTTCTTGCACGAAGTGCAGAATCCCTATTGTAATTGTTAGGATTTTTTATTATTATTATTATTATTATTATTATTATTATTATTATTATTATTATTCCACCCTAAAACTGAACGTGCAGCCCAAACCGTAAGGGCGAGAGAGCTGAAATTTGGTCAGCTTGTAGTAGTCGTGGCGGGAACGAGTAATCCAAAGGCTCGCCCCTGTCGGCTAATAGGGGGCGCTACAGAGCAAAGCACTAGATTTTCAGACATTTTTGGCCTTAGCTCGTAAACCGATAGTCGAAAACTCAAAAACTTTACATTTTTGGAATCCTTGGGTCAATCAAATGAGAATGGCTATCTCCGATTTCATTTCCGCCTAGATAGTTTTTCCGCCATTTTGAAATTTGTCCAAAACCTACTTTTGCGAACTAGTCCTAGGTTTTTTGCCCGATCGGAACCAAACCACTGCAGAAATGTTCTCTAGAGAGTTAAGATCAATAATTATCGAAAAAAAGTGGAAATTTCTACTCACGTTTGCAAAGGGGCGTAAAAACAATCGAAAGAGGCGGGGCCAATTTTACTTAAATAGCTATAACTCTTGAACGGAATGAGATATCTTCACCAAACTCTGGAAAGTTGTTTATGAGATAATTCTTTGGTCAAAGAAAAAAAATTGCGCAGCTTTGCCACTTGGTGGCGCTATAAGGTTGGAAAAACTGTAACGACTAAACCGTTAGTCCGATGGACTTGAAATTTTGTATACAGTATATCTGTCCAAAGGGGAACTAAAGACTATGAGGAAATTTGCATTTCTCAAAAAACATGGCCGCCATTGGCCAAACTAATTTAAACACCTATTAGACAAGGTTGATAGAGGTCAATCAGAACAAAACTCGGTGGGCATGTTCAAATCATGGCCCTAAAGGTCTGTAAGAATTTTGAAAGAAATCGGCCACTAGTTGGCGCTAATTTGATTTTTTGGCTCTGTAATCACGTGTCGTTTAACTCATCCACACAATATGCATATCATTTGATAGATCACTTCATAATGAGCAACTTTGCCTCTAGAACCATTGCTGTCAATCAAATCGTTCATTAGATATCCACAAATTTGTAAAAACCTACTTTTACGAACTAGTCTCTGGTTTTTTTCTCAATCTCGATCAAACCACTACAGTAATAATCTCTGGACTCTCTAGATCAATAATTATCGAAAAAAAGTGGAATTTTGTCCTTTGGTTAGCTATAATTGGCTCATTTAAAAAAGTGGGTGTGGCCACACAAACTCAAAGGCCTATAAAACCTAAACCGAAACTTGAAACTTTACGAAAGTTGGTGAAAACATGTGTCAGATGACCTTTAACAGCCATGCAAAGTTTCATGGCGATCGGACCATAGGTGGCGCTATAACAGTAAAAACAGCTCTCAAAAACACTATAGCTGTATAGAAAATGACCTCATATTGTTGAGCATGTTCATAATTCACATAAAACACTACTTCTTTATATTATTTAATAGGTCTTCTTATTCTGAGCAACTTTGCCTCTAGGATTAATGCTGTCAATCAAATCGTTCATTAAATATTCACAAATATGTCAAAAACCTACTTTTGCGAACTAGTCTCTGGTTTTTTTCTCAATCTTGATCAAACCACTGCAGTAATAATCTCTGGACTCTCTAGATCAATAATCATCGAAAAAAAGTGGAATTTTGTCCTTTGGTTAGCTTTAATTAGCTCATTTAAAATGGGGCCTGGCCACATATAACCAAAGGCCTATAAAACCTGAACGAAAATCAAAAACTTTACGAAACTGGGTGAAAACATGTTTCAGATGACTCTTAACAAGCATGAAAAGTTTCATGGAGATCGGACCATAGGTGGCGCTATAACAGTGAAAAAGGCCTCAAAACACAGTATTTCTAAGGTAAATGACCTCAATCAATGCAATACTATTCTCTAGACTCTCTAGATCAATAATTATCTAAAAACAGTTGAACATGTTCTTGATCAAACCACTGCAGTAAATTATTATTATTAGGGGTTCTTTTGTAATTGTAAGGATTTTTATTATTATTATTATTATTATTATTATTACTAAAACTGAATGCAGCCCAAACGAAGGGCGAGAGAGCTGAAATTTGGTCAGCTTGTAGTAGTCGTGGCGGGAACGAGTAATCCAAAGGCTCGCCCTGTCGGCTAATAGGTGGCGCCACAGAGCAAAAGATTTTCAGACATTTTTGGCCTTAGCTCGTAAAACCGATAGTCGAAAACTCAAAACTTTACATTTTGGAATCCTTGGCTCAATCAAAACAAAATGGCTATCTCCGATTTCATTTCCGCCTAGACTTTTCTGGCCGCCATTTTGAAATTTGTCCAAAACCTACTTTTGCGAACTAGTCCTAGGTTTTTCGCCCAATCAAACCAGAACCAAACCACTGCAGCTTTGGAGAGTGAATATCAATAATCATTGAAAAAAGTAGAAATTTCGACTCACGTTATTAAAACAATCGAAAGAGCGGCGGGCCAATTTTACTTAAGAGCTATAACTTGAATGGAATGAGATATCTTCACCAAACTCTGGAAACTTATTTATGACATAATTCTTTGGTCAAATAAAAAAAATTGCGCAGCTTTGCCACTTGGTGGCGCTATAAGATTGGAAAAACTGTAACGAGTAAACCGTTAGTCCGATCGACTTGAAATTTGGTATACAGTATATCTGTCCAAAGGGGAACAAAATACTATGAGGAAATTTGCGTTTCTCAAAAAACATGGCCGCCATTGGCCAAACTAATTTAAACACCTATTAGACAAGGTTAATAGAGGTCAATCAGAACAAAACTCGGTGGGCATGTTCAACTCATGAATATCAATAATTAGGTCTGAAAAAGAATTTTGAAAGAAATTGGCCACTAGTTGGCGCTAACGAGTTTTATGGCTCTGTAATCACGTGTCGTTTAACTTATCCACACAATATGCATATCATTTGATAGCTCTCGTCATATTGAGCAACTTTGCCTCTAGAACCATTAGTGTCTATCAAATCGTTCATTAATTATTAATAAATATGTCAAAACCTACTTTTGCGAACTAGTCTCTGGTTTTTTCTCAACCTCAATCAAACTGCAGTAACACTGCAGTAATAATCTCTGGACTCTCTAGATCAATAATCATTGAAAAAAGTGGAATTTTGTCCTTTGGTTAGCTAGAATTAGCTCATTTAAAAATGGAGCCTATTAAAAACCAAAGGCCTATAAAACCTAAACAAAACTTGAAACTTTATGAAAGTTGGTGAAAACATGTGTCAGATAACCCTCAACAGCCATGCAAAGTTTCATGGAGATCGGACCATAGGTGGCGCTATAACATTCAAAATAGCTCTCAAAAACACTATATTTGTATATAAAATGACCTCACATTGTTGAGCATGTTCATAATTCACATAAAACACGAGATCTTCATATCATATGTTATATATCCTCATTCTGAACAACTTTGCCTCTTGGACTAATGCTGTCAATCAAATCGCTAATTAAATATTAATAAATATGTCAAAAACCTACTTTTGCGAACTAGTCTCTGTTTTTTTTCTCAACCTCGATCAAACCACTGCAGTAATAATCTCTGGACTCTCTAGATCAATAATTATCGAAAAAAGTGGAATTTTGTCCTTTGGTTAGCTAGAATTAGCTCATTTAAAAAGGGGGACTGGCCACATATAACCAAAGGCCTATAAAACCTGAACGAAAATCCAAAACTTTACGAAACTGGGTGAAAACATGTTTCAGATGACTCTTAACAAGCATGAAAAGTTTCATGGAGA
Source organism: Gymnocypris eckloni scoliostomus (assembly GCA_027564155.1). Taxonomy (NCBI): domain Eukaryota; kingdom Metazoa; phylum Chordata; class Actinopteri; order Cypriniformes; family Cyprinidae; genus Gymnocypris; species Gymnocypris eckloni. The sequence continues at coordinate 22,276,058 of CM050426.1, forward strand.
TCGGACCATAGGTGGCGCTTTAACAGTGAAAAAGGCCTCAAAACACAGTATTTCTAAGGTAAATTACCTCAAATCAATGAAGTACTATTCTCCAGACTCTCTAGATCAATAATTATCAATAAACAGTTGAACATGTGTGTGTGTATGTTTCTGTGAGCCTGTTGTCCATTTTCGATGTGTTTCACTGTCAGCTATGAATCAAGGTTGGCCTACACCATAAAAGCACACCCTGATGCCTTCAAAGCAAGAACCCCGCTTAATGCTGCTCGCAGCTTTAATTAGGGGTTCTTGCATGAAATGCAGAATCCCTATTGTAATTGTAAGGATTTTTTTTATTATTATTATTATTCCACCCTAAAACTGAACGTGCAGCCCAAACCGTAAGGGCTAGAGAGCTGAAACCCGGTCAGATTGTAGTAGTCGTGGCGGGAACGAGAAATCCAAAGGCTCGCCCAAATCGGCCCATAGGTGGCGCTACAGCGCAAAAAACTAAAATTTTAGACGTTTTTGGGCGTAGCTCGCTCAAAAAGGTGATCGTAGATTTAAAAATGACATCGTTGCGATCCTTAGCTCGCAAACAAAGTGTATTACGACAGATTTTCTCTCAGACGCACGGTTTTTCCATGACCTATATTCAACCTACTTTAACGAACTAGTCCTAGGTTTTTATCCGATCGAACCAAACCACTGCAGAAATATTTGGTTTATCCTGAATATAAATAATTATCAAAAAAAAGTTGAAATTTCGATTTTTGCACGAAACGGTATGCCAATTAGCTCCTAAGCTAACGTTAGCCAAATGTTATTTGAAGTATAACTCTTGAACAGAATGAGATATCTTCACGAAACTCGGCACACATATGTGCAAGCTCAATCTTTGGTCAAATCAAAAAGAATTGCGCAGCTCTACCACTTGGTGGCGCTATAAGATTTAAAAAACATAAAAACAGCTATAACTATGCAAGCGTTAGTCCGATTGAGTTGAAAATTGTTATGCAGTATCTTTGTCCAATATGCCATAAGTGTATATGAGGAAATTGGCGTATCTCAAAAAACATGGCCGCCATCAGCCAATTAAGTTCGAGCACTTATTAAACAAAGTTATCGAAGGTCAATCGGAATGAAACTCTATGGGCATGTTCGACTCGTGGCCCTAAAGGTCTGTAAGAATTTTGAAAGAAATCGGCCACTAGTTGGCGCTAATTTGTTTTTTTGGCTCTGTAATCACGCGGTGTTTTACATATCCACACAATATGCATATCATTTGATAGCTCTCATCATATTGAGCAACTTTGCCTCTAGAACCATTAGTGTCAATCAAATCGTTAATTAAATATTCACAAATTTGTTAAAACCTACTTTTCGAACTAGTCTCTGGTTTTTTTCTCAATCTCGATCAAACCACTGCAGTAATAATCTCTGGACTCTCTAGATCAATAATTATCGAAAAAAAGTGGAATTTTGTCCTTTGGTTAGCTTTAATTGGCTCATTTACAAGAAGTGGGCGTGGCCACATAAACCCAAAGGCCTATAAAACCTAAACAAAAACTTGAAACTTTACGAAAGTTGGTGAAAACATGTGTCAGATGACCCTTAACAGCCATGCAAAGTTTCATGGCGATCGGACCATAGGTGGCGCTATAACAGTAAAAGAAGCCTTCAAAAACACTATATTTCAATTGTACATAAACGTAAATTGTAAAAAAACGTTCATATTTTCAAACATACACATAATCTTTACATCATATGATAGAACACCGCATTCTGAACAACTTTGTCTCTGGGAGTACTTCCATCAATCAAAGTGTTATTTAAATATTCTCAATTATGTTCAAAACCTACTTTTGCGAACTAGTCCTAGGTTTTTTGCCCGATCGGAATCAAACCACTGCAGAAATGTTCTCTGGCAAGTGAATATAAATAATTATCGAAAAAAAGTTTAAATTTCATCTCAGGTTCGCAAAGGGGCGTAAAAATGTTCGAAAGAGGCGGGGCCAATTTCACTTAAATCGCTATAACTCTTGAAAGGAATGAGATATCTTCACCAAACTCAGGACACATGTGTATGACATTGATTTTTGGTCAAATTAAAAAATTACCCAGATTCGCCACTTGGTGGCGCTATAAGATTGGGAAAACTGTAACGCATAAACCGTTGGTCCGAATAACTTGAAATTTGGTATACATTATCTCTGTCCGAAGTGGAACAAAATAATATAAGGACACTTGCATATCTCAAAAAACATGGCCGCCATTGGCCAAACCATGTTAAACAATATTCACATATTAGACAAGGTTAACAGAGGTCAATCAGAACTAAACTCATTGGGCATGTTCAACTCATGGCCCTTAAGGTCTGTAAGAATTTTGAAAGAACTCGGCCACTAGTTGGCGCTAACGAGATTTTATGGCTCTGTAATCACGTTAATGGTTCGCATTATCCACACAATATGCATATCATTTGATAGCTCTCATCATGATGAGCAACTTTGGCCCACGGCACATTGCTCTCAATCAAATCGTTAATTAAATATTAATAAATATGTCAAAAACCTACTTTTGCGAACTAGTCTCTGGTTTTTTTCTCAACCTCGATCAAACCACTGTAGTAATAATCTATGGACGCTCTAGATCAATAATTATCGAAAAAAAGTGGAATTTTGTCCTTTGGTTAGCTAGAATTAGCTCATTTAAAAAGGGGCCTGGTCACACATAACCAAAGGCCTATAAAACCTAAACAAAATCTTGAAACTTTATGAAAGTTGGTGAAAACATGTGTCACATTAACTTTAACAGCCATGCAAAGTTTCATGGAGATCGGACCACAGGTGGCGCTATAACAGTAAAAAGAGCTTTCAAAAACATTATATTTGTATAGAAAATGACCTCAAATTGTTGAGCAGGTTCATAATTCACATAAAACACTACTTCTTTATATTATTTAATAGGTCTCCTTATTCTGAGCAACTTTGCCTCTAGGATTAATGCTGTCAATCAAATCGATCATTAAATATTAATAAATATGTCAAAACCTAGTTTTGCGAACTAGTCTCTGGTTTTTCTCAACCTCGATCAAACCACTGCAGTAATAATCTCTGGACTCTAGATCAATAATTATTGAAAAAAAAGTGGAATTTTGTCCTTTGGTTAGCTAGAATTAGCTCATTTAAAATTGAGCCTGGTTACACATAACCAGAGGCCTATAAAACCTAAACAAAAACTTGAAACTTTATGAAAGTTGGTGAAAACATGTTTCAGATGACTCTTAACAAGCATGCAAAGTTTCATGGAGATCGGACCATAGGTGGCGCTATAACAGTGAAAAAGGCCTCAAAACACAGTATTTCTAAGGTAAATGACCTCAAATCACTGCAGTAATAATCTCTGGACTCTCTAGATCAATAATTATCAATAAACAGTTGAACATGTGTTTGTGTGTGTGTTTCTGTCAGCCTGTTGTCCATTTTCGATGTGTTTCACTGTCAGCTATGAATCAAGGTTGGCCTAGACCATAAAAGCACACCCTGATGCCCTCAAAGCAAGAACCCCGCTTAATGCTGCTCGCAGCTTTAATTATTATTATTATTATTATTTTTCCGCCGTAAAACGCAACGTGCAGCCAAAACTGTAAGGCCTAGAAACTTGAAACTTTGCCAATGGGTAGACCAAAAATCGAGGAGAGCTTATCAAATTCTCAGCCCAATCGGCCCATAGGTGGCGCTATAGCGACCACTGACGCGAAACGACTCATAACTCCTAAACCGCTTGTCGTAGACTCAAATGTCTTATATCCCTGTAATCCTTGGGTCAATCAAAACAAAATGGCTATCTCCGATTTCATTTGCGCCTAGATAGTTTTTCCGCCATCTTGAAATTTGTTCAAAACCTACTTTTGCGAACTAGTCCTAGGTTTTTCGCCCGATCAGAACCAAACCACCGCAGAAATGTTCTCTGGCAAGTGAATATCAATAATTATCGAAAAAAAGTTGAAATTTCAACTCACGTTTGCAAAGGGGCGTAAAAAGGTTTGAAAGAGGCGGGGCCAATTTCACTTAAACAGCTATAACTCTTGAACGGAATGAGATATCTTCACCAAACTCAGGACACATGTGTATGACATTGTTTTTTGGTCAAATAAAAAAAATTGACCAGATTCGCCACTTGGTGGCGCTATAAGATTGGGAAAACTGTAACGCATAAACCGTTGGTCTGATTAACTTGAAATTTGGTATACAGTATCTCTGTCCAAAGGGGAACAAAAGGCTATAAGGATATTTGCATATCTCAAAAAACATGGCCGCCATTGGCCATACAATTTTAAACACCTATTAGACAAGGTTAGCAGAGGTCAATCAGAACGAAACTCAGTGGGCATGTTCCACTCATTGTTCTAAAGGTCTGTAAGAATTTTGAAAGAAATCGGCCACTAGTTGGCGCTAATTAGTTTTTTGGCTCTGTAATCACGTGGTGTTTTACATATCCACACAATATGCATATCATTTGATAGCTCTCATCATATTGAGCAACTTTGTCTCTAGAACCATTAGTGTCAATCAAATCGTTCATTAAATATTCACACATTTGTAAAAACCTACTTTTTCGAACTAGTCTCTGGTTTTTTTCTCAATCTCGATCAAACCACTGCAGTAATAATCTCTGGACTCTCTAGATCAATAATTATCGAAAAAAAGTGGAATTTTGTCCTTTGGTTAGCTTTAATTAAAAAAAAGATTGTCAGAATATAGCCTTTCAAAGCCCAAAACCATATAAAAATCAAAAACTTTAAATTTTAATTGTAATCCTTGGCTCAATCAAACAAAAATGGCTATCTCCTTCATTTCCATCTGAACAAGTGTTTTTGCCGCCATTTTGAAATTATGTCCAAAACCTACTTTTAACTAGTCCTAGGTTTTCATCGGAACCAAACCACTGCAGAAATGTTCTAAGTGAATATAAACAATTATCGAAAAAATTTTAACTCACTCACGTTTTAAAAGGGCGTAAAACGTTCGAAAAAGGCGGGCCAATTTTACTTAAATAGCTATAACTCTTGAACGGAATGAGATATCTTCACCAAACTCAGGAAACATCATGACATTTTTTTGGTCAAATAAAAAATTGCAGAGATTCGCCACTTGGTGGCGCTATAATTGAAAACTGTAACGCATAAACCGTTTGGTCCGAATAACTTGAAATTTGGTATACATTATCTCTGTCCAAAGGGGAACAAAACACTATAGGACATTTGCATATCTCAAAAACATGGCCGCCATTGGCCAAACAATTTAAACCACACCTATTAGACAAGGTTAACAGAGGTCAATCAGAACGAAACTCATGGGCATGTTCAAGGCCCTTAAGGTCTGTAAGAATTTTGAAAGAAATCGGCCACTAGTTGGCGCTAACGAGTTTTATGGCTCTGTAATCACGTGCTTAACTTATCCACACAATATGCATATCATTTGATAGCTCCTCATATTGAGCAACTTTGCCTCTAGAACCATTAGTGTCAATCAAATCGTTAATTAAATATTAATAAATATGTCAAAAACCTACTTTTGCGAACTAGTCTCTGGTTTTTTTCTCAACCTCGATCAAACCACTGCAGTAATAATCTATGGACTCTCTAGATCAATAATTATCGAAAAAAAGTGGAATTTTGTCCTTTGGTTAGCTAGAATTAGCTCATTTAAAAAGGGGGCCTGGTCACACATAACCAAAGGCCTATAAAACCTAAACAAAATCTTGAAACTTTATGAAAGTTGGTGAAAACATGTGTCACATTAACCTTAACAGCCATGCAAAGTTTCATGGAGATCGGACCATAGGTGGCGCTATAACAGTAAAAATAGCTCTCAAAAACACTATACTTGTATAGAAAATGACCTCACATTGTTGAGCATGTTCATAATTCACATAAAACACTAGATCTTCATATCATATGTTATATCTCCTCATTCTGAACAACTTTGCCTCTTGGACTAATGCTGTCAATCAAATCGTTAATTAAATATTAATAAATATGTCAAAAACCTACTTTTAACAACTAGTCTCTGGTTTTTCTCAACCTCAATCAAACCACTGTAGTAATAATCTATGGACTCTCTAGATCAATAATTATCGAAAAAAAGTGGAATTTTGTCCTTTGGTTAGAGCTTAGCTCATTAAAATGTGGGCTTGGTCACATATAACCAAAGGCCTATAAAACCTAAACAAAAACTTGAAACTTTACGAAACTGGGTGAAAACATGTTTCAGATGACTCTTAACAAGCATGCAAAGTTTCATGGAGATCGGACCATAGGTGGCGCTATAACAGTGAAAAAGGCCTCAAAACACAGTATTTCTAAGGTAAATGACCTCAAATCAATGCAGTACTATTCTCTAGACTCTCTAGATCAATAATTATCAAAAAAACAGTTGAACATGTGTGTGTGTGTGTGTGTTTCTGTGAGCCTGTTGTCCATTTTCGATGTGTTTCACTGTCAGCTATGAATCAAGGTTGGCCTACACCATAAAAGCACACCCTGATGCCTTCAAAGCAAGAACCCCGCTTATTGCTGCTCGCAGCTATATTTATTATTATTATTATTATTTTTCCGCCGTAAAACGCAACGTGCAGCCCAAACCGTAAGGCCTAGAAACTTGAAACTTGGCCAATGGGTAGACCAAAAATCGAGGAGAGCTTATCAAATTCTCAGCCCAATCGGCCCATAGGTGGCGCTATAGCGACCACCGACGCGAAACGAGTCATAACTCATAAACCGCTTATCGTAGACTCAAGTGTCTTATATCCCTGTAATCCTGGGCTCAATCAAAACAAAATGGCTATCTCCGATTTCATTTGCGCCTAGATAGTTTTTCCGCCATTTTGAAATTTGTCCAAAACCTACTTTTGCGAACTAGTCCTAGGTTTTTCGCCCGATCGGAACCAAACCACTGCAGAAATGTTCTCTGGCAAGTGAATATCAATAATTATCGAAAAAAAGTAGAAATTTCGACTCACGTTCGCAAAGGGGCGTAAAAACAATCGAAAGAGGCGGGGCCAATTTTACTTAAAGAGCTATAACTCTTGAATGGAATGAGATATCTTCACCAAACTCTGGAAACTTATTTATGACATAATTCTTTGGTCAAATAAAAAAAATTGCGTAACTTTGCCACTTGGTGGCGCTATAACATTGGAAAAACTGTAACGCATAAACCGTAGGTCCGATCAACTTGAAATTTGGTATACAGTATCTCTGTCGGAAGGGGAACAAAAGGCTATAAGGACATTTGCATATCTCAAAAAACATGGCCGCCATTGGCCAAACAATTTTAAACACCTGTTAGACAAGGTTAGCAGAGGTCAATCAGAACGAAACTCAGTGGGCATGTTCCACTCATTGTTCTAAAGGTCTGTAAGAATTTTGAAAGAAATCGGCCACTAGTTGGCGCTAATTTGATTTTTGGCTCTGTAATCACGTGGTGTTTTACATATCCACACAATATGCATATCATTTGATAGCTCTCATCATATTGAGCAACTTTGCCTCTAGAACCATTAGTGTCAATCAAATCGTTAATTAAATAATCACAAATTTGTAAAACCTACTTTTTCGAACTAGTCTCTGGTTTTTCTCAATCTCGATCAAACCACTGCAGTAATAATCTCTGGACTCTCTAGATCAATAATTATCGAAAAAAAGTGGAATTTTGTCCTTTGGTTAGCTTTAATTGGCTCATTTACCATAAGTGGGCGTGGCCACATAAACCCAAAGGCCTATAAAACCTAAACAAAAACTTGAAACTTTACGAAAGTTGGTGAAAACATGTGTCAGATGACCCTTAACAGCCATGCAAAGTTTCATGGCGATCGGACCATAGGTGGCGCTATAACAGTAAAAGAAGCCTTCAAAAACACAATATTTCAATTGTACATAAACATAACTTGTAAAAAAACGTTCATATTTTCAAACATACACATAATCTTTACATCATATGATAGAACAGCGCATTCTGAACAACTTTGTCTCTGGGAGTACTTCCATCAATCAAAGTGTTATTTAAATATTCTCAATTATGTTCAAAATCTACTTTTGCGAACTAGTCCTAGGTTTTTTGCCCGATCGGAACCAAACCACTGCAGAAATGTTCTCTGGCAAGTGAATATGAAAAATTATCGAAAAAAAGTTGAAATTTCATCTCAGGTTCGCAAAGGGGCGTAAAAATGTTCGAAAAAGGCGGGGCCAATTTCACTTAAATAGCTATAACTCTTGAACGGAATGAGATATCTTCACCAAACTCAGGAAACATGTGTATGACATTGATTTTTGGTCAAATTAAAAACTGTACCCAGATTCGCCACTTGGTGGCGCTATAAGATTGGGAAAACTGTAACGCATAAACCGTTGGTCCGAATAACTTGAAATTTGGTATACATTATCTCTGTCCGAAGTGGAACAAAATAATATAAGGACATTTGCATATCTCAAAAAACATGGCCGCCATTGGCCAAACCATGTTAAACACATATTAGACAAGGTTAACAGAGGTCAATCAGAACGAAACTCATTGGGCATGTTCAACTCATGGCCCTTAAGGTCTGTAAGAATTTTGAAAGAACTCGGCCACTAGTTGGCGCTAACAAGATTTTATGGCTCTGTAATCAAATGCCGTTTAACGTATCCACACAATATGCATATCATTTGATAGCTCTCATCATGATGAGCAACTTTGGCCCACGGCACATTGCTCTCAATCAAATCGTTAATTAAATATTAATAAATATGTCAAAAACCTACTTTTGCGAACTAGTCTCTGGTTTTTTTCTCAACCTCGATCAAACCACTGTAGTAATAATCTATGGACGCTCTAGATCAATAATTATCGAAAAAAAGTTGAATTTTGTCCTTTGGTTAGCTAGAATTAGCTCATTTAAAAAGGGAGCCTGGTCACACATAACCAAAGGCCTATAAAACTTAAAAAAAATCTTGAAACTTTATGAAAGTTGGTGAAAACATGTGTCACATTAACCTTAACAGCCATGCAAAGTTTCATGGAGATCAGACCATAGGTGGAGCTATAACAGTAAAAATACCTCTCAAAAACACTATATTTGTATAGAAAATGACCTCACATTGTTGAGCATGTTCATAATTCACATAAAACACTAGATCTTCATATCATATGTTATATCTCCTCATTCTGAACAACTTTGCCTCTTGGACTAATGCTGTCAATCAAATCTTTAATTAAATATTAATAAATATGTCAAAAAACTACATTTGCGAACTAGTCTCTGTTTTTTATCAACCTCGATCAAACCACTTTAGTAATAACCTATGGACGCTCTAGATCAATAATTATCGAAAAAATGTGGAATTTTGTCCTTTGGTTTGCTTTAATTAGCTCATTTAAAAATGGGGCCTGGCACATATAACCAAAGGCCTATAAAACCTGAACGAAAATCTTGAAACTTTACGAAACTGGGTGAAAACATGTTTCAGATGACTCTTAACAAGCATGCAAAGTTTCATGGAGATCGGACCATAGGTGACGCTATAACAGGGAAAAAGGCCTCAAAACACAGTATTTCTAAGGTAAATGACCTCAAATCAATGCAGTACTATTCTCTAGACTCTCTAGATCAATAATTATCAATAAACAGTTGAACGTGTTTGTGTGTGTGTGTTTCTGTGAGCCTGTTGTCCATTTTCGATGTGTTTCACTGTCAGCTATGAATCAAGGTTGGCCTAGACCATAAAAGCACACCCTGATGCCTTCAAAGCAAGAACCCCGCTTAATGCTGCTTTTAATTAGCTGCAGAATCCCTATTGTAATTGTAAGGATTTTTTATTAGGGGTTCTTGCATGAAATGCAGAATCCCTATTGTAATTGTTAAGATTTTTTTTATTATTATTATTATTCCGCCGTAAAACTGAACGTGCAGACCAAACCGTAAGGGCTAGAGAGCTGAAAGCCGGTCAGATTGTAGTAGTCGTGGCGGGAACGAGAAATCCAATAGCTCGCCCAAATCGGCCCATAGGTGGCGCTACAGCGCAAAAAACTAAAATTTTAGACGTTTTTGGGCGTAGCTCGCTCAAAATTTATCGTAGATTAAAAAAAATTACATATTTGCGATCCTTGGGTCAGCCCGCAAAAAAGTGTATTACGACAGATTTTCTCTCAGACTCACGGTTTTTCCACAAAATTGACCTATATCCCACACCTACTTTAACGAACTAGTCCTAGGTTTTTCATCCGATCGGAACCAAATCACTGCAGAAATATTTTGTTTATCCTGAATATAAATAATTATCAAAAAAAAGTTGAAATTTCGATTTTTGCACGAAACGGTATGCAAATTAGCGCCTATGCTAACGTTAGCCAAATGTTATTTGAAGTATAACTCTTGAACAGAATGAGATATCTTCACGAAACTCGGCACACATATGTGCAAGCTCAATCTTTGGTCAAATCAAAAAGAATTGCGCAGCTCTACCACTTGGTGGCGCTATAAGATTTAAAAAACATAAAAACAGCTATAACTATGCAAGCGTTAGTCCGATTGAGTTGAAAATTGTCATGCAGTATCTTTGTCCAATATGCCATAAGTGTATAAGGAGGAAATTGGTGTATCTCAAAAACATGGCCGCCATCAGCCAATTAAGTTCGAGCACTTATTAAACAAAGTTATCGGAGGTCGATCGAATGAAACTCTATGGGCATGTTCGACTCGTGGCCCTAAAGGTCTGTAAGAATTTTGAAAGAAATCGGCCACTAGTTGGCGCTAATTTGATTTTTGGCTCTGTAATCACGTGTCGTTTAACTTATCCACACAATATGCATATCATTTGATAGCTCACTCATAATGAGAAACTTTGCCTCTAGAACCATTGCTGTCAATCAAATCGTTCATTAAATATTCACAAATTTGTAAAAACCTACTTTTTCGAACTAGTCTCTGGTTTTTTTCTCAATCTCGATCAAACCACTGCATTAATAATCTCTGGACACTCTAGATCAATAATTATCGAAAAAAAGTGGAATTTTGTCCTTTGGTTAGCTTTAATTGGCTCATTTACAAGAAGTGGGCGTGGCCACATAAACCCAAAGGCCTATAAAACCTAAACAAAAACTTGAAACTTTACGAAAGTTGGTGAAAACATGTGTCAGATGACCCTTAACAGCCCAAGCAAAGTTTCATGGCGATCTGACCATAGGTGGCGCTATAACAGTAAAAGAAGCCTTCAAAAACACAATATTTCAATTGTACATAAACGTAAACTGTAAAAACGTTCATATTTTCAAACATACACATAATCTTTACATCATATGATAGAACACCGCATTCTGAACAACTTTGTCTCTGGGAGTACTTCCATCAATCAAAGTGTTATTTAAATATTCTCAATTATGTTCAAAACCTACTTTTGCGAACTAGTCCTAGGTTTTTCACCGATCGGAATCAAACCACTGCAGAAATGTTCTCTGGCAAGTGAATATCAATAATTATCGAAAAAGTTTAAATTTCATCTCAGCGTTCGCAAAGGGCGTAAAATGTTCGAAAGAGGCGGGGCCAATTTCACTTAAATAGCTATAACTCTTGAAAGGAATGAGATATCTTCACCAAACTCAGGACACATGTGTATGACATTGATTTTGGTCAAATTAAAAAATTACCCAGATTCGCCACTTGGTGGCGCTATAAGATTGGGAAAACTGTAACGCATAAACCGTTGGTCCGAATTAACTTGAAATTTGGTATACATTATCTCTGTCCAAAGTGGAACAAAATAACTATAAGGACATTTGCATATTTAAAAAAAACATGGCCGCCATTGGCCAAACCATGTTAAACACATATTAGACAAGGTTAACAGAGGTCAATCAGAACGAAACTCATTGGGCATGTTCAACTCATGGCCCTTAAGGTCTGTAAGAATTTTGAAAGAAATTGGCCACTAGTTGGCGCTAACGAGATTTTATGGCTCTGTAATCACGTGTCGTTTAACTTATCCACACAATATGCATATCATTTGATAGATCTCCTCATGATGAGCAACTTTGGCCCACGGCACATTGCTCTCAATCAAATCGTTAATTAAATATTAATAAATATGTCAAAACCTACTTTTGCGAACTAGTCTCTGGTTTTTCTCAACCTCGATCAAACCACTGTAGTAATAATCTATGGACGCTCTAGATCAATAATTATCGAAAAAGTGGAATTTTGTCCTTTGGTTAGCTAGAATTGGCTCATTTAAAAAAGTGGTCACACATAAACTCAAAGGCCTATAAACCTAAACAAAATCTTGAAACTTTATGAAAGTTGGTGAAAACATGTGTCACATTAACCTTAACAGCCATGCAAAGTTTCATGGAGATCAGACCATAGGTGGCGCTATAACAGTAAAAATAGCTCTCAAAAACACTATATTTGTATAGAAAATGACCTCACATTGTTGAGCATGTTCATAATTCACATAAAACACTACTTCATATATGTTATAGGTCTCCTTATTCTGAAGCAACTTTGCCTCTTGGACTAATGCTGTCAATCAAATCGTTAATTAAATATTAATAAATATGTCAAAAACCTACTTTTGCGAACTAGTCTCTGGTTTTTTTCTCAACCTCGATCAAACCACTGTAGTAATAATCTATGGACGCTCTAGATCAATAATTATCGAAAAAAAGTGGAATTTTGTCCTTTGGTTAGCTAGAATTAGCTCATTTAAAAGCCCAGCCACATATAACCAAAGGCCTATAAAACCTGAAACAAAAACTTGAAACTTTATGAAACTGGTGAAAACATGTTTCAGATGACTCTTAACAGCCATGCAAAGTTTCATGGAGATCGGACCATAGGTGGCGCTATAACAGTGAAAAAGGCCTCAAAACACAGTATTTCTAAGGTAAATGACCTCAAATCAATGTAGTACTATTCTCTAGACTCTCTAGATAAATAATTATCAAAAAAACAGTTGAACATGTGTGTGTGTGTGTGTTTCTGTGAGCCTGTTGTCCATTTTCGATGTGTTTCACTGTCAGCTATGAATCAAGGTTGGCCTACACCATAAAAGCACACCCTGATGCCTTCAAAGCAAGAACCCGCTTAATGCTGCTCGCAGCTTTATTATTATTATTATTATTCTGCTTCAAAACGCAACGTGCAGCCAAAACCGTAAGGCCTAGAGACTGAAACTTTGCCAATGGTAGACCAAAAATCGAGGAGAGCTTATCAAATTCTCAGCCCTCGGCCCATAGGTGGCGCTATAGCGACCACTGACGAAAACGACTCATAACTCCTAAACCGCTTATCGTAGACTCAAATGTCTTATATTGTAATCCTTGGGTCAATCAAAATGAAAATGGCTATCTCCGATTTCATTTGCGCCTGGATAGTTTTTCCGCCATTTTGAAATTTGTCCAAAACCTACTTTTGCGAACTAGTCCTAGGTTTTTCGCCCGATCGAACCAAACCACTGCAGAAATGTTCTCTGTCAAGTGAATATCAATAATTATCGAAAAAGTTGAAATTTCAACTCACGTTCGCAAAGGGGCGTAAAACAATTCGAAAGAGGCGGGGCCAATTTTACTTAAATAGCTATAACTCTTGAATGGAATGAGATATCTTCACCAAACTCAGGAAACATGTTTATGACATAATTCTTTGGTCAAATAAAAAAAATTGCGCAGATTCGCCACTTGGTGGCGCTATAAGGTTGGAAAAACTGTAACTCATAAACCGTTGGTCCGATTAACTTGAAATTTGGAATACATTATCTCTGTCCGAGGTGGAACAAAATATTATAAGTACATTTGCATATCTCAAAAAACATGGCCGCCATTAGTCAAACAATTTTAAACACCTATTAGACAAGGTTAATAAATGTCAATCAGAACGAAACTCGCTGGGCTTGTTCAACTCATGGCCCTTAAGGTCTGTAAGAATTTTGAAAGAAATCGGCCACTAGTTGGCGCTAACGAGTTTTTTGGCTCTGTAATCACGTGGTGTTTTACTTATCCACACAATATGCATATCATTTGATAGCTCTGCTCATAATGAGCAACTTTGCCTCTAGAACCATTGCTGTCAATCAAATCGTTCATTAAATATTCACACATTTGTAAAACCTACTTTTCGAACTAGTCTCTGGTTTTTCTCAATCTCGATCAAACCACTGCAGTAATAATCTCTGGACTCTAGATCAATAATTATCGAAAAAGTGGAATTTTGTCCTTTGGTTAGCTTTAATTGGCTCATTTACAAGAAGTGGGCGTGGCCACATAAACCCAAAGGCCTATAAAACCTAAACCAAAACTTGAAACTTTACGAAAGTTGGTGAAAACATGTGTCAGATGACCCTTAACAGCCATGCAAAGTTTCATGGCGATCGGACCATAGGTGGCGCTATAACAGTAAAAGAAGCCTTCAAAAACACAATATTTCAATTGTACATAAACGTAAATTGTAAAAAAAACGTTCATATTTTCAAACATACACATAATCTTTACATCATATGATAGAACACCGCATTCTGAACAACTTTGTCTCTGGGAGTACTTCCATCAATCAAAGTGTTATTTAAATATTCTCAATTATGTTCAAAATCTACTTTTGCGAACTAGTCCTAGGTTTTTGCCCGATCGAATCAAACCACTGCAGAAATGTTCTCTGGCAAGTGAATATAAATAATTATCGAAAAAAAGTTTAAATTTCATCTCAGGTTCGCAAAGGGGCGTAAAAATGTTCGAAAGAGGCGGGGCCAATTTCACTTAAATAGCTATAACTCTTGAACGGAATGAGATATCTTCACCAAACTCAGGAAACATGTGTATGACATTGATTTTTGGTCAAATTAAAAATTTACCAGATATTCGCCACTTGGTGGCGCTATAAGATTGGGAAAACTGTAACGCATAAACCGTTGGTCCGAATAACTTGAAATTTGGTATACATTATCTCTGTCCGAAGTGGAACAAAACACTATAAGGACATTTGCATATCACAAAAAACATGGCCGCCATTGGCCAAACCATGTTAAACCAATATTGTCACAAGGTTAACAAGGTTAACAGAGGTCAATCAGAACTAAACTCTTTGGGCATGTTCAACTCATGGCCCTTAAGGTCTGTAAGAATTTTGAAAGAACTCGGCCACTAGTTGGCGCTAACGAGATTTTATGGCTCTGTAATCACGTGTCGTTTAACTTATCCACACAATATGCATATCATTTGATAGCTCTCATCATGATGAGCAACTTTGGCCCATGGCACATTGCTCTCAATCAAATCGTTCATTAAATATTAATAAATATGTCAAAAACCTACTTTTGCGAACTAGTCTCTGGTTTTTTTCTCAACCTCGATCAAACCACTGTAGTAATAATCTATGGACGCTCTAGATCAATAATTATCGAAAAAAAGTGGAATTTTGTCCTTTGGTTAGCTAGAATTAGCTCATTTAAAAATGGGGCCTGGCCACATATAACCAAAGGCCTATAAAACCTGAACGAAAATCCAAAACTTTACGAAACTGGGTGAAAACATGTTTCAGATGACTCTTAACAAGCATGCAAAGTTTCATGGAGATCGGACCATAGGTGGCGCTATAACAGTGAAAAAGGCCTCAAAACACAGTATTTCTAAGGTAAATGACCTCAAATCAATGCAGTACTATTCTCTAGACTCTCTAGATCAATAATTATCAATAAACAGTTGAACGTGTGTGTGTGTGTGTGTTTCTGTGAGCCTGTTGTCCATTTTCGATGTGTTTCACTGTCAGCTATGAATCAAGGTTGGCCTAAACCATAAAAGCACACCCTGATGCCCTCAAAGCAAGAACCCCGCTTAATGCTGCGCTTTAATTAGGGTTCTTGCACACCAAATGCAGAATCCCTATTGTAATTGTTAGGATTTTTATTATTATTATTATTATTATTATTATTATTATTCTTCCCTAAAACTGAACGTGCAGCCCAAACCGTAAGGCAGAAACTGAAACTTTGGTCAATGTAGACCAAAATCGGCGGAGAACGTAATCAAAGGCTCGCCAAATCGGCCCATAGGTGGCGCTATAGCACCACCGACGCGAAACGACTCATAACTCCTAAACCGCTTGTCGAGACTCAAAATGTCTTATATTGTAATCCTTGGCTCAATCAAAACAAAATGGCTATCTCCGATTTCATTTCCGCCTATAGTTTTTCCGCCATTTTGAAATTTGTCCAAAACCTACTTTTGCGAACTAGTCCTAGGTTTTTCGCCCGATCGGAACCAAACCACTGCAGAAATGTTCTCTGGCAAGTGAATATCAATAATTATCGAAAAAGTTGAAATTTCAACTCACGTTCGCAAAAGGGGCGTAAACAATTCGAAAGAGGCGGGCCAATTTTACTTAAATAGCTATAACTCTTGAACGGAATGAGATATCTTCACCAAACTCAGGACACATGTTATGACATTATTTTTGGTCAAATAAAAAATTGCGCAGCTTTGCCACTTGGTGGCGCTATAAGATTGGAAAACTGTAACGTAAACCGTGGTCCGATTAACTTGAAATTTGGTATACAGTATCTCTGTCCAAGGGGAACAAAATATAAGGACATTTGCATATCTCAAAAACATGGCCGCCATTGGCCAAACAATTTAAACACCTATTAGACAAGGTTAGCAGAGGTCAATCAGAACGAAACTCTTGGGCATGTTCAACTCATGGCCCTTAAAGGTCTGTAAGAATTTTGAAAGAAATCGGCCACTAGTTGGCGCTAATTTTTTTTTGGCTCTGTAATCACGTGGTGTTTTACATATCCACACAATATGCATATCATTTGATAGCTCTCATGTCATAATGAGCAACTTTGCCTCTAGAACCATTAGTGTCAATCAAATCGTTCATTAAATATTCACAAATTTGTAAAACCTACTTTTTCGAACTAGTCTCTGGTTTTTTCTCAATCTCGATCAAACCACTGCAGTAATAATCTCTGGACTCTAGATCAATAATTATCGAAAAAGTGGAATTTTGTCCTTTGGTTAGCTTTAATTGGCTCATTTACAAGAAGTGGGCGTGGCCACATAAACCCAAAGGCCTATAAAACCTAAACAAAACTTGAAACTTTACGAAAGTTGGTGAAAACATGTGTCAGATGACCCTTAACAGCCATGCAAAGTTTCATGGCGATCGGACCATAGGTGGCGCTATAACAGTAAAAGAAGCCTTCAAAACACAATATTTCAATTGTACATAAACGTAAATTGTAAAAAACGTTCATATTTTCAAACATACACATAATCTTTACATCATATGATAGAACACTGCATTCTGAACAACTTTGTCTCTGGGAGTACTTCCATCAATCAAAGTGTTATTTAAATATTCTCAATTATGTTCAAAATCTACTTTGCGAACTAGTCCTAGGTTTTTGCCCGATCGAACCAAACCACTGCAGAAATGTTCTCTGGCAAGTGAATATAAATAATTATCGAAAAAGTTTAAATTTCATCTCAGGTGTTAGCTTTAGAATTAGCTCATTTAAAAATGGGGCCTGGCCACATATAACCAAAGGCCTATAAAACCTGAAACAAAATCCAAAACTTTACGAAACTGGGTGAAAACATGTTTCAGATGACTCTTAACAAGCATGCAAAGTTTCATGGAGATCGGACCATAGGTGGCGCTATAACAGTGAAAAAGGCCTCAAAACACAGTATTTCTAAGGTAAATGACCTCAAATCAATGCAGTACTATTCTCTAGACTCTCTAGATCAATAATTATCAATAAACAGTTGAACATGTGTTTGTGTGTGTTTCTGTGAGCCTGTTGTCCATTTTCGATGTGTTTCACTGTCAGCTATGAATCAAGGTTGGCCTAGACCATAAAAGCACACCCTGATGCCCTCAAAGCAAGAACCCCGCTTAATGCTGCTCGCAGCTTTAATTATTATTATTATTATTATTTCCCCTTTTCTGCCGTAAAACGCAACGTGCAGCCCAAACCGTAAGGCCTAGAAACTTGAAACTTTGCCAATGGGTAGACCAAAAATCGAGGAGAGCTTATCAAAGTCTCAGCCAAATCGGCCCATAGGTGGCGCTATAGCGACCACCGACGCGAAATGACTCATAACTCCTAAACCGCTTGTCGTAGACTCAAGTGTCTTATATCCCTGTAATCCTTGGCTCAATCAAAACAAAATGGCTATCTCCGATTTCATTTCCGCCTAGATAGTTTTTCCGCCATTTTGAAATTTGTCCAAAACCTACTTTTGCGAACTAGTCCTAGGTTTTTCGCCCGATCGGAACCAAACCACTGCAGAAATGTTCTCTGGCAAGTGAATATCAATAATTATCGAAAAAAAGTTGAAATTTCAACTCACGTTTGCAAAGGGGCGTAAAAATGTTCGAAAGAGGCGGGGCCAATTTTACTTAAATAGCTATAACTCTTGAACGGAATGAGATATCTTCACCAAACTCAGGATACATGTGTATAACATTGTCTTTTGGTCAAATAAAAAAAATTGCCCAGATTCGCCACTTGGTGGCGCTATAAGTTTAGAAAAACTGTAACTTCTAAACCGTTGGTCCGATTAACTTGAAATTTGGAATACATTATCTCTGTCCGAAGGGGAACAAAATAATATAAGGACATTTGCATATCTCAAAAAAACATGGCCGCCATTGGCCAAAACATTTTAAACACCTATTAGACAAGGTTAACAGAGGTCAATCAGAACGAAACTCGTTGGGCATGTTCAACTCATGGCCCTTAAGGTCTGTAAGAATTTTGAAAGAAATCGGCCACTAGTTGGCGCTAATTTGTTTTTTGGCTCTGTAATCACGTGGTGTTTTACTTATCCACACAATATGCATATCATTTGATAGCTCTGCTCATAATGAGCAACTTTGCCTCTAGAACCATTAGTGTCAATCAAATCGTTCATTAAATATTCACACATTTGTAAAAACCTACTTTTTCGAACTAGTCTCTGGTTTTTTTCTCAATCTCGATCAAACCACTGCAGTAATAATCTCTGGACTCTCTAGATAAATAATTATCGAAAAAAAGTGGAATTTTGTCCTGTGGTTAGCTTTAATTGGCTCATTTACAAGAAGTGGGCGTGGCCACATAAACCCAAAGGCCTATAAAACCTAAACCAAAACTTGAAACTTTACGAAAGTTGGTGAAAACATGTGTCAGATGAACCTTAACAGCCATGCAAAGTTTCATGGCGATCGGACCATAGGTGGCGCTATAACAGTAAAAACAGCTCTCAAAAACACTATATTTGTATAAAAAATGACCTCAAATTGTTGAGCATGTTCATAATTCACATAAAACACTAGTTCTTTATATTATTTAATAGGTCTCCTTATTCTGAGCAACTTTGCCTCTAGGATTAATGCTGTCAATCAAATCGTTCATTAAATATTAATAAATATGTCAAAAACCTACTTTTGCGAACTAGTCTCTGGTTTTTTTCTCAACCTCGATCAAACCACTGTAGTAATAATCTATGGACGCTCTAGATCAATAATTATCAAAAAAAGTGGAATTTTGTCCTTTGGTTAGCTTTAATTAGCTCATTTAAAAATGGGGCCTGGCCACATATAACCAAAGGCCTATAAAACCTGAACGAAAATTCAAAACTTTACGAAACTGGGTGAAAACATGTTTCAGATGACTCTTAACAAGCATGCAAAGTTTCATGGAGATCGGACCATAGGTGGCGCTATAACAGTGAAAAGGCCTCAAAACACAGTATTTCTAAGGTAAATGACCTCAAATCAATGCAGTACTATTCTCTAGACTCTAGATCAATAATTATCAATAAACAGTTGAACATGTGTGTGTGTGTGTTTGTGAGCCTGTTGTCCATTTTCGATGTGTTTCACTGTCAGCTATGAATCAAGGTTGGCCTAAACCATAAAAGCACACCCTGATGCCCTCAAAAGCTTTAATTAGGGTTCTTGCAGCAGAATCTATTGTAATTGTTAAGATTTTATTATTATTATTATTATTATTCTGCCAGAAACGCAACGTGCAGCCCAAACCGTAAGGCCTAGAAACTTGAAACTTTGCCAATGGTAGACCAAAAATCGAGGAGAGCTTATCAAATTCTCAGCCAATCGGCCCATAGGTGGCGCTATAGCGACCACGGACGCGAAATGACTCATAACTCCTAAACCGCTTGTCGTAGACTCAAATGTCTTATATCCCTGTAATCCTTGGCTCAATCAAAACAAAATGGCTATCTCCGATTTCATTTCCGCCTAGATAGTTTTTCCGCCATTTTGAAATTTGTCCAAAACCTACTTTTGCGAACTAGTCCTAGGTTTTTCGCCCGATCGTAACCAAACCACTGCAGAAATGTTCTCTGGCAAGTGAATATCAATAATTATCGAAAAAAAGTTGAAATTTCAACTCACTTTCGAAAAGGGGCGTAAAAATGTTCGAAAGAGGCGGGGCCAATTTCACTTAAATAGCTATAACTATTGAACGGAATGAGATATCTTCACCAAACTCAGGACACATGTGTATGACATTGTTTTTTGGTCAAATTAAAAAAATTGCCCAGATTCACCACTTGGTGGCGCTATAAGATTGTGAAAACTGTAACGCGTAAACCGTAGGTCCGATCAACTTGAAATTTGGTATACAGTATTTCTGTCCAAGGGGGAACAGAATGTCCTAAGGAAATTTGCATATCTCAAAAAACATGGCCGCCATTGGTCAAACAATTTAAAACACCTATTAGACAAGGTTAGCAGAGGTCAATCAGAACGAAACTCTTTGGGCATGTTCAACCCATGGCCCTTAAGGTCTGTAAGAATTTTGAAAGAAATCGGCCACTAGTTGGCGCTAATTTGTTTTTTTGGCTCTGTAATCACGTGGTGTTTTACATATCCACACAATATGCATATCATTTGATAGGTCTCGTCATAATGAGCAACTTTGCCTCTAGAACCATTAGTGTCAATCAAATCGTTCATTAAATATTCACAAATTTGTAAAAAACTACTTTTTCGAACTAGTCTCTGGTTTTTTTCTCAATCTCGATCAAACCACTGCAGTAATAATCTCTGGCATCTCCAGATCAATAATTATCGAAAAAAAGTGGAATTTTGTCCTTTGGTTAGCTTTAATTGGCTCATTTACCAGAAGTGGGCGTGGCCACATAAACCCAAAGGCCTATAAAACCTAAACCAAAACTTGAAACTTTACGAAAGTTGGTGAAAACATGTGTCCGATGACCCTTAACAGCCATGCAAAGTTTCATGGCGATCGGACCATAGGTGGCGCTATAACATTAAAAGAAGCCTTCAAAAACACAATATTTCAATTGTACATAAACGTAAATTGTAAAAAAACGTTCATATTTTCATACATACACATAATCTTTACATCATATGATAGAACAACGCATTCTGAACAACTTTGTCTCTGGGAGTACTTCCATCAATCAAAGTGTTATTTAAATATTCTCAATTTTGTTCAAAACCTACTTTTGCAAACTAGTCCTAGGTTTTTTGCCCGATCGGAACCAAACCACTGCAGAAATGTTCTCTGTTAAGTGAGTATGAATAATTATCGAAAGAAAGTTTAAATTTCATCTCAGGTTCGCAAAGGGACATAAAAATGTTCGAAAAAGGCGGGGCCAATTTCACTTAAATAGCTATAACTCTTGAACGGAATAATATATCTTCACCAAACTCAGGACACATGTGTATGACACTGATTTTTGGTCAAATGAAAAAAAAATATCCAGATTTGCCACTTGGTGGCGCTATAACATTGGGAAAACTGTAACGCATAAACCGTTGGTCCGAATAACTTGAAATTTGGTATACATTATCTCTGTCCGAAGTGGAACAAAATACTATAAGGACATTTGCATATCTCAAAAAATATGGCCGCCATTGGCCAAACCATGTTAAACACATATTAGACAAGGTTAACAGAGGTTAACAGAGGTCAATCAGAACGAAACTCTTTGGGCATGTTCAACTCATTGTTCTAAAGGTCTGTAAGAATTTTTAAAGAAATCGGCCACTAGTTGGCGCTAATTAGTTTTTTGGCTCTGTAATCACGTGGTGTTTTACATATCCACACAATATGCATATCACTTGATAGCTCTCATCATATTGAGAAACTTTGCCTCTAGAACCATTAGTGTCAATCAAATCGTTCATTAAATATTCACACATTTGTAAAAACCTACTTTTTCGAACTAGTCTCTGGTTTTTTTCTCAATCTCGATCAAACCACTGCAGTAATAATCTCTGGACTCTCTAGATCAATAATTATCGAAAAAAAGTGGAATTTTGTCCTTTGGTTAGCTTTAATTGGCTCGTTTACAACAAGTGGGCGTGGCCACATAAACCCAAAGGCCTATAAAACCTAAACCAAAACTTGAAACTTTACGAAAGTTGGTGAAAACATGTGTCACATGACCCTTAACAGCCATACAAAGTTTCATGGCGATCGGACTATAGGTGGCGCTATAACAGTAAAAAGAGCTCTCAAAAACACTATATTTGTATAGAAAATGACCTCACATTGTTGAGCATGTTCATAATTCACATAAAACACTACTTATTTATATTATTCAATAGGTCTCCTTATTCTGAGCAACTTTGCCTCTTGGACTAATAATGTCAATCAAATCGTTCATTAAATATTCATAAATATGTTAAAAACCTACTTTTGCGAACTAGTCTCTGGTTTTTTGCTCAATCTAGATCAAACCACTGCAGTAATAATCTCTGGACTCTCTATATCAATAATTATCGAAAGAAAATATAATTTTGTCCTTTGGTTATCTATAACAAGGTCATTTATTAAAGGGGTGTGGCCAAATATGCCCAAAAGCCTCTAAAACCCGAACGAAAATCCAAAACCTTACGAAACTGGGTGAAAACATGTGTCAGATGACTCTTAACAAGCATGCAAAGTTTCATGGAGATCGGACGATATGTGGCGCTATAACAGTGTAAAAGGCCTCAAAACACAGTATTTCTAAGGTAAATGACCTCACCTCTTGGACTAATGCTATTCACAAATATGTTAAAACCTACTTTAAACTAGTCTCTGTTTTTTTCTCAACCTCAATCAAACCACTGCAGTAATAATCTCTGGACTCTCTAGATCAATAATCATTGAAAAAAAGTGGAGTTTTGTCCTTTGGTTAGCTAGAATTAGCTCATTTAAAAATTGAGCCTGGTTACACATAACCAAAGGCCTATAAAACCTAAACAAAAACTTGAAACTTTATGAAAGTTGGTGAAAACATGTTTCAGATGACTCTTAACAAGCATGCAAAGTTTCATGGAGATCGGACCATAGGTGGCGCTATAACAGTGAAAAAGGCCTCAAAACACAGTATTTCTAAGGTAAATGACCTCAAATCAATGTAGTACTATTCTCTAGACTCTCTAGATCAATAATTATCAATAAACAGTTGAACATGTGTTTGTGTGTGTTTCTGTCAGCCTGTTGTCCATTTTCGATGTGTTTCACTGTCAGCTATGAATCAAGGTTGGCCTAGACCATAAAAGCACACCCTGATGCCCTCAAAGCAAGAACCCCGCTTAATGCTGCTCGCAGCTTTAATTATTATTATTATTCCGCCCTAAAACTGAACGTGCAGCCCAAACCGTAAGGGCTAGAGAGCTGAAACCGGTCAGATTGTAGTAGTCGGCGGAACGAGAATCCAAAGGCTCACCCAAATCGGCCCATAGGTGGCGCTACAGCGCAAAAACTAAAATTTTAGACGTTTTTGGGCGTAGCTCGCTCAAAATTGATCAGATTTAAAAATAACATCTGTAACGCATAATCCTTGGGTCAGCCCGCAAAAAGTGTATTACGACAGATTTTCTCTCAGGAAGGTTTTTCCAACAAAATTGACCTATATTCAACACGTACTTTAATGAACTAGTCCTAGGTTTTTATCCGATCGAACCAAACCACTGCAGAAATATTTGGTTTATCCTGAATATAAATAATTATCAAAAAAGTTGAAATTTCGATTTTTGCACGAAACGGTATGCCAATTAGCTCTAAGCTAACGTTAGCCAAATGTTAATTTGAAGTATAACTCTTGAACAGAATGAGATATCTTCACAATATGCATATCATATGTGCAAGCTCAATCTTATGGTCAAATCAAAAGAATTGCGCAGCTCTACCATTAGTGTCAATCAAATGGCGTTCATTAAATATTAATAAAAACATAAAACAGCTATAACTATGCAACTAGTCCGATTGAGTTGAATTGATCATGCATTAATAATCTTTGTCCAATATGCCATAAGTGTATATGAGGAAATTGGCGTATCTAATGGCCGCCATCAGCCAATTAAGTTTGAGCACTTATTAAACAAAGTTATAAAACCATCGGAATGAAACTCTATGGTGAAAACATGTTCAGATGGCCCTAAAGGTCTGTAAGAATTTTGAAAGAAATCGGCCACTAGTTGGCGCTAATTTGATTTTTGGCTCTGTAATCACGTATTTCAATTGTAACTTATAACACAATGCATATCATTTGATAGATCTCTCATAATGAAAAACTTTGCCTCTAGAACTATTGCTGTCAATCAAATCGTTCATTAAATATTCTCAAATTTGTAAAACCTACTTTTGAACTAGTCTCTGGTTTTTTCTCAATCGATCAAACCACTGCATTAATAATCTCTGGACACTCTAGATCAATAATTATCGAAAAAGTGGAATTTTGTCCTTTGGTTAGCTTTAATTGGCTCATTTACTAAAGAAGTGGCGTGGCCACATAAACCCAAAGGCCTATAAAACCTAAACAAAACTTGAAAACTTTACGAAAGTTGGTGAAAACATGTGTCAGATGACCCTTAACAGCCATGCAAAGTTTCATGGCGATCAGACCATAGGTGGCGCTATAACAGTAAAAAGGCCTTCAAAACACTATATTTCAATTGTACATAAACGTAAATTGTAAAAAAACGTTCATATTTTCAAACATACACATAATCTTTACATCATATGATAGAACACCGCATTCTGAACAACTTTGTCTCTGGGAGTACTTCCATCAATCAAAGTGTTATTTAAATATTCTCAATTATGTTCAAAACCTACTTTTGCGAACTAGTCCTAGGTTTTTTGCCCGATCGGAATCAAACCACTGCAGAAATGTTCTCTGGCAAGTGAATATAAATAATTATCGAAAAAAAGTTTAAATTTCATCTCAGGTTCGCAAAGGGGCGTAAAAATGTTCGAAAGAGGCGGGGCCAATTTCACTTAAATCGCTATAACTCTTGAAAGGAATGAGATATCTTCACCAAACTCAGGACACATGTGTATGACATTGATTTTGGTCAAATAAAAAAATTGCGCAGATTCGCCACTTGGTGGCGCTATAAGATTGGGAAAAACTGTAACGCATAAAACCGTTGGTCCGATTAACTTGAAATTTGGTATACAGTATCTCTGTCCGAAGTGGAACAAAATAATATAAGGACACTTTGCATATCTCAAAAAACATGGCCGCCATTGGCCAAACCATGTTAAACACATATTAGACAAGGTTAACAGAGGTCAATCAGAACTAAACTCATTGGGCATGTTCAACTCATGGCCCTTAAGGTCTGTAAGAATTTTGAAAGAACTCGGCCACTAGTTGGCGCTAATTTGTTTTATGGCTCTGTAATCACGTGGTGTTTAACATCCACACAATATGCATATCATTTGATAGGTCTCGTCATAATGAGCAACTTTGCCTCTAGAACCATTAGTGTCAATCAAATCGTTCATTAAATATTAATAAATTTGTCAAAACCTACTTTTTGCGAACTAGTCTCTGGTTTTTTCTCAATCTCGATCAAACCACTGCAGTAATAATCTCTGGACGCTCTAGATCAATAATTATCGAAAAAAAGTGGAATTTTGTCCTTTGGTTAGCTAGAATTGGCTCATTTAAAGAAGGGGCCTGGTCACATAAACCCAAAGGCCTATAAAACCTAAACAAAACTTGAAACTTTACGAAAGTTGGTGAAAACATGTGTCAGATGACCCTTTAACAGCCATGCAAAGTTTCATGGAGATCGGACCATAGGTGGCGCTATAACAGTAAAAGAGCTTTCAAAAACATATTTGTATAGAAAATTACCTCACATTGTTGAGCATGTTCATAATTCACATAAAACACTAGATCTTCATATCATATGTTATATCTCCTCATTCTGAACAACTTTGCCTCTTGGACTAATGCTGTCAATCAAATCGTTAATTAAATATTAATAAATATGTCAAAAACCTAGTTTTGCGAACTAGTCTCTGGTTTTTTTCACAACCTCGATCAAACCACTGTAGTAATAATCTATGGACGCTCTAGATCAATAATTATCGAAAAGTGAAATTTTGTCCTTTGGTTAGCTAGAATTAGCTCATTTAAAAAGGAGCCTGGTCACATAACCAAATGCCTATAAACGTAAACCAAAACTTGAAACTTTATGAAAGTTGGTGAAAACATGTAACTGATAACCCTTAACAGCCATGCAAAGTTTCATGGAGATCGGACCATAGGTAGCGCTATAACAGTGAAAAAAGTCCTCAAAACACAGTATTTCTAAGGTAAATGACCTCAAATCAATGTAGTACTGTTCTCTAGACTCTAGATCAATAATTATCAAAAAACAGTTGAACATGTGTGTGTGTGTGTTTCTGTGAGCCTGTTGTCCATTTTCGATGTGTTTCACTGTCACAAATGAATCAAGGTTGGCCTAAACCATAAAAGCACACCCTGGTGCCTTCAAAGCAAGAACCCCGCTTAATGCTGCTCGCAGCTTTAATTATTATTATTATTCTGCTTCTGCCGTAAAACGCAACGTGCAGCCAAAACTGTAAGGCCTAGAGACTTGAAACTTTGCCAATGGATAGACCAAAAATCGAGGAGAGCTTATCAAATTCTCAGCCCAATCGGCCCATAGGTGGCGCTATAGCGACCACTGACGCAAAACGACTCATAACTCCTAAACCGCTTATCGTAGACTCAAATGTCTTATATCCCTGTAATCCACTGTAAAACAAAATGGCTATCTCCGATTTCATTTGCGCCTAGATAGTTTTTCCGCCATCTTGAAATTTGTTCAAAACCTACTTTTGTGAACTAGTCCTAGGTTTTTCGCCCGATCGGAACCAAACCACCGCAGAAATGTTCTCTGGCAAGTGAATATCAATAATTATCGAAAAAAGTTGAAATTTCAACTCACGTTCGCAAAGGGGCGTAAAACAATCGAAAGAGGGCCAATTTTACTTAAAGAGCTATAACTCTTGAATGGAATGAGATATCTTCACCAAACTCTGAAACTTATTTATGACATAATTCTTTGGTCAAATAAAAAAATTGCGCAGCTTTGCCACTTGGTGGCGCTATAAGATTGGAAAAACTGTAACGCATAAACCGTAGGTCCGATCAACTTGAAATTTGGTATACAGTATCTCTGTCCGAGGAGGAATAAAATATTATAAGGAAATTTGCATATCTCAAAAAACATGGCCGCCATTGGTCAAACAATTTTAAACACCTATTATACAAGGTTAACAGAGGTCAATCAGAACGAAACTCATTGGGCATGTTCAACTCATGGCCCTTAAGGTCTCTAAGAATTTTGAAAGAAATCGGCCACTAGTTGGCGCTAACGAGATTTTTGGCTCTGTAATCACGTGTCGTTTAACTTATCCACACAATATGCATATCATTTGATAGCTCACTTCATAATGAGAAACTTTGCCTCTAGAACCATTGCTGTCAATCAAATCGTTCATTAAATATTCATAAATTTGTAAAAACCTACTTTTTCGAACTAGTCTCTGGTTTTTTTCTCAATCTCGATCAAACCACTGCATTAATAATCTCTGGATACTCTAGATC
Organism: Gymnocypris eckloni scoliostomus; assembly: GCA_027564155.1. Lineage (NCBI taxonomy): Eukaryota > Metazoa > Chordata > Actinopteri > Cypriniformes > Cyprinidae > Gymnocypris > Gymnocypris eckloni. The sequence goes on from CM050426.1 coordinate 22,303,954, forward strand.
AATAATTATCGAAAAAAAGTGGAATTTTGTCCTTTGGTTAGCTTTAATTGGCTCATTTACAAGAAGTGGGCGTGGCCACATAAACCCAAAGGCCTATAAAACCTAAACAAAACTTGAAACTTTACGAAAGTTGGTGAAAACATGTGTCAGATGACCCTTAACAGCCATGCAAAGTTTCATGGCGATCGGACCATAGGTGGCGCTATAACAGTAAAAGAAGCCTTCAAAAACACAATATTTCAATTGTACATAAACGTAACTTGTAAAAAAACGTTCATATTTTCAAACATACACATAATCTTTACATCATATGATAGAACACCGCATTCTGAACAACTTTGTCTCTGGGAGTACTTCCATCAATCAAAGTGTTATTTAAATATTCTCAATTATGTTCAAAATCTACTTTTGCGAACTAGTCCTAGGTTTTTTGCCCGATCGGAACCAAACCACTGCAGAAATGTTCTCTGGCAAGTGAATATGAATAATTATCGAAAAAAAGTTTAAATTTCATCTCAGGTTCGCAAAGGGGCGTAAAAATGTTCGAAAGAGGCGGGGCCAATTTAACTTAAATAGCTATAACTCTTGAACGGAATGAGATATCTTCACCAAACTCAGGAAACATGTGTATGACATTGATTTTTGGTCAAATTAAAACATTTACCCAGATTCGCCACTTGGTGGCGCTATAAGATTGGGAAAACTGTAACGCATAAACCGTTGGTCCGAATAACTTGAAATTTGGTACACATTATCTCTGTCCGAAGTGGAACAAAACACTATAAGGACATTTGCATATCTCAAAAAACATGGCCGCCATTGGCCAAAACCATGTTAAACCAATATTGTCACATATTAGACAAGGTTAACAGAGGTCAATCAGAACGAAACTCGATGGGCATGTTCAACTCATGGCCCTTAAGGTCTGTAAGAATTTTGGAAGAAAACGGCCACTAGTTGGCTAACAAGATTTTATGGCGCTGTAATCACGTGTCGCTTAACGATCCACACAATATGCATATCATTTGATAGCTCTCATCATGATGAGCAACTTTGGCCCACGCACATTGCTCTCAATCAAATCGTTAATTAAATATTAATAAATATGTCAAAACCTACTTTTACGAACTAGTCTCTGGTTTTCTCAACCTCGATCAAACCACTGTAGTAATAATCTATGGACGCTCTAGATCAATAATTATCGAAAAAGTGGAATTTTGTCCTTTGGTTAGCTAGAATTAGCTCATTTAAAAATGGGGCCTGGTCACACATAACCAAAGCCTATAAAACCTAAACCAAAACTTGAAACTTTATGAAACTGGTGAAAACATGTTTCAGATGACTCTTAACAGCCATGCAAAGTTTCATGGAGATCGGACCATAGGTGGCGCTATAACAGTGAAAAAGGCCTCAAAACACAGTATTTCTAAGGTAAATGACCTCAAATCAATGCAGTACTGTTCTCTAGACTCTCTAGATCAATAATTATCAATAAACAGTTGAACATGTGTGTGTGTGTGTTTCTGTGAGCCTGTTGTCCATTTTCGATGTGTTTCACTGTCAGCTATGAATCAAGGTTGGCCTAAACCATAAAAGCACACCCTGATGCCCTCAAAGCAAGAACCCCGCTTAATGCTGCTCGCAGCTTTAATTTTTATTATTATTATTATTCCACCCTAAAACTGAACGTGCAGCCCAAACCGTAAGGGCTAGAGAGCTGAAACCCGGTCAGATTGTAGTAGTCGTGGCGGGAACGAGAAATCCAAAGGCTCACCCAAATCGGCCCATAGGTGGCGCTACAGCGCAAAAAACTAAAATTTTAGACGTTTTTGGGCGTAGCTCGCTCAAAATTGATCGTAGATTTAAAAAAATAACATCGTTGCGATCCTTGGGTCAGCCCGCAAAAAAGTGTATTACGACAGATTTTCTCTCAGACGCACGGTTTTTCCGCAAAATTGACCTATATTCAACACGTACTTTAACGAACTAGTCCTAGGTTTTTTATCCGATCGGAACCAAACCACTGCAGAAATATTTGGTTTATCCTGAATATAAATAATTATCAAAAAAAAGTTGAAATTTCGATTTTTGCACGAAACGGTATGCCAATTAGCTCCTAAGCTAACGTTAGCCAAATGTTATTTGAAGTATAACTCTTGAACAGAATGAGATATCTTCACGAAACTCGGCACACATATGTGCAAGCTCAATCTTTGGTCAAATCAAAAAGAATTGCGCAGCTCTACCACTTGGTGGCGCTATAAGATTTAAAAAACATAAAAACAGCTATAACTATGCAAGCGTTAGTCCGATTGAGTTGAAAATTGTTATGCAGTATCTTTGTCCAATATGCCATAAGTGTATATGAGGAAATTGGCGTATCTCAAAAAACATGGCCGCCATCAGCCAATTAAGTTTGAGCACTTATTAAACAAAGTTATCGGAGGTCGATCGGAATGAAACTCTATGGGCATGTTCGACTCGTGGCCCTAAAGGTCTGTAAGAATTTTGAAAGAAATCGGCCACTAGTTGGCGCTAATTTGATTTTTTGGCTCTGTAATCACGTGTTGTTTAACTTATCCACACAATATGCATATCATTTGATAGATCTCCTCATAATGCAAAACTTTGCCTCTAGAACCATTGCTGTCAATCAAATCGTTCATTAAATATTCACAAATTTGTAAAAACCTACTTTTTCGAACTAGTCTCTGGTTTTTTTCTCAATCTCGATCAAACCACTGCATTAATAATCTCTGGACACTCTAGATCAATAATTATCGAAAAAAAGTGGAATTTTGTCCTTTGGTTAGCTTTAATTGGCTCATTTACAAGAAGTGGGCGTGGCCACATAAACCCAAAGGCCTATAAAACCTAAACAAAAACTTGAAACTTTACGAAAGTTGGTGAAAACATGTGTCAGATGACCCTTAACAGCCATGCAAAGTTTCATGGCGATCGGACCATAGGTGGCGCTATAACAGTAAAAGAAGCCTTCAAAAACACTATATTTCAATTGTACATAAACGTAAATTGTAAAAAAACGTTCATATTTTCAAACATACACATAATCTTTACATCATATGATAGAACACCGCATTCTGAACAACTTTGTCTCTGGGAGTACTTCCATCAATCAAAGTGTTATTTAAATATTCTCAATTATGTTCAAAACCTACTTTTGCGAACTAGTCCTAGGTTTTTTGCCCGATCGGAATCAAACCACTGCAGAAATGTTCTCCGGCAAGTGAATATAAATAATTATCGAAAAAAAGTTTAAATTTCATCTCAGGTTCGCAAAGGGGCGTAAAAATGTTCGAAAGAGGCGGGGCCAATTTCACTTAAATCGCTATAACTCTTGAAAGGAATGAGATATCTTCACCAAACTCAGGACACATGTGTATGACATTGATTTTTGGTCAAATTAAAAAAAATTACCCAGATTCGCCACTTGGTGGCGCTATAAGATTGGGAAAACTGTAACGCATAAACCGTTGGTCCGAATAACTTGAAATTTGGTATACATTATCTCTGTCCGAAGTGGAACAAAATAATATAAGGACACTTGCATATCTCAAAAAACATGGCCGCCATTGGCCAAACCATGTTAAACACATATTAGACAAGGTTAACAGAGGTCAATCAGAACTAAACTCATTGGGCATGTTCAACTCATGGCCCTTAAGGTCTGTAAGAATTTTGAAAGAACTCGGCCACTAGTTGGCGCTAACGAGATTTTATGGCTCTGTAATCACGTGTCGTTTAACGTATCCACACAATATGCATATCATTTGATAGCTCTCGTCATGATGAGCAACTTTGGCCCACGGCACATTGCTCTCAATCAAATCGTTAATTAAATATTAATAAATATGTCAAAAACCTACTTTTGCGAACTAGTCTCTGGTTTTTTTCTCAACCTCGATCAAACCACTGCAGTAATAATCTATGGACGCTCTAGATCAATAATTATCGAAAAAAAGTGGAATTTTGTCCTTTGGTTAGCTAGAATTAGCTCATTTAAAAAAGGGGCCTGGTCACACATAACCAAAGGCCTATAAAACCTAAACAAAATCTTGAAACTTTATGAAAGTTGGTGAAAACATGTGTCACATTAACTTTAACAGCCATGCAAAGTTTCATGGAGATCGGACCACAGGTGGCGCTATAACAGTAAAAAGAGCTTTCAAAAACATATTTGTATAGAAAATTACCTCACATTGTTGAGCATGTTCATAATTCACATAAAACACTAGATCTTCATATCATATGTTATATCTCCTCATTCTGAACAACTTTGCCTCTTGGACTAATGCTGTCAATCAAATCGTTAATTAAATATTAATAAATATGTCAAAAACCTAGTTTTGCGAACTAGTCTCTGGTTTTTTTCACAACCTCGATCAAACCACTGTAGTAATAATCTATGGACGCTCTAGATCAATAATTATCGAAAAAAAGTGAAATTTTGTCCTTTGGTTAGCTAGAATTAGCTCATTTAAAAAAGGAGCCTGGTCACACATAACCAAATGCCTATAAAACGTAAACCAAAACTTGAAACTTTATGAAAGTTGGTGAAAACATGTAACTGATAACCCTTAACAGCCATGCAAAGTTTCATGGAGATCGGACCATAGGTAGCGCTATAACAGTGAAAAAAGTCCTCAAAACACAGTATTTCTAAGGTAAATGACCTCAAATCAATGTAGTACTGTTCTCTAGACTCTCTAGATCAATAATTATCAAAAAAACAGTTGAACATGTGTGTGTGTGTGTTTCTGTGAGCCTGTTGTCCATTTTCGATGTGTTTCACTGTCACAAATGAATCAAGGTTGGCCTAAACCATAAAAGCACACCCTGATGCCTTCAAAGCAAGAACCCCGCTTAATGCTGCTCGCAGCTTTAATTTAATTTTTGTTTCTTGATTGTAAAGAGGCAGGAATTCTAAACGGGTGTCTACCCGTATTATGTGTGATCGTATGTGCACATTGTGCACAGTCAACCTTAAAACACCCACAGCTTTGAGACGAAAGACAGTCAGGGAGACAAGGGCAATGCTGCTAGTAGATAACTTTTATTCAGTTTTTTTTTTTTACAGACAGGAAGCACACATGTTTACTTTGCTTAAAGAATACACTGTTACACAAAGAAAACATTTTACTTTATTTAATTTCATTCATAAAATGAACATAGATTGTCTTCTAAGGAGAAACAATTCAAACAAATTTTATTATCTGATTGTGAGTCCATTTATTGACGTATTCAACAGTAAAGTAAAAAAAAAAGTTAATTAACGAACAGTAAATTAATTTGAAGATATGTGAAACTATGTTCAGCTTGATATCTATACGATGACGCCTTCTTCATAATGTGTTGGCCGGTTGCCTGCACACCCCACAACAATCTTTCGAGTGGACTTTTGTCCTCTGTATTCACATCTGGGGTGTCTCTCTCCGCGGATTAATGTACATGTAACTACAGGAAATGGCTTGTTGCTCATATACAAGTCTCTTCTTTGAGGGACTGGAGTACCTCCTCCGGTACAAACTGCTTTAACTTGTTTGTTATTTGCCAGTATGAAGGTGTTGACTTCTTTGCAGCTGTTGTCATTTTGGGACCCCATGATGCGTCTTGTATGGATCTCACTGTTACATTTCTGTATAGTCATGTCTCCAAACACATGCTGCCTGATGAATTTCTTATAACGCTCTTCGACTTCTTCTTCTGTTTGACCATAAGTGCACATTGAGGCACACAGGACCAGTAGCAGAATCACTATAGAGTGATGAATCCCCATGATCTGGTGAGCAATACATAAACTATAAAAAGTGTTTTTGATTAATTAAGAAACTAATGAACGAAAAGAAGTGTTGTGACAACATACCTTGCTCTTTTTGACAAAGTAATATGTTGTTCCACCAGCTGTCTTCTTTTGTTTATAGGCTGTAAGAGAATCAAAAGCAGGTTACTAACAAATCATGAAAAAAACTAGCATATGAAACAGGCTCTAAAGACTCCGCTGTTTTTATCATAAACCCCACAAGACCCAAACATGTGACCTGAATAACAGGAAATGTTTAACAAGTACTCAAACTAGAAAAATCAATAACAAAGTAACTTTGGTTTCGGCAGTAGGCTTATAGGAAAATGGATTTTATGTTGCTTTGTCAAACACGATGCAAGCTCAACAAAAAGACATTGATCTCTGACAAAACCAGCATAAATCTAGTATTTATATGTACAGAATTTATTGATCTAAGTTAATGTTAATTCATAATAAATCCATTCACTCTGTGTTTTGAACATTATTGATAGGTCAACTCTTTAAGTATTAGCAACTTAAAAGGAAGGAATACCATTGTACAAACCGAGCATTATTGATTAAAAGTAGCTATTGTGAACTGAAAGTCACATATTGTTGTGCATTTGAATTCTGTTTTCCAAGGCTTGTTTTAGTATGTGGTGTTTGGGGGTGCAGAGTCCAGACATCATAGGATTAAATATTTGCAATGCCAGGTAGCCTGTCTATGGCACAGCTTCAAAGTAAACAATTGACTGTGAGAATATAAATCTGAAAGGATCAAAATGTCATATTCACCTATATGCGAAGAAATACAAATCTCAAAGAGAGCACAGATAAAAATGTGCAGATCCAGTCTGCTTATTTTCAGTTACTCCACTGCATCAATACACACTATCACTGAGGTTATTTGTTTTTGTTGTCAACCATTTAAAAGTATATTTGTCCATTTGTCCTGTGTTTATAAAAATGAATCCACAGGTTTTTAGTTGAGCAGTGTGAAGCAGGAGAAACCATAATGTACAGCAATAAAAATGTAATTTGGGAACAGTTTGCTTTGACATAATATAGTGCATTGGTACTTCAAGCAACCCAAGTTCAATTCCTTCCTGTCTCTACCTGACTATCCTTTTAAATAATGGAAAAAAGCCCCCATAAAATAAAAAGTACTGTGCAAGTAATGTGCGTTGTCCATTCTTATCTTCTGTACCTTTGTATTGATGTAAGGGACCAACATGCCCTTTTTGATAGTTTACATATTTATGTTAATAATGACACAGGATTATAATAATAACAGGAGATAAATCACCCAAGTAACACAAGAAGCAATCCATCAGACATTTATAAACAGTCATGGCCAAAAATATCGGCACCCTTGGTAAATATGATCAAAGGCGGCTGTGAAAATTAATCAGCATTGTTAATTATTTTGATCTTTTATAAAAAAAATCACAAAAATCTAACCTTAATTGTATAATAAGAATTTAAAATGAGGGAAATATCATTATGAAATAAAAGTTTTTCTATAATACACATTGGCAACAATTAACGGCACCCTTTTATAAAAAATTGAGAAAAACATTTATTTCATAATGATATTTACCCCCATTTTAATTCGTATTATCCAATGAAAGGTTAGATTTTTGTGATTTAAAAACAATAAAAGATGAAACGGATTAACAATGCAGATACATTTTCACAGCCTTCTTTGATCATATTTACTACTAAGGGTGTCGATGTTTTTGGCCGTGACTGTATATTAAGGTCCCTTTACATATACATTAACTAGCATAGAAAAGAAGAAGACATTAGTTCGATGCTTAAGATGACCACAATAATATAGCTTATAATAAGCACATAGTACAGATACAGGGAAGATAATGAGTCTAATATCAATATCTGATACAATTGTTTCTGACACATGGGATGGCAGTCAGGGAAATCTTACTAGATTATGATTTGATTAAATGGCATGTTTGTAGTACCAGTCACATTCACGCTGGGGTGAAAAAGGATTACATTGTGCACATAAATGATTGAGTTCAAGCAGCTGACTGACACCGTCCACGAATCCTCCGATCAAATCATTTCAATCCTTTTGACGATTACAATCCCCTAAAATCTGGAGTATGATGAAAACTGAGTGAAATCTGGAGTAAAACCATGGAGAGCTCTAACTGGGAATTTTTCATAAATTGGCTCAGGGCTTTGAGCAACTTATCTCAGACATGAATTGCATATCTGGGACTCTGATAAAACTCCCTTCTACAAATGTGGAGAGACAGAAAACCGAGCACAGCCTGAGGAGAGGTCACCTCACAACATCAATAAAAACACTGACAAAACCTACCTTATATAGGAAAATGTGGTAACACCTTTAAAAGATTAATGCTATCAAAGAATGAAGAAGATTTTGGCAGATTGTCATCCTCAGGCAACTTTTTTGTGAGCTGGAATGAGTACAGGAAAATAAATTAACCTGGGAGGAAATACAATTTGTATGTGTTATTTTGATATTATACATGCAGTAGGCTTTCTCAGAAATCCATGTATCCCATGTGCCATTCTTAAATATAGATTTGTCAAAGAAAAGTATAAATACATCCATACATCTTATGGAAACAGCAGAAATTGGTTCAGTAATGACTTGTTGAGTTGAGAATAATAATAATAACAACAAAAATGTTTAAGTACTGTATCATAACCTACTTGCCTCCACAGGTTAGACAGTCCTTTTTAAGGTTTTAGAGAGTGAAATTAAAGTAAATGAGATACTCCTGTCTGAGACCAAATCAAGTCTCGCACCAAATTTATTTACAGATTGAGAAACGTGATTGGAACACTGCTCAAATAATCATCTTGAGAAATAGGAACACATTTCTCGTGCCTGTGTGAAGACTTCAATCCACAGCTCAAGTCAGCAATAATTGATTACTCCATTACTGCATCTGCCAATGAACATCATGTAAATGTAGCATCAATCTACATGCTCAGACAAGACCCTCTTCCTAATCTCACAAGACATCCAGGCAGCCTGTTGAAATGTAACCTCTCACTTCATTTGACCAACTGCTTAAAACTAATTATAAATGAAAGCCAGTGATGTCTGGGTCTGGATGCTGAGACAAGTTCCATTTGATGAGAACGAGAGGAGAAGATGAGGAGTGGCAGCTGTGGGATTTTGTCCTGGTGACACAGAAAGACCGACGGGTTGAGACATATTATTCAGAATCCTCTGAGACAAACAAAATGAAGCACAAGATGAGATTCAATCTCTCTGCTTTCCACTCTCTGACGGGGGCTTTTCCTTTAATATGAATGACATCAGGAAGAGCATAAACCAAACGTGAGATTACTGGTGTCTTAAAATGACAGCGCCATCGTTGCTGCATACTATTCAGAAATATTATAGACAAGAAATAACAGAGAATAAAGCAAACCAATCAACCTAAAAATAGATAGTTAATTAGTCTCTAGGACAAAGCTTTTCAGTATTTTAGATGTCACGGATCCCAAATATCATCCTCATCCAAGCGACACCCATCCCAAGACATAAAAGGTGTATATTTTATTATATGAAGATACAATTTTTACTGTGAAAAAATAATGTTATAAGTGTGTAAAATATTATTTGGAAAATATTTAGTTTATATTATGTAATTTTTTTCTACTCATTGTAATACTGTACTTATAGATGTATTTATTTATTAAATATTTAGTTTACTTTGAGCTTATTTATTTATATTTGATTATTTATTTTTAGTCTATCTTGTGGTGGGGATATTAAAGTGAAAGTTTTGCAGGTTACATTGCCATCACAGTAGGTTTCGAATGAATTATTCATTCAACTGATTTGTTTAAAACCACTCCAAGATTCAGAAACATATCTTCTGACATATCTTTACATGGCAGAAATAATAATACTATGATAGCAGACTAGGGGTGGGCGATGTAACCAAAAAGTATGAGTAGTTTTATTTCAAGATAATAATGTATCACGGTATAATTATTTTTGGCTTTTAATTAGGGTTTTATGATATGAAAATGGTTGATACCATGGAAATGTCTTAATTTTTTGTCTCCAGTGTAAATATTATAATAATAATTACGGCCTAAATAAAAGACAAAAAAAGAGAAAAACTTCTAGCTCACTGAAAATAAGTAAACAGTCAGCAATGAAATAAGAATAAGAAACCAATTGCAAGCAATAGGACAAAAAACTACAATAAGAAATTCTTGTATAAATGAATAAACACTGCATTTATACACTTCTTGTATAAATAAATACACGTCTTCACGGTGTAAATTAAATATGTTTCCGTGACGACAGAGCGGTGACATGCTTATGGTCTTCTTGGTGAGTTTGCTAAAGAGGTGGTGGCCAAGATGGGTTCAGTCAATGATCTTAGTAGCAGCGGTGTAAAATGCTCCAGTAATTTTACTTGATTACTCTACTTAAGTATTATTTTGGGGGATTTCAACTTTATTCGAGAACAATTTAACTTCTTGTACTTGTACTTTTACTTGATTACATTTTTGAAGAAAAAACAGTACTTTTTACTCCTTACAATTTTAAAAAGTACAGTACATTTGTATTTTATCTTATGCACATTTAATATGGTAAATCGAAGTTCAATCATGCGTGCCTGCTGTGAGAACCAATGATCATTGTTTTCATGCATCAAGCAAACAGGTCTACTTCAGTTATGACATTCATCAGGTAAACGTCTGGCATCAAAAGTTCACCATCAAATCTGAGCAAGCACGTTGAGGTAGCAAAGTTGCGTTCCCCAAAAATGTTTATTCGTTATTCGTTCAGTTTTGATAGAGCCATTCGTGTAATATTTTAGCTGAATGCACAAGATTGAGTGAAAATAAAATCAGTGATGAGAATTTAAATTCATATTTATCATATTTAAATATTTTGTAATTAAATAAAAATCCCCAAAAGTGTTTAAATAAACATTGTATGTTAAATTAATTGTAATTCATGTTTAGTTATGTTCTTACCAGGTGTGGATAAGTTGTATGCCACTAGATGACACATTGAGTAGGAATTAGGACTGTCAATGATAAAAAAAGAAAAATCGTAATAATTACAAGATTTGTTAATTAATAGTCTCAAATAGTTATTTATCAATATTTGCTGAGAAAAAACTCGAAATGCCCCAAATAATCAATTAAAAGATGAATTATCCTTTTAAACAATGACGTTGAATAGACAACACAAAAAAAGTGGCCTTTCTAAACGTTAATGTTGTAATTCTATGACTCTCCTCGTTAACTCAATACATTCTTGTATTCTGTCTGGAATATGTTTCAAGTCTCTGCATCACATCTTGCTCTTCAAAGAGATAGCTCACCCAAAAAATACAATTCTCTCATCATTAACTGACCCTCATGTCACCACTTCAGAAGCCACACAAAGTGAACACGACTAGTATTTGTATATTTATTACATATGAAAAATATTTAGTTTCACTTAAGAAGACACTAAAACATTAAGAGGGTTTGCATGAGTTACTGTCATATTTACTTTGTGTAGTTTCTGAAATAAAATTTTTGCACGTGATTTTTTTTGTGTTCATCTGATAAATGAAAGTCATATGAGATGGCATGAGAGTGGAAAGGATGGAGTTTACTTGTAATCCCTTTCTGCTGTATTTTTTCCCCTGCGTTCTGCTGTGCTGCAGCTTAATTGTTGTTGTTGCACTAGATATACGTGTTTGACCTGCCGTTGCATTTAGTTTTGTTTTCTCCCTTTAACCAAGCTTCTGAATATCTGTCAGAAAAGAAAGTACTCCTACTTTTTACTTGAGAACAATTTAAAGTTGTACTTTTTTACTTTTACTCAAGTATGACTTTGGCCAGATACTTGTTCTTTTAATTGAGTAAAACTTTCACTGAGTATCTGTACTTTCACTCGAGAACAATTTTTGAGTGCTTTTTATACCTATTTTTCTGCCTTGTAGAGTTTAAAGCTCTTCTGTGCTTGGTTGTTGCCAGCAGGTGACTTTGAGAGAGTGTAAAATCTTGATGACTTTCATAGCTGAGTGCATGGATCTCTTGTTGCCACCTGGTTTTGGAGCAGGCGTAGACTAAGGGGAGACAAACGGTCTCCCTTCAGATGAAAATAAAAAGAAGTGAAGTCTAAATAATATAAATCACGATGAAAACAAAATCATATGCAATGCTTTGGCATTTTTACATTTTGTCTTTTGACCAATAATTACTCATCAATGCACAGGCCCTGTCCCAGAGCTTTGCCTTATTTGCATTCCCTTTAAACGTTAATTCTGTAGTCTTTGTGGCTTGTATTGTCCCACCAACAAAGGGGCATAAGCTTGGTCCCTGCGGAGAGACAAAGAAAAAACGGAGACAGAAAAAGAAAGAAGATATATGAAGCTATTGTATGAGTATTTGTTTGCTTGGCCACACTATTCCCACAAGACCAAAGCCCTTGCAGTGTGTTCTGTAATGTACACATCAATAAATAATGCACTGCAATGTTTGCACAAGCTCTGTTTAGTTCTTACTACAGCCTCACAGAGGAGTCATTGGCAAGTCATTCTGTAATCCTAAACACCTTGGCTCTTTGAGATAATTCTTACAATAGCAGACATTTTAATATGTTCAAACTTTTCCTATTACAAATTAACACTTGTTTTCTACCTTATTTGGGGAGATTACAATTTTAAAAGAAATAAAATGCTATTTTTTACAGAATACATTATGCAACAGATTTCAGAGGAACTAAAAAGTTTCACCAAGTCAAGGCTGAAAACTCATGGCTGATTTAGTTTTCCAGATTTACCATCAACTAAGGTTTTAATTTGAATATATTAAAAAGCAAAGCAATTAAACTGGATCAAAGCATTATTGTTTCCCCTCCCCTGTTGTTTGTATTACACATAAATTCCCTTGCATAGGCTGCTTAGTTAAATTATATATAAATAGTGTCTTAGTCATAAAGGCAACAGTTCACCCCAAAATGTAATTTGCTGAAAATTCACTTAGGCCTCAGGCCACCCAAGAGATAGATGCGTTTGTTTCTTCATGTGAACGGATTTGGACAAATTTAGCATTACATCACCAATGGATCCTCTGCAGTGAATGGGTGCCGTCAGAATGAGAGTTCAAACAGCTGATAAAAACATCACAATAATCCACAAGTAATCCACACAACTATCTAATGTCTCATGAAGTAAAAAAAAAAATGCATGTTTGCACAATAATAAAAAATAAAAAAGTCTATCATTTTTAAAGGGGATATTTTTTACCTGTTGTACTCTGATTATAATGTAAAATACAAAAAGTACCATATAAAAAGAAAAAGTGCAAGGGGCATTATTTACGTAAATCAAGGTATTTGCTCTATGACTATACCTTCTTCAGAAACTAGAGGGCAGTAAATATTTCCACATCAGGTTTTCTATTGACTTCCATTTTCCTACATCTGCGTAGCTTAACATGCTGCACAGATCATTTTTATTTAGGCATAATATGGCCTTTGAGTTGTGAATGTATAAAAGTATACATTTAATTGATATGCTTTTGATACGTTTTATATTCGTCTCTCAGCCAAAATAGCATTTTAGAGTGGGTGAGATGAAAGGCACCCGCTTCTTGAAATAATGCACAGCCAACAACATTAAGAGGACACAGCTGAAGCTAACATCCCTGAACTTAAGACTCTGAGCTAAGAGAAAGAGATAGAAGTAAAGGGAACGCTAGAGACAAAAGAGAGCAGACACTAAGCGGCTGGCAGCCGGAGGAGAGGGGAGGCTCAAAGCCTAAGGAGACATCTTTTGCATAATGACATGTTACTTCTCGTTTTACGCTTCCCTGGCCCAGGCCTCATAAGTGCTGCATCTGTTTACAAGCACTCCACTTGTCCAAGGAGAGCCCATCTATTCGGCATTCATGAGAGATCTCTTAAGGGTCCCCAGCTGGAAAAAGTGAGACAAGGGAAAAAAACAAATCCAACAAAAAACCCTAATCCATCTTTGCAGATCTCTTTCACATTATGTTTTCAGATTGATTGAGAGCCAAAAATGAGAAAAAAACGAACATCAACAACAGCTTCCAGCGTTGACAGAAATAGAGCTGTATTCCGAATGTGACATCTGCTGTTGGTTTTGGTATTGTTGCTTGAGTGGTCCGGTTTCTGTCACTTGAATTCTTAATTTTCTTTGCTTCTTGTTATATGCCCAGTGTCTGAGGGCTCAGCTGTTCTCCAGACCAATTCATGACAAGTGGCACAGGAGAGACAAGACAACCCGACAGCTAAAAGAGAGGCAGTGTGGACAGCTGTGGGCTGTAGTCATCTGATCGTGAGTCACATTGTCATTTCAACAAGCAAAGACCAGGGTAAGGTGTTCTTGCTTTGATGCACAGTGTATATTAAATACACTATACAAACTCTCTGGACTCATAGTGATATTAGTCTACATTATGAAGCAACACTCATATTAAAGTGGTTTACAGATCCACTCATAAAGATTTATTATTTGAAAATTATTATTGTCTGAAATTATTTGATTAATAATACAGTAAAAACAGCAATATTGTGAATTATTAATGCAATTAAAATAATTTTCCATTTTAATATATTTTGAAAAAGTCATTTATTCCTGTGAATAAACTCCAATCTTCAGTGTCATATGATCCTTCAAAACTAATTGTAATATGCTGATTTGATGCTCAAGAACCATTTATGATTATTAACAGCGTTGAAGACAGTTATGCTTAATATTTTAGCAGAAACTATGACATAGTAACATTATAAATGCCTTTATTCTCACTTTTGGGCAATTAAATTATTATTAATTTCAATCAATCAATCAATGAATCCATCAATGAATGAATGAATGAATGAATGAATGAATGAATGAATCAATCAATCAATCAATAAACAAACAAACAAACAAATACATTCATCTTACTGTTCCCAAAGTTTTGAACTGGAGTGTACATATACATTTTTATTTTATCAATGCATTTTAATGTGGAAGGAAAGTAAACGTTCAGCTGAACTCAAGTTCTTGATTTAGCTTTGGTTGAACATAACATGTTTAACATACATGTAAAAAAAATTTTTTGTGTGACAATAATTATTTTGAGAACAATATTTAGCAGATCAGCTGTACTGCTGTGGACCTCTTTGCTTTAATCATACATTTAATTTCATTACTAAAATAATGTCGACAGGTATCCAAACATACATTTCAAGAATTTTTCCCCCAGCAAATCTATATTTGCATGTAGAGGAGATAAAATAACACTCGCAGCGGCGCCCTGTGACTCACATTCATCAGTTCTCCATATTCCTAGATCAGATTACCATTTTATGAGTTTCTCTGACTACTCTGACAGTTATGAGTTTAGCGTGATTCATTACATTGAGAAACAACACACACACACACACACACAAAACAAACTGATGAGGTAGCCTGAATCCAACCCTGATGTAGCTGTTTTACCAAGGGAAAGATGGAGTGTTGCCCAGGAACGAGTTAGCTTTGAGGGCCAAGGCTTGAAAGACGAATAATTTTTTTGCAGGATGATGGAAGAGACAGGGAAAAAACAAAGGAGGAGGGTTAGAGGGGATAGATAAGTGACTAATCGTGTCAAATAGCTTGTCGAAAACAAGCCCACATCTTAAGATGCACACATTATGTTTTTAATGAGGCAAAATGACACCGGCAGAGACCCAGCAGACCACTTGATGGCAGCCAAGCACAACCCATGAGAAAGAAAAGTCTGGCTCGTAATGGATTGTGCCACATTTCTCATCTAAACTGACATATTCAGTGGAGGAACAGCTTTACAGGGCATCCATAATGTATGTGATTGCTCATGCCATTACAATCGCATTCCTTGGAGATTATACCAGCAATGTAAGGATGACCATATAGACCAAGTTGAGACACACTGTTGCAAAGGAAGTCAGGAAGTTACAATAAGCTTGGAAAGACATATGTGACTTTGAAAATGTTATTAGGGGATCATCAACCTTCAAAATGGTCACCAAATGACACGATTTTCCATAATTATGTCTTTGCAACATTTATATTTAGTCGCTGGCAGTTGGAAATGAGACTCCATATCCTCTCCCGTCTATCCCAAAAGCAATGTGCGTCTTCACAATACTCCTTTTTTAATGTATTTTGCATAATTTATGATTAGGCTTTTTGATTTTCTGTTTTATATTGCCGACACGACTACTTCTATCATGCTTTTTTCTCTTCCTCTCATTCTTTATGCAATTTCCCCCCTCTCTCTTCAGAATACAGTAGCTTTGCACACGTTTCAGAGAAAAGAACAGCTTATCTTACAATGGAGCTTAGAGGAAATGTGTCTGGAAAGATTTCTGCATATATTCCTCTTTCTTTTTCATCCCTGTACAAGCTGATTCGTACTTCTCCATCTACCTATTGGATCAGGCTTGTCTTTTGCTCCATGTGTTACTTTTCCCATCCATTTTTTTTTTACTCTGACTATATTTCTTTAACTGTTACTCAACGAGTGTCAACATGGCCACTCAGATGATAAACCCACATTTAAAAAAATATATATATATATTTTTTTTAAGTGCAACAAAAAGGCTGACTGGCCAAGACCTATCCTATTGTGAGAAGAAACATGACTTAAAATAAAGTAAAGCATTATCCTGAGACATAACCCCTCTCCTCATTAGCCTGCTATGGATGAACTCCACATCTCTTCGTTGGAAACAATGTTTGGGCCTGTGGTCACACCAGTGGTTGCCTTAATTTGCTGTGGCCCGGGATCGGATGGCCTCCGTGGTCCAGTTAAAAGAGGAGAGGACAGTGGAGAGGACAGCGGTTTGGGTCTGGTTAGATTACACTCTGTCCTTTTCTGCCTACTTTTCAATTTCTTTACGGTTGGCTTTCCTGCAATATGATGCTTGATCAAATAGGAAAGCCAACATGCATTCGGTTGTTGTGGATGTTGAACTTAAATGCTACGAATGATATGGCACAATTGTGCACTTTTTATATTGCTCATAAAGGTAGAACTTATCACTGTTTGTACAGTGCCTAAATAAATAAATAAGTCAAAAATATGGAAGTGAGTATAGTAACTATAAACAGTTTCAAAGTATATGTAAATTTAAAAACTGCTATAGCCAGTTTTTTTGCCTGAGGAAGATTTGTTTCTTCGTAGAAGTCTAAATGACAAACAAACTGACAGTTGTGTAATTTTAAGATCCTAGTTATAGATCTAAATTTAAAACAATAAAACAGTTGTGAAATCACAAAGTTCATTTCAGACAACTGCCAAACATGAGAAAGATTTATTGGGTTGAATTGTAACTTTTATTTGCTTTGTAATTTTCACAGGTGTGTTTTTGTTGCCTCAAAGACCTGTTCAAGCACTCTTAAAGGCTTTTCTTAATGATAGCTGGGTAGATCTGATTAAAACCTGTTATTGTCTACACTCTTGAACCCCTGAGTAGTACTGGCAAGATGTGTGAGTTCGTGATTTTTCATTATTATTTTTCTGCATACAGATTGAACTAGCAAATAAAATCCAATGCGAGTCTGGTGATGTGCACTTTGGTAAAACATCACGTCCCATCATTCCCTATCAATTGAGGTGTAAGGATCTTTAGTAACCCTTCTGACTGATTCCTCCTCAGGCAACAGTGCGCTATCTGTAGCAGCCTGTAGTTCTACCGTGCTAAAGTTCTGCTCTACCCTTTATCAAAGAGATGTGAGAACATCTCCACACCTCTGCGCACCGCAGCTCAGCAGCTATCTGTGACAGGGATGAAAGAAGAGAGAGGTATTACAACCGAGGATTGACCCCAGTGAACCCTGGGCGGAAGTGAGACAAAGCGAAAAAGAATTGAGTGTGACTGAAGTTGTTTTACTCTACTCCTGTGAGTGCACTGAGCTCTCGATGTGAGTGACAAGGGCTGGCATCCTGCTGGAATGCCTGTGAATGGACATGCCACTCACACGCCGATAACACCTAATAACCCGCTCCATTGTTATCTACCCTTTAATTCCCAACTCTTCATCCGAAGCTATTCAGTGGCTCCCCGTAATCCTTGCGTCTTATTTTCTCTTCTCCGACAAGCCTGTGTCCGATTCTATTTGCTCCCTCTTCTTGCTCCCGACCGGGAGGTCAAAAATCTTCCTGAGGCCGGTGGGATCAAAGCTTACTGAAATGTGTATGACCTCCAGATAAGCCTCTTTCAGCATCAGGTCTTCTTTTTCTTGAGCTGCCTGTTGCAGTTACTCATTAGCAGGGCCGCACTGAATCAGCGTACACAGAAAGATACAGATTTCCACAAAACTTTATAGATTCTGGTAGGTCTGTCATGACATTCTGAATATAGAAGCTGTATTCTTAAAATATGCCCATAAAAACAAAAATGAAAACCTGATTTGCTTTTTGATTTCACAGTTCACATGCTGCACAAACATATCAGCCACTCCATACGCCCAACCCACTGATTAACATGTAATTTACATATTGACAAAAGCTACATTAAACGAGAAAATAAAATACACCTCCCCTCCTCAGATTTAAAATTCTGTATTCCTGCATTCATATGTATTTTGTAACTATTATTGCAATAACAAGTAGCACATTTTTGTACAAATTTAATTTGACCCTATTTTGACGTTCACTTTGGAAATAGCAAATTAGTTTGTTCTTATCACCTTTTTTAAAAATCTATCTATCTATCTATCTATCTATCTATCTATCTATCTATCTATCTATCTATCTATCTATCTATCTATCTATCTATCTATCTATCTATCTATCTATCTATCTATCTATCTATCTAAAAACTATATTATTATGTTTAGGTCTGTCCTATAGAAATTTTTGCCAAAAATCTGTGTAGATTCAGAATATGAATAACAAGGTAATTCATCATAACCTACAGCAGTGGTGGTCTCTGCATGCAGGTTTGTGTTTGTGTATGTGTGTGAAAGAGAGAGAGTTTGTGAAATGCTGTCTTTATGAAAGATTACCCGCTCTGAGAAGTATGCATTGAAATTCCCGTGTTTAGTAGTGCATATGATTTATCTGCAAAGTGTGAATATGTTTATCTTCTCACTTGTATTGTTTCTAAAGCCAGAAATAGCCTTGAAGCAAGAATGCAGGTACAGGGAAAAAAAACTAAACTAAACGTGAGACATATATGAGTGCCATTGTGCTGATGTAGTATACAAACAGTTTATTCACGTAGTCTTCAGTCACGTGACCGGCTCGAAGACTTGGAGGGCAAAGCATCCCTAGAACTGCAGCACAAGAATGTCAATTCTTCATCTATTTCCCAGTCGCAAATACTTAGATCACCCTTCAAAAGAATAAAACGAAGGTATTTCTGAACAAAATGTAAGTTTTGGCCATTTGCAATCCATATTAAGCACCTGCAGCAATATTTAAATAATAAACCGTGTGACAAAACATTGTAAAAACACTTAAAGTGCCTTAATAAATTTAAAACATTAATATTAAAAGATCAAATTCACTATTCACTACAATAATGATGCATAGTTTATACAGGAAAGCAGATGAGGCTGGGAACATGCGCAGTCTGCTTAACGGTTGTTTGCTTCTAATGGTTTTCTAGACTATGGGAAGCTTTGCACACTTGCGAACTTTGCACATTGCGTTTATATATTGGCTTCCTCCTCTTGCCTGTAAAAACATATACATCATCAATAAGGTGTCCACTGAGTCTCACCTTTTAATATCTGCGTTTTACTACATTATGACTTGAAGCAATCTGCGTAAAAATAGCTGGCTTTCAGTGGAGCAAAGCTTCGTTTTGCCTGCCAGGTGGGCATTCCTATAAGTGTGTGACGTCACGTGAAAACTATCAATAGGACCAGCATGACTCTCGGTTTCATTAGACGCCTCACTGCTGAGACAGACTATCGGAGACAAAAGTTAGCCCACTTAGATCTGCTTTAAAGAAAGTTCTCGGACAGCCATAGCTGTTGATGTGATGTGTTTTTATTTTCTCTCTCCACAGTCATTCCCCAGGAGCACTGGAAAAACCCAAAGGGGGTGCGCGCTCAATCTCTCATCTCTTTGCACTCTTCTCCTGTCACTCTTTCATTCTGTGTCAGTCCTTCTCTCACTCACGTGTGGACAGGGTATGTCCAAGCCTCTGGTTTTTCCTAGCGTTTTATATCGGTTTTATTTATTTATAGTTTCAGCGAGCTGCCAAACGCAGGTGGTTTGTATGGATCTCTGATGTCCCCTGGCACCACACGCTCAGTGTTTGCATAAAAACCACCAGAGACTACCAAACCAAAGACAGTGAACCAAAAGAAGTTCTTCCTCTGCACTTGGGTCAATTCCTGAAAACAAAAAAAAGAAAACTGTTCATTTTTGTTAGATTCTAATGGCTTCCATCTTACCTGTTGTTTTGTAATGAAATTTGTTCTAGCTATATAAGATTAGAGAGAGTCCAGTGACAAAAGAAACATAGTGTTAGAAGTCAGAACTCATTCAATTCCACAATGACAACAGGCCATAGTGTAGACTTCAAACGGATCGTGACCTTGACTCATAATTCAAATAATAATTTTAATTAATTAAATCCGCACTGAAAATATTCATCTAGTGAAAGCAATATGAAATTAAGAGAAATAGCAGTCAAATGAAAGATTCTGATTACCATTTGTTGACTCACACTAAAAACAGTTTTACAAACAAAAACATGGAAGGATCTAAAACCTTAGTTCTTAAACTGGGGGCAGTAAATGTCAAGTCCTAATTAATTAATCATATTTCAACAGTTGAAAAACATACACAAGAACTTAATCAGATGACGGCTTGTTTGTGAATATGAAACAACTTTACAAGGTCAAAGTTTTAAACTTCTCAAAAAGTAAAATTTATTTAAGTTTTCGACATATCGTCATTATAGAGATAAAATGTTTTAGTGATCTATAAATTAACTGTAGAATATCAGGTTGGCCACCATGCATTCATTAATATGCTGTTCAAGGATATAATCATTCAAGCTGAATATTGTGCTTATGTTTTTTTTCTTCTTGTTTTTGATTACAGAAGGCCAGATAATTATCAAATTGAAAAGTCTTTCATAGCTCTAATTGAGAATAAAATGGTAATGTGATGAAAATTTTGAAGTTTTTGTATCATAAACGATCTTTAAATTAACGAGCATCTCTATGATTTGACATTGCGTTCTTCTGTTAGCGGACGGTAAAATGGAAAAGCATTTCTAAAAGACAGATTTGAGCTCAACTGATTTCCGAGGGACAGAGAGACGGCCTTATTGAGAGCAAAAAAAAAGATATATATAAAAAAATCATGCAAATAAAGATAGGTATGTCATATTAAAATTCTGTCATGTGCTCCTTTGTTAGCAGTGATGGCTAAGGTTAGTGCATTATTAAAACTGAAAGATTAAGAGTTCATGAATAGACCGAAAATGTAGCTATTGTGCTGAAATGAACTCAAATAAGATTGCACAGTCAGACAGTGACAGCCAGCTGCAAGCGTATTAAAACTTTCTGGCAATGCCAAGTTTTTCATAAATCTCTTCAATGTTCTTTTTAATCATGGGTGAGAAGCAATGCACCTTTATCTCTTTCAAATGTAATGAAACAAAGCACGAGCCATTTTGCTTTCTGAATAATCAGCCCGTGAAAAACAGTGGCATATTTGTCAGATTATTTCACATTGTAAAATATAATGTCATTTCTGACTGATAATATTCTCAAATATAATACAATTATACAAATGTGGTTCAAAAAGGTGTCAGTACGTACGTTATGAAGGTACGATTTAAAACTAAATGCAAACTTTGAAAAACTACATTGTCTACTGACATCTCAGGATATGGAAAGTGTATGAAAACACATACAAACTTGATAACGTGCAAAAAAAGATGTCTATTTACTAACATCTACTGAGAATTACAGTTGCACTGCTGTTTTTACATATTTACTTTAATGAATATGTATTTTGGGGCATGCCTTCATGAAGTGTAAATGAAGTGTACTCTCAAAGCTATTTTCAGTATTTAAAGTAATTTTAGAAATGAAAACTGCACGTGTAAATTAATACAACTGAAACGAAAGTCTTGATCTGTTGTCTATATGGGCCAAAGAGGTTCTCTCAGGTTTTACCTCATGCACACTAGATTTCTTTTGGTATAAATCTGTGGTGTAATGTGCTTAAATGTGTAAATAATACTGCATATATGACTTCAGACAAATTTAGACATACCCTGTTTTTAGTGACAATTGAGCTGCATGGCATTACCATATACAAAAGCTTGATTTGAATATGGGTGTGTTTAACGGCCGTCATATTTGCATGTGTTTTGCATGTCCACAAAATGCACACAGTTTGTTAAATTACACATGTCCTATATTTAGGACCTTAATAAATCAAAGCCTTTGGGTACCAAGTATGTGCGCTCGTGTAGAGGTCTTTATCATCCCTTTGCATTTGTAAAGTGGAAATTTCAAATATTAACTTTAAAATACTGTGTAGCCTGTATAAATAGTATTGATGAATTATTGCTGTTTTTTATGTATTTCTGCATAAATACTATTATACGTTTAAATGTAAGTGGTCACACAGAGTAATGAAAAGAAACAGTTTCAAATAATAATGTTTGTTTAACTGTCTGTCTTTTGACAGCAATTTAGATGGAAGTTAGATAACAATTCTATTTGGGTGAAATGACAAGTGGATTGTGCTAAGGGTCTGTTCAGATTAAACAAGGCTCTAATATTCGAGAAGGTTCACCTGTACTGTGTATTTAAATTACACCCCCCATGCAGAAAGAGTACCCAATCAGGACACAAATGCTGTCACGTCTCAACAATTCATACAGTTTCTCACTGATTATGCAAACCATTTACTTGAATTATTAATGTGAATATTTGCGCACAATTTTAAGGCTCCATTACAATGATCCAGACAGGATTTGATTTAATTTGGGCAGATTAGATGCAAGCAGACAGTAGGTTGAGACGAAGGGTTAAGGTGATTAGGAGAGATAATCTTGGTCTGGGTGGGTGTGATGGAGATGGAGTGAAAGGTTGTATTAGCCTGTGTTTGCATATGAATACTTCCCAGTGCAGTGAATGAGCTGATGACATTGTTTTCTCAGCCTCGCTTCCTTCCAAAAGGTGGTGAGAGCTTCAGAGAAAATGCCAGGCCTTTTGATCACACTCTCAGTGATATCTTGACAGTGACTGCTAACTTCACCTGCATGCATAAATTATTATTAAAACAACATTAGAAGCTCTTTCAGGCTAATTCAAGTGTATGGCAGTGGTTTTTCCGTGACAACTCAGGTTAGGCTATGTTGCCCTATAAAAGCAGAATGCAATAACTATGAAACTGAGAAGAATTGCTTAAAAGGTTTTAAAAGATGACTATTACAGATATGTTGAATGCACTATATTGAGATTAAGAGATCTGCTACTACTTCTTAGTTGTACACAGTCACAGTTTCCACACTGTTAACTAAACATTAAGCTGTTATTATTAACTGTTTTCAACGCTGATAATAATAAGAAATAATTTTGAGCATCAAATTAACACATTATAATGATTTTTAAAGCATCACATGCCACTGGTGGCTGCTGAAAATTCTGCTTTGCCAACACAGGAATAAATTACGTTTCAAAATATATTCAAATAGAAAAACATTTGAATAAATGCACCCTTGGTGAGTATAAGAGACTTTTTAAAAAACATTAAATAATCACCAACCCCAAGCATTTGAATATGTGTATATATATATAAATGAATGAAAATAAACTAATATTATAAAGGGAAATAAAAATATATAAAAAAAATGATGATTCTATATAACACTTTTAAAGCGTCGTTCTTTATGTAAAAAGAAAATAAATCAGGTTCTATTTAGAACTATTTTTTTTGTTTGTGTTATTAAAAACAGTGCAATTGTCAAAATTCAGAACTTTCTTCAGGGGAGTTTTACACTCAGCGCCAAGAATGTTGTGCATTTGGAAGCACAGATGTCTCCAAATGGTCTACAACCAGTTAGAAAGACACTTTGGCACTGAACCCAAACCAAGTCTAAACATCAGGCAGAGAGAAGCATTGATTCATGCACAAAATTTGTTAATTTCAACCGAGTTGACTAATCTGCATAAATTACAATGACAATGACTCTTTTCAAAGGCAAAAACACTTGCAGAAAGCTCAAAAACAAAAAGTTATCATGAGCATCCCTTCTATAAATACAAAATTCCCAAGGCAAGTATTTTTTTATCGTCTTTACCACAAATAAACTGCACCATTTGTTCATGACTAATGCTCATCCACTCCAGCTGTCCGGCTCTTTTATTAAAATCCATTCTAGCTCACAAGCCCTCAAACACTCTTCCTCTTCCACCTCTTTCTAAGTATCTACCTACTCCCTCCCTCTCTCCTAGCTTTAAATCCTAATAGGTCTGACAGTTTTATTTTCTGTGCTGTAGATAAAATCATTATTGTCATATTCGTCCGCCTCTGCTGTCAGTGCTTCCAATGCATGCAGTTATTTGCGGAGGGCCTTCAAGCTGTCGTTTTGGGGATTGATGGGTCCCCGATGGCATCCTACTAACTCAGTAGCTCAGAAAGGAGGGGAGATGGACTGCCAGACTGACCCGAATAAAGGTAAGACACATGGGTGTAAGTGACAGGGTGGGCTGCTTTTATGACCAAAGAGAAAATGATGCCGCCATATACTATTAACTTTGTACAGTAATCCACAATGCTTTATTTCAGATGAGCCAGAATGACCCATGTGATAGTTATAAAAGAGCATTGTGCTTTGTATGCAACCCTTGAGAATACATTACTGTA
The DNA here is from genome assembly GCA_027564155.1 of Gymnocypris eckloni scoliostomus. Taxonomy (NCBI): domain Eukaryota; kingdom Metazoa; phylum Chordata; class Actinopteri; order Cypriniformes; family Cyprinidae; genus Gymnocypris; species Gymnocypris eckloni. The sequence continues at coordinate 22,328,615 of CM050426.1, forward strand.
TAGTCTGTGACAGGCCAGTGCTTTATAAGCCACCGTAGGTCTTGCGTCTTTATCTGAGCCGATATGCAACGAGTTTGGAATCGCTAAACAATGAAGTGCAAAGAAAGATAAAGCATAATCAGTCGCACATTTTGAATGTTGAACATTCCTCACTTGTACATTTGGTGGGCCTACAGTCCTTTAGGCATATTAATGAGCACTTCACTGAAAAGCATGAGAACATTTGTCTAGGCTTCAAGGTAATGTTGGATGCCAGCCCCTGAAGTACCACCACGCTGTGCCCTTCGCTGAATGTTACTAAAAGTTTGATTTAGCGAGCTGAGCAGGGAATTTCAAAGAGCATTGTGCGGGCTCTTATTCTCAATTAAATGTGAGGAGCCTCCCCTCTTATACAGCTGCAGATAATGAAAGAGAATTACGCTGCGCCCTGCTCCTTCAATGCTTTTATGGATCTCTATCCCAGACGGACACTGTACCGGGCTTAATCAGATTCATAAATAAAACATGCCTGAGGCCCATGGGCAAGGACAGCGCCATATTCACCACAGCTCCACAAAAAAAATTAGATCATGAAAAAAGGAAACACTTTAAAGGTGTGTGTGTAAATGAGTGAGCACAAGTCAGAGAGAAAGGCTGGAACTGATAACCTGCTGAATTAATGAAGATTTTTTTTCTCCTCAGGAACAAACTGACAAGGGATGTTACCGTGACCTTTGACCTATCTTATATGCATGCCTTGGAGGGCAGCAGATCTGACTAAGAAGCAAATTAGTTAATGCTGATCTCTCTGAAGACAGAACTTTGTGTCTATTCAAGGCCAAGTAGTGAAACTGCAATCACCAGAGGAAACAAACTGGCCAAACACATCAATGTCTTTAGCTGTGGCCAAAATATTGTGTTGCCAGTGGGAGACGGGTGAAATTTTGATAATATTTCATGACCAAGGCACCAGGTGTTAGACACCCTGAAGCTGTTAGCTGCAAGTAAGGTGAAGGCAAAGACCATATGTTTTTTTCCCTTTTTTTTTTTTTACTTATCAAACTTCTTTAATGGATAATTTCCTTGTAACAGTGGGATCAGAAGATACGTGACCAACACAGCCAAGTGGGAAACTTTTTGCTGACAAATGCAGTTTTAAGACTAGACAACAAGGCTGTGACCAATTCAGTTCTTGAATTTGAGTTGAGGCAGCAAACTGGATGCACAATTTACATTTACATTTAGTCATTTTGCAGACGCTTTTATCCAAAGCGACTTACAATTGGGGAGTACATAAAGCGATTAATCTTGAAGTGGCAAACATACAGAGGAAGTTCCAATAACACTAAGTCTCAGGCATTGTTCAAATAAGTACAAGCTAGCAAGGGAAGGAGAGAAAGCTAAAGAAAAAGATGAAGATTTAGAAAGTTTTTATATTTTATTTTTATTTTTTTATGATGAAGTCAAGTAGAGTTGAAAGAGATGAGTTTTCAGTTGTTGCTTGAAGATTGACAGGGATCCAGCATTCTGGATGGGGGTGGGAAGATCATTCCACCAGTCAGGAACGGTGAACGAGAATGTTCTGGAGAGTGATTTTGAGCCTCTCTGTGATGGTACTACGAGGCGTCGCTCACTAGCAGATCTCAGACTTCTGGAGGGGATGTAAATTCGTAATAGTGAGTGGAAGTAGGTGGGTGCTGAGCCTGTGGTTGTTCGATATGCAAGCATCAGTGTCTTGAACTGGATGCGAGCTGCAACTGGTAGCCAGTGCAAGAAGACAAAGAGAGGTGTATCATGGGCTCTTTTGGGCTCGTCGAAGACCAGTCGTGCCGCTGCATTCTGAATCATTTGTAGAGGTTTGATTGTGTTTGATGGAAGTCCAGCCAGAAGAGCATTGCAGTAGTCCAGCCTAGACATTACCAGGGCCTGGACAAGAAGTTGTGCAGCATGCTCTGTCAGAAAGGGCCTGATCTTTCTGATGTTGTGAAGTGCAAACCTGCAAGATCTAGCAGTCTTTGCAATGTGCTCTTTGAAGGTCAGCTGGCCATTACACCAAGATTTCTGACCGAAGCTGATGGGGTAATTGTTGATGAACCTAACTGAATCGTGAAATCATGGTGTAGAGTTGGAGTTGCAGGGAAGACAAGAAGCTCAGTCTTTGCCAGGTTGAGCTGTAGGTGATGTTCTTTCATTCATGCCAAGATGTCTGCCAGGCAGCCTGAGATCCGTGCAGCTACCGTTGGATCATCTGGTCGAAATGAGAGATAGAGCTGTGTGTCATCAGCATAGAAATGGTGGGAGAAGCCATGTGCCTGTATGATGGGAGCCAGTGATGTAGTGTATGTGGAGAAAAAACAATTGCAGTTTTTATTTGGTTTACACTTTATTTTGATAGTCGATTTTAGCCATTCTAACTATAAGTAACTTCACTACCATATGTCAAGTAGCAGTCAGCTCAAATTTACATGTACATTTTTCAATTCTGAATTTTAAATAAAACTATTATACCGAATATTTTGTGATTCGGACAGAGAAATATTATAAAAATATTAAATGTACAAATATATATATTGTCTGTCTGATGAAGAGCCTGCATGCTCGAAACGTTACATGCTATGTGATATTTTTTTCATAATAAATCTTTTGATATTTTTGGAGCTTTGGTGTTGCCGACTTTGCATTCTTAATATGCAAAAATATATATTACAATTATTTTTTGGGCATTCCAGAACATGCCAGGAAGCTGGCATTTTACTTTTACTTAAGTCAGGAACAATGAGTTTTTCCTTGTCATTTAAAGAGCATACTCATGCCCATTAGATCCCCCCAAAAATCTAATTTCACCCCTGACCGTCTAACATCATGGCTAACCCGCTCAGTCTGCACAGTACGACAAGTGTGCTGAACTTTTGAACAAAAGGTCAGAACATTCTTAAAGAATAAAAAGGTATCAAATAGTTAAAGTTCAGTAAGAGAAGAGAACATGGCAGGAGGTGGGGAGGAGAGTGTCTACGAGCAGCAGATACTTTATGGTAATTAAAAGTGCACTCTTAACCTCACCTTGTGCACCATTGTGCTAATCCTCCCAGCTGACCTGCTTTCACCTTCCATTTCACACTTTCATTTCAATTTAATCCCGGGAAGCCAAAAAGCAACCTCTAATTGGGGTTCTTTTGGTCTACCGCACTCCGATTACAGCAATGCTTTAGGGGGGAAAACGAAGATGGAACCAAATGTGTGCCAAGACAGCCTAATGATGTTAATAACATTTCATCAGCCTTATCATCTGCCCTTGAAATAAATAGCTTCTGACCTGATGTGCATTTCAGTGTAATGCAATTGTGTGGATATTACTTTGTTTAGTGAGGATGAACCATTTTGTGTCCAGAATACTACAGACTTTAGACAGGTTTGAAAAGTGTATTTTCCCTGCCGAAAACCCCCCCAGCCTAAAACCAATTTGGTTTGCTGGTCTTAGCTGGTCTCCTGACATAGTCAGGCTGGATTGTTGGCTTCTGATAGAGAGGTTTTTGGCCCTAAAACCAGCTAAGACCAGAGAATTTGTTTTGGTTGTGATGGTTGATTACTCTAATTATACTATGTGTTTATATACAACGTGGGGTTAAACTAGGTAAAAATGGCCGAAAAGTCATAACAAAAGTAACTTTTAGGGTTCCCCCACCTCAAAAAATTCTTATTAATCCCAAATACAACTATGAAATCTATTACAAACATCTACTGCCCATCTGATAGAGAGAGAGAGAGAGATAACTTATTACAAGGACTATCATTTCTTATCCTATCTATAATGCTTATTCCTTTTCTTATTTCCTTGATCTTGACCTGTCAATGGAAGCATGGTCTTTTTACCGAGTTAACTTTTTCTGCCAGTAGACGGGACTCGTTTTAGAGACTGTTCATGCCTAGCCAAGGTCAAAGGAAAGAAAAATGCTCCATCTGAAACCACTCATATACTGCAGCTCATATACTGAAACCACAACAGCAGACCACTGAAAAACACAATAGTGTTTCTTGGCTTTTGTCAGGCATGATCAACCTTTAAGGAGGTTGTTACCATGTTGTTGAGACAGGTCTAATTATGTAGCCAGTCCAGCTGGCATTCAGAGAAGTAAAAATGACAGGACAGGGATTGGCATGTTTGCTCAGGCTGCTTTAAAAGCATGTGGCTGAAGGAACAGTTTTTAATGCTATTACAAATGGAGGTGACATTTACGTCAAAACTATGAATTACATTAAACCTACATCCTACTGAAACATAAAAGTACAGAAAAACTTCCAGCATATTGCATGCAGTTATGCAGTTGTAATTTTCTGAAAATGCAATAATATAAAGGGACTGTTCACGGTTATTTAATCACCCTAATTTCATTCTAAAATGTATGACTTTATTTTCATCACAGAACAATAAATATATAAATAAATAAATATTCAGCCTGGTATAATAAACTGTATCAAATAATTCACTGAAAATATTTCAAAAGACTGTCATTTTCTTCAAAAACATAATCTTTTGTGTGGCAGAAGAAAGTAAGTCATGCGGGTTTTGGTACAACATGAGGGTGAGTAAAAGATGGCAGAAACATTTGTTTGATCTACATCTGACTCTTTGTCACTACTGTTCATCTCTACCCCATCTTGACCTGTATCTGACATGGTTTCTTAATGGTAGCATATCAAAAAAGGTAGGAGTATTGTATTATTTTCTCCCAGAATTCTCTCATTCTTGTAGAAACCCTGAGCTGACATTACGTCTTCTCTGAAGGATGGCTGCTCATTCAGATCTCACAAAATGAATGTTTAAAGAAAGCAGAGAGGCCACCAGGTGAGAAAACAGTACAACAAAGAACTGAGAAGCGTAGGAGGTCTGTGCTTTTAGCTGCATTTCTGTCCTCATGCCCTTTTCGTGTATATTCCTTTATGAATGCATTAGGATTAATTTGACTCCTTTTACAAATACAGATTCCCCATTTATCTCCTGCCCTCCCTAATCTCTGACACTCATCATCATCTGTTCATTAAAGCTACCTTTGCCTGGATGCATTATTTGGCTCTGGAGTCTCTAAACAGGCTTTGTTCTTTATTACACAGTTGCCCCAGTGCATTCCACAAACTCATTAAAAAACTATTAGTGCCTGTTGATTTCTCAGATGCTCCCCCATTATTGGATAAAATCTACTCTTAGAGAGGCATTCACAAGGTACCCGCTCATTTTGTGTATCTCTTGGCCTGCTCGTCCTTTTGTGTGTCCAGAATTACTTAATGCACACTTTTCATTCGCTTGTTTCAATGCAAATCTTAAGAGAACTGCAACATAGGCGTTTACATTTATGTGTATTTATTAGGGGTGGGCATAGATTAATTTTTTTAATCTAGATTAATCTAGATTAATTTTGGTATTAATCTAGATTAATCTAGATTAAAATGGCTCATTTGAAAATATGTGTGCTACCCAAATAAATGACTAAAAGTAAGTCTTTGAGAACGGGTTTCTCAAGCCAGGTGGCGATTAGACCAGGGCTCATCTCCTGTTTCCAAAATGCATCACAAACTGCTTGAGAAAGCTGTTCTACTATGATAATTGGTGATGAAAATAAACTATGTTCAATAAGATGTACTTGTGTTTACTAACTGTTTATTCAGTTAAACATGAATTTTGAACTGTACGCCTACATAAGAGGTCGTGATGAACTGTTTACAGTTTCCATTGGGAAGCTTCTTAAAAATAAATTTTCCTGAAGCAAACCCGGCGGCTTCATAGCTGCATCCATGTTAGCACGCCACGCCTGATGTGGTAATTTCACAGTAACGTTAGGCATACACACAGGTTCAAGCAGAGGGTGACACGGGAGTGAATTCTCAAGTTCACATGAGACCTAAAGCGCATCCTGTTTGCTTAAAAGCGCAACGCTTTCGTTGTTATTCTGAGTGCACACAAATAAACGTAGAGTCTTTACAGATTCGAAAGATGTATTAGGCTACTTTTATCTGTATGACCAAAAATGACGGAGATTTTAAGAGCAAGTGAACGCACCGAGCCTGTCCTGCAGCAAACGCTTCCACACAAACACTTCAATAGCGCACATTTCTCTAGGTTAATATCATATTGAGCGCCATGTAAAGTTGCTACTACATACATCTTTCAGATGAAAAGCCATATTTGAGGTTGATGAATGATGTCCTGCCCGATTGTATTACCACATAGACCAGCCGTTAACAATCTGTCCATCACGGACTGCGAGCCTCTAGTTCAAGACTCGCTCGCCTACACAATGCAATTCGGCTAGGTATACATCCGCGCTAAAATATCAGGGTGAAAGTCATCATAGCTTGCTTAGTATAGACCCAGCTCCCAACCCAACTTTGAGAATAGATTAACGGCGATATTTTTTTTATCGCCGATAAGAGTCTCGCGTTAACGCAGCACGTTAACGCCGATAACGGCCCACCACTAGTATTTATTCATGCTGGCTGGAGCAATTTATATGTTTTACAAGGGAATAAGTGTTAACATGGTTTTTATAATTTCACGTTCATGCCCTTCTCACATCTCGCCTTGTCCCAGCTGTGTTGTAGCCCTCCAGTGCTGAAAGGGACCCCTGTCTTTCTTTCTTTCTATGTGCAGAAAGGAGAGAATATGAAGGCAACAAAAGTGCCTTGCTTGGCCTAGCGTAACTGCAAATACATCAAGGGTTCATTCTCCTCTGTTTGCCATTATTCACATTTGGCAGCCACGGAATGTCACACCTGAGCTATTGGGGCTCCCACTCTCAAGATATATGGCCAGAGTATTTCATATTTGAAGTTATTTACCCTGTCGTTTGTTTTCATTTTTACTGATGTGGGCCATTTGACAGTTTGGAGTAGTTTCAAAGCTTTCGCAAAAACAAACACCTTTATGTTATTGTGTCTGGAGAATGGAGATGGAGACTTTTTCCCTTTGCCATTAAGGGTGGCGTAAGATTATTTGGGAGGAAACAAGCTAAAATATTCAAGATATATGGAGAAAATATGCACAAAATTGTATTATGATGTATGGATTTACTGTAAGTGTTGTTATCATAGTAAAATCTTGAGGTTATAAGTGAAGTAGACTTTACGTGTCTTTATTAGGAATGTAATATAGTTAATTTGGCCAGATTTCAAAGCATTTGTGCCTTTATATCACGATTATCAGCAAATGCACTTGGAAAACCTTTGAAATAAGATTACTAATGGGACTCTTATTGTTTAAAATGTCTACTTTTCCACACAATAATGGAACTATATTGTGTGATTTCAGTGCATTGTTTTTATTTCCATTTAATGAGAGTCTTGAAAGCAAAGGATGAAGTACTACCAATCATTTCCTTCCGACCGACAACTTTTAAGTGGTGTTTTCGTAGCCTTTTCTCTCAACTGTAAACCAAGGAGAAGAGCAGTTGGAAATGTTGAATCGCTCTAATTAAACACTCATAGTTGGAGTGCTGGCTGGCTAAGGGAACAAGTTCAACCCTGTAATGAAAATCACTCAATGTTTTACGCTCTGCAAAGTTACAGTGGTTTTGGCTCTGCTGAAATCAATACACACTACCTGTCTCATTCTCGCCTGGAATCTTATGAACATTCAAGCAGAAAAGTGTCATTTGTGTCAAATGTGCATTTTGAAAACTTTTTAGGTTTCTCGATTCTGCTATATTGCTTTAAATTGTATCACATTACAATATTCATGCACCATGAAATTGTATAACTGGTAACTCATAAATGATTTATCTAAGTAACTGAACTGAGTACATTTTTGGACATACAGTTCAAAGATCATCTCTACCCCAGACCATAAATCTCACATCAGATTGCTCTATTATATTACGGCACTACCTTTTAGTAGCGTTATTCACTTATACAATATTACATAAGAAGAGTTGTTATTGTTAACTAAAACTATTAAACATAATTAAAAACTTAAAATTATTCGATATTTAGACAACACCATTTTGAGTATGATTTTTCTTTTATGTAACAATTCAATAAACAAGAAAGTTATATGGAGCAAAATTACCAGTAATTTTGTCTGTTTTTGCTGCATTAATAAATAATTATGAATGAACAAAACAGATTCAATCAGCATCTACAAACAAACACACATTAGTGTTTCAATCAGCAAGTCACTCACACACAAACCTTACGTGACGTGATCAAACCCTAATACAAAATCAGTAATTCTTTGTTAAAAATCCCATTATGTACTGTTTGTGTAACAATGCTTAACCTCTCTTAAGAAGGTGCAGCCTTCAGGTTCTTGTTTGGTGTAGTGGAGTAATATGTTATTTGCTATTGCAAATCAAAGGTTTCCCAAGGTCAGGTCATTAGAGGAACAATTTGAATAGCAGACTAATCAGGCCTGAGAGGTTTAATCACTCTTAGCATACTGTTCAATATTTAAGCTATTGTGTGTTTCCACCATGTGCTAATGATATCAGACATTTTTTAACTCCTTCAGAGCTCACCTGGGACCCTCCATGTTATTTCCTCATAAACATACAAATGTATTCTAAATTTGTTGATTTTAGGCACATCATTAACCTTTCGGCAGATAGGAGCAGAATTTGTTTAACGATAATGAATGTTGATGAGATTATCATTAACAGTACATGCATACTTGCATGTTTTTGTTTGCAAAGGCTGCTGAGTGTATACTTATCGATACTGCTATATAAGGATTTCAGTAAGAAAACAGAGAAAAACATACGTAGACAGATAATATGCAGAACATGCGATTGAAGAATAATAAAAAAAAAATCACTTGATTTCAGTCACATTTTCCTATATATCAAACAGGGACTTGCATAAACAGACTGTATACATATAAAACTTTAATATGGAAACAGAACAGACCAATTAATATGTTTCTGTGATTTAGTCAGTCATGGCAGAATTCCCAGACCTGTATTAAATATAGATTAAAGCTTCACAGTGCAAGATGTCTGAACATTGGGTGAATGCAGTGCATCAGACCATGATTATTTTTCTTTGTGAGATCTGGTTGCTATTTCTAGTCTAAATTAACACAGACACGTTAGAATGACCTTTCGAAGCATGTTGCACTTTTCTTGAAGAAAAACGAATTTAATTTTAGGTGCAGAAATTACTCTCCTGGTTAATTTCTCAGTTTTTTCATTCCAGTGTACATCTGACATACTTCACCAGTGCTGTCATTGGCTTGTAAGCTTCTGCCACAGAAGTCTGGATACTACTGAGAACTTATTCAGGTGGAAACAGGAGAATATGAATGAGATGAATATAATGTCTTTCTGGATGAGCTAGGGCTGTGTTATTTTCATGGTAGACTCCTCTCTTGTGAAAGGGCAATATGGTCCTCTTCCATATCACTGCTCGCTTGATGGGAGCCTTAACAAATAAGGGTCACTGGCTTGTGTCTTGCAATGAGTTTGATCTCCTCCCGTGACATGAAGGAAGAGAGATGTTCTGTGTGTGGCTGGGTGCCAAACACAGGCGAAAATGTGCGAAAACGCTGCTGGATAATAAAAGAATGAAGAGTCGCCTAGTGAAAAAGAAGTGCACTTAATTGTACTGAGTGTGGGCATGTAGAGTACTTCAAACATTTTGTTTTTAAAGTTGTACTTGATAATATAATGTTAATTAAAAGGCCACTTAAGTTGACTTCGAGTACACTTTCATGACTACATTTCTTAACTAGCACTTTTCGTGCTTTAAAGAAGTACACTTATTCTGCTGTGCTGACTAACATACTAAATCAATATCCTGGCCAATCTGTCCAATATAATTAAAGTGAATGATGATACAAAGACATAGTCTCATAAAAGCGGACTTATCCACAATATTCCAAGCCTTCTGGAGCCAAAGGAGAGCTTTGTGTGAGGAACGAGAGACTGATATTTATCATTATTCACTGATACGCCTCTGTTGGTGTTCTTAAATCAAATATGGATCTGTTTAGACAACATGCCTATTTTTGTAGTCCATATAATCCATTTTAGAGTTTTAACCACAGGCTTTCTAGCTTTTCATCAGTACTGGGGCACAGGCCCATCATAACGTTTTTGGTAATAAATGGATATGAATCGTCTTTACCCTCAGCACAGAGTTGTTCTCAACCTGCATGCACAATCAAAACGGCTTCATCATTGATAAACAATACAAGACATTTGTATGTTTTGTTCTGAACGGATTGTAAGTAAATATCCACCTCATCCAGTGTACTGTTTTGTTTTCTGCCTAATAAAATATCCCATTACTGCTTCAGTGTGAGAAAAAAGGCAAACAATTCAGTGCATTAATGATTCATCTGAATGAATCAAGAAAAATGTCAAACCACGTTTGATTAATTAAATCAAAAGAATGATTTATCTTTGAATCTGGTTTTAGCTTATACAGCTAAATACAGCTTATAACTTGCATATGATTGCTGAAGTGTCATCAGATATAATTGTTCTAAGGTTGGTATATGTTACAGGTATAGTTCACCCAAAAATTACAATTCTGTCATTGATCACTCAACCTCATGTCGTTCCAAACCTGTGAGACCTTCGTTCTTCTTTGGAACACAAATTGAGATTTTTTTAATGAATTCCGAGAGCTCTCTAACATCGTTCTAGCAAGGACATCGTTAAAATAATCCATGTGATATCAGTGGTTCAACTGTAATTTTATGAAGCTACTAGAATACTTTTGTGCGCAAAGAAAACAAAAATAACAACTTCGAATTCATCAGAATTATCTTAATTTGTGTTCTGATGATGAACGAAGGTCTTATAGTTTTAGAACAGCATGAGGGTGAGTAATGACAGAATTTTCATGTTTGGGTGAACCATCCCAGTAATTTAATTGACATATACGTATTTATCAGTAATATTATACTGGGGCACAGCAGCATTAAAAAGGTCTAGTGACACCCCTTTATCAGGCAACAAAGACTTGAATTGCATTGATTCTTACACAAAAGCTGTCGGTAAAAAAAAAAAAAAAAAAGTATTTTTTTTATGCTATTAATGTTTTTTTTACATTTTGGAGCTTTTTATGGCTTATTATGAGAAAGAGTGCCCAGGAATTTTTCTACATTTATTTTGTGATCCAAAGAAGAAAGTAAGCCATGCAGGTTTTCAAGGTTCAAGGTTTCTTTATTTGTCACATAATAAATTATAAATAAATTATACAGGGTATAATCAGAAGTGAAATGTAGAACAACATGGGTTTTGAACAACATGGGGGTGCGGTAAAATGACAACTGATTTTTTTTTCCGAGTGAACTATCCCTCCACATAACAAAGAATAATAGTAAGCGCATTGATATCCTCCTGTACACAAACACACACACAATATCTGGTGTGTAGTGCAGCAAGCTCTGTGACATGGCCACTAAAGAGTTCAGATACACTAAACAGCAATATTGTGGAATAAACTAATAGAACTAGGACCACCTGGAAGTTGTGCTTACCCCTTCCTTGCACAACGAAAACTATCCATTAATTCACTACATAATATACACTTCAGATAATCACAGCTCTTGCTTCTGATTGGGCAACACAGATTTTCTTTTGTCCTAGAATACAGAACACTACTTTTCAAAGATTTCAGTAAGATTGTCTTGTAGTCTTGTATGCTCACAGAGGCTACATTTATTAGATTAAAATACAGTCAAAACTGTGATTTTGTGTAATATTGTTTAACTGTCACCGTATACGGGACGCCTTATTTTACTTCAATATATTACCATTAAATCCTAATCTAATCATGACACACTATATATCGTTGGAAAGATCCAAGACTCCTAAATATATATTTTACCACTGTTTGTTGTTGTTACAAATTATGTAGGAGCAGTAATAGATTCATTTATGACAAGAGCGCACCTCAAAACATATACACCATAACAGGAGTGCTGACCTTTGAGACACAAATTTTATTTGTTTCCTTCTTTTCCTATCACATGTTTTAGCAATCATCATATATTATATATAATTTGAAAGCTTAAAACATAAAAATGTATCCTATGAAAACCGTTTTGAAATCGGACATTGCTTGCCATAGAAATGGAACTTTAAATCCATTTAGCAGGCTCCTCCCCCTTAGTGGGAGGTGTCATATTCCAAATATATTACGATCTTATAGAATCAAAACTTTTGATAATCTTGACAAAACACATATCATCGGAAAGGTCTAAGTCTCAAGATTCCATATTTGGAGAGATCAATGTATACATTTGTGACAGAAAAATGCATAAACAAAAATGTATGGGTTTGGATGGCACCCGGTGGCTGTTTGTGGTATAGCGCCTAAACACAATTTCAGAGTAACCTCAATTTTTATTATATCAACTTCACATTTGGAACAAAATGTGATAACTTAAATAAAAACAAAATAACTTATTTAGACACATGGCTTTAATTTGATACCACATTTGGATTATTTGGTATAAAATAATCTAATTTGGTATAAATTTGGATTACCAAATTTATAATTAAAATTATTATTTTGTTTTTAAATTATTTCACTTCTGCAATAATCTGCTGATTGTCTTCTTTAAAAAAAGACCAACATTATTTCTGTTTTCAAAAGCATTCATGAATTATAACAATTGAACTTTAAATATTGCACATTCAAGTCTATTTTCACACAAAAGGGGGTGACAGGTAAGGGGTTCATTTTAAATAAAAATTGTACTACAATAATATTTTAATATTTAATAATATTGTACTTTCTTTGGTAACAACTCCAAATGTACAAAATACAAATTGTAAAGTTTTGATGTTTTAACAGTATTATTTCATATATGCACATAAAATACATGTTTGGTCAGCTGACATAACAAAAATAACATAATAAACAAATGGAACCAGTGGACAGAGATGGACTCCTCACATAGAGCACAGGTAGGATATCATAGTCCTCTATCACAAACTACTTGACATTTTCATCTGATTGACTGTATGATTCAGGAGAGGCTTTTAAGATGAACAGAGTCTCATTTAAGGGCTGAAGCCTACAAACCACCCAAGGACTCGGCCCTGAGTTGTGTGAGGGCGATGAAGCAAAAGTGAGGCTCCAACCAAGGACAGAACACAGAATTGATTTAAACGGTGGTTTATTTGATTTTGATGCAACATTTAAAGTTTTTTTGAACATTGTGAATGACTGCAGTTCTCTAACTTATGTCGGAGAGCTCATTTGTGAAATATTGATAAAATGAGAAAAACATTATTTTAGCCTTTAAATAGTTGAAAATAACATTTCTCATCTTGAATGCAATGTGGCATTTACATTGATATTTAATGGCTTCCACAACAGAAAGAAAACAAGTAGAAACAGAAGTGGAGGAGAGGACGAAATGTGAGAGAAATCATTCCATAATTTATGTAATTATAAAATAAATAGTTTTGAGAACACATTCAAACTTCTGCAGAAGTAAAATTAACACATGGTTTCTCACACCTGAGTGGATCTTCACACCTCATAAACCTGACATTTTCTAAGGGCCCAGAACGCTTCACACTAAGACAATTCAGGATGTTTTATCAATGATCAAACCTCTGCAAACTTTAAATACAACAACGTAACCTTTGAAGCAAATGATTAAAAAATATCTAATTCCCTTAAGAAACAGGCAACATTTTACATGTTATTCTGCTTAGATTTCACAACAACGATTTTTCGCTCTAGTTAAGAACAAGAGTTGTAAATAATCAGAGATTGAACCTTGGCTCTTCTCTCTCATCTTTGCATTGTTCTGTAGTGTTTCATCATTTTGGTCGTGTGTCTTTTTAAAGCTGTTATCTCTTTATCATTACATCATGCATTGCAGCCATATGTAACCAAAGTAACCAAAATAATAATATAAATCAATTGCCTTAAGTAACAGATACGTTTTGTCCAGTTTTAACTCTTCAAAATGGTTTAGACTGCTGTTTAGATCTTCTTCCAACAACTGCCCACTGCAAACGAGCAATAGACTGTACATTAGAGGTGTTACTGTAAAAGTCAATTTTATTTATTATTGTGTGTGGCTATAAACCTGACATAGATATGATAATATAGTTTTTGGGTCAGACATTGATAAGGTGTTACGATTTATCATTTCATCACTTTTTTAAATATACAGTCGCTCCAGCTACAAATAAAATAACTACACAGCAAAATTAACACAGCGCTAAAGCAAGCTTGGGCATGGATAAATGAAAGGTTTTTAAATCGAAATAAAAAGTCATTTTTAATTACAGACTTGGATGGATTAACAAACTTTTATATTGTAATTGAAAAATAAGAATAATATCAGATTCATTTCCAATACATCAACCAAACAGACTAGGATCCTGCCAGCAACCGAGGTTCACATTTCTTCAGAAGCAGTAATGAATTTAGGAAACTCCTGCTTGAGAAAATTGAACATATTTAGGAAATTTTGCTAAAGCTAATTAACTTGTCCTTCTACTTGGTCACATGTGAAGAACTCTTAAAAGGGGAGTCATTATGTGTTCCTGTGGCTCAGTGGTAGAGCATTGCATTAGCAGCGCTAAGGTTGTGGGTTCAATTCCCAGGAAACACACATACTGACAAAAAATGTATAACCTGAATGTTCTGTAAGTCACTTTGGATAAAAGCGTCTGCTAAATACGTAAATGTAATGTAAATGTAATTTAAATGTAATTAATTCCCTAATTAAGAAACAAAATGTTGATCAGTGTGATTTGGCAAATTATTACCCCATGCATTTCAAAACTTTAATTTCATCTCCAAGGAACTGAACAGTTCCGTTGTGCCCAGTCATGCACAGAAATGACATATGCGAGATGTTCTGGCACTAGATAGACAGTCTTTATCACCCTCTGACATCGTAATGTATTATTTTCTTGCATATTTGGATGTTAGTTCAGTACTGCGCACCACTGACCATAATATTCTCTCTGAAAAACTTCATTTTGGGAATGGGGTTGAAATCAGTGTAGATTCTATCTAATATGTGTTGCTTGTTCTCAAACATATTGCATTTCATTATTACACCGATGGCAATTTACCTTGAAAGGGACAGTTTACTGTTTTTTAACCAGCTTTGTATTGTTACAATGTCAGTAGCATAAGTTAATGAAGAAAGTGTATAATTCTTCTGCAACTTGCACCTTGATTTCCCTCTTTATTTGTCAGGAAAAGTCCACTGGATTATGTATAATGCGTGAGATATAGAGAGTCAGGACCTCGGTTTATCGTCTCATCCAAAAGACGGTGCTTTTGACAGTATATTGTCCCTGTCACTATACTGGGGTGTTAGGACCCACACAGACCACAGGGTGAGCACCCCCTGCTGGCCTCAATAACACCTCTTCCAATTAGATCTATTCAATTCATTTTCAAGTCACTGGACAATCAGAATGCTCTTTTCAAAGGAGTAGCACTGAAAACAGAAAACATGTGCTGCTTATTTTATTCTTCCCACATTGTACATGCAAAACAAACTATTAATTTTTTTGAGTTTGTGTATTCTGATAGAAGTAAAAATAAAGTTATGTTCAAAAACTAACATGACCCAAATTAGGTAAGAATATATGAGCAAACACAAAATGTATGTATGTCATGATATATCTCAGTACCAAATGAATATGGAATATAACATCAGTATAAGCTAATTAATATTCACAAGCTCAATCTTCTCAATATAGTGACATCTTGGTTGTTATTTCAGTTTAAACTTTGATTGGCTACTTTGAAAAAAGTTTTGTTTTATGTTGTGATCTGAGACAAGCATAACTGCATTTGTTTTCTTTAACCCATGTTTCAAAAAGAATATCTAATTTCCAATATCGAATATCTATCACATTTCAGTACCAGTTTCACATTCATCTTGTATTTGAGAAGATATTGCCCTGGGCATCCTGCTCAGTCTTTCCATTCAGGAAATAAAATAAAGATTTTTTTTAAACATAACCTGGCAGTGTACTGATGTCTTCTGAAAGCCTTCAAAAAAACATGTTTTCACTTAGCTATGGCATATGTAAAAAAAAAAGTATTTTCTCATGCTCAGTAAGTGGACCACATTCACTGAAACAGATATGACCAAACAGATAAACCCAGCATTGGGTCTTAGCCTGCAAATACACATCAGCATTGGACACACATTGACATGCAACATGCTGAGTGTGAAATACAAATTATTGACCTAAAGCAAAGTTGTTTTGAAATTGTTGCTCAGAACACAATGATTGCA
Organism: Gymnocypris eckloni scoliostomus; assembly: GCA_027564155.1. Classification (NCBI taxonomy): domain Eukaryota; kingdom Metazoa; phylum Chordata; class Actinopteri; order Cypriniformes; family Cyprinidae; genus Gymnocypris; species Gymnocypris eckloni. Next base: position 22,344,825 of record CM050426.1, read on the forward strand.
CACTTCACAGAAATATAAAAAATAGCTCAAGGGAAAAACAAAGGCTGTTTCACATCTCTCTTATTGTTCAACCCATTAATATACCCATCCAGCTCCCCTGCTGGAAAAGAACAGCCTTTCTGGTCACCAACAAATGTTGTGTTTTGGATGCTGGTGTGATCAACAGGCCTGCTTAAATTTTTACTAGCCAAAGTAAACAAAACAAGGGAATCCATGTAGGTCAGTTATCATTCACGCACCAATTCAAGCTCTTTTACGACTAGACTAATCAATTACTATATACAGTAGTGGCATCCGTAACTTGTTCTCACCTTTCTGATTTTATTTGTATTGTTTATTTTACTGTATGACATATTATGTGACTTTATTTATATTACCTTATTCAATCCTGAAAAAAAGAAGGGTCGATGTATCACCTTTCCTACAGGATTTTCATATATCATATTAAATCCCATCCATCTTCTTTCGTGATGACCCAATCAATCACTCGTGACTTATGTACCCTGTTGTTTAAGAAAAACTCATTTGCATGTAAATATTTAAAATCCCTGAAAAAAAAACAACTGAAAGAAAACATTATAGAGGAGGCTAGGTTGCTACACAGGGATGATATGCCACTTACTAAAAATTCTGAGATTTTATTGGGCAAGTTGTTACATGTGTCTCCTACGTTGTACATTTTTCACTTTTTGGTCATTTTTGGTAATTGTTTACGGTTTACACTTATCTGAAAAGCCTATAAGAGGTTGTTTGAAGGGATAGTTCACCCAAAACAGTATCTGGTGGTCCCCACTGATTTCCAAAGTAAAGAAAAAAATATATACCATAGAAGTCAATACGAAGAGAAACTGTTTGGATCTCAAATATTATTCAAAATATATTTTTTCTGTTCAGCAGAAGGAACAAACTCATTCAGAACAACTTGACGGTGGGTAAATGATGACAGGACTTTCATTTTTAGGTGAACTACCCCTTTAATGACAACTTTGTGACAATTTACCTTGCAATTAGAGCTTTAGGTCAAAAATATCAACACTTATTATCTATCATCTGTATTGTGTTTTTGGACAAATAATAATATGGAGATATTAAGTAGCATTTTTTTTGTGGATATAGTCAAAACTTAATGTGCTTAAACATAAATTAACTTTCAACAAGAGAAACAAGTGAGACTATACTAACCAGGTCTGGATGAACAGCTTCCTCCTGAACTTTCTTTTAGAAATCCATATAAACTTATATTAAACTGTCATTCAGACTCAAGACCTTAGATGAAAAGAAAGTTCTGTTCTTTTTCTGTTACTCAGTATTTGCTGCATTTACAGACCTCAAGGTTGACTTTTTATTCTATTGCGCTATATTCTGTTGAAACGGGCAGGCAGGAAACAGACTATTCTGCTCACTGTCATGGTGAAAAACCCCGTCACAAGTGCTCTGGAGGCGAACTATATAATGGACTGACAGCATGGCACATACATGTATATACCTCATAGCTCCAGATATACTTTTAGTTTTACCATGTTTTGATTAAGAGAACCTGTTGAAGACAGGTATAGCTGTGTGAGCTGTGATTATCTACAACATCAGAGGCTTTGATTCGGTCTGCAGCATAGGGTGTGCGTTTCACACAATCTGCTGTCTTGTTAAAAAGAGAAAGTCACCTCTTCATCTGCCACAACAATCACTCTTGGGTTTCATTGCGGGGTTCTTGCACGAAGTGCAGGATCCCTATTATAATTTACACTTATGATCTTTTTTGATGACAGGGGAAACATAATCATATCATAACTGTTTGATTTGATCAGTAATTATTGTAGATTTAAGACAATTAACATGACTGAGTAAGTTTCACATTTTTTTTCTTTATGACGGTAATGAAACGTTTTTCACATCAAATTACTGAAAAACCTGAAGCATACTTATGTTAACTGTTTAATAAGATATAGTTCAGTAACACTAAAATAACATTCCATTTGTGACATATTTGAGTTAATAAGACCTTACAATGAAAAATACTTCTGAAGCATTTAAATTAGATAATGCTTAGTTCAATTCATGTATAATTGGATATTTTTTTATGATTTTAATTTCAAAGCAGCTTTACAGAAACAAAGCATGTTTCAAATATTACAGTCATGTTGCTAATACATTATTAAAATCAATAGTTTAATCTGGTAATATTAAATGGACCTGAGCTAATTTGAACCAAAAAACTGTAATTTATTATTAACTAATATTAGAAAATATAAATAAATATTGTAACAAATGTATTCCCCATTAGTTAATGTGAATGCATAAACGGATGGGACCCTATTGTAAAGTGTTACGTCTAAATAAAAATGAATAATAATTGAATACTAATTATATATAAACAATACAATTTAATACATATTCATAAATAATAATTATCAAATTAAAGTATAAAAGAATAGAAAATATACCCCTAATAAAAATACCAATTTGTTGATTTAAAAATAAAATGTAACAATTTGAGTGAAATTGAACAATGTAAAATAATTGTTACATATTAAATTTTTTTGTGTGTTTTTTCAAAAGGATGCCTTCTGTGCCATCTCAGGCAGGTATAATACGACATCACAATTAGATCAAATTGATTTTACGTCACTTTTATCCCACACACTTTTTAAGACATTCATATAAAACAAGGAGTGGTTCTGCATAGCAAACCATAATATATTAAACTGAGACTCCAAAATAAATCTCTTGTGGGAGAGAGAAAATTACTTATGGGCATTATACAGCTTGTGTGGCCTGTCAGAAAAGGAGGAGGAGAGAAACGAGCAGTCGGTGTGTAACATGGCACTTTGTGCATGATGTGTCTGACAGCAAATAAGTAGCGCATTTCAATTTTTTAAGCAGTTGTAATGATAAACACAGTGACAGGATTTCCCAGGTGTCTGTTTTGATACACGGTGGTGCTCCAACACAATAGCGGTATTTAAGTTGCATGTCAAAATGCCACGTTTTGTGAAAAACTCTCGTATCCTGTGATCAGGTCAAAGCTGTATTTGGAAGTCCAAACATCACATTTCACCGTTTCATCTCTCTGAGCCTCCAACAAATATGGTTCGCCATGATGACGAGAAAAAACATCCAGACTGGGAATTTCAGCCCCACCGTCTGGTATTACAAGGTAATGTGGTTGCCATGGTTTCCAATTATTTGGGCAAATTGAGGAATCAGAAAGGTCTGAGACAATTTTAACTATTTCTGCAGTCCTCTGTGTCCTGCTATTCCCGAGGTCCAAGACTTAAATAAACCCTTTCCCTAGTAACCAAGCTAATTCAAATGCTTTGCCAGATCCAGCTCACTGCTTTGCTGACAGCTGCTTTAATATTTCGAGTGCAGTTCACCTTAAAATGCAGATATTCTTCTCTAAGTATGCTTATGTCTTGTTTAATGGTTTCATTTTGCATGGTCTGACATTGTAAACACATTTAATCTTAGTCATAGTGCAGCATATGTAAAGCACAAATTTGTCAGTTTAGGGTGAGAAGAGCTGATGGCCCGCAGTCACCTCTGTCTTAATACGCTCACATGCTATTTTTCATGCTCCTATGGTTTTCTTCCCACCTTGACATGTGTACACACACCGTCTGACTTCTTTTACCTCTCTCTTACACACACACGGCACATTCTGTTGACAGTATCAGAAGATGAAAGAAATATATTTCAGGGACCAGAGATGTAAGGTGACAGGTACGGAGAAGAACCACATGGAGACTTGGTCTTATGTCTGTTGGTATCAAAGGCTTCAGCTGGGGGATAGGGTTGAGGCGGAGAGGTGAGAATAAAAGCAGACTCTGTAGCTTTTATATACTCGAGGATATTACACTCACTAACAATTCTCTGGGCTGTTTGCACTAGAGAGCCACAAAGACTATTCAAATCAATGCAAGCACTATTAATACAGGTGTCAAGATCAAAATAGCTGTTACCAAAACAATTAATACAAACAATAATACAAATAAATAATACAATAAAAATCATCAATCAAAACAAATGTCCTTCATAAAATGTTAAATTCTATGTTCATTAAAACAAAACAAATTGGCTGAAAAATATTTTGACTCTGCCTGGATAAAGATCACATCATTAACAAAAGTTACTGCATTAACTAATGGGACCTTATTGTAAAGTGTGGGTTAAGAATCTCTTTTTCACTGACATGGAAAGTTTCGGGTAATTGTATTTTCATGCAACTCCAAACACCTAAACTGTTGGATTTCTGAAAATTCTTGGGTAGAGAATATTGCTGTTGAATTAATTTAATGTGGAAACATGGAAAACAGTGTAAAAAGTTCACGCAAGACTAGCTGCCTGTCACTTGTTCGTGTTATTGTGCAGTCTTGTGTCCCTGCGCACGGTACTGATGGCTGTATTCCAGTAAGGATTGTAGTAATTGACTCTGTGACCAACATGCTCCTCCAGCGAGGCTGTTCTGAGGCAGGGACCAGAGGCTTCTCTCCTCTCTGGAGACTTCACATCCATGCCTGAGCATTAATTGGATCTTTTTAATGAGTGTGTGGATCTCTAGGAGCTCAGACACCACACTTGTCCCCACTGATGAAGTGGATTTTTGAGAATCTAAGCATTTCTGTCCCAGCTTTGCTCCTCCACGGGTTTCAATGATTGGCTGTTCTGCTTTGACCTGTTCTTGTGAGCGGAAGAGGCTCTGTAGAGGACAGGAAAGTAGTAATACACCTAACTCAATGAAACGTAATATTGTTTTAGAAGATATTTCTAACTATTCACTCTAACACTTCGGTTGATTTCATTTTAGAAGCCATGGATTTTGTGTGTGCTATCCAAAAAATTTCAATAATCTTTTATGTGGCTTGCCAGCAAACAGTTCCTGTTTAGAGTTGAAAGATGTGAGGCACCTGTTAATTTTTTGCCTTTTTGGTGCCATCTGCTGCTTGCATCTAAGACAGATGGGTATTCCATCAGCGGACCACTCATGCCCCCCCCCTCCCCTGGCACACCCACTTCTCCTCCCTCCCCAAAGCTCTCTGGTATCACACTGCGGCCAACAAGGATTAAAGAGCGAAGAGGGAAAATACGGAATTAAATGTGAATAATTCATCGCAAGCTATTTGAAATATCACAAATGTCTGGCTTTGGCAGGCAGGGACGTGAAACAACGTCAACACAGTTCTAATTAAAAGTTTAGATGTCGTAAATTAAACATCAGCTTGTAAGATTGCAGATGGGCCAGTGCCTAAATGATATTTAAATGGTAAACTGTATTACATACCGTGCGTTCTGTGCAACAATGCTTTTGTTGAAAGAAGAGCAATTTGCGAGAAAATTGCTGAGAAAATGGCATCCTGCTGAATCAAATAATCTAACTGGCATCCACTGTGCACGTTAGAAAATGGTTTTTAAATGTAGGCTAAAAAGGTGGACAGTGATTAGTTGTTTATTTTAGTGCAAAAGTCTAAAAAAACTATTATAAAACCAAGAGAGAAAAACATGTCATTATTTTAATAAAAAGCAGATTAGATACTCCACAGGCTATGTGAAATAGCCATTTTTGCTGAAGCATAATCCAAAAGGGAAGTCCTTCATTGGCATAACCACAAATAGTGATAACCCTACATTAGTTTGAACTATTTTAAGAGGTGACCATAATGAATCAGTTTTAAAAATCCATTTTGTGACTCTTAAAGGTGATTCCTAATCAGAATATGCTTGCTAAACTAAAAAAGAAGAAGGAAATAATGTGTCTGAGCTGCCCAATGAAAGCAAACTAGTACAGAACAGGAATAAAAAGCTTTTTATTACTTCATGAGAATCTGTCTGCACAGACAGTGCTCGCCTAAATGTAGTAACCTTCATGTGTCGCTTCATATTGATGAAATCTTCTCAAGGAGAGTGGCTCATTGTTTTAATTGCTTCAGTGCATGTGCGCAGCTGTTCACAGTAATGAATTGTAGCACTCTGTAACAAAAGAGACAGTCTCTTTATTTGGAAATGAAAGGAACAGAGAAGGAGGCAGAGAGAGAGGGAGTGTGTGAGAGAGAGAGAGAGAAAGAAAGTGGGGGAGAGAGAGATTGGCTGGGTGTTGTAATGACAGCAATGTTTAGAAAGCAATCAATTTGGAATTAAAGTACTCTTAAGATACAAGACTTACTACTTCACAATGAAGAGGTCATCTTGAACAAAAACAGTACAATTTTAAACTACAAACTACTGTTTTCAAGCTCAGAAGTTATGGTTAAACCCATGATAAGGAAGATTTGGGCATCTTTAAGGCTGAAAAACGCTACCAAATTTTTGCCCTGATTTCCCACTGCTAGTTACCGAATGTCTGAACCAGTCTTCAGATTTGAGTCGACAGATTTCATATAAAATCACGTAGTGTATGATGGTCACAGGCTCCATTTTTTTATGGACCCATCCAGTCAGAGGACATCAAGCATGTTTGATATTTTGAGCCGATTTTAGAATGCACATTTCTGTGTGAGTTTGTTTGATTGGAACAATGTTAAAGTTTGGTTGCGTATGATCTTGATTATTTGTGTATGACGGATAGTTTTTCCTCTATGACTATTACAAAGTCGGTAAGTGTATGGTGCCCAGTATTTTAAGATCCAGTATTTAAAGTCGTGTAGTGTATTCCAGCCTTTAGCCTATATTAAAATCCTAAAAACAAAAAATTGGGAAGGTAACTTTTGTAATTTACCTCAAAACTTGTCATTTAAAGGTAATAATAAACTGAATTAGGAGTTTCAGGAGTAACTGCCTTAAAGGTAGGGTAGGCGATTTGGGAAAGGCTAGCGATAGCAAGCTATCTTTAAAAGCAAGATCCCCATCCTCCCCGCATAATCACTTTGTAAAGCCACTTCTCCTCTAAAACACATGAACGTGCTCAGGAAGCGCAAAGGCTAACCCGCGACATGATGAGAAATGGCATTGTTGGAGGATTGAATGCGATGCTCTCAGATTACCTCATGTCTCATTCACCAGTGAGAACATTAAAGTGCAAGGTGCATAATATTACAATAATAGCGCCTTTCATTCTGGCTGGAACACACTGATGATGGATCATATCTATGCAAACAGGGTGCAGATAGGTATGCAAATACATATTTTGACAGGCAGACAGGACAGCCTATCGTAATGTTCGGACCGAACATTTTGATTGGACAAAAATCACTTAACTTAGTGATTGCTATCGGGATGTGAAGAAATTTTCAACCAGCAAAACAAAAAATGTTTGTGAATCAAATAACCTACCCTACCTTTAAAAAAAGTAACTCACTAAAAGCATCCATAATTCACTAACAAATGACTTTTATGAGCAAGCTGTTTGTGACGAATAAATCAGAAACATTTATTCTGATAAAAAAATGACTCCGCTGAAACGTTTTTTAAGGAATCTCTCCAAAAGACTCACAAACCCACAAGTCCCCACTAGTTTGTGTCAGTCGGACACTTATTTACTGAACTGCTAGTTATTATTGTCGGTAATGTCTAAAGAACATTCTATTAACAATGTTTTGAGACAACAATAAATGTACAACCATCTGGTTATAGAATTTGAATCAGAGTCATATTTTTCTGCCACAATAACAATTAGAGTTTTGAAAGAATGCCATTTTTGACAGCATGCACTATACATTACATTTATACATTTAGCAGATGCTTTTATCCAAAGCAAATTACGGTGCATTCAGGGTATACATTTTTGTCAGTATGCGTGTTCCTTGGGAATTGAACCCGCAAATTTTTTGCGCTGCTAACGCAATGCTCTACTACTGAGCCACATAAACATTACAAAAGTTTAAAGTCTAAGTTTAAGGTTAAGTAGTTTTTTATTGTTATTTTAATAATTTCAGTTTCTTTAAGTTTCTTGAGCACAAATCAGTATATTGTAATCATTTCCGAAGGATCATACTGATGACTGGCGTAATGGCTGCTGAAAATTCACCTTCGTTGTCACAATTAATTCCCATTTAAAATATATTATAATAGTAAACCTTGAATATTTTATACAACACATCGTTTACATGAACCATCACAATTAAGTGATCCACCAGAATTAATCAGACTTTCACATGAATTATGATAGAAAACATTTAATTATATTCCAACCATGTTCAACTGTGTACAGTACAGTACAGTACAGAAAAAAACAAACAAGATTTGGCAGTGTAGTTCTATTTATGTTCTATTTTCAGCCACTGAAAATGTACAGTAGTTCTTTAGTCAAATGGGTACTTCCAGTTGCTACACCCCACACTGATCATGACCGTGCGTTTAGGAAACCCCAGTGACCATCCTTCAGTCATCATAATGGACAGAAGCACTTTAGATGACCTCTTGCAGAAGGGCACTGGGGGTGAACTAATTACAAGTTTAGCTCGGAAGCCCAACAGTAAATCATAAAGAAAATCCTGACAGGGAGAATAAAACCTTATTTCAGTGAACATATTACCTGTCAATCAGTGGCAGTGCAGGGAGTGGTGGGAGCCAAAGCTCTGGAAAGGTTTAGATACTGACTGAAAGGCAGAGCAGAGGGAGGGGAGTGCAGCTTTGGCGGCAGCCTCACAAGCTTTTTTCTTACGTTTCTCAAAAGGAGTGAGTGAAACATTTGGATATCGCAGATGCACACCTGCACAGCAAAATGAGTGAATGCTCTGAAGAGGAGCCTGTGGCTATGAATCAGAGAGAGGGAGAGAAAGAGAGGGGGAGGTATAAGGAATGAGCTTTAGAAGGACTAGAGAAAAGATGAGAGTGAAAAGGAGAAAAAAACAAGGGGGGAAATCAAAAGAGAACTAAAAGGTATAGAGAGCGCATGTGATAAAGAGACAATTAAAAGTCAGAAAAGAGAGAGATACGCAGAGAGTCTGAGGCACATTAGAGAGACTTAAAGACACAGGGGGATAGAGAGCTAAGCAATTCAGACTCAATTTAGCCACATCTCTCATCTCTCAAGGGAGGCACATTTCTTCAGGCTTGGAAAATGGTGCTAATGCAGAGAAGACTTGGAGAGTTGTTTAGTCAGGTAGAGGCCATGAAAATGTCTGACAACTTCTCTCTCCCACCGCTCCTAACTGAAGCTTTCTGGTTCTGCTGCAAAAGACATCTCCTGCAGTTTTGTTTGTATTTTGAAGTTAACTCCTGATTGAAGCTTATTTCCTGGTATTTATCCATCATAAATGTATTAACGCAGCAAGGAAGGATCTGATCTAAACTTTGGCCATGATGCTAACTATTTTCAGTTGTGCCCTACTAAATCCGAAGGGCAGAACACTTGAAACTGGTATATTAAAGTGAAAAGGGCTGTTATTTTGAATCAGAATTTTACCATGAAAATGCAAAGTTATAATTAGTTATAATTATAATTCTTGTAGCTGTTAAAGTTGTTGTGATATATAAATGTTTTTATTAAAAATAAAAATAAGTCTCTTTTGCTCACTAAGGCTGCACAAATACAGTAAAAACAGTAACATTATGACACATATATATATATACACTGTATATATAAAGAACTTTAAAAAATATTATTGACCACAAACTTTTTAAAGACAGTGTCCCTCCTCACATGGCCATCTGATGAATCACACAAACATAATTATTACCTTTTAATTTTTTCTAACAAACTTGCGGTGAAGCTCTTTGTGAAGGCTTTCAGCTGATTTTTGGAATGACCCCTAATATTGGCCTCTTCCGGTAGTGACATTCAGTGGCGCAAAAATGCAATTCGGACATCACTCTATGCCATTTAAAATAAAAGAAACATAGAAAAAATTACATGGAGGGAAAAAAAACACAAGAAAGACAAAAAGCAGAGATTTTAAAAGTAATTGGAATGGGCATATTTAAGATAATTTATAGGGAGAAAAAGTCGTATTGGTGAGACAAAAAAGGAGGAAAATGAAGGAGGAGGAAAATACTTTTTAAAGAGAAGCAAGTGTGGCAGTTCCTAATGTAGCTGTCAGTGCCGTGCTTGGGTTGTGGATACACGCCGTCAATGCCGCTCAGGATTCTACCGCTTTTAAATGAGCCGCAGCCAGGGGGAACGCCAGCCTGTCGCCCCGTGACGACACCAGCTATGATTCACCAGGCCATTAATCTCACAAGGGAAATCTGCGTGGTTTTGGTACCCTTGCCCCTCTCATTCTAACCTGAGATGTCATGAACGTCTCCCTCCACTGATGGAGCTGACATAGATTGACATAAAGAGAGGGAGCCCTAGACTTCCAGTTAGAGGCAGGATGAAATGAGCAAAGATTTCAATATTGTTCATGGATCTATAGGCTGTCATTCTCCTCATATGGGAGAATTAAACTATTTCTGCTTTTCCTTCTTCACATTATAAGAGATTATGCAAAAGTTGTTGTGTCACTCTTAAATGATCTGATCCAATTGAGTACCATCTAGAGTATGCTGTTCAACAAAAGCCCAAGGTTGTTGTGGACAAGTCTGTTTTAAATCAAGCAGAAAGGCACTGAATGCATCATTCACTGAACGCTGCTAAGAGGCTTTCGTTTCCACCTCACTCGGTCGTACACTGATTCATTACTTTCATCTGCTTCATAGCTCTGTTTTATAAACTGCATGCACCCTGATTGGCTCATTACAGATCTCTTTTAAAGTGCGTGTTTGTTTATTTGTGCTTAATGAATATACACCTGTGCAATGAATACAGTTCCCATAGAAACTGGGAGAATATGTTTGAATATATACTGTATATATATATATATATATTTATATATAAGTTTTTTTTTTTGACAAAAGCTATATTTTGGCTTCTAAACTTCTAAAATGAAAAACTGGTAGTTATTATTTCAGATGCAAAAGCTTCTATGTGCCATTCCAAAGTTTCATCTAAAATTAGTATTTTTTATCAGGCTCTTGTGTAGGTTTTTTGGCTCTAATAGCAATGTATAGGTGCTTTTCTTTGCAATTAAAGTGAAATAACTGAACATACAGTAGGAACCTGATAAAAATGCTAATTTCAGCAGACATTTCCGTATGGCGCTTAGAGGCATCTGAACTCTTCAAATATTCCATATCAGAAATGTGGAAGTTTCCACATAGAGTTCTCACACTTTCTCTAATCCAAATGCTAAGCACAAAACTTTTTACTTTTTTTGTTCTCATCAATTTCACTTTTTGTCCTATTAGTCTTCTGTAATATCCTTTTAACTAACAAACACGAGGCCCTCAATGACATCATCTTTCAGGAAGTTTCATAATATTTTGGGAAATAACAGGCAAGTATCAGCAATAGATTTGATGATACCCTCATGTAAGCTTAGCAATAGTGACTTTATTGCCACATTGTTATGTTCAACCCTGTTCATTTTCTTTCCATGTAAGTAATACACATTTTTATGAGTTAAGTTAAAGTGCCAGAGCATATTTTTGAAAGCTAGGTATACAATTTTTAGGAAATACATTATAAAATGACATACTGCATTATCATATTTTAAATGCATAACAGAAACAGATTATTTGAAGAGCTGCATACATACATTGTTAATACTATTAGCACAGTGATATAAATCCTATGTGATAAAGCAAGAAACCTTAATTTTGAACTAGTATAGAAATACTTTATATCAGTTTTCTACAAGGTTTGGCACTCGGCCATGTTCTTACATTTATTTATGTCTTCCTAATTTGATGGCACAGATTCAGCGAGGTTGATATTTTGCTAGCTTTTTGGACTTGGTGTCCTGCACAGCTCCAGCGTCAGGACTCATCATTTGTTGGGCACCCATCTTGTTTTTCCATTAATGAGCTCCATTATGGCTACAGAAAAAAGGACCAAAATGCTCGGCGACAAAAGAGGCATGCTAATTCACAAGTGCACACAGATGCTGTTTGCAAGCTGCAAACAATCTGTTTACTGGGAGGGGCATTTGAATGTTTGTTTCAATATTTAGCAATGCTAGCGAGGAACAATGTACTAAATGAGAAAGACTTGAAAAGTGTTTGCTTTTACTGTGTGCTCTTATGGGTCTTTAAAATCAAATGCAAAATGATAGCATTTGAACAAAACACGTATGGGTAATGTGTTTTCATTTCCTTATGCTGTCCATTAGATGTTAATGTTTGTGGTAATGAGCGCTGGAGGCAAACCGAGCTCTGTCAAACAGCCTCCTCCTCCTCTCCCTCCTGTCATCCTCATGGTCTGAGCTGCATTAGAGCCCAGGCGTCTTCCTGCGGGCAGTGCCGGGGCCACTTGTGTCCTCGCTAAGGTGGGCCCTGGGATAGCTGAAATGTGGCAGGAGCCTCGAGAGCTCCCGTTGCTAGAACTCATCATTTGAGGATATGCCGCTATAAGAGGCAGTATGATTCATTAAGCCCAGATTCAAGTACTGAGGGAATGGCATATGAACCTCCAGCACTTTTACCTCTGATATGCCCCCCTCCCATGTCCCCTTTCTCATTCTCCAGATGGGCCGCAGCTTTGCTTGCCAACCATTGCGGCACGTCAAGGAAGGAAAAAGACCATTAATGTCACTCAGCCTGGGAGACATGTAGATGCTTGGAACACGGAGCACTTAGATTCTTACTTCCTGACACATGGAGAGAGCTGAAAGCAAGCAAGATTACCAGAATAAAAAGAAATGAGAGAGAGAAAGAAAGCAAGTGCGAGAGCAAAAGATGGAGGGTGTGGTGTAAAAGATGAAAAAAAGTGAACATAGATAGAAGGTATGGAGAGAAATGCTTTGTGGAATCCTGTAGCACAAGATTCTTCTTTTCTCTCTCTTTTTGCCATTGTGCCTGTGCTAGTTTCCTCTTTGTGCTTAAATCTGCCTGCAGGATTAGACAAGCCCTCTGCTTGGTCTTCAAAGCCAAGCTCAACTTTTTTCTTCTTACTTTCCTTCTTTCTTTTCTACTTAAGTTTCCTTGCCAAAGATGCTTAGTGGGGCTCTATCTAGTGGTCATGTCCTACTGTGGAGTTTAACAAATCCTCACAAAAGTCCTCGCCCCAATATAGGAGAGAGGAAAAAATGATAAACTGAGCAAAGCATGAGTAATCCCTTCACAAATTGAGACATTGTTACTCATCCTCTGACCACAAAATGGCCATTTGTGCACAGTAGGAAATAACTAGACAAGACATGTGAAGTATTGCACTACATGCGAATCGGGTTTACGGATATTTTGTAGTGCAACAAGCATTGTGTCATATTAAGACTGTTGATTTATGAGACTTTTCTTATTTTCATTGTCATTGGGAAAAACGTAAATGCCATTGATCAAATTGGCTGACTTTTTATGTTTGGGATCCCAGAGAGCCTAATAACAAATAGAAGTATAATTTTTTAACATTTACCTAATTTTCACATTGATTTCTTTTAATATATCCTTTTGACGTTACAATTAATTAATCAAATATTACTGAAGCTGTAAAAAGTATGCTTTTTTGGGGGGGAGGGGGATGGGGGTTAAAGAACAGTTGGTAGAAAAATACAATAAGAGAAATTAAAGGAAAAATCTATTAAAATAAACACAAATTGTATCATAAAAATTTAATAAATGATTGCATTATTCGGTCACTGAGAGCCAATGCATGGGCCTAAGTAATCTATAATTGTTAAGGAGTACATTTGAAGTTATCAAGATCAAATTAATCCATAATCAGATCTCATAAAATTTGGGAAAAGTAGTTTCATCCTCATACTTAAATTTTAGTATGTTTTTTTTTCAAACTATTAAAAAAGCCATTACATTTCTGTTTTGAGCTTTAAAAATAAACAAATACCTGAGGGTTCACTAATGAAACTGTTGAACTCACGAGTTAATCATAATTTAGTAAATTTTACACCCTTGGATATTGCAGAGGTATTGAATGGCTCATATACAGATTCAAATTCCCCGCATTGATGATAAACTTTAGAAAATCTTTGACATTTTCCTCTACTGGTGTTGTGAGCTCACTGCACTGTGCTGTGCTAATGTAAACAAACAAATATTCACGTGTCAGATTCAAAAGGAATGGCAAGATTTTGACTGAATAACAGCTCTATTTTTCGTCTGTTTTTAACCAAAGCAATCGAATGACTTGGAATATAGCTCAGGAATCAAATAGACTACAGTTATGGTACGGTATGTGCTTTTTGGAGCTTGACAGTTACAATCACCATTCTCTCATCCCTCATACTTTTGTTTCACGGATGAAAAAGTCATATGAGTCTGGAGTGACATGAGGGTGAGTAAATGACAGGATTTTCATTCCTTTCATATTACTTTTGAAAAACAGTATCTCTAATTTATTTTGAGTTATTGAACAGGCATTTTGTTATATATTTGTGTATCTAGTTGCAATGCAAATTTAAAAAACTTTAAAAAACTAAATTTGTATTATTGTGTGCTCCTTTTTAAAGTATCAGTTAAATCAATAAATGTAAATTATCTAATATTTTACAGTGCGATATATATATATATATATATATATATATCACACTATATATATATATATATAAAAACTGGGCACCACTCCATAAAAGGAAAGAAATAATATGAACTTCTTCCATGGAAGGTAATCATATGGTAAATGCAGTCATACAGCATGACTTGCTTCTTGGATTTCCTTAATGGATTTATTAGGGATTCTGCGGGGAGGAAGTTCATGATGTAAATTGACAGTAAAAAGCTGCTTGTTATGAAGATCATTGATACTGTACTTCACAAATAGACAAGGGTGCTTATAATTAACCATCTACAGGTTGTCTTAATTAATTTACATAGATACAAAATGGTTGTGATAGACAGTATTCCCTTGGTGAGCATACTTGTGCATCTGAATCATATCAAGACACTCTCCTCTGGCTACATTTTAGAGAGCACTCCAGTCCAGCGGTTCATAAATACCTTCTTTGTCTGACAAAAACACTGATTAGGAAAACACTCAAAAGACCTTCGCTTGCAATCAAACGATCTTTGAAATCAAAGGGTATGACATCAAATATTTGTTATATGCATGATTTCCTCTAGAGAGTCGTAGGCCTTTCTGGTTTCAACTGAGGGCCAGAGAAAGATAAATATGGTGGGCTGGACATACTTGCTAGATTCATTAGCACAAGCTGTTCTGCCATTGGTACAACAGACACGAGACTTTGTTACAAAGACATACCTCACTTTCAACCATTTAATTGAGACATGCAATTACCAAGTACGTCTGAGCGCTCACACCTCCTTTAATGATATACATTCTTCTTTCATGGATTATGCATAGTTTAGGTTCAGTAAACTCTGCTTTTAGTTTAGTGGATTTAAACGCTTCCTAATGCAAATATAAAAATACCGTGTTTTATTCCTGGCATTAAAGGATTTCTTTCTCATCGTGAGCCACTTAAGAGCATAAACTGATGCTGTGTGACCAGTGGAATCCTCCTGGCTGACACAGCCCTCACTTCATAGAGATACTTTACTCTTGCTTAGCAAAGAGGCTTGTCAGTTCGTTTATGCCAGCGTAGAGAGAGAGAGAGAGAGAGAGAGAGAGAGAGAGAGAGAGAGAGAGAGAGAGAGAGAGAGAGAGAGAGAGAGAGAGAGAGAGAGAGAGAGAGAGAGAGAGAGAGAGAGAGAGAGAGAGAGAGAGAGAGAGAGAGAGAGAGAGAGAGAGAGAGAGAGAGAGAGAGAGAGAGAAAGATGCCTCCTCCGGTCTTCACTCTGACTGTGCCAAATAAGTGTTGATGTGCAGCTGGGTGAAGCAGGGCTGAGTTGTGCCCAATTGCAATGTTTAGTCTCTAAAAGAAGCTAGTGTCGTAAGTCAGAAATGTGTGGATGACCGTTAAGCTTTGGCATCCTAATGTATGTTTACAACAGACATAAAAGATCTATGCGTTATCTTTCACGTTGAATTAAATATCAGATGACGAGTGGGCATGGCCCCAGAAAACCATGGACATGGGTGGAGCTCCGCCCATACGGACAATCTGATTCGATCAGCCGCCGTGGGCGGCGTCCAAACCGGACAGTTGAAAAGATGACGCGCGAGCGCGCGCTCTCTCTCTCTTCCTCTTGCA
The DNA here is from genome assembly GCA_027564155.1 of Gymnocypris eckloni scoliostomus. NCBI lineage: Eukaryota > Metazoa > Chordata > Actinopteri > Cypriniformes > Cyprinidae > Gymnocypris > Gymnocypris eckloni. Next base: position 22,360,841 of record CM050426.1, read on the forward strand.
ACTCTCGGGCGCTCCTGAACTCGGCGCGCTCAAACGCGCGCAAGGCTGACCTGGAAGCCGGCCCGCTGGACTCTTAAACCAAACCAACCATCGGAGGGGGTCTAAGGCTGTGCCAAAGCCGTAACGGAGCCACGAATCCAACGGTTGCGGAGGAGAGCTTTCCCGGTGACGTCACGCGACAGCGAAGCAAGCCAGCAGAGTTTCCAGAGCAACGCCGGAGCTGAACACGTGACACCCGAAACAAAGAACTGAACTCACGCGGGAAAACGAACCAACGTCGAGCCTGCTTTTAAACCCATTCAAGCAAGTACAAACTGAATTTCTAATCCTGACTGAACTGGTTAAAATATGATCTGAATGCAGTAACAAAACATACGTATTTGTTCGTGATCTTTTGGCTGGCTGGTTAAGCTATGAAGTAGAAAGAATGGTATTCTTTCATCCACAGTTACCTCAAAACTCTCGTATGCCTATGTGTGTGTGTATGTCTATGTCTTATCAGGTAATCCATTTATGTTAGAATAGCAATATCACGAATAAATCGTTTTTCATTTCATAAAGAATTGTCTCTGGAATGTGATTTTAAGTATTTTTATCCTTACTTGCCCTAAAGATAACGCAGCCTAGCTCAAACTTAACGAAATTATCAATCTCGTTTATCTACCGGGCCACGGAATGGAAGCGAGATTGTAATTGAGAGTAACAGAATGTACCTTTTAGTGATTGCTGGACAAGCACTTAATAAGGTGTAAACTGTAGGTTAAATATTAATATGACTTTAATCAAGCCATATTAAATATTTAATAACTAATTCCCGGAGCTGAAACAATAGCTCTATATTAAACTGGTATTTTTACTACAGTATTGTTGTTCTTAAACAACAAAAGCTAAATTTTCTCTGCAGCTCCTGAAAGAACAAACAAAGCCAGTCGAAATGAAACATACAAACCTAGTTCGGGATAATCTTTAATGTCAAGATAAGCCAAAGGGTAGTAATAACTTCCATGGCTGTGCATTACACAATGGAGATTGGTCATATGTTTGCCATTTCCGTTAATGTTGTGTGTCTGTATGCCTATTTCTTCTTGTAAGTTGTAGAAGTGGATGAAGTGCACTGATTCCAACAATCAAGGCCGATGGGCCAGCCAGTGCAATTTAATCTTTCACAACAAATTATTCTCTCTATTTGTTTATTTGCCTTTGCAGCTCCCCTCATCTCCTCCTTTCACCCCCGCAGTATTTTGAGGAATGCAATTTCAGAGAAAATGAAAGGGCAATGTTTTGTTTGATTCAATCAGTATTGAATTGAACTGGACCAAATGAGAGTTCATTATCTGAAGGCACTGTTTGTCTCTTGGTGTAATGAGGGCCCTGTTCACGCGCTGGTTTCAACCACCACATCTGTTCAACTGTTTCAGTGCAATAGACCTTTTACTACCACTGTGAAGATAATCTTGTTGTTTTGTGCATAATTGTGTAAAATAATCTCCTTGTCACTGAGACAAAGACTCAGTGGTGATGGGATGCCCTGAAGTTCTCAGTGAAGTAAAGCAGCAGTATTGTCTCATGTCCTCCTGAGGCACAACAGATATTCAAGCTTGACATGGTGTGATAAACCGTGCTGTGACACTTCAATCAACATCTCTAAACAGTGGTAAGCTACCATCTGTGGAGTGAAGACATACACCCTATCATTTAAATGTGATTGGATGATCATTAAAAATGCAGTACAACAGAAGAAATTATTGCACACTATATCGCTATGTTGCAATGAATATGATTGCATTTTCAGTGGTCAAAAACCAAATGCAGGTCAGTTTGAAAAAATATATTTACACAGCATTATTATATGCATTACAGTAATATCATGATACCTCATTCTAAGCAAGTAATCAGCACACGAGTATATTGGTTGCTTATATTATTTTTATATACAGTATGCATTTATTACAGTAGACATCTTCCAGTATTTTCTTACAGCCTGGAATTCATTCAAAACTGAAAATGAATTTATTTAAAAAGCATTTCTGTTAGAGCTCACACGAGGGCATGAGGATGTGGGTGAAGGCAGCAGAAGGGTGGTTTGCTAACACTTCTTCAAATGCACTTAGGGGACAGTGGGATCTCCTCTCTCTGCTTACTCTAATTACTGTGAGATCCATCTTATTATATGTTTCCCCAAGTCACTCTCTTATAGGCCTTTACAAGAAACAAAGTAGTACAGAAACTGATTGCATTTGGGCTGATGTTAGTGTAGCATCTGTTAGTTTACAGTAAGTGTTGACTGTCACATACAAGATATAAGGACACATAATAAGTGTTCCACTCCTCAAGTATATAATGCTATTGTGCTTCATTCATTCATTCATTAAATGTGATTCACTTTAAATAATGTATTTGTATTTGGGCTGCAAAATAAATTATCATGAATGATCACTTTAAAAATAAAAGTCTATATTTACATACTAGATTGTATGTGTGTGTACCTTGTATATTTATAATCTATATATAAATACACACACATACATGTATAGATTAAGGAAAAATATGTTAGATAAATAAATAAATATATTGTGTTTATATATATATATATAGCCTATATATGTATGTGCTGTATGTATGTGTGGATGCATTATAATATATGTATATATATATAGGGTCAATTGGGTTACCTCCTTTTAATGAAAGGTTTGACTACTTTAGTAATTTCTATGAGTACAAATCTTAATGTTTAAGCATAAAATTATGTTAGGTAATTGTGTGCTTCTAATTTTATAGCGACAGTTTGGACAGGACCATTTTCTATTCAAACATGAATGTGCCTCTGTGTATAAGGCAAGGATCAAAGATAAATTATGATTCAGTCAGTGTGGAAGAACTTGACTGGTCTGCAGAAAGTCAAGTCCTAATCCTAGCTGAACACCTCTGGTGTGACTTTAAATGCAGACCTTGAGACAAAATGTAATCAACAAACACCAATGACATACGGGTACAGTCATTTCATACATTTCAAAACTGTTGCCACAGTTTGGAAGTGCCTTTTTCTCTTCTAAAGAAGTTGGTGTCCCAGTACTTTTGTCCATATAATGAATGTATTTGTCATTTGTAAAGTCATTGCTGTTTGGTGATGAGTTTTTGGCTCAAGGTCTGCATTTAAAGTCACACCAGAGGTGTTCAGCTGGGATTAGGACTTGACTTTCTGCAGACCAGTCAAGTTCTTCCACACTGACTGAATCATAATTTATCTTTGATTCTTCCCTTATACACAGAGACACTGTCATGTTTGAATAGAAAATGGTCCTGTCCAAACTGTTGCTATACAATTAGAAGCACACAATTACCTAGAATATCATTATATTCTTAAACATTAAAATTTGTACTCATGGAAATTATTAAAGTAGTCAAACCTTTCATTAGAAGGGGGTGACCCAATACTTTAGGCAATATAGTGTATATATATATATATATATATATATATATAAATATATGTGTGTGTGTATTTATATATACATGATAAATATTCACAGATACACAAATAGAATATAAACATAAACTTTTACCTTAAATGCGATTCATTGTGATTGATCGTTTTTCATCCCTAATTTGTATTGTGTTCAAACCAATTTAAACAGCAAAGAAAATTCTTTACACTTCCATGGAAATATAGCTAACCAGTTTATTACAGATAAAAATAAGCATTCATGACATAGATTTTTCAAAAGTAAATACAACTCTAAATACTTACAAACATATTTGAATTGTTTTTACATTTCCTCTTGTCTTCCAGAGAAGTTTATTTTTGCAAACATACTTTATGTAGTTACAAATTAATTAATGAGAACATGCAATTCAAACACTATGGTTAAATCAATAATTTAAATTTCTATAATTTTGATCAAATAAATGCAGTCTTGGTTTCCATAAGAAATGTCCAAAACAAAAACTTTAAACCAGTGACATTAAACTTTGTGGAACTTTTTTTTTTTTTATAAAGGTGCATGTAATTTATAAGATTTCCATAATGATTGTCAGTGAATAAAGTAACAGTAAATTTAACGTGCTCTTATGTTGTAAAATATATTATTATACAAATTATATATTGCAATATTGTAAGTGCTATATAACTTACATAAATATAAATCATTACAAACTGTCAATGTGGGAAAGAGCCACTTGGACGTATCTAACAGACAGTATTTTAATACTTTATGGAACATAGTAATACAGGGTCAAAACATCATGATTAAATGATGACCATGATGATTTCAGTTGCAATAATGCAGTACTTTTTGTCATCTGACCATCATGGGTAGTTCGGTTAATGTTCTCTGAGTCTCTGGAATTTTTTTAAATGTACGCTGTCAGCTGATAGTTCAAGAGTCAGCACAGCCCTCCAGACACGCACTCCTGAATGAGCAATGCGGCAGCCCTCAAAGAGGCCTGCAAATGTGTCACGCCTCTCAGCTCAAACACGGCTTGAAGCTGACTCCGAAATGGCAAACGGAACAGGTCAGTTTGGCATTAGCCTCCAGTTACAACAGCATCACGCTCCCATGAAGAGCAATTACACACTCTTGAGCAAAGACTACCTTGGCATTACTTCTGGGCCATTATAGAAGGGGAATGACAGACTTTCAGCAAAAAAAGAAAGGACTTACTTGAAAAGGAGGAGAAAGCAGACTTACTGGATCTTTCTCTGAGAATAAGCGTGCAAGACTAATACAAGTCCTACTACCCTTCAGGCATACATTTCTAATGCGTCTTTGGTCTCACACTTAAAATGCAGCAGGCCAGACTGGATTACTCTGAATGCAAACCCAGGCTCTGTACGTCCTCCTGTCATGTCCTGATCATTAAAGTGACTTAGTTTACCTTCAACTTTACACCTAACCTGAAGGTAGCTATCAATGTTATAATTGATCTTTTCATGGAATCTCTTTCATATTTTTCTGTTTAATGGAAATGTTCAGTTGCTAATATAATCACCTGAGCAGCTACAGTGGCCCACAGAAAGTATTTGGACACAGAAAGCCAAACTTATGCCATTGCATTACTTTTTTCAAATATAATTACACACACATCTTAAAATTAAGACTACTTTTTGAAGAACCTTCCTATAGTCAAATGCTATTTGAATATGTCCATAGTTAATGTTATGAGTTACACCTGTGTAAACTTGAAAGGAAACTATAGCCCTCTAGTATTTGGAAATTACATTTACAAGGTGTATTTACAATCATATTTGTAGTCATTAGACAATTTAATATTTCTCACTCTGACTTCCTGACAAAAACAGGAATAGTTTATAGTGCAACGCAACTTAATGAAGAGCAAATTATGCACATGTATAATTGATATTTTATTTATGAATTCTATCATTCCACAATGAATGTTGGGAATTGTAGTTTGTGTATCATGCAGCTAAAAAGTATAATTTTCTGGGTGGTCTCCACCAACAGTACACAAACATGCATAAATTGTACCACCACATTATTATTATTATTATTATTACCAATTAACTGACATTCTTTGTTCAGAGAGCTAGGGCTTAAAGTGTCGTGTACCACGTGTAATTATGACTGTTTGGTGCTATCTGTGTGTGCTAAATTCATAAAATTAATGATTATTTAGATGCTAAAATTACAAAAATTATGCTTAAAATAAATCCTGCAAAAAAGATCCACGCAGGAAAAGTGAACAGACCAAAGTTGCATTCTTGCATGTTTATGTGTGGTGTAAGCATCCAAATGCTTGCTGTGGCTTCTGTATAAATACGAGCTGATGCTACTTTTGAATAATTATGTGGGTGAAAAAAGCCCTTAATGAATGGATCATATTTTTCAAGGACCACAATAGTCCAGGAGTGCTGTCAGCTTGAATAGATCAGCACCTGTACATTTTACATTGAGAAGACTCTTCCTTTCTGAACACTCTGAACATCCCATATGATCAGAGATTCCTGTGATCTGTTTGATCTTACGTCTACTCCTTGTGTTGTTCGGGTGTAAGATCTTCCTGGATGACTGAGAGACCTGTATTCGTTTCAGACTTTGCAAGAAGACCAAGTAAACGCATATATTTCATTTACTCACTGTTGCTAGACATCTTAATAGTCACATGCCTGAAGGTGAAAGGTCACTGATCTTTACATGTACATTCGACTGACCACTTTTGTACTCCAGAGACACTAACAGCACTTCCTGTTCCTCTTTGTCTCTTATGGAGTTCTTTTCCAGTGGCCTTTAGAAATGTGTGACTAAAAAAGGCAGCCCTTCTCTTTTAATCTATAATGGAGCAGTCGTTATCAATTATTGTTAAATAATGCACAGGGGCCGCTGGCATCAAGTATTAATAACTTGTGAGCTCCGGTGACCTGCCTGTGGGCTCACTGTGGACTTTGAACAGGTCAGGGAACTGCGGACACAACAACACGAGAAGTATGCAGCAAAGTGCTGGAAAGTTTTGTACTTTGAGCTGTTGCGTGCATCTGTGTGAGTTCCCATTTCCTTTGATCAGGCCGTAGCACAAATGTGAATTTACTAGTCAGAGCAACAGCAGATTGCATTGTCAGAGATTTGTAGAGATCTTTTCACGTTACGTTGTGGTATTACCAAGGTAGTCTAAATTATCTGGAGAGAGCTATCTTTTAGCATTTCCATTCATCTCAGTTCTCTTCTCAAGTTCTTTCCTGAGCTGTGACGTCAAAGACAGCAGACTGAAAGCAGTTCATTTACAGTTTTATGCTTTTAAAATGTCACTATTCAGTCTAAACGTTTGAAGCCCCACCCCAACAATATACAGTCAAATAATAAAATATAACAAATCTAAATACTTATATTTCCTCAGAATACAAAGAGCCAGCATTGAGCCTTTTTTGTTTTACAAATTTGAGAAGAATAGATCTGGTGGCAACCAAAATCTGTTAACCATATCTGTATCTTCTGTTTCTGAATATCTTTTTCATCAAAGAGTTCTTTCACTGAGTAAACACATCAAAGTGGTTCAGTAATGTAATTTAAAACTATAGACATCTTGTTATCAGTGTGTACCACTCTCTTTTTATTCAGAACATCTGCTCTTAAAAAAATCAAACTTTGCCTGCAAAGTCAAACTTTTGCCTGTTGACTTTTTCTTTCGGCCTTCTGCAAAGAGCTGCTCTATCAATATTTAAATTATTCTGACTGAAGTCATTCTAAAGCTTTGAAAGTTTGACCTATCTTGTTTTTACCTGGATTTGGAGTCATTTTGGACAAGTAAAAATTTATTTGACCAGTAAACCCACAGAAAGTCTTTCCAATCAAAGTCACATTTGAATAAACCAATGCAATCATGTTCAATTCACCTCCAATGGTGGAGACTAAAATACTTAACCTCTTAAAGTCAAATTTGAATGATAATCATGCAGTGATGTGTTCCATATTTATAATTCAACAGTGTGCCTCTCATTCTGATGACTACCCCATATCAGGTTAATTAATAATGCATGATGTTTTTTTTCTCTTTTTTCCCCAGATTCAAGCACACATATATATACACTCAAGCACACAGCTTTCAAAAAGAGTACAACAATGTTTTTTTGTTTATTTTGCATTGTTCCAGACATGCACCAAAGCATTTGGCAGAGGTGGAAAGAGTACAAAAATATTCTACTCAAGTAAAAGTACCATTACATTACTGAAATTTTACTTAAGTACAAGTAAAAGTACCAGTCTAAAAATATACTCAAGTAAAAGTAAAAAGTAGCTCATTTAAAATTTACTCTGAGTAAAAATTACTTAGTTACATTTTAACAATGGGAGGGAGGAAAAAATGGGATCGACCAAAGGTGTCAAACTCAGTACCTGGAGGGCCACAGCCCTACACAGTGTAGATATTACCCTAATTAAACACATCTGATACAGCTAAACTAATCATTTAGGCTTATTTGAAAACTACATGGTGTGTGTGTTGGAGCAGGGTTGGAACTAAACTCTTTAAGGCTGTGGCCCTCCAAGAACTGAGTCTGACACACCTGGGATATGGGCCTTTAAATCTCAAACTAGGTGTTTTTAATTAAAGGAATCAGTTAATTAGAATTATAAGACATTTGGGCTGTTACCAGGCAAATTAAATCAGTATCAACAAAATTAATCTTTGCAATGCAGAGGAAACGCAGAAGCTTCATCTGAAGTGGCATAGATGTATTTACACGGACATTGAATGCATTTAGCCTGCAGTTACAAATGCAGAAATAATGTTTTGATAAATAAGACATAAAATGTGACCCTGAACCACAAAACCATAAGGGTCCATTTTCCTAAATTGCGATTTATACATCATCTGAAAGCTGAATAAATCATATTTCCATTGATGTATGGTTTGTTATGATCGGACAATATTTGAAAATCTGGAATCTGAGTGTGCAAAAAATCTAAATATTGAGAAAATCTCCTTTAAAGTTGTTCAAATTAAGCTCTTTAGTTTTGATATATTTACAGTAGGATATTTACAGAATATATTAATGGAACATGATCTTTACTGAATATGCTAATGATTTTAGGCATAAAAGAAAAATGTATAATTTTAACCCATACAATGTATTGTTGGCTATTGCTACAAATATACTCCAGCGACTTAAGACTGGTTTTGTGGTCCAGGGTCACAAATGTTAAATAGTCATTAGAAAAAAAAAATAATAATAATCAAAAGATACCTTAAATGTTAAATTAGAACCACCAGTAGGTGTCAGTAAGTCACTGATAAGCGAGTCATTGCGATTGAACAGAATCATTTAAACGGTTAATTCAAGGAATGAAACACGTCATTGCTCAGAGTCAGAGACGCAAAACTGTGTTTGGAATTATTTTTGTTGTCGAAATAGAGCAAAAACAGGCAATATGGTGTCTAAAATGTAAGTCTCTTAATTAACTTCTTGTTTTTTGAACTGTTGTAAAAAGAAAAACTACATGCCAATGTAATCATGGGGATTTTTTGAGAAAAACGGCATTCTTCGTGTGATGTTGACTTACTATATTAAATTATATAAATATATAAATTTTCTGCTTCTATATCTTCAATTTTGTGATCATTCTAAATGCATTTTAACAGACTGAATCACGCAGTGAAAGAAAGCACTCCCGTTAAAACAACAATTATTATATTATCTCAGATGATATTGCACACCCTGCACCACTGTCTTTTTGGCTCATTTGTGCAAAACCTTTTGCTAAACCGTCAAAGCTTCGTTTTAACCACCAATGCAATGATGTAAGTATTTACGTTACATCTAACTTAACTTACATGCTTGCGAAGGGCGATGTCGAGATGTTATAAGCTGCTAGTTCGGTCTCCCGAGGCAAACACAGCTTACACTGCATAATAGAGCATGAATATATGGCCAGGGGTTCACTTCATTTCCTTCGAGTTCAACTTCAGCAGAATATGACGGGGTTTGGTTTTCAGCTGGGTCTGCACCATTAGGGGCCGTTCACATATCGCGCCTAAAACGCATGGAAAACGCTAGCGCTGCTTTCTCCTTTTTCCAAAGCGCCGGGCGGTTGCGCCCGAGGCGTTTGTCGTTGCTAAGCAACTATCAGCTGCGCCTCCGATACAAGAAGGAAATTTCGTCACATGACCTGCGGTGCGCTTGCGGCATTCTGAAAAGTTGAGATGTTTTTATCTCGATGCGGCGCGGACGCGCCTGGAAAAAACGAGCGCGTCGCACCGCGACTGCGTCGCTTCCATTATGAGCGTGCATACCGCGCGTCTACATTTGAAATAACGAACTTAAGCGCGCAAAGACGCGATATGTGAGCCCTTAAAACGCCTGTCTTGTCCGTCTGCATCGTTCTTGTTATTTTTAGCGCCAGTTTCTTCTTCTGCCCATTATTTGCTGCAGTTGTTTCCACGGAGCGATTTTTTTTTTACTCAGTAACGAATGTGTTTTCAAATGTAGCGAAGTACAATACTTCCCACAAAATATACTTAAGTAAAAGTAAAATTACAGATTAAAAAAATTACTTAAAAAAGTACAAGTACACAAAAAAGCTACTCAATTACAGTAACGCGAGTAAATGTAATTCGTTACTTTCCACCTCTGGCATTTGGGGATATACTTTCTCTGAAATGTGGACAATCATTATAAAATCAAGAGTGCATTGCACATGTTTAAAGTCATGGAGACAGATTTGGTTACTATACATATTGTCCATAAAAGGTTTACTGGTAAACAAAAATCTTCATTCTTTTATTCCTTCTCATTATCAACATGAAAAAGAATTCCCCAAAAGAGTAAAAAGCCAGACGAACACATCTTTGGACCCTATGCTCTAACACTTTGTATTAGTATCACTAGACCTGATCAGTAATGGAGAAGGAACAGAGGGACGATTTTCTTCAGTCCTGCATTTGGCTCAGTGTTTACTGGTCACCCTAATGTCAGCAAACTAAATGAAAAATCAAACACAACTTAACACACCATTGGCTGTTTTTCATCTGCTGTGCTGTAAACATCCATGGTAAAAATTCAATTTGCTGGATAGCTTGTAAAATTGAAAGCTTAAACATAGTTGCTGGGCAACCGTAGACCAGTTGCCAAACAAGCATTACTGCCAATTATGGTGGGCATAGGAAGTGGCAGGTCTCTTTTTTTCAATGTCACTTTCTCTTAGAATAAACTCTTTCACAGAGGACAGAGTTAACATTGTGCTGATGACCCCCCCCTTTGCCTTCAGAACTGCCTCAATTCTTTATGGCATAGATTCAACAAGGTTTTGGACACATTCCTCAGAGATTTTGGTCCATATTGACATGATAGCATCACGCAGTTGCTGCAGATTTGTCAGCTGCACATCCATGATCTTTCGTTCCACCACATCCCAAAGGTGCTATATTGGATTGAGATCTGGTGACTGTGGAGGCCATTTGACTGTGGTGAACTCATTGTCATGTCTGAGATGATTTGAGCTTTGTGACATGGTGCATTATCCTGCTGGAAGTAGCCATCAGAAGATGGGTACACTGTAGTCATAAAGGGATGGACATGGTCAGAAACAATACTCAGGTAAGCTGTGGCGTTTAAACAATGCTCAGTTGGTACTAAGGGGCCCAGAGTGTGCCAAGAAAATATCCCCCAGACTATTACACCACCACCACCAGCCTGAACCGTTGAGACAAGGCAGGATGGATCCATGCTTTCATGTTCTTTACACCAAATTCTGACCCTACCTTCTGAATGTAGCAGCAGAAATCGAGACTCATCAGACCAGGCAACGTTTTTTCCAATCTTATATTGTCCAATTTTGGCGAGGCTGTGCAAATTGTAGCCTCCATTTCCTGTTCTTAGCTGACAAGAGCGGCACCTGGTGTGGTCTTCTGCTGCTGTAGCCCATCTGCTTCAGGGTTCGACGTGTTGTTCGTTCAGAGATGGTATTCTGCATACCTTGGTTGTGACAAGTGGTTATTTGAGTTATTGCTGCCTTTCTATCATCTCTAACCAGTCTGTCCATTCTCCTCTGACCTCTGACATCCACAAGGCTCACTGGATATTTTCTCTTTTTCTGACCATTCTCTGTAAACCCTAAAGATGGTTGTGCTTGAAAATCCCAGTAGATCAGCAGTATATGAAATACTCAGACCAGCCCGTCTGGCACCAACAACCATTCCATGTTCAAAGTCACTTAAATCCCCTTTCTTCCCCATTCTGATGCTCGGTTTGAACTTCAGCAAGTCGTCTTCAGCACATCTAGATGCATAAATGCACTGAGTTGCTGCCATGTGATTGGCTGATTTGCAATCTGTGATATCAAGCAATTGAACAGGTGTACCTAATAAACTGACCGGTGAGTGTACACATAAATGAAGAACACTAAACTACCATTGCTACTACTACCCTTGTTGAAGGGTTAAAATTGTTATCTCACCTGCCCTACTGTAATTACAGAGGTACTATATTCCATACTAGACTGTAATGAAAAGAATACAATAAACCTGATTACACTAGACATCTCTAGGCTTTATCGTTCTTAATTACTAAGGCAACTAACCAGCAGGATATTTTTACAACAATAAAGAATTAGGCACATAAATGTCTGCACTCAAATTACTGAATTATATGAAAATATAACCTAGATATAAATTAGATCTGAGATTTAGAAGTGTGATGAAATTTAATAAAATAAGACTTTAATATTGTGTGTAAGTTACACTATACCTATAACACTGCAGACTGACATTCTGTCTGGTACCTGCAAACAATGACAAGCTGAGCTGTATAATTCATATAAACTGTTGTAAAAGCAGTATTACAGTCACAAATACTGAATAGCAAAACTGTCCTCTTGTTCATGTGCTTGATTGCAAGAAAAAGCCCAATAAAATAAATCTAAAGGTGCTATTAGTTATTTCTTCTGGCAAAAAGCTATCAAGTGAACACCTGTGTACTGCAATGAAAATTCTTAGAAGTTTTAAAGAGTCATTGAAGACTTGTGATAAAGTGAAGAGCCATCTGCTTTGCCGTTTTTACAGCACTGATGGTGAAAACCATGTAATAATTCATATTCATGAATTTGAGGCGATAATTCAATCCCCCTGCCGCAACATGACCAAAAGCAAATCTGGGGCAAGCACCCACGATTAGATGCGGCACATTCAGAGGCTCTCAGCTAAATGCTGCTCGAAGGTGTTGGTTTCAGAAGAACACTGATGAAAAATAATGGTGCCATTGTTCTCTGATATTGCACCTTGCTATTAGATTTACCTGATATGGGAGCGTGGAGTGTGTAGAGGGGGAAGGTTGATCTCTTTAGGTAATTAGGTTTGCCAGGGTATTATTGCTGCAGATCTGAGCCTTGAGGGGTGGTTGCTTGGTTGCTAATCATTTGAAGCCTTGGCTGGAACTGAAGATGTTTGGTTGCTCAGAGGAAGCTGCCCGGCCTTTGGTTAAGCTTATTAAGAAGGGGGCAGGGAGGTTACCATTATTGAAGGGAAGAGAGCAAAAGAGATTAAGTGAGGGCAATAAATATGACGACTTAACCACATTGCACATCTCTCACAGGTATAATGGTCCCTGCCGTGCCAACTGTGATTCAATTACTTCGTAATCTAGTGAACAGTGTATGTGACATGACAGGTTGGTTATTACCTTCTACACAAGCCTGGTATTTGTATTTGTCTGTGTGTTAGATTTTTTCTGGAATAGGATATTTGTGATGATGTATGTCTACACAAGCAGGATGTTATGATACAAGCACTTAAGGATACATTTTAAAGCCCTGGCTTGCTTGTAAGCTGCCGAACGGAAAGAAAGGTTGATAGATACAGAGTTATGTCTGTTTCTATATGTAGAAATTAGTTTGAGAACCTGGATTGTCATTGGGGATTTTTAGCATTGATACAGATCTCGCTATTGGCCGGGGTTTGTGATACAGTGTGTGTGTGTGTGTGTCTGCTCTATTTTTCCTTCCACCACACAAGAGTTAGAAACGCAGCAGCTAGCTGAATAACCAATGGTCCAAAAGCATTTGGGAAGCAATTTTCAGGGCTTTTCAAAAGGCATTCAGAAAGTTCAAAGATACCACCCCCTGTCTGCGACTTTGGGGAAAACAGACTAAAGGTGCCAGTGAGGTGCTGCAGAAGTCATATGTGCTTTTTATCATCATGCAGACACATTCCCAAAACCCTGCCATCTCAAACCAGTTTTAATCACCATAGGCGACATCTTGAGGTGTTGGGAGCAGACGTTCCTCTTCAAAGACAGTGCCATGACACAAACAATAAAGCCAAGATAATCAGTCCTCTCATTATGCAGTGAAGCGACTTATTTCACCACGATTTGAAGTGAGAAAGAGCAAAAAGCAGTCATCCTCAGATCCAAAAAGTAGACGGTTGACACAGCTCATTATACAGCCATTTGAAAACACGTCACAGAGTGAGACAGGTCACCCTTTCCGCCGCACAGGTCATTAATGGCACTCTAAAATAAGGTTGGAGAGAGAAGGCAATTTCAAATCACTTGACATGGACTTTCGATCCTCTCGGCATGAGAAACAGGTTGCTTGTCTGGAATCAACAAACCTGCCGGTTTGAAACATACAGTATTACATCTCATTATGTCCCATTCCTGCTACGATTGTCATCTTGCGCAGGGACACCCCACTTAGTTTTGAATCATTATGTCTTCGTATGTGGCCTCACAGACAGCCAAACTAAGAGCTTTACTACGAGACTGTGAAATATTTCACTTGCCGACCTACCCAAATCCAACCTTTCCTCTTATGCTCAGCAGCCATTAAATTTCACTTTGGGTCTCTCCATTTAGCTCAGGGAATGAAAAACAGAAACAATAATAGGCTTGAGAGGTCAGACTGCCATTTTATGTCACTATTCTGTCAGCTGCTTCAAATGATGTTCACTGTGAGAAGGTCAGAGTGAGTGGCTGTCTAAGGGTACATTTCAAAGGTAATGGTGGAGATGGGAGGTCTAAGAAATGTGCTGTATAAAGAAAGGTTACATTTGGTGTATAACAAGAACAGCGCACAGTGACTAAAATGGCATCATCATCATCATCAGTAAGAAAATGTGTCCAGAATAAAAAATACAGTTAGTAGGAAAAGATAGATGTGCAGGATTTACTGTAATGGTAGCAGATGTTACGATAACAATATTTTAAAATCACTTTCATGTATTTTTTTTTCTGCTTATCAGTAGTTATTGGTGTTATTATTTTTAACTAAAACTTAAAATAATAATAATAAAAATAAACATACTAGTAAATAAGTAATACTAAAATAACACTAAACCGTTCACAATTAAAAGTATTATCTTGTACTTTCTTAAGCGTTTCATCAATTAAAAGTTTCTGCAAAAAATTTATATAATAATAGCAAAATATATAGCTTGACATGTTACATTTAGAATTTAGTAAAATAGTATTTTTCCTTAGCATGCTAGTATGGGAAAGGCAGTTGGTTAAAAGAGCTCTTTAAACACAAGTGTGATGCAGGAGAGAGAAAGTATAGGAGAAAAATAAACTAATTACTTTGTTTCTTTGTCACCCCCCCTCTCCAATAATGTGACATGCATTTCTAAAGAAAAACACAGTTTTGTGATATAATTGGTATTTTGCCACCTGTTATTTCAACTGCTTTCTCAAATAAATTCACTTAAGGTTTTAACAGGAGTTGGGTTTGCAACAATCATTCCTTTGTCCTATAAATTCATTTTTTGGGGGATTTTTTGGATCAGCAGATAATGAGAATAATATAGTCATTTACAAAAACTTAAATATACACTACTTTTTGTTGAAGATATACATCCACAGCCAGGCTTTCCAGGTGGGCGGTGGAGGATTTCTTCAAATCTTTACAAGGAAAGTAGTAATTGTTTACTGTCGTTGCATGTGTTGTTCCTCGTCCTTTAGATATTTGTACCATTTTTGGAATAAATAAATGGTAAGCAAGCAAATACATATCATCTCAAATTTCAAAGCATGCTGATTGCTACATTACAGTCAGTTTCCATCTCAAAACAGTATCTGCATGATTGGATGTCTGATTTATATAAATTGCATCAGTTCTAACTCTCGCAATATGAAAAGGTCTGTTCATGCTATTTATTTTGCTGTACAATGTAAATGTGAAGCCTGTAACTTTCCCAGTCAAGATCATGCCCCCATGAAATCAACTGATAAGCACAGTTTTCCTGTGTTGGCAAGAACACATTTTGAATAGTGTGGCAAAGACTCTACATATTAAATGCATACTGTAACGTGCACTTGGCAATGTTTAGCATATAAAGATGGCATATAAAGTCCACAAAACTCAATTTTGATTTAATGAAGTCTTCAAGCCTTAGAAAATGTCACCTATAATCCAGGTTTTAGCTGCCAGAGTCTTTGTTGACCTGTACTGAAAAAGTTAATCTCTCTAAATGGGCAATATAGTACTTTGCAATTTGCGACTTGAGGCTTTGTTGAAATATTCGATTTCTGTTGATGCAGTCGGCAAACACAATCTAGTTGAAATGTATGCACTGTTAGAGATGCTTTACCTTTGGCTGTTGAAAGAAACACAAAAAACACAGAATCGTGAGACATGAGAGTACAGAAAAAGCAGCAAGAAAACCGCATCACCAAGATTGTATGGAAGGGCAGAACATTGGTCTTGAAAACAAATTATGAAGAGGGATGTGTGGAGGGGGTGGCAGAAATATCACCAATGTTCCCCCTGTGCTCTACGTATCTCTCCTTAGGAAAGATATCCCATGGGCTTACAGCAGAACAAATATGAAAAAGAAATGACAAACAAAACAAAAAGGCCACCGAGAACTGATGAGAGAAAGGAATGACATAATAAAGCAAATCTATTAAAAAGCCATCTGAACATTAATAAAAGTAATGCTTTGATTATAACATGCTATCCCAGCCCCAGCGGCATTGGCTAAAGTGTTTTTTATATTTATGCTCCTCTATCAATAGCAGAAATGAAAAAGAGTATGAGAGTGCAGAAGAAAACGAAACATAAAAACTATTGCTGTTCTCTCCTCCCTCCGTTAATGGGATTTTCTCTCTGTCGCTGATGTGATCGAGGTAGGGACATTATTTGTCAAGGGAAGCGATGTGGAGATGGGACATAGTACAGCCAGCATTGCTTTGGCTTTCTCCTTTCTCTCATCTACCGCTTCTAGTGTTCCTCCTCTTAAGTGAGCACTTCGGAGACCTCAGATTCATGAACCCCATTAGAGGTACAGCTATAAAGTGATTTAGTGGAAAACTGTCCACAGTGTGAAGAGACTGTATTGCACACTTTGTGCCTGTCTTCATGTTCCTGGCCCCAACTTATGGCCACTCATCTTCAATAACCCAAGAGATGAAAGAAATATTTCCAAAACAGTCCTACCAGATAAAATATGACACCTTGGAGAAACCAACACAGCCACATTATCCTTGCTCTAAAATGTCCAGTATGTAAGGTCTGGGTAAATGCAGACGTGTACATTGTATACGGACTAACAGTGTTAATTAATTTACATACAGTACCACACTTCATACAAAATATTATGAATATTATCTCTTATATTTGTATCTACAAATGTATATGTACACTACAGTTCAAAAGTTTGGGTTTGGGTTCAATGAGCAAAGTTCCAAAGAACAATTTATTTAAAAATATATATAACATTTATACATTATTTACTATCGCTTTTGATCAATGTAATGTATCCTTGCAGAAATAATAATAATAAACCCATAATAGCCAAAACCTTTCTACTGTATATCATGAACAAAGGACTATGATGAACTTGCCATCCATCAAGGATGTTTCCCATCATCCCAAGATGCTGCAGTTGGAATCCACACAAGCACTTTAGAGAATGGATGGATGGATATACTTTACCAGGCAGAGGTGTATATATGACTTCTGTTACACATCCCTTCTGGATTTATAAACCAATGAGCCTTGGAGAAGGTCTTTTACCATTATTTACTGTTAAACAGCAGTATGTCTCACTGTTGTGTGCCTGCTCATCATACTTAACAGGTTCGCAAAATACAAAATCCATAAAGAACACGATCAATTCCTCATTATATTCCTCACTTTATCCGTCAACCCTGCAGAACAAATTGTGCCTATATTATGTGCTCAAACTATTATTTTTCCTCATCATCCAATGTTTGCTTACACATATGTATGTGCATTTCTTAACCCATTTTATTACCCATTACCCTACCTGTCTGCTGAGGGAAACCCCTGTTGGCAAAATTAATGGCAGGGTCATGGCACTTAAAGGACTCTCAACTGTCAGCCGTTTAGATCCCATTGGATCTTACAGGCATGCGGCTGTCACTTAAGCTCTGACAACCCGGATAGACGCCCACAGACACACTCCTGTCTTAGCATGGATTACGTGGATAAGGACCCTAAGGGATGGAGTGATGGACACGGTGTAGAAGCAAGCCTGGGCCCTGCGTGATGACAGTCTGTAATTAACATAGACAGTGGAGTCTTAGGTAATGAGTGATAATAAGATAAACAGACAAGCGTATGTTTGTGTAATTGTGAAATGGCAGTGGCGCCTGGCACAATGTCACAGTTTGTAAGTAGTGGTCCGTAATTATGACCTGCGTTTCAATTATGCCCAAAGAGACGTGACTCTATTCCCAAACTGGTGATTACTTGGATGTCTGGTAAAGATAATTTGGTAGAAGGTAAAACTTTAAAAAAGATTTTATATTTATTGGTTACTAGGGAAGTTACATTTTCCTTTCTCATTGTTATTATAGACCATCCAATGCTATGGTGTAGACAGAAGTGTTTTTGAGCTGCCTTCACCCCATGGAAGCCAGGCTGACTGTGACTGTTGTGACATTTGAGAGACTTCAATAAAATAAATACCGAAAACACAAATCTCAGAGCGTGGTTTAGACGACCTCTGAATGGATTCCAAATTGGATTGAGTCCAGTATGACTGACACATGTCTAATATGCGATAGACACATGCCAGAGGAATACCAATGACAGCTGAGTGTACAGGCTCTGTATTATTACATGGATGATGTTTCACTCTTGCACCTTGATGGGATGTTATAAAATTGCATGTAGATGAAAAAGTGCAAAAATAAATAAATAAATGAAATGTTTAACTTTTATTTATAGTATAACCTTAAGTTTATATTAGGATTATATTGAGTTATTTTAGTATTGGTAATATTTGTGAATGACGACTAAGTGCTAATAGTTAAAAAATGACTTTTGAATGTTTTTGCAGTGTACAAGTTGTATGGTCTATCACAGGGTTCCTCAAATCTTTCCATGGAGGTCCAATCTGCTGCAGAGTTTAGCTCCAACCCTGATCAAACTTACCTACCTGTGATTGTCTAATGATCTTATAGACTCTGATTAGCATGCTCAGGTGTGTTTGATTAGGGTTAGAGCTAAACTCTGCAGGAATGGTCCAGATTTAAGGATCCCTGGTCTATCACAATGCTTTTTAGATGCTTTTTTGTGTCTTTTTAGGGGCTGACAGCCCCTGTCATCATTCATTTTCAGTGTATGAAAAAGAGCAGCTCTGATATTCTGCTAAACTTCTGATTTAGTGTTTCACAAAAGCAAGTATTTCATAGGACTTACTTGAGGGTGAGTAAATAATGACATAATTTTACATTTTTGGTGAACAATCCCCTCAAAGCGAAATAAAACATTCCTTTTTGTTCAGATTTTACCATTTCTCCATCATTTCCACCCCTTTTCTTTTCCTATGCAAAATAGTTTATTCCTCATCTCACCAGATGCGAAATACGTACTGAGCCGCTCGTGTACATCCAATAACCACCTGAATCACCCGAGCCTAACTAACAACATTTCCCAAATTCTCCCTGGCAGGTTATTTATTTATTGCCAGATTTAGCAATAGAGTGGGCAAGAGATTACATCATCAGGCTGTGAGTGAACTGCACAAGCATTAAATTGGATTGAATCCTATTATTGAGTATATTTCTAAGTTGGTTATTTGTTATAACATTGCAAGGATGAAATAAAGCTAGAAGGACTTGCTTATAGATGCTTGAAATTCAAAGCCAGGGGCACTGGGGAAGGTGGATTTGCAGGAACTCCATTCTTTGTTTTACAGGATTTTTAGTTAAAGCCTTTATATAGTCACTAGAGACAACACACATATTGATCATTTCTTCCAGTAACATCACATGTATTCATTTTCAAACAAGTTGCATCAGCCTTTACTTATGCACTAGTGCAATCGCTGCCTGTACCTCTGAGCTTTGTAAATGGCTATTCATTGTGTGTGGATACAAGGAGTAATTACATCATGGCAGTCGATTAACATTGGATTGATTCTACAGTGTTACTGCAGGACATCCTTGAACTAGATCTGAATAGAGAGAGGAGCGCCTTAAGTGCGTTTTAAAATTCAGCCATAATTACGCATATACTGCAAACTAATTAAGAAACTGTGAACTCCTTGGCCCTCATTTCATTCTTTGTTTGACTGGGAATCGTATTTCACATGTCCCACATGTCATTATATATTTCTCATTTGCAACTGCCTGGTCACAACTTTCTTCACAGAGCCAAAGCGAGACAAGTTAAAAATTGGGGCCGCAACTTCAGCGGGAGCATAAATATATCTGACTACTCACTATTTTAAAGCCTTTATAGTAATAATCTAAAAAGTCCCATCCAGAGGGAAAAATAAGGGCATTTTATAATTCAATACATGTAATTCATGACTGCAGTAATCAGGATGTATTTCCTCTGGGATGCCAGCGTATCGTCTGAAAGGAAACAAGAGTCATAAATGAAATCTCTGTTATTAAGCTCTTTTGTGACTACGATAACAGGCTTCGGAGAGCAACATCCTCAGCCATTAGACGAGATGTCTCTCACACCCAGCTGGAAGTTTTGAGCAGCTGGCAATGACAATAACACGCCCCTCCTCAGACGGGGGAATGAAAAAAAAAAGGGGAAAATCAACAGCAACTTTACCCATAGTGACACATGATGCCAGCAGTAACCTGCCTCACTTTCACAAGATTACTGGTCTGTGAAGACTGTAAGCACTCTTCTGACAAGTGTTGGGGGGTGGGGGATGATATTGCATCCATCTGGCTTGCTGAGTTTTGGGAAGGCGATGGCACCCTCTCATCCATTTGCAGAAAACAAAATGTGTTTTTGTGTGCAGGAGTGTGAATGTGTTTATACATCATATTCTGTGCAGGTGCTGCGTTCATCCAGAGACACTGGAATCTGGAAGCTACAAGATTTTTGTAGGTCTGTAGTCTCCTATGTTAATTTATTATTTGATATTGTTTCACTTTTTCTTCAAAATATTAAATTCCAAAATATTAACATTTTGTTGTGAAGACTATGCTTTTTTGACAGGTGAAATAATTTACAAAAAAGCCTTTTTTGCCTCAGACAGTGGACTGATGAGAGAAAATAGTTAGACTTAGAATAAAATGAATAATTAAAATGATACTTAATAATAAAAAAGACTGCGACAGAATAGGCAGAATTAGAATACAATGAATAATTACATGATTACAAAAATACAACAACAACAAAAAATATATTACACGTAACAAATAATATTATTAAGAATTAATATTAATACAATGAATTTACTATATATGGTGAACAATGTCAGAGAGATGGCTAGCAAGAAGCTCAGGACTTCCCATTTAAAGCATGAACAATAAACGTCAGGAAAGAGCACAAATACCTAAAGTTCTACTTAAAACAACATAAAGTAGAAGACAATGTGTTGATGTAAAGCTAAATATGATAGCCAACTAATCTGCAGAAATAAAAACTTGGTTTGTAAAATAATACTATCAAATTATTGTTTTGTTTGTACATTTGGAGTTTCTGTTTACACTCATTACACTAATAGCCCCTTACATTATAAAAGTAACTATTTTATATATGTAAGATAGGATAATCATTAAAATGTTAAAATGTATTCTGTGATTATGACTGGCTGACTGTACATTAATTCATTACTTATTTCATTATCATTTCAGCTACAAAAACGTGTGCTGCTCTCTAAGATATTTACATCTAGCTCTGTAGAATTTCCACCAAAGTCAATGCAATAAAAAAAAAATGCCATCTGGTCTGAGGCATGACTATCAATACCTCCACCACTAAGGGGTTACATGACTTTACAGGTCATAGTTTGTTCAGTGAGCTGGCATTCGGTCAGGTTGAACCAACACTGACCTCAGCATCTGAGGAGATCGTCTCACACCCCCAGGGTACCCAAAGCTTAGCTCTGCTAGCGCCACAGGATCCACCTTAATCCCACGCCTCGCTAATACTGGCCACCACAGAGCTTCCTTATGTCTAGTGACAGATGCGTAGATTTATTCCATTACGGTCCATGGTGTAGATTTATATATCATAAATGGAAAGAAAGAGCCATTACAGAGAGGAGCCATTCTGAGACTTTCTCATATGTAACTTATTACTGTTATCAGTGGAGGTTATTGAGAGCTAAGAACATTGTATTTGTTATATAGAATGTCTATATATGCTACGTCTAGCAAGAAGTCTATTAACAGATTCGCTGGGCTCAGAAAGACATCTCAGTTTAGACTGTCATTGTCTAAATTGTCTGCGTTGTGACCATATGGTGATAATCAAAGCTCCTAATGGCACTTCAGCTCACAGGCAGGAGTCTTCTGCTCCAGGTCTGGGAAAGCTCTGGGCAACTGAAGGGGAGGTGAGCTCTCAACACTACCACAGCGACAAATTAAAACCTGCGCTTTGGGTGAAGTTCCCATCCTCACATCAAATAAATTGTACATCAACATCAAAGGCTGGTTAATGCCCCTGCTGTCCAAATTGTGTCAGATGGGCTGCACTTTCTAAGGACCAGACGATTTTCAAAAGAATACAACCACCTTATTACAAAGTCCTCGCATTTCATGAGATTGTACCTCTACCACGGCCAGACTTTGACGCTTATAATAGGAAACATCAAACATCAAAACTAATAGATAAAAGATAAATTATTAGAAAATAAACAAATAATAAAACATTCCGGGTAAACATTATAAAAAATGTGGAGTAGATGATAGTATTTTTTTGTTATCTGGTTTGCCTTGTGTAAAAGAAGAAATGATTCAACATGTCCCCATAACGATGTTAAAAACAAGAAAACTGCATTTTGAAATATTATCCTGCTCATGCTGTAGGTTCCTAATTATTTCTCGTGCCCTTCTTCTGCTTTCGAACATTCTGAAGCATAACAATTAATGAATTAGATTCGAGGGGAATCACACCCCTGCTTTGCCTTGTGCTGCCATTTGAAAACATAACTTTTGCCAAATTAGCAGCGGAGATGACACGGAAGCTCTTTGAAAAGACAGAGAGAGAGTGAGATGTAACCGTGGTCAGGTATACAATCCGTTCACAGCTTTTTAGCATTAAATGTTCCTCAGCAGCATTTTCCAGCCTTTATGGGTTTTGCTTTCATTTCAAGGTTGAATTTCCTAGCAAAATAAAACTTCAAATGAAGGGCAAATGTAATTATGTAGACATAGTAGATTTTTCCTCCACCCTATTCTCACCCTCTCTAGCTTTCCCCTTTCCCATTTTAATTAGTCTTACAGTACGTTCTTGAAGATCCTGCTTTTTCAATGAAGGCAGCTTTCTGCAGCTGAGCAGTGCCTATCATCATAACCATCTCATCCCCGTTAGACACTGGAAAAAAGAAATGTAATTAAAAAGATATCAGAATGCCTGACAGGCTACAATCTTCTCTTTTTCTCGTTTTCAATTATAGATCTTTTTGGACTTCAACCACTCAATCAGCAAAATTCCTGACATTGTTCCAACAATATCCTGACGATGCTCAAACGGTGTGGCATTGGTCACACTTCTTCTCGTCTTTCCTGCAGTCCTAGCAACATGAAATCATGTAATAAACAAAGCAGAACATGAGCTTTGAATTTGTTGTTTTGATGAGCGTTCTCCATTGAAGCGTTCACTCAGACGTTCAATGTTGAAATGATCATCTAACTCTACAGATGCATATCTGCTGTTAGCAGTGGCGTATCTTCCAAAAAAGCACAAAGTATTTATCCCTTTAGGTTTTCTGTTCTGAAAATAGTGTAGCACCCTTGAAGAAAAACTTTATGAAAACTACGTTGTCTAATCGTCTCCATATAATACCTAAATTCTCTGACACTGACGTTCAAAATGTCTTCAAATCGAGGCTGTTGTACAGAAGCCCTCTTGAGTGGAGTCTTTTCAAAAGTTAGCTCTAATAATGCTTTCGCTCCAAGCTGTCTAATATGGATGAGAAAGACACGGGGACGGGTGAGGAGTGCAGATGGTTTGCGAATAAGGGCCACAGTCTGTAGGTAGAGCAAAGCTGGATTTGAAATAAATTAACCGTGAGACTGCTCAGTGTCTTAGTACCCCTCAATTGTTTCTGACTTTGTATTGCAGATTTCCCATAATGCCAGTTGAGTGCAGACAAAAGAAATGGAGCTTGAGAGAGAAAACGAGGGAGCGAAGGAGAAAAAGAAAGAGAATATCAATATGCAGAGCGTTATCCATTCAAGGTGAGTCGCTGGCTTTATCCCCGTGGGCTTTAAATATATCTGATGGTGTGTCGTTCATACGCTGAGAAGATTATAAAATACCTGCTCTTCTCAACGGCGTTGATGCACAGAGATTACTGCACGGCAGAAGCGGGGAGATGATGTCACGAGGACGACGTGAAATTAAGACATCTCATGCTGTGGAGATCAAAAACATTTTAGCGACTCTCCCGAGAGCAGGAGAGAAAGCAAAACATGACATGGAAACATGTAAAGCAGGTAACCACTTTTTGCGTTCAGTTTAAATGCATGTCAACTTGTTTATAAAGGCAAAATGGGTTTATTTTATTGGTTCTGTTTTTGTTTTTTTTATAGACACATTTAAATAAACCTGGTTATATTTCTGAAGTGTGCATTTAAGGACTTTAAAAAGGAAAGAAAATCTAATCTGACCATACATAAACAATACAAAATGCATTTTTCAGTTCGGCTGAAAAAGGCAAGTGTGAAAGAGAGAGAGAGAGAGAGAATCAAAGATGAGTGGAGTGTGCCTGTAAGCAGTACCTCCTGGAGTCAGACAGTCGGTCTGATGTCAACAAGAGAACTGCTGTTTTCTGGAGAAATCTAATTTTCGGGTAGACTAATTTCTTCATTATAATTTAACAATTATCCTGGGGTGAATGGAAATCCAGATATGGAAATCAAATAAAAAATAGTCAGATTGTACTTATTATTGAGAAATGGAGTGAGGATATATTAAGAAAGTAAGGTTAGAAAGAAAGAAAGAAAGGTTGTGCATATATCAAACACTGAGACTTCCTCACTGATATGATGACAATAAATGGGAACATTTTAGCTTAAAGCAATCCAAAAACCTATATCTTGGCCTTCCCCCTTTCCAATAACACACTGCACACAAAATAAAAGAAGATAAAATAAACATGTCTTAACTGAAATAAATCACTAGTTATGATTGTTACATTCATAGAAAATATTGATAAATTGTGTCTGGTCTCTGGTCTATGTTCTATTCATATTGAATAAACTACAAGAGCAGAAATAATGCATTTAATTCATGAAACTAGCTGCTCATCTAACTTGATTTTACAATATTTTGTTCTACTACATTATGGATCTGGTCAGTTTTATCTGCTTCATACAACAGTTCATTGATTGTGCCTGTGGACAGAGTGGCAAGCATAGCACAAGGTCTTTTACAGACGTCAGGCTGTTGTGGTTGCAGCAGCATGTTTTCTATGTGATAAGAAACCAGCAAATTAAATCAAACGAAGCGGCTTCATATTAGCAAAGCAAGTTTTATTTAACCCAGGATTTTCTTGAGCTCAAACTCATCACATTTCTTTCTAAGAAAGATAAAACATGACTTAAAGTGTTTTGAGGCCTTTTTAGGCCATTGCTCATGTTTTGTTGACGCGATCATTTCAAAGTTTGAAAAGATTTGCTGAAGTCTCCCGTTTGAACTTTCCAGAACTTCCTAAATGCCATGCTGAGATGATGCAGTGTTGTGCTGAGACATATATTTTGTGACGAAAGTGCAGGTTTGCAGAATTCTCCTTCTTAAGAACGGTGTAGAGTTTGAGGGTGTCGTTACGCTGTTGATTTAGCTCACTTGAAAAGTAGACAGGGAGGAAAAGCTAGGAAGAGGGAGAGTTTGATGATGTTCTGTCAGTTAGATTAACTTGCTGTATTAAAGAAGCTGGGGCATTGGGAGTTCGGGCGTCAGCGTTGAGTACCCAGCAGTCTCTGGGCCCCAGAAGCGCAGCATCTTCTGAAAGCCTCCCTGCTTTACCCCTTGTTATTTCCCCCATTAGTGAAATCTCCCAGGATGCACTGGAACATTTGTCTCCATTAACAATTTAGGTTACAGGAGGGCTGGGCTTTGAGCGTGCTTCGGGAGAAAACTTTTCTCCAGCTTTTACTGATCCAATTACAGCCTTAATGCTTGTTCTTTGAGGAGGGGGAGAACAAAGCCCAAATGTAAGTAATTTCCCCAAATGTAACTGTGAGAATGTGCTGGCTTTTGCTCAGAACTGGCCAGTTTATTTTTGCCAATGATTCAGAAGTCTTTTCCCCTACATTTTTACTGCTCTATGGTACCGTGTTGCCTCCAGGCAAAATACCTTATTTTAGTGTTTTTTTAATAAAATGATTTAATTGATTAATGCTATCTCAGGGTAGCAGAACTCAAATTCTAATTAATCAAAATGCAAAAAAGTGGTCAAATGACCCATAGGAGTTCATTTCCTTCCAATTTCAGGACATGTGCAAATGTCACATAACTCCATATCTTCTCACCTTCATTGTAAAGAAGTATTTTTAAAAACGTTCGATTATATATCATCAAACATATATTAGGAAATTACGAAAAACTTCATGTTGCCTCAAGGCAACATTGTACCCTAATGGAATCACATGAGGCCATGCAGGCTTACTTGGTTATAATACAAGTATATGATATTTGTAAGGAAAAGAGTTAGAATTATCTAAATGTATTTGCATTTTTTTTTTTAAATTGTCATGCATTTGTAAAATAGTAATTAAGATACTATATCTGCACATATTATGATTTTTCTGTTGAGAGGAATTGCTTTCTCAGCTTTCACAAGCAGTGAGGTGTCATTAGTGACGAAGGAGATTTTACGTGCATGTGCTTTTGTGTGTAAGTGCATGTTTGTAAGGATAAGGTGCATATTAGGATAAGGTTATGATGATTTTTAATGTTTTACCTTGACAAAATACTGATTGTAATATTTTGATATGATAACTGTTATGATGGTTTGGTTATACTTGCAATCCACAATGGTACAATGTTGCCTGAGAGCAACAGCTGGATATAAAATGTACATTTTATTAAACATGAGATATGCAATACTGTAAAAACTAGATTAAACTGTCTGTTCAAGTGTTTGGTTAAATAAATTGATGTTAAAGGTGCGGCAAGCGATTTCTGGAAGCCAAAGTTGATGTTTGAAATCATCAAAAAGGGGTTAAATCACCCCTACCCCAAAAGGGTCTTGCCCCTATTTTGATAGCTCCGCATCACACATACATAGCCTATGCAACCCAGGCAACGATTAGTTCTGTGAAACAAAGCAAAACCAATGTTACACCATGTCGATACCGGACGTGAGCGTCGCAGAAAAATACTATAGAAGTCATTAGGCTTGTTCGAGACGATCTACATTGATCTCGCAATACTTTTATAGCACATGCAGCGCCGATCAAAGTCGGACAAATGTTCTAACTAGAATGCATTGCTTTTGTCAGGCGGCAGATGATATTTGTTGTGCCACATGAAGTCGAGCAAGCCTATTATAATCAGTGATGCTGTCTACACTGGATTCTGCGCGGTTCGACGCGACAAATCCCGACAGAAAACTGCTGCCGCGTTCTATTTATGATGTGCTGACACAAATGTAAAATTATTTTCAACGGTCGCTTTATCGTGTCCAGTGTAGGCAGACTTTCGCTGTTAAGGCACGGCGCGTCCGGTGTAGACACGGTGTTACTAACCTATCGAGAAGAACCAAAACAAACTATCTTTATGTCGCTCGGCTCAGCTGTTCACCGAATGCTCTCTCCTCCACATCATGAGTAGACACGCCTCTTACTGCTGATTGACTACAAGTTTGTTTTGGTACTCGGCCCCGCCCCGACTCAGTTTTCTAAAGCTTTTTTGAAATATTACATCCCCCACCTTTAACAATAAATATATAATAGTTTTTTTGCATGAAAATGTCAAATGTTTAAATGTGTCCATTTTGGCATGATTTTGTCTTGAGGCAACAAACATAAAAAATAAATACATAAAAAAATTCATGAAAATGTTTATTTATATTGTTACAGTGTTCAATTTTAACAAGGAAAACATAACAAATAACTTTTTCCTTATTTATATCATATTGCGTACCATATATATACTGTATATATAGTGGCCGTACACCTCGGGTGTGCATTATTTGTCTAATAATTCAACGGCTCAGAGTCAATTATTCCACTTATACTACGGTTGCCACACTTCAAGACATCGATCAGATTACATATTTCAAAGCATTCGTCCGTTTTTTCTACTTCAATCGCGAGTCGGATTATCTCTTCCGCATCTCATCTAACACCTCCCTTGCTAATTCCAAAACGTCATTTTAAACCTTAACGAATGCTTCAGCCGTTGATAGTAGACTAATGCAGTTAATAGAGAGAGATAGATTAATGTTACCTCTGTGAGTCAGTGATTGGCAGCAATGTCTATAGTGAGAATTTAAGTTCCCTTTCTTCCCGAACATAGCCGTTGTTGCTACATCGCTTGTGAGAAGTCATGTATTTTTTAAGTTCTAAAACTATGTTTCTGATAAAACCGTCAGAGTAGTGCTAAGTACATTAGCGCTTATGTCAAGGTGTGTTCAAACTATAAAGTTATGTGCATCTGTGAGAGAGAGACCTAGAGCGGGAGAGAGAGAGAGAGAGAGAGAGAGTAACGTTAGGCTATGTGCTTTCCGTACATAATAAAGCATACTTTTGTGGCAAAAACATAGACTAGATCTGTCGATTTTATCCTTTTGTTTACTGTATTTATTTGTTTGGCCAATGTCGTTGTGGGTTTTGGTTATTTTCAATTCAATTCAATTCAATTCAAGATTATTTGCATAGCGCTTTTTACGATACAATCATTGCAAAGCAACTAAACAGGAAATTAAGTTTCTAAAATAGATTTATATTGTAGAAACTCAATTTAATTTACTTATTTATATAATTTATTTATAGTTTATTTTGCTGTTGTAAGACCTTTGAAATAACAGAAAGCATTTGGCGAAGTGATACAGAACTGTAATGCGGTCAAGAGAACTGCCTGGAACTACGTTCGCTGTGCGTTTCCCTGAAAATAATTGCACACCTCAGAACGATCGTCAGCCAATCAGATTCAAGCATTCAACGGCCCCGTAGTATACATATATATATATATAACATTTACATGTTTTTATTTACTGAGAAAGAAAAAAATGAAAGTAATCTAAAAATACATTCAAAACACAAAACATGTTTTGAAAATGTGTATAGACTGTTGTACATATATCCACAAACGTACACCTCATTAGATTTTATTTGCGGCCCCCCCACCAACATGGCAGATTGCTTGCTTCTCTTCTCACTTTCCATTTTCAGTGTTGTTGGCATTGGTGTCTAAAATAATAACAATAACAGCTCTAATGGAAATGAAGAGGCTACTGTCCACTGCACAAGTGCAAAGGCTTCGGAAATAACCTAGACTTTCAGTTCAAGGGAGGAAGGGACAAAAGAAGAAAGAGAGAAAAAGCACAATTCATAAAACTGATTCATAAAACATCTGAGACTACATTTCTTAATAACTTTGCAATAAGGTTAACATTAGTTAATTAATTTGGTGTCATAATCTAACAATGAACAATATATTTGTTGTGTGTGTGTCTGTCATTTTGTCAGTGTCATTTGTAGTTATTTTAGTACAAGATAAACTATGTGAAGATGATATTTAGTTTTGTTTGTTTCAGTTAATGTTTCTTTTATTTCAAAAAACAAAAAACTTTATGGTTTTAGTTTACTGTATCGCAATCCTTGTTTCGTAACTCATTAAATGTTTCTTGTATTAGAATAAGGTGAAAGACTCATGCTTTCCAAAATGCTTAAATATGTTTTTTTGAATGGCAACATACTTTTAATTCCTTGAGATCCACAAGTTTTCCATCTCCATATGAAGTGCTGAAAAGCTCAAAATAGCATTGCCCATGAATGGCTCACCCACACAGTCAATGGTAAGACTGATCTGAATAGCCCCACTTAAATCACAGATCCCTTGTGATTTCAATGTAACAATCATAAAGCCTTAAAAAGCCTTTTTTTATAGTCTGGAACCATGGTTTAAAAATTATCCACCTAAAGTAAAAATATGGCACGAGGTAATAAAATATATCATATATCCATGACATTTTCAGCTAAATATTACAACTTTAGTTCAGGTAACTGCTTAATAGTGAACCCGTTTATGAGCTGCCTTCTAGCATTGTTTATGTGAATGTGTTTATATGGTGTTGCTTTTTTTGGGTGAAGGACAGAGAAATCCTTCTCGTTCCATCTTGATCTAATTAGACTAATGGATGGTATGCTGGTCTGCCAGTGGTCCAAACTGATTCTCCATATGCCTTCAAAACTTCTCTTTAAACATGGCTGAGTGCAGACCAAGCACTAGGGACACCTGGGCAAAGCCAACTAGACACCAGACCCTGCCATTGCAGCCTGCCAATCTGGCTCACCATCGACTCCTCACTGCTCCAATTCAACAGGGCATACCAGCAATACCCTTCAGGTTCATCAGTGTCCAGTCCACCCTTCTGGGTAGGCAGATAACAGCCCTGCCTGGCTCCTATGATGACAAGAACCACACAGCGTCAAGTGAGGTGAATGCTGAGGCATATTTTTGGGTTAAAAAGGACAGATGTGGCTTGTGGCATGAAAATGTGCTGAGATCCTGTCTGAATCTTCTTTCAGGTGAACTGTCAAATATAGTGTCAGACTCAGACAGCAAACCCACGGGCTATCTGATTCATATTGTTCACAAAAATGGCAAGAACTGGCTGAAATTGTCATTTTCAATCTGATACGATGTTGCAACAGTCTTTCCGGAAACAAAGTAATGTTTACAAGGTTCCGGATTGATGCAGTGGGAGATGTTGAAGCAGATGCAGGATTTGCAGAATCATTTTGAGCTTTAGATGTGGTAGAATATTTATATAACTTGTAGGCTATAACTTAAACTTTAACTTACTTAAAAAAATACATATATATATTTATGGTTTGAGTTGCTTGAATATATATGATTTTTAATATAAGGTCAACTCCTAACATATATGAAAACTAAAGTTGCACAAATTTGATTGTGCAATATGAATTACCATTATAGTGTGTTAAACTTTTCTGTTAAAATGGTCAGAATAAACAGGCAAAACTGTCCAAAAACTGTCAAAAGTCTGACTACATGACACTATTTTGCTAGGGAAAATTGGTTTGTGCAACCGTGGAAATAATATGTGTAATGACCCTTATTTGGGCAAGCTGAAATAAATAACCCACAGCACACAGTGTTATCTGTGCTGCGCTACTGTTAACATATTGATAAAAGTGTACATGATAGTTCTGTCAAATTACTGAACGCACTAAACAAATATTGCTGCTCTATGTATGTGTAATTTAACAGCTAACGGTGGAACAGCATTAGTCATGCATGTGTGTCCATGAAGCTTTCTCAACACAAAATAATACATCAATTTGTCATTCACAGTTATTGTTGAGGACAAACGCGCAAATATGCATTTGTGTGCATGTGAGGTCCTGATGAAGGTGTCTTCGGCTGCTAATCAGAAGTGGCAGCAAGGGAACAGGAGCAAGAGAAGAAGAGTTTGATCATTTTCTGCCAGCATCAATAACTTCAGACAGCTGCCCCCTTACAATCACACACATACATTTTCACACAAGCTCTGAATTAGAAATGCATACACCTACACACAAACACGAGCATGCTAATTCCAGTGCTTATCACAGCAAAGTGAAAGTGTTTGACAGTGCCTGACTGGTCCTCTGCTGAGCACGGCTGACCTTTAAACTCAGAGTGGGCGGATGAGAGGGTGGCTGCCTGTTCTCTGCTGGTTAGTCAATGATTGATCGCTCGTTGTGGGTTGTGATGTGATCGCTTGCAATGACCAGGCATTTCAGGCTATTGCAGCATGACCATTTCTTGAATATAAATTTGACATGCTAGCCAAGAAAGCCGGTTTTAGACACAAAGTGCACAAAATCATTTTCTTAATCACCACTTTTATCTTGTTTTCTTGTAAAAAGTGCTGCAATTATTGCATGAAATATTAGAAATATGAGAAAATCTATTACATTTCTTAAACCACTATCAAATTGTTTAGTATTTTTACGCATTAAATAAAACAAAAAACAAACAAACACTAAAATATTTATAGAGTAAGAAAAAAGAACCTAATCTAATCCTAATCTAATCCTATCTTCAAAATCATGCTAAAAAAATATTTCGATCTTTATGGTTAGACATCGTCTCTCTCTTGGCATTGCTAGGATTTTTTTTCGTCTGATAAAATCTGTCTTAAATGTTCGTCTGATACAAACACTTGCCATTTACTTAAGAGGCATTTAAAATACAGTATGAGTTTGAACACCCACAGACATGTACGTCTATTAATACATGTGACCGAATGCTTCATAAAGGAAAATAACAGCTTTAATGGTGCATTTCAATGACACTCTCCCTCTTTATCTTTGTCTATACAGTACATACTTGTATGTGCATGTCAGTTTTTTGTAAAGGAACTTGAAAAAGGTTACCCTAGTGAAAAATAAATATGCTAAAATGTTTTTGAAATACATTTATTTTATGCTAACTATACTAAAAATACATTTACATATTTATGCACTTAATTAAATGCCATGCAATTGTACTTTTAGTATACTGGTATACCTCTAGTCTGCTAAATTGGAACACCTAATGTTGTACTTAATGCACTTTAATTGTGCAGAAGTAGTGCTAAAGTCCAACTATATACTTATGGATATATTTGATTGTGCGGTAACACTTTACAATGTGTCATTTGTTAACATTAGTTAATGTATTAAAAAACATGAACAAACAATGAGCAATGTATTTATTACACTATTTTTTAATCTTTTTTAATGTTAGTTAATGAAAATGAAGTTATTTATTGTTTATTCATGCTAGTTCATAGTGCATTAACTACTGTTAACAAACACAACTTGTGATTTGAATAATGCATTAGTAAATGCTGAAATTAACTAAGATGAATAAATGCTCTAGAATTATTGTTCATTCTTAGTTTACCTTATTGTAAAGTGTTACCGATTGTGCTAAAATGGAAATATTGAAACTACATTTTAAATATATTGACCAATCAAAGACCAATATTATTCAAAGATCATGCGATCCTAACCAATCGTGACATTAAAACACATTCAAAACTTAATATTAAGAAAGTAGTAGCCTATTCCAAAAAAAGGTGAATTATACATTTTTAAACGAAAACGTGGATTAAAAGAAAATAAGAGCTATGTCAACAGTGGTCTTATCCAAATGTTTTAGTCGTTTTCACTCTGAGTTTAATCGGGGAGGTCATTTCTTTTGTTTAAAGGATTTACAGCTTGAATTTTGGGTAATCAAACTAGCATAATAAAAAAATGATACATTTTTAGTTAGATTTATGTAGTGGTAAATTCGAGACTGTTACCAGAAAGTATTTGCTGGGATCTGGAATGAACAATATCAAAGCACCAGCCAGTGTTTTCAGTGCCACTGAATAACAAATTTCGATCTGATCCTCATAAAAGCAATTGTTAGGCTGTTACAATTTTATGGTGGTTTTTATCCTTTCGGAAGCTTGCAAACTCCAGTCCTCATTTATTGTAACTCTATGGAAGCAAGCGACAAACTACATTTAAAAAGTTATCTTTTGCATTCAGCAGAATAAAGAAACTAATACAGCTTTGGAATCGATATTAGAGATGGAGTAAATAACCACCAATTTTCATTTAATTTGCGGCTCAGCTAAATAGCCTTTTAAAATGTGTATGGTCTGGTTTGGAACGTCACAGGCCAGAAATCATAATTTCTGTGATATCCCAACAAGATTTTGGTGTGCATGCTTGATAACCCAACTCAATCGGCAACGTGATTTGAAGGACTGATGAACAGGTCCACCGGAGACTTAAGACCAAAGCAAACCACAAGAAAGAAAGAAAACAAAGCACAACAATAGCCCGCGGGTGCCATGCCTCCACCATTCCATGAAGTGCATGACACAATGTGTTCTCCGCCATCGATTTAAAAATAATCTTACATTCAACAAAGAGCCTCTGAACATCGATTTATCTAAAATACAGTGAGTCCACAAAATAAATGTTCTTCTCTAACCTGAAAAGAGAGCATAAGTAATAATCTTAATATCAAGTTGGTCACCTGTCATTGCTGGCATTTTTTTCATTCGGATGCCTATTCTTCTTTTTCCTTTCCCTCTGCAGATTTACAATGAGCATGATGAAATGACATACTCAGCTCATGCACCCCTCCATACAAAAGCGAAAGCAAGATCATTATTCTGGCCCTGAGACTGAAATACATTTCAGCTGCTTTTATTGAGCCCCGAGCAGACCGTATGCTCCATCACTCAGCATGGGATGATTAGGGAATGCAGTGCTGCGGGAACGCCAGCTCCCTCCTCTCTCGCAATAACTGCACTGTACTTTAGTACATGTGTCACAGGCCTAATGTACAGTCAAAGAAAAAGCTTTTGAGAGAGAGAGACAAAAAGAGAAAGTGAGAGTGGTAACGAGAGAAAGAGTCATTAAATTCTTGCTTCAAGCCTCTTCATAAGCTTTTAGATTCATACATTTACTTTATTATAATAAAAGACTTAGAAATGTGTGCCTTCGCACATGTTAGTCATGTGCGGCATTCAGTCTCTGTCAGTGCATTGAAAAAATGCACATAAATGTCAGCAATAAGCAATTTCCTGGTCTATTACACTGAAAAATAAATAAATAATTGAATCTAGCTATATTTAAATAAGTTTAGTTGACAGACTTTCAACGTATTTTTTAATTAAATGTAGCTAAAATAAATTGATTGCAACAACTTACCTTAACATTTTTTAGTAAATTAAATTAATATTTTTTTTCTGTGTACAATAATATTTCTACCTTAGATGGATATTTAGAAAAAATAAGTATCTAGAATACTGACACTTCGGGGAGAAAAGGGAGACTGGTTCTCTTAATAAAATGTGCATTGTATTTTCCACAATCCGAGGTAAAAAGTAAACAAATAAAAGATATCCCACCTTACATTTTAACAGTTCTTTGGGGAAAATGTAGCAATTTAAGAGACAACAAGATTCCCTTTGCTAGAGGCTGGTTGTTATTAGGCAGGTTCTGTGCTGTCACCTCTGAGTGATGGGACTCCTTCTATCCCAGATTTGACAGGTCAATTATTCCCCCTCGCCTGAATTACAGTGTATAATATTGAAGTTATACTACAATCGCAGCTAGAAACACCCAAAGGGCCGAAAATACGACCATCTTCTAGATATTAGATTTTTGTCTCCCCAACTTCTTTAATCAAAGTTCATGAGTACTGCTTGTCTAATTTATTTATTTGTTAGTTTATTTACTTTCACAGGAAAATATGCTTTGGATTTAAGAAGATTACAATATGTATTATCATTTAAGCTATATTTAAAGAAACAAGAAAATGGTGCGGGCATGGAACAACTTGAGGGTGCGCAAACAATAACAATTTCTCTAGAGGGGAAATATCTCTTTAACAATCTTTATATTGAATTAGGGGTGTCGTGATATACAGGTGTCCTGACGGAACACCATACCCATCAGAATGGCATACGTTCGGTTAATGCGCATGCGCAGCAGTGAAATTTGTGGAATTGCGCATGCGTTAAATTTAAACCATCATTTCAGCATACTAAGATTACAAGCGGTAAGTGTTGGTGTAATATATTGCATATTATATACACATTACCTAATTGCATGCCTTGTACAATCACAAGAAATGTTGACAGACGTTTTCAATATATTATTTTTAGCAAGTGGGGTCGTAAAGTCGCGATTTTGACCGAGATTAAACACATCGACTAATGTGTTGCGTTTAAATGATTAATGCTTATTTTTCTGCTAACTGTAGTTTAACCATGGAAAATAAGTGGGAGGAAATTTTCAATTACCTTTTAAAGGGTTCATACCCTGCAGAACTAAATAAAGGGCAGAAGCAAAGTCTAAGGAAATACTCCTCGAAATTCAGGATTCACGGTCAGTATTTACATCAAAATAAACTGTACAAACTTTATAAACTGTATTTTTTTATTAAACCAGGGGCTATCAAAACAGCATACCCTTCACAAACACTGGTATGCTGTTTTGACAAAGTATGCTACATCGATAGACCCTGCTATAAAACTCAACTTCCGGTATGCTATTCTGACAAAGTATGCTACATCGACAGAACACCGGTTTTGGCGATAACCGTGATAATCAAAGCAATAATTATTGATATCGTGTTAATTTAGTGTGTGACGATATACCGGTATTGGCGATAACTGCTATATTTAAAATGAACAGGACACTTATGATAACACCACATGTAATACTCCAGCGCCAGTACCTGGTTGACCTCCAGGTGGCAGTATTGCACCTTAACCCTGACACCTGTCATACAAGAAGAAGACGCAGCGATTGCAGCTTCTTCTAGGCTGTATCCGAAATCGACCCCTCGTTCCTTATTCCCTACATTAGTCCACTCATACAGTTCACTTGAAGGAGTGAATGAAAATGAGTGAGTGAATTCAGACACTAAGTGCACCGGAAGGCCTGCACTTTTGCATAGTTTGCTGTTTAATAGTAATTTGAAATGGGCAGCTCCAGTAGTAAGATTAAGTGATTTATCTTGAACTCTGTCACGGAAATTATGCACGAACCCTAATAGCCAATTTACAATTAATTTGTACATGTGTTGTATTATGCTGTGGACGAGCGCTTCTAAAATAAATTAATGTAAGATTCAGCTGTGGGCGCCATCTTCTGGCGAGACGTGGGAATTAATTCAGCACGCGACTCACAGTGCATCATGGGGATTCTCAAGTCATTGAGTGAACATCGGTTGTACACTCATTTTTGCGGTGCATTGTGGGATTGAATGAGTGCACTTCAGAACATCCACTACGGTTTCGAACACCACTTAAAATGGCTGTCCTCTCAAATAGTGCACTATTAGGGTAGTGCACTAGGCTGCATCCGAAAACTTAGGCAGCTGTCTTGCTGCCTCGCTGCCTTATGAGGCAATGACTTTGCAGGCAGCGTGAATTCTTATGACCACAATAACCGTGATATGAAAAATCTAATATCGTGACAGCCCTATATTGAATGTTTAAAAAAATATACATATGGATATAATTAAAAATAATTTGTTTTTCATCATGATACCTTAACGAATTGAACCTTGAACCTAATCTAAAGTGTTAACATTCTCACTTTCTATATCTGAGTGAGATCTGGTATAAACTGTGAATGCAGAAAAAAAAGATGGAGAGAGGTGCAAATAATAATCACAAAATACATAAATGAAGATGCCTGAATTTACTTCCACTGACCTTTTGCTGTGACTTGGTAAACTCAGATAAATATTTGCACATTCGCCCTGCCACTGTAAATGAGGAATCATATGAGACCTTTATAGTAATCACTTGGCTGTTGATGCAGAGAGGAATGCAAAGATGCTGAAATCTTTTCTGATGACTGCATTTTTTTTTCTGAGACCAAAATGAAAGCATTTTCATACACCTAAATGTGTTATATTTGCAAAATAAGCATACAAAGTTTCTGCCGCTGGGTATGTGAAAAAAGGATATTATGCTAGTGAATATTTGGTTTCATCAACATAAATGTCATAGATTGGATATTTCTTTTGATGCCGGAGTGATCCGGAGACAATGTAATATTCAAATGTTTTTGAGCTTGTGCAAGGCAAATCCCATATCAGCAGGTTTTTTTAATGAAATGGTGGGACCTATTTAAATCACATAACTTTATGCCTCCCATGGGGTCAAAAAACCAATTAGGACAAATTGGAGAATGGATTTTAGCATGAATGCTTAGCTGGGCCATACTGAGGTCAAGAAAGGGCCTGTAATGTTTGGGGTTGCCCTCACAGACTGTCCAAGCTGCCCACTGATGGCTGGATTTAATGTGATGAGGCAGCTGGGTCCAAGTCTTGAGCAGGTGGTAATGATGGACTCGTCTGTGCGTACAGGTGGCCCCGTAGACAAGAGCAGGTAAGCTTGTACGTCAGCCAATCAGAGGTCAGTGCACAGACAGAAGGATGGGTCAAAGTTTATAAAACGTCATCCTGCTTCTTATAAGTGACACATGGACAAGGTGGCCTAGATCTGAGCAACATTTTCTATGTAACTGGAGATCCTGGCTTAAAATTACAAGTGTGATTAAGACCTTTTTTTTGTATGTATGTAATGTACTTTGAGGCCTTTTTAACATGCATTTTTATGTATCATAATACCAGAGCCGATCCTCCCTATACGCAGAATACGCAAGCTGCGTAGGGCCCCCGAAAAACCAGGGGGACCCCTTGGTCTCAAATATGTTTTCTTTTTAGTTTAGTTTTTAAAGTTGGCCAGTGGTTATGAAAACATGAATGATCAATTATTTTAATGCAGTGCGCTCTCACATAGTCTACGTAAAAGGTCAGTCAAATCATGTAACGTGAACGTTGTACAGTCTCTTGCATGAGACAAAAATAGAAATAAAAATCTCGAACCGCGGAAGAGATACTGTTTCTCGAGTGCTTTCCGTGAGCACGATTCCAGATGGAGTGAAATGTGGACAAATGCGTTTCATCCATTCTTTCATCCCAACCCCCGCCGGCGACACAGTTTTGCGTAGGGCCCCCAAAAGTCTAGGATCGGCACTGTGTAATACAAAATTTATTACAAATGCACTACCATTTGTGGTAAACTATTTTTAAAAGTAGCCACTTATGTTTACCAAGGCTGCATTTATTTGATCAAAATACAGTAAAACAGTCATTTTGCTAAATATTATTACAGTTTAACATAACAATTTTCCAGTTTAATACCATCTGTTATTTAAAACATTAAATTTAATTAATTCCTGTGATGGCAAAGCTGAATTTTCAGCAGCCTTCTGTGTCACATGGTCTTTCAGACCCCCCAGGATTCTTTGATGAATAGAAAATTCAAAAGAACAGCTTTATTTTATACAGATTTTTTTGTAACAATGATAATCTTTACTGTCACTATTGATCAATTTCTCTCAAAAACTAAACTGAATGACCCCAAACTTTTGAAAGCTAGTATAAATTAATACTTTTATAAATACAATACACATATGTGACCCTGGACCACAAATCCAGTCATGAGATTTATACATAATCTGAAAGCTGAATAAATAACCTTTACATTGATGTATGGTTTGTTAGGATTGGACTATATTTGGCCGAGATACTTTGTTAAACTATTTGAAATCTGGAATCTGAAGGTGCAAAACAAATAAAAAAACATAAAAAAATAGAAAATTGCCTTTAAAGTTGTCCAAATGAAGTCCTCAGCAATGCATATTACTAATCAAAATGAAGTTTTATATATTTATGGTAGGACATTTACAAGATATCATCATTGAACATGATCTTTATTTAATATCCTAATGATTTTTGGCATAAAATAAAAATCTATAATTTTGACCAATGCAATGTATTGTTAGTTATTGCTACAAATACGCCCGTCCTACTTAAGACTGGTTTTGTGGTCCAGGGTCACATATATTAAAATATACACATTCGATATAGATTTCTACAACATCATGCCTGTTTCCATGAAGGTACAGCAGACAATATATAATACTATAAATGACATTGTACGCTCCTCCAATAAATAAAAAGCAATATTCCTTCATACTTAGAGCTTCTCATAAAGATGATGTTTTATGTTTCGATGAAAAACTACCTGGTCTCATAGCATTTACATACCTGGGCACACTTTTTAGCGAGACATGAAATATGTACCAATAACTACATATTATTGCAGTTTCCAAAAGAAACAAACACTAGAGGCAGTAAACCTCTGACACCTTTTACTCCTTTTCACATAAATTTACATAGTTTTGATTAATAAAGCGTAATTTTCGCACAATTACTTGAAGAATATCATATTACAACTTCAAAACAATATTAATATGCTGGGCGATTTGAAAACTGATGCTTTTGAACGTTAGCATCACACATATTCAGCCTCGTATCTATGGGTTTTCATAGACGGTAAGTTTGTTCGGTAGCTCACAGAGTACAGAGACTTACTTAGGAGGCGAGGAGCTCTGGTTCGAATCCCGTGTAATCACGGTTCCACAAAGCAGTTCAAATCTGCATATAAGGAAGTTGAAAGGGCATGGTTGCATTAAACATTTTTATATCAGTTTTTCATTTGTTAACACTTTCGTGTAGGTTTAGGGTTGGGTTTGGTGTAGGGCATGATAGAGCATTAACCTTTAGGTACAGACCCTGTATATTTGAATTCTAAACTGCCGCAATACGTTTCTGTAGCAACGAAATAAAAACATAGCAATATGTGCATATATCTATGTAATCAAAATTTGTCAGGGTTCACATATTTAACCTGTGTTTTAGCGCCACTCAATGGACATTTCTCTTTGAAACTGCGGCTAAATGTGCAATGAGGTACATAAAACTGTTGCACAGAAAGTGCAGAGAGGTACGTATTTTTATGAGACCAGGTTGACAAACAAATGTGAAGGAAAATTATTGAAGAGTGGTATAAAGATGTGCTCATTAAAAGTATACTTTGCCTTAAACATTGTACAGTATCTTGTAGCATAGGTTGCTAGATGTTCCACTACCACCAGCTATACTTTCTCAAAGACAGCAACGTTTCCCCTTACTAGTTAATTTCTCCCGGGGAAACACTATACAGACCTCCTGGAACTGGTGCCAGTGACGGAGACCCGGTTTTAATCCACCAAATTAAAACATTTCTAGCAGAAGCAGTTGAAGTATTTGTTTTGGATTTACTCATTTAATTATTTGTTCCTTGCATGTCCTACAAGTTAGAATCCCTCATTTATACATACTAGCCAACACAATTTATCTTTACTTTCTACTGAGAATGTAGCCTTCTGTAGAACTGCTAACTACTCATGAGCAAAAAAGCACAGAAAACAAGTGACTTAGAAAGAGTAGGAGAGCCGAAAGATGGCCCGAAAACATTCTCTAATGATCCATCACTCCTTTGGGAATCTCTCGCTGCAGAGATCTCTCAACAAACATGCTGTTGGCACAATCGTCTCCAAGGCGGTTTCATGATTTCCCTTCCCTTAAGACAACACGCTGCTTAGCAAACCGCCTTTAGCGAAAGAGTCCTCGTCTAAATGTGTGGGGTTAATGACAGCATCGATCAGAGGCTACGGGGAGTTTGCACATGCATGTACGAGGGTATGTCTGCACGCCTGACTCTGAAAATTACTCATAAACACCTCACAGCGTGAACTTTATGACATGAACAGATGAAAATGCAGTATTCTGCCGTTTGGTGGTGATTCACTCCCGACAGTGAAAAACAAAGCGCTTTTCCTATTAGAAGGAGAACCTATCTCGGTTTCTCATTTGTTTGCAGGCTGCACAGACGGAGGGCAAAGTTCCTAGCCATTTGGGTTTCATCTAAACACGGGAGGTGAACGGGCCTTGCAGCCAAAGGCGATAGGAAATGGGTTTGTGTTCTGTCTTTCAGCGACATTCAATCTCTCTGTCTGTTCTCTTATAATTAGCGAGAGAAAATTGACAGATGTACAAACGGATGCCTCAGAGAGGTAGCTTTTTTTCTCATAATGAGACGCAGAACTGCTGTTTTGTTACCACACAAGAAATGTTTGATGCTTGCCTTTCAAAAACACCAGACGTGACTCACCGGCTTGGGTTCACCCCCATAATTTGCCTCCCATGAACCTGAATCCCCTTTACTGTGTCTGCAATAACATTAAAATCGACGCCCACTGTAAGAAAAAGACAACTTGTCTCTCGTGGCATCAAAACTTCAAAGCAGCAGGAAGAAATGAATCTTCTTGATGAGGCAAACGTGCTGTTTTATTCGTTCGTAATCTCCTCTTCGCATTTACAGTGATGTGAGTAGATGTGAGTGATGCTCTCTCGCATGAGTGTGTCTAACGAAGTGTGTGTGTACGAGTGAATGATTGTGCTGTAGTGAAACTCTCCCATGCTGGGCAATGATCCTCCATTAGAGCTTAAATCTTTTCAGCTGCGGCTTTGCTAATGTCACAGGCGATCATGTAGCATTAAGCATTTAGATATTTATCATTACCACGCCATTAAAGGGGGGAGTCATTAATGTGATTCCGCTAATGTCAGTGCTTTTTAAATGCGAGACGGAGAGCGGAAGAAACCGTCGCTTCGGTGGCTGAAAAATGGGGAGGGAGTGTGACTTGTAGCGTGTGGGTATTGGTGTGTTCCCAATCATATGTTCCCAAAATTGAAATTAAACCTTGCGTGTTTCAGTCACTGTTTGTGTTAATGGCTTGTCAGTGCTTTAAAAAAATGAAATGGCAAAACATAATTTTGAATTGCAGATAAGCATATCTACAGGAAAATAACGGAGAAGAGATGACTTTGAGAAAATGTGTGTGCACGTTTAGTGGAGGAGGACGCTTTTTACAGTTTATCAGTTTGGCAGTCTTGTTCTCATTTAACAGCTGAGCACACTGTTGGCGGTGTGGAGATTGGCCCGAGGGTCAGGATCAGTCAGCAATGGACCCCATAGCTGTGAGCTTTACACACACAAACTCATATACTCACACATACGGGTGCATCTCAATAAATTAGAATGTCGTGGAAAAGTTCATTTATTTCAGTAATTTAACAAAAAATGTGAGACTCGTGTATTAAATAAATTCAATGCATTCAGACTGAAGTAGTTTAAGTCTTTGGTTCTTTTAATTGTGATGATTTTGGCGCACATTTCACAAAAACCCACCAATTCACTATCTCAACAAATTAGAATATTTCATAAGACAAATAAAAAAAAAAAATTTAGTGAATTGTTGGCCTTCTAGAAAGTATTTGGCCTAGTAGAAAGCATTTTTAAAAAGCTGGTCAGCAGAAGGAAGCATGACGTGCTCCAAAATGTAATGGTAAAATGGTGAAGTGATGCTGGTTTTCAAAAAACACAATGGATCAACACCAGCAGATGACATTGCACCCCAAATCATCACAGACTGTGGAAACTTAACACTGGACTTCAAGCAACTTGTGCTATGAGCTTCTCCACCCTTCTTCCAGACTCTAGGACCTTGGTTTCCAAATAAAATACAAAACTTGCTCTCATTTGAAAAGAGGACTTTGGACCACTGGGCAACAGTTCAGTTCTTCTTCTCCTTAGCCCAGGTAAGACGCCTCTGACGACAACTGTTGCCAAAAATTGTGTTTCTTTTTCTTACACACTTTTTCCTTCCACTCATCTTTCTGTTAACATGCTTGGATACAGCACTCTGTGAACAGCCAGCTTCTTTGGCAATGAATGTTTGTGGCTTACCCTCCTTGTGAAGGGTGTCTTCTGGACAACTGTCAGATCATCAGTCTTCCCCATGATTGTGTAGTCTAGTGAACTAAACTGAGAGACCATTTTGAAGGCTCAGGAAACCTTTGCAGGTGTTTTGAGTTGAAAAGCTGATTATCATGTCACCATATTCTAATTAGTTGAGATTGGGAATTGGTGGGTTGTTGTTAAATGTGAGCCAAAATCATCACAATTAATTTAATACACAAGTTTCATAATTTGAGTTGAATTACTGAAATAAATTATAATATGAATATTGAATTAATGAAATTAATTTATTGAGATGCACTTACATATACAAATATATATTACATACAAATTTCAAAACCTCATCTGTAATTCAAGATATTACACAACCAGTACACAAATTAATTTGTAAAAAATCTGTACATGACATAGGGATTTGTTTTAAATTGAGTTTTTAGTTGTTTTTTTTCTCAAGTTTCCAGTGTATTCGAACTTTGTGATATGAATATGGCA
Organism: Gymnocypris eckloni scoliostomus; assembly: GCA_027564155.1. Lineage (NCBI taxonomy): Eukaryota > Metazoa > Chordata > Actinopteri > Cypriniformes > Cyprinidae > Gymnocypris > Gymnocypris eckloni. The sequence goes on from CM050426.1 coordinate 22,404,620, forward strand.
CAAGTCTAATCCGAAAAGTGAATGTAACACAGTTGTACTCTTTGGGGGTTTGCATTAAATATAATGTACAACAGGAATAAACTCGCAAAAAATCAACTCAGGGCCTATGAGACAAACTTTTCAGGTTGGAATCATATTTTCTTCATAAACAGCTTCGCTAAGGGTTTTGGTTTACATTTAATGAAATAATCAATATTAATATTTAATAGGATAAATCTCAGTAAAACTACCAGAAGTGTGAGGGGTACCTCAATTTCTGCACCGCCGTCCCCTCCCTGTCGTCATGTGCATGCCACATCACTTTTTGTGTGTACTACGTGGCTTATAATATGTTGCTCATACTATTTTATATTATAATATTATTAATTAAAGAAATTCAATTCTGTTTGGATTCTGTTGGTAATTGACACTACCTAAAGCTAACATAAGATTTGTGCCAGTAAATGATGGGAATATTTACATACATATTTACAGCTGGTCTGATCGCAGGGGATTTGCATTACCTGAAGGTTTTATTTAATTTTTTGTAAGATTTATTTTTGTTTTTATTATGATAGGATAGTGTAGAGCTGACAGCAAGTGAAGTTAGAGAGAGAGAGAGAGAGAGAGAGAGAGAGAGAGAGAGAGAGACATTGTCTGTAATGATTATTGAGATGGTACATTCAGACGGGACTAAAAATCTAATAATTAGGAAAGCTTATAATTACTTTACCCAACCTCTCCATGTAAAACTAATTTCAGCTGAATAGGCTGATCATATCTTTAGAGTTTAGACTCTAAAGGGGTCTATTGGGGAATCCCTCTGTTTGAGTCTACTCACTCTTAAGCCCAAAGTATACTTTGGCCATTCGTTTTCTGCAGTGGTCATGTCATGCAATTTTCATCATCAGGAATGTCACAGTTTTTGTGTCCATGTGGACGGTGTGCATACAACAGTGCAGACACAATGTTATTGTCAAGATAGAACAAATCCACTAGGTGGTATTGTGCTGAACTCTTCGAATTGTGCTAATCCACTTTGGGTATACTTTGAAAGCTCTGCGTATACGGCTGCGTGCGAGATGGAGTGGAACATGGAAAAAGAGCCATGCCCGGGCCTTCAAAGAGAAAACAGAGAAGACTGGTTGGGTTTAGTCTGGTCGAGTTGTTTGGGTCGGGTAAAGGGTCTTTATCCTTTAAACTCTAGTTTTGGCTTATGCCCACACAGGTATCAAGAATGCGCTCTAAAATGAAAACCCAACCACCAGCACTTAATCTTATCATTTGACAACAAACCACTGCAGGCATTCAGCTCTCTACTGTCAATTTGCCCATTTGGCTGACACAGGAATTAAGTATAGTGAACATTTATATTTATGAAGCCTTGCTTAGAAATAAAATGTTATCTCTGGCAAAGCTCACATGTTGAGGAAGAGGGAAAAATATCCTGACAAAATCCCCTGAGCTCCATAAAGAGGTTCTCTGTAGGGAATTTTGAGCCAGATATACCTAACAGTGTGGGAAGTCACAAGCACATTTCCCAGGATCCTTTACTCGGGCCAGGAAAAAGTGTCACCATGTGTATGGAAAACAGTGTCATTCCCGAATGAATAAGCATGGTGATGCTGGGGATATCAATGTCCCTTGAGATGCAAAATATGCCAATTATAGTTTGGGAAACAGAAAAAAGGGTAAAAGTTCACTTAAACACTATTCCCCTAATTTGTTCCCACTGAATCACAAAACAGAGTTGGTCTGACAGCAGATGTTTGCAGATTTTTACTTGCCTGGGGTTATTCTGTAGATAAACAAACATTGTTGTCCTTCTGTCTCATGTTTGTTTAATAGGACTTGAGCTGAAGGTCTCAGTATCACAAAATCCCACTGGACTGATTCTGTCCCTTAAGAACTAAAGCCTCCCTAATCTGCTCCTAAGTAAACTTTTGGGAAACATACAGGACATATAAAGGGGTTCAACAAAATAATAGTATCCATAGGAGTTATAATATAATGTTATGATATAATATAATATAATATAATATAATATAATATGATATTAGACTGTCTTTACTGTCATTGTACAAGTGTACAACGAAAATATTTAGGCTCCCAGTACAAAAAGTGAACGTTCACACACATATCAAAACAGTGCAATAAGTAATGAATATGTACAGCAAATAGTGCAAAACTAGGCATGTACATCAAATAAGGTTTGATAAAGTGCAGTAAGGCAGAAATGTACAGAGATTAAGGCAGAAATGAAACGTTGATGAATAAATAAATGTTGAAGTAGAAGTCCTTTGTTATTGCATAATCAACACTGGGAATTATTTGCTGAGAAATATTAGTTAATTAAGTTCAGTTCTTTGATTGCACATGGATAAAAAACGTTCAAGAATCTGGAAGTGCGTGTCTTAATGGAGTATTTTTAACTTTATAATACATTTTATTATGTGTTATAATATAATATGATTTAATCTAATGTGCAGGCAACAGTGAAAAAACAAGCTGTGTGTATGTTGTGTTCAGCAGTGCTTAGTGCTTTAGCAGGACCTTCTGTAACCATTAACAGCCCAGTTGTTTGGTGTTTTAAAAACAACAACCCTGACAATTATGAGTGAATACACAAAGCATGGCTTCATCTGTGAAGAAGAAAAGTGGTCGAAAATTGAAAGTGAAGGATAGGGACCATCAAACACTAAGAAGGATTGTGTCCAAACAACACCCAACTACTATAGCATAATGGAAGCAAATTCAAGTTATGAAGACCCTGTCTCTACAAAAAAAAAAACTAAACAAAAACAACACACCACAGAGAACTTCACAAAGCCAACATCCATGAAAGAGCTTCAATGGCTAAACCTTTAATTTCAGCACCAATACTAAAATGCAAAAAAGATGGAGTTATGATTATAAAACCTGGACAGTTGGAGCAGCATCGGCTGTGGTCCCCCAACAGACATTCTACTAAACAAAAGTAACTTTGTATGTACAAGTAGTAATTTGTTGTAGCAAAGTTACTTATGGTCAACATAATGTCTGAAGAGGACCATCAAAATAAAGTGTAACCAGTCTGGTCTATTTATGTTCATATTATTCTGTCCAAACCCTGTATCAGAAGATATTAACATGCTTAATAAACCATGGCGCCTTCTCATGGTGGCACACATCACATGACCATCAGTGTCTTGGATTTAATAAACAATAACTTTAGATAAGCTTGCCTCAAACTTGGGCATTTTCTGAGAACATCAGCTTGCTTTGTTGTCAATCTGTGGTAACATCACATAAATTCCATTGGTACTCCAGAGATTTGATTGCCAGTAATTACTTTGCACGCTTTCACATCAATCTGCAAGCCTTCTCAACAGTAAGTTAACTTTTGATCCGATTCGAGAATACCTTCCTTTCTTCAGGATTAAGTAAAGCAAAGCCATATTCATTTTATGCAGCTATCCTGAGGGATAAGAGCGAAATGTGCCTTAAAATAACTCATAATTAGTTTGGAATAGGCCAGTGAGAAAATACAATAGGGGACATGAGAAATTGCATTTCAAGTTCAGGTTCAATCAACTTGTCAGTTTATGTTTTGAATCGCAATTAATTTTTAATCAAATGCACAGATGAAGATTTTATTACTAAAGTCTGCAATTAAACAGCCGGTGTTTTTTTCCACGAGGAGCCAGGAAATTAGTACAAGGGTATCCGCAAAGTTTCAAGCGACTGATCTTATTTATTAAAATGCTAGTAAATTGAAAAAAGCGTATATCCATATTGTGCCTGAAGAGATAGTGTCAAAGGTAATTGTGAATACCCAATAATCTATCTGATTAAATTAAATTAGACTGTTGATGCTTGAACCTCTCACTTTTGGGGCTCTTTTATGTCTGTTGAGAACAGGGAAAATGAACAATAACTAGCTCTAATGAGTCTGCAGCACACAGAAGCCCTAAACTGCCCATGGCAGAGCTTTTCAGAGGTCTTTCATGAGAACTCTGGGTCTTTGTTGTGTTCTTGTCATTATCGGGAAGCACATGCCCTCTTTGTCTGCCCCTGTGGCCTGATCATTTGTGTACGTACACGTTCTTGCTATTTTAGTGATAATGAAAACTAATCTCATTACAAATGTCACATTTAACCTTAAGAGGATGGAATGGAAGCAGAGGAATAGGGTTTTAAACCTGAAGAGGAGTGTTTATATGGGGCATAGTGTGAAGAATAGAAAGGAAGATTTTGTTTGTTGCATTAAATGTCATTCTTGAGATGTTTTTCATTTTGCAGCCATTAGAAAGCTTTCCTTTTTGTATAAAGGTATCATCACTGTTAAATGTATTTTTTTAACGACATATGGAGTATGAGAACAGTCATTCAGATTCGATAAGTCTGGGAACGTTAATAGCTATACCAGAGCCCTGCAATGAAACATCATAATGGCTGCTTCAGCGGCATTTCAGCAAAATGATGATACACAGTATACTGTGAGGAAAGTAGGAAGAAAATATAGAAAAAAACACTTGAAAAATATAAAGAAAACAATGCAAAAAAAACATATATATACTGTCGTAAAAGTAGAAAATATTTATAATGCATAAATAAATATACATATTCGTTTTTTAAATTAATTATTATTTTCAAATAATTAAACTTTATATTTATCAAATAGTCCTGGAAAATGCATCAGAGTTTTCATTTCATATTAAGCAGCACAACGGTTGATAATAATACATGTTTGTTAAGCTCCAAAACAGCATATTAGAATGATTTCTGAAGGATCATTTGACACTGAAGATAGGCGTAACGATGGCTGAAAATCAGTTTTGCCATCACAGCCTAAATATATGTCAATAATAATCAACCAGTTATTTTAAGCTGTTATAATATTTTTGTTTACAGTTTTTGTTGTGTTTTTATATACAGCCTGGAGCTAGTAAATTTTTGCACTAACATGAATTCACATGTTTGACCATACTGATTTATGTTGGTTTAGTGCTAGTCCAGCTCACTGACTTGCATTGGAATGTTGTTCACGGATAAAAGAGCAAGGCATGATGAACAAGCATTCAAAAGCTTACTGGGATGTTACAGCCTATAGCAAAGACAATCACTAACATAAACATTGCAATGCTGGCTTTATTTATAGGACATTAGATTGAATTAGACACAGTGGATTTGCTTGCTTTCATCTCTGGATCAGAATCTTTTCACATCATTTTGCATGCTGGCACTCAAATTGACCCATGTAACTATGTTTGATCACGGGTGAGTTGGTGAAAACTTGACTGAAGCTTTTTATATTAATCCTCTAAAGGCTGCTGGTGTACACAGAGTGGGCCAGTAATCCCTGCCGTTCCCCGAGCTCAGATCTACAGCTCCACAGTCCACACCTCCACGCCTCACTGCTTTATATTAGGTCAGCTGTGTAAAGCAAATACCCATTAAACAGACCACACAGTCAGGAAAGAGAGAGAGAAAGATGGACCTGAAACACAAGCCTGGTCAGCAATTGCCTCATCTCTTGGTCTTGTTTACCTGAGCTAGCCAGTTATCGGTTATCCCACGGTAAGCCTGTGTAGAGATCAAAGTAAAAAGATTGACTCACTAATAGATTTGGACTTAGCCTGAGTCCTGTCAAGCCAAATATTCATACCTTTTTCCGTACACATCCTCCTCCTTCTAACCAATGAGTCCGGTGAGATGTTGTCTCTTGGTGGAAAAACCACAAATCACAGCGATGTCTGTTTGAAACATGCATTTGACTCAAACTAAGACTCGGTTCAGCTTAAATTTGAATATGCTCTGTTTTTTCAAATGTCACAGTGAAGTTAGATCAGATCAGCTCAGTAAAATTAAACCCTCGTGAAGATGCATGCAGTGCACTGAAACCCAAGCTTTTATTTGCAAGCATGCTTCTGCATGATTCTCCCTTTTTTAATATGCATTGGATAATATCGATGCTGGAGAAGTGCAAACGAGAGGTGCATTATACATAAACATGTAGAATTAGGAATATTATGTATTAATGCACATGGGCTCACATTGAATTACTGTCATAAGACACTAATACAATATTATGAACGATATCATGACTGCTTACAGTAAAGCAACCACTTGGACTAAGTTTTCTCAAGGCACTCATTGCCTTCAGTGTCTAAAATAAACCTTAAATTCAGCTGAAAATATGGAGATATCTACTAAAATGCATCCAAACTAATATTATGTTCTTAATTATTTTTATAAAAGACAGAAATAAATAAATAAAACACCCTAACCTCCACTTCCAGCATGATTCCTGGCATAAGAGCCAACCAGACTTTAATCATCACCTCAATTCTGGAGGAAACTGAAAATCCCTTTTGGATATTGAAAAACTTTTTGACACTGACATAGACCCTGCCAACTTTTCTGTTATTTGCATTGTATTTAGGTTCACGGAAAGGTTTCAGCACTCGTTTGAGCATTTCTGCTCACCTGGTTGTACACTGAGCTGCCATTGAAGTCATGGGTAAGGACTTAGCTGCAAATACCAGCTGCCAGGGCTGAGACGCCTGACCTTTTCCTTTTGCATTTCATATCCCCTTAAGGAGAACATGCTTCCCCCCTCCTTAAATGTCCTCTCTCTTTTCCAATATGACAGACTGACTGTACACCGAGTGTGAAGCACCCCTACGGCTTTCTGACTGAATACAACCTTAGTATGGGCAACTGAAACAACACAATATTAGTGTGGATATTTCATAGTATGCTGCTAAGAGTAGGTGGAAGGTATAAAGAGTGAATCTTATGTCAACACAGATAGAGAAGAACTGATATAATTATTATTATTTTGGATGATATGATAAGATAACGATATCATGGCCGATATGTGTTTAATATTACAATCTGTAGTACTTTATAAGTTAATAAATAAACAAACAAGAAGACACATGTATTTTCTTGAGTGAATTTAGGCATAACATTAGACATGTAATTCGTTTTTTTATGAGATTTGATAAAGCTTACATTTCTCTTTTATTAAGTTAATGTTTTTTTTTACTTTATCCATTATCAGATGATATCTCTAGAACTAATGTCTCTCCAAACACTAACTAAATAAATACATACATACAGTATTGTCCATTATACAAACACCCAAACACACACACACCCACACACACAGACACACATATGTATTATAGCCTGCAGCTATGTTTGTACAACTGAATTAACATATCATACTGAAAGAATAAAGTGCGCAAAAAATGAATAAATAAATCAATGAAAGCCTGTTGATTGCATTTGGTGCACCACCTGAGATACATAGTGGATGGTTAAAACAAAAGGCATCTTTTTGTCCGTGATTATTTTTCCCTTGAATTTGATTAACATCAAAGCTCTTAATCCATTAAGCTTTTATAAGCAGAAACTTTTTTTTTCCTTTTCGCAAATATTTTTCCCCTGACATTTTTTTTATTTGGGAAACAGGGGACAAACTTATTTTTTTTGACGTCATCAGCAGTATTTAGAATACCAAAGTAAGTGAGGTGTAAATTAGAGGAAGCCGTTCTGTTTTCTTTTCCTTTCCGCAGCTGTCAGTAAAAATGCCTGACAGCAAAAAAATTAAGGACTGAAAAAAGAGAGACATTCTAATTTTTATTAGTCCATCTGGATGATGCGTCTCTGTCCAGCAGAAAGGAGGAGGAAGTGGAGTCAGGACCTGTACTCCCACCTGCCCTCCCATTGGCTGCTGCACTCTTACATTTGCATAATGACTCCACCCCAAACCACAGGAACATCTGCCTGCAGATTTCTCCCTACAGCTTGTTTACTTGAAACTTAAGTCAACATTCTAGCCACTTTGAAAACATTTTCTGAAGAGGCGGGCAACATTCAACAGTTTTTGTTTGCTCACCATGAACAGATAGCGATGAACAGAGAATGTATACTCAACTGTACTCAAAGCTATTTACTTCTTCTTGGTTTTTGTATCAATGAGAAATGAAGGACAGAATGCATAAATAAGTACTTGCCACATTGCAACTCAGTGTATGCTTTTCCAGATATTTACTGAATCCATTCTCATTCAAAGTGCAAGTTTGCTCTGTTCTAATTAGCAAAACGCTCAATGGCAGTATGGATTTGCCATCACAAAGCAAGAAGTAGAGGGACAAAATAATTGCAGTATTATTTTCTGTCTTAATTAAGTGGCTAAGGCTTCTTACAAGTGTAAAAATGTAATCCCTTTTCTAAATCCCATAAAATTTAATGCGAAAGAAATCAAATAAATAAGGAGGCTCTGGCTCTCCATTTTGCCGTTCTGAAAGGGTTTTGATATGGATGATTAGGTGTGCGCACCATGAAAAGCCCATTAGGATTGCATGGTGTCATCAAAGCATTTGCAGCCCTGGCAGAGGAGTCACCACCCTAATCCAACCCTGATTCCAGTCCTCCATTTCTTCAGCTGACGAGAGGTATGGGGGCCTAGCTTGCAACTCACTGGTTAAATGTCATACAATGAAAGAGATGGACAGGAAGATAAATGGATTTGCAATTAGACGCAATTATGTGGTGTGATAAACACAATGACGATTCTCTTACACCCTGCACTCAAAATGGGTGTTCAAATATTTTAAACTTCTTTTATCATGCTTTTGTCAGTTTATGGGAACTAAATGTGTGTGTGTGTGTGTATGTGTGTGTGTAAACCATAACATGTTCATGTCTCCATAGATATAATGATTTTACACTGTGCAAACTTTATATTCTGTTCCTAGCCCTTAACCTGACCTTTACAGAACAAAATTATGTGGTTTTATATTTTCAACAAAAATAGATAGATAGATAGATAGATACATATAGCGTGTTGGTGAGACAGGGCATTCTTTGTCTCATTTGATTTATTAGGGTTGTCTTATTGTCTTATTTATATTCATATAGTGTGCTATACCAGTGCGGAAAATGTATACATTTGAGTTCAAATCTTTTATAAACTTTCAGATAAAAGGAGCTTTAACATCAACAAAGCTCAATAAGATTGAAGAGCTAATGTAAAATTAGTTGTTTTTTGTCTAGGGTGCTAAAAGAGCCGGATGTGAGCCGACATAGTTTGTTTGCAATCTGTAATTTCATCTATATGCACATTCTCTAGGAACTATATTTAGCTGGAGCAGTACGGCAAGTTTTTAAATTGTAGCACTGAAGTGAGAGACCTTTTATCAGAGACCTTCAAAAAGCTAAGCTGTCCACCTACACCATCTCGCAAGAGCTTGCCTTTTATGCTGCACACAGTCAAAGAAGAAGAGGAAGAAGAAGAAGAAGAAGAAGGAAAAGTGGAGAGAGAAATAAAAATAAACGATCAAAGCTGAAGTCATCCCCGTTTAAGTCTCCCACAGAGCTAAACATGATTGCCTGTCATGGACAATAACACTTTCATTCCAAGCTAATTTCATAGAGGGTGACTTCTCGATTTGATATTTGACTCGCCCTGGTTTCACAACTTTGAGCAATAGATTCAAGACAGTGGTGATGGTTTACAATGTATATTGAGTCTTGGTCTCCACACACAGGTGTGGCTCATTAACTCTTTCTGATGTAAAGGATAAACAGTAGAACATTGGTTTTAGGTCAATAGTGTTTCAATTGAATATAAACTTTTTTCTTCCCTTATTTCTGTAAAATTATACATGGTTCATTTAATGAGCATAGAGACAATGAAGAACTTTATTTTTTTGGCTGGGAGGCACAGCAACACACAAACAAAGTCAAAAGGGAACAGAAAATGAGGAATTAAAAAGAGGTTGCATAAAGAGACAAAGAGAAACCAAGCCCAACTTTTCAACTGAAAAATATAAAATGAAAGGTATGTTAAAGCTTAATTATGACAGCATAGAGACATGTATAATTCATCCAGAACTTGTAGAGACTGCAAATCATCAGGCTTCAAAGAGAAATCTAAAGTTTAGACCAATCTGCCCTCTGTTGTGATCAAATGTACAAGGCTTGTGGAAATGTGGAGAGGGATTTTGGTATGCGGTGATGGAGGAGGTGAAAATAGAAAAAAAGAAAAGAAAGAAAAAAGTGCATATTGTGCGTGGTTTGTTCCACCGCCTACTGAATTTGTTTCCAGTGATGTTTTGAAAGGGTCAGTCATATACAGTTGGACATTTTAAAAATAAGATGGGTACAACAGGTCTAGTGCAGTTTTACTCTGTATTTATTTGCTGCTTGATGTGGCTTTTATGCACTTCTTACACAGTTGCATAAATATGGCATAAATATGCATACACATGAATCACAATAGAGGGAAAAAAAGGACTCACATACATCAAATGGCGATTATTGATAAGCACATCGATATTTTGGAATGAATTATATAATTTTACGATATTGGTTATTGGCCAATATTAGAAGTTATTTAAGTTTTATTATCAGCCAGTGTTGAATATTTAACATCCTTATTTTTGTATTTAGATTAGCTTTTCCATGATCTCATAGTTGCTTGACAAAAAGATCGAATCTAAGATTTGCTGATAATATATCGTAATAAGAGATATACAGGTCGGTTTATAAAAGGCTGGTCATGTTTGATTGGGAACAGCAAATTAAGTAAAAAATTTCAGCACAACACACAGGTTAAGACTTACACTAGGCTAACTTATCTGTTTTTGGCTATTCAAAAACATACATAGAAGCTAATACTACCATTATTGTACTACAGTACATCAAATACTTTTGGTAAATTAGCTTAGGTTTCTCCATATAATTATACTGCCAGAATAGCATAGTTAATAAATATAAGATCCACATTTAGAAAATTATAGTAGGCAAAGCAGACTTCTAACCAACTAACGAGTGCAAAGAACATGTTAGACATGAAACTGTAATTGTAATAATGACCTAATGCGAACACATTAGATCCTCCCCGAGACAATCATTTATAAATGCTGAGATCCTCTGAGTTTCCATTAAAACGCAATGCTTATCGCATTTAAAATTGAACATTTTAATTACAGCTGAGCCCATCTGCTTGACACAGAGATTATCACAGTCTATTCATTGAAGGATACATCAGAATCGAACACACTCGCACATGTACATGCACTTCATACGAGGTCTAATCTTAACACAGCCCAACAAACAGTGCAGGTTCATCATTGTTTCACACTCATTTCCCTCCACCGGTGACACTGGTGTCATATGGAGCCAAAGAGGCAGTCTTCACTTCGAGCCAATTAGCCTTTATCTAACCGAAGCCGTGAGACCATGTGGACATGTGTACAGGTGCAGGTAGGTTCTACATTTTCTGCCATTATCTTGACAGTGGGAATTTTGTGTTCAGAGAATAAAAGTCCCCCCACCCCACTCAAAAGATCAAAATCAGTATTCTAACCCGAAGCGAAAATATGATTAATTGCTAGCCGGCACATTCTTGGCATGAGGGTAATAAGCGCGACTGAAGTTCTCAATTCAGGTCTTTCTCCTCTCCTTGTGTATGCATGCAAATACATTCTCGCTATGCGTGCACCACATTAGAATTATCCACAGAAAATTGAATTTCTATAGCTACATGCATAAGTAGCAATCTCATTTTCAATGAAGGTTAATTTATACAGAGAGAGTAAAACCTGTCTGGTGGCGTTTGATACGGTGGGTAAATGGTGCCGGCAAAAGCACCTATTTTACTCTAGCCATCTCTTGTCCCTTTGTGTGGTTTCAGACCCTGAGCAGAGAAATCTTTTCATCAGTGCACTTCTCGCACACATTACCAGAATAAATGCACTTCTTTCCTGTCGTTACAGACAGCTTTACCCATTTGAAGGGAAGTAGGTGCCCTGTGGTGAGGAAGAGCAGCTGTCATGCTGGCCTGTCTGGCTCATCAGTATCAGGTGCCACATTACTTAATCTGAAATGAGTGATTTATGCTCTCTGATAAGTGTCATACCTAGGTTGAGGCTTACAGCTGTAAATGCTTCATGTATAAAACATCCTCAAATGACAGTCTTTTTAAAAGTTTAATAACGGTGCAAACTTAGAGCTGATTGCCAGTTACTCTGGCACTCTATGTGGAGTGCAGGAAATTATAAGAAATATTTAGACATATGAGTACATATTCTGCCTATTGGAGTCTTCATAAGGTTAATCTAAGATCAGGTTAGCACCTGACAAAGAAAACTCATTGTTCTGTAGGCCATCACCAGTGTCTTGAACGTGATGTGAGCCATGACTGGAAGCCAGTGCAGAGAAATGAGAAGCGGTGTGACATGGACTCTCTTGGGCTCATTGAAAACTAAATGTGCTGCTGCATTCTGAATCATTTGCAGATATTGGATGCTCATTCAGAAGAGCATTCCAGTAGTCTCGCTTATACATGACGAGGACCTGGATAAGAAATTGTGTTGCATGCTTTTTTAGGAAGGGCCTGATCTTTCTAATGTTGTTCAGTGCAAACCTAAAAGTTCTTTAAATGTCAGCTGATCATCAAGAATCACCCCAAGTTTCCAGGCCAAACTCGATGGGATCAGTTTCATCAGAATAGCAATGGTAGGAAACACCCTGTGCCAATATGATGTTCCCAGCAATGGCGCCATGCCCATTGAAAGTGATGGGGCACGTCATATCATCAGCTGCTAAATTCAAATCTGCATTCGCTGAGCCAGAGACATACGTGTTTTTACAGCTCTGCGCATTATAACCAATCACACACGATGCTGTTGAGCTTATGAATGCAATAGCCAATCAGAGGTGTTCAGATGAGTTATAGCTGAAATGCCACTGTTTTCTTCACTCGCTCGCTGACTGAATACTTCTTTCTGGCGAATTCTCTCGTTAGAAACAATAAAGTGCAGATGTGTGTATGAATCTGTAAGTAATATATTCATTTCACAGTGTAAACAGCTTCAGTGATTTTAAAGGGAGTTTTTGAGAGTGCTTGAACTCTAGACTGTCAGTGAAAATGTTCTTTGACAATGAATGTTCTTTGCTCTCTTTCTGTACAATGAAAGTGTTATGATAAGTAGCCTAGCCTAATTTACAATGTTTTATTCATATTAACTTTCAATGTTGAATTCACATTAAATATAAAGTCAGTCATATTAAAACTATGTTATGGCATTACGCCTGTGACAGCCCGAGTGGTGGCCGCACAAGTGTGGTAATGTGGATGTATCCTCTCTCACTCACAGCACACATATCCACATGCATGTATTCGCACACACATGCATCTGTATGAAGTATAGGTTTAGTTATTTAAGGTTAATCTTTATTTAAATGTCCCTCTTTTTTATTTGCATTGATTTTGGTTTCAGTTTATAATAACCACATGCCACAAACAATATTCATTAGTTCTTTATTGTTAGGTTTACATCTACAACTCATCTTATATACATTGTTGCTGATTTGGAGTGCACACAAATTAGTTTTGTTAATAGTTTTTCCACTATAGATCAACTAACATAATCTACAAAGGTGAGAATCGAGATATTTAAAGATATAGTTAATGCGTTTGGGAATGTTTTGAATAAAAAAATAAAATAAAAATAAAACAAGAACATAAATGCTATTGTGGCTGCTGTGTGACGATCCCCCTACTCGGTCCCCCCTCAAAAATAATGAGTGCATGACGCCCCTGGGTCCCAGTGCATATAGAAAAGAGGAGGGGTTCAAGAACTGATCCTTGATGAACACCAATGACCAGTTGGTGTGATTTAGATACCTCTGCTACCTAAGCAACTCTGAAGGACCTACGTGTGAGGTAAGACTCAAATGAGTGGAGTGCAGTTCCGGTGATGCCCAGCGAAGAGAGGGTGGGCAGAAGGATTTGATGATTAACAGTGTCAAATGCAGCAGATAAATCTTGGAGAATGAGCATTAATGATATTGCCATCCATAGCGATCCAGTGACTGACAGCAAGGTGGTTTTGGTTGAATGGCCACTTTTAAATCAGATTGGATATTGCCCAGCTGGTTGTTCTGTGAAAGGAAGACAATGGTTGAAAGCAACGCGTTCAAGTGATTTTGCTATGAAAGGGAGGAGAGAGATAGGTTTTGTAGTTTTCAACAAGTGAGGTGTCAAGTGTAGGTTTTTTGAACAGTGGGGTCACCTTAGCCTGCTTCAAACTGGATCAGTCGGATTCAAACATGAATCGCTCAGACCGAATTATATTAATTAATATTAATAACATTTAAAGTAACTGTTTTTGATATTTATTGATGTGATGCAAAGCTGAATTTTCAGTAGCCTATCCTCAAGTTATTTGTGTCACATGACCAACGTCTTTTGGATACATTTCTTTCCATACATTAGTTATAGTACCCATTCCATGTGGGATTTGACATTTTGGGATGTAGGTCTGGGCAGCTAGTCGGCTGATTAAAGGTTGAGGTGAGTTAATATGCCTTTTGATTTTCAAGAGCAAAATGAAGTCGAATAGCATGCATGTCACAACCTGAAACACAATCTTGCTTGTGTCACTTGAATATATATTTTTTATTCTCATATCTTGGTTTTGTTTGTGTGCTCAAGCTGTTCAAATAAGTTTCAAAATGTGTAAAACTCTTCTCCCTTCAGTGACCATGTTGTGTATCTGTGTATGTGTCTGTATCAGTATGAGACAGAATAGGAGAGCAGCCTGTATGCTTTGGGAGATTCGCTCTGTGCTCCGGTGCACAGCGGACTGGCATCTGTGGGCTTATGAGCTCAGAGGACTGGATATCGACTCCATCATGCTGGTCATGGGCGCTTATTGTTCTGAGTGCCTGTGGATTACTCCCCAATTCCCCCCCAAACTGACGCCAGTCTGCTTCCGCCACGCTCTGTGGTCCGCTCTATTACAGGTCAAGACTTTTAAGGCCCATCTGCCCCATGCTGCCACTCTTCACATTGCCTGTCGCCTACCAGCGAGAAACAAAATGGCTGCCACATGACTGGCACAGTCAGAATTTGAAGGGAATGCAACACAACAGCTTGTGTGCAAAATGACTAAATTAAAAAAGTGTGTCTAATAGTTCATCCACTGCAGCTAGATGGATTAAAATATTCTGCGTTGAAACTGATTTATTGAGGTTATGTAGTGGCAAAACACAATTTAGCACAAGAACAACTAGTAGACATGGAGACAGTCAACATTAAACAATTGTACAAAACTGCAGGAGATGTACAAACAATTGAACAAAACTGCTACTCTGAATGAGTCAAACAGTTACTGAAGGAAGATAAATGTATACAGAGATATATATTATAGTTTAGATATATATTCTAGAATATATTCTAGGATGTATTCTACACCATGGGCAGTTCAGAGTCAAATTTATTTTTCTTAAGAAAATAAATTATATAAATACCCGATTCAACAACTTGATCATTAAAGAAAACGTCTCGGTTACTTGCGTAACCCCCGTTCCCTGAAGGAGGGAACGGAGACGTAACGTCAGAGTGACTGACTAATGGGATCTCGCGGAGAGCCCAATCACCTTCAGTGTTAACAAAACAAGCCAATGACGGTTGGCGTGCGTGTTCGCCACGCGCACTCCGCCCGTGGTGCGGGTATAAAGGAAGGCGTGCAAAGCGCACATCAGTTTTTCGCTGAGGAGCGAGACTGTGTGCCCGGCCGTACAGCGGTGGTACAGCAATATGGCGGCGGGACGTTACGTCTCCGTTCCCTCCTTCAGGGAACGGGGGTTACGCAAGTAACCGAGACGTTCCCTATCAGTCAGTCACGTTCGACGTAACGTCAGAGTGACTGACTAATGGGATCCCTTGGAAAACGCCACTATTGCTGACCCCCTCCAGTGCTCTGCAGAAGCCGGCAAGTCCCCCCACACCAGCTGGGATGGAAGATAAGACAGGGTTTAGGCAGAGATAACCGCACTGCTGTTCCGCTCAGTGGGTAGAATAACACTGGGAAAGCGTACCCCAAGTAGGGGGAAACGCTACGGAGCCACATCCCGCATAAGGAGGTATCATGTGGAGATTACACGTATGGACTGGCCAAGGGCAGTACCACATACGGGAGTCTCTGAGGTAGACCCAGCCCGCCTGGGGTGAGATAGCTACACAGCAGAGAAGGCAGAGGGTTCTGCCAGGAAGACACGGGCTCACCAAGGGGGAGCCGCATCCGTGGAAGAATACACATGTGGGATCATCAAGGGGAATCACTACACATGGGCACCTAGCCCAGCACAAGGGTTGACCTTGGGCAGCGACGAGTACTGGACCTGGCGTCTGGTGCTCCGCCACACCTGACTGCCGAGGTGCGGGAGGAACTTCAACAGGGTTCGCCGTGGGGAACTGAACTGAGAAGCAACAGGGCGCACGTATCCGGTCCGTGGGGGAATGGCGCAGCAAGCGTGATTGACACCGAGCGGGTTCCAGTGTTACTGGCCATCTGAGACAAGTACACGGGAGGACACTGGCTCTATACGGAGATTGTAAAACCTCGCAAAGCGATTAGGTGTCGCCCAGCCGGCAGCTTTACAAATGTCTGCTATTGAGGCGCCTCGTGCCAAAGCCCAAGAGGAAGCAACGCCTCGTAGAGTGTGCTCTCACACCAAGAAGGCACGGTAAGGCGCCCGGGCCTGATAGGCCAAGACTATAGCCTCCACTATCCAGTGGGCGAGTCTTTGTTTGGAGACAGCTCTTCCCTTCTGCTGTCCTCCGAAGCAGACAAAGAGCTGGTCTGAGGTCCTGAAGCTCTGCGTGCGGTCCACATAGATGCGCAAGGCACGAACGGGACAGAGCAGAGCAATGGCTGGGTCTGCCTCCTCCCGGGCAGCGCTTGCAAGTTCACCACCTGGTCCCTGAAGGGCATGGTGGGAACTTTGGGCACATATCCAGGTCGGGGTCTCAGGACAACGTGAGAGTCAGCCGGCCCGAATTCTAGGCACGAATCGTCGACCGAAAATGCTTGCAGGTCCCCTACCCTCTTGACTGTGGCCAATGCCGAGAGGAGCACTGTCTTTAGAGACAGAAACTTAAGCTCTACTGACTGCAGAGGCTCAAGGGGCCCCCTCAAGGCCGACAGGACCGAGGAGATCCCAAGAGGGTACCAGGTGAGGGCGGAGGATTTAGCCTCCTTGCCCCTCTGAGGAACCTGATGACCAGGTCGTGTTTCCCCAGAGACTTACCGTCTACTGCATCGTGGTGTGCGGCAATAGCGGCGACATACACTTTGAGGGTGGAGGGAGACAGCCTTCGCTCCAACCCATCCTGCAGGAAAGAAAGCACGACTGCGATCGGGCATCTACGGGGTCCTCCCGGCGGGAGAACACCAATCGAAACAGGTTCCACTTCAGCCTGTAAGCTTGTCTCGTAGACAGAGCCCTGGCAGAAGCGATAGTGTTTACTACCGCTGGAGGTAGCCCACTTAGAACCTCAGCGTCCCGTCCAAGGACCATACGTGGAGATTCCACAAGTCTGGGCGCGGTGCCAGAGGGTGCCCCCTCTCTGAGAAAGTAGATCCCTCCTCAGAGGAATTTGCCAAGGAGGGGCTGTCGCGAGGAGCATCAGTTCTGGAAACCACGTCCGGTTGGGCCAGTAAGGCGCCACCAAGAGGACTTGCTCCTCGTCCTCCTGACCTTGCACAGGGTCTGTGCGAGAAGGCTCACTGGGGAAACATGTTTGCGTAAGCCCGAGGCCAGCTGCATGCCAGCGCATCTGTACCGAGGGTCCCCTCGGACAGGGAGAAAAACAACTGGCAGTGAGACGTGTCCGGGGAGGCAAACAGGTCTACCTGAGCGTCCCCGAAGCGTCTCCAATTCAGCTGGGGTACCTCGGGGTGGAGTCGCCATTCTCCCGGAAGGGCGTGCTGACGTGAGCTCGTCGGCTGCGATTGAGCTCGCCTGGGACATGAGCGGCGCGAAGCGACCTCAGATGCTTCTGACTCCAAAGGAGGAGATGGCGGGCGAGTTGCGACATGCGACGGGAGCGAGACCGCCCTGGTGGTTGATGTACGCAACGGTCGCAGTGTTGTCGAGCGGACCAGTATATGCTTCTCGTAGCAGCGTTCTGAAGCGGCGCAGAGCAAGCTATACTGCAAGCAACTCGAGGCAATTGATATGCCACTGCAGCTGGGGCCCTGTCCAGAGCCCGCGGCTGCGTGCCCATTGCACATGGCCCCCAGCCCGTGGCAGAGGCGTCTGTTGAAACAACAACGTGCCTGGATACTTGCTCTGGGGAACTTCTGCCCGAAGAAAGGCAAGATCCGACCATGGGCTGAAGGTGCGGCGGCAGGACGGGGTGAGTGAGACCCGGTATGTGCCGTGGTGCCATGCCCATCTCGGGACTCGGTCGTGAAGCCAACGCTGAAGCGGTCTCATATGAAGCAATCCGAGCGGCGTGATAGCGGCTGAGGATGCCATATGCCCCAGGAGCCTCTGAAAATGTTTCAGTGGAACCGCCTGGAGAGACTCCAGGCATCTCAGCATTGACTGAGCACGCTCCTCTGAGAGACGTGCTGTGAGGTTGACCGAGTCCAACTCCCTGCCGAGAAAAGAGATCCTCTGCATAGGGGAGAGTTTGCTCTTTTCGGTTGACCTGAAGCCCCAACCAGCTGAGGTGCCCGAAGGAGGGGCCTACTGGTATGCTCGCCCTTGCGCATAAGCGGAATCGAGGAGGATCGAGACATGGAAGTAGGCGTCTTTCAGGTCGATCGCTGCAACCCAATCAAGGGACGGACGCATTGAAAGAGGCGTCTCTGCGTCAACATCTTGAACGGGAGCTTGACAAGGGCCCGGTTCAGAACACGCAGGTCCCAGGTTGGATGTAACCCACCGTGTTTCTTGGGAACGAAGTAGGGGCCTTTGTAGAGCCCTGACTCCATCTCGGCTGGAGGGGCCGGCTGTATCGCGTCCTTCGCCAGTAGGGACCGCGACTTCACGCAAGACAGGGGCATCCTGGCTCAACACTGAGGTGAACCGATTGCCCCTGAACTTGGGAGGGCCGGGCGAACTGAATCGCGTAGCCGAGTCTGATGGTCCTCAGGAGCCAGCGAGACGGCCTGGGGAGCTCTAGCCAGGCCCCAGGGGCCGCAAGCGGGACCAGGGGAGACATAGACTCCAGCGGTGGGGCAGCGAGTGGAGCCCAGGGGCCCGACTCGAAGGCAGAGCGCCTCAAGTGGGGTCTGAGTGTGGTGCAACACTCACCTGGCTCCACGGCTGGGCAGGGGGCGCGGAGAAGGCATCGCGCCCTCGGACCGGACCCTGCTGCCCACTGGCGAGAGAGGGGATGGGAATGTGGAGACGGGGTCTCGCGACTGCCATCCTCGCCTCTTGGGACCCGGAGAAAAGGAAACTGCTCTTATGAAGTTTTGGGTACCACTGACCCGGGGCCCAGTGGCGGAACAGAACAAAAATTCTCCACCCGGTCCTCCTCCGGGAAGGAGTGGTGCTATCGCCATCTCCTGAAGAGCAGGATCCCGAGGCTCGGTCGCCCGTCCCAGGGACGCCTACCCTGGCACTTCACAGGCTTAGCAGGGGCGGAGGCGGGCGCGCCGCTCTGCGGCCAGCTCCATGCTGCGGCCATTGTGAAGGCTGCTGTTGTGGCCGAGCTGGAGCGGAGGTGGAGGCCGAGGGAGGCGCCCGGCGATAAGCAGGCGGAGGGCTGCAGCCGGCGGTGGGGTGGAGACAGCAGCGGACCGCCGGGCAGGATGCGAAACGCCTCCATCTGCTTCTGTGCGGAGAACTGTTGGGCAAAGTCCTCCACCGCTCCGAATAGGCCAGCCTGGGAGATCGGGGAGTCCAGGAAGCGGTGCTTGTCGGACTCCCTCATATCCGCCAAGGTCAGCCACAGGTGGCGCTCCTGGACCACTAATGTGGACATCGCCTGACCCAGGGCCCGCGCGTGACTTTCGTCGCCCTTAGCGCGAGGTCCGTCGCTGTGCGCAGTTCCTGCAACACACCTGGGTCAGCATCACCCTCGCAGCTGTTTCAACGCCTTGGCCTGGTGGACCTGCAGGAGGGCCATGGCGTGCAGGGCGGAAGCGGCCTGTCCAGCAGCACCGTAAGCCTTGGCCGTTAGAGCGGACGAGAACTTACAGGCCCTGGACGGAAGGGATTACCCCTCCAGGCGGCAGCGCCTGTGGGCAAAGCTGCATGGCAATGGCGCGCTTGACTGGGGGACCTCCACATACCCCTGGGCTGCTCCGCCGAGGGTGGTGAGGACGGAGGAGGCACTAGGCCTGCCGGGCAGAAAAAGGTGCCTTCCAAGACCTAGTCACCTCCTCATGCACTTCCGGGAAGAACGGAACCGGGGCGGTTGCCGGCGTTCGGCCTGCGCCTCAGGAACCAATCATCCAGCCTCGGCGCCGGGAGAAGGCGGACGCCTATAGTGCAGCCCGATGCTCTCAGCGGCCCGGGAAAGCATAGCGGTCAGTTCTGGATCTGACTCGGGCAATGCTACTCTTCCTGACGGAGGCAGCGCAGCCAAATCGTCCTCTCCAGAACCTAGCTCATCCCCCGATGCAGTGATCGAAAGCCTGTCATCTGCTGGGGCACCGAATGAGATGCTGGGCCCCGCCCTGTCCGAGGACCCCGCATACTCATCCGGGAACCCCAGACGGTGCGATGTGCTCGAGGAGTGAGAGGCCCGCGGAGACGCACTCGACGGGGAAGCTCTCACTGTGATCCTCAAATCACCCTGGCCCTGAGCCGAAGTAGTCCTCCGTCCGGAGGAACTAGAACGGGGCAGAGCAAGGGGGATACCCCCACGTCTAGCGAGGAGGTATCTGGAGCGCAACATCGCTATGGTCATGTTCCCACAGTGAGAACATGACTCATCCACGAGCGCTGCCTCAGCGTGCCTAAAGCCCAAGCACGAGGGGCAGCGATCGTGACCATCAGATGAAGTCAGGAACAGACCACATCCAGAAACGCACGAGCGGGAAGCCATCTTTAAAAAGACGCCCGTCGCCGTGGAGCTCTTTTAGATTTGCTCTTTAGTTGAAAAACTCTCTTTCAGCAGCGCTGAAGCGCCGAGGAGGTAACAGCGTGATCGCTGCTTCTCGCGAATCCAGCACTGGACAGCAACCTCGCTGACGCGCCGTAACACCAACGCTGTAGTCTTGCTTTGCAGACACTCAGAGATTTGCAAGGCTCGGCCCGGCGAAAAGCTGATGTGCGTTTGCACGCGCTCTCCTTTATACCCGCACGCGGGCGGAGCGCGTGGCGAACACGCACGCCAACTGTCATTGGCTTGTTTTGTTAACACTCGAAGGTGATTGGGCTCTCCGGCGAGATCCCATTAGTCAGTCATTCTGACGTTACGTCGAACGTGACTGACTGATAGGGAACATGAAGTAATAATAATAATAAACAAACTTTGATTACTCATTTACTAGATGGTTATGACAGGAGATTAGCATTTCTGCCTGCTTTAAATCAGACAGAGATGCAGTGTGGTAAGATCGTTATTTATTTGATTTAAATAATTCTATAATTTATTTGAATTAGCGAGAGAGAAAGAGAGGGAGGAAAAGTTGCTTGTGTGAACTTGTGTTTGCGCATCACTCTCTTCAAGCAATGAGGCTTAGTTCCTTCAAAAACAGCGATTTTTATCCCCTCATTGCAGAGAAATATAACATTGTGAGTCAATAGCCTGTTGAAGCTATTTTACTAATAAAAGTTTCCGTGCTGTGTGTGTAAAATGCAATAATGTGTTTGTGCGTACGTCTATGAAAGCAGTGTAGCCTCTGCATTTAGTTTTGGTTTAGCTAAAAACCCGAACCCGAAGCTATTCCTTAAACATTAACCCAAACCCGACCCGATACCCAAAAGTATTTCGGGACCCATCGGGCTCAGGTCGGGTAGCAGACCTCTACTATATAGTATGGAATTAGGCATGACCAGGAGATGAAACTTCAAGCTAAAGAAGCACTTTTAAAATACAAGAGCACACAGCGTCTAAAGGAATTTTGTGAGGACACTTCAGAGTCCAAAATGTCAAATAAGATATCCTACTCTTGTGTTCTTCAAGTAGCCTTTCAAGACTGCCGATATTTACACTGGTCAAACATCACTAGAATGTTGTACTGTTTTTATGACTCCACTTGTCTTCGTTTGCATGTTCCAGACAGGCGACACATGCAACATGCAATAATTTCTTGTTTATAGAACTGCAGACTGCAACACTCTTGCCTAAACATGACTCAAAACCTCACAAGTAATCTATGACAATACTATATATTACACTACACCAATTATTTGAACTGGCATAAATAATTCAACTTCAGAGTTTGATCTCTAAAACTACAAAAAGGGAATTCAATTGATGTTCGCAGGAGTTACACAATGAAACTCAGTGTCAACTGCTTTAACAAAAGCCTGACCATGTGTTTATTTTGATAGGCTGGTGTTTTTTTATAAGCCCATGGATGAAATCTTAAGTGTAGCCCCTCTCTGTTGGTTCCCCCTCCTACATTTCCGTTTAGCTCTTTAGCATGAGTCTATAGCTCCTCTTGATCTGTCGGTATGTTCTCTCAGCAGGTGAGGGAAGGCCAGAGGCATCGTGCCCTGCAGGCAGTGGGCCTCCTTAATCTTTCAAGAAAGGCTTTCCATTCGGTTACGAGATATTCTTTGTATACAGTTCTCATCCTCTGCTTGGCCGCCTCTATATCTGCTCATTTTCTTTCGCTTACATTCTATCACTTTTTTTCTGCCTCTCAAACACATGCACACACTCTCTTTCTGTTCCTAAGCCTTATCTCCACCCCGCCAGGTAATAATTAGTTTCTTTGCGATTGCCATGGCAACAAAGCACAGTTGCTGTGGTGGTCTGCCTGCTATGTATTATTTCAGCGAGCCGTGAGAAGAAAAATGTACCGATGACAGAGGGATCAAAGCTTCTAGTCCACTCCAGAAAGACTGACATCTCATTTACATTTATGCATTTAGCAGACACTTTTATCCAAAGCGACTTACAGTGCATTCAGGCTATACATTTTTTTATTAGTATGTGTTCCTGGGAATTGAACCTACAATTTTTTGCGCCGCTAACGCAATGCTCTACCACTGAGCCATCACTCCACATCTACCATGCCAACCATATATGTGTGTGTGCTTGAATGAAGTTACCGTTCAATAGCATCTCATGCGACACAGTATAATTGCGTACTTCCGCTTCCACCCTTGAACAAATTCGTACATGTATTTAATTATGTGCTTATATGTGTGTGTGCTGTTTCTACGAAGAGAGGAGAGGAGAGGAGAGGGGAAGAGAGAGGAAGACAGAAAGTATAATGATCTATATTATTTATTCCTATGACCCTGTGCTCTTTGATCAATAATAAGTCCAATAGTCAGACATTCACTGCAAGCAAATGCATTACACATTGCCATGGCATTGGAGTCTCATATTGGTCCAAAAGTTTCTCTGTCTACTTTCTCTCATTCTATTTGGAATTCAAAATGTGCAAGGAAAAATATGCAAGCAGATTCATATACAATAATTTCTTCTTACCCTTATTGTAATGGTGATGAATCTGGATTATTGTAAATGAGGCATCATGCGCACACAGTTAACAGCCTAATTAACACAACGACTAATATTATATCATATTCTGCACAAATTCTCCTGTACATTAATTCACCTCTTTTTGTATGAGAATTTATGCTCTTTAAAGCTATTCTCTTTCTTGAGAGCATGTATTGCAAGATCTTCGCATAAACCAAGTGTGCCCTACAATTAGTTCAAACACAATTATACATAATTATAGATTCATTTTGTTACTCTGAAATAAGCACTTCTCATAGGATTCCTTGGTTATTTATTTTTTGTATAAAACATTACACACATGCACTACTCTTCAAAAGATGAAATAAACAAGTAGCCTATTTTCATACAGCAAAGATGCATTCAATTAATCAAAAAATTAAACAGCAAGTGAAATAATTTCACATTTGTACTTTATTTTTTTACCTTTCAGTTGAAAGAATCCTGAAATAAATGTAGCTTTGGCTAAAATATTAAGCATAACAATTGCCTTCAACAATGATAATAATAATAAATCTTACTTGATCGCCAAACAAGCATATTACAATGATTTCTGAAGGATTATGCGACACTGAAGACTGGAATAATCGCTTCTGAAAATGTAGCTTCACAGGAATAAATTACATTTTAACATAAACATTTGAATAGTTGTGTATATATACAGCTATTGGCTTCTATTTACAGTAAGATATCCAGATAGGGTTTGGCCACAATGGTAGTCAAGAATGAATGAGCCCACAATCCAACTTTACAGACCATTCAGTCCATTTCAATTGAAACATACCAGTAAAAAAATGACATGCAATTAATGAGGTATTTCTTGATGCCGGGAAACCTAACAGCAGAAAAATATGCATAGGTGCTTCTGGATTACTCATAAATCACATACATGTATTAAATGTTTCTCCTCTGGCATCATACACAAATTAAATGTGTAATTAAACAAACAACACTGGAGATTGTTAATGCCAGTTTGTTTTTATCACCACTATAGTTAAGATATATTTTTCAACATGATAAAACAGGATCAAGTTTATCAAATGTGTCAGGGTAGGAAAAAATGGCAGCAGACCTACTTAGTGTCGAGTGCATACACTTAGGCCCAATTAGAATGCATATTTTAACTGAACTTAAACTTGCTGAATTATTAATATGTGCTCTCGTTCTGCACCCATAAGCAGGAGAATGAAGGAAAATTTCCTTTTGGTGGTACAGAGCTTCCAGCCATTGTGATTCTATTGAAAGGAATGAAAAACTTTAGAGATTAAACTTAATTATTAGAGTTTATTGAAGCCATTTGAGTGTTGCATTCAAAATAATTGCATCATTTCAATATTTGAACTATGGAAGTTGATTCTTCAAATGTTCTTTTCATTCCAAGGTCGTAGTGAGGGTCAGGCGAGATGGTGTCAGATAACCTTGCTCTGCCGATCGGCATTGATTCGCTTTTTGAAGAAAAGACAAAAAGACATTCATAAAAGAGCACAAATTTGTATGCTTTTTTATTTGGCTGTACTGACAGCAACTAAAGGACTAAATCAAAAGTGTTACTGTCAAAAGAGGTGTCTTGCATTCCACTGTATGTCTTAATTAAAGAAGACAAAGACAAGAGGGGAAAAGCAAAGAGCAAAGTCTAGATGTTAATAGAAAAAAGGCACCTAGAGAGAAAAGAGGAGAAACGGTATGGCGTTAAAACACAAGATGCAGTCTGCTGATATGATCTCAGTCCTTTCCTCATTACTTTTTAAGTTCTCTAGGTAGATATCGGGGAGTGAGAAGACTTACGCAGCTCTGTATCTCCTACCCAGCCCTGAGTGAGCGATCTGAAGCTGGTTGGGCTGAAGAGTCGCTCGCCGTCGCGCGAGCTCCATGCCTGGGGACGTTTAATCATGTCATGCTGTGCAGTTGGCCAAGCTGGGGGCGACAGATGCCATGCAACCAGGGTGTGATTAATCCTGGAGGATTCTGGGTGCTGCCAAGGAGATAGTGAGAGAGGCCCACCATGAGCCGGTGCCAGGGGACACGCATCACGTGTCTTGCCACCGGCTCTGGGGTCTATCAGCATCCGAGGAGAACCAAGAGGCCATCGTACACTATCACCTCCTCACCGTGCCACCGTCTGTTTTTTCCTGTTGTTCCCGTGGCAATCATGCCTCTCCCTGCCTGTTCTCGCTCTATTTCCTCCTTTATCTCCCAACCCGTGTTCTCGGTTCCAGGGTGTCCCCCGATGGGAAGAGGCCTAATCCGAACGCAGGAGGGTTGGTGGAAACATGTAGATGATGAAATCAGAGGAATCCTGCCGAGGAGAAGGCCAGGGACGGCAGAGAGGGAGGCTTTCATGTCTGTTGCAATTTGTCCCATCTGTCCTCAGAGTGGCTTTGGGGAAATTGAGTAGAAATTCGACAAGTTGCATAACAATGCATATGAAGTACGGAAAGGAAGAGAAGTAGCAAGAAAGAAAACAGAGAATCCTACTGCTCAATGGTGCACAAGGATCCCAGCTTTTGAATATATATATGGCCACTAGATGGCACTGCAGACAGAGTCTTCATCTCTTTTCTCTCTCTCTTTCTCTTTCCAGTTTCTCTTTTCAGTCCTCGCTCTCCATTTCCTCTTACTTGTTCTCTCTTATGTTACTTTTTCTTCTACACAGTTGCTGTACAGAACAGAAGCCTTCAGATGTGAAGGGCAATCTGAAGTTTGGTTAGGTTCTTTATGGAGGATTATCAGCCGTGATACACGCAAGCCTGAGCAGAGGAATGAACACACATACACTCAGGCTTGACCTATGCGTGATTTAGCTGTCGTTTAATGACTGTTAACTTTGAGTTCTGATCCCTCAGGTCCGTTTCTCAGTTTGGAATGAGAGCAGGAGAGATCAATATTGGGAAATATTATCTCTGCTACCTCGGCTTCCGCCTGCTAAACACAAGCTCTTCATTTGAGACTCCGCTCGAACGCCGTCTCCTGCTATAACACCATATGAGGGCAAAAAAAAGGTAAAGAAAGAAATGAAAATGAAACACATTCGTTTTGCATTGTCATAGAAGGATATGCAGTAATGATGTTAGAGACTTTATTGCATAATACTACAACCTTCATACTTCATACTGATGATTAGAGGTGCAAACGTACCGAAGACAAAATGCTCTTAATTTCTCCCAGTGTTGCTAAAACCCCTAACCTCATTATTACAAAGACATCACTGCTTGTGCACTGAAAACAATTGAGTGAAAAGAGTTGCATTTATGGATGTAATTTTCGAGCTTGGCAGAGTGCAGTTCGGTAAGGTTTCCCAACAGTCTGTCGTACAGCTCTCCGCCCTAGTAATTAGACAAGAAAAGGCATAAATCGATACCCTAGTGTCTGTATGGCACTGAGGCAGTCAAAGAGCTGGCTACATTAATACATTAACCCAGAGAAACAGACATTACATTGTAATCAATCCTGCTACACAAATCAGATTAGGTTGAGCGAGCAGAGTTCTAGTACTCTCAGATGAATGCACATCCTGTACATTACAGCAGGTCAGTGGAGCAGCCCGAAGTGTAAATGGATGAGTGATCTCACAATCTTTAGACAAAGTGCATCTCAGCCCTGTTAGATAGTTGACCAATTAAAAATAGGAAATCAATTTATAGTCATATCCATTTGCTCTCCGAGTGTGCGACATTACCTGTTTGCTTGCACCGACACACACTAGAAACTCTAATCGGCCTGCACGGTGCGGGACTGTCACTACCTTTGATTAATTTTCAAAGCCCGTTGAGTATACGAGTGCACACAAACACACACACGCACCACTTTAACAACCACTTGACAAATAGCTACCTGAAACACAAAAGGTGACAACCTGTAATTAGAAAATATATTAGTTTGATTTATGTTTTTGGCCCAATCGATTTTAATTAATTTGGTAGCCCACGAGCTCAAGTATTATTACAAACACAAATTACCTTGACAAAGATTTATGGCGCAAATGAACTGCCAGACCTCATTATATGAATTTATAATCTATCGCATATTTAAAATGCAATTAGCCATTATTAGGATAATGACATAGTACAATTTTCCGTGTGAAAAAAGCATTTAATCTGAAATTGAAAATCAAACCAGTTCTGAATGGTTCAGTAAAAAGGTAATGGGCAAGCAAAGTTTCACAATACAGGAAACTATTGCTGAGTAATTCCACATTATAATTGGTTTGCCATTACACAAAGCCACAATGTAGATAGAACACAATACAATTGACTAACCTGATACTAATTCTTCTAATACTGAGTCTCAACTCAACAAAAAGAGCTGTAAACAACTTTGCAGTTCATGGTACTTGCACAAATCGATCTACTGCTCGATGCATCGCTGGTAGTGTGTAAGCAGCCAGTTTTGATGGAAATGCAACTCTTTTATGGATGTCCAATTTTTTTTTTCAAGTGCAACCTTGAAATGCAACGTTTTATTTCACAATCCCCCCCAATCCCCACAATTCAGTCCCCCCAAAAAAAATGTCAAGATATAAACTTATGATTGTGAGGTAATAATATATAAACAATAAATAAAAAACCTGTGGGACACTGAATTGGGAGGAAAAAATCTAATTATTTTTAGATTACTTCTCACAATTCCGCAATTTTTCTTTGAAAGCTTCCATAAGGTATATATATAATTTAAACAACTGTTTTATAAGATATATCTACAAAGTGGCAAAGATGAAACATTTCATCAAGCATTCAGCTTGAAATGCTCTGGTTTTTGCAGTGTTTTTTATGGGAGGAGCTGTCCTAGGTGCTGAAATGTTACTTAGACCGGAAATTGAATGTACTTGTATATTAAAGTCTTATGCTGATTAATAAGCGCTCAATATTAGAACTAGCACATTAGAAATGTTCAAAGACTCTGCAAGAGGGATAGTTTAAATTGTACGGCATGTAACTTAAACAGTTTATGCTGTTTAGAAGGCTTACTGTGGGTGCATATACATATGTGTCAGTATGTGGGTGTGCAAACTGCCTGACACCACAGGACTCCATTAGAGACTAATGTCTGATGCCTGTTTAAATGAACTATGTGTTTGAGAGCCTCTTCATTTGTGATCTCATCTAATGAAAATGCACCACCTTCTACTGGAGGTGAGAACACAACCAACGCTGCATGGATAACGAGAACCATGAGGAGCCATCACACCTTTTCATTCCATTACCTGTCCATAACACTTTGTGAATGTCTAAGATGCTTTTAACATGTGCATGAAAAATGTCATGCTCGAAACAAAAATGAATTATCAAGTGACTGTCAGTCCCCGGGGCCCAGATTCTAATTGCATTCAAATGCAAAGCACTGTTAAACAGAACATGCCCTGAAGTAGCAATTATGTTGATGTGTTCTGAAACCGAACATGCTTGCATCCAAAATGATTGATAATCACATGCTAGTGGTTAGAGGTTTTCAAGCTGTCACACATATGATCAGAGTCTACTGTTTTAATTTAAATGTCAGTATTTACCATATTTAAGCTGTGTTTAATTTTAGCAATCTTTCTGTTACTATAAGATTTTTTTTTTTTTTAAAAACATGTCCTAGTATCCCCATCCACTTGATTGGCTCTATGACTGTCTCTCCTCTCCACCTGTAGCTGGTAGCATGGTGAGCGCACTGGTGCCGTTGTCCTGTGGCAGCCATCGCATCATCCAAGTAGATGCTGCACACTGGTGGTGGTTAAGGAGAGACCCCCCCCCACATGATTGTAAAGCACTTTGGGTGTACAACAATACACAATAAAGCGCTTTATAAATACAAAATATTTATAAATACATCATTCATTAATTCATTAATTCATTCATAGTATGCACAATGTGACATGAAAAGCAAAAATGCTCTGTGATTCAAATCAAAGCCAATCAGAACTAAGTGGCTGGATTCTCTCTGAATTGCTGTTTTTTTCACTATCACAATGCACTGCCCAGCATTGTAAAAATAATAATAATAAAAAAATATATATAAAATATATATATCAAATAATCACACTTAATTTTCTACTACTCTGTCTGTTGCTGCTTACTACAGGAAGACTAATCAATTAATGCCAATACAACACTATGCAACCACTCAAAATTATTGAACATATACGTTGCATCCTTAATTATTCATAGCATAGATTCACCAAGGTTCTGGAAACATTCTTCAGAGAATTTGGACTATATTGACATGATAACATCAAACAGTCGCTGCAGATTTCTTGGCTGCACATCCATGATGTGAATCTCCCGTTCCACCACATCTCAAAGGTGCACTATTGGACTGAGATCTGATGACTGTGGAGGCCATTTGAGTACTGTGAACTTGCCACATTCAAGAAACCAGTTTGAGATGATTTAAGCTTTGTAAAATGGTGTGTTATCATGCTGGAAGTAGTCATCACATCATAGGTACACTGTGGTCATTAAAGCATGGGCATAGTCAGCGACAACACTCGAGTAGGCTGTGGTGTTTAAGCGATGCTCAACTGGTACTAAAAGGCCCAATGTGTCCCAAGAAAATATCCCCCAAACCATTACACCACCACCAGCCATAACTATTTATATTTAGGATATGTCCATGCATTCATGTTGTTTGCACCAAATTTGGATTCTACCACCAACCTTTTGCAGTCTTCTATTGTCAAATTTTGGTGAGCCTGTGCAAACTTTAGCCTCAGTTTTCTGTTCTTAGCTGACAAAAGCGGCACCTGTTGTGGTCTTCTGCTGCTGTAGCCCATCTGCTTCCAATGTTTGATGTGTTGTGCATTCAGAGATGCTCTTCTGCATACCTTGGTTGAAATGAGTGGTTATTTTAGTTGTCTTTCTATCAGCTTAAACTGGCTGGCATTCTCCTCTGACCCCTGGCATCAACCAGGCATTTTTGCTTACAGAACTACCACTCACTGGATATTTTCTTTTTTCAGAACATTCTCTGTAAACCCTAGAGATGCTTTTGTCTGAAACTCCCAGTATATCAGCAGTTTCTAAAATACTCAGTCCAGCCTGCCTGGCCCCAACAACAATACAATGAATAAAGTCATGAACAATTCCCATTCTGATGCTCATTTTGCATTCCCACAATTTGCCTTGACCATGTTTACAAGCCTTAATGCAACGAACTGCTGCCATGTGGTTGGCTGATTAGATATTTTAACAGAAGTTGAATGGATGCACACAAAGATGGCCGGTGAGTGTGTGTGTGTGTCTACATATTGTAAGATGTACATCATTTTACAAAAATAGGAAGGAATGTTTACCAAAAAAGGTCTATAATTTACAATATTTTTGCCTCCTAGAAAGGGAGAAAGTCACTGTAATGTGACAAGTAAGAGAAGAGAAAACAGAATTATGACACAAAAATGAAAGGGCCTTTCTCCTCTACACTTTAGCACACATTAACACACACTCAGACATCTGAACAGAAAACTGTCTGCCTTTCCTTCTCCTGACCCAAACTTTTGGGGTGCCAAAACGTCGAAAAAGGAAGACGAATTACCAGTGACTAGAGCTCAAGTGGCTGAAAGTGAGGCACATTTGCCTTTGATTCACCTGAGCTAATCCAGCATCAAAGAGTCCAGCTCGCTCACCATGACTCCAGGGCTTGATTTTTCAACTCTCCCCCAGAGACCAGCAGCTCCTCCGCGGGGCTGTAGTCATGATCTAGTCCTGTTAGTTCCAGACCCTGTCGGAAGTATTGCTCATCATGCAACAACTGTTTGTTATATTGGTTTTAACCTTGAGCGTGTGGCCTCAGTGTCTTCAAAAGATTTCTGAACAAACAAATCTGAAAAAGTCCTCAGCGTCTTGTGAAATGACGTTCCACTTTGTAAGGATAGAGATAGGACGGTTAAATAGCACAGAGAATAAATTGGGTTTTAAACTTTGCAGCAAAGGTCGCTGCATTCTTTGATGGTAATGCAATATACAGATTTGAGATGTGTTCACACCACAGTTCTTGGGCCTGAGGGCTTGTATTATTGGGGTGAGCAAGAAGTCATCACAATTTTTGATTTTATATAGTTTTTTCTCTTCAAATGAATGAAGTGAAGCTCAGATAATAGAGTGAGAGTAATGAAAATAAGGATAGGAAATTGTTATAAAGGCGGCGAGAGATTTATTTATATTTCAACAATCTTTTACAGCCACAAATACATACAAAACTGCACAAAAACACATCCAACATGAACTATATCAAGTAACATGAGTTGTGCGCTTAGATAATATAAAAAATATACCAGACTTTGATCTCTCATTTACGCAGAAGAGACATCTGCAAAATAATTTGTATATGCTTTGAACAAAATGCAATATGAAATGACAGAAAATGAACAGAAAGAGACCATTAAAAACAAAGAATCGGATCATGGCACTAGCTGCTATAGAAATCACCATTTGCATTATTTATGTCAAGATGCATTTCTGTAAAACAGGGCAAGAAAGGATCTTTTAGATGATTTTTAAAACTCATTTCACAGCCCTTTGTGTGAATGAACTAGTTTATCAGAAAGTAAGATATTCAAGAAAATATATGACAGGCTAAACGAGATCCTCTGAGACTTTATTAACATCAGCATTTAGCGATTGATGGTAGCGCAGCCCATAGATGTGAATTTGTAAATGTGCAAAAACGATTTCTTGATTAAATTTATAACCACAAAGCTGTTGACAACTTAACTAGTAAGTCATTTTAAGTGTGTCTAAATATAAGAATCATTATAAGGTTGAAGGCACTATTTATTCAGCACTAATAAATGCTCTTGGTTAAATGCAAGTAAAGTATTTCCATTTAAAAGCTATTCTTGCTTACTGCACAAACAAACTTTGCTAAGAAACAGTGCTTGTCAGTGGTTTCATGAGTTATGAAAGTAGATATCAGGAGAGATTCCCCAATGTCCCAGTTGTGAGGTCAGAGGTACTGGTTCAGCTCCCTCTGTGTCTCACTTCACTTTTAATAGCTTACACAAATGCTCCTCCGGGCCTCAGGTCACCTCACAGGACCCTTCAGTCTGAACAAACCCTACAGGTCAGATGAGATGGAAGAGGCAGCGGGGAACAGAAGTGGAAGTGTCATACATTAGAGCGGGAGAAGACAATATTTCATTCTTAAATTGTTTTGAGAGGCCTGTGCCAGAGAGAACATGAATCAGCTTGTCAGAAGGCCTTCTGCCAGCACTGCTGAG
The DNA here is from genome assembly GCA_027564155.1 of Gymnocypris eckloni scoliostomus. Taxonomy (NCBI): domain Eukaryota; kingdom Metazoa; phylum Chordata; class Actinopteri; order Cypriniformes; family Cyprinidae; genus Gymnocypris; species Gymnocypris eckloni. Next base: position 22,437,250 of record CM050426.1, read on the forward strand.
GAAGAGGGGTAGAGCAAATGACTGTAGGGGCGACAGGAAGAGAGAAAGGAGGGGTGGTGGGCTGGGTGGGGGATGACAGGTAACCTGTCTCTCTCTAACGCTGTTATGGACACTTCATCATTTAACACTTAATCAAAACTGCTGTCGTTGATGCGCAGGCAGCTACCTTCCCTGCATAATCCGTCAAAACCTGCACAGGTGCTCCTTGCACCCTTCAGGCAGGTTCAGGGCCAGAATTCAGAGCCCCTGCTCTCCTGGAGCAGATGTGACAAGAGGCTGTATTCAGAATGGAGTACAGCAAAAGCATCATGCTCCTTCAGATTGAAAGGTCACATGCCCGTATACGATTTTTAGCCAATAGGGTTTTGAGAGGCTTTGTGTATATGATCATTAGGTTGCATGATGAGCTATAGGAAAGTTTTGGTTATGTAATACATATGTTTATGTGTATATACAAAAAATACACACACTTACAGTATACATTTTAAAAATATTTACATGTATATATTTATGTAATTTATATTATATACAAATATATTTAATGTACAAATAAACAAATGTTCTTAAATATATACATGCATGTGTGTGTATTTATATATACATAATAAATATACACAGTGCACAAACATATTATGTAAACAAAAAATTAATTTGAATGCAATCGCGCTTATTTGTATATATATAGATACACACTGTCAAGGTGTGGAAGACTCACTGTCTTTTGTCATTATCAATCAATCTCTCTCTGTCAGAGTTTCTAAATTCACTCTTTATCCTCTTCCTGTTCTCATTGTCTCAGATCTTATCCTCAATGTTTTGATCTTCAAAAGAAGGCTTGTAAATAGTCCTCTGTGTGGGTTATATGATGAAAGCAGCGGAGATGGCTCATGGCTGGAACGTGACCTTTCCGGAGTAAGATTACCAAAGCAGACAGTGCAGGTGGATTTGAAGCCAACTCCAAAGACCCCCCACCCCCACCACCACTGAATACCACTCTCATTCTCACTTGGACTCCCTGGATCAATACATCACACTAATAAGTAAAATCTGCAAGCGGCAATTATTGTGTGTCATGTTTGCCCGCCTGCTTGAATAATCGTCCAATTTAGAAGAAATCTCACCAAGGTAAGTGCCTACAGGGGCCTGCGCCGGGCTCGTTATAAATTGTGTACAGACGTTAGAGCTGGAGTAATTAAGAGACCAAAACACACATGTTAATAACGCCTGTAGCTCATTAGCTGCTGTTGCTCCTGTCAGTGGGACGCCTGGAGAGTGCTGGGCCAGCGATGGTTGTGAATGATGAGAGGAGATCAGCACAGCCCGGCCTCCCCAAAACATAAACACACTTTGTCAAGCCAAACTGCAAAAAAATGGCAATTAAATAATCAGACCAACGAGAACTGACTTATTTAGGCAAACACTGCTAGATGGAAGATTTGCGAAGCGGAAAGAGGCACTTTAGGGTGTGCTTTTTTTAATCACAGGGTTTATCGGATGTCAGTTTTTTTATATTCTCCAAGGCCTGTGGGTGGGGGAAGAGAAAGATTTTCAGTTGATTAAACATGAACACAGTTGTTAAGACCACAGAGGTAAGTACAGACTTTAAAAGACCCCTTTCTATTTTAACTCAGTGGAGGAAAAAAAGTAACAAGTCACTCTACCAGAGGATGTGAGTCTGATCTGAAATCTGTCCTGGACTACTACTGAAAGTATTTCAGTAGTAAACTACTGAAGAGTTTGGGGTTAATACGATTATTATTATTTTTTATTAATACTTATTTATTTTAGGATGCAATGTGCAATGCAAAGTGACAGTAAAGACAATTAAATGTTCTTTTGGACTTTGCATTCATAAAATAATAAAAATAAAAAACACCTTTAGCAAGCTCAACTGTTTTCAACATTGATGTTACTTGAGTATCGAATCTGCATATTCAAGTTATTTTTGAATGATCATGTGACAATGAACGTTGGAGTATTGACTGTTGTAAATGTAGATTTGTTAATAGTTTTGCTCAGGTACCTGAATAAATTACATTTAAAATATGTTAAAATAGGAATTTAATAATACTCCACACAATATTATTGTGTTTGCTCTATGTTTGATCAATTAAATGCTGTATTGGTGAGGAGAGAGGAGGGAGAGAAAGAGAGAGAGAGGGAGAGAGAGAGATAGAGAATTTAACCAACCCCAAACATTTGAATAGTAGTATTTGCATAGATTATTAATCTGAGACCTAAATTGTATTCTGGGACTTTTATTTTCTCTTTTTCTTTTATTTATTTATTTGTAATTTAAACAAAAATACAAAATAAATAAACATTATGAGGTAAAATCAATAAGAAATAAGTAAGTAATATTTCAAGATATTCAGATATTTACATTTTATTTTGATTGATCAAAATGCTCTTTCTATTGAAGTGTTGTACAAAATGCTCTTTCGCTCATTCTCAAAATATTCTGGAGAGCATGATCATTAGATTTGATAAAAACTTGTGGAGTTCATGCAGCTTGAATGCTTCTGTCATTAAAAATGGGACATACCATATACAAAGTTATTCTGAAATTCATGCTTTTCACTCAAAGTTTTATGCGGATTATATAATTCCTAATGGAAAAAAATGATTAGAAAAGAATGCAAGTGGAAACTTCATTAGTGGTTTCAGTCTGAGAATGTACATTATCTAACGTCCCATAGACCTTTGACGTCCGTAAACATCAACTCTCGCTCACTCACGCTCACTCATACACACCCACACCCACCCCCCCACACACACACACACCCCACACACACACACACACACACACACACACACACACACACACACACACACACACACACACACACAGTCTCAGCGATTCTAGGTTTCACCGGTGATCTATTTTTGTAGTATTGGTCAGGTAGTGACCGTAGGCTGAAAGCCCATTCACTGATGCATGGCTAGCCAATGAATATGAAGGTGGATAGATGGTATTCCTAAATTGCCAATTAGTTTTAATGAGCTTTAATTTTAATGAGCACTTTCTGTTCAGATGCTGGGTCTCTGTTAATATTCTTTTTCTGAATAATTTTTTCTCTATTCCCACTGCACAGATCCACAAATGAGAACACGTCTCTTTCCATCAAACCTCTGAGTGTTGTGAAGATGTGACTCCTCCCACTAAAGGTTATGCGATTGACTTACAGTCAAATTGTACCCTCATCTTGTGATGAATGCCTCAAGCAGAACACCCCCACCAATCACATCTCATTCTCCCCGCAATGCAGAATACCTGGCCCTCTGGCCACTTTATTACTTTATTTATTTTCTCAAACAGGGATTGTGTCTATCGTGCATATTTGAATGAGTCAATGATTTGCCCCTTTATTCAGAGGTATTCCACCCAATAATTATTCTTGGCCTAAAGCTATACCCTCAATTAAATTCTCTGCAAACGTTTTCTGAAAACAAGATGGAACAAATGGGGAAGATGGATGACTAACTTGATAGTAGATGTTTGATATAAATTGTGCTAATGGTTTTAATTCCTCTGAGTGCTGTGGAGTGGATCTGAGATGCCAAGTGAATGAGTCAAAGGATTTGAGAAGTCCTGGACACAGAAGACACTCAGCAAAATCCAACCTCATTCAATACAATTTAATGATAACACATTAAAGAGATAGTTCACCAAAATTACAATTCTGTTGCCATTTACTTGTGTATCAAATGCCAAATAAGATATTTAGCAGAATATCCAAGCTGCTGTTCTTCATATAATAAAAACGGTAATACTATTACTCAAAAATGATAAATCATAAAAGTAGTTCATAAAACTACATACTGTATTAAGAGCCAGATTTACTATAAGATTGACTAATTTGTCAGTAAACCGCTACTGTCAGGATTAACTAAACACACACAGTGGGAAATTAGCCCTGAAAGGGCATGGACAGTTATTTTTGTGACTCACAATATTAAATATACATTTGTAGGAGTTTCCCGTTTGATCTGGAAATTTATTGAAGGAGAGTATTTAAATTATATAAGCAACTCGATTAACTAAGATTTGCCGTTGTCAATTCACTGGTATTTGAAGCATTATATAACGCCCCAAAAGCATGTTTTACAGCAGGTGGTAATTTACACTGCTCTTGGTAGATTGCGTTGGTCATTATGTAAATTAGATATTGCATCTGTGTTCTTTAATGTGCAGCTTGTCAGTAAATAACGCACAGAATTTTCCCCTTCCATTGGCACTTTTATAGAATTGTGCTCTAACGCTAATTTGCCCTGTTTAGTAAATCTGGATCTTAGACTTTGTTGGAGCAACCATATCAAATTGTATTTATTAATTTTGTTGATTTTTTGAAATTGGCTTTTAAATATTATTTGTGAACGTACACAATAGAATATGGCATATCAAAATGGGCCTAGCTATGTACTGTATGATGTCAATTTCATAAAATGCCAATGGTTCTTGCATCACACCTCATTCATATTTGAACAAAAGGTGTATACATTTTAGATGCCGGACAGCCTCAGTGTCCATTTACTTTTATTGTATGAGGAAAACGTTTAAATTTCTACATTTTGTGTTTGTTCAATTAAAGAAAGTATATTAAAGTACCCAAAAATAAAATTATGTCATATTTTACTCACCCAACTCTTGTTCCAAATCTGTATGAATTTATGCCTGACTTGATAGTAGCCATTGACTCCCAAATTACTTCCACCCCCACCCCCACACACCATAACTAGTCAACTTTTGGTTACTAACATTCTTTAAAATACATACTTTTGTGTTCAACAGAATAAAGAAACTCAAATATGTTTTGAACAAGGAGGGCAAGTAAACGATGATAGGATTTTCATTTTGAGGTGAATCTCTTTAAAGGAATTAGAATGACTTGATGGTAAATACATAATTACAGAATTTCATTACAGAACAACTGTTCTTTTAACACATGTTAGAGAACTACTATTCAAAGGCATACAAAACCAAGGTGTACAGCCTATTATAAACTTAGTGGATCTGAAATGAATAGCGAAGGTTTCGAAACATATAAACATCTCTGCCCAAGCTATGTTTTCTTTTGTCACATGATGAAGAGTTTGGGTTTTGTGAAAATGGTAAAGGGAGGAGGATAACAAAATGCAAGGGAAAAAGACAGTAAGGGAGCAAAAGACAACAACTAATTAAGCTATGACACTAATATGGTTTAGCACAAGGGGATTAGTTTCAGCTGAGGCATTATGTGACAAGTGAGCTAATGCTAAAGGACATTGCGAGACCAAACATCTTCCATACTGCCAATAAAAAACACCCATAGACAGTAAACAGAAAATTTATCTCAATACTATTAAATTAAATGATCGTTAATTTGCATAAATATCCAGAACAGAAATCTGAACATTAGGTAAATCCAGGTATATGTGTGTGTACAATATATATACACCATACACTATTTATATATCACCATATTTTTAGGAATAACATGTTATGTAAAGGTGAATAACATATTAACAACCCCACATTTAAAACCACTCACCATGTACAGTGCTGCTTGAAAGTTTGTGAACCTTTATAATTTTCTATATTTATCCATAAATATGAACCAAAACATAATTCACACAAGCCCTGCAAGTAGACAAAGAGAAGCCAATCAAACAAATATGAGCAAATTGTTTTCTTTGTCATTTATTTATTTGGGAAAATGATCCAATATTGCATATCTGTGCATGGCAAAAGTATGTGATTCTCTTGGATTAGTATCATTTAAAGGTGAAATTAGAGTCCATCTGTGCAAGGAGTTTTCATTCAGTGCAATGACTATCAAATGTCAGTTCATGACCTGTTTTATTTAAAGAACAGGGATCTATCAAAGTCTGATCATGTTTGTGGAAGTGAATCATGTCACGAAAGAGATTACGGAGGACCTTGGAAAAAGAATTGATGTTGATTATCAGGCTAGAAAAGGCTACAAAACCATCTCTAATGAGTTTGGACTCCACAAATCCACAGTCAGACAGATTGTGTACAAATGGTGAAATTCAAGAGCGCCGTTACCTTCCCGAGAAGTGGTCGACCAACAAAGGTCACTCCAAAGCAGAATGTGTATGGTCTGCGAGGTTAAAAAAGTTCCCAGTGTATCTTCTAAGCAACTAAAGGCCTCTCTCACATTGGCTAATTGTAATGTTCATGAGAACACTTAGCAATGGTGTGCATGAGTTGCAAGAAGAAAGCCACTAGTCTCCAAAAAGAAAATTGTTTGCTAAAGATCACGTGGAAAAGCCAGAGGACTGTTGGAGAAAGGTTTAATGGATGGATGAAACCAAAATATAAATTATTGGTTTAAATAAGAAGCTATAATATTCGCGGAAAAGAACACACTGAATTCCATCTTAAGAATCTTAGCCCATCTGTGAAACATGGTGGTGGTAACAGGGCTCTAGCGCATTTGCGACTATTTTTTGAGATGGTGCGAGTAAAATTTTACATGGTCGCTCTTGTGCGAGTGCATGGTCTGTGCTGCTCCAAAGTGTCTGCTTCATACAGTGCGCGCTGCAGAGCTGATGCTCTGCCCAGTTCTCTCCTAGTATTGGTAGGTTAGGGTTAGGTGTGGGGGAGGGGTTAAGATTAGGGGTGGGGTTAGGATTAGGCAATCAGATAGCTATTTCAAGGAGAGGGGTAATAATTTGGCAGGGGGTCAAAAATAACTCCGGCACATTGTAGCAGGAGTCAGATTACACTGATCACGTGAAGAGAGGCGCTGTCAGCATGAACACTTCAGTACAGCCTGGTTTATACTCGCTGCGACAGCACGAGTGCGAAGGTGCACACAGCAGATTGAGCAAAATTGAGGATTTGGTTTTCAAACTAAAGTAAAAAAACACTTCTTAAACCAGAGAAGGTGAACATGTTTGTATTCTTGTAGAAAAAAGCATGCAAGTCCTGTCAGCAACAGCCAGTTTAGTTTTACTTGTCTTTTTGTTTTCGTTTTGAAAATATTTGCTGTTTACTTCACTTTACGCTATGGAGGCTTTCCTTCATTTTTTTATTATTATTTATTTGATTCCTCTGTGTTTGCTAGACATTATGTAATTTATTAATCGGTATATAATACAGCTTGTGATGTGTCCTATGCCATGCCTCGTCTTATTCATTTTTGTTAATGAAAGTTATGTAAGCTAGTTATTGCAGCGTACGGTTTTATTGTGGTTGTACTTTTTACTTAAGAATAACAATAAATCCATCTTTTGTTTTAGTGTTAAATATATATAAGTATTATATATTATAGTAGATATAAGCAAAACAGACAATTATCGTTTCTTGTAAAACGTGACATCAAGATGTGTGAATGTGAAAGTGAAGGCGCACCAAAAAAAGTAATTCCTGTTCACAAAATACACATCACAAATAATACTGATGAAAAAGAACGGGTTGAATGTTAAACACTTTCGTTACCATATAACTATAAACTATGACACAATTTCATCAGCATGCATTGATTAATAAAATGTTGTATCAAAAAACATATGTGCTTGTGCGACCAACTGAGAAAGTTAGTTGCAAACGTGCGACCAGTGGGAAGAATGAGTCTAGAGCCCTGGGTAGTATCATTGGACCTGTTTTGATGCATTTTGGCCGGGACAGCCTGCCATCATTGATGGAACAATGAATTTGAAATATACGAGCAAATTCTAAAGGAAAACATCAGGACATCTGTTTAAGAACAGAGGCTCAATTGAACGTGGGTCATACAACCCGAAGCACACAAGTCATTCTAACAAAGAATGGCTAAAGAAGAACAAAGTTAATATTTTGGAATGGCTGAGTCAAAATCCAGACCTTAATCCAATTAAAATGTTGTGGAATGACCTAAGCAAGAAGTTCATAGGAGGAAACCTACCAACATCACAGAGTTTAAGTTGTTCTGGACTATGGAATGGGCTAAAACTCCCACATGTCATTGTGCAGGACTGATCAGCATTTACCAGAAACTTTACCTTCAGTTACAGCAGCAAAAGGGTCACACCAGATACTGAAAGCAAAGATTCACATACTTTTGCAATGCACATATGTAACACTGGATACATTTTCTCAATAAATAAATGACAAAGAAAACATTTTTCTCTCACTTGTTTGATTCGGTTCCCTTTGTCCACTTTCAGGACTTCTGATGATGTTTTGTGTCATATTTTATTATGGCTAAAAACACGTCTCTTCCATCTTTATTTGACCCTCTAACTCTAGCACTCTCTATTCTAATTCTATTTGATCTAATCTGTTTTCTTTTTATTTACAAAAAAACACAAACATTTGACCCTCTATCAATTGCATATTTATTCTCTAACTGCTAGCTTTTCTTGTAAAACTAACACTAAATTTAATTTGTCTATATTTTAAATACTAGTTTTCTGAACAAATCCTTCCTTCGTGTACTGCGTTAGGATAACCAGGACTTGTAATAGCACTTGCATGTTGTTGCTCTTTTGTTGGATTTGATTGCTTCTATAATGTTCTCATTTGTAAGTCGTTTTGGATAAAAGCGTCTGCTAAATTACTAAATAAATAAATCCAATAAATTAAATTATGTAGAAATATAGAAAATTCTAAAGTGTTCACAAACTATCAAGCAGCAATGTATATAGGAATAAAATCTTAAACATATATATTATAACTTAAATCTACAGACTCCAATATATAAAGTGTAATAAAATAAACATTGAAATTGTTTTTTCACTAGTCTCATGTTATGCAAGACATGCAAGCAAAAAAGTCAAAAATCTCAAAACTGACGAATGCTTAAAAAACAAACAAAAAAAAACAGGTCATGGTGATAAAATTATGCCTTAAATTTAACTTGGTCGTAGCACTAGTTCAGCTAGGGCCTTGTTAAATTGGATTGTGGGTGGTTAGAAAAGACACGTGCCGTTTAGTGAATATGCCCTCAGAGAGTTTAACCAACAGGTCAAAGCATGACAGTGAAATTACAGAGATGGTTACTTGTCATCTGGGGACATTTAATTTCAATAGCACTGGGGATTCTGTTAATGCAGAGGCCAGAGACAAATCTGCACTGTGCGGCTTCATCAAATATAATCTGCTGCCCTGCCATTATCACACAGGGACGGTAAGGGTTCAGCTCAGCCTGTCATTCACTACCTGTTATTCCCTCAGAAGGGTAAGAGGACATGGGGTGAAAAAAGCAGCACTTCATGGCTGTGTAATCACTTCAGGAAGGCATGCAATTTGTGTGGCCAGAGGTCCACTCGGGGTAAAATAAATAAATAAAACAGCATCCCTGCACCTGCTGTGATTGGTAAATGACCATTTCTATTCGGCTTTTGATACATTTGCAATGTATAACTCTTGGATTTGTTGCAATTTTGTTTGGGTTCATTTCAGATGTTGAACTCGTAAGATACAATTAGTGTGTCCTCTCTTCGTCCATTCAGAGGATTTACAGGATTTCATGATTGCAGACACAATTTCAAATGCCTTTGAGCGGACTATATTTTTCAATGAATGTCTCAAATTGAATATCGCATTTTTGTCATCCTCTTGTTTTTCAACAACTTTCTCAAAAGCACCCCTACGCCTCGGGTCTCATGGACAGCTCATAGAAGCAATTATAGTCGACTCAATTTTCAACCAGTGATGCCTAAAGCAGAATCCTCACCCCATGTTTCTTTGGCTGTTGTAAGCCATGCGCCACACTTTTCCCACCATCTGTCCTCTTAACATTTTATGAGCAGCTCTGCTTCTACAGTCACACCAGTTTTTACACAGAAAGATGGAGAGAGAGAGAAAGAGAATGAGAGAGAGATAACTATTATTCAGGTCTTTTACAATTCGTCCCAATGAGAATCCGTGTTTGGAACAATTGCCCTCCTCCTCCTGTTTCCTCTGACAATTACACTACAAAACCATTTGAATGTTTTATCTTCTTTAGTTTTCACTGGTTTATTCTTTCTCCGTGCAGCTGCTGAGGACGCCAGTTGGTCGGAAGACGTCGGTAATTAAGAGCCAATTACTCCACCTCTGGAGTCTTATTAACGACGTTGGTGAGCAAGCGAGGCGAGCAGCAGGGTGTAATCACTGGGGAGTGGTGACAGGATAATGGTATGACCAGAACCCCTCTTTATCATCGCCTGTGGATCTGACAGACCCATACAGTACAGAACTATCACCAACATGGGCTTCTACAACCGATGAGTCTGCGGGGTGTCTAGCAGCCCTGGGTTGAAGAAATGTTTGGGTTGCAACTCATTTCGTCAACAGATCGACATTTATGGTACAGAAAAACTGTGGATACTAATTCTATCCCTACAAAAATAGACATAACAGCAGTAACACTATCAAGAAGCAAGATTATAGTCTGTAAACTTCAGCCAGCTCAATACAGGGATAGCAGAGTGGACTAGATAGGCTCTCCAGAGGAAAGGACATTCAAAGCCATTACAGACAATCTGATTGCCTTGCGAAAGAGGTGTCCAAAGACCAACAGAATGGAAATTAGGAAATAATGGAGGAATAATGAAAAACAATGAAAACTGGCAGGGAGTTGGGAAAAATGATAAGGAGAGGAAAGAAAAAGCAGCGGTTTTGCTCATTCCACACCGTTTCAGCTTTTAAAAGAGGTAAGAGAAAAATCAGTTATATAAACGGGTTATGAAAAATAATTCTTCTTGTTATTTTAGATTGCCTTCTAATGTTGGCTCATCTCATTTCCTCTGCAAGTCTAATTTAAGATCCTATCTCCTGCTCACCTTGGTGCGATATCACATCAGAGTTCAGCCAGCATGGAATCTGAATACCAAATGGATAGGCAAGACTAGCTAGTTTGGAAATGCAAGAGAGATTTCCCTCTCTTTCCCACTCCATCTTTTTTATTTTATTTCTCTCCTCCTCAGCCATGCTTGGTCAAAACTGCCATTGTGTGCCTGAAGACAGATACAAAAAACCCATACACAAACAAAAATAATTATACCTTTCTGTTTTCTTATAGACATAGAGAGATTCTTTGAAAGGATTAGGACAATTCTGAGAAAAAAGAAAGTAATCAAAATGAAACGGACACAAACTTAAACCTTTTTGTAATGGTCTGTACTATCTGATCATATAGAATTGAATTTACAAATGTAACCAGTACACACACACACACACACACACACACACACACAGACAGATAAGTGTGACATATAATTAAATAAATAAAAAAGTGTGAGTAAAATAACATACTGTAAATTATTTAAATAATTTTTATATATATATATATATATATATAAATTATTTAAATAATTTACAGTATGTTTATTGGCTACTCTTCATTTATATTTTTTATTTATTTAATTATATGTCACACTTATCTGTCTGTGTGTGTGTGTGTGTGTGTGTGTGTGTGTACTGGTTACATTTGTAAATTCAATTTATATGATCAGATAGTATATATATATATATATATATATATATATATATATATATATATATATATATATATATATATATATGAAATAAAATTAATTCAATTTAAACTAATTCAGGACTATTTTAAATGACTAGATAGATTCCCTATTTAGCAGGGCCATTTAGTGGACCAAGCTTGTGGACAGACGCTTGAAAAATGCCAAATGGATCATAAATTGGGTCAAACATCAGTCCAATACCTTTAAAAGGTTGGAAGTTCCCCAGAATTTGTACAAACCTACAAAACATAAATAAAAGACAGTTTTTCCCAGAATTGATCTTATCGGAATCGTATGGGCCCAGGTGTGCTCTGTCTATTTATAGTTATTATACCACACACGATCTGCCACTGAAGGTTACCAGAGCACAAGAGAGGGGAAGGTTATGGACGTGTTAGAGGAGTGTCGATATCACAGGAGCAATTACAGCTGTATAAATGGCCCCTCCATCAGTCCAAATCAGGCATTCCATCAATCTGGCCCCATGGCAAAGCCCTCAGCCTGTCACCCCTCTTTCTGCCTGTAATCTGTACATTTCAACTTAGCCTAGAAATTGATAATCTGATTGTGACCTAACTTGATTATGCATTGCGTCTGCTGGAGGTAGAGTAGATAGACCTGGCGATGAAGGAGTCAGCACACATTCAAAGGGGGAACAGGATGATTATCTCAAGCACTGGCTGACAAGAGAAGCCTTACACAATATTAAAGCACTACTCACGAGATTTAGACAAACGTTTCTGTGGAACTCAGCATAAATAAGGGCCTTTTAATTCAATGTCTAGACACTGCATACTTGAACAATAGCAAGTAATTCTGGGGACACAGACTTTTCTTATCTGCCTGCAGCCTTTGTGTGAAGCAGTCAGTATAGAGCAGCTGCACATAGACGTTGATCATCTTAATGGCTTCTGAGCCTGGGGGAGGTCAAAAGTACCATACATAAAATACGTTATCACAAAATTATATTATTATGTCAGCTAATAATTAATAAAAAATGTAAATAAAATAAAACATATAAAATAAAATAATAAACAGAATATGTATTACTTTTCAAATTTTTGGGATCAGTAAGCTTTTTTCCAACAATGAGACGCTTTTATCCAAAGCGACTTCCAGTGCATTTAGGCTATACATTTATTGTCAGTACGTATGTTTTCCTGAGAATTGAACCCACGACCTTTACGCTGCTAATGCAATGCTCTACCACTGAGCCACAGGAACAGTGTCACAGTTCTGATGTGTACATGATGGGTTATTTTTCAACCCAAATGCTGGGTTGAGACCGCTGGGTAAGGGCGTTGGGTTGTTTTAACCCAATTTTGGGTTGAAAATTGGTCTTGATCATAACCCAGCGGTGCTGGGTTGGGAACGCGGAAGTGAAAGAGAGCCCGCACGTCACGTCAACATCGGACGACACCGGTGCGAGAAGCCACCATTTTCTCAACCTGAAAGAAGCGAGTGAAAGATGTTATGGTAAGTAAAGATTAAAAATGTAAAGTCATCATTCATTGTTTGTGTCCGGGAGTATTTTGAGGTTTCATGAAAGGCGGAAATAGCTTATGTTGAAAAATATGAGGACGTAGGTTTCGTCTTAATGAGTCAAGTCAAGTCAAGTCACCTTTATTTATATAGCGCCTTTAACAATACAAATTGTAACAAAGCACTGCACAATATCAAAATAGGCAAATTTTGTCAATAATGTAAAATGACAGGATTTAACACTCAATTATCTGCTAATGACCTCTTTTACTGAACGGAAGAAGTAACTTAACATACTTTTATAACGTCCGTGAGTGTCTTATGTCATATTTAGATGATATTTTACAATATCTGCACTTTTTGAGGTGTTAATAGACGGTTATTAATTATTGTTCGCGGTTAAACTGAATGTAGGAAACGGCGTTATGTAATAAAGACTAGCATAATTATTTTGAGGCTGATGAAGTGATAATTGGTAACAATAATGTCTTGCATATAATATTTCAGACTTGTTGAGCTTGTGTCTTCACTGTGCCCGCGGACACAGAAGGACACAGAAGCCTGCTTGTGTGAGGAGAGCATCATTCGTTTGAGATTGATGTTAGTTATTTTTAGAAAATAAATGTTTCTGTTGTCTCCTGCCTGTTTACTTCATATTTTATGTAAACCATTGATGTCTGTGTTTTTCATTGAAGAACGCAAACCAACTTTGGAGTTGTCTGATCTGGAGAGTCATCATTCTTGGTCTTCCTTTCTTCTAAAGGAATAGTTCAAAGAAGAAATCATTTACTTGCCCTCATGTCATTCCAAACCTATAAGACTTTTGTCTGTCTTTAGAACACAAATGAATATATTTGTAATTTTCTCTCTTAATTTTTTGCTAATCCATTGAGAATCTAGATAATCTGTATTTTCAAGCTTCATGAATACAGAGTTAATGTAGACGTAATACATTCCAATATTTATATATGAATAAATCTTAAATTACATGATAGCAAACATGTCTGTTCAGAGGAAAATATTGGTCTCCCAGACTTGCAAGGGAGGACAAAAATAGTTTATATAATAGTTTAATTAAATGTTTTATTTTTTCAAACGTTTTTCTATTTTTAGGCCACTGATGAAGAACAGGCGGTGACTGGGATGAATGCTGGTCAAAGAGGAGTATTTCCCCCAAACTGATCCAACACTGGTTTTAAATTAGGACGCTGCCCTGGATGCTGTAAAAGATGTCACATGATGTGCTGATCGGGCTTCTTCATGACTACATTAATTAAGCTAAAGAGATCATGAAAATTGGTAGTGATGCATGATCTGTATTCATGGAATATGAAATAAATTGTAATTGTATAATTTGTAAAAACCTAATGTTAAATGCTTGTTCGGTGTTGTTTAGTAGAAATAGAGTTTACACTCAGTCATTCACACACATGCTCACATTCTTTCACACACATATGCTTCTGTTAAATGTTATAATACCAGTGTTACTGTTGAGGTTTATTTGTGTACTCTCATGCCAGAATAGTTTGTAAAGAACTTAACTATTTACTAATTGTACAATTATTGTATAATAGTGTTTTTGTATATTTGTATACAATATATACATTTTACCAAAAAAGTCAATTTCGGTCTTAAATGTTATTCAACAAATGTTCAATGCTTCATTTATAAACTCTGTAGCTGTTAATGCCATACGTTTCTGTATTTCTTCTTTATGTTATTTTACTTTTTGACTGTTTTCTATTTTGGTTTTTAATAAATATTTACCTTTTAATAGTGATTCTTTGTGTGTAAAGTGATTATTTTGGCAACCCAGCGCTGGGTCAAAAAGGTACGAACCCAGCGCTGTTGCCAAAATAATCCAAATTGGGTTGTTTTTAACCCAGTAGTTTTTAGAGTGATTTCAGATAATATTACAGGCCAAATTCAGCCCTCTTGAGGAAAACAAACAAAAAAACTATAACAACAACATGAGGAAGGAAATCAAAAATAGAATCAGAAAAATGGGAAAGTGAGTAAAGATAAAAAAACAGAGAGAGAGAAAGAAAACATCTGTTGACTCTGCCCATCTGTGCAAAGCATGCCGAAACAGTACAAAGAGAGAGAGGACTGAGATGGACAAAATAATTCATAGAGGATGTGTTGTCACGCTCATGTCAACAAGAGCCAGTGTTCAAAGATGTTGAAATAATGAATGCGGGGCTGAGAAGCCAGCAAAAATGAGCGGCAGCAGGTATCGTAGAGTCCCACAGAAAACAATTAGAGGCCGTCTGTTCTTCCGCAGGCCTCCAGATCCTCCTGGCTTCCTTATAATTCTGACCACTTACTCCTCAGTGTATCTGGGCTGGTTAACTTTTTATACCTTGCTGGTGAGGGCTTCTTTGACTGTGGCAAGCGTTTTAAGAAATGTTTTGATTATGTGATCATGTATCTAGTCTGTGAAAGAGCTACCTGAGGCATTCAAGGACAAGATGTCTCTGCAACAAAAAGAGGAAAAGAGTAGAGAGAAAAACAAAACAAAATAAAACTTAAACTGGCACCGGAGGTTAGTGTATCATGGTGAAAGTAGAAAGTACAATCGGCAACAGTCCAGACTCAAAAGAATAGTGCTGAAGCAAACGTATTCCTACTTCATGCCTAAGAAAAAATAAATAAAAAAAATAATAAAAAAAAACTTTTAGGTTTAGTACCACAAATAAAAAAGTAAACCATATTTTGAAAATGTCTGAGGAATTTTATTACTCAAGTCCTCATGTTGCTAACCTTGAACTGAGTATCTTTGAAGAGAAATCCCACAATCAACGGGTTCTTCTTAAATTATCTAATGTCTTTGAAAAGAACCATACAAAGAACCAAATTTTTTTATAAAATTATGTCTAGACAATCGAACAATACTTTCCCTATGAAAAAGCTGTAGGCTGATCCTTGCTGTGAGAGAGATGTTCATGTGCATTATCAGTATAATCCCCATTACCTTGAGGATACACAGATACACTAATAAGCCTTTAATCTTTACTCTCACGTCTCCTTTGTCTACACCCTCCTCTTCTAAAATTGAATTATTTGTGTGCTTTTATACTTTTATATTTATTTATTCTCAAAAGCATGAGACAAACCTTGAGCAAATGAGTGTATTAATTAAAAAATGTAGTCAGATTTGATGACGAACTATAATTTATTTGAGTTCTTTATAGTTTGCGGTTTCACCATGTCCATCTTGACTTTTCACCACCTCCTATAATAGCAAACGATGCCCAAAAGTAATTTTGTCCCAGTGTAGAGTAGTACACCAGCTGCATGGAGTTCAATCCATAATTTTTGTATTGCTTTGTTGCCCGTGTTGAAATATTTGAACTTTTATTTCAGTGGCTGGACTGTTTGCAAGCCCCTGATGGGATGTGATGTGTTCCAGTCAAAACTACGAGCGTGAGGTAAGAATAATATATGTGTAACTGTACTGTTGTACTATTGTTGTATGTTGTACTATTTCTGTTAATTGGTGGATATGAATAAAATCACATCTGAAACAATTGTTTTATAATTATATTTAAAAAAAACAGACTCACTGGCAGACTCATTTTGTGTGGATATACAGTATACAAACATGCATTATTCATTCAAACATGGTGAATAAGAGCAGAATAATGACTGCTTCACAACCTGTTTGAAAATTTATGAAATGCGACAATCGTACACAAATGTCAGAGACAAGTTGCTACGCACATGGAAACAGATTCATTATTATGACCTAGTAAACTTATGGTTAACATAGTGAAATTACCCACCCATTATTACAGTAAGATAGGTGAATACTAAATATTTAAATCCATTAAGGGGAGAAATAATGTGCGATTTGACAAGTTTAAAAGAATGACCAGACCTCATTGGTTATTCAGGCTCAGAGTGCCAAAGGACTGACATGCCTGGGCCACACTTCCGCTAATGAGCTTCTCGTTTGAACACAGACGATAGATCAAAATGTTTAATGTCTTATTAGTTCCTGGCTCATGGCTTCAGGTGGAGGCAATGCTTATTGGAGCCTCTCTCCGACACGAAATAAATGAAGGAATTAGCGTTAAGCACTTCTCTTGGAAAGAAACTTGCTCTCATGCGGCCCACATTTGTCCTCTAGTCAAAATGAGCTTGGCATTAGGCTGCTGATTATTCTGCTTTCTTAATATACAATCGAGTATTGTTTTCTTGTTATAATATAAGTACATGTGGGTGGACAGAAGTCTTAGGCTTTCCACGCTGGAATCCCCACATCACGGCTTAATTGGAAAATATATTTTCTTTTCTTTTTACTGTCAAGCATTACAATCACACTTGGCCAAACAGTATAATTCAGCCATTCTTACCAATTTAGAAAATTTCACCTAATTTGTCATATTTGTGCTATTATTCTCCTGCTCTTTACATGCTGAGGTTTCTGCTTGGAACATTAAAACTGCAAAAACTGAAGATTGCATATTTTTGTTTCTCTCTTTATGTGGATCACTAAATGGAAATCACGTGTATTTGTTTCCTTTATGAGCCACTGAAGATGAATTGGCTTGTGTAATTTCCACTTGTTCACACAAACTCATCATACATAATACGGGTGGCATCTGCTTTACTGCTGCACTGAGAATAAATGATTGTTTGTTTCATTTGTAATCTCCTTGCCAGATGTTAACATGGCTTGCCTTTTGCTGACAGGGCATGAGTGTTGTGTATTTCACGCTGGTGTTGCATATGCCTTTGATGTTGCCTTCTTGACTGAGCTCACCAGGTGGCTGACACTTAACAATCTGCTACTGTTGATGAACAGCACAAGACCACGTTTCCCAGCATGCACCTTGTATTTTGCTGTTCTTGCCCACGAGGGATCCGCTAACAATTTGCCAAAATGCCAAACATTATCTGCGTTTGAGTTGAGAGGAGTCATTATAGAAAGAGGAAAAGTCTCTGGCTAAATTCTCAGTCTTTTGGGACTCATTATGCATAGAGCACTTTTTGTTTGCTTAAATTCAAGTGCATAATTCACTTTGTAATTCATAATTCATAATAGTTTGTATTCTCAAAATACAACTATGCCACACAAGTTGCTCTTGAAGGACTGGCTTTTGTTTTTATTCATGTAATGGTCAAATGTTGCAATTTTAGTCTTTTGTCAGGAATGAGAGGCATCTGCCATGAAAATGTGGCTTTTGTGAGTAAGGCCACATCCACACAAATATGTTTTCTGCTGAAAAAACATTGACTTTGCCAGGTTACCATCCACACTAGAATGTAAACTTCCAAAAACACGCTGTAGCACTGCATACTTGAAAACTATGACATTAGCATACTGTGATATAAAAAATAATAATAATTGGTCTAAACCAGGGTTCCTCAAATCTTTCGCTGGAGGGCCAATCTGCCACAGAGTTTAGCTCCAACCCTGATCAAACTCATCTACCTGTGATTTTCTAATGATCTTGAAGACTCTGATTAGCATGCTCAGGTTTGTTTGATTAGGCTTAGAGCTAGGCCAGATTTGAGGATACCTGGTCTAAACAGTACTAACCAAACAAAAAGTATGGTAACAGTTCAAATGTTTGGGGTCAGTAAGATGTTTTGGGAAGGTATTGATAGTTTAATTCAGCAAGAATGCATTTAATTGATCAAAAGAGACAGAGAAAATGTTTAATGTTACAAAATATTTATTTTTTAAATACACATTGTTCTTTATTTCTATTCATCAAATGATCTTGAAAAAAACAAAGCATTATAAACAAAAGTAAACGGTTTTCTAAAAAATATTAAGCAGCACAACTGTTTTCAACCTTGATAATAGAATGATTTCTGAAGAATCATGTGACACCGAAGACTGGAATTAGCATGACAGGAATAAATTACTTTTTACTGTTTAATGTTAGCCTTTTTCTCACTACAGAATACTGTAACTGCAGTGTTTAAGTGTAGTTGTGATTAAAAGCTAGTTGTAAAAAATGTTTGACTCACAAAAATGAATCAACTCAGAGTAATTAGTTTAGGAATTGGACTATAGTGGTTGCTAAAAAATAAACAAATATTCAGTGCAGAGTAATACATGGTTTGGGATGTAAAAACCAGTAACAAGAAACACATTTGTATGGACTTGGCCTAAAGAAAAACACCACGGTGGTTATAGTTTTGAAGATCTTTTTGTAAAGTTTCAAATTGCATATTGTTAGCGAATTAAAGCTTCAGTAGCCAAATGCTGATTGGCTTTTCTTCACTGCTTATGTAAAAAAAATATTCAATTTTAAAAACCTCATCTCATCAATCAGACCTGGAAAACAAATTGCGATTTTTTTTTGCATGGGTGAGAAAAAATACAAACAATCATTTTCCACACACTTGACCAAGTAAACCGATGTGACACACATGTCTTAAAATTGCTCTTCACAAATGCTTCAGTTTGCTCTCTGTCACCTTTTCAGGAAATTACACTGAATCAAAATTTCATTAGCATTGGATAAACTGTGATGTGCTCTAATGCTAATCTATTCCAAAAAACTACTTAAGGAAATTGTTTTTCTGCTTTTATTTCACGGCACACTGACATTGTCAGGTGAACTTAATGTGAAATGGCTTTAGGGCAAATGCACAAACAAAATACAGAAAAAAGTTATTTAGCATGCAAATAAATGACAAATAGGATTGAAATCAAAGGAAGCATTCATACATGGGACTTCTCGGTTTAAAATAAGAAATGAAAGCCAACCGATCTTGCTACACAATAAACAAAAGATTCCAGTTCTCTACATAAGATTGGATAGGAAAGAACAGTGTTTGCTTGCATTTAGTACTAAAATGAATCATTTACTTGTATAATTTATTGACAAGACTATGAATGATTCATAAGCATGACTGAACAAACAGCTCTAAATTGGTCTTCAGTGAAATGGAAATCCACTCTGTGGAAAATTCGGATGTAAACAAGAAGCAAACACCAAGAAACGAAAGACACAAGAAAATTAAATGTACAATAGCTGCGATAAAGTTATGTTTGTACATTAAATATGGGCAGATGCACTAAGATAATGCTGATACAATGGCATCTTTGCGCAAGACGGTATCACAGCTGGGGATAATGTCCTCCATTAATCATACTTCTTTTCAATGCGCACATCTTATTCAGAACAATAGATGGTTCTATGCTTGCATCCTCCATTTACTCTCCATCCTCAAATCCATCTTTTATTTGGACTAATACAGCATCTTTGGGCTGTCCAACCAAATTCTCCCCAGCAGCATCAGCCTCAGTTTCCTGTTGAAGTTGTGTGGCTGACTCTGTGTGGGGAGGCGCTCGCAGACACCTCTGGCCAATTTGCGAGTGTCACAGCGTGCAGAGGATATCTATTCATAAGACGCTCATAAATAAAACATGTGGGGACTGGCTGGCGTCGGTGCACGACAGACAGGTCAGTGTGGGAATTATTCCTGCCGATTTCTGAACCAACGGAATAACGTGTCATCCTGCCGCTCGCTGTCATGCACACTCATATACATAGGGGCTGGCAACCCAGCCGCAGAGAGGTTGCCTCTGACACAGGCGGCACTGTGTCAAGCCACTTGTGTTGCCACATCACAGTTAAACACATTTTTTTGTTCCTCCTGTCATCCGCCAAGGATATCTTAAGGGTCCAGATCTTTACTGTCGAGACTTAAGGTGCAGTCAGTGCGTTTCTTGCACCACAGTCAGAAAATGCATCTAGTAATGTGGATGATATTTGTTGATATTTAAGGCATGTTTAAAAGCATGAACTGCAGGTAGAGTACAATGTTGTGTCATATTTCTTTTCACATCTTTAGAGAGAGTAATGGCACTAAACTTTGAATGGCATACTGTTTTTAACCATCTGAATGTTTACTAAAAAATGACATTTTTTTCCGAAAACAGCCATAATTTTAATGTTCAGGGAATATTTATCATAAAACTCAGGAGGTTAAAACAAATATATATACCCGATTTGTGCATTTTCATTTTGTGTATTGAAATAGAAGCAGAATGTAAGCAAACAAGGAAAAGCTGCACACCATTCATAGATTTACTTATTTTTTTTTTAATAAAACAGCAATGTTTCAAACAGCAAATAGTCATGTGCACTATTTCTAGAAATAAACAGATATTTAGGCTATTTTGTATCCTTTTTGTTGTGGCATCTGTCTTGCGGAAGATATTTAGCAACAAACCAAGTGGTTAAAAATAAATGTATGATGCTATATTATGGGACCAAATGTTGTAATTATATAACAATATTTTGAAAGAAAAAAATTCTAAAACCTCTGTGATGAATTTGTAACTTTACTTTACATATACATTTGTACACTACGGTTCAAAAGGTTGGGTCTGGAATAAAGTACAGTAAAAATATAATTTTGTGAAATATTGTTACAGCTAAAACAATTGTTTTCCATTTAACCCATACCCCCCAGGATTCTCTGATAAATATAAATGTAGAAAAACATTATTTAATTGAAGTTTTTGTAACATGTAACTTATAAGCCCTTACTGTCACTTTTGATCAATTTAATGGGATTGATTTCTATTACTGTATATATATATATATATATATATATATATATATATAAACCTCACTTACTAACCCCAAACTTTTGAACAGTTATATACAATGGTTATGTAAATGTTATTAGATGTTGAGGTAAAAAATGTAACCAATAACAAGTTCTGATACCTAGTGTCATGACAATGTTTGGCAGTCTTTAAATTTAACACATTGTTGAGTCAGGGAAAAAATACAGCAAAACCACAGACCTTTAAAAGGGCAGTTGTAACCTTCCTTAACAAGCCATTTTAGTGGAATCTGTTCAAATAACGAGAGGGGTGGAGGCCAGAGCTGTCATCTTCCTTCTACATTTTCTAAGCTAGAGAGGACTAATTGGAAGTTCCTATGTTTCTGTAGGGGCCCAGTGCATGTTGATAATGGCTGTAGTTGTGTGAGCTGGAGTCAACCTCTATGATGTAAAGTGGAAAATTCAATAGCAAGGTAAAGAGAGAGAGACTGTCACAGGAGCTTCAGAGCTGTATTGATCTTGTGAACCTGGCCTGTAATAGTCCAGCCTTAATTAGCTCAATCCTGGAGCAAATGTGCTGGCAAGACCCTTCAGGAGACACTGCTATCACAGGGGGTCTGAACCACACATGGCGGATCAGACCAGGTTCATATATATACACACAAAGTAGGGCTAGGTTGCAGTGGCGGTCTTTCTGCTGGTCTTTCAAAGAGGGGAAGCTAATTTTCGGCCAACATCATAAAAATTGTCCATTTATTTATATATACGTAAATTCTGCCCTACGTTCCTTTTCAAGAAAATGCTCTAGCCTACTGTATGAATGAATGAATTAACAAACGATCTAAAAAAAGATAAACTCGACGGAGGAAATGTGGGAATTAGGTTCAACTGAAACAAGGAATGTGGTGTATAACTGTGTGAAATGTATGATGGAAATTGGCTAGCAATTTCGCCAAGCAAATACCAAGAAATAGGTTGCAGCAGTTTGTCTTTCGACTACACTTGTAAAATCCACGATGGGACTGAGCTCGAATAGCTTCAGCGTCAGCTACTTTTTATAGTACAAAATCACTGTCAATCAAAAGGAGATGCAGTCTTTCGACAGACCCTCCAATCATCACGCTGTTCAACTGTGTAACTGTTCAAGTCAGCCGTGTTGAAGTCAATAGATGCTAGGCTTCAACAGGGAAATGCACTGTGACGCTACGGGAATGTATGAGAAGGAAATCGAGTCAGTCGACCTGCTATATGTAGCTGATTCAGAACGAACTCGTCTTCAAGATGAACGTGTTCTAACGCATTTTTAGTCAATACAATGTTAATACAATAGTACATATTTAACCTTACAGTTTTAGGGGAAGCCGAGCTTCCCTTGCGGTCTTTAAGAAATCATCAATGCTAGGTTGAAAATATAGAACTCTTGATTTTATCCAGTTCTCATTTTGATGAACCGATATTGATTCATAAATCCCAAGAAGTGATCTTTTACTCAACTGAAGTTTTCAGTTGATGCATGAACAAACCTCACTTAACTTTCTTTGTAGCATGCCGCATATCCAATAAATCACAATAAGCTTTATGTTGTTACTTTCAACATGAAACGGTCTCAGATTTCAAATTCCATTAATTTATATTAAAAACAACTTTTTACCTTTTTTATTGTGGTGTGACAGATCGATGTATCTGCCTCAATCCTGAACTGATAACTTTTTCCTCTTTGTTATTACTAGTTATAGCATGCAATAAACATGAATGAACATCAGAAGGTAGGTTGAAAGATACAGTACGACTTACCAAAATATATCATGTGTCATGTACTCATGATATATAAAAGGCAAATATATCATGATACATGATATATAAAAGGAAAAAGATGGCGCCGGCGTGTATGGCTTGCCGTCTGCAGCTTGTCTGGTTGTTTGTGATCGTTTTATGTTTCTCTATGATTCTTCAATATGCTTCAACTGCATTGGTCTATGACAGGTTAACACTGCTGACTATCCGGAACTCTGTTGGAAAACTAATTAAGCAGGATCTAGCAAAAGCAAGAACTTGCGCTCCTCCGCTTGAATTCACTATACCGGAGAGTTTACGGCGGCCGGCTTATGCTGCTCCTGGGAGGAAACGTCGACGCAGACGCGGAAAACGGGGCGGCGTTTCGATTAGATGGAAGCTGTACCTGGCGTCTTCGGCTGTGCCTCGTTTGGGCTCGTCTGTCTTCCGGCGTGGGCTGGTTTCGGATCGCTGCTTCTCGCGGCGTTGCTGGGTACCGGGGTATCGTTGGATCCGACCTGTTGTGCCTGCTTTCGACTCGGCTCCTTCTCAGGTATTTTTGCCTCGTCTCCATAGAAGAGGTGTGAATTCAGCGAATCTTCGCCCGCTGTGTCAGGTATCACAGCTAGCGTATGAATCGATTTGTGTTAAAATGGCATTGGTAAACTCAAGATCGGTAGTGAATAAGACTTTTATATTGAATGATTTCTTCACCTCGCAATGTCTGGACTTTTTATTTTTAACTGAGACTTGGATTAAGGTTGGAGACCTTAGCCCTTTTACAGAGCTGGTACCACCAGATTGTGATTTTTTAAGTTCACCCCGCACTGCTGGTCGTGGTGGAGGTCTGGCTTCAGTTTTTAAGAAGAAATTTGACTGTCGCAGCATTAAGACTGATACTTTTTCAAGTTTTGAAGTACAGTTGATGCAAATTGATTCACGAAATCCGGTGCTGTGCACTCTAAGAAATAAAGGTACAAAAGCTGTCACTGTGGCGGTACCTTTTCAAAAGGAACACTTTTGTACCTATTAGGTTCAATTATGTACACTTTAAGTACTAATATGTACCTTTTAAGGTACCAAAATGGACCCTTTAGGTACAAACATGTACCTTTTGAAAAGGTACCGCCCCAGTGACAGCTTTTGTACCTTTATTTCTGAGAGTGTGTGTGTTGGTATACAGACCACCGAAAGTAAATAAGAACTTTATTTCTGAGTTCACGGGATTTTTAGGAGGAATTATGATGAAGTACGACAGACTTGTGATACTTGGGGATTTTAATATTCATATCTGCTGTCCCTCAAATGGACTGGCGAGAGAGTTTTTAAATCTTATTGATTCGTTTAACCTTGTACAGTCTGTGACAGGCCCGACTCATAAACTGGGACACACTTTGGATCTTGTTTTATCGTATGGCCTAACTGTTTGTGATTTTGAGATTATGGAGACTGGGTTTTCTGATCATAAGTCTGTTGTTTTTAATATTACTCTTTCATGCTCTGTAGGGAAACCGTCTACTCGCAGGTATCGCATTATGAATTCTGAAACTAGTAATGATTTTTGTACTATGTATGAGGCTTCCTTATCAAATGGGGATTATGATTGTTCTCCTTCGGATTTGTGTGCAGATGATTTATTGACTTCGTTTACCTCTGTGTGTTCTAATATTTTGGACTCTATTGCCCCTTTGAAGACCAGATGTTTTAAACCGAAATCAGAACCTTGGCTAAATGATTCCACTCGTGCGGCTCGCCGGTTGTGTAGATGTGCCGAGCGAAAGTGGAAGAAAGACAAGCTTCAAGTTTCTTACGAGATTTTTAAAAACCGGTTGTCAAATTATCAGAAAACGGTCAAAATGGCAAGGGTCAAATATTTTTCTGGTCTAATTGAAAAGAATCGTGGAAATCCTAGATTTTTATTTTCTACATTGAACGCTGTTATTAATCCGCCTGTTTCTGAGAGTTCTGATGTATCCTTACACACATGTGAAAACTTTCGTATATACTTTTCAGATAAGATTTCTGATATTAGATGTTCGATTCAGCCGTCTGATCATGACCTTTTAGTTCCTTTGGTGACATGCCCTGCTGTCTTTCACCAGTTTGAGCCTGTTTCCATCACGTCGTTGACAGAGGTTGTTAAACACCTGAGGCCTTCCATTAGTCCCCAAGATATTATCCCGGCTCGTTTTTTGAAACACGTTTTTAATGTTGTGAGTCATAGTATTTTGATCCTAATTAACTGTTGCTACGGGTTCCATGCCAGCTCATTTTAAACATGCTATAGTGCAGCCTTTACTAAAGAGATCTAATTTGGATTCTACAGAGCTATCCAATTTTAGACCAATTTCGAAACTGCCTTTTCTGTCTAAAGTTTTAGAGAAGGTAGTTGTTATTCAATTACAAACATTTTTAAGAAATAACTCCGTGCTTGAAGTTTTTCAATCAGGTTTTAGGGCATTACACAGCACTGAATCTGCACTTTTAAAGGTTCATAATGATATTCTTCTAACTCTTGACTCTGGAGCTTCAGCTATTTTAGTGCTATTAGACCTTAGTGCGGCTTTTGATACCGTGGATCACAACATTTTGATCTCTAGATTGGAACACTATGCTGGAGTCCGAGGGATGGCCCTTCAGTGGTTTAAGTCTTATTTAACGAACAGAAGTTTTGCAGTTAAAGTTGGTGAATGCCTGTCAACTTCAGCCCCACTTACCTCTGGAGTTCCTCAAGGGTCCATTCTTGCTCCCCTTTTGTTTTCATTGTATATGCTTCCTTTGGGATCTATTTTTAGAAAACATGGTGTTTCTTTTCACTGTTACGCCGACGATACACAGATTTATATGCCATTGCAAAAGAATGATAAGAATGCTTTAACTTCACTTCTGAATTGCTTAAGGGATGTAAAAAGCTGGATGGCCTTAAATTTTTTGAAATTTAACGATAGTAAAACAGAGATTATTTTATTTGGACAAATTGAAAATTTAGCCTCTGTAAATGTACATTTGGGTCCTCTGGCTGCGCACAACAAAGTAGCGGTGAAAAATTTAGGTGTTTGGTTTGACAGAGAACTCAAATTTGATAAGCAAATTAACAATGTTGTTAAATCATGCTTTTTTAATCTGAGACTTCTAGCTAAAGTAAAACCTTTTCTCTCTGCTATTGATCTGGAGAAACTCATCCATGCCTTCATTTTTTCACGACTCGATTACTGTAACACTATATATATAGGAGTTAACCAGACAGCTTTGGCGCGTCTGCAGGTAGTTCAAAATGCTGCAGCTAGGCTGCTGACAGGTACACGTAAGCATGAGCATATTACACCGATTTTGTTCTCTCTCAAATGGTTGCCAGTTCGTTTCGAATAGAATATAAACTTTTAGTGTTTGTTTTAAATCCTTAAATGGCTTAGCTCCAACATATCTTGATGCCCTAGTAAAACGCCATACTTCTGCTAGATCCTTGAGATCTTCTGATCAGCAACTTTTAACAATTCCCAGAGCTAGATTAAAACTTAAGGGTGATCGCGCTTTCTCAGTTGCTGGCCGAAACTGTGGAATTTGTTACCTGTGAGCATTAGATCAGCTCAGACTATCTCTAGTTTTAAATTATTGTTAAAACGTATTTATTAACTCAGGCCTTTAATCTCTCTGAGTGCTGAGTTTTATGTTCTTTGTGTCTTTTGTTTGTGTGGTGCTATGTCTTTGTCTGTGTATATTTATGAAAATGTTTTTGTTTGTTGTTGTTTTTTGTGGCTTTTTGGTTTTCTATTTTTGTACAGCACTTTGGGCAACAATGGTTGTATTATTTTGTGCTATAGAAATAAATGAAAATAAAAATAAAATAAAATGTAATCACTCGATCAGTGTTTCAGCTGAAGACGGCAATAAAAAAAGCTTGTAAACAGGATCACATAACGTTGCATTATTACCTTAAAATAGACTAAAACTACCTACATATTCTCAGTTGTTAATTTTAATCTTTACTATTACCACAATTTACAAACTCACAGAGTTCTATAGTTTAGACTAGAGCACTAGTTGATAGATTAGTTTTCCTTAAGAAATATTT
The DNA here is from genome assembly GCA_027564155.1 of Gymnocypris eckloni scoliostomus. NCBI lineage: Eukaryota > Metazoa > Chordata > Actinopteri > Cypriniformes > Cyprinidae > Gymnocypris > Gymnocypris eckloni. The sequence continues at coordinate 22,464,572 of CM050426.1, forward strand.
ACGTTGTAGCTAATATACCTGCAAATCAATCGATATCAAATCGAATTGAATCAAGATTCAATTTTAATTTTAATCTTGAGCTTGTAAATTGAAACTGAATTGAATCTTGAAGTTTATGTCAATATCCAGTTTTAATATGGAGTCAAACATTTCCAGACTTACTGGCATTCTAGCAGCATCTATTGATCACCAAATGACACAAATGCATTCTCGTATGTTGACTTTGCATTTTAAAACAGCTGTGACAAGAATACACTCAGCGTAACTGCACATCTGTCAAACCTTTTGCTGAATAATCAAGGACAGGAGTTTCAAAACAACATACTTTCAGTCCAATCTCACAGAGAACTCATACACTCACTCCAAAGGTTTGTCTCAGGAGAGATGGACATGTGGCATTTTTGGCCATATGTTCGTCTTGAAGGGGTTGTCCAACAGGTTTTCCTGCCAGTGGTGTTTCTAACTCCCTCTCCTCCATATGTTGATGCTTATGGTTATCCCTCCACACTGCAAACAGATCTGGGCACCAGTACTACCCATGCAGTGTCCATCGCTACCAGTTCCTGTCCAGCAGGCAATCAAACCTTCAAAGGTGCCAGTTTGAGTCATCCCTGATGGGCACACTTCATTAGCAGTCTAGCTGTTGTATCTGGCACTTAGTCCTAACTGAATACCAATGCATCTGCTCACTAAGTTTGTTGTTTATGAGTTTGTCGAGAGGACTTTGTTGCTTAAAACGTATCATATGTTTTCAGGACATGCACTTTCTGTTCTTTGTTAAAATTACGGCGCCGATAGCAATATCCTGCAATTACACGCATGTCACAGAGGGTCCCTTCGATTTATTTATGCATGGGCACTTTCAACAAAGCCAAGTAAACAGGAATGTAACAGGAACATGTTCAAAAAGTACTGGTTCTAAATATTTGATTTTAACTCTCGAACTGCGGTGTACTCTGCAGAACTCAATTTTATTATTTGCCTGGTTTTCTGAATAATTCACTTTTTCTAGTCAGACGATGCATTCCCATGGCTGTTTTCAAAACAGAGGTGCATCTCTGCTCTCCTAAAGCTATAAATAAATAAAAGCAAAAAACATGCTGTAACAAGGAACCCCCATTTTCATATGCAACCCTCCATCGTATGTCACCTGACCTAGATCACGAATGATGTCCATAAAGATGAATATGAAAATGTGATGTTTAGTAAAAAACATATACCTACATATATATATATATATATATATATATATATATATATATGGCAGAGAGGTCTCTTATGAACAAATTCAGCTTATGGAAACCAAAGTAGCAAAGTAAATGTATAAATATGGTATACAAACTGAATAAGCCATAGCACCAGTAGGCCTGTATTTTTTTTTTGTCTGCTGCTATCACTAAAACCTAACACGGTACACTAATATACTTCTTTATTTTAACAGTAGCTAAAAAATGTTTAATCTCTTTTAAGTATAATGGATTCTCTATATTTCCTGTCAGGTATGCAGTATAAAATGTGTGAAATCCAGGTCAATCACAAACCAGATTAAAATTTTTATCAGCACTTTTTTTTGTAAATCCTTTAGGATTTACCTAAAGGATTAAATCCTAAATATCCCAGGCAAATCTTTTCAGGTAAATCCTGGGTTCTTTACTGGTTGTGCATAGTTCCGTATACATCCAACCTTTTGACGAATGATCGGTGGCACATACTGTATCATATTAAAATATGTAAACATAAGAACATGCAATTTTACAATGGGAAACAACGCTTTCTCCATGTTACCTGCACCGAGATCTCGGTTTATTTGTCAGAAAAAGTCCTGAAGCTGTCAAAAGTGTCAGATGATGCAAAACAGGGAGATCTGGGTGCAGGCAACATGATGAAAGAGTACACACTGTTGATGTACATATATTGCCCATGTTGTTAAAACACAAAGATGGAACAATTTGTGAACTTGTCCTTTGAAATTGTCCCTAAATAAAATATTAGCAAGCTGATTTTCAGATATGCAATTTTTCTTCTTCTGGCGAACATACTGAATCTGAATTAGGTCCTAAGCCAAAACAGCAGTACAAATTGTGGGTGCGTCTCAATCAACTCCCTAGTTCAGTAGTCAGGGCACTGCCTAGGGAATTCACAGTTTTTAGAGCGGAGTGCACTAAAACGCTCGCTCCCTAAAAATGTTAACAATAAACCATGAAACCAGTGCGCATCAGTGCTTGCTATGTTCATTAACTGGAAACATTGTCATCTTTTCTTTCATCTCAAGCCAACAGAAATAAAGGATGAGCATATTTAATGACAGCACTACACTATGTTTTGACAGTTACAACGGATACATAATAATATGTTCTTGTCTCTCATAATTCTAAAAAACTTTTAAATCAAACTTGATTATGTCCACGTTAATTACCAACATGACAACACAAGCTCTGGATGAGGATGTCAGCTGCAATGTAGCGTACCAAGTACTGTACATATTTTTCTAGCTATACTGCAATTAAAATGCCTTTTATAGTGAACATTTATACAGTTGTAGAGTATTAATAAACATACATATTTTAAATGCAGTTTGCTTAAAGTGTCAAATCATTTCCTTCTTGATTGAACTAATGTTTTATGCTTTTTTCTGTCAAACTGAAGAAAATTGACAGTGCCAATTATGGCACAGCATGACATAATTACCTACTTCTACTCCGGTCTCAGTAAGAACAGCGCCCCACTTCAATCCAGAGTCTATGTCTGTTTCTAGATCTCAATGACCCATCACTTTTCAATGAGCTACTTAAAGGTGGTTACAGCTAACACAAAAATAGTCAGCTGGACACACAAGTCTAGCACACACAAATCGGCCAAATCCACTTTACAGGGACCCTCTCATACAAAAGTTTGAGTACAATTTTTTTAAGAAAGTTATTTAGCAAGGATACATTCACTTGATTAAAAGTGACATAAATATTTTGTAACACTATAAATGTCTTTACTATGTTACATTCCCAATTATATGTCTAGGGGCAAGAGGGAAGTAACATTTTAAAGTAAGGGTTTGCATCGTTCTCAATCCCAACATTCCATTCAGTACACAAGGTAAGATGCCAGAACATTTATTTACAATAAACAAATGACATATAGAGTGCAAAATAATCTATAAACAAGCAACTTCAACATAAAAAAAGCATCTCTTCAGGAGTGGGTAAAGTCAAAAAAAAAAAAAAAAGAGTTCTACCTGCCAGAGGGGGGGATCTAGTTAATCTACAAGAAAATTAAATACAAATAAACAACATAATTCTTACCTGATTACCTAACTAGCAAAAACAAGAGAAAACGATGTCAAAAGAAAATGGCAACTGACTCCCTACTGCTCCAACTCTAAAAGAAAACAAGTAAACGACTCAAAGCTGTGCACTACAGCCACACCATGTTTGAGTTTAGTTTTTACTTTAAGCTTAACACATAAGACTGCACACTACAGCCAGAACACCAACGTTACATTTAACACACCAACAAGTGCAACACTCTGGGACTGGCAACGTCTCAACACACTCATGCTCTTGGGAGAAGGAACTTTTCCCTGGCTTACTCTCTTGATCTTCTTAAATAACGGTTCCTCTTGACATTGATGAGGAGCAGCTGGTGAGTCCAATCATCTAGATTAGGACAGGGAGGAGCACAAAAAATAGGACAACACAACACAAACTACAACTCCCAGAAGGCCGTTGGGCCCACTGGCAGCACATCATGAATTACATGCACCATGATAATAAAACACAAATGTATACGTCCTGGGACGTAACAACTATTTCAAATTAGCTCATTGAACTTTAATGAATCATGAAAAATAATTACAGTTTCCACAAAAATCTTAAGCAGCACAACTTAACAGTGATAATAACAAGACATATTTCTTTAGCACCAAGTTAGCATATTATAAATATTTCTGAGGAAACATGTGGCAATAAAGAATGGAGCCACAAGAAAAAACAAAAACAAAATAAAAAACCCTGTTATTTTAAATTGTAACAATAGTTCACAGAATGCAACCCTAAACTTTTGAACATATATGATTATGTGTATACTATATACAGTATATATATATATATATATATATATATTGTATAGTATACACGTAAGATCATTAGAAAATGTTCATTCACATAGCTAGAGATCTCTTGATTTAATCTCTTCCCTACTGGCCACCTGCAGTTCCTTTACTGACCCCCTGGGGTGCTAGTTAAAAACCCTAATGAGTAATAGGGTATTCCCTCACAACAGTAAATTATTGGAGATACATTTTTTTGTTTACGTATATATGATGAATTACTTAGGTATGCCAGAGAACAGCTCAGTAAATAGGCTTTATAAAAATTATAAAACAAAAGTCCGCCATCAGCAGAAGAGACCGTTTTCATATTATCATTATGAATTTTCCTTTTTAAATTCCATTCCTCTTCTCCCTCAGTTTTACAACTGTCATTTTCCAATGCATTGTGAAGTTCTTTCGTAGACATGATTTACCCAGCATTCTGAGAGGCGCCAGATTATCAAAAGCACATGGAGTCAGACACATATTTTTCAACCATATCACCTACATGAGCTACAGAAGGAATACAACACATGGGTCCCATAGCTGTGGGAACTTACAAAGTAACTGACAAAACCCCAAATTGGGTTTGAGATGTCCAATTGTCCCCTTTAGAGAGAGCTCTCTCAGCAACAAAGGATGCCATGCTTCACCGATGCCTAAAAAATGCTAAATAAGTAGAATGCTTTTGGTTCGTTATTCCTCATTAATGAATCGTGAAGGTTTTACAGAAATCAGCACTTTAAATTAAGCTACACAGCTGCCAGGACTGTCAAAGAGCATTAGCAAATGGTTGACTGCCACTTTTGGCATCATCATCATTATATGCATTATTAATGTAATATATTGCTAAAGTGTATCTCCGAGTTGCCCTTAATTGTGCTGCCCTACACAGCACAACCTTCCCTTATTCTATTCTAAAGCCACTTCTAGCACTAGTTTGTATACCATGTCCTTCACTAACCTATGCTAAAAATGGCTCCAAACATTAGTTTACCCTTCACTAAAGAATTTGCTGGGTTACCCCTGGCTGTCCTAGTCCTACGGTGCCCTTCTCCTCCAGGTTACTCCTGGTTGTCCCTGGTCCAAAACCGCCTCTGTGCTCAAGGCCACCTCTCCTCTGTCCTTGAGGGCCCCAGAGGGCACGGACCGCATCTCTGGTGCTTGACACTGAGCCAGTTTGTGTCAAAATGGACAGGACCTTTGAGCAATGAGATGTCAAGGCAACCCAGTGTCCCGCCCCCGCTGACGTGAGTGACTGATTACCTGTCTCTGGAACGGAAGTCTCTGCATCTGTTTCATTGCTCTGACATTCTCGGTACCTCAGCGCAGGGTAGTTTAAATGAGGAGAATTTAGACTACCTCTGCAAAAAGACATTTTGCAACTACCATTTTGCTAAACTGCAAAACGTGGTCCTGTAGTCTATTAAACAGCCTAGCAACACCAATGTCATGGGTTCAATTCCCAGGGATTATGATGTGATGTTTATTTTTTTGGACCTGCCTATTAATTTGTTCCAAAATTAAATTAGAAACAAATAATGTGAACATTTATACATACAATGATTATGTATTATATGTTTCATTCTTAACATGTTTTCAATTTCTGAAAACAGATTAATTTTGAAGTGTTTGGGGGACATAAATTAAAGGCATAGTTCACCCAAAAATGAAAAGTCTGTAATCATTTACTCACCCTCAAGTAGTTCCAAACCTGTATGAATTTCTTAGTTTTGCCGAACACAAAGGGAGATATTTTGAAGAAAGTTTGTAAACAAGCTGTTTTGGGGCACCATTTACTTCCATAGTTGGAAAACAAATACTATGGAAGTCAATGGTGCCCCAGAACTTCTCTGTTTCCCACTTTCTTGAGAATAACTTCCTTTGTGTTCAGCCAAACACTACTTGTGGGTGAGTAAATTATGAGAAAAAATTATTTTTGGGTGAACTATTCCTTTAAAGGGAAATGTTTGACATAATATTTATATTTAGATAAATAAGTTAATTATGCAATTCTTCACTGCTTATTAATATAAATGTTGACATTCATAAAATAATCAAACTTATGTGCTAAAAGTAAAATGTAGAAACAGGCAAAAAAAAGTGCGCGCACACACACACACACACACACACACACACACACACACACACACACACACACACACACACACACACACACACACACACACACACACACACTTTTTGCACTTTTTAAGGTGTTAATAGATGGTTATTAACACATTTACATGTTAATTCGTTATCTTATTGTTCACGGTTAAACTGAATGTAGTTTCCTAAAGGAAACGGCGTAATGTAATAAAGACTAGTATAATTATTTTAAGGCTGGTGAAGTGTATCTGCATGTAATATTTCAGACTTGTTGAGCTTGTGTCTTCACTGTGCCCACGCCGTGAGTTAAGGACACAGAAGCCTGCTTGTGTGAGGAGGAGGCGATTTTCTCAGCTTCCTCTGAAACTTCATTTTTTTTATTACCAAGGCTAAAACAATGTTTGTTTTTTGTAGATGTTGATTGCCAGAAACATAGGAGAGCATCATTCTTTTGAGATTTATGCAAGTTATTATTAGAAAATATTTATTTCCGTTGTCTCCTGCGTGTTTACTTCACATTTCAATGTAACAACAGTATTCGTGTTCACATTTTATATAAACCATTGATGTCCCTTTTTTATTGCAGAACCCAAACCAACTTTGTAGTTAAGAACACAGTAGCCTGCTTGTGTGAGGAGGAGGCGATTTTCTCAGCTTCCTCGGAAGAGAGGGAAAGACAGCTTAAGGCAAGTAAACTTTAAGTGTATAATTTGTAAAAAACAAATGTTAAATGCTTGTTCGGTGTTGTTTAGTAGAAATAGAGTTTACACTCAGTCATTCATACACATGCTCACATTCTTTCACACACACATGCTTCTTTTAAATGTTATAATATTAGTGCTAATGTTGTGGTTTATTTGTGTACTCTCATACCAAAATAGTTAGTAAAGAACTTAACTATTAACTAATTGTACAATTATTGTGTAATAGTGTTTTTGTATATTTGTATACAATATATACAATTTACCAAAAAGTTATTCAAAAAATGTTCAATGCTTCATTTATAAACTCTGTAGCTGTAAATGCCATACTTTTCTAAATTTGTTCTTAACATTTATGTTACTTTTTGTTTTCTCTTGTTGTTTTTAATAAATATTTACCTTTTGATAGTCAATCTTTGTGTGTAAAAGTGATTTTAAAATGAACACGATTTATAGGTTTAATGTCTTGATTTGGGTTCATTTTAGCCTAGCATGGTAGTCAATTTAAACCATAAAAAATGCAACCCAGCCTGCTGGGTTAAACATAATAACCCAAATTGTTGGGTTAAAATAACTCAGCGCTGGGTTCGTCCCTTTTTCACCCAGCGCTGAGTTGTCAAAATAACCCAAATTGGGTTGTTTTCAACCCAGCAGTTTTATATATATGCAAGACTAGAGAAAGAAAAAAACAATACTGAAAGAACAAGAACAATGGCTAGTAATGATAGAATTAGGAAATTAATGACACTGATCAAAAGAATAACAAACCGCGAGGATCAAAAACAAATAAATAGCTGCAGATCTTAGAATCACGTTAACATGCTTTTCTCTGGCCTAGTTTTAATGGACTTTTTTCGGCCTGCTCCAGATGTGAGCACTGAATTTTTGGCCTTGCCATGGAGCATTAAAGAGCCGGTGTAACCTTATTGGAACCTCACGGGCACATTTAAAATCGGGAATGCAATTATGATGCCTCAACATCCAGGGGTAAATGGAAATTGTTGGCTGAGGTTTGCCTGTCAGTGAAAAGCATTATGGGAATTAACTGGCATTGTGGCATGCTAAACATGTAGAAGGTGGTGACTGCCAGGTTCATATTAGAGACCCACTGATAGATTTGTTGTCATGGCGATGAAGACAACAGCAAAACAGTGGAAAAAAATTGTCAAAAATAATAGAATGATGTTTGAAGTGTGGAGAAGGATGGTTGATTGCGGGAGGAGGTTAACGGGATCCTTCCATGAATATTCACGGCAGACACCCCCGGGGATGAGAGACCCAATTAACAAATCCCATTAATTACGAGACTATCACAACTGATTAGGAGATGGCCGTCTGCTCCTGGCACAATGCGGCCCATATTTTCTGCTTCACAGAGGCACGACGAACTCAACTGCCAATCAGAGTTAGGAAGTGCAGAGGGAGCGAGGGATCTGGGTGTTGGCTGGATACAACACAGACACCGTATGAGGACACAAGGCCATAAACCAACTTTCAAGCTGATACGCTGAATTTAGGTTCAGACAAGGATCTGAAAGGGTTCTAAAAAGAACATTAACAGCTCATTTGTTAAGAAGAGTGAACATATTAATGAGCCAATTATTGTCTTCACACATCCCCATGTTTTGTGTGAAAAGCATCAAATGCGGTTGAGGAAATCATCACTTTATAAGCTCTCTCCCACCGGCAATGCGTACATGCGCCAACCATGTGATGATTACAAAACAATGAGCATCCCTCAAGTAGGACGGATTACGTATGTGCAAGATAGTAATAAATGATGATTTATTTGGTGACATTTTCAATGAATTTCATAATTAACCGCCTGCGATATTCAGTCTCAAAGCTTCCAGTGCTGTAATTGGTGACATGTTCTTAAGGCATGCACGTGTACTAAGGCTGTGCAATGAATCAAATTAGATTAACATGCACATCTCGACAGTAAAGCCGGTTTCTTGATTAGCAGTAAATCGCCATCACCTGATTTCAGATGGAGCGGCAGTTAACACACAGAGCCGTAGTTCACTGACAAGCTACGCAATATTGTGTTCATAATCGAAGGTGATTCGTCTGCGATTACTGTCGAGATGCGCATGTTAATCAAATTCAATTAATTGCACAGCTTTAACGTGTAGTATTGTTTCATATCGTAGGTTCCTGTGGCTCAGTGGTTAGAGCATTGCGTTAGCAGCGCAAAGGTTGTGGGTTCGATTCCCAGGGAACACATGTACTGACAAAAAATGTATAACCTGAATGCACTGTAAGTCGCTTTGGATAAAAGCGTCTGCTAAATGCATAAATGTAAATGTAAATATCGTCAGTATTAAATGAATCCATTTGATGGGTCGGCCCATACGTTCATAAGAGGCACTTAAGCAGTGACTGCAGTAGATTCATAAAGGGTGACTATTTCTAGTTCCATGGCAATTCAAACCTCTACATAAAGTTTGATGCTACAGCTAACAATGAATGGATAGCTCACTCAAAAAATTAGTTTTTTGTTCCAAAACTGTCTGACTGTCTTCTCTGGAACATAAAAGGAGCATGTTTAAACTGATTTTGTCTGTACAATAAAAGTCAGTGAGGTCTTGAAAATAACAGGAAAAAAAAATTGAGCGAACTACTACTTTTTTGCCTCTCACCCAGGTAATAAAACACTTTTCTGGGTAGGCGAGTCAAACTCTCCCAAAGGGATGTCAAAATTAGCTGTTCATAATTTTGAGTCATATCTCTTGTGAAGAGATCTACGCTTAGGCAATGCTTTCCAATTCAAATCCCCTTCATTACAATGCGCTCCGCACCTACCAGCATTTCCAGTTGCCCTGGGTGAGAGTGCCTGCCAAATGAATGGAGCATAACGTAATGTATTGTTTGATTTGCTGATTTGCACATTTGCATGTTCAACAGAAGTGGAGTACAATGTGAACAGTGGAAGGTAGCAGGCGGGCAGCCGAGGCCAACTCAGTCAGCCCTCTGTGTTAATCAAGCTAGTGAACAACTCCTTGTTTTCAGCATTTAAAGAGCTAATGCCAGGGATGGTAATACATTTTTAATTGCAAGTGTGATTACCCTTCTAAGCAACCTCAGCCAGTTGATTAAATGCATTTGGGTCAATATTAGAGGCCAGTCATTTCCAGTGTTAGGGCCTCAGGAGAAAGTCCTAGAGGTAATTGCTGAAGCACAATTAGAAATCTTTCATATTGTAATAATGGAGAATCACGTCCTTTAGGAAACTGGGCAAAACATGATTAATGATAGAGAACACTTCTCAGCATATTAGCAAATGGCTCTATTTAATTGAAAATGCTAATTGTGCATGAACCGTATGGCAATACATATGTCTTTCAAACTGCATTTTGTACAGTACCAATACAGAGTAATAATCATGTATTGTCCTTATTGTAAAGAAGTGCAGATTCCTTGTCGGGACGGTACGTTATCACGGTCTGCTGAGTATTCAAGTATTTTATATGGAAAATAGGACACATTTTGAGATTTATTCACGTTTGCAAATCTGTTTTTCCCCATCGCTATTTGGCAATGATTAATGCACTCTTGAACTTTAATTTCAAGTGTGCATTAACCACTGCAGATGAAGCTACTACTGGCAGGTTGTTGTTGGATTTCCAGATAATGAACAGGCAAATTTCCAATGCACAGACCACAATGAGCAATGATGCTAATTTTTGAGAAACCCACTGAAATGTTACATGTCTCATGTTTTTAAGATTAACGCCTCCACATAACAAGGGCTGAAATGTGATGTTGTAATTCAGGCATAAAAGACGCATTATGGCCAGAAAATGATGGCAAAGACAGCAGCACATTTGTTAAACATTATACATCTATGAGCAGCAGACCGCATCAGCATAAAACACACATTCTTAATCCTGTTCAGTCATATCTAATTACTTTAACTTTTAGTGATATGCCTGTTCTTTGTAGCTGAGCAAAGTGTACCTGGCAATTACTGTCAGGGAAAGAGACAGAGGATTTTGTAAATTATATTTCTGACTCTGTGCAGATCTTGGAAAATGACAGTCTTAATGCCAGATTGGCCTTAATTGGGGAGCTCAGTTGATTGAAGAATAAGAGCATTTCTAGATCTTTTAAAACGCCCAAGGAAATTTTAGATTGAAGCTGTCCACTTTATTTTACACCTCACCTGTCATAAATGGATGCGTCTTTTGAAAATCTTATGAACATGAAAACATTTTTCACATGATACATGGAGAGTTGGACCCTGATTGAAATAGAAAACAGGGTAAAAGTAATTTTAGATAGACAGACAGACAGACAGACAGACAGACAGACAGACAGACAGACAGACGGATCATACTGTAAATGCTAGCTAATTGTTGAACAATTAAGTGACATTTAAGCATTGCAACAGTTTTATTAAAACTAAAAGCAGTAAATGTAACAGTGTTGTTCTCACCTTCAAACTCTAACCTTAAATGACAGCACTGTAAACAAGCTAGCCCCTGACTGGGCTCCAAAATCTGACACCCGGTCTCTCCAGCCACGTGTAACGCTCTGCGCCATGTGTTGCCGAAGAGAATAATTGGACAAAGTTCCATGCAAATTTCACCGTGCCACAGAATTAAAGGTGGGATCTGTTCGTTCATGCAGATGACAACTTGAGCCCTCATTTTCTCCCTCTCAGAATAATCAGGCACACAAGGAGCACATGGAGGCACATGGACATAAAAGCCCCCTCTTTATGTCAGAGGAATTAAGTGGCCTCCTGTTCAACCCTATGCAGGAGATGAAGGAAAATCCTGAGCAAGGATGAAAACAACAACAATAAGCAAGATCAAGAACCTCATTGCCAAATGCAGCCAGAGGAGCATTTGGCATTTAACCATAGACAATTACGATTCTTCATATCAATGTCTAAATGACTAAATTCCTGACAGATCCTTAAAAGAAAGATAAATCTGGGCTTGGAGATGGAAAACAAGGTTAGCGACTATCACAATATACATATTAGACCTGAAAGACACCAGCCAAATCAGCTTTTGACATCAGATTCCAATTTTATGCAAATATTTCGTTCCGCTTTTCCAACAGATGACATTGCGAATTGTCCTTTAACATCTGTCTTTGTTAATTTTCTCTAATTACGCTGTGATGCCAATTAAAAGCACACAATTACAGAATGGCAAACACTGTGCAGGCACGCAATAGACAAACACTTAGACTCAGCATACAAATACGCAGTAATGTTTACTTAATCCATGTTTGTTTTTGTGGGACAGTAACTCCTTCAATCGTAAAGCTAGGGTTGGCAGTTTCTACACTACAGGTGTCATCTAGCAGAACTACAATGTCATGCCTCCCCTAACTCAAACCTCACAAGCACAGCTTCCGCAGATCTATAAAAGGGAAGGCATGTCTCAACACGTAAACGTATATTCCTTTCAATAAAATGTCCAATGTTTTAGGAATACCTTCAACTTTATGTTTAGCTTACATGTCGAGAAGAAACTCAGTATCGACTGAAACCCAAATCAGATTTCTCCATCTTGTAAAAACGCTACCAGTGTTTATGCTTGTTTTACCCTCCTGTCTGTCTCTGTGTATTTTGGCAAGCTTTCGAATTTTGTTTTTCACTTTTGTAACTTAATCAGAATTTCTATATATTTATATAGACCGCTTTATTTATTATTAACTTTGAAAAGACAAAACCAGTATAACAAAAAAATGTATCTGGAAAAAAAATGTAATGAATACATTAGGGTAGTCCATATTCCTGCCACCTCCCTACAAATAGAAAGGTAGATATACCCCATCCCAGTCCCTTGTGTGGCCCTCATTAGGGGGGACAAGCCTTTGAGAGGGGCTCTTTCTCCTTCATCCAAAGCAAGGACAAAGTAATGTCAGGCCAGTGAGTTATAGCTGCCCATTCTTTAGTTCTACAGCTTTGATGGGGAAACAGCAACTCTTCTAAAGGGAAAATTGCACTCTCTGGCCATCATTTACACAGACAGGCAGCATGTAGGTGGTGCATGTGTCAACTCATTACAGAACTAGCGCACAGAAAATAAAGAGCTCAAATGCCGTTAATGAGGAGCGAAAAAAGCTTGATTTGTATTATTGTCTTGCCTGATAAAAGCACTAAAAGGCTTTTACATCCATGCCAACAATCATAATGACCAGATGATGACTCAAGTGAGATTCAAAAAGAAGAAAAGGTCATCATTTTATTTTTGTCCCTCTCGCTTTCTTTTATACGAGTTGGACTAATTAAAACACAAAGCAAGAGATTGCATGACCTGTCGATGGATTTTAGTTTGTGATGGCAGGACTGCTGTTACCAGCATGCCACAGTGCTCAGCGCTCGCCGCCCAGCTCTGGTAGAAGAGAGCTGAGCGGATAGAGCTGCGGGACACTGCCGTTAATAGGAGCGTGGCTCTAAATAATTCATCATGGTTCAGAGGAACAACGCAGGCTCTGTGATGAGGGTTGCTGCACACTCATGTGGGCACAGTGCTCTGAGAGCAGGTGAAAATAAAACTACAGTTTCTACATGCACCACTTGGGTGCCACCCAAGAGAGACGCTGCACAATAATAAAGCATGTGCTGAACTTTAGACATACCCTCTGATTCTGCTCATCATGGTGCTGAATGAACCCACAATCTGCATGTAGTCAGCTACTCTAGCTGTGCCACCTGCAAAGGCAACATGAAGAGCCATGTTGATCTGGCTGTTTGTTGACTTCAGCGCAGGGAAACATGCTATATCAAACCCTGTGCTGAATTGCTAAACAGAGCATAAAGATGTGGAATGCAATGCTGTGTGTCCTAAAAACACCAAGAAGTAACTGGGCCCAGTTTCTGGATTCATGGAAATGAATAGAAGTTATAGACGACAGATGTGTTGCTGTGCTTAAAATCAATGTGAATTGTCATTTGCAGCCCATTTTACTTGTATTATTTGACATAATTCCATGTGAAGAAAAATAGTCGTCAAGAAAAATGTAAGGCGAGTCATTATTTTATTCATATGGCATTGACTGGAGCAAAATGGCTATTGATTTTAACATTGTTGGGGACTAAGTGTTTGTAACTAAATAAACAGTCAAGTGACTACATCACTTTTCAGTGTACAGTATAAGCAAATAAAACATTTTAAAACATTTTAGAAGTAACCGGTCAATTTTAGCATTCTTGGTAATGAATAGATATAGAAGACAGTCAGTAACTTGTGTTACTGTGCTTAAAATCAATGTGTATTGTCATTTGCAACCCAATCTATAATTTGACACATTTATAAGTAAAGCAGAATTTTGAAAAAGAAAAAAAAAGGTAAGCAATTCATTATTTGATCTGTCTGTATGGAATGGATCTTACTGGCTATTGATTTTGACATTCATGTTGGGGAGTAACTAAATACATATATTAAGACACGTGTTTGTGTGTGTGTGTGTGTGTGACTGCATCACATTTTAGTGTACAAGCATAGGAAATCAAACAAGGTCTGGTGGAGCAGTGCCTTACGTGGCCTCACTGCATTACCACTCTTTTCCTTAGAGAAGTGTGTTGTTCCTAGATATCTGTTTTAGAAACCATGTGCAGGTGAAGTGATGAGCTCAACCTTCTCTTAATTGGGCCAGATGTCTGCAAACTGTGCTGTCGCAATACATTTTGACCCCTGACATTTTCCAACCTGACACCTCTGCACTTATTGCTCATCAGAGCAAAGAACCATACAACTCATCTGTTCACCTCCAGATCGCAGAATGCTCCGGTCAGCAACAAAAAACAGAGTGAATATCACGAATAACACGACTATGTTGTCAGCCAGCGGGAAGAAACGACCATAGCAAGGCATTAATCCACATGAACACTTTAATAATGAACTGATTTCTAAACATTTTGCAGAACCAGGTTTAACTTCTAATATATAAATACTAGGGCTGTTAAACAATTAATCTTTTTAACTGAATTTTTATGATATGCTCATTAATCAATCAAATTAACTGCAATTAATCACATCAACAGTTACCCAAAATGTACCCAAAATGGTTCTTATATAGCATCATCATACAAAAAAAAAAAGAAAATAAATAAGAGCCTTTGTTTTTAAGATGAATTGATACAACTTGCAAACAAGCCTACACTGGCCAACAGTCCATACTATCAAGTTTTTCCATGGCAGGCTGTTTTATGTTTTGTGCCGTCCAACTGATTTTGAATGCATGAACATATCTTGTGTGAACAACTTTTACTTATTATGTGCTACCTGCTGTTTGGAAGTGTATTTTGGCCAAGCAAGTTCCCTGCAGTCTGATAACTATGGACCTGCAAAAACATTAAGGTGCTACTTCACACTTGAATTGTTACAAATGGAAGGACATTTCCTTGTTACTAAAAGGCCCACATTAAAAAGTCAAAAACACTATTATAGTTTGACCTCAGACTTCAACAAAAGTGGTACCATAATCACACAAACACAAACAATAGATCCGGTTTACAACTCCACAAGTCAGTTTCATTGTTGAAGCAAAATTGAATCAATGCCGATAAATGTCCAAAGCATTCTTCTGAGGTAATATAAACATGTATACTCACACAAGTAGTGAATTGATCCCTCAAGTGTTTGTTTATGTCCTGAGTGATATATAATCCACTGTGTACAAGGGTAATCCAAATAGGGAAATATTACAAGGTTTCACATAGACTCCCTGTGTGTGTTGGAAACATGCTCCTTTAGTATAATTGTATGCTTTTTACAGTGGTTTGTTTGTGTGCTTAAAATGGCCACATAACAGATAGTCTCCTGGTCACATGACAGGAAGTCACCTTGACAGAAAATCTCACAGGTGGTATAATAAGATTAATTGTATCTAATCCACGATGAAAAAATATGACCTCATGAACACACACACACACACATACATACATATATATATATATATATATATACAGTGCTCAGCGTAAATGAGTACACAATGAACACAAAAAACATTTCCAAAATGTTGACAAGACTAAGTTAAATATAACATCTGTTTAACTTATAACATGAAAGTAAGGTTAATAGTATAACTTAGATTACACATTTTTCAGTTTTACTAAAATTAGGGTGATGCAAAAATGAGTACACCCCACAACAAAAACTACTAAATCTAGTACTTTGTATGGCCTCCATGATTTTTAATGACAGCACCAAGTCTTCTAGGCATGGAATGAACAAGTTGGCGACATTTTGCCAGATCTATCTTTTTCCATTCTTCAAGAATGACCTCATTTAGAGATTGGATGCTGGATGGAGAGTGATGCTCAACTTGTCCCTTCAGAATTCCCCATAGGTGTTCGATTGGGATCAGATCAGGAGTCATACTTGGCCACTGAATCACTTTCACCCTGTTCTTCTTCAGATCCAACAGTGGCCTTAGATGTGTGTTTAGGATCATTGTCATGTTGGAAAAGTGCACGACGACCAAGGGCAGGGAGTTATGGTAGCATCTTCTCTTTCAGTATAGAGCAGTACATTTGTGAATTCATGATGCCATCAATGAAATGCAGCTCCCGACACCAGCAGCACTCATGCAGCTCCACATGAGACACTGCCACCACCATGTTTCACTGTAGGCACCATGCATTTTTCTTTGTATTCCTCACCTTTGCGGCCATACAGTTTTGAAGCCATCAGTTCCAAAACATTTATCTTGGTCTCATCACTCCAGAGTATAGAGTCCCAGTAGTCTTCATCTTTGTCAGCATGGGCCCTGGCAAACTCTAGGCGGGCTTTTTGTGCCTGGGCTTTAGGAGAGGCTTCTTTCGTGGAACGGCACCCATGCATGCCATTCCTCTGCAGTGTACGCCATTGTGTCACGGGAAATAGTCACCCCAGTTTGGCTTTCTACTTCTTTAGATAACTGCAGTGAACTTGCATGTCGATTTTCTTCAACCCTTCTCCTCAGAAGACGCTCCTGACGAGGTGTTAACTTCCGTGGACGACCTGGACGTCTCTGTGAGATGGTTGCAGTTCCATCTTTTTTAAATGTTTGTACCACTTTTGCTACAGTATTCTGACTGATAAGTAAAGCTTTGCTGATCTTCTTGTAGCCTTCACCTTTCTCGTGTAAAGAAATTTTCTTTCTCAGGTCTTGTGACATTTCTCTTCCACGTGGTGCCATTGCTTACAGCATGAAATGGGAAGGGGTTTTCTTTAAGCAACACCCTTTTATAGTCAACTGTCACCTGTGTAATGAATAATTAGACTCACCTGTGGTTGAATTCTTGTTAAATTAGACATTTGTAGTCTAAAATTTAGCTTTGCTCCAGAGACTTTCAGTGGGGTGTACTCATTTTTGCATCACCCTAATTTGAGTAAAACTGAACATTTTGTTCTCTAAGTTATATTATTAACCTTACGTACATGTTATAAGTTAAACAGATGTTATATACAACTTAGTCTTGTCAACATTTTGGAAAATGTTTTTGTGTTCATTGAGATATTGTTTAAAATGTTCCTTTTCAAAGGGGGTGTACTCATTTACGCTGAGCACTGTATATATACATAAATATAGATACATAAACAGTACATTTTACTTGTTAAATAAATAAATAAAACTTGATTTAAAACTTGACTATTACATGTGTTAATTATTTTAGTAGATAAGGTACAAACCTACAATTTACAATGTAACGTCTTATCAAGTCAGTGTATAATAAATACTCCAACAAAAGTTTCTCTGACATGGCAGTAAAGATGAAACACAAATGCAGCCTGGTTAGTGAGATAGAGAGACAGAGCTGAAGCAAAGCTGGTTAAGATTAACAGCTGTTGCCTCCCAAACTGCGTATTAGAGTAAAGAGCAAAGACAAATAGCAGCGCAGCACAGCAAACAGCGGAGAGCAGCTTCATTACTCAGTCAGCCTGACTTAGCCTGCAATAGTAACTATAAATAAATGTTTTTAATTTGCTTTTCCCTCATTGTTCTGGGGACTGTTCTGCTTAGCTGGCATTTAAGAGGAGCCATGTGCTTTGAATACAGAGTGGCCAGTGATGAATGGGGCTAGTCTTAATGTAGCTGAGTCTCCTTCTGCAGCTCTCACTCACAGCCTCGCAAATGAGCACGTACACCCAGACACACACACCCCCAACTAACACATACACTCTGAGACTCACAGCTATATATGGCCCAAAAACTGGTTATACAACAAAACATTACTTGGGAACACCTGGTGTTTTTAAATGCATTATGCATGGACACTGATAATGCGAAATTCACCATTTTATATATATACATATGTACTGACAAAAATATGTATAGCCTGAATGCACTGTAAGTCGCTTTGGATAAAAGTGTCTGATAAATGCATACATGTAAATGTAAATATAAATATATATAATAGATGGAAATAGTATGTTGTCCTGCTAATTTTATTCTTTAGTGGCAAAGAGAGAATTGTAAGGGCAAGATTACTGAAGAAAGATGGTTAATGAATGTTTCTCATGTCAGTGTTGATTGGGGTGGCATAGTGTCTGAAGCTTAGACTGGAAATGAATGAACCTAAGGTTGCTGGTTTGAATCTAGTAAGAAAGCGAGTCATGAGCTATCACCACTGAGCATTTGAGCAAGGCACTTAACCCCAGGTTGCTTCAGGGGGATTGTCCCAGTAAGTGTACAGAAACTCACTTTAGATAAAAGTGTGTGCTAAATGAGTACTTATCAGGGAGGGAAACCAAATATTCAAGATTGGTAGGGGTGAAATTTAAAAGTCTAAGAATGAATGATATCTCTATCTACTGTGCCTTTAATGAGAATGGAAAACAGAGAGTATACATTTTTTGTTTCTTTGATAGTTAGTATTTGTACCAAAATATTCCCTAACCAAGATGCAACCTGCCCACGCTGCATCAACCCTCTACAATCATGGAAAAGACGTAAACATCTATATTTATCAGCTATAACAGGAATGAATAGATTCAAAAATCAATTGCTATACTATTGAGAAACAGGTAATTCATTCCATTTTCTGATAGAGCTAAATTCAGTGTTGGGAAAGGCTATGACACTCTCATCTAACCCCAGCGAGTCTGAATCGAATGTTTCTTTAGCTGGGGTAGAGTAATAAATATGGTAATTCTAAATGTGAAATTTGGGCTCCACCACTTTCCCAGGGCCTTTTCTCTGATATTCAATCTGCTTACCAAACAGCATCGTATCAACCGCTCATTCACATTTCTAATATAACACCAAGATGGAGTTTTTCTTTACTCATTCATTCACACACATGCATACACATTTACTTAGCTAAATGAGTATGTCTATGTATATATATATATATTGCTAATGTCATATAATAGCATTGTTTATATATTATATTATACATAGATACTACCCCCACAGAAACATATTGTTAAAAACAGCTAACTTGTCAACCTTATTTGCATTATTCTGCTTTTAGTTGTTCAAAGTTGTGATAATTCTCCTTTCATACTGAAGATCTGTAATTATCTGGTTCGATGACTACTGTTTTGCCACCTTTTAATTCTAATGTGCATTCAACATCACACTTGTTAGAGGATTGCTAATTAAAGCAAAAATCCAATAATAAATGGCATTTCATCTACTTGTTAATTCTACATTTCACATCAGCTTGTGCAGATGTTCCCCTTACTGAGTATTAAATGCAATTATATTTCTCTATCATACTACAAAACTGTAAAAATATCAGGTAAGATTTAATAACCTCGAAAATCCAAAAAATGAACACATGCGTGCTTTTACTAACTTTTCAGTCCTCATTTAATCAAAGAAGAGGGTGCCTTTTATCATTACTCATCTAAGTCAGTAAGCAGGTAGTTTTATTCAGTGTAGACCAGAGGGAGAGTACTCCAGGAGTTCTCTGTATAATGTTCTTCCTCTGCTTTTTTTTTACGGTGTGTTGGGTGGCAGAGTCAGTGTGCTTTTCCCAGAGATCCATATGGAAGGAAAAACAGTCAAAATGGTGGCCAACAAAATCTGCCGTCCATCTGGCTCATGTTTTCCACAACTCAATTTGAGTAACAAAGCTGCAGATTTTGATCCAGCCATCCCAAATTAAGAGTTTGAAATTTACCCCAATAAAACTGGCCCTAGGTGATCTAGATTTTACCGCATAAAATGATCATACACCTAAACAGTTAAAAGATCGTCTAGATGGCCTTTGTGAGTTCAAGATAGATTTTGAAACCTAATGTTGCCTATGGGCACTGAGATTTTGATAGAATTATAAATGACTCCTTATTAAAATTTCTCCTTATTTCTTGCCTCTGCTCGCCATGGGCAATTGTAAGGTGCAGTGGGCTTCTGCTCTGTGATAAGTTCAGATCATTCCGTTCACAGGGAGCCATGCCTAGATGCCTGCAGTGTTTTACAAGAGTGCCAGTCTCCTTTCTTACCTCTTTGTAATGTATTTACTGCATTGAATCCTTGTGTGACTGAATGGATACAGCATTACATACATTTAAGGAAAGATCTTTGCTAGAACTCAACCGTTTTATGTTATTTTAGCATGCTTATGAATGTATGGCTCACTCTAACATATACTATGGATGACACATCAGTATAAGTATTATCACAAAGATGGACTGAGGAACAGTATTTCAGTGTATTGGCTTTGCCAGACCACATACAGAAATAAGATGACCAGGACTGTTGCATCAAAAGGATTATGGAAAAGATAACTAATCAAGTGTGGCAGTGCCCTCTATATACTAGCAGGGAGACTAAGGGACAGCCAAGGGGATTTTTGATTAGTAGGGCAGACATGGAAGAGGTTACACTGCCTGCCTAATGTAGTATTTATTGTTCCCCACAGCAGAACTTAAAACTCACTGCAAACAGAAAAAAAATCACTAAGAATTTGCTAGCAAGTTTTTACAAATAATTACAAAGAAACACCAGGGTGATGCCAAGGTCTGGGTTGGCCTACAAAAGTACACCATAACTGTAGCACTCTTTACGAATGAATGAATGCACTGTAAGTAATGCTACAAGCTTATGAGAAAACAGGAGAGGAGGCAAATACAAAGATAAAGTGGGCAGCTGTGATATTGGTTTGGTAACCACTTGGGATCTTAAGACCAGATGGAGGTGTGGCCTTAATATTGTATGCATATTTTAATGTAAATTAAATATAAAATACATTTAGGAATTTAGGAATGTTTATTTATATTTACAGTCAGATATCTAGTTTTTTATTTTATGCTACTGGTCCTTAAGAATCTGGTCCAGATTTACTGTTATCCTCCAGTCCTGAGAGAACCCCCTCCTAAAATAAAAACCTGTGGTGCATCTCTACTGTCTTTCACAATGACTGTTGGCTTTTTGTATAAATAGCACAATATCTGCTTTGCTTTTGAATTTTGAGTGAGAGTGCATATTTATATTCACTGAAGATGTATGCTGAAGTGAATTATTGGATCCGAAATGGAAATTTATGCCGAGGATTAAATTTCACTAAAACCCTTTTATGTACTTCACAAGGAAAGTTTGCCAATTACTTCGTTTTTTTCCCTTTGAGAATTCAACAAACATATTACTATAAACCTGTGAATGCAATGTATTTAGTAAGCAAAGACTGTCTACTTTTGATCATGATGTCATTTTTAACTAATTATCACTGTTACTGCAGTCATTTTCATAAGAAGTAGTAAGGGCAACTCCAAAGTCCTTAATGGGAGAAGAGCTCAGATCTCAGGTGTCACATCCAGACGGTGAAAACCACAAACTCTAGGGTTACTTTCTTGGGCTCATGCTCCCAATTAGACCCCCTGGGGGACTGAGGCCCAGCCGGTTGAGATGAATTCCATTCATGTTATAAAGGTTGACCTTTTAGTTGCAAACCATTTGACACTCATTAGCTTACCAACTAGCCTTTACTAAAGGCAAGCAGCAGTCATTGATTGAGATCCTCTATTATCTTCTTCCACGCCTGATGCTTGTTATCTTTCATATCAATGCTTCAGAGCTCTTCTATTTTCTCTTCCTTTGTCCTCTTCCTTTTTTTTTTTTTGGATGGGGCGGGGATTAGTGGGCAGTGACATTTAAGTGAGACTGAAGTATTAATACTGATACTTTCCCGTAAACTCAAAATGTATTACTCAAAAGGTCTTCAATTTTCTGGCATAAAATTAAAATTCATTTATTGATATTTGATTTAATAAATACAGTAATGATGTAAATAATAGAGGAGACTTCTAGTTCCCTCAATGAACCAAAACATATTTTTTTATAAATACATTATTTTACTTGTGTACTAAGTGCTGCATGTTATGTTTTCTTTAACAATTAAAGATTTACAGTCTTAATCTACAACTAGATTTCGTTTGCTTCATCATCCGGATTGCATTGGACAAACTCAAAAAATAAAACTCAAATTTTGTGCATGGATCAAATGCATTTTTAATACGCACAAAAGAGAGAAGATTTGCATGCCAATTTATTAGGCCTCTTGACATTTTTCTGTCAAAGCAAATAACATTACAGTTCTTCATAGGACAGATATATCTGCAATGGTATAAAAATATAAATAATTTATGTCATTCCAAACCTTTCTGACTTGTATGATATTGGTAACCAAACATGTTATATTCACACTGACTTTTATTTTCTGTCCGTACAATGGACCAACATTCTTCAAAATATCTTCTTTTACGTTCTGAAGAAGAAATAAAATTATACAGGGTTAGACCAACAAGAGGGTAAGAAAATTAGGATAGAATTCTCTGTGGAATGATTTCATATCACTTGTTGATAAATGAAAATAAAGATAGTGAGGTCAAGATAAAAGTATTATTATATTGGACCACTGCTCTTTAAAGGATTGTGACCGTTAGTCATCACCGACATTATAGTGATTCTACTCTGGATAAGCAGCTATCCTAAACTGTGGCATTAAACTCACTATGGTCTCTAAGCCTGTCGTCTTGGACAGAGCCCTCATAAAGCGTTATTATTATCAGTGTTCTCAGTGTACAGATCTGATCTGAATCTTTTTCAAATTATCTGCTGTATGTTTTCCATATAGGTCTTTTTTACGCTCCTATTTTTATTTTATTTTGTCCCTCTGTTCTCTGTCGCCAATTGAACCATCACTCAAGGACAGCTTCGGTAGTTTCAGGGAAAACAAATGCACTCCACTTAATTGTGGATAGACTGTGTCCACTGAGTAAAGAAAAGCAGCACTACTTGCTGAATAAAGGTTAAAAAGGATTTGTATATACATTTTTTAAAGGATATATATATATATATACATACATCCAATGTAGAGATTAACTCCAATGGGTGGTCATCTTCATTATGTATTAAGTGCTGATCACTGAATTACTCTTCTTTTTCTGCGAAGCACTTATTGACCATGCTGAGCTCTGCTAGCCTCATTTATCTACTGTTCATCACATCAAACAAAAACATTTGTTTGGCCATTGTTTAAACCAGTGCAATTTCTGTCATTCCGCTCAATGTCATTTCAAACCTATCTGAATTTCTTCTGTAGAATACAAAAAATATATACTCTGACTTTTACTGAAGGTCAGATAATTGCATGTTGTTTTGGACCCCATTAACTTTTATTTTATGGACAAAAACATTGCCATTCTTAAACAATATTTTCTGTTCCACATATATATTTTATCCCTGTTACTTAAAAGTGACATATATACTGTGTCGTGTGCATGTATCATATTGCACTATTTTACATGAATAAGCGGATTATACATAAAATGTAAAATATTTGTACAGCAAATGTCATATTTGTGCACCATAATGTTTCTCTTTAGCGTATTGGACCAAACACATGCAAATAATATGGATATTTCTTTCTTTGTATTTGCTTTTCCTTAGTTATTGCCTAAGGTCATTCAGCTAAATCTGAATAATTAATCTTGTACTAACTTTAATATCTCCTTAGAAGATCTACAAAGTGAGTGAATACTTTTTTTTCTGCAGCTGAACCTAAAATTAGCCCCCCCCCCGCATACGGTGAAAGTCAGTTTCCAAAACAACATTGAACCCCACTAACAGTTTTTAAAATATATTATTTTGTGTTACACAGAATAAATAAAGTCATACGAGTTTGGATCAACATGAGTGTGAGAAAATTATCTAGAATTGAACTTTTTGGATGAACTGTCCCTTTAACTAATCAGAACTTCCTCCTCACCTTTATCAGTGAGTGTTCAGACATTTGGGAGAACAAGACCTTGTTTATGAAGAGGCCAGCTGAAAAGCAGAAGCAAAGTGATGAGACGAGCGTGCCAAGCTCAGGTCTTCTGAAGCAGATTGGAAGAAGTGTCTACATGATTGACTAAGTGAAAACATATGGTGCTAGAAGACCCAGGGGACCAAAGGCTCTCTACTGAAGATGCTCTCCTCTCCCTCCCTTACTTCCTTGCTTTCTCCTCCTCTTCTTTTCCGGCTGGTTGCTTGGTAATTAAGCGGGGTGCGGACCGTGTGGAGAGTAGAGCTGATGAGGTCATAAATAGGGTTCACAGCCAATGCGACTTTTATTCTCTGTAACGCATGCCCGGGTGTCTCAAACCTCTCTTTGTCTGTCAATTAAGGCAATTAAACTCCTGAGAATGAGAGGAGAACCTGGCTGCTCAGGCAATTATGCAAAATAATAATTACACAATGACAGTCGGGCGACGTGTTCTGACAAAACGGCCATCAGTGATTATGCATGCTTTTTTGATGTGATGCAAAACTACAGGCCACTTCATGTCAGGCCACAGGCTCGAATTTCTGTAAGATGATGGCATATCATCCGTTCTTCCAGCCCTGTTGTTCCTCTTTCATTTTGTAATCAGTACATGTCCGTTAATCAAATATAATCAACCCACTATGGTGAGTACACTGATTAGGCCAGCCATTATCTCCTGTAATAGAAGAGATGTCGCCTCTTATGCTGCAATTCTGCCTCACAAACAAGTGAAATGACTATTGCGATAAATCCCACAATAAGGCACTCTTCCTCTTATGCAAATGATTTCGCCCCGACCACTGAAACAGCAACGTGGACACGATTTGATGTGACACCCATGACTTCAAATGACTCTTTGTCTTAGTGTATTATTTCCAACATCTTTCTTTCTGTGCTCTCTTTACTTCAGTAACACACAAGAGGCAGAGCATGAAAGCATCCTCACTTTAAAGAATTTGTGCATAATTTCAGTTGCATTATTCTTTGAAAGTGGCATTGCGGCCAGGATAGGAAAAACAAAGAAAACAGAAAGAAGAACAGCCCCTGGGACATTAAAATGGCGATTATAGAAAACGATAGGTATTCTTTGGAGATGTGCAATGTTTTCTTGGCCTCTAGTTGAAAAGCTATACAAGGACAGAAGCAAATAAGCAGCTGTTGTGGTTGAGGTTTCTGTAAATAAAGGGGCCAGGGTGTGGCGTCTTGTCTCTCCAGACTAAGAAAGAAGGAAAGATAAGAACTCTAACAGATGGCTGCTTGCAAGGAAGCTTGAGCAAACTCTTCTCCTTGGAGAAACATCCTCCAAAAGTGTGAGGCAGCTCCAATGCCCACCTGCCACTCTTGAGAGCCCTGCTCTGAAGAAATCAGAAAGTGATGTGCATGCTGCTTCCACAGATTCAAAAGCATTTGTGTGCGAGAACACGCGTTTTTGCTTTGGATGGGATTTCTGTCCTTGCCCCATGTTGCTTGCTGTCATTTGGGAGTTGGTGATACCACCGAATCTGCAAATAAATAATGTATTAAACACAATCTACTCTCTGTGGAGATTTTCCCAAGTGGAATGTTTTCACTTCCATCTGGTGAGCGCTAATTAACAGACATGGGCGTCCCAACAGAACTGGAGACCACGCTCCTTACCTGGACACCGTCATCTGTCTCTTTTATCACAACGTCCCTTAACGGCCTAATTGCATTTTTTTCCCTTCTACATTGCTCATGGTACCCCACTTATAGCTTAAAAAAATAATTTGACCAATCAGTAATAAGCTCTTACATACAAGGCTTTTAAATTCTAATTAAATTCCTGTATTTTAATTGAATTCAGGTAGCACCTAGGATGCATAATTTGAATTAATGTAAAAAAATATAAAACATATTTTTTAATTCAAATAAAAAATATCTGTCATTTTGAACAAGAAAGCAATGTTTGTCAGAATTTTCTTTTTAAACTGGCTTGACAAAGTCTTGTGAATAAATATTTTTTTTAAATGTTAAAATTTGGATGGATAGATATTTAAATATATACATTTTTTCCATAACAGCATCCTCTTTGTAATTTCATCATATATTAACTTTTGTGGCTCAAGGTGGAAGAACACTTAATTTCCCAGAATGCATTTTTTGCACTTGTGATTTATAACCCTTAGTAGCGTTATAAACCATAGACAGCTGTGGTTTATAACTTTACTAAGGGTTTTTACTTCTTCAGAAAACTTAAAGTCATCAAATCAAATCTTTGAACAGGCTGTCAGAGCAGATTCACCCCCAAACAAATACACATAGCCATCATGGCTGCCTCTGGCACAGTAGGTCAAAAATGAGCCCCAGTCTGTGGCTTGTGCTGAATCAGGGCTAGAATGTGATTTGCAATATTCATTTACAAATCTCATGAGCTCAGCAATATCATAACCTGATCTGTCTGACAAATGAGCAATGGCAGCAACTGAGCCCAAGTTTGAGAGAGGTTAGGGGCAACTGACAAAAACACTGTCTGGCGCATATAAATGTGTGCATACCTAATATTTTGTTTCCTTTGAGGAGAAAGTTTTCCATCATAGCAGACCTGTCCCCTATGGGTGTATTATCCATTCGTTGTTTCTTGACTATCTGAACTATTCATCTGAAACGCCTCTTTTTGACAGTCCAATGATGTGTTTTCAACAAAGTGACTCCTGATGCTTGACACTGGCACTGCCATGTGTTTGGCTGATAGAAGATGAGGTCTCAGTTTTATTTCCAGCACAGCATGGATACGGGGCACGAATGAGAGAGAAAACTTTCTGGATGCCTTCTCCATACTTTATCTGACACTATCGACCGCTGCTCACTCCACCTCCACCAGCCCGGCCGAGGCTACTAAGGAGCTGTCCACTCTATTCCAGCCTCATCTCTCCGTCTGTGCACTCGTTCTGTCTTCCTGCTTATTGTGTGAGTCCATTGCTCATTATCATCACTTGCTTCCTTTCTCTCTTGGTATCACTTCCTTTCACACACTGCTTGCAACTACACACATATTCGCAGAGAGGAGGGTGTATGGGGTGGAAGAGTGAATGTGAGAGAAAGAAGGAAGGAAGGGAGAGTTGCATCAATATGTGTCCTTTCATTTTTATTCTCCTGAGCCAGGACATGGGTGACATCCTCCCTAACTTGCCAGTGGAAAAGAAAGAACTGCCAGATTGTTTTTCCAAGATGTTATGCAGCTAACTGCAGTGAGAGCCAGGAGAAAGCTGGGTTTGACTACCCGTCATTCCCTATGCTTTTGAATTATGTTGTGTTAAGCTGCTCTGTATTCTCGAAACTAAACACCCGTAATAATTGTGACAATTGTCTTTTTTTAAACAAAAGCCTTGAATGGATGTGACAATTCCCCCCTAACAAAAACCCTAAGTTCTTAGAGTAAAAAGTGAATATTTTTTGTGTTTCTTGGTAATAGATCTGTTTTGATGGGACTCTATAATGACAGAACAGAAAAATAAAATAAAAAATGTGCATATATAAATAACAGTTTCTTTAGTAAAAAATGTTTACATTTATAAAACCCATAAGGTGTAAGCAATACAAAATAGCAATAATGAAAATAAGAATAAAAACTAAAATAGCTAATGCTCCACAAACACTGATTATAAGCATAGAAATAGTCTCCATAATTCACTGTGACTCAAGAGGAAGATATAGGGCTGTTTTCTATTTCATATAATTTCTAGGGCTGAGCAGAATGAAATTAGCTTGAGTTACTTTAAAATGTGTCTTTGCATGATTAAAAATAACATCATCCACGTACCAGGCATTAAAACGACCTAATATGATACTTCTTAGAGGTGATCAAAATACCTGTAATCAGTCAAGTGTGAATAACATCATCTCAGTAAGTGCGGAGGGGAGAAGTCAACGTAGAATAATAATAGGATATCTCTGTTCTCAATGACTGGAAGAACTTTGGAGTGGAATGTATCATTTGTTAATTTTCATGAATAAATTATTTCTCCATGCATTAAAAACACTCTTAATGAGGGAATTCATCTTCTTTCTGCTCTTTTTAAAATTGTGCCAGAGTGTGTGCATGAGAGAATGAAAGATAGTGACTAAATGTGTGTGTGTGTGTGTGTGTGTGTGTAAAATATACAAAGACTTTACCCTCAATCTTTTTGTGATTGAAAAAAAGAACAACATTATTTTCTAAGCAAGTAATTTTTACATATTTAAAAGTTTCTTTAATTAAAAATCTGTCTTTATATAAGAGTTTAGATTAATAACTTTTTGAACTTTTGTAGTGTTATGGCCAATTTGTGCACAACCATTTTTGTTTATTAACAGTTTCTGATAATGTTCTGATACTTTTTTAAATATTAACTTCATTCTTTTGATCCAGATTATCAAGGCAGAGAAACAATTATTAAAAGCCTTTCAAAACTTATGCAAGTTGCATTTATAGAAAAAAATGCAGTGAATTCAAAGTCAGTTCTTCTGAAATATGCATAACTCCATTCCCCTTCATTCCTTAAATTTTCATGTCATGTGTGATCATTTTAATAAGGCCGAGATAAAGACAGACAAAACCTGTTTGGAAAGTCAATTATACATGCCATTTGGCTAACAGGCTACCAGGAGAGGGCAGGTCTTCCATGTCCACAGCCACTTCCATCCCATGAGACTTATGACACTTTATTTGATCTTGACATGGAGAGAGAGATAAGAGAGAGAGAGAGAGAGAGAGAGAGAGAGAGAGAGAGAGAGAGAGAGAGAGGAGTATTACATTAGATTAAAACAAAAAATGACCCTTGTGGCGCCATTCATCTTTCTGCTACGAGATTACACAAATAATTAAGAACTATGAGAATTCAGATAATGCCATTAGATCTTTGTCTTTTAATCTAGAGATAATCTACTTCTGCAAATTCTCCATCAACCTCTTGATGACATTATACTATACCCGACATTGTAATATAATAATACTTTTAATATTTTATTTAACACAAAAGCATTTAATTGATCAGTTTCTATTCCAAACTAATGCTGTTTCTAAAAAGCAGCACAAATGTTTTTTTTAGCATGGACAATAATAATAATAATAATAATAATAATACATGTTTCTTGCACACCAAACATTTTACTAATAATATTTTAAATTGTAATAATGGTTCAAAACATTACTTGATTTACAGTACAATATATTTACTCTATTTTAAATAAAATAAATATAGCTTTGGTGAGCATAATATATTTATCTCAAAACATTAAAACAAATATTACTGACCCCAAAATGTTATATGGTACTGTATATACAGTATAAATATAGTTTTCAAAGTATATTTGCAATATGCTTATTGAGAAACTGGATTAATATTGCCTTTCAAGCAAACCGAGCGTTGCACATGTTGACAGAGATGATCATAATCCCTGTTATTGCAATGTTGATAACACAAAATTGCAGTTATCAAAAATGCCAGCTACTCCATCAGCCGTCAACTGTTAACTGGTAATAACAGAAAGCTACTCTGATTGATATGCAATTGGTTGGTTAGCATAGTTCAGTTAGCATAACTGGCAGAAAGCATATTTCTCTATTGACAGTCATCCAAGAGCAGCTGTGTATTCTTACAAAATAAATGCTTTTGGAATCAATATATCAGTAGCATACATTTTGTCATATTATAGTCAGTGTTTTACAGAGACCTCAACTGAGATGAAAGGGTGTGCTGAAAGATAGCTTTCTCCAAGTATTATAGATATCCTTGGTTCTTTATTTACCCACAGGACACACTCAACGCATAACAGCCTTATAACATCACCAAGCATGTTCATCTACAGGTTCATCGGCTCATGTCTACTCATGTTAAACTTCCACCGCTACATGTGGTCTCACAGCTGAAGTTGACAAAACAGTGTAGGACTATGTCAAATATCTTCAACACTGTGGTCGTACATAACAATATTAAAGTAAAAGATGATGCTTGACAGACAGTCCTTGTGCCTGTACTCATCGACACAAACATCTTCATATCTTAATATCCATGCAGGAGGAGATAGCACTCCTATAATGTTGAGTTAGATTATACTTGGCCCCTCCTGCATACTGAATGATGTTATCTGCAGTGAAGTGACACCGCTGCTTTGCTTTATTTACCAGAAGGTTGCGATGGTCAAAATATGAAGCGCACAAGGCGAGGCTTTTTACTCATATTAAACTAATGATAGTCTCTGAATGTCTTTGTCATAAATTACTGTGGCAGAGTAAATATTAGCACAGACACCCTCATTTGCAATGTGAATGTATTCACGTATTTATCCTGAAGTGTTTTATGATCGCACCGAAGCTCCCCCCAACAGACACCCACCCAACCACACACCTATCTCCCTGAATGGCAATAAATAATGAAACACGAGTGAGGAATCCATAGATGCAGAAGAGTGAAGTGAGTCTGCATCCAAATTCAAGTGTGAGTGTGTGAGAAAGCATAAAAGAAGCTTTAAAAAAGAAGAAGAGGTGGCTTCATTCATTATTTATTGATAATCACATACACGTTTGCATCTATTTAAATAGGGCACATCTCCCATGTATGACGCCACTGGTTGTAGTGTATTGTAATATATTTATAAGATTTACTCTGGTAAACACATGGCATTACACCAAATACACAAAATAATGTTATTTTTAGCATCGTCATATGACCCCTTTAATATTTTTAATATACAAATAAAGACTGTCTGTGCTGTCAAAAACACAGTTCATTTCTCTATTTGACAACTGTTTTGTGTGGGTCAGTGGTACTGTGAACTACAAGTAAAAGGATCAATAAACTCTGTTGTTATTTAGAAATAAGAACGTGTGTGTTTGAATCGAGACTTGCAATATTTTAACGATTAATTGTGCAAGATGCTAAACACAGAACAGCCACTGTTTCAATGTAAAGACATTCCCCCCATCATGAAATATTGTAGAGCTCCCTGTGTGTGTTTAGGTTTGGAGATGGAAGGATCTCCCAAAAAATGCCTAGATCTTGTGTCCAATCCAAAAACTAGCCTTTTTTTCTAAAAGATAAATGGGTAAATAGATCAATCCATTGCTTGGACAGGATTAAAACTACTCTGAGCAGCCTTTTCCTACATTATTTTGATACCATCACTGTAAAAACCATATAACGATATGTTGCTCTGAAAATGTATCTAGTTTGGTTCGAGGCACATCTTTTTTCTTTCACTTCATATTCTACACTTTTTGTGTAACAAAAGACTGCTTATCTATCTTTAAGAAGGCCATTTATACAATTATGTCATTGTTCACACAAAGCATCGAGGCTTCTAGTTCAAGGCTATGGTGACCTCTGACAAAGATGTAAAACAATTTTCCTAATGATTTTCCCCGCAATGTTGTCAATAATAACATTGTTTAACCACAGACATGGTGGATATTTTTTTTGCCATTTATATATCATCCATGTAACTAGCCTTTTTAGTCAGAAATGTCTTCAGTGTGAGACTTCAACAACAGTTGTTTTTTTACTCATCCTTATTTTCTTTGTTTTCAGTCTTTGAATGAATCACACCCAAAGGAAAACTGCATCTGTCTGTGGATAATTTATCCACGCTGTAAATAGGGAGAGATTAGCGCCTGCGTTTCTGACAGGTGAATTCTATGCTGTGCACTTGCTCTGCATCTAGAGAGCAGAAACAATATCTCAAGTCAACCAGTCAAAGTGCTGTAACTGTAGAGTAAGCTATAGCTTGCTTAATTAATGGCATTCAGAATTGTTGTGAATTATTGCTTCAATACATTTATTTTTGTAATGTATAGTAATGTGGTACTGTAAAGCCACTGCTGCATTTTAATACACAGTGTATATATATATATATAGAGAGAGAGAGAGAGAGAGAGAGAGAGAGAGAGAGAGATTAGAAAGTAATTATTAACACTTTACATTTTCATATACTCTATCAGTCCACGTGCTGCTAGGATATGACATGCAGTCCCGTTCCTATTTTGTATTTATTTTCCTATTTTGTATTTATTATATTTTGTATTTATTTTTTTCAATTTACCATGCCATACAAATCAATTATGCACATTTAGCACAAATTCAAGTTAATATGTAAGATTATGGACTCAGGGAATATTTATCAGTTCCTTTAATATGACAAGACATGTAATTATGACTAGTAATGCGTAAACATATTTTCACTATTTTATAATCTTATTAAGAGATTAGAGCTGGAAAATGGCTTAACCACAGCCGTCTGTTTAGGGCCGATGGGCTGGGGCCAGAGCGGACGACAGATTTTCTTATATTTTTGCCCTTGTTGCTATTTAGCCCGTTGTTAGCACTGAAAGAAAAGTGCTGTCTGGCTTGCGCCTTTGACAGTAATCTGTCATGACATGCTGTATTTTTCTCTGTCTAATGGGTTAAGGTTAGATTCAATACCTTTCCTCTGGAGGGCTTTAATATGTTTTCATATGCATCAGCGACATATGCAGAAATAAATGCACATACATTTTAAACCAATCATGCTAGAAAACGTCAGCATACCAAGCACGACTGGTAATGGTTCACACTGCTGACTATCAGGTTTCTGGATGTAGCCACCTGAAGAAAAAA
This sequence comes from Gymnocypris eckloni scoliostomus, assembly GCA_027564155.1. NCBI lineage: Eukaryota > Metazoa > Chordata > Actinopteri > Cypriniformes > Cyprinidae > Gymnocypris > Gymnocypris eckloni. The sequence goes on from CM050426.1 coordinate 22,497,260, forward strand.
AATACAAATACCTGGTAAAGCTATATAAAAATTCAATTAAATTTATTAGTATTAATCTTAATTAACTTACATCTTTCATCCTACTATATATGTTGTTATAAATTAGTTGTATTTGTAAAAAAAAAATTCTACTGCACACTATACCCCAATTCTAACCCAATAAAAGCTGAACAAATGCAGAAATGTTTATTATTGTAATGTTAAACAAAATATTCCATTAAAAGGGCTATTTTGTTCCACTTTCAACACCATTTTATTGCAGCAGTAATAATATATGTATGATTGAACCTCTTCGGGAGCAAAAAACGAATAGGCGTATTAAACTGCCAAAACATGCACAAACTGACACAAGCACATAAAAGTCTCATCACCTTATTTCCCTCTTAGAATTAGCCCGCAAACAGAGGGAGTGATGGGAACGATCACATTTGAGACATGAGCCTCAGGGGGAAAGGAGAAAAGAGAATGGGAAGCGGGAGGGAGGGAGCGAGAGAAGGAGCAGATAACTAAGACATATGGAGTTAATACGCTAGCGCCGGGTAGCTAGAATTATCACCGTCACATAATCCACGTCTGTTTTATTGTGTTCTCTAAAGTCAGCATGCACTTATTAAAAAGCAAGCAAACAGCAGTGCATTATTGCTGTTTTCTTAAGTCTGTCGAACAATATGTCAAAGCGCCCTGCGCCACTGTAGCAAGCTAATACACGATCAGTTTAATACACTGACCGAGCTAATGGTACTATTTTTCTTTTAACTCTGCGCGCTATTGAGCTATTAAGATCCCTGCAAGAAAACGACTTTTGCAAATCGTGCACTATTTTAAGGGGAAATTCACAGGCCAGAATATCTAATGTGTCTCCTTTTGAACACATAAGCGCACCCATTTGTTCTGGGCAGAGGAAAGGGGCAGTTTAACAAGTGAGCAAGCTATCTGCTGGACTTGGGTCGGTGGCCTGAAATTGATTATATCCCACTGATTTTCAACCTGATTAATGTTAGTTTGTATTTTTTACCCCTTCACACATGTTGGACCATTAACCACTGATTAGGCAATAATATAATACACATAATAAAGCAATATTACATGTGAAAGAGTGCTGTTTTCCCGAATAGCTGTGCGGTTAAGTTAATATTAAGTAATTTGCATTGTAGAGAGAGTGCTTGTGTTTCTTTTTGCTTGCTACTGAAATTACTGAGCAACTCACTGTAGTTGTATTTATTTAATGAATCAGTGTTTTTGAACAAATCAGCTGAATAAATGATTCAATGACTCACTTATAAAGACTGTGGGTAATTCTCAATTGCAAGGATGCATCCTAGTAAGGCTGCATACTTTGACTTCTGTGTCATCAAGTACCATCAAATGTCTTCTCAATTTGAAGCATCCTTGGAAGGCAAACTTCATTTCACATACTTCATTCAGCGTATTTTGAAGGACGCATCAAGAGTATCCTTTGTGTCCTCCATTTACCCACAATCCACACAAAGCACACACATTTGGATTCCTGCGGAATGAGAGAGGTACATGAGCTCAAGAATAAGTTAATTTGTATAGCACATTACAATAATATAGCAGTCTTCCAATTTAGTATGACTTGTTTCATTGCTGAATTAATCAAAGTTATTGAACAAATTGGCTGAGTGAGCACTTCAATGACTCACTCATAACAACAGTCACTTGCTTTATTTGGGAATGAATCTGCGTTTTTTAATGAATCGGTTTAGTTAAAGGATCAAAATGACCCACTAGAAGGAGGGTTATTTGTCTCCACCTACTGGCATAATTATGTAACCTGCAAGGAATAATAAAAGAAAATACCACAAATAATACACAGACTAGTCACATTTTGTTCACTACCCAACATTAAACATCTGTGAAAATATAATTTTTTGTTTTAATGTTGAAAAAGCATGTAAAGCTATATTTGTGATAGAGCGCTGATAGCTTCAAATACAATCACATTTTGAGCTTGTTTGTCAGAAGAGTGAAATAATTGGGATTTAGTGGGAGAATAAGAAAAACATTTGTGGAGAGATGAAGACAGATGGAGATGGTGGAAAAAAGGTCAGCCACCTGCAGTTTCCCCCTCGCTGATTCCTCATCACGCTGCGCCTCACGCTCATCTCTAATCAGCCATGAGCATGACTCATACAGGTGACAATCACTACATATCTCCCTAGCATGCTGCCCACCAACACTCACAGTTCACACTCCACTGTGACATGCTCTTTCCAGATTAATGGACTGGAGATTCATTACACCAGTATTTGCCGGGTGTCACACCTTGACTAACTTTGATAGATGGATACTAAACCACAATTGCCCGTGACTGGTATTTGTGTGACGGGATTGTCAAGAAAAATTACTTCAGTCTATTAAATGTAGCGTTGGGCACAGATCTGCATAAATAGGGGTGTGTTATTTTTTTTACTCTTAAATGTGAGTCCATAGCACACGCACCTTAACAAAAGTGACTGTGAGAGCTGAGTGCTGTGGGGTAGAGACCTTGCAGATCGGTGAATTAAGTGTTTTAATTAAAACATAGCACATCTGTCACAACCACTGGACCAATTAGCATAATGCCTTACAGCCTAAAAAAAGAAGGGGAGGTTGTTAAATTCTAATTTAGCCTGTGCTCGCAGATTGGAAAAGCGTCTGCAGCCAAACAGCCAGGATATCATGCAAGATGATTCAGCTTGTATTGGGAGTCATTTATAAAAGGTTAATATTGTATTAAATGTATTAGCCTAACGTGTGTGTGTGTGTGTATATATATATATATATATATTGTACATTTAAGGGATTATTGATAACACTGGCAGTGATATGTTTTTTAACTATACTATACAATATATATTAGACACACTACCTTACTTTTTTTTACAAAATAAAATAAAAGCACTTCTACTGTGATTCATGTTATGAGTCAATTTCTATTATGGAAACATTGAGACGTGATATACGAAATGGTTCGAGTTTTATATGATTCAATATATCACAGGAAATGTAGCACTGCATTTTATGAGTGGTTGACATCTAAGCGAAACCTTTGCATGATAAATGTTTGCGCCTTCATGTGATGTCAGAGTGTATTTTATCAGTCAGCCGATCGATATGATTATATATATATATATGTTATTGTTTCCAATATTGTGCTAGGGATTTCACAGGGAGGTCAAATTAATATATTCACCTGATATACCTGATATGGCCTCTTATTATACAACTAGACATCTTTTACTGTCCCCAAGTGGTTCATCCATCAAGTGACTACATCGCTGTCTCCTCACATACAAAATAATGAGACTGAGCTCATGTTTCTATGCTGATGACATGCTATTAAATAACCATGTTCAGGACATAAGCTGTCATATCCATCAAGTCTTGTGGATGCATGAGGAAAATGTATAAGGAAAAGTTGACATATACATGATGACATTAATGAAAAAGTTACATGGCCTAATGTTCAATTCAGAGTATATATTTAGAGGTCAAGACAGTAGTTCATTAAAAATACTTCATAAAATAAACAGGTTTAGCAGAGGAGTCATATCTAAGCTATTTAGTGATATATATTCCAATTATATCACAAAACCACACATAAAGTGACCTTTGGCTTTGACAAACCATATCTCAATACCAAACTCATAATTTTTTCTTGCTATTGGTCAATGTGCTCAAGATTTCTAATGTGAATTTAGTGTCATCCATAAGATTATAGTGAGGTTAGTGGAAAGGGGGAACTTTAATTTGATTATCATGTCTCAAGGGTTCTCACTGCTAATCATTTTTTGCAAAATTATTTCAATTTATTTTAGCCTCAAGGAAAAGGAAGGCATTAAACTGAACAAAATTCGATTATAATTCCCCACCCCCCCTTTACATAACCAAAGGGTGTATATGTATTGTTAACCTGCCTTGGGCTCTGATGAGATATTAAATTTGCTCTAACACATCTGTTAAATGTCTCCTTTAATAAGCAACAAAGTCTCAGTTTTCTATTCAAGCTAATATAGAGTCCAGCAAATAATGTCCACTGCTGGCTCTCTTTCTTTTGCTGTTTATTGCCATTACATGAAACATATTGTGCAGAATTATAGCATGTAAATCGTTTGCTGTCCTCTCATCCGACCTGAAATAGCAATATCAGAAAATCACCTTGGTATACAGATCCTTAGGGTAATTTGCCGAACTTGAAATTCTCTCTGTACAGGGCATGTATGTTCAACATGCAGACATGTTTTGCATAAAAAGTGTCTTCTTTACTATAAACCTTGCTCCAGAGTATTTTTTTCACATTTGGTCCGAGAGAGGGGTCGAGACAGAGTGAAGGACCCTTAAGGCTTGTGAGAGAAGTCATGACGCCTTAAAGCCTGATTGTTATTTCAGAAGTGGACAACTAAAAGTGGAGTACAGATGTCTCAAGAGACACACCACCCTTGCTAGTCATTTTTGCCAATATGCGTCCATAATTAAATTGGAAATATTGGAAATATCACATTGAATTGAAAGCAGAATTTACAGCAACAATTAATTTAAGATTTATTACTTTTATTATTGCATTACTATTGTTATTACAGTTAGTTATACTGTGAACTACTACAGAGAGATTTAAAAATAAAATTTAACTGCTCAAAAAGCTTGGCGCTACAGGACAAAGCTCTTTGTCTAACCAGACAAACATGCTCTTGATAAATGAAAACTTTTTCATGCATTAAAACAAGCTTCAGACTCAATGGATATTTGAAGCGTTTTACATTTTTTAGACTTGTACCCAAATAGGGATTATATTTTCTTTCTATATTTGCATGCTTGCATATTTACATAATCTAAAATCTCTATTTGCATATTTCTTGTGCCAGAGCTCCATAGCCGGCTCTAAAAGCATGTGCAGTCCTCTGCTTTTTCATGGTATTTTCCAATGGAGAAACTGAGCTGGAAAGCTAAGCAAATGAGATTAGATCAAACCCTATTCTTTCCAATCGGCCCCACTGCACCCATGAATCAGATCATTGAACTAAAGCTGTTGTCCCTGACTCAGAGCCAAACACAGACCCTCTGCTTCCATTTGACCAGTAGGACACTGAAACACATAAAAGTAAACACATGCAAATGCATACAGACACATGAATGCACACAAATAAAGAGCCGTCTACGAAGAATAAAAAACAACATTCTAGGCACAAAGCAGCAGTAGCATGCATTATTGTTTGTGCACGTCAAGTATAATTTTGAAAATCAGGTCCACATGGCATTAAAAGTCCCTTAAGAGTCTCTGAAGAGGGAATCGGTCCATGCTCAGATGGTAAAAAGCACTTTACAGCGCCGTCAGGTAGCTGCGAAGATTAAAAGATGTATGAGGTTTTTCACAATGCGTGACACGATGTCAAGACAAACAGGCAAAAGAGTCAGACACACACACAATAATTCGTTTCAGTGTGCTTCATTTAAGTTCAAGATGAAGTTCCTTGTTTTAAATGCTCCGAGATGCTAGTGAGAAAACTGACCATTTTAATAAACCCTCAATATCTCAAACCTGCATCCACGGAAAATAGAAAACGTTCAATTATGGCAATTATGTCCTATGAATTCAGCTATGTGGAGTGTAAATGTAGACAGCGTGTTTAAACAGCAGGTAAAACAATACAGCTTGGCTTAAGTGGAGATAAAAGCACTTTCAAATGCTTTCAAGCGAGCACCTGTGACGCATACTCAAACAAATGAACACGCATATACCGTACGCTCTCATATACGCAGAATGCGGGGTGGATATGTGTACCTGGGTGACAGGCAGGTGACCCCTGCCACCCGTGGTGCCCCCCATCACTGTGCCCACCCCCAGTCCTATTCCAACTAATCACAATCTCATGATTTATTCAAGCCATTCATCAGTCAGATCTGATTATTCATCGCCCCAAAATATGAATAATAAAGAACCTCAAGCCATGTCTCAGCGTGTCGACCATTACCATACGCTCAATGTGCTGTTGTTTATTGCTGAAAGAAGGAGAACAACGAGTGTGTTTGTGTGTGCACAAGGGGGTTTCGGCCAAAACCATCCCTTTTCCACTGGAAGAGGTTTATTTCCTTTCTCTAGCTCCCGCACACATACATTCAGGTATTTTGCATTCAAAGAGGCTTATGGATAATTCCCATTTAAATAATTGATTGTTTGTCCACTGGAAGTGACTGAGTAAATAATGGATGGCTTCATCAGGGCCTCCTGCACCCTGAGCGCCTGACTGACAGCTCGCTTTAATAAGCATCTCTCCTGAGAGCTCACTGCAGGGGGAGCTACTGTAACACACACACACGCACGTATACACATACCGCTGAATACAAATATACAAATACAGTAGCTTATTCATATTTAATCTCACCATCAACAAACAAAATATCCATGATAACTGAACGCTCTATGCTCAACTCGCAGGTTTTGTTTACTGAGTGTTTCTCTGTGAGCAAACAGGAGGTAAAACAGACATCTGATTTTTAATGAGAGCCATTTCTACTCACTTTGTCAAACAATGAGTTGCTTTCTACACTGACAGGCAGAAAATATTTTTTTTAAACAAAAAAGTTGTCTGCAACTTATATGGAAGTAACTTTTGCATACATTGCTAATCAGTCTGAGACCTAAAGACATGTTCATTATACACACAGACACATGTGAAAAAAAACAAGATTGACGAGAAAAAAAGAAGAGATAGTTTTAGAAAATGTTCTTGCAGCTCGAGAGAAATATGGAAAGCTTTTCTGCAGTTCTTCGCATTGACTGTTTAAATGAGCTTCCTGCTGTTGCACTATTTTAGTGTTATGTCTTGCTTTAAATGAGAGCTGCTTCTGTGAGACACCGGCTCTGGGCATGCATGTGATTAAAAGCAAGCGGAATCCGCTGAGTCACAGACCAACAGGCTGAGAAGTCGACTGTGGAAAGGTGCTCCTTCTTCCCATTTACTATCTCACTCACTCTCCAACACTGAGGGCTTTTTATATGATATACAAGGCACTTTCTATGAATAGTGTACAAACTGGTGTCACATTACATTACAGTCACATATCCAATGATTTTGTAGTAAGATTTTATTATTAATGATTCACTTAATTGTTTAATTTATTTGTATAATTACGAGGGTTATTTATTGTTTATTGCTACAATAAATAAAACTCCACTGAGTTCCCAGTTTTGGTAAGGGCTGCAGGAACTCCAAAAACTCATATAAAATGAATGGAAAGCAAAATAGATCATTTAATATTTAGTTTGACCTCCTGAGCTTGTCGATCGACATTTTCTGAAGGTTAAACACTTTTCACTAACCATTTGTGGAGAGTAAAAACAAAAACGATTCTTCATTTTGTCAGACTTTCAGCTGCTGTTTTGTACCCTGCATGTGAAAACAAATGTTCCCCAAATGTTCAAAATAAAGTGCGTGATTATGATTAAAATGGAAAACATAAATAGGGGAGGGGAAGTTAGCAAACCATTCCTTAATCTTAAATTAGAAAACATTGTTGACAAAAATATTACAGGCTTATGTGCAGTATTCATTTAATGCAGTACCTTGAGCACAAAGGACCAGGATCACAATGGTATTCAGCAGGCTCTTTTGATATTTTGCTAACGTTGTAAGGCAACTGGTCATTGCGTCTTCTGGGCCTTCTCTACCTCATTGTAGCTGATCAGAAAAACAACAGGTTAGAGTCAGTATGTCAGTCAGTATGATTGCTTACGAGCATATGCTGTCTCTCATCAAGCTAATTAGATTCAGTTTTCGACTCTAAAACAAGCAATGCATTCTTTTGAGTCTTTAATTGCTTATTTAACATTTACAAAGTGCAGTACAGTTTTTTTCACCCAGGTTAACAGAATAATGAAATTCATGCCTGCTTCAAAAACATTCAATATCAAGATCGCTTATTCATTTTATGTTGCTTGAAAAGGCTTGTTGTATATTTTTACTGACTGCCACATTCTGTCAACATTACAACAACCGTTGCAGCACATATACAAGCGATATTCACATTCTTACTCAAAACACACATGAAAATAATGCTTTGAAGTGTGAATGTGGATGCATAGCACTGGGTTCTTGCCATGTGAAATATGGAAGAAATCAGGGATTACGGAGGCCTTTGGAGTCATGAGGAACAGACCACATTTGATCCCGGGATCGCTGATTCACTTCTTGCATCAAAGAATCGTGACAGTTGGAGTCTGATGTTTGTTTGTTTACACACCTTAGGCTGGGACACACTCATGTTGCTTTGGAAAGATCACAAGTGAAAGCATAAAAAGCATAGGTTCAGGTTTGAAGAACTTCTCACATAAATCCGATGTCAGAGATGGCTTTCATGATTCAACAATTAATTATATGCATCACTTACTTGACATACTACTATGTGGCCTTTCAAAACAAACATTTACAGATTAATACTGCAGATGGGTTTGTTTCAATTTAGACTCTTGAAAATCACCCAAGCAACTTCACAGAGGAGGTCAGCCTCCATTGAGAGCATATTTATTGGATGATAATTTTATCATTGCTAAAATTAGCTGCCAATAACAGCTGCAGAGAGTAAACAGCTAATTTCCCATTAGCAATGGTTTTTAATTTACTTGTCTAATTCATATTGTGCAGCTCATTACCATCAAACGCTGAAGGTAGAAGTGGACGCAGGTTTAAAGGCTCAAAACAATGCATGGGTAATAAAACATGGGGAAAGATGCAAATTGAAGAGTGTTTGTGTTGGTGTGAGAACTGCTCTTCTTTCAATGGACTCTTGGGGCCTAAATAATGGCACTGGGTAAATTGGAGGGCCAGCAATGTTTACTCCTGATATGAGTTGTATGGTACCCTTGGAAAGGTTTTTCATTAGCAGGCTCCTAACACATTCCCTCTACTTAGGGACGAAGGTGATGCAGCAAAAACAAAGGAGAGAAAAGACGGATATAAGGAGAAACGAAAGAGGTTTTATAACCTGTGGCAGCTACTAGCTGTTTAGCATGTGAAGAGGGAGACGGAAACTCCTTGAGTTTAATTCAAACGCAAATCACACTGTCCACTTTGATTTACAAAAGTACTTGGAGATGGAAATCACCGGCGGTTTATGTAGAGAGTGTTGTACTGTCGGCTCAATATTGTCTCAATGCTGTGCAAATTATTCTGCTATTCAATACTCATACATTTTTCAAAGGCAATGCTAAGAGATAAGTGACCTCTCCCCTCTCATAGCATTGCTTCAATATATAATCCAAGAGCATAGGTTTGGCTAGGGAAATTTTAAAATCAAACTAAACAGAAGTATCATGTTTTCGTCTACACAGTGAATTTGCCTTGTTTTTTGGAAAGAGTATTTATATAAGTGGCACTTTGTTTACACTGAATAAGAGCGTCTAAACAATACACACTGGAATTTGATCTGATTTTAAAATCCAGCTTCTTATTTAGGTCTCTATGGATTGTATACAGTACATAATTAGTCTACATAATCAAAACCAAATACATTAACAGATTTGAACAGCTTGTATTAAACTGGCATTGGTCATGAAACTTAAAGTGTACATATTTGGATAATGGGTTACAGTAAATTGTAAGTTAATTAATTTAAATACTTATATTATTAAATACATATTCAAAATGTAATTCAGTTCAGCAAAGTAAGTTAATATCCTTAATTTAGTAACTCAATTTAATGTTATAAAGGAAACTAACATTTTGTTGAAAAAACATAGCAAAAAAATCAATGCCAACATGGATGTACTGTGTCCGGAGTGTGTTTTCACACTACAAACATACATTTTCTTTCTATTTCTGTCAAATTGATGAACTCAATTTAAATAATCAAAACTGAACACACTAAATTAAATCAGTGTTAATGTTCTGCTGAAGAAAGTAAGTTACATGCACCTCCAATGGCCTAAGGTGAGTAAATTAACATCAAATTTCCATTTTGGGGTGAAGAATAACAGATTACCACCTTGCATTGTCTCTGGCATTTGGAATGAAACTAAAGGGTGTACAGATTTGGATAACCTATTACTGAGTGAAAATTTCAAAATATTTTATATAAAAGTAAACACAAACACCTGCACACAGACATACAGCACATGCACATACCTTGGGTTTGAGTGTGCACCTAAACATATTTACACATTGAAACACACTCAGCAGCCTGCATGACTGCTGCCCCACAGAGATCAGTACAGTGTTTGATCCACAAAGACAACTTTACCAAAGCCTGATTCAGCCTGGAATCCCTTATAACGGGGTCCTGTGGGACACATGTAAAGTCAATCAACATGCACACACACACACACACACGCATGCACGCACGCACGCACACACACACACACACACACATGCTCAGTGCCTCCTCCTCAAGCAGAATGGTGACTGTCATTGGCAAGGCATCCTCCCGTGATGGGAACAGGCCCAGATGGTCCCGTCATGGCTGTCAGTGCCTCAGTCTCCAGGAATACACCTGTGACAGCTGGAACATGTGTAGCCAGTCACAGCAGCCCAGCTATGGAGACTAATTATCTCCCACCGCTGATCTACAGCAAAGGGACAAGGTGTTTTCATCTGCATTTCTCATCATGCAAAGGTTGCGCTTATAGAAGCCTCACAGAGAAGTGCATTAATGAATTCTGTCTCCCAGAATGCATTTGCTTACAAAGCTTGAATGAACAGTTTGTGTGTAAATACCTGCTGATATGCTGATCTGATAGTTTGTAAACAGTGCAGCACATGATAGGTGGGATTTGCTTACGCTCGTTGTTTGGGATTCGCTCTTCTCTCCACTGTGCTTTGGGAGGAGGCAGCAACTCTAAACAATGTTACGATGCTAATCATTGCTCGGTTGCCGCTGTTGCATTTCTCCTGGTTGCAAAGCTGATGCTTTGAAGTAGTTATTGAGCTAATTGCCTCTTTTTATAATCCTTCAGTGCATAAAAATAGCATAATACTATAAATCAGATTTCATTTTTGAGTTACATTAATATAAACAGAGGAAATTATATCTTTGTTTTTATTTAACTTGCTTTAAATTAACAAGTGCTTCAGTTAATTATAATTCCAAAACGTATAAACAAGCAGAACCAAAATCTGTTCTCTTAATTTAAGTAATTTATGTATGTACCCATTTCGCTGCACTATTCTAAAATGAATGCAAAAATATAGTCATAATGTTGCATTGAGCATCTGTCAGTGGTTTAGGGTCATCAGCATTAAACATTCAGCGCATAAACCTGCTAAACCATACATTGCCTGTATAAGTAAGCCCATAATCTAAGCCAGATGTTAAAGAGAGCAGATCTCTGGTCTTATTTTGTGTGCACTGCAAAATAGATAAACTTCACTTACTTTGCTTGATGGCCTGCTGTGTAGGTTCATATCATGTTGTGAAGAGAACTGTGTTTTACTTAACATCCTAGAGTATCTCAATAAGTAAAGAATAATGTTGAGACATAAAAACGACACATGGTGTTTCACGGTGTACAAACTAAGAGCTTTTACTTACGGAAGAGTGGTGACACTTTACGATAAAGTTCACTTCATTAAAATTTAGTTTATCGTGAGACAAAAATGTACAAAACATACTAATACATTAGTTTAATAGTAAAAAAAATACATTCAAAAGTAACGTTAATATGTATTATGAAAAAATATTATTAAATAAATGCTTAACATTTTTTCATATTTTTATTTATGACACCTACAGCATTTTTGTTAGACCAAAAGGTTGGCTAGTTTGCATGTGGCTGTCTTTTACAACTGAAAGTTTGTAAGTACTTGCAACATTGACTGGAGGAAACGTCACTTGAAGTAATGGTTGTAGTTTATCAACTGTGATGTGGCATTACCTAACGCTCATCATTTGTCTCTCTAGTTCAGTCATTGTCTCTAATTTAATAGCACTTTTATTCAAGCAGGAAACTGTTCTCTGTAAAATCTTGCAACAGCACTGATGTCTGTCTCAGGAGGTTATGTGAGCCATTTTCTAGATGCTCAAGTAGATAATATTCTGAATGAAAAGGAACTCCATTGACAGTAGAATGGTTCTTTATTTTGATACACACAAACACACACACACACACACACACACACACACACACACACACACACACACACACACACACACACACACACACACACACACACACACACACACACACACACACACACAAAGTGAAAACCAGCAGGTTATATGCCAAATGTGGAGTAGAACACATCCAGAGGCATTATCTCATTAATTCCAACAGAAATATTCTATGTAGTGCAATAAATGTATGGTTTTGATTATTCAGTGAACTGAGTTTCTAGCTTTCCTTTGTGCATTCATTTTTAGTTCATTAAATATGACTGAGAAACGAAAGGCCGGACAGCCCATACTATAGTTTTTATGATGTGTTTCTCTGACCTTTATGCTATTTTAATGCATTCATCTAAAAATGCTCCGGGAAAAATACTCTGAAAAAAACAAACAACAACTTGATGTTGCTGTGTTAATGTCCATTTCCACGATTACAAAAGTTCACATTTGAGTTATTTTAACATTTTAGAGCAAAGTTCATGTCCCCCCCCCCCTCCCCTCCCAAAAAAAAGCTTAATTTAACGAGAGCAGTTTTCGTAAAACACTAATGAACTCTATCTCAGATTTGAGAGATAAAAAGGTCTACTGCTGTTGTAATTTACGTTTATTTTTTCTCCTCCCCTATATATCTATTATATTTGGATGGACACGCTGGTGTTAATTTGAAACTAATTAGGGTCCTTAAGTGCCACTTTAGTAAAGTATGTTAATGGGAATATTTATGGAACAAGTGCAGGGGAGGTGAGATGTCTGAACACCTTTTGATTAAGATATTGTTAGACCTGTCTAACACAAAACTGGGTTATTCAATAATTGCTAACTTCCTCATAAGTCCCATGAGATTTATTGATTGTAGCTGAGAAAAGGATAATATCTGATTTGGGCTTAATTTAGTGTTTATTACATCCTGTAATATACACTGTCCAGGTCTGACGACAAACATTGGCAAACTCTGCCTTCATGTTCAATTGATTTTGATGGGATGTACTTAAAGTTAACTTTCTCCAGAAAGACAGAGTTCTATTTCACTGAGTCTTGGTCTAGAACTTTGAAGTGAAATGCTTAGTTCATCTAACATTAATGCAGAGCTTCCTCTTCCTACTGAAAATATCCACATTCACACTACCTTTATTCATGACCCCAGCAAAATACAGACCAAAGTTCAGGTTACTCACCACCAAAACAAAATCACAGCTGTTTATAAAATCTCTCTCTTTCTTCACCTCTCTAACTACTGATTGTGTTTAACTTTTTTTCCCGACTGATACAGTGTCGACCAACAGCAACCACTTTCAACCTCCACTTGACCTGATGAGATCATCACAGCCATCAAAAACGAATCCATAATTTTAAATAAAGGCACGTGCTACTAGTACATAATATAATAATATAATTCTTCTGAAAATCTGTAATGTGGTACTTCTAATATTGGTGGCTGCGATATTATATACTGCTGGAACTTTTGCTAATTTGTAAGTCATTTTGGATAAAAAGTGTGCTATATGAATGGGTAAATGATTGAACATTTGTGCTAGCGAGCTAATTTCATAAATTCACTAATTGGTTCATTCATCAGATAAAATTAACCTGAAGTAATACAATAATAAGAAAATATTCCTTTCTTACTGAAACTATTCAGATAACAACCTTTTCAGCTATTGTACATGTGTTAGAAGCTTTCCTGAAGTATTCGATTATTAAATATATCACCTATCGAGACGGAACCATTTACTTGACCTGTCACTTTATCACTGTACATTTAAATGTTTCAAGACATTCTTGGACAGAGCTAAAAATGGACCTTCAATTAATGGTGACTTTCTGTCTTTATATGAAGTTCACTGACCCTTCTCTCACAGCTTTTGTAACTGTTTTTCTAGAACAAGATCCTTTTATTTCATGCAGTGTAATAATACCTGTATAAAATCTGCCAATTTTCATTTCACACTTGCAGCTGTAATTTAAAGTCTTAAGGTTATCTTTATTTCCAAGAGACATCTAGCAATATACCTTAAACATTAAGACATCATTTAAATTAATGCTCAAATCCATCCATACGTGTCCTAATCTCACCTCCCTTCCAAAAATGACCAGAGCTGGGTAAAACACCATGGAAGTACATGAGATGTGGGCTTGATCTTAAACCTTCTAAAACCCCAGCAGAAGCTGCGATTGACTGTGCTGAAGAAGAGAATGAAATGAGCTGAGGAAGAGACAGTCACTTACTGAGCTCTTTACGGTGACATTTAGAGAACAGGCAACAAGATGACCAGTCTTGAGTTACATTTCAAATGAGCCTCAATCTAAAATGGCCCTGACTCTGGGAAATGGAGTTTCTGGAGTGCTACTAATAGAGATCTGGAAGTCAAAGTGGTAGTTCACCTTAAAATAAAAATTCATGACATGAGGATGACTTGAAGGAAAGTTAATGACGCAAATACATTTTTTGGGTGAACTTCCCTTTATATCTGCCTTCGATGTAATTCACTAGACAAGTCACCTTGCAGCTTCACAGTTTTAAACAGGAAAGTAACAGAACAAAGTGATGCAAGCTTCCTCAAATATGAGGTAAATTCAAATTCTGTTGTAAAGCAGCTGAAGCAATATCGCCAATATTCACAGCTACTGTCAGTTCAGTTTTGATTCAGTTAATTCAATTACTGTGTAAAATTCAGTATAGTTCATAATTTGTGACCCTTGACCAGGTGATGGATTTATACATCATCTGCAAGCTGAATAAACCAGATTTCCATTGATGTATGGTTTTTAAGGATAGGATAATATTTGGCCGAGATACACATATTTGGATAATCTAGAATCTGAGGGTGCAAACAATCGATATACTGAGAAAATCACCTTTAAAGTTGTAAAAATTCAGTTCTTAACAATGCATATTACTAATCAAAAATTAAGTTTTGATATATAGGACATTTACAAAATATCTTTATGCAACATGATCTTTACTCCTATTGTGCTTTTTTACTTTTTGAATTTTAGTCAGTGTGTAGTGTTGTGTATGTTTGGGCATAAAACGATCTACAAAGTTACAAATCTCAACCTCCACTCCAAAGGGAGATATTTATAAAATAAATAATCCTTTTCAAGGACTACAATGAATGGCTTGTTTGGACTACAAAGTCGTTTGCCTGTATTTGTGATATCACAAAAATAAATCCCACCTACGGAAATTTGAATGGTTGGTGGGTGGGGAGAACGCTTGGTTGAGCACTGCACGTTTCAAAATCAAAACCCAATCCGGGTGTTTTTATATCACTGTATTTCTGATGAAAACGGACTGTTTTCAGAAAATTGTGGATGTCATTTTCATTTCATATTGCATGTAATGCCTGATAAAGCAGTGTTTGTGAGCGGAGTTCTGCTTTGTGTACAGCGTTACCAGGGAAACCTCGATCTCTACCACTACAACAGCGCCTCCCGCTGGAAGATAATTAATTTGCATATTTATGTTGCCACATTTAGTCTAAGTCTTGGGACTATGGTATAAATAAATTCAACTGTATAATAGTTCCACTGCAATTCATGTTAAAATGTTAAATTAAAGAACAATAAACATAATACATATTACCATTGCACTTATCTGTACGTAGTAAATGCACAGAGGTGTAAAGTACTTGAGTAAATGTAATTACTAAGCTAATTACTGTACTTCTCGGATACTTTGTATTTGTACTGAGTATTAAAGATATTAACAACTTTTAGTCTCTACTTGACTACAATTTTGAATGAGTATCTGTACTCTTTACTCAACTACATTCAAAATGATTGTGGTACCTCGCTTTTCTGCGGCAGTTTATGTTATGCTACAAAAGATGTGATATCGCCAACTACAGGGCAATGAAAGTACTATATCTTGTGCATTTTGACCTTACTCACCCAAACTTGTCAACAAACTGGTACATCCAGTGCAAGAAGAATTTATTTTTTATTTTTTATTTTTACTTAACAATATTTTATTTATCCCTCATTCTGAAGAAACATTTTTGAAGGTTATTGTATTTTTATTTTTTGCAATTTTGAGGTGTTCAGTTTAATTTTGGTTTAAAAAATAAGGGTGATTGCTCTTCTCACAAATCAGCTCTTTCTTGATTTTGTTGCATTTTCTCTGTCTTTTCCTGGACTTTTATGTCACTTCCTGTCTCCCGTGGTGTTTGTAGTTTGTATCTTATCTTGTTCAGCTTGTTAGACTCCTGTATATACAGCATATACAGACCTAGTGTTTCTTTAGTTCTTTGTGAGTTGTTGAATGTAATGGTTGTCTGTTTGCCTGTGGTTATTGGCTTATTGTTTATTCTAGTTCTTCCATGAAATGCCTGCACATATATCCTTGTCTCCACAACATCACAGTTTTTGACTGTCATGTCTATTTTACTAGTGCATCTTTGAGCCTTTATTTAGTATAAGTAAAATACTTAAGTACTGTTAAAATCAGATACTCTAATACTTTTACTCAAGTTGTTGTGGAATTGGTGACTTGTAACTTGTAGTGGAGTAATTTTCACTGTATGGTATCTGTACTTCTACTCAAGTATGGTTTTCAGGTACTCTTTACACCTCTTTAAATGCAGCTATTTTTAAGTTGTTGATATCTTATCTAAAACGTGAGTTATAAAAGAAAGAAAAAAAACAACGTTACCACTTTAATATGTCTTGCAATATCCGTGTGTGCAAAGGTTCTGCGCAATCCTCTTGTTCAATATTCTCGGGGTCAGAATTTAGATAGATATAATATGTCTATGCAAATTTATATGGCTTGCTGTTTTGGCAAGGGGTGTGGCAGTAGTGAAACACTATCTAAGCTGTTCGCCAATCACAACCTACTAGTACAGCTAACCAATCACTACAAAATTTAGTTTTTCGGAAGGCGGACCTTCATCAAACCCAGAACTATTCACATTCGAGCTGTTTGTGCCAGGCTGGGGAGAAAGGTATTACAATAATGTAAATTATGTGAAAAATAATGTGATTTTCGAACCACTAAGCATGAGAGCATGTTCTAGTACACCCATCTTCAATTTAGTTCCGTAACAGTGTTGATGTTGCAAAATATGTCAATTATCAGTAAACTCTCACCTGATAAGTCAATGTCAATGGCATCATATCTACAACATTACTGAATACAGACTATATTTTAACCCCCAACTGAGCAAACAAAAGGCAACATAGGCAAGCTTTTTCCTTTTTTTCAATGACTCGTGTATTTGGATACACGAACACCTCATTTTGAAGGCTAACAGTGTCTTTTATAGATTGGTTTAAATATGTATTTTTTAACTCAAAGGAATTTCTTCAGCTGATAAAATATTAGATATAGACAGAAATTAGCTTTTGATTTTAACAAGGTAGTATCAAGAGCACAACTATTTTAAACAACTCTGTGTTCAAATTCCATTACGTGTTACAAACACAAGCCTGAGGTGGGACCAAGATACCACTGCCCCCACTCTGTTTTGCATGCCTTGGATCGGTTTCAAATCATGCTAGCTAATGGGGGTGAAAGAAAAACATCCTAGAGTCATTCTCTGCCACAAATGTCAGGAGATCAGCCGCTGGCCTGGTGGTATAAGTGAAGCCGTCAGAGTGGTTATTTTGACTGGGCTTAGCTCTGCGCAGGAGGATTATGGGTAGGAATGAGAAGAGCACAAAACTGCAAATTAAAGCTGGCATAGCTTTGGAAGAGGCAGCAGTCCGGGTCAAGGGAGGGCAAGTCTGCAGGCCAACAGCTAAACAGCCTCATACCATAGTGGAATACATCTGGAAGATGGTTTCATTACATATCCACCCGCTTCACTGAAATGTCCTCTCCAGATTGCTCTGATTCAAATGCGTTTTATTTGCATTTCCCAGGCACTCCCCGAGGTTTACATCAGAATGCAATGGCAATCTCCCTGTAGAGTCTCGCTGTCATTTCACTTTAACATCTTGTTCGCTGAAAAGTAACAAGAAGCATATCATTGCTGCATCTTTAATGTCATAACAAGAAATACCCATTGCAGACATGTCTACTGATATAACTCCTCTGATAGTTCTTTAAATATTTACTCAAAAACATAAGCAATTATTCATAAATAAGATTTGGCATTTGATTTTCATTATATTGTCACTTTTACTTAAAAGATATATATTCTACTTCCTACACTGAAATACTATGCTATTTTTCTCGGGCCAAACCTGTGTGCTGTTTAAAAAATGTATATTGAATTTGACCCACAGCGGAAGACTCATATATCAACTGAATTGAGTAAACATTTGCGCAATAAATAACAGGCGTTCAAATAAAAAAACGCTGGTTCTTTCATAAATTAAGTAATCAATTATACTGCATTTGGTATTCATGCACTGCTTACTTGTATTGCTGTTTGAGTAATTGGGTTCCAGGATAGTTTGTGTGTGTGTGTGTGTGTGTGTGTGTGTGTGTGTGTGTGTGTGTGTGTGTAGAGAGAGAGAGAGAGAGAGAGAGAGAGAGAGAGAGAGAGAGAGAGAGAGAGAGAGAGAGAAATGAAAATGTGTCTGAAATGAGAGCCTGGCTTTGTACATACTGACATTTTAACAATGCCTCATCAATGCGGCTGGTGCTGGATATTTACTTCTGAGATATATCTGTAATCTATTACAATTTCCACTTGCAATCATTCTGTGCATGTGCATAACACTTTCTCTACTCACTGGAGGGTTATTTTCTCAATATGTTCCAGAAAAGCTGTCAACAGATGTGTGTGTGTGTGTGTGTGTGTGTGTGGTGTAGTACAGTAAGGATGTAAAGGTCTAGAGGGTCTATAATAGCTTAAAACAAAAATGTAAATTACATTAAAGCTGTTCCTGTGGCTCAGTGGTTAGAGCATTGCGTTAGCAGTGCAAATGTTGTGGGTTCGATTCCCAGGGAACACACATACTGACAATACTAAAATGTATAGCCTGAATGTACTGTAAGTCACTTTGGATAAAAGCGTCTGCTAAATGCATAAATATAAAAATAAAGCTAGCAACTAAAATATAAAAAAAATATGCCAGTTTCATATTTTGGTGGAAAAATTCTGGGGTCGGTTCTATCTATTAATCCAAGAATAAAAATGTAATATGTAATGTTTATTTTCGTAA
The DNA here is from genome assembly GCA_027564155.1 of Gymnocypris eckloni scoliostomus. Lineage (NCBI taxonomy): Eukaryota > Metazoa > Chordata > Actinopteri > Cypriniformes > Cyprinidae > Gymnocypris > Gymnocypris eckloni. The sequence continues at coordinate 22,516,472 of CM050426.1, forward strand.
GCATAAGACATAGAAAATTGTATAAATGCAATATCTTACCTACCCCTAACTTTTGAACGCATTGTAATGTATGTTGCTTTCAAATTATTTTTATTTAAGCATAATACACTAATTTTGAATGGCTTCTCAGAGAAAGATGTTTTTTATCCTGCTGGTGTAGTTACAGTATGTACCAGAAGGGGGTAACTGGGCCTTGACCCTTTGTATAAGCAAGAGCAATCTGTACAGTAGCTTTTAGTCCTGAAAGAGTTAGTTGTTTTACAGAAAAAAAATAGTTGTTGATGTATTAGCCCTGTTCATCCGGGTATTAACTTCAGATTAATATAGCATGACCTCTCTGAGGTTCCAATTAAAAACTTGGAGATTGAGAACAGAGCAACTACTCAGTATAGCTAACCTTCCCCACCTTCAAAGACAAACCTCCCTCTTTCATTAAGCTTGCTCCCTCAGCAGTTAGTTGTGTGTAAGCTGACAACATTTTTCCTGCCTCTCCCAGTCTGCGTACTGTGCTGCATGTATATTAAATATTGTATGAAGACCATAAGTAACTATTGTTGTTCTTTTTTTCATCAACTATTTATGCCCGCTAAAGCCTTGGGTGAGGTGCATACTAAAGAAAAAAGAAAGAAAAATAAGCAAAGCAGAAAAGAATAAAGACCTCCCGGACTTTGCTTGACAGACTTCAGTCGATATACTGTATATTCACTGATCTCTAATACATCCTTCTTATAAACTATATTTTCAACTCCAAAAGTAGACTATAATAACAGAGCATGACTTCTCGCATGCTTACCTAAAGTTTCTGTGGACCAAACAGTTACATTTCAAAGAGAAAAATAAAGTGAAAGAAAGAAAACAACTACACAAGTCATTGTGCTGGTTGTTCTAGTTTTCTGAGAATGAAATCCCTTTAACACTCTGTCTGATACATTAATTATTAAATATTTTGTAATAAATTATATTTCCAATCATTTTTTTCTCAAAATTATTGAATTTGAAAGAGTATGACCCATGCTAAAATAATAATCAATGTCATAACAAAAAAACTAAAAGGCAGTTTGAATGTAAAATTCACACCACAATTGGTTAAAATCACTTTGAAAGATCTGATGTTAAAAATGCATGCACCAGAGGGTTAAAATCTGCATAATTTATTTTAATCTGCAAATTACCTGCATCAGTGTTTGATGAGCCACCATATGCATCTCTTTTTTCTTTTTATAATGTCCCTAGACTGTCTAAGGATGTTTAATTTCACTTTATCTGTAATAAATAACATCACCCATTAACTTGATCCTCTCACTCACACATAGTCTTAGAGAAAAAGAAAGAGAAGGCTCCAGAATGATATGCCCATTAGCCTGATAAGGAAGAAAGAAGAGAGAAGGACTAGGGAAGAAATACATTCCTACAGAGTTTGAGGCAGAGAATAATGACCTTCACTGACAAGAGTAATTCTATCAGAACAGAATCAGCGATGGCAATTAGAGGGTTGTTGTGAGCCCAGATGTGTGTGAAGCCTAACCGGGGTCAATTAGCAGAGCTGGACATGTTGAACGATTGCACTACTGTCTCTGGCCCAGTCAAATGAGACCCCACACCATGTGACCTTGACTTCAGATATCTCTGCCCATCATCTCGATCCAAACTCCATTTTTCAAACTCCTTTAATTTCAATCAGTCTTATAGCTTATCTTTAAAATCATATTGGACATGTTAACACCTGGTAATAATGGGATAGTTCAAAAAGAAAATATGTAAATATGCATGTTGTCCCAAACCTGTTTGATTTTTTACTCTATTGTGAAACACTGTTTTGTGAAACACATATTTGAAGACTGTTTTAACCCCTTGTCCACACTTCAAAAGTCAAAGGGATCCAAAATAACACTGGATTCCCTTTGACTTCCCGTTTATAAAAAAATAAATACAAAATAAATAAATAAAACACACCAAACAAAGTGTTTGTTTCACAGGAAAAAAAGCCATTTTGATGTGTGTGTTTAGATGAATTTGAATTGTATTGTTATTCTTTATTCACCATTCACATGTTTACATAATTCATCTGTGTTTTCCACTCCTGTAGATGAAATCAAAATCCTCTTTTATATTTAAAAATAATTTTATCAGTGAGCCATTACATTCCTCGCTAGGTCTCATCCATATGTTTTAGTAAGCGCTATCATTCAGCTTACTGCATCAACAGACGCCACGAGGGCCACCACTGGGATGACATCAGACACAAAGCCCTCTTATTCCCAATTTTAACAAGCATCTGTGTTTGACAGAGGGATTGTGTTGCAATGCGCTGGGCGTTTCACCCTTGATCAGCCAGCAATAACACGTACAGTAAAAGTGGATGCAGCACTCTGGTACTCATAATAAGGTTGCTCGGAGCTATGGTATGGTGAAGCGCTTGGGTGAGAGATGTTTGGTGGAGTGTAAGGGTGATATAAAGGCTCAAGAATCAGACAGGGGTCACGCATCATGTGCCATCTCATTGGCAGGGGCATCGCGTCCGTCTTATATGATGTGAACACTGTTGTTTACCTGCAGCCCATCAAACAGCTAGTGCGAGGAGAGAGGTAAATAACTGGGAAGTAATTGCACACAAGGGGACGTGTGTGTGTAAGAGTGTGTGTGTGTGTGTGTGTGCGTGCGTTATCTTGATGAGTGACGGTGTGTGATTGTGTGCACAGTTCTGTGCATTTTAGAACTCTTGGGAGGGCAAAGTTAGCACAGGTGTCAAGAAAGTCTTTAATTAGCAAACAAACAAACAAACAAAAACACAGAGCTCCTCTTGAAGCAGAACCGGTCTCAAGGAAGAATGAGTTTTAAACCAAACCAAGATGATTAAAGGAATAAAAACAATAAGATGTCTGGCTTAATGTGATGAGGTGATGACTGCTATTTTATATAAGGTAACCTAAAAGATAACAGTCAAATATGCCAGCCTCTTAAGTCTGTACTTCTTGTTCAAATAAGGTTTTTATTCAGGTGAAGACGTAATTTCTTCTAAGTACATTCTATGAAAAAAATAAAGACAATTAGTATACTTGTACACATTACAGTCAATACAGATTTTGATTCACAGTCTCTCAATCTCTGGATTAAATTCCTATTTATTTGGATATATTTCAGCTATAATTCAGTCACACCTAACCAGACACCACGTGATAAGCTTCCAACAATAAGACATTTGTCTGTCCCTCACAGCCATGAGACTTGATAAAATCAATTCAATATCACAGCCAATTAGAAAAGCATGTGGGAGGGCTCTCTCTGCAAGTGCAACAAAATAGATATGTATATAACTATTTAACTTGATAAAAAAATAGATACTTGTCACTGTCTTTTGAATATACTTGTTTGTTCACTAACGTTCATGGTTTGAATGTACTTTCCTTTTCAAGATATGAGGCAAATTATCCCTTTCAGCATGGCTATAAAAGTCAAGTAAAATGAACATCAAACTCACATTAAACATTCAACATTAAAATAAAGCAAATAAATCAGTACCTGAGATTATCATTAATATTAGTATGTTGTTATTCCAGTCACAACATCATAGAAATAGAAAACTGTTTCTAAAATTAACACAGAGTTACCATGATTTGGTGGAACTTTGTGGCCGATATCGAGTTATTTAAATAGAAATTCATGTCATTTGGAGGTTTGCATGAGGGTGGAACAGTTCACTACACAGATTTCACTTTGGCTCAAGTCTGTCATGCAAATTCACCACATTAACAAACAGAAAGAGCTGCTTGCATCAGTACAGTATTGACAATGGCTATGTTTGCTAATGTGGCCACACATAATGCTGTAAATTAGTGTATATGGATGTTTTTTAATTACATTTTTTATGTGCATCTTGGGAAGCCAATTCAACAGAATGACGTTTATCTTTAAAGACTCATTATCATTTAAATTTTACATTTACATTTATGCATTTATCAGACGCTTTTATCCAAAGCGACTTACAGTGCATTCAGGCTATACATTTTTTGTCTGTGTGTTCCCTGGGAATTGAACCCACAAGCTTTTGCTCTGCTAACACATTGCTGTACCACTGAACCACAGGAACAGAATTCAACAAAATTGGTTTGACAATGACTTCAATAGAAATGTTTCATACATGAAGTCTGGAGAGGGGGATTATCAGAATCTTTCCAATGAAGATCGTGTAAATGTGCAGCTGGAGATAAATGGCTTTGGCTAACTTTGGTCGCTGTTTCTGTGAGCACTGCTTAAAGTGTGAAACTGACATTTTCATGAAATACCAAACGTACATGTTCTCTCATGACTATAAATATCAAAATGCAGGTTGATTATGTCCAATGGCAGCTTGAAAGTCTACTTATAATCCACTGAGAGTTCAAACTGGTTAATAATCAAAGACAGTCACTGTAATGAGTCCACCTGAGAGTTAAAGCACCTGAGAGTTTAAGGGCTACATTCATTTATGGGCAATATCAGCTAGCCTGACTCGAATGCTGCTCTGTATCTCAAATTACTCCACTCACTCCCACCAACTTGTGATTTCTGTGTGAGTGTGCAGTATCGACAGAACTCAACACAATTGGTTTGACAATGACTTCAATAGAAACGTTTCATACATGAAGTCTGAGAGGTGGATTCGGTCCATCTAAAATAACATAAAATGCCACCCAGCAGTGAGTAATCAGTCATAATGGATGTATTCCCCTCCATGAAGTTGAGCTATCTTTAAATCCTGCATTCTGAATAATTGTGTTGAATTACTTCCGTATCCTTGGTAACATTAACTGCTGCATTTGTATTCAGGAATAAAGACCGGCTGAACTCATGCCGTTTATGCTTCCCTCATGACCATCTATGACGCACTAATGCACTTTTTTGGTACAATGAATCAGCATCCAATCTAAACAAATATAATCACAAATTACGCTTCAAAGTATGGTTTGATGGATTTGATTAAAGTACAAAATGTTCTGTTTGGATGTGAGAGCTAATAAGTGAGACGGAGAATAATAATGACCGGTCCAGTGTGTTCCAGGGTAAGCAAGCACACTGTTTCTTTATTTTATCCTTGTGTAAGTAAATGATCAAAACATCAAAGTAAGAAGTGGAAAGTCTCAAGGGAAATGGTTTCCTAAATAAGCTCAAAGCATAGAAGTCTGTGTCTCCACCTTCATTTTTGACCGCATCAACAAACTGGTTCAGATTAACAGGCTAACGTTAATTATACATGGCTTGTTAATTGCACCTTATCTCATTATGACACGAATGCAAAATAGGCCACCGTTGTCTATGTGGAGTAATTGATGGTCAAGAAAGTAAACACATTTATTTTATTTTTTTCATATCTTGAGTTAAAAGTAAACAAATTTTTTTGTTATTACAAAGTATTATAAACCAGCAATGCCATTGAATCATTAAAGGGAATAAATTAGATCTCAAGACTGTCCCGGTGGCTCACATAAAAGGTTTGGGTTCTTTGAGATATCTTGTGCAGGATGAGAGACTTGAATGTTGTATTTGATTTACTATAATTCAACAAATTAAAGTCTAATGTTTTTAAAACTATTAATTACACTTCAGTTAACATGACCCCATAATCTTTTGATAAATAACAGACATAATACTGTATATACACATGTACAATTGTATGTATTATGAAAATGTATATAATATAATATAATATGAAACAACAAACAGGAAATAATGATATAACTTAATATATAAATGTAAATTGTGAATATACAGAAGTAAATTAGAATGTATATTTATAATACAGAATAAAGATCAAAATCTTAATATATAAATGTAAATCATTAATATATAGAAATAAATATGAATATATAGTTATAAGTCTGATATATACATGTAAATTGTGAATATATAGTTATCATTCTAGATAGAAATATAAATTGCAATATGTAGATAAAAGTCTGAATATATAAATGTAAATTATTATATATAAATGTATCAATAACGAATATATAGTTATAATTATATATATGCCTAAATAATAAACATAATATAATATAATATGTTTAAAAATTGCTTTAAAATGACTAAAATCCCTTCAGGTTTCTACACCATATTTAATACTTCCATATTTTAAAAAGTATGTTATACTCATTTAAGAAACAAATTATATGAATAGGAAATAGTTTATAAGGTTTATAAAGACTAAAACCCATCTATAAAGTTTATATATTTGATATATCTGTGGCCATGGGTTTATTGTAGTCATTTCTTATGTACAATCATGGATGAGTAACATTCCAACTTGCCACATTTAAGGTTTTAAGGTAGAATATCATACAGTGTGTGAAATTTAAAATGGAAGACTGAAGAACAGAACAGAGCAGAGCAGAGCAGAGCAGAACAGAACAGCTTCTAAAGACAATAACAGAACATTCAGACCTCTCAATCTTTGTTTGATAGTATTTCCATCTCCTCACTGATAGCCCAAATGGCTATACCTATACTATAAACAGTTAGTTTACTGTCTTAAATCTAGATAGGTTGGTCCATGAACTCAAGAATACTCCCCCTCTTGCTCTGTCAAATATGTGTCCTTAAGCCAGACACTTTCTTCAATGCAGCTCAAGGGAATTTGTTCCGGCAATTACTGTACAGTGAGTCACTTCAGATAAAACATGTCTGCCAAAACGACAAGTCACTATCATTGTTTACTGCTGCAAAGGAAAGCGCACATCTCCCTTAAATGCTCCTCCCGTTAACAACAGTCTAAATTCAAAGAAAATAAGCTTATTTATGGACCGCAACATCCAGCTCAGCCATTTGCATATACATCAAATTTCAGTGAACATACCCTATGCTGTACCTATATATTATTAAAGACAAATACACAAACGCAAAAGAGAACCTGCTTTTTTATTCAAATAGATTGCGTGCATCACCTGTTATTATGCATGCCAGCATGAGGAGGCAGTAACAGGGAATGTTGTTGGACTATGCAGAGATGAATTCCCATAATAAGCATTAACTCTCTCTCTCTGCCTCTGACAACATGTCATGCTGTCCAAAACAACGAAAAAGCCACATAGAGGGAGGGAGAGAGAATGGCTAGAAGGAAAGGTGAAAAAAGATGGAGAGAAAGCAGAGAGACAGAGGCAAAAAAAAATTAGATTGTGCTAATGCAACATGGAAGACAAAGTGTTCTGCTGGAACAGCATGTTTTTGGGGGTTTTCTTTAAGGTGGGCCACTATTTGTGGGGAACCTTTGAGCTAAAGCACAAGTGCTGACTACACCAAACAAAGCACTAGCCAACAACACAGACATGTGTGTTTATGTACTCAAATTAATATTTTAGCTTATAAAAAATAAATACACTTATCAAGTTTGCATCAATTTTGTTAAAATAGTTGCATTGTGGGTTGAAATCTGTTGTTGGATTTTGTTTGCTAGGCTAATGCCTTGCATCAAGGTAATTTGCAATTAAACGAAGCATGTCATGCTAAAGCAAATTGCTAGTAAGCACATTTAGCTTCTGTTTTAGTGGATTGTGGATGATTACTGGCTAAAATGCAGGTTTTTAAACTGAAATACTGTGCATGAAAAGTGCTTTACCTTAAACGAGTGAAAATACAAGACTTTTAGATGTCCTCTCACACACAGATACATCAGATACACATAGTCAGAGTCAGACATTACGAAGAGTGCGAGGAGAGGTATCAGAGAGCAAAGTCTGTGCTCTGCTTTCTTCACATGATCCCAACAACGCCTGCAGCCTAATACTGTATCAGAGCAGGATGAGTAAGACAGGGAGAAACACAGTGAATAAATGGAAATGAGAGGGATAGACCATCTCTGTTACAGTAGTTGACTAAAAGATGACAAGTTCGGGAGGAAGAGATAAGGGTGAGAAAGAAAAAGTTGAGTTTGGATACTGGAGCGAGCGTGGCTGGCAGTAGAATGGAATCTGTCCGACAGGTACTTGTCTCCATAGGCCAGCGGATTTCCAATTTACAATGCCCTTAAGCCCAAACCTGAACCTTAGCTTTATTCATTGTGAAATCAAGCTGCTGTGTGTTTTTTTATTCATCACAATCTTCTCACACGTCAAGGACACACATGGCAATTAGTCATTTGAAACACTAATTTATAGCCTGAGAGACTGAATGATGCGATTAGTGCACTTATCACAAAACCTAAATTCATTCAATTTAAAGGGGCAGTTGTTATTTTTTCTCTTACCGGAATACTTTTTTCATGCTCTTACCTTGCCCTCTTCACTAGGGTAAGCCTACACTAATATATTTTTCAAAGCACTAAAGCATAAATGATGTACAAACCTTCATCCTTGCTATTGGATATTTTTACTCATGGATTGAGTTAATCATGGTTAATGGCAAATAATGAAACTGATGTTTTTGGATGATTCTGGTCATGTCAGCATAAGTTCACAATGCCACAATAAATTAATTAATGAAATTAACTGATTTAAATAACAACAACTAATTAATACATTCCACATAATTATTTCAAAGGATAACTGTCTATTATTTCCCTCTGTGATTTTTGGCTGATTGATGTTTTTGCCAGGTAACACAAATCAAATAGGTAATTAGACATGCATATATAAACTCCATTCTATCACAACCCTTTTATCCTTCACTTATTTGTCAACCATCCTAGCATTTTGCTTTAGTACACCAACAAGCTCTTCCTCAAGCACACGAGTGATCTTTGTGTGTACAGTTGTGCCCTTGGGCTTGCGAGCACAATCTCTTCACTTTCAGCTTCTCTCCCCCTCACAGCATCCCTCATTAAACCCTCCTTATTGTCAGGGCTCATTTAGAGGCCACCAACATCGCCTCACTCAAATTAAAAACCTGCACCCTCGGGGCTAAAGCTCTCAGTGCCGCTATGCCCATGGGCACTCAACTTCAATTTACCCCGGGATTACAATCCCGACCACTGTTCCATATCCGCCAACTTCAAGAGGAAGCTCTGAGAAAATAAAAACGTCATAGATGGGATTTCAGAGTAAGGCCAATCATGCAAAATCAGCATCAAGTGCAGATGTCCGTGCTGAGCTGGCCGTTTGAGGTCAGACTATCTAAAAGGCCTGGGGGCATGGAGGGAACGACGGACAGGTTGGGGTCAGAATGCAGTTGTCAGGTCACATAGAGTTGGAGTCGGAAGAGAAAAATGAACCTAGTAAATAATGTATGAACAGAATGTGTATGTCGGTCCACGTATAATCTTAGTGGAGACTCTATGATTACTGTCATTTTCTATCCCCATATTGTTTTTCAAGTGTCCGAACTTGCATGTATTTAATTCCTCCATAGAGTAGTGCCCTGTCAGCACTATTTAACTGAATAATTACACCCCTATAAGCAACTCACGCCTCTCGTCTGCACTGTACCTCCTCACCCCAGCCTCTCTGTCAAAAAGTTTATATTACTTTGATCACATAACAGGACCCTTTGCATCCCTTGAGTGGACATGCAATTATCCCAATAAAGTCCTGCTAGTCCAGTCCTCAGTGAGTGTGATGGAATATAGTTTGACATGCAGTGGACATAGAGGAACAACGTACAATAAAAGCATTATCAAATGCACTCTTTCCTTTTCCTTTTTGCTCTTTCCATTGGAATGGTTATAGTTTTATTAAGCCATATTCACATCTTGCCTACACATGTATATAAGTTCTGCAATTAATCATGCCTAACATTAACCCTTGTAACCATAATTATTACTTTTTATGTTTAATGGAAACCTTATACCAAGTACTATCAAGGACAGAACTTAAGATACATACCAATACAATACCATCAAATAAATGTCTACTCCTCCTACTACCACTAATACTTCTACTACTAATAATAATAATAATAATTGTATTTCTTAAATTATTATAAACTGAGTAATTACAGACATGTAACATTATATGTTAAATGTTTGTATTTTATGTGCTAACAATTAATTAAAGAACATTCTCAGTTTGATAAAAAACTAACTCTAAAGTTAAACTTATAACAATCACCAAGATAGACAAATCCATTATAATAAAGAATTTTACATTAATTAACCTTTAAATCAGTTATTTTTTACAGTATTACTATATGCATTTCAGCCTTATAATAATCATTCTTTTTAATATACCACAACTGCACAGAAAAAAGAAAATTCTCGATTTGCCTGTTTTAATCAGTGCTCATTAAACTCACAGCTCATTAATAGTGATGCAACCTCACCCGTCCATTACGTACACACACTGAGGATTTTGGGTCAGTAAACTATCCTCATCAATAACCTGCAGTGATGGCCACTAACTTTGCCAATTAGGCAAAGATGAAAAGACTTGGAAGATTTGCTAATGCTCCTGTGCAGATTTTTAAGGTCCTCTGTTACATACTTTGTGGAAGTGCAACTCCAGCACTTCATTCTCCCATTGGCATGCCTGACTGCCCTGACATTTAGTTCGGGCAAATTGACTGTTTCCTGTCTGTCTCTTGAGAGCACTGTATTACTTTGTCCTGTCAAAAAAAACGTGTCATCAGTGAAGGTGATGCCAGGATATTTGTTGTTTACTGAATTTATGGGGTCCATTATTTCTGCACTCAGTGTAATTATATTCATACTACATGCTGCCTGTCAAGGTCACGGCTGCAGTCATTCTCAGCTGCTCTTCAAATGTCTGACCTTGCCATGGCTTCACAGAAAAACTTATTGGATAAAGGGTGAGTGGCTTGCTAAAAGACACGCGCACAAAAGGTAAAAGCTACAGAAATCACTCAGACTACAAGCAGTCAGAATCCATCTTAGATAAGGCATATGGCAGTGTGTGAATATTACAGGCAAAAAGCATTGAAACTCAATCACCTTGCAGTGGATAATTAAATTGCTCATGTGAATGGCTATCTTTGGGTGAAATTTTCCAGCGAGCCACTACAATATATGGTGATAACGTTCTTGCATATTACAAACTGCAGATACATGAAAGCATATACATAATAGACACAATCAAAATGTTGTATTATGAGAACGTTTTATAAATGTTTAACACGTCATTATTATTATTATTACTACAACTAATATTGGACTATTTTCTGTTGTGTTGAACTTTGGAATTCCACTTCCTGTCAACATCTTGTGGATGGTGGCCAATTCAATTCAAATTCCATCTCATAAATTGAAAGGAAGCCAATTCTAAAAAAAATATTTTGTCCAACCCTGTAAAATGCTGTGGTACATTAAAGGTTATTCAGCTTTCTGTGTACCTAGAAATACTGGTCTCGCTTGCTCTCCAAATCCACACATCTAGTGTCCTCGATCCTTTTAAGCACACGAGCATAAAGACAACTCTGTGCTTTACACTTCAGTGCTAGACCTGTGTTTAGCAGGGAAGCGGGAAGCTAATGGATTTTATGAAGGGAACCGTCCCTCAAAATGTACAGACTAAAACAGACATGCTTGAAAGACGGCAAGACAGTCAGGTAATGTACTCTTCTCCCACAAATGACGGCACACAATTATCAATGTTGAAAAGCAGACCCATCCTAATCTAGCTCTGATTCAATTTAACAAAAATAGAGGGGCCACATAATGAGAGAAATTGTGCTTCCTTCATCCGCTGCTATTTTCATTTACTCTTGAATTATGGTGTCTGAATAGACCTGATGGCTTTTATGTGCACGCGGTTACATACTTCTCGTTTATTTGCTGCCTTTTGTTTTTTTTTACTTTATCTGCTGAAAGCACCCCAATAAAAAAAGGCATGGAATATGAATTACTCCTGGTGATCAGCGTATTAATTCTCTTGACACTGACGTTGGTAGACTTTCATTACCTCTTTTTGGACACTCTATGGATTACTTGAAAAGAGTGACTGCATAACTGTGAGCCGGAGCACCATCCTCATTCCACTCTTGACAGGAACTACAATTACTAGGAACCTGATTAATCAGAGTTGCCAACAGAATGGCAGGGTGCACATACTATCAAAAGATAGAAAAGAATATTAAGTACACTATTAGATCTGCAAGGCTGTGGTAATTGCTTCATAGTATTGGATCCCTTAACTCTACCATGTGGGGAGATGCTATGAGATATGACTGCATGAATATGACCGGTGATAATGAAAGATGTAATAAATATAATAAAGATGATGATAGTTAAACTTGGAACATGGTACACATTACAGTAACATTGTTACACATGTTACTGAGTATGTACAGTGGAACTACTAATAATAATGTGTTTACGATCACAATCAAAGTGTTTTATTTGGATACCATATTTATAAATGTTTAACATTAACAGTTTGATTGATATCGTTAGTTAAAAAGCCCCATATCAATTAAAATTCAGCAGCTAAAATTGACATTTTAATGGAACAATTCTGAATGTCTTCACTCTATTTTTTTGTATATGTCTTCACTTTTTTGATAAAATTACGATAATATTACTTGCTAGCTACACTTAATGACTATAATCACTAAGTATAATGACACTTCAAGCTACGGTAAATTAATACCTACTTAGACAATATTAAATCTGTGTGAAGGAACCTCAGGTGTACATTTATATTATTTTGAGTGAATGTAACTGAATGGCCATCATTAAAATCACATCAGCTCAAATAAAATGAAAACTTACAATTGATGTCTTCAGAACATTAGCATTTGCCAACAGTGGGAAAAGAACAATTCAGAAAGAGGCCCCTGACACACTTTTTATTCATGTCCTTCACACCTTGAATGAAATAATGACTATCCCTGCAATTACACCTCATCATGCGCAATAATTTACCGTATAACACAAAATGATGAGTGACTTTGGGAGAGTTTTATGGAGGGAGAGAGATAGGGTAAGAAAACGGCCTCTAAAAAACTATCTACTCTGCTGTGTGCTTCTAAAATTACTTACTGTATGGCTGGTCTTGACAAACATGACAAGAGGAGTGTGTGAAGTGACACTGAGCTGTATCCTGTGCTGCTCTTCCTATCATGTTGTAGTGGAAGAGGGTCAGGGTCGTCTTCAAGCAAACATACTCCCCTGTCAGGCCATGACAGCAGCGATGGGACGGATGTCTGATGACTATAGCCCTGCCTTTTACCACCTATACCCGAGAAGTCACCTTCCCACTTCAAAGACACTTATTATTCTTCATTTTGTAGTGCCTGTCCATGCTAGTGTTATACCATGTCATCATTGCATGCAAAGGTTGCTTCCTATTATAATTGTTGTCATAGCAAAGGCAAAAGGGCAACTATTGTGCTTCGTTTTTTTCTCACTTCTTTTCACTCAATTTTCACCTCGATAAAGCACTTGCTTGGTTTCTTTTAACTTGAACAAACTGACAGCCCGCATCTCAAAATCAGCAGAAAAGAGAACTAACACAAGCAGTATAATGGAACGTCAGATGGGCTAGATGTGTATCAGATGTGAGGGCGTGAAGTGCTGTTTGCCATACTTTGTTCATTTTGGATTGGTCTGTCGATCAACAATACCAAAATGTAATTCCGTCATGTCCTCTCCATCTCTCTGTTTGACCCTGGAGAATCATGGTCAGCATTTTTACCACTGTGAATGTGGTAACAATTATGGTTTTGGAAGCTACTTCAAAACTGTACAAGCTATTCTTAATGTAAAATGTAAAACTAAAACACAGTCAAGCTACTCTTATGAAAAAGTAGTTGCCTACACTGTGACATTAACAAAATGTATAAAACTACGTTAAGGTACTCCAGAATACAATATCTAGTTTGTAATTTAATAAAAACATATATAAGAGACTGAATTATACATACATATATTTATATATATTGTTTTGTGGAACAAAAAACTTAACAAACCTCAACTGAAGTGACAGCATTCATTATAAATCACAATTGCTCTCAAACTTGAACATATAAATTTACAATGAAACCTAATTGAAAACAGAATACACCATAATTTAAATAACATAACTTTTAAGAAGCAATATTTTTAGCATGTAACCATCCAAGATATATTTATAATTTCCAACCTGGTCTCATGAGAATTCCTACCTCTGTGCACTTTTTATTGTGACCGTTTTATGTACCTTACTAAACGTTTCGCCGGAAAAATATACCCTACACCAAACCCAAGACCTTCACCTAAACCTACCCAAGAGTGTTGACAAATGCAAAACTGATATAACAATGTGTTTGTTGACGCAATCTTGCTATTTTAACTTCCTTACATGCAGATTTGAACTGTTTTGTTGAACTGCAGTTAAACAGGATTCGAACTGGAGCTCCTCGCTTCTCTAGTACATCTCCGTACTCTGTGAGCTACCGAACAAACTTACCGTCTATGAAAATCCATAGATATGAATCTGGATTTTTGTGCAATGTAAATGTTTAAAAGCATCAGTTTTCATATTAATATTGTTTTTTTAGTCATAACATTATATTCTTCAAGTAATTGTGCAAAAATTACAAATTTTTTAATCGAAACTGTACATTTGTGTGTTTACATTTGTGTGTTAATAGCGCGTTAACGCAAATTCCTTTTAACGGCACTAATTTTATTAACGCGATTAACGCAGCGCATATTTTCTGTTTGACCCATGGCCCAACCCGTAGTTGGAGAAATAGAGATGCACAATGTTGTCAACTAAGCAACATTGCAGACCCCTTTAGCGACTTTTTCCCCTAAAAAAAGCGACTAAACCTTATTAATCATTATTGTGATTAATCGCTAGTTAACTCATGACAATCATGCGATTAATCGCAATTTAATATTTTATTCTATTGACATCCCTAAAAAAAATACATAAATATGATCCCTACTATTTGGTCATTGGTTACCATGGTCTAAATATTGTTAGCAGAAAAGAAAGCGAAAGTGACGTGACGTACGGCCAAGTATGGTGACCCATACTCGGAATTAGTGCTCTGCATTTAACCCATCCAAAGTGCACACACACAGCAGTGAACACATACACTGTGAACACACACCCGGAGCAGTGGGCAGCCATTTATGCTGCGGCGCCCGGGGAGCAGTTGGGGGTTTGGTGCCTTGCACAAGGGCACATCAGTCGTGGTATTGAAGGAGGAGAGAGCGCTGTATATTTACTCCCCCCACCTACAATTCCTGCCGGACCGAGTCTCGAACTCGCAAACTTTGGTCACGACGTCCCCTTTATCCTTCCCCTAAGAGGATAAAGGTACAGTAGTAAATGTTTAATCCTTCACAGTAAGACCAGAAGCATACATTTATAAAAAGGGGGGAATTATGATTTCACGTTGCCCTTACAGCAGCAGAGGATTGTTGGATTGTAGGTCAAGTCAAAAAGGTTAAGAATTGTAATTGTCCTCCTTGATCCTACAGTAAAGCAAGCAAAACAATTCAGCTTTCTCAGCTCTTCCCTAATTGATCAGACGGGTGAGCCAACGTAAACTGTTTGTGTAAGTCCACCTGATCTTGGACCTGCCGAAAGCACTTCTCAGCTTTATGAGCACTGGGAAAACAGACGATCTCAATGATCTTGGCACTTTTAATGGGCTCCAATGACCGCTCACCTCTGCAGCTTAACATAACAGTGGAGCAGCAGGTTGATGGTTTAATGTGCGAGTGCAGCGATCAGTAATGGCAGGGCTCCATGAGTATGCAGCCCTTGTACTAACGGATCGCCACTTCTGAATGCAAATCCCCTTCTCAAATCTCTTTAACTCAGGGCATTTATCCATTTTTCTCACTGTCTCTTTCTTTTTTTTTTGGGAGGGGGGTGCAAACGTAAAGGATTAGCACTGGTGCGTGAATGATGTGCAAGACAGACGCAATCATAATACTTTATAAGTATATGCACATGTGTGCTTAAAGTAAGTTTGTGTGCATGTCTTCTTTCTATCTCTTCTCCCTTTAGACTGATCTTAAATCCTGAGAGAGGGATCACACAAGGGGAGGGCTTATTGTATAAAAGCAGTTTTGGATATAGGAGCAGTCATTCTTGGAGTCTAATCCACATGGCTGGCTCTCCTCCTGCGATAAGACATCACCTGTTCGCTCCGGTGTTGAGAAGGCTTTACCACTGATGATATGAGATCTCTGGCTGCCGATCTACCTAAGGAATTAATAAAGCTTTTATGCTGCATATATAATGTATACATATTTTATATTCATTTCAGTATAAAAAAACAGGCATAAGTAAATTAAAATCAAATAATCTTAATTGCAAAAGTTGTCAAAGTGCAAGGATGTCTTAGGAGAGCTGAATAAAGCTGCCTGACAAAAAAAAAATATATATATACAGTATCTCACAGAAGTGAGTATACCCCTCACATTTTTGTAAATATTTTATTATACCTTTTCATGTGACAACACTGAATAAATTACACTTTGCTACAAAGTAAAGCAGCTTGTATAACAGTGTACATTTGCTGTCCACACAGCCATTACTGTCTAAACCACTCGCCACAAAAGTGAGTACACCCCTAAGTAAAAATTTCCACATTTCTTTCAAAAACAATAAAAATAAGAAATTTGTTTCTGCTCCTCAATAATTGTAGAAGATGAAAACTATTGGAAAATGATAACACCATTAAGTCTCCTCACTCATGGAAGAGCAGCCTGTGAGCAAAGCATTTTCATTTCTAGGTCTTACACTAGGCTTATAATCGCCAAATGCAAGCTTGTCAAAGCTTCTTGAGTTTAAACATGACCCCAATGAACTTGTCATTATTTAATAAAATTATCAGCAGCATTACACAGCATCCCTGGAGATATGACAATTTGATATGACCTTGATTAATCCTGAGGCCCTTTGTTGACTCCAGCAGATATCACCATGGAGATGATGATGGAGTTACCAAAAGGCAGTGCAAAATCTATAGACTATGCTGTATCATCAATGCATGTCAATAAAGTTTAAAAAGGAAGCAAAATTAAATGAACCTTGGGGTGCTCGTATAGATTACAACACACCAAATAGGCTTGTAATCTAT
The DNA here is from genome assembly GCA_027564155.1 of Gymnocypris eckloni scoliostomus. NCBI lineage: Eukaryota > Metazoa > Chordata > Actinopteri > Cypriniformes > Cyprinidae > Gymnocypris > Gymnocypris eckloni. Next base: position 22,533,413 of record CM050426.1, read on the forward strand.
TTGTCATTTGAAACCAACAGACCCAAGTGTCATAGTAGATTTGTCACATGGATTCTTGTTGTTGTGATGGCTATTTTGTTATGTTCATAAATTAAATGGGTTATTTGATATTCCACTGATGTAACAGTATAGACCCACAATGATAAAATTGGCCAAGTGCACACACACTAATGTACACAAACAGACATCTGTATGCAAAACCACAATAATCCAAAGCTTTTACATGTTATTGTGCTTATTTTAACAATCAGCATGTGTCGACATATGCTGTACTCAGTGCAGGTCTCCATAATCAAAGTGGCAAGCAGCCTGCCTCTCAATGTCATCTCTTACACTTTAAAGTCAGGCTGCTGTGACAGGTAGGAATTTGCCGTGGATTAGGACTGTAATATATTTGCTATCAGAATGAATTAATGTGCCAATGTAGAATATTTGGTAATTACGAACTAATTTCATCCCTATACACTGTTTTCACAGATGTGTGCGTGTGGGGGTAATGGGTGGGATTACTTTTACCCTTTTATATATCAAATTAAAAACTGTCCATCAAATAATCCGTTGCAGCCATGTTCTAATTGGTTAAAACCACAGTTATAGGATGTCTTTGATGAGACCATTTTGCTCACAAGGCATGTAATTGGGACGTAATTAAAAATTGCCCTGGCGTTTAAACAGAGACCTGTCAAACACTGTGACCTTCCAGTGAAGGATTTGGATTATGATAAAGAGCCCCGAAGCAGGCTTTTAGAAATGAATTGAATTTTAAGCAAGGCCAATCCTGTATTCTGGTCTGAAATAATCAGGATGCGCATGAATTTTGTAAATAATTATTATAAAAGCTACAAGATTTCTGGAATGTTTATGCGCATCTGTAACTATGTAGTCACTGACCGTCAGAAGCATATTGCGCACACACACAAATAGAAAGCACAATCAGATTACACAGTACAAAGTATACTGTAAAAAATGTCATAATTTTTATGGTAAAAGACTACAATGCAATGCTACAGTAAAATCTGTTAACAGGTTAACCATAAGTTCCCTTATTATATACGATAATATATAATATATATATTATAGCAAAATCTAAAATATTGCAACTAGTTTTTGTCAACCACAGCTGCCATTTTAAAGCATACATTTCTTTGATTTATTTTTAGTGTAGCAAGTAAACTAAACATACAAATGCACAGAAATTAATATCACAATTTTTCCCCCTGCTTTTTTGTTTTACTGTGAATATTTTCTTCCATGTTAATCTGAGACTGGTAACTCAAATGGTCTCTTCCTCTCAAAATGCATGGTTCATTGGCAGAATAAGCAGCAATGAGAAAGTCAAAAGTCTCTGGCCAAGGGTTCAGTGTCTTGCTCCAGAGCATGGTGGTAACAGCCCATAGATCACACTCGTTTAGACTGACCTTTTAGTCAACCACCCACATGTGAGACTATCTGCTGAAGAAAAGAAGGGTGCCTATAGCTAACAGAGCATGAGAAAACTCTTTCCAGTGATATGATGCCTCAGCATAAAGCATAAAGTAGCATAAGCCTACTTCAGCATAGACCCATGCAGAAGATGCGAGAAGAGCGCTGTTACCAATGATTCAGAGAAATCATTTCCCCCTCTACATTTGCATGCAAATGGTCCCTTCACAGCCCTTCGCACACAATAGGCCACATAAAATTGTTGTCCCGTCAGGTAGGAATACATTTCATCCCCTAACTCTCCATTTAGTGGGTGTTATGGTGTCACTGTGCATCCAATGAATGTGGGAACTCCTTATAGTAAAATGCATTACAAGAAAGGCATAACCATTGAGAACCCCTGAAGGCTCTTCGGTGCCTCTGTTTTTGATGATTTAAGCACTAAAAGATTTGCTAATATCTCCAAAAATGAAATGCTGGTATGACGGCCAATTCACAGCTAAAATCCCATCATCTCTTGAATCCTAAACCAGATTAAATATGATTATGGCGGTCAAGAGCATTAATTCAAAGATCATAAGGGCTGTTAAGCTTGGAAATCTGGTTAATTAAGATGTTACTATCATCTACACCAGTTCTACCACTTCTAAAAAAAAAAATCCAACACACAAAAAAGTCATTAACTTTGGATTTCAGTGGTGGGACAAGAGCTTTCTCAACCACAATGAAAAGATCATTGTAGTAATTCAAATTCATACAATTTACTGGATTCCACATTGTGTGACAGTAATGTCACTGTGGTAATTCTCTCCGTAGTGTTAAAATCTCCTCTCTAAGATCAGCCTGGTTGCCCCTGGTCAGGCATTTTGTCTAGTTTGAACCTGGTAATGGAATAATTTGTGTGTCATCTCTGACACTAATCAACACCATTTCTACCAGTTCCTGATATACCTTTACAGCCCAAAAGACACAATTAGCCTAAGTGCAAGGGATGGAAATCATGAAGAATTCAACTGTACAGATTTCACTTAATGATTCTATTTTTATCAATGATTCTTTTAGTAAGAGTCACTCTCTTTTTATGAGACGACATACTGTAAATACAATTCAACAATATAATATATTTTTAAAAATATATTATTTTTATAAATAGGCTACTATAAAAAAAATAAACGCTTAATGCTTATCTGTAGCTACACATTGTCATTTGAACAACTAATCAGTGGACTACAATGATTTACATCAAACAGCTGATTGGGTTTGATTCACTTAAAATAATTAAATCACAAGGTTAATTAGATCTTGAACTAAACTACATTGGCTGCACTGTATGCTTCTGATTAACTAAAAAGAACGGACTCATAAAAGTCATTTGTTTAGGAATCGGACCACTGACTGCACTGTATGCTTCTTATTTACTGATAAGAATCATTACTATACCATTTCTATCAGAATACGCTGTGGCTGTTTCACACTGTAGATTTAGTTGCATTGCTGGATAAATATAGTATAGAAAACCAGCAACATTCGAAATAGCATACTATTCTACTATAACAAAAATAAAGCTTATGATTTTATAATAGATGTGATGCCGAATTCAGCCTTTTTCTGTCATTATTTACTTATTGGAATCAGTTCTCTACCCACCACATTGCACCCATTTACCAGTTCAATGATTCAGACACTAATAGTATATCCCATGTTGACTGTATGTATATATTTATGGTTATATCTAAAAAAAACTGTATTTTTTCTCTTATTTTTAGTCAACTGAATAATATTGCTTACTGTCCTTCCACAATTTATTCCATTGATTTCCATACACTGTCATTTCCATACATCAATCAGAGCCCTACAGCATTTAATTAACAGATTCTCTTCTTCTTATATTTGACTCTTGCCATATCGTAGATGAAACCTGTTCTTTTTGATGGATCTTTAAGACTGAAGCAACATTAAAGTAAATAAATCAGAGTATCCTCACTGAATATTTCTGCCATGAATGTGCTAGCTATGTATCCCACCATTGCACAAGCATAAAGGTGGGGTGCCATATAAGCACCACCCTTTATATCAGCAGCAGGACCCAAAACAGCGTCTGACTTTTTTTAGAGCTCTAGCACAGAATTGGGGACAATAAATAAATAAACGGCAAACTACACAATAGATTTCCCTCTCACAATGTATTAGGCTGATGTGTTTGGACTGGAATACAAACATTTAAATAAAATGAATCAGAAATGAACACAAGCAAGATGTCATCATGTGCACGAGCATAAAGCGAACATGACACATCTCTCAAATGTGTCGTAAAAGAAACAGCATATCATAAATCTAGACAAATGCAAATGATGAGGAATATGTTGCTTGTGTCACAACGCCATAGTTGACCAATCCCTAGATTCGGTAAAGCATAAAAAAAGAGTATTTTAAGTTTCTTTAGAGTCGGTCATTTGTCATACATCAAGATGTTGTGACAGGTGCCATATAATATTTAGCTGAAGGACGGATTTACACAAGTAGGTGTTGACTAAGTGAAGTAAGAAACCAGTCTGTGTGTGTGTGTGCATCCATACACCCTGGGACCCGATCAGCGCTATCATTTACCCACATGTCCACTGTGCTGTGCTGTTTGCTGTCATAAAAAAAATAAAGTAAAGAACAGACAGAGTCAGTGAACAAATGCACACTGATCTAAACACTCCAGACCTCTCGCCCTCAGGACTCCTCTTCCCCCTCACGTAGCCCCAGCGCGAGACTACGTCTCTAGAGCAGCCGCTCAGACATCTGCTATGAAAGTAGAGCCAGATCTGACAGGGCATGCAACCAGCCAAAGCAAGAAACACTACAGCACCTCCGGCTCCACAGCTGAATATATATCACATCCGCAGTGACATTCTGCTTTAATAATGGAGACGGGGCAACAAAACAAATGCCATCTTCTCTCGGACTGAATAACGTCTCTGTTGTAATTTATGCTCTGGAAAATGTTTGCATGTCACATTGATGGTTAAAGATTGTAATTTGCTGTCCTTTTCTCTCTGTCTCTATCTCTCTTTTTAATCCTACCGTTCTTTTTTTTTTTGCGACAGGAGATGAATAAATTAAGACAATCTAAATGAAAATTTAAATTGGATTAGCTAAAGCCGTGGAAGAAAGTCAGGGATGTCAGCTGCTAAAAGAAAGCATCTGCTAACTGACAAATGACAACAGTTGCTAGCAAAACTTTACATAAAATATGGATATATCTCACACTAACTGTTGATTTTTACCCCTACTGCATACACACACCCACACATTATGTATATCCAGTACATATACATATATATATATATATATCATCTTAATTAACCATACACACACATTGCTATCAATACAGTATTAGCCTACCTGGTCTCATGGCATTTACGTATCTGGGCGCACTTTTTAGCGAGACACCAAATACGTACCAATAACTACATTACTGCAGTTTCCAAAAGAAACAAATACTAGAAGCAGTAAAGCCCCGACACCTTTTACTCCTTTTCACACAAATTTACAGAGTTTTGATTAATAAAAAGTAATTTTCACACAATTACTTGAAGAATATCATGTTACGACTTCAAAACAATATTATAAAGCTGGGAGATTTGAAAACTGATGCTTTTAAACGTTAGCATCACTCATATCCAGCCTCGTATCTATTGGTTTTCATAGACAGTAAGTCGGTAGCTCACGTAGCCTACTTAGGAGGCGAGGAGCTCCGGTTGGAAACCTTTGTAATCACGGTTCGACAAAGAAGTTAAAATCTGCATATCAGTTGGTCCAAAATTCTGCAGCCAGATTTTTTACAAATACTAGGAACAGAGAAAAGATCACTCCTGATTTGTTGGTTTACATTGGCTCCCTGTTGAATATAGAATCCAATTCAAGATATTACTATTTGTTTATAAGTCCCTCACAGGCACCAAACTATTTATCTGATCTTCTCTCCCACTATCACACCATCAGGCCTTTAAGGTCATCTAACGCTCTGATGTTGTCTGTTCCCAAGACACGTTTAAAACTTAAATTGGGCATTCTCTGTGGCAGCACCTCAGTTGTGGAATAACTTGCCTCTTTACTTGCGATCAGCCACTTCTCTTCAAGTTTTCAAATCATCAGTAAAGACATTTCTTTTAAAAAGGCTTATGGGCTGGAGTAACTGCTGTATACAGTTTTGCCGTGTGTATATTTAGTGTGGTGTATTACTTGTGTTATTTCTTTCTCTTTTTAGTTTTGTGTTATGGCTTTTGACTTAATTCTAATTTTTTGTGCAGCACTTTGGTCGGCTCTGTCATTTTTAAATGTGCTATATAAATAAATTAAACTGAAACTGATATAAGGAAGTTGAAATGGCACGGTAGCATCAACAAATACGTTTTTATATATGTTTTGCATTTGTTAACACTATCGGGTAGGTTTAGGGTTGGATTTGGTGTAAGGGATATTTCCAACACGATAGAGCATTCACTTTTAGGGAGAGATCCCGGATATTTGAATTCTGAATCGCCAATACGTTTCTGTAGCAACATAATAAAAACACAGTAATATTTACCTATAACTACATAATAAAATGTGCCAGTGTTCACGTATTGAACCTATGTTTTAGCGCCACTCAATGGACATTTCTCTTTGAAACTGCGGCGAAACGTGCTGTAAGGTATGTAAAACGATGTCGCACAGAAAGTGCTCAGAGGATTTTATGAACACATTTTTATTTTTTTTCTATTTCTGCCTCATCTCTTTATAGAAAAAATTTGTTGTTTGATAGTATGCTATTACAAATTCAGCCACATTCCTTATTTTATATTTTATTTAATTTTCATATATGTCTACACACTTCAGTGCAGTACATAAGTTATTTAAATAATATTACTTATTGTCCTTCCACAATTGTATATTAATTCAAAATTAACTTAAAGACCAGAATTATTAATGCAAATAAATTAATGAACAAATTAATGTTCAATATTACTATCAATAGTACTGTCACATTTTAGATTTAATTAATAATGTATTGCACAAAATAATGATGCAATGCACATAATTATTTTCCAGTTATTTTTGTTAAATATTTTCCATAAAAATATTTAACAATGAAACAAAAAAACGAATAAAAGAGGTAACTTTGTTTAGGATGATGATATTATTGCAATGGCTATGCAATGACTGCTAATCAAGACACCTCACTCAAAGTCAAACTAAACCACAGAGAGTCTGACCGTCATGCGTAAAGCGTGCCCTACAACATTCAATTCAACTAAAACAGATATTCCCCCCGGACTGTGGCTTCCTCCCACTGGAATACACATCCCACACCCTCTCCTTAATTCTGTCGTGTGCCCTCCCTTCAACCCTGCTCTCATCACACTCTCATCTCAATGTTCTTACTCCTGTCTATTTCCTCTCCAGTTTTCATCCCATCCTTTCACTGAAAATGTTCATCCACCCTTAACACGCACACATTCATTCACATGACTGCTCAATAAAAATCTCTTTAAAAATAAATACACACGCATACGCACACACCTGCTTGTTATGCCCCGTGGCCCACAGCTGTTGGCAGTGGTGCTGAAGACGCATGCAGCAAGAGAGAAGGGACAGAGGAGCATGCTGGCCGTCGACTCATATTATTCCCCCATTTTGTCATTTTCACAAGATCAATGGGTGCGGTGACTAAGTGAGAACAAAAAGAGAGAGAAAGATAGACTGAGAAAGAGAGAGAGAGTGAGCGAGAGACACCCACCATACTCATCTAAGCCAAAGTGACAGACAGACCCTCCACCACAAAGCGTTAACCTTCCAACTGAATGATACAAGAGAGGAGTCCCCTCAGCCATATTGAGTCTCTGGGCTGTTTACAAACCAAAAACGTGATCTACTTTTAGACTTTTCTTTTCTCATTTTAAATGAACAACGACACAGCATGTCAAACTGCAAAAAAAAAAACACTGTAATTTTCTTAATCATTATTTTTGTCCTGTTTATCCCGAAAAAATCTAAACATTTTTAACCTTCAGAGACCCACATTAGCAGAACTGCAAGAGTTGTTGAAAACAACTAAACACTTATTTTCTCACTAAATATGGTTAAGTCTAAATACAAGACACAGCAGCAGCTCACAGTTGGAGATGTATAATTAAAACACCTTTGGCAGAAACATATTTTTAATATAATATTTATATGCATTTATATTTAGAATTTGCCAGCATGTCAAAATCAAATAACGACACCACTGCTGACTGTTGATTGAATGTAAACAAGTAAAAGAAAACTTTGATTATTATTTTATTTCATAACAAACCTTGCATTTAACTTTACATAGCATTTAAAATTAGAAAATAAAACAATAGATTTGTTGAATAGAACCTATTTGAATAGAAATAGGTTTATTTATTTAAGAAAATCCAACAAATATACATATACCTATCTATACCTTATTCTCTTTTCCACGTTATATATATATATATATATATATATATATATATAGGATTTTCTTATTTTTTTTATATTTTTGAAAGAAAAAAAATTCTAAACAGCTTCAACCTTCAGAGCCCCACTATAGCAGAACTACAACAGTCAATTAAAATCAAATACGGTATATTCTATATTTCATTTTTTTTTAAACTTGTATAATTAATATATATTTTTTTGTAGGGAGGGTTGTACTGTACACACACATTACACACTAAAACAAAATGTGAGTTATTTAAAAATACAATTCTGCTTCTCAAGCAAATGTGTATCGCTTTGATATTAAGGATGCTTTTTAAATGTATTTTCCTGGTGAATAAGACAATTGCAGTGCACCTGCTTAGTATCCACATGATGATGGATTAACAAACAGGCTGTTTATACCTGCATCACACATCAAACTCCGAGCACCTGTCTTTTTTCAGTAATGTGACCCGGGCGTCCTTGCAGGATGGCAAAGAATATATAATCTCCTCAACTGCATATAGGAATGCTGCAATTAGTATGATGGAGAGCTCCAAATGTTAATGGACTGCATTTCACTCCTTATCAGCGACAAGAGATGAACTAGACACTGCATTTTATCTTAGCTTCATCGTCATTGTTATGTGCCCCAAAAGCTCTAGTACACCTTATGTATCCCAATACTAAATGCAAAACAGAAAGCCATACATTATTCTCCGGATACAGCTTGAAAAATATACTTTTAGAAAACCACGGTAAATGCAGTGACTACAGCACTATTTAAATGCAGCATGCTAATCAGTCTCTGCCGTTTTAGATTGCACAAGTTTACTAAACAAATACCATTTCGTCTGCTTTGCTCTCTGTGGGCCGAAAATATCCATACTTGTTTTATTTAGCAAATATTTTGTGTGCATGGGTGCAGGCTGAAAGAATATACTCTCACGTTCTACGAATGAATACATCCATTTGATGTATTGTTTGTTTGTACTTCCAGGCTTGCCCGTCTGCTGTGAGTGCCTGTGTCCATTTGTCTTAATAAACTTGCCGCTGCAAATTAAGACTTCCATCTGTTGGAGGTCATATCTGTATTTGTCATCCTCTCCCGAGACATGGGATACATTATCCCATTGCGCTTCAGCTCAGGACATGTGTCACATGAAAATGCTGCAAAATCTATTCCGTACAATGGCAGGAATATCTCTCCTGCTGTGCAGATTCCATCAAATGCAAGAAAAAAGGTGGTTCAGTGAATTATGGGAAAGAAAAAAAAGAAAATGCTAGACACCCGCTAACATCTCCAGCTCATAAATTCCATCAAAGTCCAAGGTTTTAAAAAAGTCAATAGTGTGCACGAATGACTGGCACACACATACTAAAATGGCACATCAGCAAAATACGCAGATGTGTGCTGTCAAAATATAAATCACCAATCACGGCACAACATAAACACAAGTGCCAGACCAGCAGAAAGAGAGAACAGGAATATATGAACATCATTTCGCGAGTGGCAGCACAGCAGGGCTAGACAGAGGGAGCAGGACTGACTCAAACACACCTAGGCACAAACCGCATAATTAAATGCAATGTTATTTATGATTTCAAGCATTAATTGCTGGCCGGTGAGTTCAAGGTTCAGGTTTTACTCAGAGCTGCAGCATTGTTTGCTAAAGAGGATGCCTTGTTTCATTTCAGCCTTTGGTGGAGAATTTTAATGAGAATGTGGACTGAGAGGATTTAGAGGGATGCAAATGCAATTGTTCACACAAATAAGTTTTGTTTGGGCTTTTTAAAATGATGTTAAAGCATCGGTCATCAGTTTAAACACGAATGGTGAATTTTGACAACACATTCCTCCAAAGGAAAGAAAAATTCTCAATTAAGTCTCTCAGAGCAGGGGTTTTCTAAAAAATAAAAACTTTTTTTTCAAACAATCAAGAAAAGTACCAAATTAAACATTGTTACTGTTTCAATCTGGTGCCTAAAGACTGATTCAAAATCATGAGATTAATAACAAATATTTTATTCTATTGATAGTCAATACATTTGAATATTTCTGAGGTAAAGCTGTTTTTTAAATTTACTAATATCTCCATTAAAATTCTAAAATGATCCATGAATGCGCAACCTCTTTGAAATCCTTGCTAAACTCTAAAGACACATCAAGCACATATTTCAGGATGACATCCAACACAACAACATGTTTTGTTATGAGTGGAGAGAAGAAAGGGAAAGAATAAAGGGAATAATCAGAATAGAAAGCAGCCATGCATCCCAGTTTAGTGTGAGGTTTGTTATTTTTAGCCAAAGTAGCAATAATTACCCTAGCAATGTCTAACAAAATTGTTCAGGCTCGGCTAAGCAATTAGGCCAGGCAGAGTGGCTAATGGAGAGAGAATTACACAGACCTTTCCCCTATTAGCTTCCATTTACACCAGGAAATTCACTGTGAGTACAGGCCAGACATGACTTCTAAAGTAGATTAGGGTCTCTTTGTCTCCTCCTCTCCCTCTTTTAAGCTCACACTTGTGTGCGTTTTTCCACTGTTAACATGTTTTTTAGTAGGTGTACTGATATAATTGGCATAGGCTCAACTGTGTCTGGTTTACTTTGCGTATGGTGTCAAACAGGAAGAAAAAATACAACAACTACCAAACAAACAAAGTGTGACCCACACATAGATTTATAAAACCAATGAATATTCATAGAGACTCGATGCTCATGAAATGCACTGAGTGTAGGCGCAAAACCAACACGTATTCGCATCGCATCATCTATCAAAATTATTTACAGTGACTAACAGCCCATTTCTGGCATATAAGATCTCTAAATAAATAATAAATCAATTTAGAACTTATTATAAAAGTTGAATGTAAACCATTTCAGAGAGACATACATCAGAAGCGATTTCCATTTTAACCTTCATTCAAACCTTGCACGAATTCTCACTGTCTTCCGTCATTAGGGACTGTCAAATCAGATGTGACATCTATGGGAGAAGGCAAATCCACAAGAATATTTAAATCATCCTTCAGTCTTTCAAGACCTGACTTGCCGGGGCCTGCTTCTCTAGCTGAAGACTTTGACAATTAATTTGTGTTTTACAGATTACGCCATCAACCGTTCCAACCCCAACACGTACATAGGCATGCATCACTCCACACTCTACCCATGTGTGGAGGAATCTAAGATTAAACAGAGGATATTCTGAATTAATACAAAACCAGTGTGGGTGTATCGGATAGAAAAAGAAGAGAAGTCAGAGGGAGGGGTTGCGGCGGTGGCACATTCATCCCATCTGGTTTGTTTCTGAGGACGAGGACTCTCGTCATTCTCTGGAAGTTAATGATTTCTCTCATCTCGCCGAGCTTAATTTGCTAAACTAATTCAGATATCTCTTCTCTGGGATGGCTGTATGAAGAGGGGAGTAGATTACCCCTTGACCTGCTGAGGTACAAGCAATTAAAGAAGCATCACGTCAATCTGTCAAGATGAAACACAAAGGCTCAAGACACCTAACCCAGTTAGAGGGCTCAACTCTTTAATAAAGAAAGTTTGGTATACTTGTCAAGATTCTAATGGCTCCTGTTACATTGGGTAATTGGGAATTAGGCTACGTACATTGGGAATGAACATCCAGCCATTTGTCACCTCCCACCAGAGAAATAAATGAAGGCTCGTACAATGCCATATTAATAAATAGTTTCTTCTTCCTAATGTTATCAGTTTATCAACTAATCCTTAATGCGATTATATTATTAACAAATGAAATAGAAGTCAATAAACACATTTTAAGTATTTGTGAGATATTAGCATTAATGCAGTCCTGCTAATACCCTCCTGCTAATCAGACACGCAGACCCACAATATTTTAATCTGAACTCATACGTAATCAACAGCTCAATTAAACAATTTAATCTCATCTCAACATTTTCTGGTGGGTAAATATGGGGCATTTCGGATTGACGAGATAAGAAAGAAAGAAATGTATAGGTTGAGCGACTGCTTTTTTTGGGAGAGAAGATGGATAAGCATTGAGATAATTAGGGAAAGAATGCGGAAGCGAAATCAATCCGGTGTCTTCGTTTGATGTGTTATCAGAGCCGGGCTGTCTGCGGTGATGCGATCTGACTTATAATCGATAGTGATTGTGCACCGGGGCTTTCCCCCGCATGCTGAAAGCGCTGTGTTCTCATCTGCTACTGTGGCTACTGTTCTGGCACATCAAAGCCAGCGGTTGAAGTTTGTCATGATGCTCTAAGGGACCTTGGGGATGTGGAGACATGCTTGGGTACGCTCGCAAACACATGTTTGGATGCTGATATCATTGGAATGATAATACAAAAATCCTGGTTTCATTTTCGCTGTAAGCTGCAAACTAAATTGTGCACTGCTACTGTGATAAATGCATCTTTGATTCTCGTAACAAGCTGTAATACATACCTGAGCAGCTGTGAATTATTCACTATTGTAGGGAGAAGTTCCGGTCGAAGAGGAGAGTGTAAAATTGACAAATAGGATAAGCTGAAGGTCAAATCAATGAGCACCATTCTCGTATAAGACATCGGATATAGAGTACAACAATGTGTAACTGAGCAATTTGTTGTTTGAGTCTGGCTGCACTGGATCTGTTGGCTAAACAGCTAAACTTTTTTAATTTTGCCCTGTTCACCAGATCCCTAAAAGGTGTAAAATCTGAATCCTGTCTGTAAATAAATGGAATTAGCTACATCTGAGTGGACTGCATCCTTCCCTGTTGCAACAATACATATTTGGCCTTCCCTGTTTCTCGGTCCACAGTCCCTTGGGCTCCATGGACTAAAATATTACGTGTTCAAATAGGATTTATAGTGCTGCCTTTTTTCATGCATTCTTAAAAGTTGAATTTATTATCATCTTTGACCCAGAAATACTTCAAGAATGCATAAGGGTAGTCAAAATTGAGCTCAGTACAAATAAATAATTTAAGAATTTGATTATACACAAATGGTAAATAATTATACTCATTAAAATGTTTCAATAATATTCATCTGTTCACTTTCCATTTACATACAAAAATATATATAATATGACACATGTAACTACACTCTAATGAAAGTACATAAAGTAAGGCCCAATGTAAAATATTAAAATTAAGTAATTGTCTATATGTTTATTTATTTTTTAAGTGCCTAAACCATATTTTGTATTGCAATGTGTTGTGCTTCAACATTAAAGGAAAATACAGTAAAATTAACAGATAATTTACTGGCAGAAAATGACAAATTTCAAAACTTTTTATAGAAATATAAAACCTGTTAATGTGAGAACTTTGTTGGCTGCTTTTGCAGTTTAATAAGCAATTATTATTGCAGATATGGCCAAAACATTGCAAAAGCTCAGTGAATTTAATGATTGTACCAACCCAAATCAACCCTATCAGGAAAATATGAACTAATTTGTGAATTATAGGGTTAATTATCAAAACATATAATACAACTACTTTTAAATGAGCACAGATGGCCCCTCAGTCCTAAAACCAAGAAATGCCCAGTGCTTTAATGTGTCTGGCCTGCAAGTTGACTGGCCATGGAAGAGATGTCTGGTGTAAACTGAGTGTAAATTCTGTTGGGGCAACAGAATGGCATACTTTTTTTTACCAGTTTACCCCGAGAGTGACAATATGATAATAAATTCAGAGGGAATTGTATGTACGTGTCTGTCTCGTCCTCCTTCAGGGGCAGAAATTTAAAGGATCAGTGGATCAGATCATTAAAATAAAATCCCCTCATCTCTGCTTGAGCTCCTCTTCATTCCTGTTCACCCCATGCATGAAGGAAAGAGTTAATTACTAGGGTTTTAGTCATTGCAGTAGTTTAGCTTTGTGCTAATGTCTTCCCCTGATCTTGGCATCTGTAACACGTCACTGCAGCAAATTACAACCATGAAAAGATAAAACACATATAATATTGAAATGTTTACAAAAGTTAATAAATATTTGCTTGCTGTGTGTTAGCAAATCTGGTCCCATTCCATTCGGTTGTGAGTTTTGTGATTGCTTTTTAAATGGGCAAACATCTAACTGGAGATGTCACACAGTTATTCCTTGTCACATGTTTAGTTCGCATGAGTAGGATTTTTGCTACAACAAGCCTGAAGGACATATTGGTGGCTCTTTTGAAAGCTGAAATTGGAAAGTCTCACAACATCTGAAAAAACAGATTCAACTAAGTAAAGTACTGAAGATGTACACATCCAGTCGCTCCTGGTTAGCTGTACTGCACAAACCCCTTCCCAATTACCCACTCTAATGCCACCGACGTCTCCATAGTCAGCCCATTTGTTCACTTCACACAGCCGGTTCTGATGGGAGATTAGGTTTGAATAATAACCCAGAGTTGAGGCCATCTCTATTCCATTCCAAAAGGTCCACATCCATTTTCCTTGTCGCTGGGCTGGGGTGAGCCCTGGGGGCTGTGTGTTGTGTTTCTACTGATGTAGCTGTCCCTCGCTTCATTATTAGAGCCCTTTCTCCGATGGCATTTCCAGTAAGAGAAGCCGTCTGTGAACATTCAGGGGATAGGAGAAGAATAAATGATTCAGTTAAGATTTCGGTTAGGAAAAAAAGAAGATGGTAAAACAGAGGCGGCTGTAATGAGTCCATATATCTGTAATGGACAGATATACAGAGAGAGATTCTGCTCTGCATTTTACGTCCAGACGTTTCGGTGCTTGAGCAAGCTTTTATATTTGTGGGCATCTGCACTCTCGAACGAACGTGCCGGGAACGTATAACGCGCTAGACGGTGGCTTTTATGCGATCTCCTTTCAGAAATGAAATGGCAATTATCCCAGTGTAAAACAAAGGAAGTTCCCATCTCTTCTGTCATGATGCAATGCCTGTATTCAGGACAGTCTGGATTAACGTAGGGCAATCAGAGACACTTCTCCTTCGTGACTACCTGTTGAGATGCATGTTAATGTGGCAGACGTGCACCAACCCTCTCAATCTCTCACTGTGTTTCAAAATCCACTGCAAGCAAACTTGCATCTGTCTTGCTTTATACTTCGCCCAAGGTATTTAGCATCTTGCCTTATACTTGCATCATCAGTCCCTTGCACTCTCTCTCGCTCTAATGCTCTCTCTCTCATCTTTCACACTAGCATTCAGATCGTATTCATCTGAATGCATTCACCTCTGTGAGTGGCTCTCCACACAGATAACAATGGGCACGTTGGGAGTTGCGACATGAGACTATTGTTCAGTGCTTTTGCAAGGTGACCTCCATTCCACCAAAAAACATTCAAAAAGAAAATACACACAATAGAGCTGTCTGCGGTTAAATAAACAATAGTATTTTCGAGCTGTTTCGCTTACACAGCCAATGGGGATGACATTTCATTCTCGCTCTTTCATGAGGCACATTATATTAGCAAAAGACCTTTCAGAGGGCCTATTTTGGTTCTAATTATGATATTAGGCGTTTGGTTATATTTGGTTACATTTGATTAACTGCCGTTCAATACTTCTGACATCCAGCGAGATGTAATATTGAACAGACTCACCTCCTTCACTTCTCCCTGAACTGGCTCGATCTATCAGCAACGAGCCTGTAAACAAAACAACTTTAATCTTGAATTCAAACGTAAGCTAGTTCATTGGACTCACAACCTCAAATGATTTCCATTTGGAACGTGATGGAGCTACACAAGGTCCTGTAGCAGATCGCGTGGCATTCTGAATGCGCGAGATTACACTGTCCCCCTGCCTAATGAAGATGCAGTGCACTGGGCTGTGTTTCTCTCCCCCGTGAGCCCTTGTGGCAAATAGCTAAATGGCATCTGATTAAAGACCCCTGCATCAAAGGCAACCTGCCAATAAAAATTCACTTTGACCCTAAATGATCCAAATGAGCCGAGTCATCTTGGGTTTACTGCACATGCTGCACAATCATCTTAGGTTTACAGCAATGCAATGGGCATGATTCAAATCTATTCATGCTGACGGAGACTTGGCAGGTCAAGCCGATCTAAATTTACTGTTATTATCTTTGAACGAGTGTGTTGAGGAATATGTGCAGTGCTAGGCCACTGTAGAAAATGCAGGTGGAATTTTGATGTTGAAAGCAAGTAATTGCACAATAGGGGTACAGGAGGAAGCGGAATGTCTGAAGCATTTGACATAATCCTGCCTTCTTCAAAAGCACAGATATTCTTTCGTGACTTTTTTCAGAAACAACTATAAGGTATACAGAAAGAGTGACTTGCTGTGGTCATACAGTGATGAGAAAGCTCGTGTTTTGTGTCCGGGCGTGAGTGAGATGAACTCATCTTTTTGATATGAAGGATCAAAGGTGCTCATAGAAAGTTCTTATGAAATAATTGTTGTGAAGAAAATCAATTTATTTGTTTACCCTCAGCCTTCGCAAAACATGTCTTGTATAGCTCGAGCTTAGGATACCTTGCTAATAGATGTGATGAGAGGTTGTGGTCAATCAAGACTAAAAGACTAAAAGCTGATTATAGTGCAAACAAAACTGCATCTCTATCTTTTGTGGTGATATAATACATGTCACATTCCAGACCTCTGCAGGGACATTACATCTAAGTTCCAGTCTCTATGCAGCAGGCTGCTCTTGTTCCCAATAGACAACTTGCGCTGCCCCTTGAATCTATCGAGTATATTTCTATTGATTGTCTGCTAGGCCTTCAGCAAGAGGTCAAAAACACCATCTGGCAAAAAAAAATACTACTGGTCTAACCAAGGCTCCATTTTTTATTAAAAAATACAGTAAAAACATATTTTTATGTAGTTAAATATTGCAATTTAAAATAACTGTTTTATATTTTAAAATGTAATTAATTCCTGTGATGGTAAATCTGAATCGCAATTATTACTCCAGTCTTCGGGTGACACATGATCCTTCAGAACTAATTTAATTCAATTATCAGTTATAGTTCTTCTTATTCTTTCAGGGATTCTTTGATGAGTAAAAAGTTCAAACAAACATGCATTTATTTGAAAATCATTAATGGCTCACCCTCACCCACACTCAAGGCCCAGAAAGCTAATAAGGACATCGTTAATATAGTTCCATTGATATCAGTGGTTCAACCATAATTTTACGAAGCAACGAGAATATTTTTTGTGCACAAAGAAAGCGAAAATAACTTTATAACAGTTCCTCTTAGAATGGTTCATGAAGGATCACTTGTAACACTTTTCATAACAGGAATAAATTGCTTTTTTATTTAATGTAAATTATTATTATAATATTTCACAAAATAACAGTTTTTTATATTATTGATATATCACTCTCTCTCTCTCTCTCTCTCTCTCTCTCTCTCTCTCTCTCTGTACACACACGACACACACGTGCACACGCACGCGCACTATTTATATAATTAGAACAAGTAAAATAATAAAATAATATACTTTACCGTTTACTACTTTTGCTACAAATATAGGCATTTACCAGTGTTCACAGCTGGATCAGAAAATATGAAAAACACAAAAAAAAACATGGCTGTAGAACTGAGCATCCATGAACAAAGATTTAAAATGGCATACTTTCTGCTCCAGCTGAGCAACTGCCTATTAGATGAATGAGAATGCTAATGGGTAGCTTTCATTTTAAACAGACATCCTTGGCCTTCACTCATGTGAGAATGAGAAAGTCTGGATTACTTAATGTACCTTCTGGTGTAATCAGATGCCAGCAAGAAGCCAAAGACAGTTCAGAAGAGCACTAGAAGCTGAAACTTGTGCTGTCTCTGAAAGCAGATGAGATACAGGCTGATACTGTAGGAACAGCATGATGTGAGAACTAGATGCTCTGCGGCCGAGCATCAGCATAGTGTTTTCAACACATTCAGGCACAAACACACATATGCACTTAAAACCTCGTGATATTTCGAAAATAAAAAGAAGGAACAAAACAAGGTCAAGGCATTTTTTAATTACCAAGACATGCTCATTCTCACAGACATAAACATGCATTTACTCTCTCACATTTCCTTCATCTCACCTGAACTTCTTGTGGAAGTGTTATTGTGTGCAGTGTAGCCTGAAGGCTGCATTATTGAGCATGAATAATGCTTAACCTGTGCTCATAATGATCCAAATAAATGTCAGCGGCCGCTAACCTTCGCTGGTAAATGACGGAGGCCTATCTGATCAATTAGATCAATGTCCTCAGCTAACCTGAGAGTTATTTGTCGTGGTGTACCGATAAACAGTGACATTTTGCTTCGGGAACAGCTCCTCAGATAATTATGTCTCATTTGATGGCTCATCTAGTGACTGGTGTCTGCAAGAATATTTGGGGGGTTTGAAATGCTCTGTAATAGATGACACATTTACAGGAGCATTTGTTTATTATTCCTGGTGGTCTCTTGTCAAGCGAGGATGTTTTTGGTTTTTGGTATTATTCCTGGTGGTGTTTTGTCTCTTGTCAAGCGAGGATGTTTTTGGTACGCCTCCCCTCACCATATGGATGTCCCAGAACGCCAAATCTGTTCTAGACGACCATGCATCCATTTTTCCCTTGCTCCTGATGAACGCTGGCTGTACTGTGAGTGTATGTGTTAATGTATGAATGTATTTATATCCATTGCTCTGTTACAAAACCTAGTGAGCTGCCTTGCTGCGTAATGCCTACATAGGCAGCTGCCTTCTCAGCCAGCATCCTAACTATAACAGAACCTTATAAGTCACTGATTTGAACAACCAATTTATAACAGTTGGTTTATACTGACTTCTAAAAATGTACACTACAATTTATTAGGATTATAAATTGGGAATGTTGCTGCTTAAACTAACACTAAGCATTAATAATACACACAGATACACATTATTAAGCAAACTGATTTTAGGTATACTTAACCTGTTTTTGATATGTTACAGTATTAAATAAAATCTACTAAATTAAATATTATACAATACATATAATAAAATATAATATAATCAAAATATGCTTACTTGACATTAAAATATTTTAAATGCAAGTTTAATGTTATGCTGGTTACAATTACTACTACTACTACTACTACTACTATCACAGTAAGATATTGAAGTAAAATCTAACCCAGATATTTCCTTACTGGCTCCACCAGTTTCACATTGCCAGTTCACTGTATTTTGAAACAGAACATATTCATTTGATTGAATAGAATCTATGTTGCCAGCTTGTTTTATTTTGGATGGGAATTTGATGCTATTCAATCACTTCCTCTGAAAGCAGAGATGGACAGATCCTCAGAGGTTTGCTTGACCTTTGGGGCCACAAGTGGGTTAGTTTACTGCACTACTTTAACAAACATACTTCAACAAACAACTTAACCCACTGCATTCAATAGTTCTCCAAGAGCAACAATCTCTCATTATCCTACTGACATATTTCAGGCATCGAGAAGGTCCATGCAGCAAACAATGTAGACTTTGGCTGTTGTTTAAGGTCAGAGAGAGATAAGCGAAGACAGGTTGCTGCTTGTATTGTTACACCAAATGGACTGGGCTTCTCTCTGCCTGAGTGAGAGGATGGTGATGAATGTAAGGGGTGCTACTGTGTGTGTGTGTGTGTGTGTGTGTGTGTGTGTGTGTGTGTGTGTGTGTGTGTGTGTGTTTGCTGACGTTGGCACTCTAGAGCAGTGTGTATGTGCTGCCAAACAGTCTATCTGCATTCAGGGCCAGAAATTGTGAAAGGAAACTCTACATGGCACCTCCTGTTGGTGTCATCGGAGCATGATGTGCGTCATCCTCACTTCCCTTTATCTCCCAGAAGGGTCATTTTTGTTCTCGTTGACTGTCATCAACAAAATCTGATCGATCGTGTATTATGCTGTGAATAAGAGTGTGAACAATGCTGTAGCTTAGAAAAAAAGTTTAGCAAAAGTGTTGTATTATGAAAGGCATCTGCTGTTCTCAGATCAGTTTTACTTGCTCAAAATACAGTGTCACTGATCAAATACTGTACACCTGAAATGTATGTACATTCTCCATGTTTATAAAATAAAAAATAGCATGTACACGAACACACCGCATGCACACAAACACATGTATATGTGTGTTTGTGTAAAACACACACTTTTGTGGTTAAATGCATTTAAAACTATTAAATTTGTATTAATTTATATTTAAACAAAATGTAATATATGAGTAACCTTAACCCCGAGAAATTTAAATATTTATATAGCTATGTGCATCTAACCTAACAAATGTTTGTGTGTATGTGTTTTAATGGATTTAATGAAACAACAACAACAACAATAATAATAATACAAACTGTATGATAATATTCTAAATAATACAAAATAAATATAAAATATAAACAATTTAAACAAAACATAATAAAATAAAATACAGAAATACATCCAAAATTTTGGATAAATCCAAATTACAATATCAAAACTTTAGTATCTTGCAGAAAGCACATGGCATTTGACATCGCTAATATGATTTAATTCATCATGAATTTAAAATGACAATACAATTTGAAAGAAAATCATGAGTGTGGGTAAATGATGACTAACCCATATAGTTCAGACAAAAAGCATTAAAATACAGTTCTAGAAAGTTTATTAATGAAACAGACTAACGTTTTGACCAGTCAGGTCTTCTTCACGCACAATCCCTGATTTTTTTAGCTAACTGAATACTCTGAAGCTTTGTTGGTGCAGGATATAAGCAGTGTTGGGATAGTGACTTTTAAAAGTAATGCATTGCAATATTTCATTACTCCCTAAAAAAAGGAACTAGTTTGACTTAGTTTGTCTTGAGGAATTTTTGCTTATTAATTTGGTTAAGCTAGATCATTCGAAGATCAGCAGTAAAGAAATTGGTTAATAAAATGTGATTAAATAAATAAAGGGTATTCGCATTATTTAACATATTTAATTATTGTAGATTTGCATTATATTCTGAGTTGCATTTAACTGTTTTTATTCATTTTGAGGAGAACTGAACCTGTTATTTTGTGTGTGTCTGAGTGAGCTTAATTAATGCATGTTCACAGTTATTCTAGAACTAAAGTAACATCTTAATCCTGATTTCTCTCAACATGGGGACAGGAGAGCTTTCAATCAATAAATGGGGAAAAAAGTAACTTGTGCTACTTATTTGAAAAAAAAAGTACTTTTAAATAAAAAATATAATCCATTACTTTACTAGTTACCTGAAAAAAGTAATCTGATTATGTAATTCATGTTACTTGTAATGCATTACCCCCAACACTAGATATAAACTGCCAACATGATGTTTCACAATTAATGTGAGTGTGTTGCACAAGGATAGCAGATCCTCCTAGAGACTCCAACCATTGCACACTGCTCTCGATTTCTTCCCCCCCTTCACCCCGGTTTCAATTCATTTTGGCAGTGCACCACCGCGCCAGCCCTGTGATGTAATGTGGTTATTTCCAGAGTGATGTGGGTCATGCGTGAAATGCAAGTAGGAAGCCACAGACGCTTTATCCTTCCAAACCTTAACTGACTCCTCCACTACCATCCACACAGAGGCTGTTAGGCTGCAAGCCCAGCAATAGGCATCTCCGGCGGGGCTCTACCATTTGCATCAGCATCACGGCGAGTTGGGAGAAAAGAGCTTTGCGAGGTGATCCGAAATGACAGTTGGGGAGCCAAATTGATTTTCTATCTCTTTGATTAATTTATCTTCCCCTTGTTGTGCACAGGGAAATTGCTGAATGGCATTCCGTAAGATTAAAACCGCAAACCATACTTTTCATAATCTGACAGATAATTGGCATGGGGGTTGGCTTCTAGATGATTGCCCCATTATGGGATTTCTTTTGGAGACACACATGCATATGTGCATGAGAGCAAGCACGTACATGTACATACACAAACACGTCATCAAAAGCCATGGTGCCAATACACATCTGTCTATAACTGAATAAATAGCTCACGCTACACACACAAATTATTAAACTTTCCTTACGATCATCTGGAAACCTGATGTTTTATTTGAGTTGGTCATGATCTGGGAAGACTGTTTGGGAAGACAGTTTTGACAGCCAAGACTGATTTACAACACTGCGTGTAATGGGATAAGAGTGAGAGAGAGAGAGAGAAAAAAAAGAGAGAGAGAGAGAGAGGAAGCTGCAGTTTGGATGTGAGTGGCTGCTTTCAGTAATGCCTGATCAATAGCACAATAAAGAAGTGTGCATTAATATGCGTATATGCCATCTTTTCATGCTGCTGTGCTAACAGAGATGAGAGGAGAGGTGGTATTTCACTAATGGATGAATTGCTCATCTATCTCCCTGAGGGTTGGTGACATTTGGGTAATGCCAGGAACAGACAAAGACAATACCATTCCATTAATTCTGGACTTCATTATTTGTCTGGGGGAAGACCATTTCATACAAAGGATGTCCATCTCGGGAAACAAACAAAACAGATGAGAGCAATTATCAAATAAATACAGTAATTAAGCTGGACTGGTGAAAAATAAATAAAGAAATGTAATTGAGAAATAATTACTGACCGATTGAAAGAAAGAGAGAGACCAAACAAAAGAAAGACTGATGGATTGAAAGAAAGAAAGACTGACGGCTTAAACGAAAGAAAGAAAGAAAGAAAGAAAGAAAGAAAGAAAGAAAGAAAGAAAGAAAGAAAGAAAGAAAGAAAGAAAGAAAGAAAGAAAGAAAGAAAGAAAGAAAGAATGGCCGACTGACCCACCAATTGAAAGACAGGCTGACCAATTGAAAGAAATAAATGAGAGATAGACCAAACAAGACAAAACTCACAGACAGAAAGGTTGATCACTGTCCGATCAAAATAAAGAAGAGTTAGTCTAAAAGAAAGACCAAAAAAAGGAAAAAAAGGAGGTAGACCAAAAGAAAGACCAACAAAAAGGTAGACCAAAAGCAAGAAAGAAAAATAAATCTGCTAAAAAACGGAATGATTGAAAGAAATACAAAATAGATAGGCCAAAAGAAAGAAAGGCCGACTGACTGAAATGAAGAAGAAAGAGATAAACCAAAGAAAGAAATGTAGAGACATGCCGACCAATTGAAAAAAGAGAGATAGACCAAAATAAATACTGACCAGTTGAAATGTAATAAAAGAAAGAAAATCTGACAGAAAAAAGGAAAAGACAGAAAAAAAGACTGACCTGAAAAAGGAAGAGATAAACCAAGAAACACCGACTGACTGAAAGAAAGAGAGATAGACCAGCAAAAGAAAGCAAAGACAGAAATACAGACTGACCAACTAACCGAAATAAATGCTGACTAATTGAAAGAAAGAGAGATGCACCAATATAAAGAAAGACTGACAGCTTGAAAGAAAGAAAATCTGACTGAAAGAAGTAAAAGAGACAGACCAAAAGACGAAAGGAAGTAAAGAACAGAAACGAGATATAAAGAGAAAGAAAGAAAGACGGTTCTTACGTTTGCAGCACTGCACCATGTGTGCTTCTACCCCATAAGGCGCAATGCAATATTTAAAAGTCTCCATCGGTGCCAAGCCCGTTGTGAATTTAAAACGCACTACTACAATAATAACCTTCCATTGTGTAAACATCAACAAAGACGGCAGCCGGAATGCAATATGAAATATCACCTTAAATAAAAATGTGATAATCTGTTCCCTCTACAGTTTGTACATGTATGCTTTCTTAGGCTGTTCTTTTAATGTTTTGACATTCAGAACGGGAATATTGCTCCTTTATGCACAATGAATATTGATTCAGCGCTCATAAATAACAAAATGCGGTGCCCAGTCAGAGATCCAGAGAATAAATCCTCGATTGCTGTGTTTTACAGTAGGCCTATATATGCTAAAATCCCTCTTCTCTGCTCATGAACTAATAAGCACGAGCCTGAATTGCCTGAGCATGATTTATATAGCACTGCTAAGCTCACGTTTACGGCCCACAAACCCACACATACACCACCGGGGACGGTACCCTGTGAGGTTCAATAAACTAAATACGTTTTAAGGTTATGATGTCACAAATTACACTCATTACATGTGTTTACATTGTGTGACAAGCTATTTTGTCAGCAACCATCTGTAACCATTTGTTTCCAGCAAGAGTGTCATCAGAAATCCTCTGTTTGTCCATGTCCTCTTCTTGCTGTGTCACAGCCAAACACTAGCTCGCCTCCAAACAGCCTCGGGCTAGCAGTGGAGAAGAGCTTAGCTGTTCAAAGGCAAAACAAAGTGAGAGTCGGCCTGGCTGTCGTTAGTTATCCTCCACGGCTGCCTCGGGTGACTGCCGTACTTCTGAACCCCCTGTAATTTTTACTTGGCCTTCTTTGACTGGGAGTTTGTCCTGCACGAGGTGAGAGCCAATGAGGCATGTCCACAGTGATGGATTTCCAACCCTGGTTCTAACGGGGCCGATGTCTCACATTATCTCCAGGCCCAGAGACGCAGACAGGAGTGGGGACAGGGAGATGCTGCACTGGCGGGAATTCTGACATTGGTCTTTAGACAGGAAATACAAGCGGGGAGGAATTCAAGAACAATCATGCTGGTGTGTTATCATGTAAATGTGAGTCTACAGTGCTGTTTTTTATATTTGAAATATATTATATATTTTACTTCAGTTAATGTTTAACAGTGAGCAATTGGTCTTCAGCTCTAAATAAATTGTTCTAACTCAATAATGATTTATTTTGGACTGGACCACTGACAAAACATTTATCATATTTTTTTTTATAATTAAATGAAATTAATGACTGTGTGCAGCAATCGTGGAATGATTTTGTTCACCCTTACACTTTCATATAGTCAGCATTAATTATGTCCAGGTATAATTTATTCACATTGCACATGGGAATTTGTGGTGATTAGACATGGGACTTAATAGAAAAATGATAATACAAAGCTGCAAGGCTACTGTAAAATTGCATATTAACATAAGCCAAGGAAAATAATATGTGGATTACTAATGGAAATACCATATTAGTTACAATCAGAACAATTATCATTGTGGACTCTAACAATTAAAAGCAACAGAATAGATTTTCATTCAAATATATGTTTGCACATAAATATAATTATTTGCTCTTATCAAATGTGCTTATGTCAGGGTCATAGACATTTCCAGCGGTTTCCATAGACATACATGTAGGATGAGGCAATGCATGTAGATGATTAATATTACATAGTGAGGGAGAGAGAGAAAAGGTTCATCCAGGTCAGGCTACCATGACAGGACTCATCTCAATTCTCATCTATGATAGTAGAAGAATACCTTTATAAGAGATGTAAGGATGTGAGAAAAAAACCTCACACTTCTGAATCGATTCTAGGAATTTCAGAATCAATTCTGAGTTTAGTTCTTAACCGCAGATGAGCAATGGTAGTTTATTGTGTGCTAGAGACAGTATTCTGCTTACTGTCAATTCCACATCCACACAAAAATCTCAAGAAAATGCCTAAACATACAGTTCAAAAAGGTTGAAGGCAAATTACAAGAGTGCTTCAATCGTGTGCTTCACTCAAACATCGCTTGTCAATATATACATAAAACACATGCATGTAGACCTATAAATCATTATTACTCACACATACATGTATTCTATTGGATGTTCTATATATATATATATATATATATTAGTGGTGGGCCGTTATCGGCGTTAACGTGCTGCGTTAACGTGAGACTCTTATCGGCGATATAAAAAATATTGCCGTTAATCTATTCTCAAAGTTGGGTTGGGAGCTGGGTCTATACTACGCAAGCTATGATGACTTTCACCCTGATATTTTAGGCGGATGTATACCTAGGCGAATTGCACTGTAGGGGGGCGAGAACGAGTCTTGAACTAGAGGCTCGCAGTCCGAGATGGACAGATTGTTAACGGCTGGTCTATCTGGTAATACAATCGGGCAGGACATCCAAACGCTCACCTATCATTCATCAACCTCAAATATGGCTTTTCATCTGAAAGATGTATGTAGTAGCAGCTTTACATGGCCGCTCAATATGATGTTAACCTAGAGAAATGTGCGCTATTGAAGTGTTTGTGTGGAAGCGCGTTTGCTGCAAGACAGGCTCCGGTGCGCTCACTTGCTCTTAAAATCTCCGTCATTCTTGGTCATACAGATAAAAGTAGCCTAATACATCTTTCGAATCTGTAAAGACTCTACGTTTACTTGTGTGCACTCAGAATAACAACGAAACGTTGCGCTTTTAAGCAAACAGGATGCGCTTTAGGTCTCATGTGAACTTGAGCGAGAAACTTAGAAACTCGAATATATCTAAAAATACAGTAACGTTACATAGAAAAATATATCTATAGAGAGTGAAATGTCAAAAAAAAAAATAGAAGACGTGTGTGTTAGCATGGACGATTTACATAATTTAATCTGTGCAACACTGTGCATAATAAGATGGCTTTCGGTTCAATATAATAACAAAAAACGACATTTGGGGTTTTTATTCAACTAATAAGGTGGGCACGCTGTGATCTGTACTATATTTTTACTGTAATTGACAGTTATCGGCAAAAAAAATAAATAAACCAACACGGGAGTGGGAGGGAATGGGAGTCATTCTTCCGGGAGTGGAACGGGATTTTCCTCCAGTTTTTTCGTGGGATTGGGACGGGAAGAGATTAAAGTTTGTGATGCATTTTGGAAACAGGAGATGAGCCCTGGTCTAATCGCCACCTGGCTTGAGAAACCCGTTCTCAAAGACTTACTTTTAGTCATTATTTGGGTAGCACATATTCTGAATGCCTTTGGCAGAATTAAAATGAGCCATTTTAATCTAGATTAATCTAGATTAATTCCAAAATTAATCTAGATTAAAAAAATTAATCTATGCCCACCTCTAATATATATATATATATATATATATATGTGTTTATAGGTGTATATGCCTGGATCGAGTTTATATGTATATGCAAGTTATTCACAAGTGTATCTGCATTCATTACTATCATAAGATGTATTAGTATGAATTTCATATTAGTGTGCACGTGTATTTCATATATATATATATATTGAACATCCAATAGTATACATGTATGTGTGAGTAATTTATAGGTGTTTATGTACATGTTTTATGTGTGTATTGATAAGCGAAGTTTGATTTAAATCCTACGTGGTGCCTCATACTTCACTGCACAGCATATATGCTGTGAGAAATGCATACTTTTCACGATGTTAGTCACAATGCACAGTCTCACCAGTATTTCAGTGCAATCCCTATGATTTGATTCCCTGTGAAGGCTATTTGAGCTGCCGCTGACATCAATAATAAACAAACAGCTGAGAAAAAGAGAAAACAAACTCACTGCTCTTGTATAGAAAATGTTTAGACACTTAAAGAGATAGTTCACCCAAAGAAAACAACTCTGTCATCATTTACTCACTCTAAAGTTGTTCCAAACCTGTATGATTTTTTATTTCTTCTGTTGAGCAAAATAATTTTTTTCCACATTCTTCAAAATATCCTATTTTAGGTTCAACAGAAGAAAAAATTCATACATGTTTGAAATAACTCAAAACCTTTCAACATTTTCAAGAAACCAGTTCATTTTACCATTTCCTTACAATTCATAAACAATTTTTAACTGTAATTGACATGTACTGCATGGAAAAAAGCTTGGAAGTTAAAAGGAAATCTACTAAAACAAATACAATACGAATAAATAACACGTTACTGGCTAAATCTTTCCACAGTGTTTCTAATTATCTTTCTCAACCTTCTGTGATTCTTAAGAGTCTCAGTTCTTCCAACCAGGCAGACAGGCCTTCTGATTGGTCAACCAGAACCATTTGACAGCAATCACCTGTTTTCCAGCTGCCCAACTACCAAGAAGCCCATTGGGTGCTTTATTACCCACAAGCCTTAGGGCCTCTTGAGGCCACAATAGGCCTATTTCACAATGTGACGAATGCATACTGCAAGTAGGGAAAACCTTTTTCCGGTCCGGTGAATGCGCAGAACAATCTTATCCACAGAACAGTGGATAAGATTGAAAGTAATCATTCCTGTATTGTGCCCTTATGTTCAAACAAGAATAAGAAGCAACTGTTTATCGTTTTACAACTTTCCCAATATTTACTCCAGACACTGACGTGGTGGTGTTAGCTGATGATGAAATGGAGAGTTCTGATGCAGCGCTGCTGGTGCAGGAGAAGCACGATTACGAGAGCCACCTTTCCTGGTTAGTATAACGTTCTTAATGGACAGTAAAACAGTAGATGATTGAAACTAAACAGTGACTATAATATGTCACAATATATTTAAAATAGATTATGCTTATATATTGCCTTAAGGTAAAAAAAAATGTAAGGTAGGCTACCATATGGTAGCAGTTACGCTAACAGTTGAACTTTTTAATAAGGGGAATGAGTTTTCATTATTTGCGTGGTCCTCTGTGGGGTTTTGACATATACAATTTAAAACCCATCTCTAACTGGTATTTGTTTTCTTATGTCTGCCCCTCTTTATACCGCTCTCTGTGGCTAAGCTCAGTGCATAGATCCACTTCTAACTGTGTTCTATGATTTTCTAATTGTTCTATATTTTCATAAACCTGGATTAGTTATTCACCAAGTTAAATTTAGTCTCATGATTACTTCGATCATGAGATTATTATTTTTAGACTTACTGTCTAGACTTTTCATATGCTTTTGACACATTCCAATGTTAACTTGGAACACAATAATAATTAGTGTTAAACCTGGAAAGGAAGACATGTTAGTTGTGATTAAGTACGATTAAGTTATTTTAAAATAATTAATATTACAATTTCTTCTCAACATGTTTAGCAAAAACTATTAATATGTTTTTTTACTTTATTCTCTTTAATTAGGTGTTATTCATGAGGCTTTGGAAAAAATAAAGGAGCTGGAAGAACTGGTGTGAACCCTCAACATCTCTCAAGCTTTTCTGGATAGCTAGTTACTAACATCATCCTCATCTACATACCTGCTGTAACATCCTCCTCATCATCCAGTTATATCCTCCTCCTCCTCCTCTTTATTACCCAGCAACATCCACCACATTTTCTTAACAACTTAAACTTGCTACGCAAACAAGAGCAGGTAGTGCCTTTCAGAGAAGTTACATAGTCACCCTTAGCCTATTTCATAAGAGAATCCCATGCTATATGCCTGTGACCATCAGCAGACCCAAAGTGTGAAGCATCAGGGTGATGAAGACACCACAAGGAAGAAAACAATAAAAGCATTTTGAATAAGTTGTTTCTTTTTTTTAAATGGGTGCAGACTCTATACCAGGACACGTGGTTGCTTGTGCATGTTTTATACTTAGTGTTATTTTGTAAGAAAATTATAAACAATTTAAACATTTAATAATATAACCCACTTAATTGATGCTTTAATCTACAGGTGGTATGGTATTGTTTATTTATTTACCTTTTGTATACATGCTTATAGAATAGCAAAATTTTAAGTCAAATTCATTGTAAAGATTAACATTTCTCAATTTCATTAATGTGATAAAATGAAAAATGTGCCATAGTGTAGTGGAAGACTGCTATTTTTTGGAAAACATTTTTGGATAGTGAAGCCATTTACTATCAAACTCAATGGAATTTTTTAAGTTTGTGTATGTATAGTGGGAGCTGAGTCTTCAAATGTCATACCATTTAAATGAACCCTTTTCGATTCCTGTAAAATTAGCCTTAAATGCCTAAAAAAGGTATACCCAAAGT
This sequence comes from Gymnocypris eckloni scoliostomus, assembly GCA_027564155.1. NCBI lineage: Eukaryota > Metazoa > Chordata > Actinopteri > Cypriniformes > Cyprinidae > Gymnocypris > Gymnocypris eckloni. The sequence goes on from CM050426.1 coordinate 22,562,935, forward strand.
AAATTGCATGCTGTTCTTGGACCATTTGGATGATATGCATGGTGTTGGTCTCTGACACTCTGAGGTTTGTTTCTCAACAGTCAGAATCACTGTAAGTCTTACTGATATTGAGTAATAGCACTTTGAATACACTGAAAAATAAAATTTTCATTTTTTTGTAAATAGAAGCCTGCAGATGACCATAGCTGGGAGGTATGAGCTGGAAAATATATTGGGATCACAGAATGATGCCTTACCAAGCCAAATGTCCCATTTTATAAACAATATATTAGAAAATCTGTGTTTTACACAAGTTTTTCTAAGTTTATGTCTAGGCGCTTCCCAAAAAAAGACACTTGGAGTCTCCGAGTGACCGTTTGTAACCAACGACACATACAATGCTGTAATTCTTGAATGCTTTAATGTACAGTCATACTTTTGGGCTCTAATGAAAGGTTACACTTAGAGCTATTCAATTACTCATCCAGATTCACTGTCAATAAGTGCTGACACATAGTAACTGAAGCATAAACACATTATAGTGACATTTATACATGGAATCCAAAATGTGTACACTTTTAAAATTACATATCTATTTACAATTTATAATATAATTACATATTTTTTCCTATATTGCTATACATAGTCAATTATTTAATTTCAGTTTTTTCTTCTTATATTGGTGTTATATTCCATCCCTACTGTGTTATTCCTATGTTTGTCTGCACTATCATGCATGTCTGCATTATGTCTGTACTTTCTTCTGCACTGGAAGCTCCTGTCATCAAGACAAATTCCTTGTGTGTGTAAACATACTTGTTATAAAGCTCTTCTGATTCTGCTTATAGTGTTTTTGATGATTTTTTTGTTGTCATCATGTCCCTCAGTATATGGCTTTTTACTGACTGGCTCCCAGACTTCATTCGATTCAATGTCAGATGATTGTCTGTGATATAAAACAAGTTAGAAGTTAGCAGGAATACACCAAAACACAAACATGTATAAAACACACACACACACACACACACACACACACACACACACACACACACACACACACACACACACGTGTTTCTATGGTTTACAGGGACTCTCCATAGGTGTAATGTTTTTTATACTGTACAAACTGTATGTGTTATTTCTACTTTCCCCACAGAAAACTCACTCTGTATGATTTATAAGCATTTTGATTTATGAGGACACTGAAAATGTCCTCATAAATCACTTAATCTTTGTAATACTTGTCATACCCATGTCATTATACACATTTGTGTCCTCATGAACAACATAACAGGTGTGCAGCAAACAAAGAAACTCACACCGGAAGTAAGCGTAACGATCTCAAGACAAACAAATACCTCAGCATATACATATTTATATGTCTAATATACATATTTATATGTATAATATATATAATTATACAATGTAATAAAACACTTACTTTTGAAAGTATCAGTCACCTGGAACATCCATCCACACATCCCATTCTGCTTCAATGGATAAAACATCGCTCTCTTCATCAAAAATGTAATCTCTGTCACACCGAGCACATTGTTAAACAACTTCTTAGTGTTCAACAACGTTCTCGTTCTCGTTCTCTTTATTAGCCATAATTAGCCTATAATGATCGTTTACCTGTAAACTCTCACGGCGTGCATGATTAAGCATTCGGACACGTGAGTCACTCTAATCTGTGTGCACACACTTTAGAGCTTGCTAGCTCAAGCCGACCCCCTACTGCGTCACACCCATCTGTTCAGAAGCTCATTGGCTATCAGATACGACAGTCATTTGCAGACTCGATAAACTGTCCGTCTAAGTGAGACGACCCCATCTCCAATGCAGGACGCTCGTTGGCTATCTCTCTCTGTAGAGCTCTCTAAGATGCACTTATTGGCTAAAATAATGTGTCAGTCAAAAGGGCAGAGTTCAGTGGCCATTTTGATATATGGAACTTATGGCACTTTTCCACTGCATGGTAAGGCATGGTACGGTTCGGTACGGTTCACTTTTGGGGGGTTTTCCACTGGGTACTGTACCTGGTACCTGGTACTTTTTTAGTACCACCTCAACCGAGGTTCCAAGCGAACCGTACCGTTACCAAAACGTGACGTGTAAACTCTGTTGATCACTGATTGGCCGGAGAGAATCGTCATTACTGCGTCAATGAACTTGCGACATGAGACCCATATACCCACTAGATTTAGATCAGCACAGCCAGCGAAGAAGCGGACGCAGCTTTTGTTTGAACAAACGCACCTTTTTGTATCAACCACAAAATAGCAGTGTCGTTGTCTGTTGAGGAAGTTCAGATGTTCCTCTCGTTGATAGCCGAGGAGCGGATCCAGTGAAAGCTTGATGGCGCGACGCCGAAGGAAAAAGCTTTATGTATATACATTTGAAATTGCTATATTTTCAGAGTATGTCTTCTGTTTATATTTTTACCTTTGTATCTGTGTTTTGCTTCAATTAAAAACAATCTGATCGAATAAGTGTACCTCCAGACTATATTAAATATGTATTATTGTATGAGCATGTAATGAACCTCTTGAAAAAGACAAATGATTAATGCCACGATTATAAAAACCATCACATAAATAAAAAAACAAGAGATACATTGTACATTTTGAAATATTCAAAAGTTTATTGATAATTCACTTTACAGAACACGCTGCATGAATAGTTAACTAATCAAGTAACGCAGCACACCTGCACGAACATCCCTGCCCTCCTCATCTACAGCCCGTGTCACTGTCACCACAGTCTCTGCTGCTGGGGGTAAATCACAAGCATTCTCATAGACCTCTCCATTGCTGTTAAAAACATCCACATGCCGAGAATGAAGAACACTATTCCGTCTCCTTTCTTTGTTGTGAGTTTGTTTGTGGCGCGTTTACGATGATGTCACGGCAGTAGAGGCGGCGCAATTATAACGACGCATGAATAATCCCGCCCACTCTATAGCGGTACTAAACTGCAGTGGAAACACAAACCGACCCGAACTGAGCCGTACCGTACCGTACCGATCCGTACCGATCCGTACCGTACCATGCAGTGGAAAAGCGCCATTAGATTTGTTTACATATGAAGACAAGTTACATTACAGAAATGCAGAATAATGGATAGCTCCGTCGGCTAATTTGAAATTATGCTACTAAACCCCGTGGATGATTATAAACAAATGCATGTGTTATGGACTAAATATTGCACGGAATTGGATAGCCTGAACCCTTTACAGTGAAACAACACCATTTTTGTCAAACTTTTATGGATCAGTGGACTAAATAAGGCTTTGTAGGTGAGTCCTTCAGTTTTGTTGTTGTCCCGAATATGAAAAAAATAAATAAAACAAATTTAAAAGACTAAATCCTAAATGCATAATAAATCCAACATTTTCAAGAAATCTATTTTTTTTTCCCCTTTCCTTAAAATTCATAAACAATGTTTAACTGTAATTTACATGTATTGCATGGAATATATACACTATATTGCCAAAAGTATTGGGTCACCCCCTTTTAATGAAAGTTTTGACTACTATTTTTGTAGTTTCCATGAGTAAAAATCTTAATGTTTAAGTAGATAATGATATTCTAGAGAATTGTGTGCTTCAAATTGTATAGCAACAGTTTGGACAGGACCCTTTTCTATTCTAACATCACAATGCCTCTGTGTATAAGGCAAGGATCAAAGAGAAATTATGATTCAGTCAGTGTGGAAGAACTTGACTGGTCTGCAGAAAGCCAAGTCCTAATCCCAGCTGAACACCTCTGGTGTGACTTTAAATGCAGACTTTGAGCCAAAAACTCATCACCAAACACCAATGACTTATACATTCATTATATGGACAAAAGTACTGGGACACCAACTTCTTTAGAAGAGGAAAAGGCACTTCCAAACTGTAGCAACAAAGATGGAAACATAATTCATGTACTTAAAAATTGTATTTCCACCTCTGTTGCAACAGTTTTGAAGTGTATGAAATGACTGTATCATTGGTGTTTGGTGATGCATTTTTGGTCAAGTTCTTCCACACTGACTGAATCATAATTTGTCTTTGATCCTTGCCTTATACACAGAGGCACTGTCATGTTAGAATAGAAAAGGGTCCTGTCCAACAGTTTGGATACAATGATACAATTCCCTAGAGTATCATTATATGCTTAAACATTACGATTTGTACTCATGGAAATGACTAAAGTAGTCAAACCTTTCATTAGAAGGGGGTGACCCAATAACTTTGACAAATATATATATATATATATATTCTTCATTACTTACTCTTTGCTCATGTTTTTAAAGCTATTAGTGTTGTTGAAAATTAGTTCATATGCATATGCAGTTTATTATTAATTTGAAATTACTTTAAAGCATACTTAAAGATAAATAAGTAAAGAAATGTATGCCTATAAACTAATCAATAAGGAAGAAAAAAAATGCCAAAGAACTGTTTTTGAATCTGGATGTTATTTTAAATTTTAGGTCAAAATGAGGGGACAAAGATTCCCACCCCTATATGGATAATTGTTGGATGATATATATATATAGATTATATCTTCTTCTGTAAACACACTACTGTCATAACAATATACTTCAAAACATAAAAATTATGCAGTATGAAACAAAATCCCACATTCAAAAATCCCAACACAGGAACATTTAGAATAATTGAATATGGAAAACTATTGATATTTTTATTCAAAACACAAACTATGACTGTAAAAAGGGGACTGTGTAAAATGATACACATCTGCACATCTTATCTTTTTTTGCACTGAACTGGAGCAGTCCTGATATTTTTTTTTGCCTATTTCTCAGTCCTGGAAAGACTGTGGGTGAATGCTGCCAACACCTAACCTAAACTACTTCCAAAAGCTTATTTTTTCTACATCTTTGCATTTTCTACATAACCATTTTCTACATCTCTTCCATAACCAGCTCGTCTGTTCTTCTGCCATTTCTATTCACATTTTAAGAAGAATCAAAAACAACATTTTCCATTAATGCATGTGTTAATCGATTGAGAGAAAAAATGTGATGACATGGCAAGCAATGGGCTTCCAAAAATATCTGCTTACAGATGCAGACTTTCAATTTATTTACATTTATGCATTTGGCAGATGCTTTTATCCAAAGCGACTTACAGTGCATTCAGGCTATATATTTTTTTTACCAGTATGTGTTCTCACTACTTTCTATTAGGTAAGAAACTATCATTTTAATTGTGAAATGGCTAATGTTGCAAGCTATTTTTACTTGTACATAAAGAACATCTGATTTGCAATATTTTCAAGAAACCACTTAATTTCCCCCCTTTCCTTACAATTCATAATCAATATTTAACTGTAGTTGATGGAAGCGGAAGTTGAAGGAAATGTATTAAAACAAACAAACACCATAAGAATAAATAACACGTTACTGGCAAACTTTTTTTTGCAATCTAACAATGTTTCTAACAATCTTTCTCAACCTTCCCCCTGAGCGATTCCTAAGAGTCTCAGTTCTTCCAACCAGGCAGACAGGCCTTCTGATTGGTCAACCAGAACCATTTGACAGCAATCACCTGTTTTCCAGCTGCCCAACTACCAAGAAGCCCATTGGGTCCTTCATTACCCACAAGCCTTAGGGCCTCTTGAGTAAAAAAATAAATAAAAATAATAAATGACTAAATCTTAAATAAAACACTAAATATTTAAAAAACAATACAAATTAATCCACTTTCAATTTTTTTTTTTTTTTTTTAAGACTAGATATTTGCACCATGACCCTTCTAGACTAAACAAGTTGTTGTCATTTTTGGGTAAGGAAAGGTACACAGCTGAGAACAGAGAGACAGCAAAAGAGAGAGGAAGACAAAGAAATAGAGACACCATCATGCCATCATTATCCTGAGTTAAAAGGCCAAAAACATTTGGTGCTTTCCGGTGGCAGAGAGCTGATTAGTGGCAGGTAGCCCATTGTGAGGGAAATCACTTCACAGCTGTAAAGCAAGTGATTTCATAGACTTTCTTCAAGATTACACAGCTAGGGCCTAATCAGCTGATCCTTAATCATAGGCATTGTGCACTCCCAGTCTCCTGCACCCCACCAGCCGGATACTAATGTATCACAGCAATTGTGAGAGCTTCTCACAAGTAATCGCCTTAAAACAACTCGTACTGATCTACCATACATCCCTCAGTTACTCATGGTGTGTATGAATCTGAGAGCAAGAAAAAAACAGCACAATATAGGGATCTATCATTAAACTTGATCCTCATTGTAACAATTGTAAGAGAATCGAGCTAGATTATAAAAAATACATAAAAAGGGAGAGATGAAAGTAAACCGCATAACCAAACAGTCCAATTAAAGACGTGTAAGACATGTCTTGTTACATTTACTTGGCGTTACAGATAAAAAGTTCACCTCTTGACCATAATGCAATTTTTAACCTGCATGTCCTTTTTCCCCCGCAAAAGTATTATAAAAAAAGTAATTTAGCAGAATGTTTCTGCTGTTCTTTGTCTTATAATGAAAGTGATGACTGCAGCTATGGACATTGCGCTAAATATCTCCTTTTGGGTTTCATACAAGATTATGTCTTATTAAAAGTCTTATGACAGGATTTTCATTTTTGGTGAACTATCCCTTTAAGATAAGATGAATGTGGTCTTTGTGTACTTCATGACTGCAGCACAGTGCTAGTGTAGTCAACATGATCAAAGCTATGCTTTTTTTTCTCTTTTGTTTTGTTTTGAGGAAGCGCTTCTACTGCAAAACAATATGATGGAGAATATATGGTCATGCATAGCTCATTCTCTTCACAGCCTTTAAATGTCTACCGTTAGCTCATTCCAAACCTGCATGATTGTATGACACAAAAAGTAAGAATGACTTTCATTGCATGGATAAAAACGTAATTTCTTCAGAATAAATATTATAAGTTATACAGGTTTGGAAATGAGTAAATAAAGAAAATGTTCCATTAATAGCAGGATGAGGATTTTCACTAAAGAAACAAAATGTACAAAATAAACAAGTGTTGCCTTCAACCTGCAGTTTAGGCATAATTAGACTTGGCGCTGTTAATATTTCATGATTTAATAGCTGTCACACAACATCCCCCCTCATTTTGCAGATGCCACGTCGAGAGAAATAGTTGCGCGGCTGTATATAGAGTTGAAAAACATAAACAACATGGAGTATTTCAGTATTCCTTAGCAAAATCCACTGCAGTTGCATCTGGTTACCTGCTATTGTTTTCCTTTTCTGTAAAATGTTGGCCTATAATAATTGACAGAGCAGTATGACACACACATATTGTTTTCTTTGTGCGGTTGACAATGCTCAGTATAACTGAGGTAAAAGTTGCCCTTACAACATTAGAGCACAGGGTGTTTACCCCACATGAGCGACGTTATTAATTGGCGAGTCCAACTTTTGTTCAAAGAACCATTTCATGCAATGAAAAAAAATTGTGTTGCAGTTACACACTCACTCCCGCTCACTCACACACACACACACACATACTGATAATGAGGCACAGGTTGCCACAAAGGACAAGCTCTCTGTGAGCAGGTTAATTATGTTATTACTGGCGTGTTGATGAGATTGTTTGATGAAATATGAATGTAATATGAGACGTGGCCAGTGACTTTATTGAAACCAATCCCCGAAGGAGAGTGGGCCCAAATCAATGCACGCATGCACCCGCACGCACACACACGCACACGCACGCACACACACACAGAGAGAGATACCTTAGAGATCAGACACGTAAGGGAATGTGTGTGTTTCTTGCTTATGAGCAATGCGTTGAGATTGTCAAAACGCTGGTGGTGGGGTTATACAGAGAGAAAGAGATGCAGCGAGAGAGAGAGAGAGAGAGAGAGAGAGAGAGAGAGAGAGAGAGAGAGAGGTAAACAGAGAGGCAAACAGAGAGGCAGAGAAAGAGATAGTCACCCTCTTACCAAATGTTATTTGTATGCAAATGACAGACAAGGAATTAAGGCAGAGGAGAATGGAGACGGTGACTACAGCCACGAATGTTGCTGTGGCAACTGAGATCTCATAACATCAAGCTTTAGTGTAAACTATCAGAAACACAACGTAGAGCTAGAAAAATGAAACGGAAACTTGATGTCAGGGAAGATAAATAAATTATTAAGGCATAATTGGAAAATAACCTGACACAGAAGAGTAGAGTAGTGTTATTGGTAAGTGAGAATGGTAGGGGTGATGGTGATCCTAGTTTTTTTACACGCAAGCGCATTTTGTCAACAAACGTGAAACCTAGCGAGCCAGAATAAATCCTGGACATCAACGGGATTTTTGCTATATACTGTAAGAGACATCCAGTTCAAAAATCCCTTGAGGATTAATTAAAATCTTAGTTTCAAAGGCATGCATTTTTAATATATTCTTTTTATGACAAAATGTAAAACAATTTTTTGTTGCTGATTATCAGTTGTTATTTTTGGTTCAAACATGTATTGATTACCGCATGTCTTTGAACCATGGTGTTGCCAACTAAAAAAAATGTTTTTGTATTAAATATTGCTCCTCGCCCCTTCTATCTAATGAGACTTTGGATAATTGACTCAAAAAAATAATAAAAGAAATATGGAAGATTAGACAATTTTTCTAAAATAATTAACCAAACATCAGATTCCAGAATTAATATTAAAACAGAACATTACATAAAAAATAACATATTATATATATATATATATATATATATATATATATTATGGCCAATAAATTGCAAACATATACTATATAAAAAAGATTAATATTTTAACAAAGGAAAAAAATACAAATCGATAGATAGATAGATAGATAGATAGATAGATAGATAGATAGATAGATAGATAGATAGATAGATAGATAGATAGATAGATAGATAGATAGATAGATAGATAGATAGATAGATAGATGTTAAAACATGATTTGTATATAAAAGAAAAATAATAACTTAACTTTCATAAGTGGATAATGATTCCCCTGGTATAATGAAGAAACCCTACACCTTGGGAGTTCTAACTGTCTCAGTAAAACATCTGAAATATGTGAATTGCAGATGACAGTTGTGAAGACTAACTGATCAGTCTTTGCCTTCTCTCTTATTGTCATAATAGTTATGTTTCTCGTGTCACAATCTCTATTATTGTTACTACAGAAAAGACGATATATTTCCCTTTTAGGCTCTGTATCTGAACTGAGAGTAAACTGAAGCTTTTGATTTCTCACAGGCATTCGAGATTAGGGCTGCGACTCTCTTGGGTACGAAAGATAAAAAACAAAACTTGATAGCTGCCTAAAAACGTCTAATCTCATAAGCGATGGGACCACTGACTGAGCAGCAGTGGGAAGTAAAATGCCTTTAAAAGCTTTTTACATCTTAATGTACGCAGAATTGCCCTGACAGACCCCTCCCACTGCCACGTTGTCATCCCGCCGTGACACCCCTGTGGAGTGTTGGAGTGGCCCTCTGGGTAGTGTGCGGGCAGTTCCTCCATGTTGCACATTGTGACAGTGCCTGCTAAGAATGAAAAGCGGATACATTTTTTAATATGGCCAATCTTCACTGCAATGATGCAATGTTAACTGAAAGAGCTTCCAGGTGCGTGTGATGGTGCGGTTTACACAGCAAACATGTGCTCTGGAGTCTTCATGCATTAGCATTCTTTTGAAACTCTTTTGACTTTAAACTAGCTTGTCATTTCCGTTTAACTTGCATATATTGAACTCTAGAACAATGACAGGCTTCCCCAATTGCTGACACACTAAAACTGATTTTCTCGAAACAGACACATTTATCCAGTTTTTAATATTTAATGTTTTCTGCAGAACTTGACAAAAACAGCATCCTCAAGAGAGGAGGACTTCTAGCTCCTAGCATGCGGGAGACCAAATTCTGAAAATGAAATGTTATTTCGTGTTTTTTGAGCAAGACGAGAAACGTCAGACTTGTTGTTTCAAGTTTCATATTCTGTCATTGTGGGCTTTAGAAGAATTTGTTTTATATAGACTTTTGTGGGCTACAGTTATGGTGGTGAAGGAATTGAACATTGTGCATTATTTTATATAAAATAAATCTTTATTTGCGCTTCTCGCCGACATATCACATACAATTTGACATTTAGGAAGTTGTAGCATGCTAATATGCTATGATTTTCTCATATCCTGAACCAAATTCCTAAATTATTTTTCTCTCAGGTGCAATCTCTCTCCTGATTTAATGAGAGTGGAGTTGCAAACACATTCGCACGATCAGAGAAAAGTGTAATTTTATTGACAGTAGACTGTAGACATTAGAGTATCTATTTTTTCATCCTTCAAAACACATGCTAGAGAACTGAGCAGGCAAATACAATGCAACTATGTTCACATTTCAAGCAGCCTGGTCTCGACAATTCAACTGAGCCAGACAAGCAAGATTTGGGATGGAAGAGGCTAACATTAAATATTATAATTACTATGAGACCTAAAATTACGACCAGTAGTTCTGGTGCTAGTCAAGACCTTGATATTAGCTACTTTTATATGTTTTGGTAATTTTAAAATAGCGACTGTGTCCTCAAATTCACACATTATAATCAATATTTTCTCACCCACAAGGCCATCTAAAAATAACCATTTTGTTCTAGTGTGAATATAATTGTAATGATCTATATAACCTTTAGTAAAAAAATATGTAAAAAGTAAAAAATAAACTCTAAAGGGAACTCAGATATGAACACTATTGTTCATTGATCTTTATTATTTCTATAATATACCTGGTTTAATATCTTTGAAATACTGTCGTGACTCAGGGCTAAGCCTTCATGCTCCAAAGTTACTCCCCTGGATTTGGCATGCCCAATTTTATTGCATGAAGTAATTTAGTTGAGAAAAAATAGCAAATAATTTTCTACTGATCCAGAGCAAAAAAATCCAGAGCAATTTTCAATGTCTCAGTAATCAAACCAAACAACATAAGTTAGCACAATTTGCTGTAAAGATGAATTCAAAAGGCTGTCAGTTCTCTTTATAAAATAATGCTATATAAGGACACTGTGAGACACGTGAGCATATATTATCTTGATATCCAGATAATCTCTGCTTTACTTTTATAATTTGCTCTAGAGGAGAACCTCATCTAAAGCACATAGGGTATGGTGCAGGTACTGTGTGCCTAGGAACTGTAAGCTGATTTATGAAGCCCAAAAAAAGGATGATGAATCTGGATGAAAAATAGCTACGGTGTTGATAAATGTGTGATATAATCTCTTTTTAGCTGCAAAGGGCATATGCTTTCAGGACAGTAACCTTCTAAAAGGGGTCAGGCAACTAAAGCCGACAAAATGTGCTGCTTTGGTTGGCTCTTAGTATCACTTTGATATTCTATTACTTTACATTTATCTAAACAAGCTTAAATATTTAAATTGATACACAATTAAAAATTACAATTTATATCATAAGGTTTTTGTAACAATAAGAAAGAATGATTAAAATAATACTATATTCTGAATCTTAGTAAATATATTTCCCTCTCAAGTCAACTTAAGTTTTATATTTTATTCTAATATAACATTTTATATTGTATCTTATTTTTAGACTATTCAGGGTAACACTACTTAAAAAAGATATTTTATTAACCCTCTTATGTATCCCTATATACACTGAGCAAAATTATAAATGCAACACTTTTGTTTTTGCCCCCATTTTTCATGAGCTGAACTCAAAGATATACAACTTTGTCTATGTACACAAAAGGCCTATTTCTCTCAAATATTTTTCACAAATCTGTCTAAATCTGTGTTAGTGAGCACTTCTCTTTTGCCGAGATTATCCATCCACCCTCACAGGTGTGGCATATCAAGATGCTGATTTGACAGCATGATTATGACAGCATGACGACTGCAGTTCGACGTCGTAACCGACTTGAGTGAGCAAATACTCACATTCAATGGCATTTGGCTCTTTGGAGAGGTGTTCTCTTCATGGATGAATCCCGGTTTTCACTAAACAGGGCAGATGACAGACAGCGTGTATGGCGTCGTGTGGGTGAGCGGTTTTCTGATGTCAACGTTGTGGATTGAGTGGCACATGGTGGCAGTGGGGTTATGGTCAGTGGTGGAAAGAGTACTGAAAAAACATACTCAAGTAAAAGTATCATTACCTTCCAAAAAATGTAGTGTGAGTTAGGGGTGTGCGATATGATGATTTTTGATCGTGGACAATAAAAATGTCTCCACGATCTGCTTTTGAAGAAATATCGTAGTATCGTGCTACAGCCCACATTCTATCAGCTGCAGTTCTGGCGCCTCTGTCTCTATATAGTGTACAACTCGACATACAGCAGTAGAGTTACTCTGACAGGACACTGCACTTATTCGCGATCGCAAAATGAGCGATCTGATGCAAAATTTGCTCTTTTTCTGAGCACATACACCAGAAGCACGCGCACTAAAACCCTGTCAAACAGTGCCCGATTACTGAACTAAGTTATCTTTTAAGCTAATACGGTCAAAACACACAATGTTTGCATATAGACTCAGTTGGTCATGTCTAAAATAAAAGTAAACAGCAGAGAAAAGCGAATGCGCGTCTGTATATTAGACACGTGCATGTCTTAAAGGGACAGTATTAAACATGCAGCCGACTTTCATTAAAGGGATAGTTCACCCTACAATTTAATTTCTGTCATTATTCACTCACTTTCATGTTGTCCCAAACCTGTATTCATTTCTTTCTTGTGCTGAACACAAAAGGTATTTTGGTGAATCTGGGTAACCACACAGTGGCTGGTCCACATTGAATTTGATAGTAGGAAAAATGGAAGTCACTGAGGATCAGCAACTGTTTGGTTTTCCTTGTTCCTAAAAATAGCATTTACGTTCAGCAGAAGAAAGAAACTCTCTTAGGTTTAAAACAACTTGAGTAAATGATGATATAAAATAAAACACAATGACAGAATCGACAGACAAATGGCATAATTTTTATTTTTGGGTGAACTATTCCTTTAACGTTAATACATTTACATGTATGCATTTAGCAGACGATGTTATCCAGAGTGACTTACAGTGCATTCAGGCTAAACATTTTTGTCCTTGGGAATTGAACCCACAACCTTTTGCGCTGCTAAAGCATTTCTCTACCACTGAGCCACAGGAACGCTAATAAAACAACAAAACACAGAGAAAAATCACTCACTATTCATGACTGAAAAACTGTAATACAGTTGCTTTAGGAATCAGTCTGTATACATTGTTTTTTTTACATTTGTTCATTCAGTTTCTCGAATGCTCCTGCTAAATACATTTATTGTACCTGGAAATAAAGCACTGTTTGTTATACTTGCATATTATGTGTATTTGTAATTTGTATCGTTGTTCTTTTTTTTAATGAGAAAGATACAAAATGTTTTATCTTTGCCCACTTTGGCCTAAATTGGCCTTTGATCACCATGGCCTACTAATCATCCCCATACACTGATTGGCTTCATCACTCTGTCTCCTCTCCACCAATAAGCTGGTGTGTGGTGGGCGTTCTGGCACAATATGGCTGCCGTCGCATCATCTAGGTGGATGCTGCATATTGGTGGTGGTTGAGGAGATTCCCCCCTTCTATGCAAAGCGCTTTGAGTACCCAGAAAAGCACTATATAAATGTAACAAATTATTATTATTGTAGATATATAAATATCTGCCATTCTTTTTTCCCTTTTTTGTTACCTTGAAAGGCTTTATAATAGGGTTAGGCTTAGTTTGGCTTTACTGCTCAGACAACTTGCAAAATAGTAAAATCAGCATGACAAAGAATCGTGATAAAATTGTGAATCGTGATATTTCTAAAAAAATCGTGATATTATATTTTTCCCATATCGCCCACCCCTAGTGTGAGTAGCAAAAAGTACTTGTCCAAAAAACAACTTAAGTAAGAATAAAATAGTAGACAATTTAAAAGTACTCATGAGTATTGAGTACTGAGCTGTGGATTCTACCCCGTCATAATACAGTGTACCTGTGTAAACATTATGCAATAAAATAACTAAGGACTATTACAAGACATGTAAACTAATAACCTGCATTCAGGCAAACAATTCAACGTCAATTCATTTATGCCTCTTAATCAGGCTCACCCAGACCCAATATAATTACACACAAGCCGTTTTGTCAATGTAAACATTAACCAGAATGTCAGAATTAAATAAAATTGATGGTTGTGTCCGATCACTTTTTGCATCCTCGCACATGCGGAGGGGCTATGTAAACGAGACGCATTGTCTTGGAGCAAAGGAGCGTCAATGCTTGAATATTAATTTGCCTTGCCTGACTGAGCTGATTGAGATAGCCTGAACCTCCTCACTCTCTTTAATTATACCGCTCTCCATTCAGCCAGCAGGCCTGATTCTGTGGCTCTCATGGGCGAGAAAATGGAGATTTGTTTAGTTTGAGAGAGAGAGGGACTACTCTCAAACATATATAAAGTGGTGTGAGTAGGCTTTTGTCTCTAAAAGACAAAGTACATTTATATAAAAAAAGATAAAGCCTTTCTCTGCATGGCTTTAACACAAATGAAGGAGCAGATGAATAAGGCAGCCTGGATTCTGAGGGGGATTTGTGTTTCTCTCTGATGAGGTGAAGCTTTTGGTATTGTGGTGAAATTGAGAAAATTAACTCTAAGCAATGGCTGGTTCAAATGTTTGAATGTCTAAGGCTTAGTCAAAGTTTTCTAACAACTCTTAATGCAATTGACAACGATGGATCAAACAGTAACTGGCTCTAGGAAAAGTTAAATTCTCGATTGATGACTGCAATACCACTGGTTTTCCTTTTTTCAAGTCAGCGTGAACTTTGCAGCGGATTTGATCATTTGACGATCAAGGCCTCTAAATGGTGCATGGGGACGCACGAGGTGAAAACATTGATTGTCTAGCCGGGTTTTGCACTTGGGGCAGTGCATCAATAATCAATGAGTGTTGGATCAGAGAGATGCCATCTTCTTGCCAAAGGACCCTGTCATTAGCTGTCTGCTACGTGCCTGTAGCAACCCCAGCCCTCCTTTCATCTGTGGCGTTCTCTCTCCCGATGTTTCAATCTGCCCTGCCATTTAGAGATCTATATAAGCTTCCCCTTTCATGTTCTCTGTCTGCTCACCCGGTGCCTTTTGCGTGTCACCCGTAGTCAAGTTCAGGCTTTTTTGCAAAAGCCATTACTGCTGCTTGGAATGGTTGAATGTGTTGAAAGACCAAAGACTCCACCAAAAAGCATAAGGCTTAAAGAAATAGTTCACCCAAAAATGAAAATTTGCTGATAATTTACTAACCCTCATTCCATCCAGTAGGGGTTTTGTAATATACCAGTATTGACGATAACCGTGATATTCAAAGCAACAATTATCGATATTGTGTTAATGTAGTGTGCGACGAAATAACGGTATTGGTAATAATCGCAATATTTAAAATGAACAGGACTCTTATGATAACACCTCATGTAAATACTCCAGCGCCAGTACCTGGTTGACCTCCAGGTGGCAGTATTGTGGCTTAACCCTGACACCTGTCAAACAATAAGCAGATGTAGCGTTCGCAGCCACAGCTGTGTTCATAAGAGTAAGTTGCTAATATTTTATTAGTCATATAATGGGAAATGTTACATTAATTTGTTAACAATTGTTTTCTGTATTCATATATTTAAGTAAAGGGTGATTGTTTTAATAAGTACCACATTTTCTTTACTCGTCTTATTTTTGTATTTGCTATCAATACGCCCTGTGCGTAGTAACACTTTATTTCTTTGTTCAAATCTGTTAACAGTTACAAGTTTAAAACTGATCTTGAAAAACTGGGCGGACACATTGCTACATTCAACTCTGTAAAATTTTCAGCTGGTCACAGTGCCATGCACTTAATGCCTCATCTGCGGTCGTTCTAGACGCACATTAATACTGAATTAGCAGCGCTCTTACTGCATTACTTCAGTGGCGCCGGTGTAACAACAGGTTAAAGAGCTTAAAATGCGGGTACGCAAGTTAACAGGTTTTACATTAATTAATTACATTAGTTAACATGAAATAAGAATGAACAATACATACACAGCATTTATTAATCTTAGTTAATTATAGCATTTACTAATGCATTATTAAAATCACAAGTTGTGTTTGTAATCATTAATGCACTGTGAAATAACATGAACAATGTTTTAATATTTGTATTAACATTAACACAGATTAATAAATTGTTTAATAAATGTATTGTTAGTTAATACGTTAAAGTTAACAAATGACATCTTATTGTAAAGTGTTACCATTAATAATTATGCATCATACTGTTTAACTTTACAGTATTTTATCTCTTGTTATTTCAAAGGAGTTCCAAAGAAGACAGAGAAAGCCAGAGTCTTGTGCCCTGTGTTTATCAGTATCCTTATGTTCGGTGGGTGAAAAACAAAAGCTCAATAAACGAAGTAAAAAAAATATTTGACTTACCCCCCCTCCCCAATGTTTCTATAGATATCGCGATATATCGATATTGTGAATTCTTATGGCCACAGTAACAGTGATATGAAAAATCCAATATCTTGACAGCCCTACAATCTATGTTGTTCCTTCATAAGAAAATATTTGGAGAAATGTAGTAGTACATCACTTGATTACCAATGGATCCTCTGAAGTGAATGGGTGCCATCAGAATGAGAGTCCAAACAGCTGATAAAAACAATGGCAACAGAATTGCCTTTACGATGGATTTGTTTATAACGAACATACAGCTTTGTGCGTCAATACATTGGCGAATTGTAGTTTTATGGATTACTTGAGAAAATCTGTGATGTTTTCATCTGCTGTTTTGACTTTCTGACGGCACTCATTCACTGCAGAAGATCCATTGGAGAGCAAGTGATATAATGCAACATTTCTCCAACACTGTTCTCCAAATCATATACATCTCGGATGGCAACATTACTGAGTTAACTATCAGCAATTTTTTACTTTTGGGTGAATTATTTCAGGAACACTATTTCGATAGTTCACTTTAAACATTCTAAAACAATAAGTAACTTTGCAACTACATGTCAACTAGCATTCAGAGTACACTTTATTTTGATGGCTCCACAACATACTGACTATGAGAAACTTTGCAAGTATGTTAACTTATTTTACTAACCCTAAACCTACCCTAACAGTCTACTCTGAGAGGTAGTAGACATGTAGTTGCAAAAGAATGAGAAGTTGTTGACGTAGTTACAAAGTTACTTATAGTTAGTAGAATGTCTAACGTGGACTATCAAAATAAAGTGTAAACATTATTTATTTACCAGTGTGCATAGGATGTGTGTCACGTACCATTAAGGGAAAACAAAAGAAGATCCAATTGCAGTTTCATTGATAGGTCCCAAAACAGTAATCCACAGTGAGGCAAAAGGCAGACAAAAACCTAGAACAAGGTAATCCACAAAAGAACCCACTAAACAGAGAACCGGAACAATAATGAAGTAACAAGAATACAAACCACAAGAAAAGGTCTGTTTCTCAATTCCAAGAATGCAGAGAACGGAATTTTGTTCTCGTGGAGACCAGTCTTGCAAGGTTTCCTTGGAAGAACGAACTCGAAAGGTACGTAAGAACACAGAACGCACCCTTATAAGACTTGAGATGTACTGCATTCTTGCTCAACTAGCCGCATAATCTCAGCATAAGCAGAGGCCAAGAAACACTAAATATAACACGTCATAAATTATTAAAACATTTAATACTATTATAGTAATAATTATAGTATATATACTATAGTATAGTATATAATTATATTCATATAATTGTATATCGTTTTATTTTACTGCATTATATGTTTAACGTGAAGTATTTGCGAGAGTGAGTTTAAAGCTTACAGGCTTCTGTACACCGGCTGCCTGCTTCGTTTTCTGGGATTTCTAAAAGCTTGATTTTCTCAAGATTGCACTCGATACATCCTCGATATCAAGAACACATCCGGGAAATTTAATGCATCCTCAGTACTTGCGTTCTTGAGTTACTTGAGTATTGGAACTGAACTTTGACGGTTGATGATTACGTAGAATGAGAACACAAGGACGCAAGATCACTGAAGAACGCATATTGAGAAACAATATACACAGGTGAAGAGAGTATCTTAATTGCATACAGCTGAGAGTAATGGGACAATCATTTAAGCAAGGGCTGATGGGAACTGAAGTCCAGAAGAAACAAACAGTGATCCTGAAGAGTGACCTCTGGTAGCTGTCATAGGCACACCAGTTGATGGATGTGACAACATGGTGCAGCAAATGGACAGGAAATAATCAATAAATCTATGGCCCACTTTCATAACCACTGTTGAATCCCTCACTGTTATCCATATTTAATTCATTTAATTTATTGAATTGGTGGTTGGATACTAAAAGAAATATGTAACGGTTTAGGTTCATCCCATCACTATCATCATCATGATTACAATTAACCATGACCACTTAAGAGAATGAACATCTGCTTTCCGGAGCATCTCGGGACTCGTGGGACAGAAAGTTGGTGCAGTCTGCCATATGCCAAGTTTTAAAAGCTCTCTCTCCCTTGCACTTTACGCTGAGGACAGCTTTAAAAAGGCCTTGCGAGCTCGTCAAGGAACACATGTCTTCGAACACACATACACACGACTTCCACTTCATTCTCAATGGCTATCTGAAACACTTAGCAGTTTTACAACCATTCACAGCATCTGCAGTCCCCATTGCAGAAAACACAGAAAAAATGAACGAATAAAGTCATTATTTTTGTTTTCTTTGCACACAAAAATATTCTCGTAACTTCATAAAATTAAGGTTGAACCACTGATGTCACATAGACTGTTTTACCGATGTATTTACTATGTTTCTGGACCTGGGGACATTTCAGTTGGGTTGCTGTCTATGGAGAGTCAAATAGCTCTCTGGTTTCATCAAAATATCTTAATTTGTGTTCCGAAGATGAACAAAGGTCTTATGTTGTCTACACGCTTTCAGAATGTCCAAATGGCAAAAACTAATCAGAAATAGTTTAAAAAACTTTACTTGACACCAGGTACATGACAATATTTTATTTATCTGTAAAAGAACATTGCACAAAGGACAATCTACTGTGCATAGTTTTACAGCTCAAATAATGTTTTTGATAGAAAACATTCTGTTTTAGGGTTTAATCCCCAAATGATGCCATGCTTTTCTCTCATTATTCAGTTAAAATCAAGAACATTCCAATAACTCGGGTCTGTTGTGAAATGTATATTACTGTATATTTAGATGGAACTTCAGTATATATAGAAAATGAATATATATATAACAGCCTGAATGAATAATAAGAGAATAAGAATAAAGAAAGAAGATGGTAAAAGAGGTATTCTGATCTCTCTGAAGTTCCTGTTCCCTCTCTTTCTCTCTTTCTCTCATGTCTCTCTTTTCTCCATCTCCCACTAGAGTGTAGGGCAGTCCTCAGAGTATTAAACAAACATTACCAGAGGATGGACTTCAGAAGTTGAGAGGTTGATAGCAGAGGTGATAGAGGAGATGGGGAGAGAGCAGAATGACAAGTGGGCAGGAGTCAGACCAGGCAAAATAACGTAATTCTAAGCCAATTTTGGAGAGGAGAGGTTATAAATATCCTTCTCGCTCGTCTCTCAAAGCTGTTCTCTGATTGGAGAAAAATGGAATCAGATATTTGGAAAAGCAATTTTTCTCAGACAATTACCCATGGATTGGAAAAATCATGTTAAATGGAATGACACACGTTTGCCCACTTCTCAAACACACAGTAGTGAGAGAACATAACTTGTGTTCAATCTCTACAAGAATCAGTACCCACTGTCCTTTTAAACTGTATACACAGTATATATAGCAACACTTAGGTTACAAAAAAAATCATAATGATATCTTATGAGACTGAGCAATATGTTTGTTTTTTCTTTGTCAAAGCAGTTCAGTTATAACATGTGCTTGCTAAATTCCACCATTGGTGCACTACAGTTAGTATAACTGTCTACGATAGACACGCGCTTTTAAACATTGGTTCCTCCGTCGCGCAACGCAAACCGGACTTTGAGTTCTTGAACGCCGGTACTTTTTTTTACAGACACCGCATCAGAGCCTTTTGTCTGGGCCGCACGGTTGCTGGCCGAGGAAACGCCGATGGAAAAGGGGGTCTGTTTCTTTATCAACAACTCATGGTGTGATGAAAGGAACCTACACTCTATTAAATCCTTCTCCTCCCCTGATCTGGAATTTCATATGCTTTTGTGTCGACCATTCTGGCTACCGAGGGAATTTACAGTGATCATAGTCACAGCTGTTTACATTCCCCCTCAAGCCAACACAGACCAGGCACTCAAGAAAATGTATGGGAATATAAGTGAACAGGAAACCGCGCACCCAGATGCGGTGTTTGTTGTTACGGGGGACTTTAACAAAGCCAAATTCAGAACAATAGCTCCAAAATGCTTCCAACACATCACCATCAACATGCGGGGTGATCGTGTACTGGACAACTGCTACTCTCCTTTCCGGGAAGCCTACAAATCCCTCCCCCGCCCCCATTTCTGCAAATCGGATCACTCTTTTGTCCCGATCCTGCCTACTTATAGGCAGAAACTGAAACGAGAAGCGCCCTCAGGACAATTAAATGCTGGTCAGACCAATTGGACGCTATACTACAGGACTGTTTTGATCACATGGACTGGGACATGTTCCGGGCAGCGTCTGATGACAACATAGAGGCGTACTCAGATACTGTAACATGTTTCATCATGAAGTGTGTAGAGGACGTAGTACCGACAAAAACAATCTGCATCTACCCCAACCAAAAAAACGTGGAATAACAGCGATGTTCCGAGCAGACTTGTCAGCGCGGATATCTACCTTTAAATCCGAAAACATTGACGATCGAAAACAAGCCAGGTATGATCTCAGGAAATCCATCAAAGCCACCAAACGACAATATAAAAACAAAGTTGAAGAACAATTTAACACTAACAACGCAAGAAGCATGTGGCAGGGAATCAATAACATCACAGGTTTTAAAGGGAATAAACCAGCTTATGTGAACATTGCCACCTCTCTACCGGACGAGCTTAATAATTTGTATGCTCTTTTCGAGGCTCACAACATGCCCACACAGAAAGCGCTCCCTTGGCTGCTGCAGAAGAGGTGAGTGCACTCTCCATTTCCGTTGCGGATGTAACCCGATCCTTCCGATGAGTGGATATCTACAAGGCTGTGGGTATCGATGGCATCCCAGGCCGTGTGCTCCAAGCATGCGCATTCCAACAAGCCGGGATTTTTACAGACATCTTCAACCTTTCCCTCTCTCTGTCTGTGGTTCTCTCATGCTTCAAAAAATCCACTATTGTGCCCATACCAAAGCAAAATAAAATCACATGCTTGAATGACTGGAGGCCCGTTGCTCATCTTCAACAAGTGTTTTGAGAAACTCATCAGGGACTACATCTGCTCTGTGCTGCCTGCCTCAGTGGATCCGCTACAATTTGCATATCGCAGCAACCGTTCCACAGACGATGCTATTGCCTTCACCCTGCACACTGCTCTCTCCCACCTAGAATGCTGTTTGTGGACTATAGCTCAGTATTTAACACCATAGTGCCGACCACACTGGTTGCGAAGCTCCAGACTCTGGGACTAAACAGATCTCTGAGCAGCTGGATCCTGGACTTCCTGACAGGCAGAAGTCAGATGGTCAGAATGGGCAACAATGCCTCATCTCCCCTGGTCCTCAACTCTGGTGCACCTACTGCACTACTGCACTCCCTGTACACACATGACTGTACAGCCACACACAGCTCCAACGTCATCGTCAAATTTGCTGACGACACAACGGTGATAGGCCTGATCACTGACAACGATGAGATGGCTTACAAAGAGGAGGTGAGTACCCTGACTAAACGGTGTCAGGAGAACCACCTCTCACTCACCATCGACAAGACACCTGTGGAGCGGGCAAACAGCTTAAAGTTCTTCGGCGTTCACATAACTGAGGATCTCACATGGTCTGCTCACACAGATGCAGTGCTGAAGAAGGCACATTCACATTCAAGTTCAAGTTGAGCCTTATTGTCATTCCGCTACATATGGGTACATACAGTGGAACGAAATGTTGTGCCTCACAGGACCACAGTGCTACATAAATACAGGCATGCAACAATTAATAAAAAAGAACACTATAAACCCATACACAACTAACCTACTGACAGATTTTGACTATAACTATACTATATATAAATGTTACCTTATACGTAGACTAAAAAATACAAACATCAGCGCCTCCTCTTTAAGAGATGGCTGAGGAAGTAATGAATGAGCTCCAGCATCCTCAGATTATTCTACACCTGCACTGTGGAGAGCATCCTGACCGGCTTCATCACCGCCTGGTTTGGAAACAGCACCACTGGCAACTGCAAAGCGTCGTGCGAACTGCTCGCCACATTGTTGGAGGTGAGCTTCCCTCCCTCCAGGACATCTACACCAGGCGGTGTATAAGGACAGCCCGGAGGGTCTTCAATGACTCTAGCCACCCGTCCCACAGACTGCTTTCTCTGCTGCCCTCAGGAAGAAGTCTCCGCAGTATCCGATCCCGTACTAGCCGACTGAGCGATAGCTTTTTCCCTCAGGCTATCAGGCTAATGAACAGTCAGAAATAATATACCTTTAGCATACTCCCACTTTACGGTGTGCTTTAACCTCAACAAATCTGGTGGTTCTAATGCACATCCATGACATTGCGTATCCAGCTTATGTATAATCTGTTGCACCTTCTCATATTACTGTGTGTATATGTGTACACACGGTGTATAATGTGTATTGATAACTGTAAGTATGTCTAATAGTACACTGTGTGTACTGAGTATACAGTATGTATGTGTATATTGCACATTTTCATCTGTATAAGTCTGTAAGTATGTACGGTCTATATTTAAATTGTTTCTGCACTGTCTTGAGCACGCTCTCAATAATTTCACTCACCAAGGCCCAAGTGCTGTGGTGATGTGACGGTAAAAATTATTTGATTGTTTACATTTAATTTAATGAGATATTAATTACATGGACCAGATTTGCTTGTGGAGAAATTTAGATTTAACTTTTAAACTATAAAAAAAATACTTTGGTAAGTTTAAAAAAAACCTCCACATTCTACTTTTGATCCACTGCAGTCTTCTTGTAAAACTGGTAAAGAAAGACTTTGCATGCCAGCATACATTATGAGAAGGGTTGTTTGCGCAATGCATGCCAGAATAGACATCTTTCTTCTCTCTCCTTAAAAGAAGTGTCTCTTCTCAGCTGGTAGGAAAGCCAATCATCAGAAGTGACTTAAAAAACAAGCTGAATTGGACAATATAAAGAAGCATGCTATACATTGTTTTACTCTATATCGCTAAATTTCAGATTTCACCGGAAAAAAATGAGAGGTTTCTCTAATTAAATTAACTCTTAATATTTCACAAAATGTATTTTTATGTAGACCAAGGAATTATAGGTGCAGTAAGAAAAATGCAAGAGAAGAGAGCACTATCAGAAGCACTAATGTAGTACTACAACCTTAGTATTCGACGCAGATAAATATTTTATACTCACTAAGTGAAGGGTAAGGGCAGTTAGGATATGAGAAAGTACACATTTTGTGTGCTAATCATTGGCAGAGTTCTTAAATGTTCTGGCACTGAAAAAGCTCTAAGCCAGCTTGTTTACTGATATGAAATGATGTGCCCTTTTGACTAACACTGTCTGCACCCACCCAATCCAACTGCAGTCATGCAGGTGGCATTTTAGCAACCTTATTTGACCCTCAGATGCTTACCTCTGGCAAATAATGAAAGCCATCCTTCTGATGAGACGTTAAACCGAGGTCCTGACTCTCTGTGGTCATTAAAAATCACAGGATTTCCTTTAAAAAGAGTAGGGGTGTAATCCCGGCATCCTGGCCAAATTTCCCCATTGGCCGCTGACCATCATGGCCTCCTAATTATCCCCATATACTGATTGGCTTCATCACTTTGTCTCCTCTCCACCAATAAGCTGGTGTGTGGTGGGCGTTCTGGCGTAATATAGCTGCCATCACATCATTCAGGTGGATGCTGCACATTGGTGGTGGTTGAGGAGATTCCCCCTTCTATGTAAAAGTGCTTTGAGTACCCAGAAAAGCGCTATATAAATGTAACAAATTATTATTATTATTAAAGCAGAGCAGCTCCTGAAAAATTCAGTTTCTGGAAGTACCTGGCAGAAAGATCTAAATTTGTCGAAGTGCTTCAATGTAGAAAGCTAATGCTGCAATGTCAGGTACAGTAAGAAGAATTCAGATGAGCATTTGCTTCTTTAAAAGCTCTACCCACATTCATCACCTGCTGGTAGAGCCAACAATATCAGAGAGACGGACTCTTCGAGAGTCTATCAAGTTAGGAATGCTATCTGCAATCTGATATGAAGACAAACAGATCTAAGAAAAAAATACAAATCCAGCAAAACATGACTCATAATTTTTTTAGTGGTAAAAGCATGTGGTTACAAAACATGCATAAAGCTGAATGTTGCTACATATGCTCTCCACTAAAGTCCATTATCAGAGTGTCTCATCTGTCTATCTTTCCATTCTTACCTGGTATGCTTCCCTTATCATTCCCTGAATTGTAGTTTTACTTTCATTTCTACACCTCTTCAGGTTACATAAAAACATGGCATACTTTCATACTATCGTTCTGAGGTTTTCTCAAGATTTCTCTGGATTACTTTTTATTTTGCCTCCAAAAGCCGCCACAGAAGCTCTTGCTGTACAGCACGCCTAACCTGACCCCCATCTACAAGATTGATATTGATGACTTTCTTATTTGCATTTATTGATCTTTAGTGTTAATGAGGTTCAAGTATCTAAAGAAGAAAGGTGATGAGGTTTGTCTAAACTATGTTTTGGTTTGACTTGTTGGATACAATGAGGTCAATAATATCTGGAGATAAAAAAATTTTATGCAATCTGCCACAGAACATTTAATCATAAGTTGACGGCACCATTAGAATGTGCAATACTACTACTAATAATAAAACACATTATGTGTGTCACAGTTTGTCTTCCTCTGCCTTTGTCTCCTCACCCTTATATGGTCCTTCCTGTTTCCCAGTCATTATTAGTTCAGTCAGTGTCAGCCTTGTCTTGATTATGTCCCAGGTGTCTCCAGTTATGTCTCCCTATATAAGTCTGTTCTACCCCATGTTACCTGTGGATTATTGTTAATGTCATGTGTCAAAGCTGTTTGGATGTTCTTCCCCGTGTTCCTGTGTAACCTCCGTTTGTCATCCATTAAAATACCCTGTTTGTTATAATCATCGTCTCCTCGTTCCTGGATCCCGTGCAGCCCGTGACAGAATAATCCACCATACAAGAGCTACTCATCTTCCTTCACGGCGATGGAGTTCGCCGCCTGCATCCTCGCCCTTAGCCGGGCGGAATCTCTCCTTCATGGAGTTCGCCGGAGAATTCTGGCAAGCTCGCCGCGGTGACGGAGCTCCACGACGCGGCAATCCTCCATCTGTTTCGGCTCGGGGCAAATTACCAGCGCCCTATGGATCTCCCAGACACCACAGGATTGTGTTGGAGAGGGATCTACCGGTGTCTGGGAAGTTACCGGTCCCAGTCGAAACCAGCCCACGAGTGTCTCCGGTGGCCCGTTCAGCTCTTCTTCGTCTCCGCTGGTCCTGCGGAGCTCTTCTTCGCTGGTTCTGCCCTCTTCTTCGCTGGTCCCGCCCAGCTCTTACGTCTCGGCTGATTCCCGGCGCCGCCGCCCGCTTCCCGAGCCAGCGCCGCCGCGCGCGCTTCCAGCGCCGGCGCCTGCTCGAGACTGCGCCCTCCAGTGCCTGCACCTCGCCAGTGCCCTCCAGAGCCTGCACCTCGCCAGTGCCCTCCAGAGCCTGCACCTCGCCAGTGCCCTCCAATGCCTGCACCTCGCCAGTGCCCTCCAGTGCCTGCACCTCGCCGGTGCCCTCCAGTGCCTGCACCTCGCCGGTGCCCTCCAGTGCCTGCACCTCGCCGGTGCCCTCCAGTGCCTGCACCTCGCCGGTGCCCTCCAGTGCCGGCTCCTCCAGTGCCTGCTCCTCGACGGCCTCCTCCAGTGCCGGCTCCTCGCCAGCCTCCTCCAGTGCCGGCTCCGTCCAGCTCTCCAGAGCCCCTGCTGGCTCCGTCCAGCTCTCCAGAGCCCCTGCTGGCTCCGTCCAGCTCTCCGGAGCCCCTGCTGGTTCCGTCCAGCTCTCCGGAGCCCCTGCTGGTTCCGTCCAGCTCTCCGGAGCCCCTGCTGGTTCCGTCCAGCTCTCCGGAGCCCCTGCTGGTTCCGTCCAGTTCTCCGGAGCCCCGGCTGGCTACATCCAGCTCTCCAGTGCCCGCTCCTCGCCGGCCTCCTCCAGTGCCGGCTCCTCGCCGGCCTCCTCCAGTGCCGGCTCCTCGCCGGCCTCCTCCAGTGCCGGCTCCTCGCCGGCCTCCTACAGTGCCGGCTCCGCCCGTCTCTCCAGAGCCCCTGCCGGCCCCGTCCGGCTCACCAGAGCCCCAGCCGGCCCGTCCGGCTCACCAGAGCCCCAGCCGGCTCACCAGAGCCCCAGCCGGCCCGTCCGGCTCACCAGAGCCCCTGCCGGCCCCGTCCGGCTCACCAGAGCCCCTGCCGGCCCGTCCGGCTCACCAGAGCCCCTGCCGGCCACGTCCGGCTCACCAGAGCCCTGCCGCCACGTCCGGCTCACCAGAACCCCAGTGACGGCTCCTCCTGAGCACCCCTGAGAAGAGATTCCCCAAGAGAATTTTGGGGGCTACCCTCCATGGCCTCCCAAGCTTCCTGCTCTGCCACGCAGGCATCTCAAGCTCCCTGCTCCGCCATGGAGGCATCTCAAGCTCCCCGGATCCGCCGTGGCTGCCTGAGTCCCCGGATCCGCCGTGGCTGCCTGAGTCCCCGGATCCGCCGTGGCTGCCTGAGTCCCCGGATCCGCCGTGGCTGCCTGAGTCCCCGGATCCGCCGTGGCTGCCTGAGTCCCCGGATCCGCCGTGGCTGCCTGAGTCCCCGGATCCGCCGTGGCTGCCTGAGTCCCGGATCCGCCGTGGCCGCCTGAGTCCCCGGATCCGCCATGTGTCCCGGAACGGGCACCGCCCTGGAGGCCACCTGTCCGGTCTCCTAGAACCTTGAGGCTTCCAGAGCGCCCACCCCCCCTCCCCTTTCGATGTCATACGGCGCGGGACGCGCCTATTGGAAGGGGGGGGTAATGTCACAGTTTGTCTTCCTCTGCCTTTGTCTCCTCACCCTTATATGGTCCTTCCTGTTTCCCAGTCATTATTAGTTCAGTCAGTGTCAGCCTTGTCTTGATTATGTCCCAGGTGTCTCCAGTTATGTCTCCCTATATAAGTCTGTTCTACCCCATGTTACCTGTGGATTATTGTTAATGTCATGTGTCAAAGCTGTTTGGATGTTCTTCCCCGTGTTCCTGTGTAACCTCCGTTTGTCATCCATTAAAATACCCTGTTTGTTATAATCATCGTCTCCTCGTTCCTGGATCCCCGTGCAGCCCCGTGACAATGTGTTATGTGACTTAATGGTCTATTAAATATTTGTATTATTTCTCCCACTCTTCCAAGATCAGACACACCTGCCCAAGAGATCCTGACATGTGGGCAGGTTTCCTTTCAATTGCTGAAATTGTGAAAGCCCTCCACTCCATTTAGTTTTCCGGGTCACCATCAAAGCAAACACCCAAAACACCTTTTATTCTGACCTGCAATCAATCTCTAATATGTGGCAAAGAAGAGAGAAGAAGAAGAGAGAAGCAACAAATAAGTAGTAGCAGAATGAAAATTTATATCTTAGAGGTAAGTTGTAATGAAAGCAATTTTCTGGAACAGGGAGTATAATCCCTTAATTGATTTCTGATGAAAATGGAATTGAAAGTTTAGCTTGCAAAATTAGGTTTCAAACTGATCACTTTTCTAAAGTCTAATTACCAATGCAGAAAAAAAATGAGGCTTAACAATGGTGCAAACTACAACTTTTGAGTTGAGCTAAAGACCAGAGCCAGCATAGAGAAGCAGCCTCCATCACTGGTGGTATTTCCAGAGCAGCAGCTAGCAAAAACTGGAAATACAAACATACTCTCCACCAGTTTTATTCCAGGATGTATATTTAAAATGGGTTTTCTGAAGATGTAGCAGGAACATTTAAGTGACAGAGCCACTCACAGGAGCCTGTTTTGGGACTCTAACGAGCAGCTGCATTCAGCCGTGGCTCTTGTAGAACAGAGCAAACAGCATGCGCTTTCATGCCTTTCCTGCAACTCGTTCTGTTTAAAGAATTATTAAAAGGGATGTGGTATCAGGATGCCAAGCCTGTTAAAATATTGAAGCTGAGAAAAAGAACATAGTTGAGAAAGTAAGACTAGACAGTGAATGTATCTCACTAAACAAGCATTTATCATTCCTTTTATATCATATTTACGCTATGAAGTACTTGGTTTAGCCTCACAGGTCAACTCCACAGGCAGCCAACATCAGTTCACTGACCATTTGATTCATATTGCACATAATAGCAGCAGGAGTTGGCAGAAATCACCAGTTTTTTATTTGTATTTATTTTTTCTATTTTAGCAAGTCATGTTATTGTACCAGGTTGAAACAGTTTGCACTTTCGAAGAAAACTAATCGTTGGATTAGCCAAAGTTTGCAAGGTTAATAGTACCAAATCGAATCAAAGATATTTAGGGAGCTGACTAAGAATGAATTGCGCCACTGACTGTTTCGTTTATTTGCACATGCTGTCTGTTTGGTTTAGCATCTGATTTACTAAAGGAATTAGGCAAATCAGGTAACAGTGCAAACACAACCCAAAATTAGTTCTAAGTGCAGTTTGCACAGCACAGTTCCTCACACTATTTGATACATGTTCAATTACAATATTCTTCTGCATTGGTGATGCAAAAATTGGTGATCAGTGAAAATTGGTGATTCAGTGATGCAAAAATAAGACATAAAATCCAACAGAATTGTATTTTAGTAATGTCAAATGACTTCCCATTCAACCAGTAACATTTTAATGTATTTTTTGGAAACAATGTATTAAAGAGGAGGTGTTAGCACATGCTAGGTCATGCTCTCAAATGTCTTGGGTTCATTTTTGGAAGATTTTTGGAAGATGGAGAGAAATCTGCACTTATTTCAGAAGGTATTTATGTTAGTAATAGGAGAGCATGAAAATCAGGTTGTAGTATAAAAAAAAGTTGTTGAGGACCAAGGAGGATAGAAGCAATGAGAGTGAGGGCAGTGATGAAGAATAGGCTGTTGTGGAAATCAGGCATGTTGGGTACATTATTGTATGCCAGTTTGAAAGATGAGATCCATACAACAACCAGAGGTCAGGAAATATGCTAATGTTTATTGGCATTACTATGCCGACAGGCAGAGACGCTCCAATGATGACTGCACAAGTTAAACATCTACTTACACGTGAGATGCATGGGGTATACTGAAAAAAGAAGAGTCTTGTTGACTTTCACTTGTGCTATGATAATTTATTTGAAATTCTAAGATTAAACAAAATGTTAAAGTTGTTTTAATGCTTTTTAAACACTAAGGTTTTCAGGCAGTGAAATTGCATCCAAATTTGTGTCAAGTTGTAGACATTTTCACATGTGAGATCCAAAGCTAATATAGCAGCACATTTATTTAATGTAAATATATATATATTTTTTTTTGGAAACAGTGAAACATTTTCAATTCTTTTCAGATAGTTAAAAATCAGTTGATTGCATGAGAAGTTTCAGACAATTTCCCAAAAAATAATTTACCCTAATGGCACGAAGTAATTTATAAATGACAGAACCCTAAAAGAAGTTCAAATGTCAGATGTAGAAAACACATTTTGGAAAATAATTTTACTCCTAAATATATGTAAAATACAAAGTCAATTATTTCAAGCTGTGAATTTATAATTAGTCCCATTGAGGGATATATATATATATATATAAATATATATTTTTATCTATCTTCAGAATGAAACCTCTAAACTCATTATGAAAGCCAATCATTTTCTGGTTTCTAAACATTAATTTGTGACTATAAAGACTATCTGGATACATTAATGTGGTGAGCAAAAACATTATGTCCTCTGTGATATAAATATCTTATAGCTCATATATTCGTTCATGCAATATATATCCACTCCATGATTTATGTAATGCAGCTTTTGAAAGAATAAGCACTGTGACTAAAATCAACAAATTGTGTTTGAGAGCCTGTTGTACCATGAGGTTACATAGAAAAGTTGTCAGAAGGTTTTGCTCCACTACCAGTGGAAGCAATTAAAATTATACTCGTAGCACATGTTTTGTAAGTGAAGAGCGACCTTTAACCACTTCGGCCACTTAAGATATTTTTCTTTGAGATGAAAAAAAAAGAGTAACAAACGCAAGATTTTGTTAAATATTACAGACATTACTATTACGGTAATCACTAACATATCTGAATAAAGAAGTAAAACAATTATATAATTTAATGCTCTTCTTCTGTCACCGAATACTGATGTTGGAATCCTCAGTTTTTTTATTCCTTTTCATGTATTCTGGTTCTATCTCAGGAAATCAAATGCTTGAATTGAATGGCTTATGTTATGTAAAATAAGTGTGTGTTATGCATACAATGAAACTTGGCATGAAGGGGTGAAATATTGATGCAGGAAGATGGCCCACTGGAAGTGCTCCCCATCCATCATCACTTTACAACTCCTACATTCTTAATGCATTATTTCTTAGATGTTGTTCTTTTTTTTCTCAAATCATAAAACAAATACTCTAAGATATTTAAAATTATAGCACAAAAAGCTGCCAAGTTTAGTTTTTCCAGTCTGTTTTATTTCCCATTGTTTGAGCTTGGCCCCCCAGTAAATAAATAGTGCTGCACACTATAATCTTTATACTTTCAAGCAAATTATAATGCTCTATGGGACCAGCTACAGTATCCAAGAAGCTGACAAGCATTTCAGCATCGCAATGCTTTAACACTCAAAATGTTTTTAGATGCAAAGATCACAGCTTCTGTGTGAAAGAAATTGCCAACATTTCTTAATGTTAATGTTTCTGCCTGAGGCCATGCTGAAAGCACGAAGAAGGTTGCACAACATGTCTGTATTAAAAATCATGGGAAATTGTCTGAAGCCATCTTCCGACTATTGCATGTTACAGTCGCTTTTCTTCTAAACATTCAGTTAATATTTCCCTCATAATGCGTCACTCATCCTTTAGCAAGGATTTGTTAAGGTAGAAATAAATACCTAAAACTGAATGGGAAAACCGCATAAAGGCAGCAAAATGCTTTATAAAATAACAGTTTCTAGTGAAAGTAAATCTGAAGGCGAATGATTTGGAAGGTTATAGAGAAGAACTCTTTGAGTTTGTAGAATCAAGACAAAAAAAAGTGATGCAACTCGGAATGCATTTGCGTATGAAAGGAAGAGACAGAACAAAACCAAAATTCCAAATAAGGGAGTGCATGTACACTGTAAAAAATGATAAATGTATTATAAATATATATATTCAGTAGTATAACTACACTTAAATATATACTATTCAAGCTTAAACCGTCGGGCACAGTACAATTTATTCTAAAGGTAGAAAAAAAATGGAAGAGCAAATGTATTGATGGTTAATTTCTAAAATATGACAAAATACGAATAAATAATTAATATGAATAAATAAATAAACAAACTCAAAATATTTGTTCACAGTTACAGAATAAGATTGAGACCAGTGTTGTCTCCATTTCTATCTACAAAGAGAAGGACTTTTGTCTACACTTATTCACACAAATGAACACACAAACATTTACCTTGTACACACTCCAACCTAAATGTTCACACTCTCAGATGAACCTGCCAGGCTCTCACGTTTTAAACACCCTTGAATCCACTTACAGTCATCAGTTATCCCTAGAGTTTAAACTCGCTTTACTTTCATCTGTTTTCAAAAATGTATGAATTCTTGACAAGTCAGCAAATAACACATCCTCTTACATCACCGTCAGGCTCGTCAAAGATATGATGGAGATGGGGTCAAAAAAATGTGTACACGCCTTTGTGTAGGTATTGTGTGTAAGAGTGTAAATGTTCGAGAAAGACAGAACCTCTGCATAATTGTACCGGTGCATGATAATGTGGGCATGTTTTGTCCTCACTCTAATTTATTCCTCTCTACTTTCTCTCATTCTGAGCAACACCTATGCAAACTTTGATTCTCTGTTTGGGAGATGAATTGATTCAAATTTCTGCTGCACGTCTTAGCTGAACTGGTACACAGTGATTCTGCATAGTAAAAGTCACTTTCAGGTTGACAGGAAAAGGCAGAAGCTTCTTACAACTACATCAGTGAAATGACCAGGACAGAAGCCTTACATCTAAATTTAGGAAGCTCATTATAATGAGAGAGAGAGAGAGAGAGAGAGAGAGAGAGAGAGAGAGAGAGAGAGAGAGAGAGAGAGAGAGAGAGAGAGAGAGAGAGAGAGAGAGAGAGAGAGAGAGAGAGAGAGAGAGAGAGAGAGAGAGAGAGAGAGAGAGAGAGAGAGAGAGAGAGAGAGAGAGAGAGAGAGAGAGAGAGAGAGAGAGAGAGAGAGAGAGAGAGAGAGAGAGAGAGAGAGAGAGAGAGAGAGAGAGAGAGAGAGAGAGAGAGACCTTTTAATATCACATTGCATAAAGTTTTGCATAAAATATTGCACTGATTTAAGCATATTTATAATGTTTTTATTTATACATTTTAATGAATTAATCTATATTTTTATGTGATCTTAAAAATCTGTTTCCATATACCTATAACCTCATTAAACCGTGTTCCAGATTTACGCCATTGGTTGAGCCAGTGCTGCTACGAAAATTCAATACTGAAACCAGCAGTTTATAAACTCAGGTAAATCAACCAATTAATGGCATGCTTACAGTTAATGTCTCTACTGGGATATAATTATTATAACTGGAAAAAAATGACAAACAATGTGTTTAAAGAAACAAATAATAACTCACTGATATAATTGCAATCCACAATCTGAACATATACATACATACAAAGAAGAGCACAGCATTTCAGCCCGGCAATTGGTTCAAAGCTCAAGGGTACAGCCATTATCGCTGAAGCAGGGTGGTAACAGCATAGTTACAAACTGAAATCCCAAAGAACCTTGTGAGTGGTGGTTCCAGGGTTTTAATAGAAACCAGGGGAATATAAGAACACAGATATATTCCATTTGTGCATCAGTTCTTAACATGCATTTTGACAGCAGCCAACTAACACCACAACAAGGGAGAACAGTGCAATGATCAATGATTCCCTCTTGGGAAAACAGTCAATGTGAGGCTTAGTTAGTTCTTAAGAATGTCAAGAAGATTGTACGCTATCGTATAGGGGGGAACTCATTTATTTCAAAATCCCAGCCACAGTAGATCAATATAACATCATGCATCCCTCTGCTCTTTCATGAGTGTCTCTGGGCTTTCATTAATGCACAATAATCACAGCTGAGTCTAATGGTTTCTCTCTCTCTCTTCCCACTCTCCCTCCAGGCAATGTATCTCATGCACGAGATATGTCACGCTAAGCAGAATGAATGGCCACACTCTGAAAACACAAATTGCAAAGTAAACAGATTAGGGTGGAAAACTACTCCTCCATCCCATTCCCTGCCGCCTTCTTCCCACTCATTTATTCCACTCATCTCCCCCTGGACCAGCAGGATGGGATGGATGAAGAAGGGACTCTGACCGGTCAACTAGTTTGAGCTCTACTGGTTTAACTCTGAAATCAATATGTAGCTCCCCTCATATGACTAAAATATGTCTGGGCTTGGAATCCGTCCCACTGGCTCGAAGTTATGGAGCATCTAGGCTGTGCACCACCATAATTTTCATTACACCCCAGCAGACATTAAATTGTGATAAAAGGATTCATATTACGAGAACATGCCTCCACTGAAGCAGAAACAGAGAGAGTGATAAAGAAAGAGAGAATTCTAGTTTTTTTATTTATGTTTGTTCACAGTATTTTATCTTGCCCTACTTGGAGCAAAACAAAAGGAGTTACCGTCCAATGAAATAACATACGTTCATTCCTCTGAGGCAGAGACTATAGGAAATTACATTTGGAAGTCTATTTTTCTCCACCAGAAACATTACGACACTGCTGTCCTTATTTTGCTCTTCTTGGCCACAGTTCTACAAGCTGAAATCCTAACAAATGTATATTTTCTCAAGTTCAAACATTGCATTACAAACTTGATCAAAACTATAATATTATCTGAAGCTTTTAAGAGGCAATGCTTTATATCACATATTTAGTATAGGTTTTGTTCTTTTGATAAGCAGCTGACCTCCTTGCTAACCCATCGCAGCATGTTTAAATGCCTGTGACTCAATGTTTCTATCATATGTGTCTGCTACAGATTATTACTTTATGACAATCTTTATGGATCTAGTAAAGTACAATTGAAAATGTTAAATCCCTGCTAGTTTGATTAGATGTGATAGAAAAGCTTGATGTCATATCAAATTAAACAAGAGCTGCTGATTCAGATGACAGGACTAGGCTGCATGTTGTCATTTAGCATCCATTAACACCACACACAAATCAAATTATAAGGCAGACATAAAATATGCGTTAATTCCCTTGTTTTTGTCTTGTCAAACATTTATAATCTATTAAAAACACAAAAATAATATACAGTTTTATTGTATATATTGCCTATGTTTATATTTTAAAATGACTCATACAATATCCTAAAATGGTTACTGAATAAGAAACAAGAAGTGAAAAACACAAAAGGAACAGTTAATTTAACAAATATAATTAAATAAATTTACTTACTCTAATGTGACTCCAAAGTCCATAATTGTAACAAAGGGTCTGAGGCACGGGGATCCATTTGCAACTTTTATTAAAGACAACGTTAAACAGGCACAGATCGGATACCAGCGACAGGGATGATAGAGACAGGTTCAAACTCATAAACATTTACCAGGCTTAGGTCGAGGCAGGCGGCAGACAGGAGAAGTAGTAGACAGTCCAGATATCAAATCACAGGGTCAGATAAACAGTCCTAGGTCGTACACAGAAGATCAGTAATAACAGGATGAATGCTCAGAAATGTTAGCCGGGGCAGAAACAAGACTTCGCAATGGGTGCCTAATAGGTGGCAGCTTAAATAGGTCACAGAGATGAGGAACACCTGTGCAGCAATCAGTCTCAGGTACAGGGCATTGTGGGAAATTAAGTTCAAGGGTCAATACTCTGGTGACGGTGCCCTCCTGTGGTGTTCGGGAAGGGCCACAGAGACCGAGTTTGTGACAATAATAGTGTGATGTTCGTAATTCATGTCTTCTGAGGAAAAAAAGCTTGCTTCTGAATCAAAACATTGCTACTCACATTTGAATCTGGTGGGAATTAAATTCTGCTTGCTTCCATAAGCGCATACAGGGCAGTGAGCAGCTGCGACGATCAAGATAGATAGATAGATAAATAAATTAATTAATTCAATAATAAATATGTCAACTTCTGCACACTGTGCGTGCAGCTCGTGGCGCTGATGCGTACAGAATACTTCCGTCGTTGTGCATTCTGCGAAACGACAGAGGGCAGTGCAGAAAAAAACGGACTAAATAAAATAAATAAAATAAAAACCCATACAATTACTTAAAGGGGTAGTTCACCCAAAATAGAAAATTCTGTAATTACTCACTCTCATGTCATTCCAAACCTGTAACACCTTCGTTCATCTTTGGAACATGCGTAGTTTACATACAGAAGAAAGCACGCGCAGGTGTACTGATACTCTCTACAATGGTGGCGCATCGCAACAGATGGGATGAGGAGATGTATTGTTTAATAAAGTCGTTACTTTTTGTTAATTTTTTTGCACACAAAAAATATTCTCGTAGCTTCGTAAAAGACAGTACGGTTGAACCACTGATGTCACATTAACTATTTTACTGATGTACTATGTTTGAGAGATGAGGATTTCACTCTAAAATGCAGTCAATTTGAGAACTAGTCTCCCACCCTCCAAGCTGAAAGCATTATGTAGCAGTTCCATCACAAATAAGTATTACAAAAATTATCTGTATTATTGCCAAAAGTGTCAACCAATCTGGTTTAGCTTTTTTGAGGTGAATGAGGAAGTTGCATCTCAGTTGCTTGTAATGCCTAATTGGTTATCAAAGCAGTGTGAGGATTATGAGTCAACAAACCATTTTGGATACAAAGAATACAGAAACCTAAACAATCTCAGCCCCTTCGCTCCCATCTTCTCTCTTTGGCTTCAGCACACAGCTTAGCATGTCATTGTTTGAAGGCCTCGACCCTAACTGCCGGCCCACCCCTGACTCCAGTTAGGGGGCTTAAGGTTGAGGCAATACTTTAATGAATCCGATGTGGGGAATTTTCAATATACGGTTCACACTCAACTAGTTATCCTGAACAATGAGAGCTGGAGAGCCCCATAGCTGGCCACAGTACAGCAAGACAGGGCTGCCAAACATTTATGATAATTTCCATTCACTAGCACAATGCAGGATTAGCACTGCAATGAACTTGGAAAGTGTCCACCACAGTTCTCACTCCCTCTCTCTTCCTCATCCAGTCCCTCGCGAAAACCTTTATTATAAAGATTAATCTGACATAAATAGCTAATTACAGTTAATATGCTTGATAAAGGGTGAACCGCCACAAATAAATCAATAACTGCAACTTCCTTAATCATTTGTGTATTTTCAAATGAAAATATCGGAGCAATCTTAAGATAAAAAAGTGTAATGTAATAAGTCTTATTTTCATAGAGTATATTTTGAATTAAGTTTTATTAGATTGCTTACCTTTAAAAGTAACCAAATTAATTTAAGCTCATAACATGTTGATAAACAAGAAGAAAAAAACAGTGGGTTATTACTATTTACAGTGGGTTATTAATTTTACAAAAAAAATCATGAGAAATTTTGCTTCTCAAATATATTTATCATACTTAGAGAACATTTTAACTAGAAAAACGAATGAAGACTATTTTGGTCATGTTTGAAATACATGCAGGTTTGGATGTTTTTATATTTACATATCGTTTTTAAATCACTTCATAGCGTTCTCTGTTGACAAGCTGTCATTGTATGCTCATCTGATCGTACTTCTGATGTGGATTTGTGTGCACGTTGTGCATCTGTGTGTGTATGTGTGTTTTCATGAGTCTTCTTTAAGGGCTGCTGCCATATTCTCTCTGTATTTTCTCATTTCAGAGGGTGATTGGTATTTGGATGGATTTGTCTATCAGACTCAGAGAGTGATGGCTAGAGCTTTTAACAAGTTAATTTTCTAGTCCAGTTTCCCTGTGATTGCTGGGAGACAGCACAATCCTGGGAGAATTAAGTCTTGCTATCTCCAGTGCTGCATTGTATTGGAGCCCTGCTAACCGCGCCGCTCCAAAGAAAGAGATTTAGATGTTGTGTCGTTGACTGATAAAACCCTCCATCCATACAGATTCAGAGAGAGAGAGAGAGAGAGAGACATCAACATCTATTGGAAAATAAATAACGTATTCACATTCTTACAATGTTGCCCCAATAAAGTCTGTAGATATTGGATAGATTAATTTCTAAAGCCTCTAGATTTTCAGTCCAATCAAAACTCTGCTGAAAAACCTGTTGTACACAATCGACCACATGCCTTCTGCCTTCTGATTTATGGTACATAATTTTGGTACGTACAAGTCCTTTTATTATAATTAAAAATTGCATATACATGTGTCATTTCATGGTGAAATCTTTTATGATTTAGATGGAAAACGTAAGTAGTACATTTAAGAATTACTTTTGTATGTAGTCATTTTTCAAGATTAACACATACTGGAGTCATGCAACTCAGGTTTACTTGATTGTTGATAAATCTATTTTTTAACACATAGTGAATATGATACAACAGGTTTTTGAGGGATGCTTATTTATGTCTCAATCATCACTGTATTGTATTACATTATAGGCTTCCCCCCACAATTAAAACTACAGAGCTTTGATAATAAAACGAATCATGTAAATAGCATCTTATTTTGAAATATAAGACTTAATATTGGGATTTTTCTCTCCTCAAGTGTGAGCTCTGTATTCTTAAAACGAAATGGACCGCAAATGTCTGATGCATTAAATATTATACAGACCATAAAATTTTAAATGATGAAAACTGATAAAAAAAAGAAAAATGACATTATTTTGTGTGTCAGGCTTTCCAGGTTAAAAAGACTGCCTTTTAACATTGTAAATAATTCAAATTTCATAAAAGGAGGCAATAGATGCTCTATAAGACCACATGTAACAGAACTTATTAATAAATACTAATACAGTTTTCTTCATTTTTCCAATTTTCCTTCCAATTTACTCTATCCCTGTCCCAGTAAATTTAATGGCCATCCACCATTTGAGTAATTTCATACAGCCAGGTCATCCATATTCAAGACAGAAACGAATGAAGACTTTAACACCTGCTGCTCCTGGTGTCCAGCATGGAGTTTGATAGATCAGGGGATGTCTGAAGAAATCTTCCTCAGGCGGGTTCCCCACCTCTCTGTCAAGAGACAGGGGTCATTAAGCGCTTTCATTTTTTATAGCAGAATTAATCCATTCTAATAGGTCACTCAGTTCAGAGGCAAATGTAAGTAAGGCAAGGGAACAGAGCAATACATCTGCCTGCTAAACACACTAATCTGTCAGTTATTATTATTCTGGAAATAATTACCTCAGCCCTGAGAGGCATACCCGGAAAAATGAGGCGATCAGCAATGTCGGGGACGAGAGAGGGCCTCTAAGCTGAATTAAGCAGGGACGGGCCCCGCAGGATTGCTGCTTGACACCGGCTGAGAGAAGATGAGATGGCGTCCTCGGGCCTCTTCATACTGACGGAGCACTTGGGAGACAGAAAGAGACGAAGGCTGGGAGAGAGAAGAGGCTGCCACATGTGGCCAACTGTCAAATTTAGTCCTGAAAAAAAAGAGCCATAGATATATCTTAGGAAATCTTCTCCTTAAATGGAGACAGGGCTGGATTGGTAATCGGGCATACCGGGCATTTTCACAGTGGGCCGACGCACTTAAGGGGCTGACAGAATGTAATAGTTTTTTTGCCATCATGCAGGGACAGCGAGCAGCCAGTGCCCATTGATTTGTATCCTGTATTGAAAAACAATGATAGACATATTTTCAGCTATCAAGTACTGCAGCTGACCCTAATTTTTCACTTCAACAATCGTTTCCTTGGCTGATTTTGGCCA
This sequence comes from Gymnocypris eckloni scoliostomus, assembly GCA_027564155.1. Taxonomy (NCBI): domain Eukaryota; kingdom Metazoa; phylum Chordata; class Actinopteri; order Cypriniformes; family Cyprinidae; genus Gymnocypris; species Gymnocypris eckloni. The sequence continues at coordinate 22,602,206 of CM050426.1, forward strand.
TGAATTTATTACAATGACACAAGTCGTCTGATTTATCCAAACAACTAGATATATAGCATCACATCTGGTGAAATGTTAATTGATGTTTTAAATAACCTCGCAAAGATTTAATCCTAAATTACTTTGATCAAAAATGATAATAAAAATATATAATTTTACAAAAGACTTCAATTTCTGATAAATCCTGTTCTTCTGAACTTTCTCAAAATTCATCAAAGAAACCTGAAAAAAATTATACTCGGCTGTTTTCAACATAATAATAATAATAAATGTTTTTTGAGCAGAAAATCTGAATATTTGAATGATTTCTGAGGGATCATGTGACTAGTGTAATGATGCTGAAAATTCAGCTTTGAAATCACAGGAATAAATTAAATTTGATAGAAAACAGTTATTTTAAATAGTACAATATTTCACAATATTACTGCTTTTGCTGTATTTAGGATCAAACCAAAATCACAATTTTTGTTTTGATTGTGATAGACTAGATATATTTGATAATATATACAGTCTTGTTTCTCCTGAAAGAATAAATCTGATAATATAAAACACAAAATGTGAAATGTTCTCCAATTCGCTTATGTGATTTTGTACATTACTATTAAACACAATTCCATGAATAATCAAGAAAAGTTTGCATAGTAAAATAGGATTCTGGGTGTAACGTGTTTTATATAGCCGGTTTTTGCAAAGGAAACTCAAAATGACACTTGTAGATGCAAAATATGACAATTTCACTCGTTTAATTTATGATGCAGTAACTCCTGTTTGGAAGCTGTTATTTGAAAAATTAATTTCTTCTGGTACATTTTGGCATCTAGTAGCATCAAACAAAGTAAGTTGCAAAGAGCAGGCCCTAATAGATCCTGAATTACAGATTTTTTTTATTGTAATATTTGAAACATATATATATATATATATATATATATAATGCTATTTATAAAGAATTACACTCATATGATACAGTTAAAAGGGTTTCCTTTACAATGAAACTATTTTTTTTCCCTCTGTTGTCGTGTAGGGTAAACATTTGAATTTGAGTGTGAAAATGTTGAGTGTGAAAATGTGCATTACATGCACCCATGAGCTTAAGTGAAAACAGTAAAAATATTTCCAGTCTTTGACTGGTAGTGTATTTCATATGTACACTCACTGGTCACTTTATTAGGTGCACCTTGCTAGTACCGGGTTGAACCCCCGTTTGCCTCCAGAACTGCCTTAATTCTTTGTGGCATAGATTCAACAAGGTTTTGGAAACATTCCTCAGAGATTTTTGTCCATATTGACATGATAGCATCACGCAGTTGCTGGAGATTTGTCGGCTGCACATCCATGATGTGAATCTCCCGTTCCACCACATCCCAAAGGTGCTCTATTGGATTGAGATCTGGTGACTATGGAGGCCATTTGAGTAAAGTGAACTCATTGTCATGTTCAAGAACCCAATGTGAGATGATTTGAGCTTTGTGACATGCTGCATTATCCTTCTGGAAATAGCCATCAGAAGATGGGTACACTGTAGTCATAAAGGGACGGACATGGTCAGCAACAATACTCCGGTAGGCCGTGGCATTTAAACAATGCTCAATTGGTACTAAGAGCCCAAAGTGTGCCAAGAAAATATCCCCCGCACCATTACACCACCACCAGCAGCCTGAACCGTTGAGACAAGACAGAATGAATCCATGCTTTCATGTTCTTTAGCCAAATCCTGAGGAGACACTTGCAGGAGACACTGATGAGGTGTTTATCTGTATATTTTATGTACAAATGTGTGTGCTGGCAAGTTTATAGATAAACAGGTAAGCTGAATATAATGGGCTTTGAATATAATTTCACACGTGAAATTGTTAACCCAGGGACTTAAACCATGGATAAATGTAATCCCTGGGTTATCCTATTGCATTTTTCACATTGCTCATATCATGGGTTAGTAATTAATCCTAGGTAATCAAGTTTCAAGATTTCACTCTGCACTCTCGTAAACCCCAGGATAACATTCTAATTTGCATATTTATGAGGTCAATAAAATAGTTTGGACAGTTTGCAATGGGTTTTAATAAACATGCCTTCAATAACTGTCTGTAAAAATGTTGGCGCTTAATCCGCTCAAGTTGTTTTAAAGTCAGTTGAATAAACACTGCTTAATTTTTATTTAAATGAATGTGATATTTTTTATTACATTTTTAGTTTTATTTTATTTTTACTAACATTACCGTCACTTAGTGATTATATGTAACAAATGTGACTCACATATATTACATATAATCACATTGTGTCAGTAATGGGACCATTCAAAGATTTAAGAAATATTTATATTCAGCAAATTCAGCATTAAGTTTAGCATTAAATTGGTCAAAACTGACAATAAAACCTTCACAGTGTTACAAAATAATTATTGTGAACTTTCTATTCAATAGTTTTACAGAAATAAAGTTTAAAATAGTATCAAAAATATTAAGCTGTGCAGCTGATTTTAACTTTAAATATAAGTAAATAAAATACAAATAAATGTTTGTTTTTGAGCACCAATTCAGCATATTAGAATATTTCTAAAGGATCGTGAGACTGAAAACTGGAGTAATGGATGATGAAAATCCAGTTGTGTCATCACAGGAATACGTTACAATTTAAATTATATGAAATACAACATTTTAAATTGAAATAATATTTCATGATATTACTATTTTTACTTTGTTTGAAAAAATAATGCAGTTATTATTGCATAAATAATGCAATAAATGCAGCCCTGGTGAGCATACGTGACTTCTAAATAAATGAATAAAGCTTTCGAATTCTCATTTTTCTCTCAAGCACTGACACTAAACAGCATACAGAAATATAAAGCACATGAATGTGTAATGATTGCTAAACAGTGTTTTGCTAAATATGTCTTTTTCTAAACAGTTTTAAATCATTGTGCTCATACTTCATACTTAATCATACTTCACACCTTTTGTTGGAATTCAATACTCTAGAAGCTTAAAACACACTCTAAAACATTATGGGTTGTTTCAACCCAGCTTTGGGACAAATATCTACAGTACAACTGTTGGTTTAATTTTTAAATGACATTTTAACAAAAACATTTGTCCATATTTGACCTAAAGTTGGGTTGAAACAACCTATCATTGTTTAGAGTGCAGTGCTAGCTCTAAAATCCCAATTGAGAAATGCTGCTATACATAGGGATAAAGTGACCCAGTGTGAACTTGTTTGAATGAACTATTGAAGAGCAATTCCCTAATAAGCAAAGAGCGAAGGACAGACGGTGAGTGTGTGTATTTATCATTGCACTTTAGGTCTCAGGGCTAACAGAGGTCTTGGACTGTCTCTGGGCCTGACACTGCCCTGAGCCCTCTGATGTCAATGCCCCCATCACTTAGAAGCCAGCCATACATACACATGAGGACCTGTCGCTACCAGGGCAAGCTGTCACCTAGCAACACCTGCAGGCCAGTGACACCTGTCCTCACTGTCTACCCCCGTTTCACCCCGATGGCATGCTGTCACACCCCCGTGTCATCTTATGACAACCTTATGTCACGCTGTCATGGACGGTGTCAAGCGGTGGCAGGGCAATACACCATGTCCTAATTTGTACAGGAGCAAAGAGGAGAATCCATGGCTGGAAATGAGCTAATATCTTAAAGATGTCTCTTACGCTGCTAAAGGAGCCAGTTCACACTGCATCAGGGGCTGTGAAGTACTAAAACCCGGAGGAGTCAATGTCACAATATAATGTTGGTGAGTCTAGCGCTGAATATATTGCACTGCAACTTCGTCACTAGTTGTCATCTGTGATCCACACTTTCACTGACAGGTGCTAGTGAATATACGGACGAATTTGTGACACCAGTGGTTCACAGTGTTTAGGTTTTGAAGTTACGAAATAAGCGCTATAGTCTGATAAGAGTTGGAGTGCTAATGCGGCTCAGACACAACTTCAAGCTTTCTGAGGAAACCTACGAGGGTAGGATTTTCGGGTCATTTGACTGAGAATGCGGAGAATGATCACCCATTCCACCCCAACAATGCTATCAGTTTTTGTTCAACTAGAAAGTGAAGCGCAAGAGGGCTTTAGCGTGATCACAGACACACACCGTCCCTCGTTCCCCATTGCCTCCATCACACGGCCTCTGCCAAGCGTTTCACTTTGAAGTGCATCAAAGAAAGATGGCCCTGCCCCCACTTACGATAGAGAGGCAGACGAGAGAGGAGTGGGAGTGGAGGAGTGTTTTGCGTAAGATGAATTTTAATTGTGTCTTTTCCCAGGGTTGATGATGTTTTCCGTTTAAAAACAGAAAGGGAACGGTGCTCATGTAACTGATGAATTAGCCATATGAGACTGAGGGTAGTGCCATAGCTTTTAGACGAGAAAGAGACCGAGACAAAGAGAGAGACACACACAGCAACAAAAATAAAAAGCAGAGACAGATTCTCAAAAATAACCGCTCAGTGACCACAATCTAGCAGACACAAACAAATATGGCTTCAAATAAAATAACAAATAAAATAGGGACCTAATTTGTATTTATTTTTCTTTATTCTGACTCTGTTTGTTTCAATAATAGAAAAAATTAAAATAAAAATGTGAGACATGATATGCCATAAATAAAATGAAATACAATTCAAACTTTTGAAAAGGCTTTGACAGTTTAGTTTCCTCTTGAAAGATAATCCCTTTCAACAATATTACATGTTTTTGTTAAATGGCCTTGCAATACTGTACTGTGAGATTCAACAGTGAGAGCACTATTAAAAATGCTATCTTATGTAAGTAAATTAGAGCTGTCAAACGATTAATTACAATCCATAATTGTGTTTACATAATATATGTTTGTGTATTGTGTATATTTATTATGTATATATAAAAGCACACACATACAGTATTTATTTAGAAAATATGTACATGTATATATTTATATTCATATAATTTATATTATAAATATATTTGATATATAAAAACATAACATATTTTTCTTAAATATATACATGCATGTGTTTATGTTTATATAAACATAATAAATATACACATATATTACATGTGAAGAAAAGGGTGCAATTATTCACACAAAAATAAATGAATTAATAAACAAATAAATATTTTACTGGATCCCTATTTTTTATTTTTATATGCTGTCACTTTCTTTGTGTTTTGACACATTGCCAATTTTCTATACAAGACAATCATGCCTATACAGAAATGTAAAACTGAAATTGACTGAAAAAGAAAGATATAAGGTAGGAAATCACCGTGAATAGGTAACCCAAGAGCCAGTAGAGGGCCCACCTCCCCTGAGGACAAGCTTTTCACCACGGTCCTTTAGAAAGTAAAGACAATTAGACTGAGCACATATCAAAGATACATACATTTACAGAAAATCCATATGGTAAACTGTGAGGTGTTTACCCTGATAAAGGAGAGTAATCAGGTGGTTAACCTAGTTACCAGAGCACAACTATAAATCCTATAAATATATCTTTGCTTGCTAAACTTAACTAAATGTGACATTTTTACTCTTGGTTCATTGCTTACATTTGCATAGGCTATCGTTCAAAAGTTTGGGGTCGGTAAGATGTTTTAAATGTTTTTGAAAGAAGTCTCTTATGGCCACAACAGTTATATTTATTGAATCAAAAATACAGTGAAAATAGTAATATATATTTTTTTTAAATTACTGTTTTTTTTATTTATTTTTTCTATTTTAATGTACATTAAAATGTAATTTATTCCCATGATGGCAAAGCTGAACTTTCAGGAGTCAGCGTCACATGATCCTTCAGAAATTATTCTAAAATTCTTTGTATTATTATTAATGTTAAAAACAGTTGTGCTGCTTAAATTTTCCAGTTCAAAAGGTTCAAAAGAATAAAAAATGATTTGAAATGTAATCATTTTGTAATACTGTAAAAGTCAGTTTTGATTATGTACTGTACTGCAACCTTGCTTAATACAATTATTAATTTATCTGCACAAAATAAAAAAATAAAAAAACCTGACCCCAAACCTTTGAAAAATAATGTAAATTTAAAACATACATAATTAATTATGGCATAATAATGATGTATTGTTAAAATTAAGTGGTATATTGTGAGTTATTATAAGCTGAGGAGGTCAAATCCCTTACAAGATTAAATCACGCTTTTTTTCATCTCTGCAGGTTAATGAAGTCCACGTTGCAAAAACAGTTCTAAATGGGCCACAATCTCCTGCAAGGCTTAAGTGTAAATCTTCTGCAAAAAAAGTAAACAAAAATAAAACCCACACATTCAGACCCCTGCTGTGAGCTTTAGGTGTGTGTGTCTATGAGCAGAGGAGAAGCCATGGGTAGGTGTGTGAGCCCTCTAGAATATTGTATACCAAATGTTTGTGCGCTTTCATGTAAATAATGCGTAAAATGTCCCTGTCCAATCTATCCACCAGAAACCTCCACTGTAATTAAAGTCTTTTAATATAGAAAATTAGAGTGTGTGATCTTTATATAGCAGCTAATTAACAGAACCAGTCCTCACTAATGAGATCCCAGGAAAGTAAGCACCCAACCCAATTTAAACAATCACTACATTGTCGGTGCCAATAGCCTTGCGGTTAGTACGTCGACATACAGCGCAACTGCACTCACGGCGACCCGAGTTCAAATCCTGGCTCGTGGTCCTTTGCTGATCCCGTTCCACTCTCTCTTCACCCAAAGCTTTCCTGTCTACTCTACACTGTCCTGTCCAATTAAAGGCATAAAAAGCACATAAATAAATAAAAAAAAAACAATCACTAAGTTACACTGAATATATAGGGAAGGACTTCTCAAGCCGAGGTGAATTAGGGTGATCGTGTGACTGTCACCCCAAAACTTCAAACCAACAAATGAGGATGACAATATCATATGAATACATACAGTTGCTAGAATATGGCAAATGTTAAGATTCGGTTGTGCTGGAAGAAGAAATGTCATCAGAAAGGGATTGTCCCAGTGTTGTTATTGTTAAAATTTTTTGGTAATTGACATAAGGCTGAAATTTAATAAAATGTAATAACAATTCATAAATGTAGGGCTGGGAAACGATTCATTGCATTCAAAATAAAAGTTTGTTTACATGCTATATGTGTGCTGTGTACATTTAGTATGTATATATAAATACACACATAAATATTTATATACTAAAAATATATATTTTTTTAGTACAGATATTTTTAGTATAAAATATTTTTTTTGATCAAAATAAAACATTTGATCTATATAGATTGATAGATAGATAATTGTATATAATTTAAAACATAGCTTATATATTTATAAATATTTTACATATAAATCTAACATATTTTTCCTTAAATTGTATGTGTGTGTATTTATTTATATATAATAAATATAAACAGTGCACACGCCTATAATATGTAAACAAACATTTATTTTGAAAGCAATTAATCCCGATTAATCGTTTTGCAGTCCTAAATAAATGTAAAGCTAAATATAAATATTGAAGTAAATTAAAATGGTAAAAAGGCAATATGAAAGTGAAAATATAAATATAAAATAAAAGCTACATCACAATATAAATAAGTATACTTAATATATAAACAATAGTAAAATAAACTATACTATTAAACATTATTAAGTGTAAAAGTATATCCTAATTCACCCTACATCAAAAGGAAAGAGCAATGAGCTGTTATTAGTAATTATGTTACTGAACATTTCATAAACCCCATCCGTAACTGTCAACTCACACTCGTTTGAGTTTAAAAAAATATATATAAATTAAGTCAGTTGGGTCCTAAACAACAATGTACTTGTATTGAATGGACAAAAAACACAGACATCTTTCAAATAACTTTGCGTTCCACAGAAGTCATACTACATTTTTGAAAATAACACAAATGTGAGAAAATTATGGCATATTGGATAAACTATCCCTTTAAAAATGACTGGTGACTCCTGGTTGGATGTAGATTTATTCAATCACATTAAAAAAAAAAAAATAATTACATCAACAGCAAGAAACCACTTCTACAATACAGCAAATCTGTCACTTTGCCAAGTTTGCACAAATCTCTTAAATGATACTCAATGTAAACAATGTGTTTTATATCTGAAGGTAGCGACTGCCCTCAACAAATAAATAAGTATTTTAGACCATTGAATGTGATGGCAGATGATTTCCAGATATTTATTTGGAAAGGTCTCGCTGTTAATCTTTTGAAACCTGCAAAGGTAGCTTAGTTTAAGGAAGAATAGGTCCAAAGGAGGGAATGTGGTGTCTTTTTTCAGATTACAGCAGTATTGGATCAAACACGTCTATCTTGCCTTCACAGTAACAATAGAGTCTTCTATTCTCTGCTATCGAGGACGGGCTGAGCCCAGGAAACGGGATTCCAGAGCGGCTAAACTGAGAGCCGGGTATTTTCTCCCCGATCAGGTTCCTTCTGAAGCACGGACCCTTGTTTGCTGCTAACCGGGCGAGAGGTAATTAGGCCCGGCTTCACAAAAGGCCCCACACTATGAGAGCAGACTGGATGACTCATTAGGAGATGAGAGATTAGATTAAGCTTAGGTATCCTCAGACCTCTGCTATACACCTGCCCGCTGGAGCACACAGCCAGGCAGGTGATCCTTCCCTCTATCTCCGTGGCCCTCTGGTTACCTGATCCACAAGAGAAGGTCAGACTCCCTTGGGGCAACTAATGGATGTTAAAGGAAGAGAAGGGCAGGCGGAGTTGAATTTCAATGCAGGCAGTCACTTACAGGGTGGTTATTTCTAATTCTGAGAGCATGCAAAATTTGTGTGCATCCAAAAAACATAAAATGCTGATTTTTTTATTTGAAATTTTTGATGTGATATTGGCTTGCACAATTTATTTTGTGGAAGACTAGGGTTAAACAATGTGACCTCAATATAAAAGTTGCATCTATACAGGTTTTGTTTCAAAATACTTTGACAGACAGACCGACACAGGCGAGCAGCAAGTGTCAGCATCTGTCATCGACAGGTTTGTTAGAGAATGACATTTTTTTGTCTCACAGAGAACAAAGCGGTTCTTTGTGATTGACAGAAAAGTGTTCCCATCTAGACAATTAGCCACATTGTGTAAAGGCGTCGTGTACGACCACACGCATACAACACCTGAATAAGCAGAAAATAGTCGTGTTGAAAGTTTTGAAAAGACCTTGGCAGTTCTTTCTTGAAAGATAATACTTTTCAACAACATGCACGGTTTCTGTTATAAGGCATAGCAATATAATTTACAGTGGGGCCAAACGTGAAAGACCACTGTAAAAACTATTCATTACCAATTATGTTATCAAAACCAACAGTGTTTTATTTATTTATTTCATAGACTTAACAAGTGTATCCCTCCTGATTATTTTTATCCCAGCATGATTGATTTTACTGTACATCATGATGAGAGTAATTTAAAAAGTTACAAATACTAAAACATATAATCCAGGGTTGTACTGAAGTTTGAATTAGATTTTTTGAACGTGGTCTCATTTATTAAAAATACACTAATCTTGTGTATGAAACTAAGCACTGCACTGAAATGTAATTTGCACAGTGCTTTCTCAGCCCTAACCCTTGTGCACACAAAGCAAGCTTTGACATGTTAAAAGTCCTCTAAAAACCCGAGAACTCTTATCTCAATACACAACAGGCAATTGGTCACCACAGAAACGGAGCATGATTTGCTCAGAGGTTGAAGGGGGATCTTTAGTTTTCTTTCACTCTCCCCTGAAACCCCTTTCCCTTCCTCTCTCCCTCTCTCTCTCTCTGTGGCCTACAGTCGGCACACTGCCCAGGTTTGCCTCATTTAAACTGTCTTCACATTGGCAGATTTGACAAGCAAGCAAAATGACCAGGTTCCTCTGTCTCACCCACTGCTCAGAGGAAACTAAATGAACCAGTCGTCAAAAGCCAGTCAAACCAAACTGTCAGGCCAGGCACAGCGCCTCAGCTTGCCACGTACGCCCGGGGTCCAGTGTGTAGTGCGGTACCAAGAGGAAATAATGAGCGGAGAAGACTAATGAACACGCTGAATGAAACGTACAAGAACGAACGGCATCACGTTCAAATGCCGAAACATCCTTTAGTTTTAAGGGTCTACAGAAGACTGAAAATTGGCAGCAGTCTTTCACCATGTGCTGTATGGAGAGCTGGAAAGGGAATGATGACACAGCGTTGTAATTCTTTCATTGTGGTATTTTAAATATTAGTTTTGCAAGACATTGTCCATACCATTTTTGTCTTTGAAAAAACAATATTATGCTAACCAAGGCTGCAATTAGCTGATCAGTAAATCAGTAATGCACTGTACAGTAAAACAGTAATGTATTTTAGAAATATTATTAACATAACTTTTTATATTTGAAAAGTATTTTAAAACATACAGTAGTTATTTTTCCTTCCTGTGATGGCAAAACTGCATTTTAGCAGCCATTACTCCAGTCTTCAGTGTCACATATCCTTCAGAAATCATTTGAATATGCTGATTTGCTGCTCAAGAAACAGTTTGTATGTCAATATTGAAAACAGTTTTGCTGCTCCATATTTTTGTGGACATCATGATACACTACTACAAAAGATTGGGATAGGTAAAAATTTTTGTTATTATTCTTTTCAGCAAGTGCTCACTCTTATCAAAAGTGACAGTACATTCATAATTCAAAAATTAAATAAAAAATAAAATTACTATTAAATCAGCATATGATTTCTGAAAGATCACATGACACTGGGTAATGATGACAGCTGAAAACCATGCAAGACAGAAATATGTATGTAATTATTATTATTATTATAATTTTTACAATGACAAACAGAATTACAATTGTTTTTTTATTTTTTTTACTATGACAACCAGCTAGTAAGGTCATTGAGATTTTTAAACACGTTAAATGAGATTGTAATGACTCTAAATCTAATTATCAAGTTGAAAGACTCATTTTCAGTTTATAGATGGATTGACTGAAGATGAGGCAATTTGCCATGTTATCACACAGAGGTCAACTATAGTTAGATCCTACATTAAGTGCTGTATGCTCGCTACATTGAAACAAGCACATGTACTCGAGAATCAATAATTCAAACATTATATTTTATTCGGTTCTATTATATTCTTATTCTTAATGGCAATTTGTGGCAATGTCATATGAAAAGGTTAGTGCCTTGGCAATATTAATATTTTCTGTCTACAAAAGCAGGGTTTTAGATAGAAATAGAATTATCAAATGAGACAGAATAATGAGGGTATAAAAATACTCACTTCACCGCAAATGAAAGTCATTGTACTGATAGTAGCAGAGCATTTTCATTGCTTTGTGCACTAAAATGATCACATACATGATCAGAAGATGAGCTCCAAATCACCTTCTTATGATTTAGCTTGATGAACATATCTAGATCAGCCCTTGATGAACAAAAACTTTAGATTTTCAGATAATGCTCAATTGCCTTTGTTCACAGGCTCCACCCGTCCCGCTCTCTCCCTTCTGTCATCAACAGTCTCTAAATCGAGCAGTGCATTTGCTCTGCAGAACTCTTATACATGTAGGCAATACAACACATTGTTAAAGTGACGTGTAATTACCCAGGCTCTTACGAATAATTAAGTCACTGCCTCTTATTATGTGCAAACGTATGAGGATGTCGGGTGATCAATAATGAGAGAGGATATACATTACATACCAATAATTTAACATGAGTCCTGTCCGGTCTCTGCTCGAATTTACATTGACAAATGGTTCAGATATTTGATCTGCTCTTTCAGGTCTAAAATTTAATGAAAAACCATTTCTAAAGTGAAAAATTTAAATAAAAATTTTACATAATAATAATTAATTAATTCATAAAATTAAAATTAATAATGAGGCTACAAATATCCTTAAGTTGCATGTACATTGTATTCTAGTCACAAAATGAGATGTTGAAAAAATACTGAAAAATACTGAAAAAATACTGGCTATTCATAGAGGTGTTAGCAAACTGTTTCCAACAAATGCTGTTCTTTTGAATTTTTATTCATTAAAGAATCCAGAAAAACAACAACGTGTTTTATGGTTTCCATTGTTTTCAACATTGAAAATAATTTCACTTGAGCACCACATTTCTGAAAGATCATGTTATACTAAATACTGGAGTAATGGCTGCTAATAATGCCATTAAATTAAATCAAAATCAAATCAAATCACTTTTATTGTCACATCACCACAGCACAAGTGCCTTGGTGAGTGAAATTCTTACGAGCGTGCTCCAGACAGTGCAAAAAAACAAAACAACAATTTACATATGGACAGTACATATTTACAGACTGTACAGAAGACAATGTGCAAAATACACATACATATACTCAGTACACATAGTGTACTATAAAGACATACTTTGTTACCAATGCACCAATACACATTATACACCGTATTCCATTACAGGAATACATTACATTTTAAAATACATTACAATAGAAAAGAGCTACTTTAAATTGCTTAAATACTTCCAAATGACTGTTTACACTGCATTTTATTTACATGTATGCATTTAGCAGACGCTTTTATCCAAAGCGAATTACAGTACATTCAGGATATACATTTGTATTGTTAGTATATGTGTTCCCTGGAAATCGAACACACAACCTTTGCGCTGCTAACGCAATGCTCTAGCCACTGAGCCACAGGAACACTGTATGTATTACAGTTTTATACTGTAATACATTCAGCCTTGAGTTTCAGGCACATTCAAAAACATGAAAAAAAACTTATCCAACCAAAAGGTTTGAACTGTATAATAAATACAATAAATATTGTTTGTATATTTTTTTGTTTGTTGAGAAAGCAGTTATATTGTGAACAATTAGAGCCACATTTTCCACCATTTTCTAAATATTATGCTATAAATCAGAAGACACAATTAATATATATCATTCAAAACAACCACTTCAGCCAATGTTACATACATGTTCTTCCTATTTTTTTCACTTTTGAATTTCATAACTTCTTAACAAGTGCAAGTTAATGTTTGTACAAATTTAGTAAATGAACAGTGTACAGCCAACAATGGTGTTGTCAACATTTGAAGTGGATCAAAAAAGTTAATCAAAGTTGTTCTAAGACAAGAATGCATTTTGATTTTAGGTTTTAAGACAACTTTGATGAATGGTTTTGATCCACTTTAAATGATGACTACTGTAAATATTGGAGCTACAACAGGTAAACGACTGATTTAAAACACTGAAAACCAAGTTTGTCTCAATTTCTGTGATGACAAAAATCTGCAACAAAAATAAGACAAAATCTTATCTTATCACTGACTTAAATGACATGAATCCTTACAATTTTAGGGACTTGCTGTTTAAGGTACAATCAAACGGGTCTTGTATCCCAGAGAGCCTTTAGCTTTGTTGTACCTTACCCTACAATCAAAGTGAACAACACTTTTTAAATGGTATCATATTCCTTGTCAACCTGTTCACTGTTTGTTTTCATGCCACTCCTCACTTGTTGAATGGCTGAAAGGACTCATGAAAGAAAGGGAGAAGCACCAGACATGTAAAGATGTGAGCGAAGGACAAAATGAGGCACGCTTAGAGAATGAGCACGAGAGACAGAATGAAAGAGGCGAGGAAACGTGTGCGATAGATGGAGACGGTGGCATAAACACAATACGCTTGGCGCTCTTAAATGAAAATCCAATTTCGAAAAGGCTCACAGAGTTTATGGGAAAAAAGCAAACAAAAAGGAGAGGCCAAAATTGGCCAGCGAGCTGAGAATACTCACACAGATGAGCTATGGTGAAAAAGCATTGCAAATCCTGAGGGCCCAGATAGAGACAATGATCTTCAATTACCAGCTGCTCTGTTCCCAATTTCAGACAAGAGAAAAAAGGGATGGGAGTAAAGAGAACGGGGTTGAGCCGAGGAAAGAATCAGGAGGACAAAAAAGAAAAAAAGCAGGAGATTGTTAAATAGGAAATGAGACAGATGGAGAGATTGGCTGATGGTGAAAAAAAAAACCGATGTGCAGAAAAAATTGTTAAAGCGACATAGAATTGAAGACGTGCAAATCAGAGCCGGAGAAAAGGGATGGATGGTATAATTTCTAATTCAATCTATTAGATGGTGAGAGCCAAAGTACCATCTCGCTCTCTTTCACGTCCCCACCCGTTTTGAGTTGATTTGCAGGCGACGCTCCATTTGCAGATCATATCATCTGTAAACACACTGTTACACTTGTCTGCGTGCTGTGCTGTCCTTTCCCTTCATCTGTCCTCCATTTTAAAGAATGCAAATAAGTAAACAATCCGTACAAGCAAGGGTAAGCAAGGCCTCTACAACAATAAAGATGCATGCCTACATCCTACACTCACTGGATGTGTCTGCAATCCTTTTCACTTAATGAAACCTCTAGAAAGAATGTCCTTTACTGGGTAAACTCTCTGAAGGAATGATTGTACAAGTTCGAAATACCTGAGCGACCAACTTTGTGAATGCTGAACACATTTCTGGCATTGCTACATACATTTGTCATGTTGCAAAATGCTTGAGGAATTTGGTAACAATGAATAGCGCCCAAATAAAGTAATGTTTATTTTGCCTGCATTGTTTTGGCACCTGAATTTAAAACAGAATTGTGGGTGGTTAGTGAATGACACGATTTTGTACAAAAAAAAATAATAATTTGCCTCTATTCGATATATTCACCATCACAGGAAAAAAATACATTAAAATAGAAAACTGTTATGTTGAATTGTAAACACACACACACACACACACACACACACACACACACACACACACACACACACACACTGTATATTCCATATATATATATATATATATCATTTTTCCCCTGTATTTTTGTTCAAATAAGTGCAGCCTTGGTGAGCATAAGAGACTTCTTTCAAAAACTCAAACTTAATGTCAGTGTAAAAATAAAATAATAATAATAATAATAATAATAATATTTTCTGAGAACATCTTTAAATGTATATTTACATAATTTTAAATATTGGGCGCTTGATGTATTCTGTTTTATTGTATTATTTTCTATTCTAATTATTAATGGCAACTTGTGACAATGTAACATCAGGGGGGACTATACTTGAGGTACAAAGCCCCAGCATTACAGTGAAAAATTAAAGTACAATTGGCCACCAAATGCAAAATATCCTGTAATGTCCAAAATATAAATAACATTTAATACATTTAAAACTCACAAAAAAAACACTTAAGCCAATTTAACATCAAATGAACTTGATGCACTTCTTGAAATTAACTTCTCGTAGTTTCCATAAATGTTTAGAGTCGCATGCAGATGATTATTATATCTTATTCTTTCTTTATATTGTCATTAACTGTTTTGTTAAGCATTTCCATGAAGTATTAGCAATTGACTATGTTTGTATTAGCGGAGCAAAGGCGATTCTTACCTAACATTGCAGCTGTCATAACACAAATTGCAGTTTCTTCACAGTTTACAAAGCATCGAACAAAGATATGTCCTTTCTTTTACATCGAGGTTCTATTTACGAGCTTTTTTTTATACCTGAGAGTATTGTTACCGGTTGATGGTCGGTTTTGCATCAGAAGTCTAGTGAACAAAGGCATCAAATCTGAAGCCACTTTAAACCCTTTTCTAAGTGCCTTGGGTCATTATTGCCCTAATTAATTCAGAAAAAAAATATTTTGAGATTCTGCATTTGATTACATGTCAGATGAAGTGCAGCATTTATTTGTTTATTTGTCTCGCCCACAAGGGAAAAAACATTGCTTAAGATTCATGAGCAACTGTCATGTTCCAGGCGCTCTCGCCGCACCGGCTTGAAAGAGGTGCCGGAGGGCTTCCTTAACACAAGAGCCCCACTAGTAAAGCGCTTTAATTACACCACGCGCACCGCCGGTGTCTCTTTTCTCTGCTGTTCTCATTCCCTCCCTCATTTTCATCCTCTTTGTCCATAATGCACAGCAGCCTCATGTTTACTAGAGGAAGAATGCTTATTTCCACTGCTTTTTCGCTTTCTCTTTCCCATTAATTCTACTCTTGGCAGAGCTCCCAACATCTTACTCATCTCTCTCTCTCTCTCTCTCTCTCTCTCTCTCTCTCTCTCTCTCTCTCTATGGAACAGGTGGGAACAGAGAATCATAGATATCGATTCTTCTTCATTTGGGTAAATGAAATGGGAAACAATCCCCTCTGTTTGGGTTTCAGAACCACTTCCCTTCTCCTACGCATACATCTGGAAACTGGCAGCCCGATCTGCTTGCTGGCAGCGCCTCACAGCCGATGCTATTCTCTGGCCAGGCACATCCTCAGAGGAGCCCACCAATCAGAGCTCAGCTCACTCCACTCTGACATCAGACAACCCTCGGCAGGAATGACAATGAGATCCTGCTCACTACGCTGACTAATAGGCTGCTTATTCTAATGTTCATTATTACTAAGGTGTTTTTGAGTTCCATTTCCCAGCAGTACCTCCATCAGCATGCCAGAACATTTGACATGAAAACACATGGGAACTTCTCTATTTTGCCAATGTCACCTCTCTTACTTCTTCTAAGGAGCGGATTTAGACAACCGCATGGCATGATATAATCAATAAAAGAGTACATTTGCAAGCCGGCTGTGAATCATCACAGCACTCTGTGTTCCCGTCGGTGTACAAAATGATACAAGTTACCGGGCTTCATAACTTACCTGAGTCATTTTGAGAGCGCCGTTCGACTGTAATGAAAAATAGAGACTACAAATAATTCATCTTGCAAATAAAATACACTCCGCTTGTTGTTCTAACATCAGGTCATACCTTATGCTGTACAACAATATCGATTCGTAGCACTTCTAAAATGTCTGTGCAGCGAAGCATTTAAGATGTAAGTTTAAAGTAATACTTACAAAAAATTTCTAGATCACTTCCATTATTTCCATGGCTGCAGACTGATGAATTGAAACTGTCAAAAGGCCAATTCTATCTCTCTTTCCTTGTACAGCTGGTATCACAGTGATGGCATTTCTATTAGGCTGCATCTCCATGGTGATGCCTGAACAGGCACTCAAGTCTGGCTGGCTGGCAGGGCAAGGGCAAGGACAAGAGCAGCATGATGCAAATAGTCATTTTCTTAGTGACTATTTGTAAATAAACAATGAAATGTTGTTGTTGTTGTTATTATTATTAAAAGGAAAACATTTAATTTTCTAATTTACTACTCCTACTACTACTATTACTACTACTACTACAATAATAAAGCAATTTTCCACTAGGGTAAAACAAAGACATACATTCTAAATAATAATAATAATAATGTTGTTGCACACATGCAGAATGAAAGCTGGCATTATATTCATCTAACAACCATGGACTTCCCATGAAAGACATCATCTTGATGGCAGTATATACTGTATCTGTACAATCCCAATATATGCCTCCATGTCAATGATACATTCGCACATATGCCAGTCACCCATGCTGTTTACTTTGCTGCACCCCATACATGACAGACGTTAGCTTTTGCTTTTGCTTCTGTTGCTAATGAAAGTCTGGATGGTCCATTTTGGTCTTTGAGAACTCAAAATCCATTTTTCCCAGAAACAAGTTCAAATGTGGACTCATCTGAGTATAGCACACATTTTAACTGTATTTTTGACTATCTGTGATGTGCTCTGGCCCAGAGAACCTGGCAGCATCGCTGCATAGAATTGATGTATAGCTTTCTCCTAGAGTAACATATATTCAAATTGCATTTCTTGATGCAGCAGCAGAATGTGGTAAATGAAAGTGGTTTTCTGAAGTACTCCTGAGCCCATGTGGCTATATTTAACACCGCAGCATGACGGTTTCTTATGCAATGCCATCTGAGGGCTCAAAGGTCAAGCATATTCAACTGAGGTTTCCTAACTTGCCCTACATGTACTGTGATTTCTCTGGATCCCCTGAATGCTTTCACAATATTATGTATGGTTCTTGGTGAAAGACCAAAATTCTTTGCAATTTTGCATTGCGAAATTGGATTTTTTATTTGTTTGACACTTCTCTCGTGAAATTTGGCACGAAGTGATGAGCCATGATCCAGTTTTGCTTGCAAAGACTGAGATGCTCCTTTTATACACAAACATGATAAATGGACATATTACCAATCCACTTGCTTACTGTGAACTGTTACAAAACAGTTTAACGTGGATATTCTATAACCTTTTTACTTTTATTTTGCCTTTGTCACAACTTTTTGGGAATGTGTTGCAGCCACCAAAAATATAATTTGTTCATATTTACAAAATACATGTACACTGGTTAGTGAAGACTTATTTTCTTTGTATTTTTGTCAATTAAATAAAACTTAAATTTTTCTGCAATTTGGGTTGTATAAACTTTCATACCAGTATTTCTGTGATCATATGAATGAATGTCATACTTAGTGGTTGAAAAGACTGTTTGTGAAGCTGTTTCTTACCTACATATGATAACTGCTGTAACAGTGGCTGTGCAAACGCAGATTTGAAAGTTCCAGTAAGACATTTCGAAGGTTTAATACACACGGGCCAACCGTTTTCATGAGATCACGATGTTTTAATGATTAATTTTGCAGCTCTAAGTACAATATTCATATTCTGATCATAAACTATCAAGTGTGAGTTTTATGTCAATAACTGAAGGCATATTTGTGAATATATAGGCTGCAGAGCCTTGAAATAAATGGAGAATTTAAATTGAAATGATTATTTCTGCCATTGCAGAGTTCCAAGAAAATAAGTAAATAGAGGCCTTGGTAGACTAATTCTAATTAATCAAGCAATAAGTGATGTAGATATGATTGCAGACATGTATTATCCATGTCTAAGAGGCACAAAGATCTTATTTACATAGCTCCCACTGAAAACAGAACATCTCCAGCTCACAAGAGTCCAAGAACTCACCACCTTTTCATCTGATACGCAGAAATCAGTGAACACTGAAGAAAAGCTTCACCCATATGTGACTCAGATCTACTAAGCAGTGAATAACTGAGAGCAAGTTCTTTGCTCTCCATCTGTTTGCTTGATCTTTGCTTAAAGTAATTGGCATGAATTTTACTTTAAGTTGCAGTAACTGGAACTGCAGTTGAATTATCATGAACCGTGTCGTCGCAAAGTAGGTTTCAATTTTAAATCGGCCAATATAGTCTGCTGTGGAAATACAGCGCTGTGAGGTACAAATTGAATTTTGCCTTGTTCAAATTAGATTTTTATATGCTAATTTACTTTTTTAGCAAATGGTCATTTAAATCAAGCTTTCATTTAGGATATGGCAAATTAACTTTATACTATCACACAATCTAATTTATGTGACGACAAAAAAAGGAATACATGGCTTAACAGCTTCTTATATACTTTTCTTCTCTCCCCACTGCCATCTCGCTGCTAGCGGACTGTGATACTGTGAAATTCCCACACGAAACACATCTACCTCTCTGTAAAACATGAAGGTCCTCATAGGAGCGGGACCAACAGGCTTACCAACACCACAAAGCTGCCAACAGTTCACCGCTAGAGTAAGGACGGCAGTGTGCAATTGTTATTCCTTCACGGCCTTTTCGGTTAATGCAGTTATGCAGCTGAAACACACTAACCCTCCACCGCACACACACACACACACACACACACACACACACACACACACACACACACACACACACACACACACACACACACACACACACACACACACTCCCATCTGAGAATTAAGCAGGCTTTGAGAGAGATGAGTCCCCGTTTATAGAGACAGCCCTCGTGATAACTGTGCGCTTCGACATCCAGCTTAATGAAACTCCCGAGATTTCCATCAATCTTCTTTCCTTCACTTTCTACTCCCCCTTTCTTTCTCTCTTTCCCTTCCCTATGCTAACTCTACCCGCCCATCTCCCTGACTCCATCTCTTTCTCTCTCTCGTCGCAAATCTCTCACTTCAAATAAGTCCCTGTCTTCTACTCCCACCTCTCTCGCTTACTTTCCTGCTTTTCTTCTCTCTCCTTCCTTCTGTATAACGTCTTTGGCTCATGGTATGTTGGCAGTCTTGAGCTCCAGCGTTGATCAGCTTCATTCTATTCTCGTGAAATGGTAGCGTGCTGTACCCTTGAGCCTAGCCACAGTATTTGGATGCTTGCAAAATGAAAGAAGTCAGCTCACATGGCGTGAAATGAAAGAAAAGAATAAGCTGATGCATGTGAAAGAAAGAAAAGAGAAAGGCTGATCTGTTCTGCATGACGGAGAGGGATCGAGCAAGGCGAGTGGAATGGGGGGGCGCTCTGCTGGACCACAAAAATGGAAGATGATGCAATGATGCTACAATTCATAAATATAAATTAATAAACTGTATTTTTGTGCTGTTCTATCTATCTATAAGTCAAATATATCTTTACCCATTAAAAATATCTATATCCCTCAAACAAGGTAAGAATATGGGGTAAAAATTCAATATTTTTGTCACACCTGTGGGTGTTCCCATTGTCTAAATCCCTTATAGAATCACGCCAATTAATTGGCTGATGGAGCGAGATACCAGCCCTACGTCACACATGATTTACATAGACCAGCGCTCGCGCCATCTTACCCATCAGATTTTCCTGTCGAAGAAGCAGGTCGACAGCAAGAGGAGCTTGGCAGCAGACGCAGCATCTCATTCCCTACTCCGAGAACATGGGTTTACGTAAGTAACCTGAGACATTCTCTTGCATAGGTTCACTCAACACTGCGTAGCTTTACGCAACGGGAACGATATAACACACAGATCCAGATCTAGTATAGGATGCAAACCCCATCCTTCTTCGGGACTAGAAAGTACCGGCTGAAGAAGCCGCGGTTTAGGTCCGAAGAGGGTACCTCTATTGCCCCTTTAAGCTGAAGAGAGGATACCTTCCTGTTGTAGGACCTGATGGTGCAGTTGGTGGAGGAGAGCATCTCAGAGATGGACAGATATGTTTTAGCGGTCCAGAGGCAGAGGCCGGTTCGCATGCACGACGTGGCATGAACTGCTTAAACGCAGCTGGCTGCATTTTAGCAGCCCTGAACTTATCGATGACGGTGATAACCACGTCGCCGAAAAATCCAGAGCTGGAGATCGGGGCGTCGAGGAGGAAAGCCTTCTCCTTTTCCCTGATCTCTGTCAGATTCAGCCACAGGTGGTGCTCAACGAGGTTGATGAAGTCAGGGGCGGTACCTCGCGCCACCAGCCAATGAATTGACATGATTCTATAAGGGCTTCAGACAATCGTCACACCTGTGGATGTTTCCATTGCGTAAAGCTACGCAGTGTTGAGTGAACCTATGAAAGAGAACATGGCTTTTCCTGTATATTTAATTTGATACTAAAAATGACGTGCTGTTGAATTTTATTCATTCAGTTTGACAGAATTTCATTATTTCTGCACATGACAACAGACTGCAGTTAGTTCATCTAAATGTAGCAATTACACACTTTCTCCCTGCAGGATCTAAATGGCACGTTCGGCTTCCTGCTGCTAACTGCCAGATGTGTTTAGCCATGTGCTTGGTGTAGCTTATTTTCTCTTCCCAAACTTATTTTTGAAACAGACACGTGTCCATACATCAGGGATTGACATGTTATATCACGCCTAAATAAATAAGTGCCCTGGTGACCTTCAAGATTGTTATGGATGTTTCATGTCGGTTTCTGTAAAGATGCAAACCTCAGCCTTCACTACAAAAAAAACAAAAATCACGGGCTATCACAATAGAACCCGCAATTGTTTAATAGTATAAAATAAACTATAAATAAAAATTAAAAAATCAATAAAAAAATAAAATATTGTAAGATATAGATATTATATGAATAAAATGTACTATGTTTAATTCTAAAATTGCTAAAAAACATTAACGATGAATAAAAAAATTGAATAAACACATTTATTTATAAAAAGAAATAGAAATAAAGAAATATAAAAAAATCAACATTAACCAAATTATAAACCCCTTTATAAAACTACTTGAGAAAAGAAGACTTATTTTTTTTAGTTGGCCTCCAACTAAAGCCTCTGTGACACGCGCTGGCCTCCCTTATAGATCACAGTAACAAAGGGATACACCTGAGACCATGGACTTAATGTCCATTCAGATGACAGTTTTACCGTGTTTAAACTCACTTAGCACTACATTTCCCTTCACAAATAACACAGTTTACTGGAGACCCACATTCATCACCCTGTCATATTTTTTCCTATCTTTCTTATGCTTTTTCCATATTAATATTTGCTATTTGAATATTTGAGTTAGAAGAGGTCGACATTAAATGTAGTGCTTAATTTCCTTAATATCATAGCGTAGTTGTGGTGATTTACAGCGTCAAGCCCATGATTGAGTTAAGAAGTTGGAGCGCTGGGGCTTAGAACCGCTCTGCATTACTTTCCACAGGCTCATATATATCAATGCAGACTGGCTTTTAATGCAAATGGCCCAATGGTCGATATTGCTGTGCTTGCTTTCCTTGACATCTTCCCATTTCCGCCTTCAGTAACAGAGCGTGTAGCATTTGAAATACAAATCACACAATACAGATGCAGGCGAAGGTGTTCTCTAAGTGCACAAGCTGCCTGCAGAAATTCTCCTTCTTTTCGCCCATTTATACTATTGATTTTCAAAATCAAAACACTCTGCCTTGAGCAATGTTAAGACGGTGAAAATCAGTGAA
This sequence comes from Gymnocypris eckloni scoliostomus, assembly GCA_027564155.1. Classification (NCBI taxonomy): domain Eukaryota; kingdom Metazoa; phylum Chordata; class Actinopteri; order Cypriniformes; family Cyprinidae; genus Gymnocypris; species Gymnocypris eckloni. The sequence continues at coordinate 22,624,859 of CM050426.1, forward strand.
ACTAGGTATATTTTTGTGAGCAAGCAGGAGGTGTCTATACTGTAGATGTGAAGATCAATGATAGGGGCTGAAAGTAGGGGTCACACATTTCTAAGTGCTCATGGCTAACTCATTCATTTAGTGGTCAGGGGTCATATAAAGAGTATACAGTAAATGCAAGTGTATGAGTTGGTCTTACTGAGCCTTAAAATACTATTCTGTATGCTGGAGAGCACTATGTTGTGTGTAATGAAATGGATGAAGTAGGATAAGGTTTTGCCTCCAAAGCAAACAGATACAATGATATTAATCTATAAAGTGTGGCTGTTGGAGTAATTTCCCAAAGGGTAAGAGGATATTATTACATTCATTTTGAGGGTATGGAGACACAATAAAATATGATGATATACTATACCATGACCACAACACAGGTAAGACATACAGTAGCTGTATAATTCAAATGTTTCCTCTATTTCCTCTCTCTCACACTTTCTTCATAACTTTATTAATGACTATCACATTGCAAGTAAAGTGGGTTAAGTTATCAGATTTTTTTTTACCTAAGTAAAGAGTGAAGCAGGGCATTACTTGTTAAATATTATATTTTAAACAGCTAATTTACGTTTTATGTTGGCCGCAAAAGAAGTTTAAAAAGGGAGAATATATGGAACCAAACACACAAAAAATGAAAAAATAAATAAACTAATGAAATAAAACAAAACAACAACAACAAAAAAACTAAACAAAACTTGTCAAGCATGCATCCCACTGTTTAGATTAATCAGCTAATGGTGAGGAAAAAATAAAATAAAGATAATTTCAATTATTTAATAAACAATTATAAATGAATATACTTTTTGTAACGTTTAAAAGCAACATTCACAAACACTCATGCACATGCTATGAAATCTGTATATGCCTGTTATATGGAAGCTCTACGGTCTACAGGCGTCTCAAGCAGGAATATGTCACGCCACTCCTGACCACAATGAATCACTGCTGAATGGATCGAAGTGCCAGAAATTGCTGACATTATGAAGCATGGCGTACTCTTGGCGAGTAAATCTCGCGGAGCTTCAAAATAAATGACCAACCACAAATGACCAACCTACAGGAACAAACTCGCTCTCTCTCTCTTCCTCATTCTCAAACAGTCAGTCAATCATATGCACATTTAGAAACATATCTGTTTCTGGATGAAACCACGCAGATGTTTTGCATCTCGCCATATATTTAGCGGGTTTTAGATGTTGCGCTGTGAGAAAGCTCCTGTTTACAAGGTTTTAGGTTTTAGATTGTCATCAAAAATCAAACATGAAATATGGCAATCTCTGAAGAAAATCATATATTAACAGACAGCTGTACACTGATAAAAACAACAACAATGTGACTTCTAGCTCAACTACATGGCCAAGCAGGATTTTCAAAAGAGATATAAACCTCTGCAAAATAGTTAGATGTGTTTATAAAGAATAAGGCAATGTGGGATATTATGCAATATAACTCCTTAAAAGCTGTTTCATTAACAAACTAATTTTTTTTCAAATTTGGGTGCAGCGCTCACTAATAATAAGTCAAACAAGTGACAATTTATTTGATCTTTTTAACAGCCTTTTTGTCATAAAATACACAAACATTTCTGTGAGCGCATTAACACCTCTCTTTAATCTAAGGTTTCTAACTCCCTGTAATAGTATGGTAATGAGCCTTCATTTTAAGCACGAGATGAGGTAATGAGACAGCAACTTGTATCAAGCATGATGGGCTTGAAAGTCAATGCCTAATCATGTTAGAAAATGTTATATTGCAGCAATTAAAGAAGCCTGTTTTTAGTGTGGATTCTGTCATCATCATCGTTTGAGCTCCAAACTGACTGGAGGCAAAATCTTAAGTAACTGCTGACCTTAAAAATCAGAGTAATAGCTTTGTAATTGATAATGTCAAATGATCACACGATTCACACTTTTTCACCTCCCTCCAAACAACCATTTTGGGCATTCATTAGTATGGAGTGCTTTCCAGACTTTCACAAGAATATCAAAGGTCATACTACATAATGTCAGCCAGAGTACATGAGCTGTACAGAGAGAGGGAGTGTTTCAGAATTGCTGTGTGAAAGTCATTGGAGTGGAGTGAATTCAGGCAGGGCCGGGCTGGAACAGACTCTGGCTGATTGACTGTGATCTGCAGGCGATCTTTCATGTGCTTTGAAGGCAGGGGGAGGGGTCTCGCTACCTACTGACAGACGGAGCAAGGCTGGCTGAAATTGATATGATGGGTTTCCCCTTTCTAGACGAGTAGCTTTCTTTCTACTTTTCGTTTATGTGCTCTACCTTCGGAATGCACCCCGTTTATCTCTCATCGCAGATGGACCCTTTTTTAATCTGCAGGCACTTGTGTGCATCTACTTTCTTTAATATGTGCACATACAGAGGCTTTCAATTGACCAAAAGTTCTGCCTCACTGCATGGGCTTCTTCATACCACACAGTTTTAAAAAGCCTTAAACTGTGCTGTGGATCACAGACTAATATAATATACATTCTATACATACAGGTATCTTATGCTTACCACAAGTGCTGCATTTATTTGATAAAAAATACAGTTAAACAATAATATTTTAAAATATTATTAAAATGTAAAATAGATGCTTTCTATCTAAACACTTTTTAAAAATGCTATTTATTCCAGTGATGGCAAAGCTGAATTTTCGGCAGGCATAACTTCATTCTTCAATGTCACACGATCCTTCAGAAATCATTCCAATATGCTGATTTGGTGCTCAATAAATATTTATCATTATTAATCAATGTTGAAAACAGCTGAAGCATTGCAGTTGAAACTAGCTTTGTATTTTAAACCAATATTTTTTTTTAAGATTCTTATATGAATAAAAAGTTTCGAAGAACAACATTTATTTTATATTTTCTAACATTATAAATATCTTTACTATTTTGATCCATTTGAATGTGTCCCCTTGTTGAAAAAAGTATTCATTTCTTAATAATAATAATAAAGTATTATTATAATTATTATAAAAGAAAGATTACAGAAATGTTTGGTGACCACTTTAATGAGCAATATTTGCTTTTTTACTTTATTTGGGGTATTATAGTTATTTAATAATTCATGTTCATTTTAAAATGTAAGACTTCAACTTAAATGTAAGACCGTTTCACTCAAAAAGTGCAGTTTTTTAAAACCGCTGGACTATATTGCAGCTATATTGCACTGGCTTTTGTTACGTATCATTACTCATTTTTAGTGGCTTGAAAATGCTCTTAACAACACTACAGCATATAGGTTATATTTTTTTCTTGCACACCCTCATGGATTTTTACCTCTTGTGTTTGATTAAATAAGAGGTAAGAATGGGGGAACAAGGCCCTGTGGAGAGCCAGGTGCATGATTATTAACCTCTCTGTCGGATAGATGTCTATTTCACCACAGGCCTGCTGTGAAGAGCCAGCCAAGGTGGACGTCCAGACGAAGAATGGGCCAGAAGGGCGTAGAGGAACATTATCCTTTTGGCTGTCTCCCCCCTCCTTAGACACACACATGCACACCTACACACCCGTGCACGCACACACACACACACACTGTAAACACATAAGCAGCACCTGATAAAACGTCCTTCATACTGTGACTTTGACAAACCCTGACAGACTCTTGGGAAGAACGGCTGCAAAAGTAAGTAGAGAAGCTGGCATCAGATAATATTCGATATGTGCCAAGTCTAATTTAAATAAAGGCATTTAACAACTCACTGGTGTGGATTTGCTTAATTATGCTGCAGATTTCATGAAATATAAATTTGGAGAGGACTTTCACGTTTTGTCTTCCTGAGCTGAGGAGTCGAAAGGTTCTATTTGCCCTCTTCTTCACACTTCTTATCAACTTCCTAAACCAACTCTTCAGACATCGCTATAATTACTCTTGTGGACTACACATTGGAAAACCATGTCCCTTCACAAAAGTCACTCAAACTAAACTTCTTGTCGCCTTTTAATTAGGCTATTAATATGCAGTTAGCTCATAAAGGCCATGCCAAAAGGTATAAATTACATAATTGAGCGAGCCACATCCGTGAGTTCAGGCTGGCACAATTTTATTGATGTCTAATAATTGCTTATAAACATAAGGACATGGGATTAAAAAAAGTGCAATGCATAAAACTGTGGCTCCCTTCAATCTAGCTGACAAAATAAAAATAAAAAATCTAATGCCACCCTGCAAATGAAATGGGAGAGAACCTTAGGAAATGCTGATTGTGATTGACACAAAAGGTGATTTAAACTGATTTCGTATAGACATGTTAAGAAAGAGGAAGTGTGTTATTGTGGAACTGCTGAGCCACATTTAATGAGAAGCTTCAATCTTCATATTGTGGCTCCTTCTGGATCCTCAAGAGTTGTGAGAAATACATTTCAGAGATGTTTGCTATTGAATTCTGCTCAGATGCAGAGATTTAGAATGTTCTCAGAGATAATATATTAATAATAAAACATATGAATCTGTGAACTTAAACTCAGAGATGGTTTTTAACCCTTATATTCAGTTTGGTGTCTGAGAGACCCTAAGGCGTTTTAACAGTTTAAAACATACTAAACATTTCAGCATCACATTGATTCTTCATGACATTTGCTGATTTTATGTTAACAGTTTGTACAAAATTTCCACTCGATCAAACATTCTCCATGAAAATGCTGCATTATGCTTTAAAATATGAATAAATGCAATTTATTTTCGAACGCAAACAGATAACTTGCAATATAAACCTATAACGTTTTTTTTTCATATAATTTTTCTTACAGGAAAATACAGTCCGATAACTGAAAAATGCATGCATATATTCAAAATTCAAGATTTTTATTCGTCACATACATAATTATACAGAATATAACCAGTAGTGAAATGTAAGTCAGGTCGGCTCCATGGACAGTGCAATTATATGTATCACAAACACAAGAGAATATAAATAAATATTGGTATGAAAAAAAAAGTAAAAAATAAGAGTAAAAAATTATAAAATATAAGATAAAATGTGCAATAAAATAATATGCTGGACAGTATACTGTAGTCTTAATAAATAATAATATAAGCAGAGATGTGCAAAAATAATTTGCAAATAGGTTGTACAGGGTATATACAGTACATAGCAGCAATACGGATGGTGGAGAATAATGAATATCTTACTGCTTATTAAACAGAGTCATGTTGATGTTATGAGAACAAGTTTTATTTTAGGAGCCTGATGGCCTGGGGGAAGAAGCTCCTCCTAAGTCTCTCAGTTTTTGCCATCATGCTCCTGAAACGCTTGCCAGATGTAGTAACATGAAAAGACAATTACAGAGGTGATTTGAGTCCTTGATGATTTAAGCAGCTCTGCTTTTGCAGTGTTTGAGGTAGATGTCCTGCAGAGAGGGGATAGTAGACCCAGAGATGTGCTCAGCTAAGTGCATAACTCTCTGCAGGGCTTTGCAGTCCTGATTGGAGCCGTTTCCATACCACACTGAGATGGTGTAGTTTAATAATAGTTTAATAATATCTGCTTAATAGGTTTCAGGTAACACTTAACAATAAGGTTTTATAGATTAATTTAGGTGGTCATGAAAGAAAGTATCAACATATATTTTTGACATATTGTATTGTATATTTGAGTGTAATATATATATATATATATACATACATATATATATACATATTTTATTTTTTTATTCTATCTACTAGTTAAAAAAAAAAAAAAACTTGCTACGTGTTAGGCTAGCCGAGAATTGTCATTGCACTTGCATGTTGTTGCTCTTTTGTTGGTTTTGATTGCTTCTATTGTCCTCATTTGTAAGTCACTTTGGATAAAATAGTCTGCTAAATGACTAAAATGTAAATGTAAATATTATCACAAGATTTAGTGTGGGGATTTGACTCTATCCATCAAAAATAAGTAGAAATGTAAATCAATTAAATTAAATTACACATTGATGAATCATTTGCAAAATAGATAAGGTGATTTTTTATTTCACTTTAATAAAATATAGTACATGAAATTACAGTTAACAATACATTCACTGCATTTATTATTCTTGGGTCTTTTCAATTTCAAGTTGTATAAATTAATGGAAATTAGTGTATTATCAACTAACGTTGATACAACGGAAAATGATCAAAAATGTGTATAGAAAGAAACATTAAAGGTGGGGTATGCATTTAAAAAAAATGCTTTAGAAAACTGAGTCGGGCCCACTACCAAAGCAAACATGTAGCCAGTCATCAGTAAGGGGTGTGCCTACTCATGATGCCAGGAGAGAGTACTCATCAGTGCACATGACGGACATTAGCCAAGCCGAGCGATGACAGAAAGATAGAGATGGCATATAAAAAACAAAAGAGGAAAACATCTGTGGAACAAATGAAGGTTTATACGCGTCTACACCGGACGCGACAAAGCGACCGTTGAAAATAATAAAAAAAATTGTGTCAATATGTCATTAAAAGAGAACGGCAGCAGTTTGCTGTTGGGGATATGTCGTGTCGCACCGCTTGCATCCAGTGTAGACACGGTGTTACGATAAGGCAAGACGTAGGACCCGTGAAAGATCGGATCAGTTTTCCAGCGCTAGAGAGAACTCAAGGAGCGGGAAGGCCTGCAATTGGACGCCGAGGTTGTTTTTTTTCTTCTCGATAGGTGAGTAACATTGGTTTTGCTTTGTTTCACAGAACTAATCGCTGCCATACATATGCGTGGAGCAAAGCTATCAATATAGGGGCAAGACCCTTTGGGGTAGGGGCGTGTTTGTTTTGGTTATTTCAAATGTCAACATTGAATACAATACATGCTATAGAAAAAATAAATTAGAGAGAAGAAACAAAGTCAAGTCATCCTCACCAGAACAATAGGGTTAAATAAAAGAAAACTAAAGCTCTAAATTTGGAAAGAACATTTTTAGCAGCTACCAGCTTTTGACCAATGAGAGCCAGTGTTTGCGTGTTGCTGACTGTGCCTGTCGCTGTCCGCAGGTGTGTGTGCTGTCGGGGTGTGGGCTGATGTATGGGCAGAGGCCTTGCTCAGGTGTGAGCTAATCGAGTGTCAAATGAGCCTGAGAGGAAGCTTGCGCTGAACAGTTCAACGATGCAGCTGTGGCCTCCTCCAAACTTGCACACACACACACACACACACACACACACACACACACACACACACACGACACACGCATTCACTTTTCTGCACACATGCACAATGGACAACAAAAGAGTGGAGCAGAAAACATTCACCTGGATGCACACAGCAGTACCAGGCTGTGTCACCACACACGTCCAAGTAGGACGGTCAGTAAGCATGAGCACTAGGAAATCTAAACAAACGGAAAATAAGATTTGCAGTGAAGCGAGGGGCAATTTCGGCTTTTTTAATTCAATTGAGTGGCTTGTTACTTCCACTTGAAGGAAGGCGCATTGTTTAAGATTTATTTTGCCATCTTGCTCTTTGTCTGTTTGGACTGCTTGTGTTGGGGAGGTCAGGGCAGGTCAAGGTTTCTTCACCGGTGTGGAAGGGCCATCTGTGTGCGCCTGGTGATCCGACTGGCAACGGTCTCCTTGACCAGCCAAGGATGGTCGAGAAGGGACCGAGCAGAAACAAACTTTTTTCTCCCCTGCCTTCATTTTCTCCCTCTCCCTCTATTGTCAGTCTACTTCTTTCAGCTCTTTCTTCTTCATTTTGCTCCCCGGAGACTGAGGGACGTGCAGCAGCTGTGCCCCAGTGAAAAGGGAACGATTTAAGAAAAAGACTGAAAAAAGTGAAAAGAGAAGGCGGGGTGAGAGATCAACCGTGACCCCATAAGTGCGCAGCATCGAGCGGTGCACAGCAATTCTTATTCCACACCTGTTTATATGGCCATTCGAGCATCAGAGTAGATTTAAATGTGAGGCGTACAGGAGTTTGATACCTCTGTCACCCCCAGTTAATTGTGCCTCTTTCCTTCTTTAACTGTCTGCTCTCCACAGATTTGCTTTTAATTAGCTGCCACACTGGTGTGCCAGTGCAACAGGGAGATGTGCCTCACATACTCTCAGTCAGAAAAGGACAATATGCATCCTGCCATGAAGTCTGGAATATGATATGTCCTGCTTCTCACAAATGTGCAAATATGCATGTCAACATGCTTGTTTTCTTAGTGAGAACTGTCCTCTAAGCATAAACAGCATTATGGAGAAATTAGCCATGTACCACAACCTAGCGAGCTGCCTACATAGGAAGCACCTTTCTAAAGTCATGGACAAATCTACACAGACAGGAACTCATACAAATAATGCTCATGATAAACATACATTTAATTTCAATACAGACTAAAAAAGGAACAACATACATTCTAATTAGAATACATGTATATTCTATATTTGATTAAAAAAATGCTTTGACAGATGGATGAAATGTTAACCCAATAAATATACTAAAACATACAATACAACAGTTATTGGTTTGTCATTGTCAATTATTTGTTATTCATTTGTTTTTAAGTCTTGAGTATGTATACAAGAGCACTGGAAATGTGTTGAGTAATTCCAAGTAGCTTCAGCCTTTAATATCACATAAAATATACAAATAATATATTTTCTGCATCATACTATGGAAGCACTCCAAATATGATCAGAAAAAGTACTTTTCACAATTGTTAAAGTAATATGTTTAGCAGCAGAAATAGATTGACTTGCGTAAATTGTGTTACGACCTGTCTAGGGCTAGCCATAACAAAGTAAATGTGCGCTCACTCCCAAGATATAAACATTTTGCCTTATCCTAAGCTAAACTGCTATTTACATTTACATTTATGCATTTAGCAGACGCTTTTATCCAAAGCGACTTACAATTGCATTCAGGTTATACATTTTCATTAGTACATGTGTTCCCTGGGAATCGAACCCACAACCTTTTTGCGCAACAGACGCAATGCTCTACCACTGAGCCACACAGGAACACTATTTATAGCCTTTAACACACTCCTGTTAAAGAGACACTTTTGTATTTTGATGTAGGCTATTCTATTAAAGGGTTACTCCACCCCAAAATAAAAATGTTGTCATTAATCACTTACCCTCATGTCATTGCAAGCCTGTAAATGCTTTGTTCGTCTTCGGAACACAATTTCAGATATTTTGGATGAAAACAAAACAAATGCTAAAAGAGAACAAGTATTCTTTTTAGAATTTTTCCAGCTTTGTGTATATTCTTAAGGAAGATAATCCAAGAATGCACTGAAATGAGCTCATGGCAAAACAATGTGTCTTAAGAGGCAGCATAATTACAGTCTCCTGTCATTTGGAATGGCTTATGATGTCTTAACATGCTGCCACCGTAGGCAGCTCACTAGGTTTTGGAACAAAGCAAAAGAGGCGGTAAGACAGCAGGCTCAAGCACGTACACGTCTTCACACTTGACCTTCAAATCTCTTTGGTGTCTTAAAACCTTGTTGCCATTGTGATTATGTACCCTGAGCGTTATGATGAGCTGTAGAAACAAGTTATGCATGGCTGCACCACAGGTGTCCCTGCATCGAAGGATGTTAGTTTTCCCCACACATTCTCTGAAGAGGACCCTCTCCGTTCCCCGCAGTCACTTCATGCACAAACACTCTGAATACTAATGCACGATGTTCCGCTCCTGTTGATCCAAATCCGCATGCAGTTTATGAAAATCAATGCGTGCAACTGACCCCTGTCTGGCACAGATGGCTTGTAAGAGGTCTATTGGAATTGTTATTGATGGCGTCTTAGTAATTAAGCCGTAAGATGCACACCCAGGATTTTATTTAGATGTCCTCGCACGTCGTCGTCTCAGAGGGGTTGGTTTTAGAGCTCTGACATTGATACAATCAATGTATAACAAATTATAGTTTACATACTGTAATTAGAAGTTTTCTCTGAGCTGCATCCTATTGAGTCTGTCTCGCTTGGGTTTTTTCCCCCCCATCGCTCTCTCCCACACTGCATACTATACAGCTTCAATTAAGTGTTCCTCTACTGGCAATTAGACAAGAGAGCCCGAAGTACAGGACAGAACATGTTTTAATATAGTTTCCAATTAAGTGGTGTCAAACAACCATGTCACTGGAAAGCTCCAGTGATCGTGGTGGTGTGGGTATGAAAGTGAGAGAAAGAGTGAAGATAGAGGGATGGCGAGAGAGGGAATATCAAAGAGCGTAGACAAGGTAATTGCAGTAGTGGCCCATACACGTCTCATCTGTAGAGGGATTTAGGTTGTACTTCCAATGGTGACAGTTTGCTAATGCTTTGACAGTTAGGCAGCCTTATGCCGCTATGCCACACCACAAGCGCCAAGGGGTAATGGAACAAACTAAATGATGATCTAACTACCCAAAGAAACCCAAAACTGACCCTATATGTTTTTTTTGTTTTTTTTCTCACTGGACATAAATCAACAGTTCTCATTATTCTAATAAAGACTGTTAGATTTCAGAATCTTTCAACAAAGTTTCTTTACAACTGACATAATCATGTGCAGGAAAGCATGATAAACCAATAAAACATTCAAACTACGTTAACTCCAAAACAAAATCAAATCCTGCTATAATTTTCCACTGAACATTTTAGTCTTTACTTGGAAATGTTATACATATTGTGGGGTCAAGCATGTTTTGAGTAGTTAATGTAGTTAATAAGTGAAACATGTATCTTTATTCTAAACTAAATGCCAATTTTATTCCTTACATGCAACTTTTACAATTTTTTAATAGAATGTTTTTCATATGTTGTGATGAATTTTACCAAGAAAATCAATGTAGATAAAAAACCTATAGTGAAACATTTGTAAAATGCTACAAAATACACAATCTATTATTTTCTTATTTTTACACTCTTGAAAATTTTAATATTTCGAAATTCATAAACTATGCCATAGAAGAATCATTTTGAGTTCTAAAACGAACCTTTCAGTGAGCAGTTGTGAAAAGAACCATTTTGTTCTTAGTGTTAATAACATTTTAAAAAGCTTTGTGCGCATTGAAATGTTCCATGGATGTTAAAGGTCCTTCATGGAAAAAAAGACGCTTGTCTTTTAAAAGTCTACTGAAAACATGTAGATAAAAGACAAATGTACTCAGAAATAGGTCACTGATGGAAAATTCCATTAAATGCTTTGCACATGTCATGTTATCTTTAAAACAACTTCCTTAGAATTCATAAATTAACAACTTAATGAAGTGAAAAATCTTAAGTTTCTTGCCTGACAAGGACTCAAATGTCGTGTGCTAAATGTTGAGAAAACTGTGAACATTATAATAATAATGCATACCAACAAGACCTGCAGCTCCAAACCCTCATGGAAAATGAACATGCTTTACACTGACAGTAATCCATTTGTGCCATGCCTGATTGAGGCCAACTTCCAACATACATTACCTGGGTGGGCTCACCACACCCTTTCTTGAGAGGATGCGTCTTTGTTTTTCAGCTTGAGCCCCTGATTGCAGTGGCAAACAGCATTTTTATACCGTAGCCTAGTGGATCTGTTTAATACACTTGGCTGACTTTGATAAAGCATTGCACAGAAAAGCCTGGCTCGCTACCCAGCTTTCTTCCCCCAGTTAAATTCATGATATGCCTATTCAGCGGAATTACAGCTGTGCTTTCAGGGCAAGAGAGACAGGAACATGGGCAGCGAGAGAGAGAGAGAGAGAGAGAATATACAGCGAGAGAGCCTTCGGCATAGTTCTCAGAATGTGACTTTAATGGTGTTGCAGCATGGTAAAACAAAACCAGGCCTATTTTCCCCATGTTTTCCCATCATGCAATGCTCTGCAGCTACAAATAGCAAATTACAACACATAACAGTGTAACGTCATGTATAAACAGATATGTCAGTAACACTTTATTGTAAGGTGCCCTTGATACACATTACATTTACTAATTGTAATAACAAATCATGCATAATTGCATTGCAAGTAACCCTAAACCGAACCCTAATCCTAACTCCAACCATATAGAAAGTACATATAGTTAATTAATATACTAAGTACTTAAATGTATAATTACACTGTAACAAAAGTGTAACTGGTATTTCCATTGATTTCCTCGTATGCAGGGATTCTGGATAAAGAGTTAATAAGTACCTTAGATAATAAGTACAAATTAACATAATATGGCTAATTGAAACTGAATGCATCATTTATGAATCTCAAAGTATCATTAGGCTGGATGGCCAACTTTATAAAATAAGTAAATAAAACATAATCGGTGTTAGGCATCTGCCAGGTCCCTCTTAGGTATTTTTATGATAAATTGAGTCAATTAGAAAAATACTAGGCTTATTTAATCTCATTAGCATTATAGGTATGCATATGTATAATGCACATAATATATAATATACTTTTAACTTTATTTTTATTTTATTTTATGGACACTGACGCAGAGACTACTTTATATGTGCATACAGTTTTAGAGCTGCATAAATCTTTTCAAATGTTCTGTCCTGTTTATAAAGCCTGCCCCGAGCCAGAATATGCCAGAACCAAGTTCAATGCTCACACAAAATAAATGCTTAGTCCAAGAGGTTTATCAGCAAATGGAGACCCTTTGTCCAAGAAAGACATTCTCATTGCAAATCCACATAGAAATAAAATTTAGATGGGGTTTTTATTAAGTAATTTGCAGTTTTTATATGGTAGAATTATCACTGAGGCTCAATATGTAATACTGTTATAGACAGTGTCAATGTTGTGGTGAAATATGAACATTTATTTTGATAATTTATGTGTGTGCAATCTCTCACAAATGTGCAGTAAGTACTATAAATTCAATGGCATTAAACACGCTATTAAAATACCATAACATAAATCCCATTATATTATAAACACCATCAAATACATTAATTCAATATTATTTAAACTAAACAAAGCATTTGTAATGCACATACCCTTCTGTTCAATATGTATGCATATGTATATACATACATAGCCTATACATACATCACAAACGTTTGAATGGCAGTGTATTCATAAGAAAAATATTCTAAAAATATATTTAATGTAATACTAATAAATAAATAAATAAATAAAAACAAAATCCACTCTACCTATGAATACTGAATACTAATGACGCACCAGTTTCAGTTGGTTTTATCGTCTCATGGACATCTGCTCCATAAATAGAACAACATGACTGCTGTGAAAAGTGCTTTAGGAGACCAGTCTACAAAGAAACAACATATTGAATAAGTATGGTAGAGTAAATTGCCCAGTCTGTCTTTGCACAACTTGTAAAGCATATTTAAAAATGATTAATGATTCATTAATGGTTGTGTGATCTGTAGAATACGAGCCTCTGGTACATAAATGGGGCTGGACAATTATGACTGAAATCAACTTGCATAAAGTTCCATTAAATATATGATGTAATTATAATTTACTATTTAAAAAACACTGAAACAGGTGCATACAAGAATAGCTGTGAAAGAGAAGTGTATTCATTGTTATTGCTATTAAAATATGTTGTATTTTTATTAACACAGGAGCCATCTCATCTGTAGTACATCTTTAGAAACACTATACTTGTGTCTGTATGCATGAATGGTCATCATGTAAATTGTGTGTATATTTGCGCTTGTGCGACTGCACATGTGCTTCCGCATCACAGCCAGAGAAGAGGACATACTATATACTCCATCTCAGGTGTTAAATAACACAGTGAACAGGTCAAATCAGGTCACGTGTGATGAGCAGATTTGTGTGCTGCGCTCACAGCATTTCTGTTTAACATAGTCATAAAATGAAGAGCATATGTACAATAATAAGCTTTTCCAAAAGGATAACTCTACATAAATACATTAATTTTATATATTAGTATAATCACGTGCTGATTTGTGATATTTGAAAAATTGGTTTCTGGACCATGTCTGCTTACACATTAAAAAAAGACCATAATTTCAGACCTGTAAACATCTGCAGGCAAACATAGTTTGTGTACAAGGTCATTTATTAATTCCAAAACTTTTCTACGGCAGCCTATAAATCCTATAGACTAGGCTATATACAACAGTGAAAGGGAAAGAAAACTGAAAAAATAAATGTTTCATGCAATTTCAAAAGGTAAAAAAAAATCATCAGTCAGTACATGGGACTTCGAGTTACTTGTATTGTGTGAGGAATAATATTTGAATATTAATTTAAATCGTAATTAATGTTATTTAAATAAAACTATTTTAGTCAATACTCAGCCTTCAAAGCTTGATGCTTTTCTTCTATGGTCGTGACTCCAAGGACTTTATAGTTAAAAGTAGTCAGATGTCAGAGTAGGTCATTGAAACAAATGAATAAAGTGTGAGATTTTGGATTTTTTCTTTAAGACAGAGTATAAAAGTTATGATTCATTTAGCACAACCTTTGAGAGCTGACAGCACTAATGTCAAAGACTAGCATTGAGCTGGCCTTTTGCTTTGCACCATGCAGTCTTTTTAACTAATATATTCGCCACACAGCAAGATCTTCATTTGCGTCACTGTGAAACCCCTTGACATTTGTAATGATTTCTCTCACTTTCTCCACTAACCTACATTCGAAAATTAAAAACCTATAATTATCTTCAATTAACGAGTTGAGAGTAATCAGTGATTAAGGGAATAAAGTGAAGGGGTAGGGGGACTATTTTCATTGTAATTTCGCTCTCCTTTTCTTAACTTTCACCTTTTATCTTAGCTGGTGTCGGTATGGTACAACATTTTTAATTAACCTTGTAAGTGCGTGTTTGAGTGTTCCTTCTCTCTGGTGGACAGAGCTGTCTGTAAACCTCATTACAAAACGGGTCCTCTTCTGAGATATGATGGGATTGGTGACAGTTGTGTCCACTGAGCATTCATTACATAGCCGCTTGGTGACCAGGAATCGACTAAGCCAGCTCGAAGTAGAAGGAGCTGAGCAGCAGTGTAGCAAGCAGTTCCTCAGATTTTGAAAGACAGTGTGCTGAGACACATGCAAGTTCACTTTTCAGGGAGAAAAAAAAGGAACAATAATTTGGGCAGCTATCACTACCAGCTACCAGAACTTCAAATGGCACTTTGACATGACTTAGGTGTCAACATTAAAAGCTTTATGCTTTTTTTCTCTCTTTATGGACATGGTTTTTAATATGTTCAATAGTATGTGATTCATCTTATAAGAACAAAGTTTACCACACTGAAAAAAGAAAACATCTTAGGAAAACAGATTACAGAACAGTGAACACATTCGCTCACCTAAAACACAAATCAATGTGTAATTCACAGCAGGAGTAAAACATCTGTAAAAAATCGATATGGAAAATCCCTTCACATTAACAGCACACTGGGTCCTAATTACACTAAAGTGCATTCAAAGGTTCAGGGTCAGTACTATTTTTATTTATTTTTTCAAACAAGGATGCATTTATTTGATCAAATATATTTTTTATATATATTGTGAAATATTATAACAATTTTAAATAATTATTCTATTTTAATATATTTTTAAATGTAGTTTATGCTTGTGATGGCAATTCTGAATTTTCAGCAGCTATTAGTCCAGTTTCACGATTTCACACTTACATCTACTAGCACGATAACGTAATGCGTATTTGGCGTGTATGGTAATACGTTGTAGGCGTGCTGTCCTGGGGGAGGGCTCCTAGCCCGGGAATGGCCCGAACCCAGTGAACCCCCCCGTGTGATTAGAAATCTAGTGATATTGGTGGAGAAGGGGTGGTGGAGGGATGCTGCTTAACCGTCAACTAGATGGAGGTAAGACAGCTGTATTTATGTCCAAGGGCTGATTACCTAGATTGTGTACCACCTGTGCTAATTAGCCTGAGTATCTGACGTGCTCCTCCGGAACTTAGTTTATAAACTACGTTTCTAAACTTCATTTAAATAGCCACATGATCCTTCTGAAAGCATTCTAATACCGGTATGATGATTTGCTGCTCAAGAAACATCGCTTAGTATTATCTATGTTGAAAAATTTCTTTACTGTCACAGATCCTTAATAAAATATTTTATATATACAAAAAAATCATCAGTATACCCACTAAAATATCCTATGCCACACAGACAACTCAACACTTGGTACGTGAAACCCAAAAAGAGATGCAACTTTTGAAAGAACAAAACAAATAAATAATGGAACAAATAAATCATTCTGAAATGTCAAGACAGAAAAAAAGTTATTTTAAGTCTCAAAAAAAGAATAAAAAGGGCAAATGGACAACAAAGTGCAAACACAATAAGTAATTGTTTCCCAGTAAGTGTTGGAAAGGTAGTCCATGTTCCTACTGAAAGTGCTACTAAAAAACAATAATTTATTAATATGAAATAAAAAATATGACATTTTTGTGCTACTTCTGAAACTAAATGGCCCGGTTTCATAGACAGGGCTTATTTTAAACCAGGATTAGACAATAGTTAAATTAGGACATTTGTGACCCTGGACCACAAAACCAGTCTTAAGTATCAATTGTTCGAAATTGAGATCTAAACATCATCTGCAAGCTAAATAAATAAGATTTCCATTGATATATGTTTTTTATGATAGGAGAATATTTGGCCGAGATGCAACTATTTGAAAATCTGGAATTTGAGGCTGCAAAAAATCTAAATATTGAGAAAATCGCCTTTAAAGTTGTCCAAATGAAGTTCTAAGCAATGCATATTACTAATCAAAAATGGAAGTTGTTAAATATTTATGGTAAGAAATGTACAAAATATATTCATGGAACATGATTTCTACTTAATATCCTAATGATTTTTGGCATAAGAAAAAATGATAATTTTGACCCTTACATTGTATTTTTGGCTATTGCTACAAATATACCCCAGCGACTTAAGACTGGTTTTGTGGTCCAGGGTCACGTTTAAGTAATTTTTTATAAAGGTGCCTTAGAAAAAAAGCATTACTGGGGTGCATCTTAAGACAAAACAAAGGCACGGACATGTTTTATGATCAGTCAGTGCAAGTTTCTTCAGCTGAAACATAGCTCAGATTTACATTTTAGTCTAGGACTAGGCTTAAGCCTTGTCTGTGAAACTAGGGGTTCGTATTCATAAATGGAAATCTCCACTGCGATGCATTATTTGCAATCTGCAAGAACAACCAACTAGCAATTACAATACTCAAGTTAATATATTGTTATTTGGTTTAGCATAATTTACATATGATTTTCTTTGTTATAAAACATGTTCTTGAATAAGTACCATACAAAAAAACGATACATCTAAACATAGACTCTTTTTCGGTCCAGAGCTCAGCGTGTGATACAGGAGCCATTCTTCTGCAGGTGATTCATGTGTGCTGAGGATTAGTGGAGGCTGAAAAGGTCATGCACCCTTCCTGGCATTCTGAGTCAGCCCAGATCCAGTAAGCTCAGATGCAATAACCTCCAGTGTTAAATTCTCAGCCCCAAAGTCTTCTAAGAAAGACGACCCCCCACCACACACACAGCAAGTGCCCACTGGAGTGCAATATAGTGAAAATTTCATAACCGTTTCTCAGATCCCGAAAACTGCAACAAGATAACCGACTTCAATTTGAGTGCACAAACTTCTTACTAGGGACTCCCTCCCTAGCAATCTACCAAAGCCTTGTCAGATTTAGTTAGCGTTATTGACAAACAACATTCATATGGAGCATTGCCTCTCGGAGCTGGAGAAAATGATGCATTTATTATTAAGCATGCAACTGTTTACCTAATGATCATAAATTATCTTGAATGAATGTTATTGGCCAGAGGGCTTTCAAAATTGCATTTGGCTTGCGACAAAAGACTTTAAACCATGTATTTTTATTAATATTAATTTGCAAGCTCAAAGCAAAGAATTGAGTTTATGTGGTTCTGCCATGAAAGTACAAACTATAGACTAAGCAAGGGTGTTTGCGCTGAAGACTCAAAAGGCATACAAAGATAATCAACAGAACTATATATATATATATATATATAAGGCTGAATTCTATTTAAATTACTGTTCAATAATGACAGTTTCAGAAGAAGAGTAGAGGAAGACAGTGTCTGTAAATCCTATTTTAGCGATGTAAAAAAAGTTATTTTAAAAAACATTAACAAGAAGTTTGGATGTGACATGGTTTTAACAAATACTATTACAGCATTGTTTGCTTGTTATTAGTAGAATGCTGAAATTACACAAATAACTACTGGAACTGAAAAATGACACAGAAGGGGGCGTTTGCCTCTTTCCACCTCACACCAGTACTAAGATAAGTTTGACATTCTAGCTGTGTGATCGCTGCATGTTCAAAAACACCATGTTGTGAATGTTGCTCCGCATAAGGGTTGAACATCAGAATGAGGAAATCCTAGTCTCCATGTCTTTATTTGAGAATGTTGACTCTAGTAACACTTTGTGGAGCAACATCAGTACTGTGGAATTTTGATCATATTCTGATATACATATGAGTCAAATAAATGTGATTAGCATGAGCAAGATATATTTTGTTACAAGACATGCAACCAACACTGCGTTGTTCCTTTAACAAAGTAATCAGAATTTTGGGTCATGTGAACTGCTTATTTAGAATGTCCTTCAGAATATTACTTCACAGAATGACTTTATGAATGAGATTTATATCGTTGCATAAATAAATAATTTTAAAGTATATATTTAGGCATTACATCAAGCATTAGACTACAAACATTCCCAGTATACTTCTATAAGTGTATATATATATATATATATATATACACACATTTTTGGTTTATTTTGAATATGCTCACTACATGAAGGCTACAGTATAATAATATTCCAATAGATTCAGACCAGCACTTGGAACTCAATCAGAAAATGTATATCAGAACATGGTCACCGACTAGGATCTTTAGAAAGATAAAATAGGCTGAATATGGCAGAACACCGACTGGAAAGACAGTTTCACAATTCACGTGCAGAGCTGGTCTACAGGCCTGTGCTACTTAAGATGGTATAATGTATAAAAGATTGTGAAAGTGCTTCCCTTAGTATTCACCCCCTTATCCCCCAGCCGTAACTCTCTTTTAGCTCTGAAGGGAAAGTTTACCCCATGTGTGCCTTGCACAAAGTCCCTGGTAATGTAAGAAAATATGAATCATTCATGCTTTCAGCCCGAGAGCTACAGCTCTGAGAACAGGGGCAGTGACATCAGTAATGAACCCAGCCACAACAACACACTCACAGAGACACAGGCATCGCAATCTTTAAAATTGCCACCAATTTACGAGTTTGCATGCATGCTTGGGACTCTTGCAACGTATGTTCAATTGAGATTTTTACTAAAATGACAATGTGGATGATTCAAGTGGGGATGTCATTGCATTAGAAAACAACTAATTTAGCTAGTTGCAATATAAAAAAGGATAGCACAAAAAAAAAAAAAAACCATAAAACATAAATACATAAATAATAATAATAATAATAATAATTATTATTATTTATACATTTTAAATATTATTATTATTAAAAACAACAACAGCAACAATGCATCAAAATTAATTTTTACCGAAACAGAAACCAAAATTGAAGTTTCAGTAATTACATATGGGTAACTGAACTTGGTGTGATGTTCAGGGTGTTGTGTAAACCACTCATAGAAAGGTTATTCTGCGACAAACCACTTCTTAATGTTAAAGAAAAAAGTATTTTATAAATGACTTTTGTAAAATAATTTTGTGTCACAGTGAAGTGTCCACACAGCTGACACGTTTACCTTTTGTAGCTTGTTCAGTTGTGCATAAACATATATGTTGACAAAAACATGGCACCAAAACATGGCACCAGAATCAGCTTTTTTTAATGTTTTCTGCCAAATATTTTTCGAATGTAAATTGTGTGTGTGCATGTTTACCATTTTATATCTGTAAAATGCTGAAATTATATGCACAGCATTTTAGATGTGAGTTTAGATGTGCTACCTGAATAATGTATGCTAATCTCGATAGTTGTTACAGTTTTAAAAGTATATTTTTAAAAGTGTTAAAAAGAAATGTATCACTGAGATGCAGAATGGCCTCACTCTCATCGTTTAAGCTTGACAGAGCCAGTTTGTCTCTATTTCTAGTGCATAAGATTGAAACTACTTGTGAGCTGAGTCTAGAAAATAGAAATTTAAATAAAATAAAAATGTCATGCCAAAACTACCAAAAGACACTGAGTAAGTCAATGTTGGCAAGATGGGTATTTAAAAACAAACAAACAAAAAAAAACACATTGCTGCATATGCATTTTTGACAAAACACTTTTCTTGTTCGTCATCGTTCTCTTCTTCTGCGTGCTGCGCTGCTAAAGAAAACTAAGAAAATGGGTTGTGGCAAAAAAGGTAGGAAAACTTTAAACACCCATGATGCAATGGGGTCAATCCCACTATCCTTAAGCGTGGGACACAAAAATATCTAAGTACACTGTAGTTTTCACAAAAGCCTGGAACTGTCAAAAGTCTCCCGGATGGCACATTTTACTCCATACAACAGACTTTTGCTAACAAATAAAAGAGAACCATATCCCGGTGCATGTAACACAGAAAAATAATACCCATTACTAATTTACTTATACTCTCAACACTGTAACAATACAAAGCTGATTGAAAATCGGCAAACTTAACCTTTAATAATCCTAACTAGCAAATGGACACGCTATGCTAGAAAACCAAGGGGCAGGCAACATGTTTTGGACAGATCCAGTGATGTCCACGCATAAACAATATCCCATTAGCAGAACTGTGAAACAGAGAGATAGTTGGAAAATACATGGAGCTTCTGGGAGCTAACGCTGCAGGCGATGCCTGCAGGGCAAAAGGTTTGAAGACTGCGAGTTAGTCTCCTAGAAACAAATGCATACAAACACATGCACGCACACAATCACACAACACACATACACAGAGAGGGAAAGCATACCCACATGAATACACACATGCACTCCAACTTTTTAAAGTCTCAAAACTAAATTTTAGCACAATGAATAATGGAGCACACAGCCAAAATGCAGCAATTAGCTCAGTCGATTTGCACCACACATCTGCGGCAGACATGCTCTCCTCGGATATAGAGACTTTTACACTTCATGAAAATCCAATGCTTCACCGTGAGCACAATAAGGGGCAAAGACTCACAGTCAGCACAGCGCAGTGAGCACTTCCTCTTTAGAGAGAGAAAATGCATACGAGTGTGCATTTAATCTTTATAGCGATTGGCCAAAGTTCCACCTCTGCCTGTTTTCTGATGAACACTCACTTATTTTTTTAAATTTGTCTACGAGTTGAAAAAGATGCCATCTTGCACATTTTCATATTATTTCTTTATTTATGTTTGCTGTTGGAAATAGCTTCGCTGTTTAACAATGGCTCAGCATAATTGCGCTGATAATGAACTTGTTTAGTGGACTGTTATACTGAGTATTTGCAAAATATTGCATATGGAAACGATAGCATTAAAAGCAGTTCCAGACTCTGAGCATGTGCCATGAATCACATTGCGCTGAGTCGATGGGCGCAGCAGCTTGTGTGCATATAAAGTTGTATTTTTAAACAACACGAAGAAATGCTTTATATGTACTCTTTCCTTTTCATCTAAACCGGGAACAATGATTGAACCCAGTAATGTGAAAAAATATAATAAAATATAATAAAATAAAATGTTATAATTTGGCCAGTATGTCAAAGCCAGAGTCTAATGGTTAGACCAATATCAAAATGACTTTTGAACGCAACCTACATAATAGTAATAATAATGTAGAAATACTTCAACGTGGCTAGTGTGATCAAGTCACTCCACATTTGTGACCCCGGGGGCGTATTACAGAAAGATCCTAACTTTAAAATCTTATCTTATATGTTTGGTAATTATGGTAATTTCAGTTAAGACCACATTGAGGACAAAAGCTACTACAGAACAGCATTTTCTAAGTGCGTTATCCTATCTTAACTACAGATAGGAAGAGGGTATTACAGAAACCTCCTACCTTGACAAAACATCCTAAAAACTGTCTTAACTTTAGGAAAACCTCACAGTTGTCCTAACTTCAAAATGCTAACTGAAAAAGCGCTTACAGTTACACTGTCCAACACATTTTTTAATGTTAGAAAGACTATTGGAGGACACTGAAGATGTGTTACATTTTGATGACAAAATGTCAGACTGCTGCACAACATGATATTACAGTTAGCAAAGGAACTGCAACCACCATTACAGAGACCAACAAAAAGCATCATGGAGCATTACTGGTTGTAGTGCAAGGGATTAATGCCTTACACTTTCTTTTGCAAAAGGCGATTTTCAAAGTGAAGTAGGTATTGTTTACCTCATCAGATGCTCCCACAGTGTTGTTTGCTTGGTAACAGACCTGAGAGTGGATTGTCGAGCTTGATAATGCCATTTAAGATTTCCTAACTAGAAATAAGATACGATTTTGTAATAGGATAATAATCCCAAATTAAGTTAAGATTTGCTTCTGTAATACGAATTTGCAAAAAGTCCTAGAAAAATAGAAATTATCTAAAAAATTGGATAATTTAGACCCATACAATGTATTTTTGGCTATTGCTACAAATATACTCTAGCAACTTAAGACTGGTTTTGTGGTCCAGGGTCACATTTGTGTAAATAACTACTTGCTAAATAAAATGGTTTCTTATTTTTTTTTCCCTATTGTACCAAGTGGGCCAAAAGTGCCACTGGTGACAAAAAGAAAAAAGAAAAAAGGCACAGACAAGATACACGCCAACACATTGTGCTGTTGCAGTTATGTGGTCATCATGAATTTGAGTCCAACTTCACTGTCCACTCTACAAGAGTCCAAAACTAAAATAAGCTCAAAATACTATCGCAGCCTCTGCAGTCAGTATCTACAACTCAACAGCAAGTCTACAGTGGCTGTACAGTATATGCTATGAAATTATTACTGACATTTTGCATTAAATAGCACTGAAATTATCAACTTATTTATATAAAACATGGATGATTTGTTTAAAAAGGAGAAACTGTGCCTATTAACAAAATACAAAAACAATTCTTCCAGAGAAGAAAAATAAAATGTATTAATGTTAATAATAAAATGAATGTATGTATGCATGCGTGTATTTTTTATATATATATTTGTTTATTTTTTTCATTTTTAAAGCCCAATAACAAATAGCCCCAAAAAAGGCCTGTGGTGCTAAAGTACAAAAATAACTCTAAAATAATATATATTTGTTTATTTTTTTCATTTTTAAAGCCCAATAACAAATAGCCCCAAAAAAGGCCTGTGGTGCTAAAGTACAAAAATAACTCTAAAATAATAACAGTAATATGTACCTAAACATAAAATTCAACCATAACCAACAACAGGTGACTGAGGACTGAGGACTGAGGACCCTCTTTTCTGACTGAAGTGGTGCAATTTCCTGCTGGAGCAGCATAAAGGTGAAAGCAAAGCACCACTTAACCTTTCGTCTAATGGTAGCTAGACATGCAGCAATCACCCCTTTAAAACGCTTTGTGTTTATTTCAAACACACATTATTATTAGAAATGATTTATACACAAAACTCGAACTTCAGAGTGAAATCAAACAAACTGTTGGTAGAAGCAATTATCAAAGTTTAATAAAATGTTCTGTGTTTAACACACTGTCACAGCCGCTGCCACAGAGACAGAGATCCTCAGGGTCATAATGACCACAAATCCAAATTTGTCCTACAGCACTGTGACTATAATCCTCACCACTCCATTAAATTCTGTTTTATGCTAATCCCATCCCCTTCATCAAATGCCTGTGTTTCATTGTGTGTGTGAAACAGAGAGACTGAGACAGATTGAAAGGAGGAGCCATGTTAAAAGAAATGTTTATGTGTTTATTTGTTTTAGCAAGGACTCAGATCCGCCTCTATCCTTCTGCTATCCGACTGAAGCTGCAGCTCTGAACTCTGGACCGAGTACAATCATCATAATCCCTACTGTCCACAAAGTGACATTTCTATCAGACAGACAAACAAATGCATAAATACAGTTCTCTTTTCTCTGACAGCATATTTCATTACAATGGAAGGCATTTTAAACATGCGTATTTGGGTCAGCGATGTGACACTCATGTAAGAACACACAAAACATGCTATTTATACTGGCATTGACTTGAATCTCATTTGTGATGAGTATGTTTTCAATTTCTGAATAAAAAAAATGTGAGGTCAAGAATGCCTAGTGCATGAGAACATGTTTGTCATTCTTGTTCTAGCCTGGTTATTCATCATTTGGCTATTTGTTCATACTGATATGTCAGTGTAGTGTAACCAACATAATAGAAGCATTTTTTCCCCATGTAACATGAAAATATAGATAGTAAAAATAGATTAACCCCAAAACAATGTGATGAATTCATATATCACAAATGTCATATAATCACCCTTGATAAATGTTTAAAAAACAATTTGAATGTAATGATTAAGATGTGCAAACTCAAGTGTTTTCAATGTAAAATGTTACGGTTTCATGATGGTTGCACCACTTTACATTTTAGGAGCCATTCAATCAAAACGTTTGATAATTGTTCTAAATAACACACACACACACACACACACACACACACACACACACACACATATATATATATATAATTTTTTTTTGAAACCAACATAAATACAAATGACATTTATAAGAGGTTGGCACTTTCTTGATGATTTCATCATCTTAAGACATCCTTATTTGTATTTGACATTTACCCACTTATCTATCATCAGGGTTTAGTAAATGCAAAAAAAACATAATCAATTTGTCTCAGGGATAGTCACATGTTTTTGAGATCAAAATTCTGTTAATGTTCACTCATCAGGGTGCTACTGTAGCCAACAATATTAGCAGCATGGTGAATTATAACCTTGGTCTCAGCATCACCACCAAAAATACCTATATTTCAGAACACATCAATTATTACATGTTATATTTAGTAAACTGTCAAGTGCATGCTATATTTCATGAATGATCTCTTGATATTGATTTTACACAGTCTGATCATGGTTTAAGGATGTCAGACACAGGCATTTTTCACCCTCTGGGTATGTCAATGATCCATCAAGTGTGCATGAATAATTTTCATGTATAAATAATTTTCACGTTCTCGGTGTGGAAATATGGTCCCACTGTATCACAAACATCTCCGCTCTGTGTTGGTTACCATGACCACATTGCTTACCTGAAATTATATTTTTTCTCAAATTTAAAAATATATAAAAGAATATACAGATACACATTTATTTTACATTGTTATTTCAAAAAAAAAAACAACATAACTGTCTGGTTTGAGCTTTCTATGCCTCAGCATGTCGGTTTTGTACCTTTTGTTTTAATTGTTTTTTTTCTGCCTCTTCCAGGTTCACAGATTAATTTTGTTTTTATAGTTCTGTCATTGTTGTCAAAGACAGATGGTGGATGATTTTAGCTATTTATGAAATTGTTTACCGCTTCTTCTTTTGTCTACTAAAACTTTTCAACAGTTACTGCATGGCCCTGTTCTTTCTAAGAAACGGTCAATAGGTCAATTTCTTCCCTGAAATACAATTTACTTTCCCTCTGTTCTTCAGTCAGCAATTGTTCCTGTTGTCAATTTGAGACTCTCTCTCCCGTGCAAACAGCTTTTCTTGTACAACAAAAAGCAAAGTGAAAGCAATACTGACAAACTGGCTTTGACTGAATGCCCTCTTCACAAATATTCAGATTAGAAGACATGAGCTGGTGTCCCCACTTTGGATATTGCTACATTTCCTGGAAATATGACAAGAGTAAGCGGTTCAAGAAGCTTATCATGCTTTTACATAAAAGTGAAAAATCACAGTTTGGCTTTGACATATGATATTCAAAACAAATGTGATACAACAGAGGTCAAGTCTAATTTTTAAACGTTCTTCACCGAAAACAGATGCTGATAGATGGAGTAGTTCTGTTTTATTAACTTTTTATATCTAGGTTTTTATTCCAACAGCGTCTGTCTGCTGAGTCTCATTTACTCACTTAATGTGTCTCATTTGATCATTTAACTGGTTATTACGGACTGGTATCGACCATATAAATCTAATGGAGATAGTATCAATTACTTGCATTCTGACATTATTATTAATGATAATTATATTAAAAATAAAATCTGAAATATGTGAGACTCCGCACTGCACCATCTGAGCTCGAACAGATTAAAATGCACATCCGAACACTCATTTTCATCAATAGTTAATTATAAGAAATAGATATTTCACTACGTTAAGAGGCCTCCGTGGCCTTCAATAGGTATGTAATAAAGTCCACATACACAAATGTGGCATAAACACACATGCACACACTTCGCTTCCAGGTTCAGTGAGATTAAACAGGAGAGAGGCACACTTCAGCAGAATCCTGGGAGGTAGCAATATATTACTTCTCTCTGCTTCCTCGATATGAGACAATAAATATAAAAGCCTGGTGTGCTCTGCAGTTTCCAGTGCTTATTTCAACCCCGAGGAACTCTGGTTCCAGCCCCAGACTCTGGCTAAGATGAAGTACAGAACTTGGAGGGCTCTCAAAGACATATTGTTATACAAAGGAAAGTCTGAAACTCTTGAAGCAGCTTATATTACGTAGATGCTCAGATGGGCAGAAATAGATAAGATGTATTACTATCAAGAATCAATCAATATAAATTGCCAATTCTCTCTGTCATATATAAGTGCCTTAGCCATTGCTGTAACTTTCCAGACTAAGGTTGAGCTTGTACTATTCTCTTTGCTTACATTTATTAAGACTTGACTATGCTGATCTCTGCATGCAGTGAATTGTGCTATGTCAATATAACAGATATATTTACCTTAAATAATACATTAATTACATTACAATATATTTTCTTCTCAGGATTAAGAAAAGGCTGCATTACAAAGTTTTCTACTGTCTTCAATTGAGTGGAATAATAATGTAGTTCACTGACTGACCAACAGAGGTCAACACAAGACACACAGCACAGAGCAACTTTTATAAACTGCCCAAACTGCTTCTGCTCCTCAGCAAGCCCTCATTTACACAATAATAAATATTTCAAAGTGGTATGCTTCATTGTCACATGACCCTATCACATGTGAAGAGCATCCAGCTATCTTAGAAAATAAAATACATATATTCTATTTGAAATTCAAAAATTACTTTTGGCAGTCCAATTGTATAAGTCACACAGACACACACACACACACACACACACACACACACACACACACACACACACACACACACACACACACACACACACACACACACACACACACTTCATTCATCAATCATCACACAGGAAATGTAAGGTCAGCTTTGATCACTATTCAAGATCAAAAGATTGACTATTCAAACTTTAGTCTTGCTCTGATAAAAAAAAATATCTCAATTTAAATGTATGAATCTGAAAATAACAAGACTGTTAAAATTGTTCTCATTTCTTAATCCTTGAATTTCATGCTACTACAGATATCTGTGAGGTAATATGTATTTAAGTTGATACATATCTTCTAATAGAGATCACTTTGAAGACTTATGTGTCAAATCTTCGGCCACATTAAAGGGGAACCTTTTGCAAAATGTACATGATAAACATTCAAAATGATAATAATAATAAAAAATAAAAATACACATCCTCATCAAATTTCAAGAGGCACAAAGTCAGAGTACCCCTCTCTTTCTTTCTCTCCCGAAACTCAACAGTCATTTTCGGCCCACACATGAAAACCACAGAGTCTGGTTTCATTGCCCCCAGAGCTCCAAACCTGAGACACTTTGGACCCTGCAAAGCGCATTAAGTCTGTCACAATGCCAGCTTTAGTCAAACCACAAAATGAAAGAGAGTGTTATATCTCCTGATACTCGTACATCCGAGACGAGATGGAACTCTCAGAGACCATCTTGCGAGGCTTTTTTTTGCCAATTTGTAAGGGGGGAACCAAATGCAAGAACAGTACAGACTGAAAGCAATACAGTGAAAGTGATTTTGTCTATGCTGTTGGCAGTGTGTGTAATTTTGACACTCATTTAGCTAATAGCAAGGCCCTATCACAAATGGCGTTATTATGTCAGCCTGTTTCTCTGTCCCTCGCCACGCGGAGCCGCAAACTGATATACGTGGTGATCTCCAGACAATATGCTGCCGCATGTTGGCCGTCAAATCCCCCTCTGTGTATGATTATTCACCAGCCTCGAACAGGTGCAGCCATGCTCTGGCAAATATCAAGTGAGAAAGAGAGACTCTCGTTCCGCTGCCCTACTCCACGGCCCCTCCCTCGCTTTGCAGGCAGCCTGTCCAATGTAATAGAATCTGCTGACAGCAAATTGCTCACCTGCACATTTGAGGGGAAAAAGCAGAGTTTCAAAATGTCCCCCATATGGCACAGACAGGTGTCGGTAAGTGGTCGACACTTGCACGAATGCTGGTGCAGATGCCATGAGGAAGTTTCTCTGGTTGAAGTTAAGGAGAGGAAAAGTTCAGAGCAATCTGATGTTTTTATGACTACTATACACATTTAAAATGAATGAATTCTGCTACACACTTTCTGTATGGTACAAAAAAAGCCACATAATAGTTCTACCATTACTGGCAAGGGGGAAAAGGATAATAGATACATTCACTGAACAAGTATTGCCCTTTTGTGACAAGAGTTCAAGTTACAGTTTGAACTTGACATCAACCAGCCTATTTAAATCTTTTCAGCCAATTTTAAAAAAGTTATGAAATGTAAGACAATTACTGAAACTGTGAAATGTAAAGATAACGTTAACCTTTAATAAAAAACAACAACAAAAAAAGCTTTTTTTGGCGAAGAAATATTGTACTATTACACAGTATTTGACCACTTGTCCCGCCCTGGCATTTCTGTAATACTGGAAACCACAAAAACAGCCTACTACTTTTACTAGCCTACTACTAATAATAATAATAACAAGTAAATAATTGTATAAATAGATGTCTCAAAACCCAAAATATGTATTTGTGCATTTGGACAGCTGGCTCAAAAAAAAAACACAGTATATTACCCTAGAACTACCGCAACATATGCAAAATTAAATGACAAACAAACGCAAAAATGGGCCATGCCATGATACAACACAAAATGAAGCCAATCACAGCGGTTCTCTCCATTTGCGTTCTCGCAATTCACTGCATATCTAAATCTAAGAACATATAGCCTATCTGTTCATGTCACTTACTTCAGGGATTTGTTTTTAATCCGATTCTAAATTTACACAATCAGTGTCAGCTCGTCCATATTTGATAATTGATATACATGAGAATCTATATTTGATACTTTGATAGTTCAGTCCAATGAGTTTCCGGTGTGGGCGGGGCCACCTGGCAAGATGCACTGCAGGTGGAGGAGAAAGCATCCTTTGTCGCTTTATCGCGTTTTTAATTGGTACTTTCCTTGACCATTTAGAATTGAATTAGGCCTACTTTTGAGATGAAACTCTGAAAATTCATAAAATAAAGTATTACAATTGTGTAAAACTATTTATTTATTTAGCATTGTGCCATTGAAGTTTGATGCTGTAATTAATACAGCATACATTAGAGGCATTGTTGATTACTGCTTTCAATGCAAAGTAGCTAAAGCCTGCTAGCTAAAAGTCGCTAGATGATCATAGTTGCAAGTATTGGACGTCGCTGGATTTATCACTAAGCATTGTTTTTTTTTTTTTTTTTATGTCACTCAAGGGGGCTGAAAATTCACAAAAAGTTGACATCCAATTTTATGCCACTGATTAAAGGTTAAAACATTCTCTAGATTCTAAAACCAGGACTTTCAGTGCTTCAGAGGATCTACAATTTCTGTCGACTTCAGTTTCAACTCTCATCAAACACACCTGAACCGACTGATCAAGGTCTTATAGTTCACTTGAAAATTACAGGCAGGTGTGCCAGAGCAGGGATGGAACTGAACTCTGCAGAATGGAGGATTTCCAGGAGCATGATTGAGCAGTCCTGTTCCGGAGCATATCATGAGAGTTATATAGCCCACACAGTTTTTTAATGATCAGTCCATTCTATGCAATCTTCCTTAAATTTAA
This sequence comes from Gymnocypris eckloni scoliostomus, assembly GCA_027564155.1. Lineage (NCBI taxonomy): Eukaryota > Metazoa > Chordata > Actinopteri > Cypriniformes > Cyprinidae > Gymnocypris > Gymnocypris eckloni. The sequence continues at coordinate 22,654,863 of CM050426.1, forward strand.
CTCTCCGCTTGATTGACTCTAGTGCCGTTTTACATTAATTTCCATGGCAATTAAGATAGTGAGCGCAAACAGTGCTTAGCCATAAGCTCTTGCAGTCTAAATAAATAAAAACATCAGTCATTTGATGGTAGGACGGACTGACTTGGAGATAACTCTCTCTGGAAGCACATCAAGGGAATGTATACATCGCCAGCATCTTCACTGTGGAGGATGCACTGTTACACTCTTAATTACATACTCCTCCATCCAACCTTAATTAGCTGTGCTTTCCACTGAACCCCAATCAATCAGTCGCGTTTTATTAAAGTTTGGCAGGGTTTGGAAAAGGCCTCAGCATGAAAATTATAATTAAACTGTGCAGAGACAACCAAACTTCCAATAAAAGTGTTTGATAGACGCTGATGTGAGTCAAACCCTAATTTTTGCTAAATAAATATTTATGAATAAAACTGCTAATGGGACTGTGTGAATTTGCAGTCTACAGTTTGACCATTCATATATTTTAACACTGGTGACAGGGTGGAAAATGACTATTTTGATGCTTTTAATTGCATTTAATTGGCTCATATAAACAGACTCTAATTACTCATTTGAAAGTGCCACCACTCGTAATGCAAATTTCCCTTCGTGAACCTTACAGCAAACACCTAGCAGTCCTGAATGACTAACGCATCAGACCAAAATAGAAAACAGATATATAACTAATTATTTTTCTTTCTCCCATAACAAAAAATATTGCTCAATGCCCATTTTGCTGGCCTGATGAGAGGCCTTTTCCCCGGGTTCCTCTCACAATCCTGTAATAAATCTCAGATCTCAGCTGCTGCCAAAAATGTCCTGGCAATCTACATATTGTTACTGTCATACTACTGCACAGCCATATCCCTGCTTCATTATTTCACTTAGCCAAATCTCCCCCCACCAGTCAGTGCCAAAGTTATACGGACATTTTAATGAATTGTCAGCAGCTAATATTCATAAGATATTGAGCTTGCAGATCGCTCGTACAATAGGACCTAATTAACAACAGGTCCAATCTCTCGTGTAAATCCGTTGTCACCTCCGCAGCTTTCATTGAGTGCTTGTGTGTGTGGAATGATTGATGGGCCGTCAAGTGGCGGACTCAGAGATTATTGGACTTCTAAATGGAATAGCCGGTGTACTAACCACTGCATGGCTTGACCTCGGCCTTCCTTACACTAATGAGAACACATAATAATATTACATGATAATGGAACATAATTTATTACAGTATGTTAACTCATTTAATCTATGTGTACAGTCACCATAGCAGTTCTAGCTTCTAATCCACCTTATTGTTAATGTAAGACCGAGTGCATTTGTAACTTGATTGCAAAAGGCTTCTAGCGTCATCTGCTTGCAGTTATTTCCGCTGTACAATAACATACCATGCTGATTGATATTGTAAACTAGTTTTTGTTTTCAGATAACTTTATTTATACTTATATCTATATCTACATAAATTAAGAATATTTGCTTTTGGCCATTTATATATATATATATATATATATATATATATATATATATATATATATATATATATATATATATATATATATATATATATATGATATATTTAAATTCATGAAAAAATACATTCACATATGTAAGATGTGAAAAAATTGTCTATAACACGTGTGAACATAACCCATTTTAATAAAAATCAGCAACATACTTTAGTTTAAAAAAAAACATTTTGAAGTTATGAAGGTTGGCATGAAGGTTGGAATTAAATTTAATAAAATAAAACAAAATAAAACAATATATTTAATTGACCAGGGATTGTTTGCTTGCTTATTTATTTATTTAGCGATATGGAATGAAACACAAGTCTTGCCCCTAACACTATTCTGGAAATGATTAAGCCATAATGATAGGTATATCAGTCAACTTTTGTGTAAATGAGAAAAATAGATGAGGAGATAACCCACAGCCTTGGTGTTGCTAGTGCCATGCTCTACAGTTTTAGCAATAGGAAGGTTTGAACTATATTGCAAAATAACACACTGTAGAAAAACAAAACTCACCCTAGTTATGACAAGAATGTACTATGTTTCATCATACAAAACTTTGAAACGTATTATTGCAGGTAACACTGGATGTTTTCATCTTGTTTTGTTCATATTTGCCCAGCGTGGCTGCTAGAATTTTACTTAATTATCACAAATTATATCATAACCAGATCATTTGAAAATAATCCTTTTGTCATTCAATAACATATTGAAGGATGTTAGTTACAGCTGTTATGGACTTCGAGTTTGAGTCCATTATGTCAGATTATGTCTGAATTTAGGTAGATGAGTATGAAAGCTAGGCCAGGGTTGTAGGGGAAGGTCGCCCCATAAAAAAAGAGGAGTGCAGGTTTTAAATCACATCCCTCATTGTTGGCTGTCTTTTATCCGACATCCTTGGAGGTCATCATGCGAATGCGGACGGCTATCTCATAACTAATGAATATCCATTCCAGTGTCCTCTCCTCCGACGAAGCACCTCCTCGCAGCTGGCTCTGAATGGGAGGTCAAGCTGCATATCACTGAAGATAAGACTGTGCGATCACAGGTGGAAAACAGATAAAGAGAGAGTGGAGGATGGAAAGGAATAAGAGAGAAAGATACACAGGTTTGTCCCGCTAATAAGCCTAGGTAACGCTTTGATTTTATATGGGTCAGGGTCACATTGGACTCCTTTTAAGATAAAATAAAGATGGCAGAACTAATCATTTAAAATGAAAAGAGAGAATCACAGAGGTCGGATCACCTTCATCTGCAGTCCAGCTCAAGCCAGAGTCAGAAAAATAAAATGCTCTCTGACTTCTGCACTAATAGTCACCTGTGGATTCTTGGCCCGAATGAGAAATAGTATGCTTACGGTTGCCTCTGAATTGGCTACACGGTAAAATCCTCACATTACTGAATTGACAGCGGAATGTGCGATATTGTGTCTCCAGAAGGCAATTTAGCCCTATGCTGACCGCAATCAACCACAGCATTTTTATTCTTCGTACAAGAAGTCATTCGGCGCTTCTTCAAATAGGATACGATGAAATAATGACTGGGGACATTCCAGTTGCCAGAGAGGTGAAAGGAATATATCCATTTAAACATGAAATATGCTGCCACATGCTGTAATTTTATGTTGTACTGAGTGCAAGCTTGGTTGCTAATTGTTTCCTGAAAATGAACCTGCGGTTTCAGAGTGGCAAGTCTGAGCAAGTCGGCAAACAACTGGTAGTGTGACTAATTTTTCCAAGCAGCAAAATATAAACCCTTGAGAGAAGGAGGAGAAAACAAGTGACTGCGGAGAAAAAAAAGAAAACGACACGTTGCGAGGTGGAACAATAATTTTTTGTCTATGCTGCCCGTCTCCCTTTTCTCTTGACGCATTCATGTTTTTCTCATATCATTCTATCCTTTCCCGGTCATTCTAAATGCATTTTATGGCTCTGGACTACGGCCAAAATGCTAGAAAATGCAGTAAAAAAAAAATGTGCATCCATATGAAGTTTGTGTGCCTTTCGTCACAAACTTTTTCAATGCAGTATTCAATATTAACTGATCTGTAGAATCAGTTAAAAGTTTAATCAAACAGAATTGAACTCGCAAATCGAATTAGTCAGTGAACAGTTCAGAGGCATTACAGATTTCAAAACTGACTCCCTCACTATCTATCTATCTATCTATCTATCTATCTATCTATCTATCTATCTATCTATCTATCTATCTATCTATCTATCTATCTATTTTGAATTTTGGATTTTAATTTGAAGTAATTTATTCGTTTTTAATATTCACTACTTTTAAACTGAATGCAACTTGCAAAACAGTCAAAACAGTTTAGTTAAATAATCCTCTTCTATAAAAATCTGTTTATCACGACAAACAGCAGTCACTGTTAAGCTAAAGAAATCATGCCCTGAACGAAGCATTAAGTTATTTTGTATATGACATCTAAAAAAGAGTTACATTTTAAAGAGCCCTATTTTTTGTCTATAACCCTGACCTTAATTAAAGTCCCTTCTAAAGCCCACCACTCAAAACACTCTCTCTTTCATCCTCATGTCTGTAAACACCTTGACGGTCTATTTCCCATTGCACAACAACGGAGAGACAAATCGCATTACTCACACTTTGCTTTGCCAGAGACACCCACTGTCAGGTTGAGGCTAATGGAACTCGATTTGCAGGGGTCTGGCAAAAGTTACAGAATGACAGCCAACAGAGGGTCAAGATTGAAATGGAATGAACATGTTTGTAAGAAAGAGATCAGAGGAGGATGTTGTTTGGGGAGGTGGATAGTAGGGGATTTTTTAATGCTCCAGTCCTGAGTGGATGATGGCAGGCAGCGAGTCTGTCTTTAGCTCTCTGCCTGTGGAGTGATTGATATGATAAGAACTACAGAAGCGCCATGGGGGCGGCTCCCCCTGCCCTCACCCACATGACATGCACCGCTTCCCCTCTGCAGTCAATCGGGCTGCCCCCTCCGGCCGACAGTGATGGAGAGGAAGGGCTGGTGCGAGAAGCGGGGGAATGATGGTGGGGCATTACAGCGCTGCCCCTCAGGACAGACCTCCCTCCACCCTCCATCACAGCAAGATTTCTCTTCACCTCATCATTCCATCTATGCTCATCCATCCATCTATCTTATCACCCAGCTTTACGGAATGATGTGCTTGTAATTATGAGATGGAAGTGAGAGGTGGACGCTCTCTCTCTCTCTGTCAAATCACCATCATTATCGTCATCATTAAGATGATTTACCATCATTATCGTGTTTTTAAACAACACTTAGTTCCAGTCTTCGAATTTGATTGGGCAAGACGAGTTAAAAAAGTAACACATATCATAGGCCAATAACACAACTTTTAGGAATTGTTGTATCATTAAGTGTGTTGTGTTTGCAGAATTTAAAACAGCCTGCCAGTCTGTGCACTACTTGAAAAAACATTGATTTTGAAACAGTTGATCCTGCTTTGGCTTCTGTTTAAAATTCGTTCTTTGGCAGAGCAATCCTAAATTATGTGTAATAACATAAAATATTTATTTTGTTTATATTAAAATAGTTGGTAATACAAAATAAAATGATGAAATCCCATTTCTGCCATGACATCAAAAATTATAAGTCATTATATGAAAAGAGTAACAATTCCCAATCCACAACAAACCTTTCGTCATATGGCTTATCTCAACTTCAACATTTAATAAAAATAAAAATAAATAAAGATAAAAGAAAAAATTAAAGATAAAAATTATATAAACATATATAGATATATAAAACTGGCAATCTTGTGTCAAGTAGCTGTAAAGTCTGCAGCCGGCTTTAGAGAATACATGTTTTTCATCACCTATCCTGAGAATGCCCAAACAAATCTTCAAATGCTCATGTTCTCCCGCTATGTGTGGGATTTCTTCCATCAGCAAAGGAAACTTTGGAATGGCTGGAGACTGTAAGTACTGTTCCTAATCATCATACAGAGATGTGCACCAGTAGGCTAATCTCATTTTAACATTATATACAGTGCCTGCAGTTATGTGACTTCCTCATGCTGCAAACCGCAAGTGAGAGAGGTGGAGTCAGCCTTAATGGAGAGATAGGGAAAGCAAGAGGGGTAAATAGATGGTTTAGTCCTACATTATACACAAGCTTTGAGTGATTAGCAATAACATTTATGCACATACCTCTCAAGTCAGCAACTGACCTTCTGTCAGAGTCATTGTGGCCACACAATGCGCGAACAGGTTGTCCTTTCAAAGAATATTCATACCTTGGCATTATCTGGAAACTCCACACAGAAGTTCCCCAGTGTCTAGGTCATGAATTAAACTTATTACTTATTCCAATGCGCCAGCAGATATATAAATAGATCTTAATATTTATCATCCCTGTGACGTTCTCCCTCATTCAGGGACTGTGCTGTTTTTAATGCTTTTCTTTCCTTTACATTTTCTCAGTATCTCATTTCTTTCTATCACCACGGCTGCTTTCAGACTGTCTGTCTGGCAGCAGGTGAGAGCTTATTTCAAAACCTCGTCATTAGACACTTCATTTGCCTGCACGGAAGAGCCTATATTTACAGTTGGCGAGGGCAGCCACCGTGCTGTGGAATAAAACCCCTGCTCTCTCGGCCTAGAGGCTGATAACACTGACCCTCAGTCAAGCACTGCCCTAAGGGAGCCACTCTGGGGCTTGGTAAATCCTTCTCATGCACACAGCAGCCGTGGAAGGAAATAAAGAACCCTTGACAAAAAGTGCAGCAGAGTTTGAACAGCTGAGATTATTTTTACTGCATGCATCTTAGTTTTGTTGATATATTTCTCATTAATTCCAGCAGTGTGAAGCTGGCATTTTTGAAAACACTATTTCATGTCTTTTGGTTTAAAAATAATAGTCTTTATATAGTAGGGTGGATTTTAGAGTTTGCAATTGTAGATTGTTTACACTCTAACAAGTGAAAATAGTTGTCTCAAAAATGATACTCTGTCCTAATGTATGACTTTCTAGCATCCACAGACCACAAAAGTGTCTGTTTAATGGAAATCAAACCTGTGGTGACATGTTAATGTACCATATTCGAATGGTTTAGGGACAGTAAATAAATTATTTTGATTATAAATTTGGTCAAACTTTATTTTAAGGTCCAGTTCTGGCTATTAACAAACCATTAACTATCACCTTTTGCCTCATTAAACTACTAATTTGCTGCTTATTAACATTTATTAAGGTAGTTGTTAAGCTTGGGTATTGGGTAGGATGAGGATATAGAATATGGTCATGCAGAATATGTGCTTTATAAGTAATAATAAACAGCCAATATGTTATTAATAGACATGCTAATAAGCAAGTTAATAGTTAGAATTGGTCCCTATACTAAAGTGTAATTATTTTAATAACAAACACTGGAGTAATGGCTGCTGAAAATTCAGCTTTGCCATCAAAGTAATAAATAATTATATAATTGAATATTATTATTTTAAATTAATCTCAAAGTACAACTTTGACTGTATTATTGATTAAATAAATCTATCATTGGTGAGCATGAGACATGTCTTTCTAAATTTGTATCAACCCCAAACTTTTGAACCAGTGTCCACAAATATAGATCTGTAAAACTCATTTTCACACGAAGATATTGAATGAGTTTAGAAGAATATAGTGCAGTGAGTCTTATGAATTATAATTTTTTTGTCTTTAAAAAAAATCCCCAGCACATAATGCACTTACATTAGAAAAGAACAGCATCAACACTGCTAAATTTCTCATTTTGGAGAACAGGTTTGCAACAAAATTGGGTAATAATGTCAATTCGGGGTTAACTATCAGTTTAAAATGCTGTTAGCTCTGATTTACAGTATATAAAACAGATGAAGATTTGTTACTGTAAGCCTGAAGAGTTTGAGATTGAGGAGTTCCCACAAATCTCTGGGGTCCCAATAATTCTGCATGTTGCCACTGCACAGTGTGGCGGTGGCATATGAGAGACAGTTTGTTGTGGTGAGTGTCTGTGTGTGTGTTTGGACTCTACGCCCCATTGTGTTTATGTCGATCGATGAAACCCACGCTTGGCAGTGCCACTGGCACGTTAAGAAATCCAATGGGGTTAACAGGGCTTTATTCTTCCAAGGAACAAATGCCACACATTACGAACAAGCTGAAGAACCTTAGGAGAATTTGAACACTGCCAGGTTTGCTAAGATTGATGAAAGCAAAGCTTTTTCAGAGATGTGCTGAATCTGGAAGTTCACTTTTAGTTGTTTGCAAGCTTACAATGTGGTACATGTGTTCCCCAAAGAATGGACTTGAAAGAGGGAACACATTTTCAAAGCACTTTCCCCGATGAAATAAAAATAAACCATGCTAAGAAAAGCTATACATATATATATAGCCACTAACAATCCACGAAGGACACTGTGTTTTACAGAATGTATTTTATTGTAAAGCTATAAGGAAGGAGTACTTACAAGATAACATTTCTTTGATTTGCTCAGCAAAAATAAAAGACACATTTTTTTTCTCTTTTTTTCTTCCTCATCGTATTTAACATGCGGATATTGATAAGAACATAATGGAACGAATAAGGGCTAAACTCTTCAAAGCCACTGTTTTGCAAATAACACAAAACTCAGGAAAAAATAAGACTCATAAAAAGAGACAGTACAACTTTAAAATAGACTAGAAGCCAGTGAATGTTTACTTATTACATTTTAAACACAGGCACGCCAACTGTGTGCCCCCAACCACACTCATTCTTCTTTTAAAAATATTTTACAATTTCAATTTGTCTTTCAACATGTTCTTTTTTGTTCTCTTTTTTAAAAAGCCACGTTATTAGCATGTACATAAAACTGTACAAAGAAAACAAGGCATCACAAGCGTTTTGATATAAATATAACCAACACTTAGGCTACAAACTTGTACTTCCTGTAACTATCTATTTAAATGGAGGCTGTTCTTTAATTACTTAGTGTAGATTTTTAATATCGAAATCATATGAAGGCAATCACCCAAAAACCGCTAAAGCGCTATCTGTTCGTTTCAGAGCCAAAGTGATAGTAATGAAGCCACTCAGCCACCGCTTCACAAAATAAATTACTGATTTCGGTTTTAATCTTTTTCGAGGGGTAGAATGATGCTGTTTACTCTCTACTTCTATTATGTGCAGAGATGCATGGTGAGCCTCATTATGCACGGTGACATTACAACACGATGACATGTTCGTTCATAACTCCTAATACCTGGACAAATGCAGTGGGTGGCTCTGCTCCAAAATGAGTCCATGTGTCAGACAAAGAACTGATTCTTAAGTCACATTGGACTTGATTGATTTCCATGAAATCAAATACACGATTCAGCACAAATGAAATAGAGCTTACAGTAGGATGAAATTGAACATCAGTCATGAGCAGGCCCACACGGAATCTGTGCCGACAGAAAGCTCCAAAGATTTCCACAGAACTGGAACACCCATTATTTAAAAAGCCATACACATCGTCCACCCCTCATGTGTTGGTTTATTAAATATTTGGCTAGTTTTATAGTGCTTTCAGCTCCCGATTAAGCTCTATTTAACCCATTTTACCACGTTTAAATCCATTACACATAATTTCCCCCCCTCAAAAATGAATGCAAAAAATGCAGATTCCATTTGGGCCTGATCACAAAGCGGACAAAACCCTAAAGAAAATTAATATCCTGTGCTTTAGGTACCAACATAGTGATTGTTGACATAATTCGCTCATCACTGTGCTGCAATAGACGACATCATAAACAAAAACATGTATATGTATATAACAAACCACCATTATACATTTTGCTTTAAGACTGATAATACAAATATAAAAGCAGGACAAATTTTGTATTTCAGATAACAAAAACTAATAACTCATGGGGTTGTGTGGAATGCATAACTTAAATCATAAACCTTAAAACTTGATGAGATTGTGTTTGGTATGAAATAACAGTAGTTCAAATTTCAGAATAACAATGTCTTCAATTTTCTTGAACAATAAACTAATATATATATATATATATATATATATGTATATAAATAAATAAAAACGAATGAGAATACATGTTTAGCCGCAGATTAATTCAGACTTCAATTAACACTGGTCTCTTTGAGTTAAGAAACTACCTAAAAAAAGACTGGATCCCATATGAGAGTAAAATATGAGAGTAAAATATATTGTTCTCTGACTAACAAATTAACAGCTACAACTGCAGGATGATAAAGACATGGACTATCTTTCCCCTTATACAATGCTTTTCTTGCTTGTTTTTCACCCTACGCCCAGTGAATGTATTTATTTTCCATCAGATTCTCTGCACCACTGTTCAATGTCTCACACAGCAAGAGCCATTTTATTCAATGAGATGCCACAACACAATTTGGCCGTTGAAAATTAAAGTGTAGCTTTAAAATGTATGCTTTAAAAGCAGTGAATGGATCCCTCCGTGCATCTACACAGTTACACAGGTGTGCGAAGACGCACACGCACATACTCACTCCGAGTGATTTGACATATCAGTATCTGTGACAGTTGCTCTCCGGGGATAAACTCCAGGTTTTCCCAGTGGGAGCGAGAGACTGTCTACCTGTCATGCAGCGTTTGGGGTTCATGCTGCCTGGGCAGCTTCTGTTTGTCACTGCAGAAAACACCTTTAAGGTCAGTAGTCACTGGGATGATTAAAGGAACGGGAAGTTAAATGTGTACAATGAAGCGAGAGTGTCAATGTTCTCAAATCAAAACTTTAGACAGAGTGAGGTCTTTCAATATCTCTTCCGGTCTGCCCCAGGGATGCGGCAAGCTCAACAACATTTGCCATAGGGGGCATCGCAGGGCAGAGACCAAAGACCCTGTAAAATTGGAAATACATCTTATTTACTTAGTAATTGAAGTGTCTGTTTTGCCAGTGTTCAAATAAGGGGTCAGCAGTGAACTAAATAAATTCACAGACACATAAGGAAGTATCACACCAAATTGCCATCAAGAGACACCAGCCTTTAGCATTGTTTTTTTTTTTTTTTACCGAGGTGAATAGTCGATATTAAGTGGTAACTTAGCTGTGTGACATGGTGTAAATTAAAATGCACTTACTGTGTGTAGCTCGAATACTCATCTTAGCTTTTGCTGACCTGCATCACAACTGATGCAATCCTTGTTACTATCAGCCCTAAATTAACTTTCCTGTAAACTCTTTCTGAAAGACCTCGCTTTCAGTTGTGGAAATTAGCACTTTCAATGAAAGTGCCCCCTTCAGGCGAGCGCCAGTGTGACATTACGGTAATAGGTTAACGAGGTTTAGACGTTTCTAAGCTCGCTGCAGGAGTCTTTTCATGTCATAAGTTCAAAGCACATTTTAAACAGAATCTCTGATGTTTTAGAATATACTGGACTTGTTGAATACAACTTTAATGTGGTCAAACATGAGATAAATGTTCTGCTGTCATGATTTTTGAACCCGTCTACCTCTTGTGAGCATTCGTTTTGACAAGGTCAGACCCACAACAGTGCAGAGACAAAATCTCTGACAAATCCACACATCTACACAACAGAGTTTTACATGTCCGAAAACGAGTAGGCTATTGCACAGCACATGAACAGTTCAATATATTTTTATGTTTATTTTTTGTGGAAGTCGTTGCTCCTCCCTACGGATGGGATGGGTTGAAAAAGCTCTTCCAGAGGGCAACTCACCTAAAGCCTCAGCTACTTGTAGATAGTCTTGTGAAGAAGTATGAGAGTATTACAGAGGAAAAGTCACAGGAAGAGCTTCCTCGGGAACTGATGAAGCCGGTCAAATTTGTCCAAAATGACAAATGGCGTCATGCATACCTGCTTTAATCCATTTGTTTCCCTTGGATTTTTCCACAAATTCCCGTGTTCGCTCGAGTCCCAAGTAGTTAGATGGCGGAGGCTCATACTGTGGATTATCTTTAGCATTCCAAGGTCTAAAAATTACTGACAGGGAGGCAAATCCTCTGAGTATCATCAACAGAAGGAAGCCGTGGCTTCGAGGGTCTGTACAGCTAAATCATAAATCAAAACTGTTCCGTCAGACGTGTAGTATTTACATCACTGTACAATAAGAAAAGAGTTTCCTATGAAAAAAGACAAATGTAAGAAACAGTTACCCTTAAGTGCTTAAAGAAAAGTGAATGTTTTCTTTTCAGTAAAGTATACGTGTTGAAAATGTATGTCCCTCTAGGATTGCCAGTATTTGGTTTGCCAGTTCTTCTGGCTCGAGTTCTTAGTTACACACACACACACACACACAGAGAAAAAAAAAGTACTATTTGGATGTGTATATGTTTTTAGGTAAGCATAACTACAGTCTCATCATAAGTAATATATTTATATATATATAGTAAATAAAAAATCAATGAACGAATCAGAATCAAATAGGAATATAACATTGACATTAAATTATCACAAAGTTCAATTAACAATTGTCCTTACATTCTTTTATTAGAAGTTTACATGGGGGATTGTGTACTTCATTTCATATTCATAAAATGGTTTTCTCTTTTTTATGATTATTCTCTTCATATCTGTTCGGCTTCCAGAGCTTCCAAAAATGCCCAGGGCTGTATAAAACCCAGATGGTTTAAAGAAGGTCTCTAGCTGTTTTGTGTTAGCCATTAGGCTTATGGCTGAGGGGATTGGAGATGCTCGTCGAGACATCTATGTAAATCAGGGTCTGGTTGTGGGGTAGAATTATCAGGTGTTTTGACAACGAGGCATTTTATCCTCTCACAGGCATTGCTGATCACAAGTAAATTGGATCACATGTGGAATCAAACCTAGGCGGACGACAGGTGAATCACAGGTAGATTTCTCTTTTGGAGACTTGACTGGAGGGTGTAGTGGCAGGGGCGTAATCGGCTGTCTGACTCAGGGGGATCTCCTCCCTGGGGCAGTCCTTACCGGAATCGCCACCTGCAGAATAGGCACTAGTGTAGGGAGGCAAAAAGCGAATGCTGGCCACTTTGTTGCTCCCGCCTCCACTCCGCTCCTCTCCGTGAGGCTTGGAGCTGCTGTCAGCCATCAGGCGCTCCTGACCCTCCCTCTCCTGGTAAGGCACGAAGGTGGAGAGCTTGGGCCCGCTCTTGGCACTCTTGGTGCGGGTTGGTGAGGGTTGTCCAGGCATCCAGCAGGAATCCGAGTGGCCGTATTCCGTACACTCGTGTGTGCATTTTCCCGTCATGGCCACATCAGGTAGAGGCCTCAGATCTGGAACAAAATAAAATATAATTTTGAGATAATTTTAATAATAAATATATTTATAAATATATAAATGTGCATTTACTTAGTTTTAAGTTTAGTTAAACGTTCTGTTTTCATAGTTTTAGTTTATAATAAAATTATATTTTAGTTATTAATATTTCTGAAATATTACTTACAAAATGCGTAAGCAATATGCATAATACCTATAATATTTATAAAAAATAGCCGACTCATTAGAGTCATTTAGCAAATCAGAATACACTGGCTGTGCTATTTGCTTACAATTCACAAAAATAACTAATAATTAGAGCTATTTTTCAGGAATTGGAACACACTGATTGCGATGCATGATTTTAATTTCACAAAAAGATCAGATTCATAAGAGTAATTTGTTCAGGAATCAGAATACACTGGTTGCACCATATTATTTCAGTTCTCAAAAGAAATCAAGCCTTAAGAGTCATTTGTTTCATTTTTAATAATTGTTTACAGTGGTGTAATATTATTATTAATACTTGATTCCTCTAGTCAACGTTCAAGGAAATGAATTGACTAAACATGTTCAAATGATAAATAAAACACATTAGAGAACACTTTAAATGTAGACCTACTATTGAAAAGCATAAATGAGTATTGACATCACAATTTTTTGTGAAGATTTACTTTTGTAGTTAATCAAAGCTGCACAAACAACTCTCCAGCCTATTCTCGTCCTTGTTCACTGTAACCAATCAGTGTAATGGATGCTAATCGTCACTATAAAAGGTTGGTGAAGCTGGATGGCATCACAAGAAGCAAAAATAACGGTCTGATCCGCAAAGGTCAAACTCTCTGTCTTGAAAATATAAATTCAAAATCTGAGCCTAACCTTTCCTCTGCAAGTGACATTAGATTAGTTTGATAGTGTGCATGAGAAAAGGGGTCGGGCAGAATGGCAAGTTCTCAAGGGGGAAACATTTATTTCTCTAAATGTCTGTGCTCTATGAAAGGCCTGTGAATTGAGGCAGTGGACAACATTATTTTGTCCCTGGTATTTGACCAACATAGATTACTTTTTACTTACTATTTAATTTTGTATTTATTTTTTACTTTTTAGTGGATGGATGGACGGATGGCTGGAAGGAGGGATGGATGGACGGACGGAAAGACAAATATATAGGTTCACATTTATGAACTAAGCAATAAAACTAGACACTAAGAGCAAAACTATATATGGCCCCTTTTTGCTCTTTTGTTTCTATTTCTAACTATCACTTAGGGAAGAATATTCAAAGTTGAGGCTCTGACAGACCAACAGAGACCTTCGTCTTTGGCACAGAGCAGCTGAATCCCTCTCTCTCCTTTTCTTATCTCCTTCCTTCAAGTTGGAGTTAACCTCAGGAGTGTTCCTGCTGAGCCTGAAGGCTGGAGAGCCAGCCCTGCACCACTGGCCCTATCACCAATCACTCCCAATCCGGATCTCTAGCACTTTTTTTTCAGCTAATTAGATTCCGCTGGCCCCTTGTCACCATAATGGAATGGAAATTATTTCCAGATGAGTATCTGACATTTGGTGCTGTCTAAAGTAAAGAGAAAATATGTGTTAAGACTGGGCTCCCTGCATTCTTCAGCTCTTCTCTTCTGTGATGGAGGACTGGCACAAGAGATTTGCTTCGTATCATTTTCATTCAACTGTCGTGCCCCTGGGGTGTGATATGGATGAAAATATACATACAAGGTTCAAGCTGTTTTCTCATGAATTCCATGTCCAATTGTGCAGCTGTCAAAATGTCCATTTGACCATTTCATTTTAGGCAAGAATGCCTATTTGACATGCAGGTGGAGGATTTTCATATGAAAGAGTTATAATGATTTGATCAAAATGACAGTAATGAATAAGAATACGCTTTCCATGTATTAGGAGGGAGATGCAAAAAAAATCTACTAATAATTTAGGTAATAACAATAAAATAAATGAATAATAATAATAATAATAATGGTCTACAGTAATGTAAGAAGTGCAGTCATTGTAAGAGAACAGTGTTGTAGTCAATAGCTCATTGTTAATTTACCCCAGGGCCCTCTAAGCGAATCTGTAATATATGCAGACTCTTCGCTCCATTCTATAACAGTTTTAGCCAATTGATTTTCAGCTTTGGCTATGCCTTAAAGCCACCCAGGGGAGCCCAACCGCTCTGGCCACAACACACAGGTTGCCCTGGGTGACAGGTGTGGAGAATAGCAATGGGAAAACCAGCCTTCGTTTGACAGTTAACACCACCACTCCAACTATCCCACAATCCCTTGTGTGCGAGAGCAGGCTGATCGTGTGCACGGATGGAAGCAGACAGCCAGAGTTGATGGAGACACCCACCATATCGCCTCTGCTTTACCCTTCATTCCGTTGTCTGGGAAGTCCTCTCCCCCTGACCCCCGTTTGCTTGTAAGCAAACCTCGCTAAGACTAATTAAACTTTGGCAGATTAGGGCTTTGCCTTGTCACTCTTTATTCGTGCTTAAACAAGTTATTACTTTTTGGAAAATTAAATTAGCCAGCTATTAATTAATTGACACGCTGCTTTTGAGAGGATAGAAAAGAGGAAAAAATTAAATAAGATATGAAGTAAGAGCTTGAAACAGAACAAAAAGTAAAAAGGTATGGAGGTGGGGGTTATAAAAAAACAAACATTCAAACAAAAAACTGAATCCAAAAGTACAAGTGTGTTATGTTTTTGTTTAATAATAAGCTGTGTTTACATGTACTTACACTAGATTGCTAATATATTGAGATATTCAGTATATTATTAGTAATTATGTGAAATGTATTGCATTATTTATATTTAGTCAAGTGCAATAGCAGCAACATAACATGCAATCAAGGTGGCTCATATGCAGAATGCAATTGCATTAGATAGGTGAAGTGCAAAAAACAAAACAAAAACCATGTCCATAAGCAGTGCTGTTTCTTCCTGGCTGGGCTAACAGCGGCTCACAATAACATGTGGTTGGACACAGCAGGAGGATGAAGAAGAGGCACTGCACTGTCTAATGGCAGAAAGCAGAAAAGATAGCCAGTAACCACAACACTAAAGAGTTACATTAGTGAGGAACCACAGGAGCAAGATATAAGTGAGATGTGCAGAAATGCTTCACTCACTGTTGAATACAACATAGGCCTATGCATTTTTGCTCTGAAAAGCTACTTATGTAAGCCTTGTTATGAAAATTCAGGGTTTAGTTGAGTACCACAAATAAATCATGGCTATCAAGATGAGTCAATATTCAAATGATCTGAAATCAAACAAAGAATCAAACAGTCTTATAACTTTACCCTGTTAAACTAGAATTTAACATTTAACACCGAGCAAGAGTGATCCAATGGATATTCATTTGGGAATAATGATTGGGTCAGGCGTACAATTCCTGCTCCACATTCAAACATTCCTACTTAGCTGGTGGTTTGCTTGTGGCGTCAATATATTGATGAAGGTTTAAATTTAGACTTGTTCCATTGCCAGTTTCAATACATGCTGTACTATATAACTAAAAAAAAGATACTGGGTGTATTAATGCTAGCCAGCACAGAACATCTATTTCCAGAATGTACGGTTTTCAATCACCTAAAACATTCTGTGACTTATATATAATGTAAGTGATATCAAGCACACCAAACATGCAAATACATTTTGCATTACTGTATATTAATTCAGTTAGGTGTTGATTTCTGTTCTGAATAACGTTGGATTTAAAGTATTAGGTGTAGTGGGGGAACTATATAATGTACAGAAATGTTTTGTCTTATTTACATTTTTCTGAAAATAATAATACAAAGTGACTTACACATCAATGCACATCGTGTTTTTGTTCTCTCAGCAAATCAGTTTTAACCTGGTATGAATTATAATCAGATGTGACTTATTTTCTGGAACATACGGACTGATGACATCTAATGACATGATCATATCAAATAAACATCACTGGCCATGTGACCAATATTTGGTAACTGCATGCTAAAGCGATAGTTCTCTCAAAAATATAAATTCATTCATTGTTTATTTGTTCCAAACCTGTATGACTTGTTTTTTCTTCTCTTCAGTTAATCACATAAACGTATTAATTGAAAAACGATAATTGATAAATCTCTCTGTTTTGTCCATACATTAAAGTCGATGGGGATAATGTTGTTTTGGAGATGTCTGACTATTATTATACAGACAAAAGTCTGTTATTCCTTCAAAATATATTTTTTGTGTTCCAAAGAAAAATTAATAGAGGTTTGGAACGGCACAAGGGTGAATATATAATGTTCTTCTGCAATTACACTTTACAGTTTTAGATTGTACACACTATTTGTATGCGTGTATACAAATATACCCATGTGACTTAAGACTGGTTTTGTGGTATATATATACATATATGCCACCCTGGACCACAAAACCAGTCTTAAGTCACATGGGTATATTTGTAGCAATAGCCAAAAATATATTTTATGGGTCAAAATTAATGATTTTTCTTTTATGCCAAAAATCATTAGGACATTATGTAAAGATCATGTTCCATGAAGATATTTTGTAAATGTCCTACTGTAAATGGATCAAAACTTAATTTTTGATTAGTAATATGCATTGCTAAGAACTTCATTTGGACAACTTTTAAGGCGATTTTCTCAATATTTCGATTTTTTTTTACACCCTCAGATTCCAGATTTTCTAATAGTTGTATCTCAGCCAAATATTGTCCTATCATAACAAACCATATATCAATAGAAAGCTTATTGATTCAGTTTCCATATTATGAATAAATATCACTTATTGAGGGATCTTATCTATGCACAAACATCTTGTAACACTCCAAAGAGAAAGGACAACTTTAAATTCTACTCTATTTCATAGACACAGTCCCTTTTACATGACGCAGTGTTCATTTCCATCACTCTCCCTGGCATAGAAAAGCTGTTTAAACCTCTGCAACATTTTTTTGTGCTCACGTTCCAGAATGCTGTTCGCCAGAGTGTCGCATCCCTTTGCCAAAGCTTCACTTATGGCCTAAATGAGTTCTGAGCAGTCAGAGAGTGCCATCGTTTGGACCGGATCCCATTGGCCTACATCTGTTAAACATGGAACTTATCTGATCCGCAAAAATCGATGTCCTCGCCTGCTGACCAAATTTGCTTTCCCGACTCTGCCAGCCGAGGGAAGGGGGGAGCTGCGTGTGTCATTTTGCAAACCTCCACATGTTGGCACGCTGTGTTTCAGAATGCATCAGCTGCATAGAATCTCCTCCTGGCTTAGGGAGATAAGCACATGGAGAAAGACTGTAGCCCGCGGCTAAATCAACTAGGGTAAGCTGCATAACATCTTCCACTCATGAATGTTTTAAAGTTGAGTTCGTCTGTGCACAAGCTGAATCATTGAAGATGAAGCAAGGGCATAGCGTTTGATTGTGCTGAAGGCCTAAACAACTGCCTGTGAAGAAGAAAAGTGAACACAAAAGCCTTCTGTAAGCTAGATACAGAAAAAATGGATAGATGAAAAAGGAGCAAATTCAACTGATCAGTGTCCATAGGCCATCACAGCACCCTAAGTCTTCATAAAAATTGCACTGAACGTACAATACATCAGTGTTGATTCAAGAATGCTTTGGAATTGCTTCGGAACATTGCACGTTCTTGGACTCAGTTCCACAATGATCAATGATTCGCCATTAAACATCATGCTTTTAGCTAGAATAAGACTTAATCGCTGCACAGGTATCCAGCCTGATTGGACTAGCCAAATGAAATTATCCAGTCCACTGACAAGTGTAACCAGACTTCAGTTTAATTTTGGAGGTGTGATAGGGATCGGTCTGAGTTGATTTTTGTAACAGGAGTATTTCAATGAACCATGCTATATTCCAAGATTCATTGTGCCATAGAAAATGAATAACTATAATTATGGCTTATGTCTAAATGACTTTTGACAGAGGGGGAGAGAACTCAGCTATAAATATAAAAGTCTGCCATTAGCACAGCCTCCCGCATGTTTCATTATATTTTCCTTGCCCTCTTTCTTACCACTGTTTCCTTCTTGCTCATGTATGTACAAATACATTTTCACTATTTACACTACTATTCAGATGTTTAGGATAATATATCTTCTTTTGCATTTTATTCAAGAATGCATTAAACTGATCAAAAGACACGTATAATGTTAAAAAGATGTCTGCTTCAAATAAATGCAGTTCTGAACTTTTTATTTGTTAAAGTATCCTGAAAAAAAAAACGTTTCACGGACATATTAAGCAGCACAACTGCTTTTCTCATAGATAGTAATAAGGAATGTATCTTGAGCATGAAATCAGCATATAAGTATGATTTTTTGAAGGATCACAAGACACTTTCTGCTGAAAATTTTGGAATAAAATACATTTCAAAATATATTAAATTATATAACAGCTCTTCAAAATTGTAATAATATTTCACTGTATTTCAAATAATTTAGTACTGTACTTTGAGCAAATAAATACAGCCTCAGTGAGCATAAGAGCTTTTGAAAACATAAACAAATATGAATAACCTCATACTTTTGAACAATAGTGTAGTTGGACATACAATGGATGATGAGCTGAAATAATATTTAAAGCTATGGCTAAAAGTAGAGCTGTCAATGTTGTAGAATGCAATTAATCACATTATGTGCTGATAAATTAATCACAATTAATTATTCCACTGAATTGAATATATACACTCGCAAAAACATGAACTGCTCCAATAGTAGGAACATTCCATACTACGTGATTTACATAGGGGTCATAGCATTATTTTTAAAATCGTGGTATAATTAATCGTCCTAATTTATTACACTAAATTGACAGGCCTACGAAAAATAAGAAAAATCTTTCAGCGAGACCCCTGCAAAAATTAGAGCTCCCTAGAAACATACTCACAGGCAAATGTCATACTGTACAAAACCATTTTAATTATTAATGAAGAAGAACTGAGGGACACAGAAGAAAGAAAGGAAGAATGAGAGAGAATTTCTTTTTATGGAAAGATTCTCTCTTCTCCCTCCAGAAATCAGTGGAGGGAAGCTTCAATCATGCTACAAAAGTGAATAAATGTATGGCTGGAGTGAGCTGCCCTCAGGCCTGCGCTCTCTCCCGTTTCAATAAGCTTTTAGGACCACAGTCGAGAGAGAAGCGCATAACTGAGATGAGCTGAATTTTTGAGGACAGCAGCCGGCTTTAATTTAGGAGATACAAACGCACAAATCCACATGCTCACAAACTTGGGTAAAAAATATTCTGCCTTATCTGCCATCATTAGAGACCTTTTGTCATGATCTGGGTTTGCTTCTTCTTTCTCTCTCTCTCTCACTCTGTTGTACACACACTCACACACACACACACTCACACACACACACATGCATACTGACACTTACACTCTCTCTCTCCCCCACCTGTTTGTTATTTCAATCAGCGTTCGCTACTTTGCAGTGCCACCTGTTCTCACTCATTTAATCAGTCCTCTATTTTACAGCGCCTGCGCCGTGGCTCTCTGTCGGATTATTGTATATCATGCATTGTATGTGTTCTCTTGTTTTTTCATAGTATTAAGATCTTGTACCTTGTCTTGTCTCGCCTGGAGATGCTGAGAGTTTCTGGTGCTTCCTCGGTGTCCTGCTGCCGCTTCCAGTTAGTCCGGTTCCACAAAGTCTCCCTAGACTGATTTCCTTGGATCATCGTCTTCAAGTTTTGTTTTGTATTTTTCTCAGTTCTGCGTCTACGCACGACAGACAGCCTTGTTTTTTGCTCCTTCATTAAAGACTGTGTTTACTATCCTTTTGCGTTTGGATCCTTCCATTCTCATTGTGACAGAATAATCCGACCATCTTCATGGATCCAGCAAAGGAGGAACCACTCCGGTCAGCGATGGAGATGCAGGGAGTCATGCTCGGCAGACATGAGGAGGAGCTGTCCGCTGCCCGTCTCGCTGTGGAGGGCTTGACCGCTCAGGTGACGGACTTATCATCGCGTCTGCTTATGCTCTACCAGGATCCATCAGCAGATCCCCGCCGTTACCCACTCCATGAGCCGCGTATTAACAACCCTCCCTGTTATGCTGGTGAGCCTACTGAATGCAGGGCTTTTCTGACTCAATGTGAGGTTGTTTTTTCTCTCCAGCCCCAGACGTATGCGGGAGACCCCGCCGATCGCTTTTGTACTCTCACTTCTCACGGGCGAGCGCTGCGTGAATGGGGCACCTCTGCTTGGGAGGCACGGACTTCTTGCTGTGGCCGTTCTGAGCTCTTCAAGGAGGAGATGATCAAGATTTTCGATCGTTCTGTTTTCGGTCGCGAGGCTTCGCTTCTCTCACAACGCCCATCAGGGCAGAAGGTCAGTCGCTGATTTTGCCATTGAGTTTCGTACTTTGGCTACTACGTGTGAGTGGAATGAGCCCGCGCTGGTCGCGCGTTTTTTGGAGGGGCTCAACATGGATCTCAAGGAGGAGATCTATGCGCGTGGTCCGCCGGCTCAATTGGATCAGCTCATCGAGCTGGGTATTCGCCTGGACAGGTGCTTCGAGCAACGGCGGCGGATTCGAGGTCCCGTTTCAAGACCACTGGAGACCTTGACACCAGCCGTAGTATCTTCTCCTCTCTGTTCTGACCCCGAACCCATGCAGCGGGAGGTTCACATCTCGCGGAGGAACGAGAACGGCGAATTCGGAGTCGCCTCTGCCTGTACTGCGGCGCTAATGGACATTTTGCCGCTTCATGCCCGTTAAAGGGCCAGAGCTCACCAGTAGACGGAGGAGTACTGGCGAGCGCTACTGTCATTTCCTCTCTACCCAGGTCTCGTACGACTATCTCTGTTGTTATCCGATGGGCTGGCATTACTGTCAACGGTCTCGCTCATTGATTCAGGGGCTGAGGGAGTTTCATTGATGAGAGATGGGCCATGGAACAAGGGATCCCCTGCTGGACCTCAATGACACTACCACCGTCTTTGCGCTTGATGGCAGGGCACTTTCACCGTTCATCGCATCACCTGCCCGTTGAGCCTTACCGTCTCAGGAAATCACAGAGAGACTATTTCTTTTTTTGTTTTCCAGTCCCCTTATACTCCTATTGTTCTAGGGCATCCCTGGCTTACCCAGCATAATCCTCAGATTGACTGGGTTAAGGGATCTGTTCATTCATGGAATTTGTCGTGTCATGTTAACTGTTTAGTTTCTGCTGTTCCTGCTGTTTCTTCTGTGTCTGTGTTTCAGGAGGAGCCTGGTGATTTGTTTGGAGTTCCGGAGGAGTACCACGATCTGCGGGCGGTCTTCAGCCGTTCCCGGGCCACCTCTCTGCCTCCTCATCGCCCTTATGACTGCAGCATTGAGCTTCTTCCGGGTACCATGCCACCCCGCGGTCGACTTTACTCTCTCTCGGCGCCCGAGCGGGGGGCTTTGGAGAATTACCTCACAGAGTCCCTCGCCGCTGGCATTATTGTTCCTTCCTCCTCTCCTGCCGGGGCGGGGTTTTTCTTTGTGAAAAAGAAGGATGGGTCTTTGCGTCCCTGTATTGATTATCGGGGGTTGAACGACATAACAGTCAAGAATCGCTATCCTTTGCCTCTTATGTCGTCGGCCTTCGAGATCCTACAGGGCGCAAAGGTTTTCACAAAGCTTGACTTACGCAATGCCTACCACCTGGTACGTATTAAGGAGGGAGACGAGTGGAAGACCGCGTTTAACACTCCCATCGGTCACTTTGAGTACCGGGTTTTACCGTTCGGGCTGGTCAACGCTCCCGCTGTTTTTCAGGCTTTAGTCAATGACGTCTTGAGAGATATGCTCAATGTGTTCGTGTTTGTGTATTTGGATGACATTCTCATTTTCTCACCTACTCTCCAGGTACACGTACAACACGTCCGCCGAGTTTTACAACGTCTACTTGAGAACCGCCTGTTTGTCAAGGCAGAGAGGTGCATGTTTCATGCCCGGTCTGTCACGTTCTCGGTTCGGTGGTTTCGGAGGGATCAGCATGGACCCTGACAAGGTTCGTGCTGTCATTGATTGGCCTGTTCCTGATTCGCGAGTCGCGCTTCAGCGGTTTCTGGGTTTGCTAATTTTTACCGTCGTTTTATCAGGGATTTTAGTCGTGTCGCCGCTCCGCTTACTACTCTCACCTCTTCTAAGACTCGCTTTTCTTGGTCCGGAGCTGCTCAGGATGCGTTCGAACGGCTTAAGGGGTTGTTTACCTCCGCTCCCATCCTCATCACTCCGGATCCCGAGAAGCAGTTTATAGTTGAGGTTGATGCTTCCGACGTCGGGGTGGGTGCCATCTTATCGCAGCGTTCGTCCCTTGACAACAAGGTACATCCGTGCGCCTTTTACTCCCATCGCCTTTCGTCCGCGGAACACAATTACGATGTCGGTAACCGAGAACTTTTGGCGATCCGTCTGGCCCTTGGTGAGTGGCGACACTGGCTCGAGGGAGCCAGCGTTCCATTCATTGTCTGGACGGATCATCAAAATTTGGAGTACATCCGTTCCGCTTAAGAGACTTAACGCCCGTCAGGCTCGTTGGGCTCTTTTCTTCGGCCGCTTTGATTTTACGATCTCGTTTAGACCCGGCTCCAAGAATCTGAAGCCTGACGCCTCTCACGCCAGTTCGGCTCGTCAGAAGTCGCCCGACCACTGAGAATATTTTACCTCAGCGTTGTGTGGTCGGGGCTGCCTCCTGGGAGTGGAACAGGCTGTGAGAAGAGCTCTTTGCATGTCACCAGACCAGCCCGCGCTCCTGAGGGAACGTTATTCGTCCCTGAGGTCGCTCGTTCCACTGTCCTTCGCTGGGGTCACTCTTCCAAATTGATGGCACACCGGGAATCAGGGGTACTTTAGCCGCGATCAGTCAACGCTTTTGGTGGCCCACCAGAGAACGCGACGTTCGACGCTTTGTTGCCTCGTGTCAGGTGTGTGCCCAGACTAAGTCTAGTAATTCACCACCGCAGGTCTTCTTAGGCCCCTCCCCATTCCATCACGGCCGTGGTCTCACATTGCGTTGGATTTTGTTACCGGTCTTCCGCTTTGCAGGTAATACGGTTATCCTCACCGTGGTGGATCGTTTTCTAAAGCTGCCCATTTTATCCCTCTTCCTAAGCTACCGTCCGCCCGTGAGACCGCGCAAGTCATGGTAGATCATGTGTTTAGGATTCATGGTCTTCCTTCGGACATTGTGTCTGACAGAGGGCCTCAATTCGCCTCTCAGTTCTGGAAGGAGTTCTGTCATCAGATAGGGGCCTCCCTGCTCTGTCGTCAGGATTCCATCCACAGACCAATGGGCAAGCCGAAGGACCAATCAAATTCTCGGTCGCATGTTGCGTAGTTTAACATCACGCACTCCCGTCGTGGTGCGATCAACTGGCCTGGGCCGAGTATGCTCATAATTCTCTTCCCTCCACCACTGGGTTATCTCCGTTTGAGTGTTGTCTTGGTTACCAACCGCCTCTATTCGCATCCCAAGAATCCCAGTCCTCCGTTCCCTCTGTAGAGAGGTTTATTCAGAGATGTAAGCGTACCTGGAGGAGAGTGAGATCTGCGTTATGTCGTACTAGAACACGCACACGTCGAGCCGCCAATCGTCACCGGGTCCGTTCCCCCAGGTATGTTTGTGGTCAGAAGGTGTGGCTTTCCACCCGCAATCTCCCCATCCAGGAGGGTTCTCGCAAGCTGATGCCCCGCTTTGTTGGGCCCTTTTCTATTGTTAAGGTTCTCAGTCCGGTTGCGATCAAACTCAGATTGTCCCGTCAGTTGCGCCGTGTTCACCCGGTTTTTCACGTGTCCTGCGTCAAACCTGTTTTCCGCGCTCCGACCCGCCCCCCCCTTCCCCCTCCTCCTATTGACAAGGAGGCTTCTATTTACAGAGTCCGTAAGCTCCTTGACGTGCGCCCTCGTGGGCGTGGTCACCAGTTTTTGGTTGACTGGGAGGGGTACGGTCCTGAGGAGAGGCGTTGATTCGCCCGGACGCCCTGGATCGCTCGCTGATCGAGGACTTCTACCGTTCTCGTCAGGCTCCTGTCTCGGGAGCGCCTGGTGGCGCTCGTTGAGAGAGGGGTACTGTCATGATCTGGGTTTGCTTCTTCTTTCTCTCTCTCTCACTCTGTTGTACACACACTCACACACACACACACTCACACACACACACATGCATACTGACACTTACACCTCTCTCTCTCCCCCACCTGTTTGTTATTTCAATCAGCGTTCGCGCTACTTTGCAGTGCCACCTGTTCTCACTCATTTAATCAGTCCCTCTATTTTACAGCGTCTGCGCTCGTGGCTCTCTGTCGGATTATTGTATATCATGCATTGTATGTGTTCTCTTGTTTTTTCATAGTATTAAGATCTTGTACCTTGTCTTGTCTCGCCTGGAGATGCTGAGAGTTTCTGGTGCTTCCTCGGTGTCCTGCTGCCGCTTCCAGTTAGTCCGGTTCCACAAAGTCTCCCTAGACTGATTTCCTTGGATCATCGTCTTCAAGTTTTGTTTTGTATTTTTCTCAGTTCTGCGTCTACGCACGACAGACAGCCTTGTTTTTTGCTCCTTCATTAAAGACTGTGTTTACTATCCTTTTGCGTTTGGATCCTTCCATTCTCATTGTGACACCTTTGATTTCTCTTTGAAAAGAACAGCGATATTTATGGTTTGGGGTGATTCATACTATAACATGGAGAAAAGGAAGGATTGTGGAGAATGTGGGATAAATATGGATATCCTCTATCCAGTATTTTCCTTCCAACCAAACAAAATGATTGAGCATATTCCCAGTAAATATCCCTATTTGAATCTAAAGAAAAAAAATGGGCGAGAGAGAAATCATTCCAAAATTCACATATATAAACAAGACCAAGAATAGCCACCAAAAACAAGGGGGAAACAAAACAACAAAAAAAGAGCAACTGATTTACAGAATATATTTAACAGATGTCTCAAATTAATGGTGATGATCCTGGTTATCTATTATAAGCAAAGAGGCAGGAGTTTAGAGACACTGAAGTCATTTTTGCAGATGTGTTTTTTTTGCACTTTAAAGAGCAGACAGAGATGTGTTTGCACATTTCCTTTATCATAAATCCACCTCGCTGACACTTTGTGAGTCTCAGGCCTGTGTCTATATTATATGCAAAGTGGCATGCATTTATTTCTGTGCCCATGTTAACAAGTTATTCACGTGGCCTGCTCAAGTAGAGCGATTCGCATTTCTACATGCACTCGCATTCGCACATGCAAGTAGAGATTCGCTATTGACCCTATTTTAACCACACATATTGAGCTGAACTCATTACAGTGAAAAACCTATTTATCAACACAATCTTTTACAATAAAGTCTGAGTAAAAATAAAATACTGGAGCCAACTACTCACTCATTGTCTGAAATAAAAAAAAACATTCCTACAGGTTTGGAAGACATGAGGGTGAGTAAATGAGGATGTTAGAAGTTATATCATGCCTACACCAGCCATTAATGTTGCATCACAAATAAATTGCTCCTATTATAATAAATGAAGCAGTATACTGTGAAAGTCTTCATTGCAGAGCATTATAATGCAACTCAAGTTAAATAACTCTTTAAATATAATATATTTAAATATATTAACTCAATATTCCCTCAGTGCTATATAGGGATGTGCCTGTCCTAATTAAAAATGAATTAAAAATATTATCTGTTGTTACTAACCATATACATATATATATAATTACACTTCCAGTGTAAGGTGTTAGACTCAAGGCGTTACGGTACAATACATCACAACACATTATTGATAGCTTCTAGTGTAGACATGGTGTTACATACCATGACAGATTAGAGAGGAAAAGACATGAGGCGAAAGCTGATGAATGCATATTAAAAGTTGCTCATTTTCACATACCAGCACTCACCCACAAAGATTGAATTGAGTAGTATACTGTTGAGTGTCATATTGCTGAGTGTGTTTTTGCAATGCTGTCTTTCTTTCTGTTGGCCAAGAGCCTCAAAGGAGAAAGGGTCATATGAGGTCAGAGGAGGGGTCATTCAGAATGACAAAATGTCACTGCACTGCCTTCCCTGAACCCTGGTGCCAATGCAAAAACCTTTAAGTATATGTGTGTGTGTGTGGGGGTGTTTAAAAGTGTCTGCAAAAGAGTCCTGAAACCACAGGCAGCTTTGGGCACACTTACAAAGAGTGTTGGTGTGTGAATATGAGATTAGACCACCAGAAGGGTGACGTGTTTGTGATGGTGTGTGTGTGTGTAACCTGCATGCAAACATATGGCTGTCAGACATCTTGTTTTGAGAGAGACCATATGCTTTTTCCCCTCTCTTTTTCTACAGCACAGCACACATTATACAGTCTCTCATACACACACGCTCACATGATTACAATTCTACAGTATCTAGGGAGCCAACATCTATTCCTCCTCCACAGAGAGTAAGCTACTCTTATCTTAGCAGGTCAGGGATGCAAGGGCTGCGATATATCCCAGACATTCACCTTATATTGATCTGCCAACCCAGCATCCTCCTCTTTCTTCACCTTTCCCAATGGAACACTCAAAAGCTCCAGAACACAGATGAGGAATCCTTAATGATGGTAATGGTATTATCCCCTCAAATACAGTAGTTGCTACTGTTTATTTTTAATATGTGAAACAATGAATCAGAAATGTATTAAAATGTTTTCTTGCATGGAGATCACATACAGATTGTTAGAGTAGCTAGTTAGTTAATTTATCAAATATTATTGACATTTTTATTCAGACTGTGCACACAAACTCTAGTCTTTAGGACTGACTATTCATACTGCCATTCTGTAAGTGGTAAAACTGGATCTGTTTGCTTAGCATAGTCAACATGCAGTATATCTACACTGCTGGCTATGGAAATGATGTAAGCATCAGCACAATTCCGAGATTTTTCATGAAACAACTGATAGTAGCTGTCACTGACAAGCTGTCTGTAGGCAAACAGGACAGAAAGCTGAAAGTTTCCCGTGCTTACATATATGATGACAACTTGCTGTGGTGCTGAACTCACAATGTGGATGAGAGAATCTCAGCAACAGGAACATTTGACAGCATTCGTGCATATACTGTGTCCCAAACTGCTGACATGCTTGTTCATTCCTATAGTGAATATCAGGTAGTTCACCATATGAGGAAAGATTGAGGGATAATGAGTGTATTTGAGTATCTCCAGACAATAATTTGCATGCTACAGTACATAGGTAACATGTTCTGAATGGCAAGATTGGTTACTTAAAATCCGTTTAGAATAATTTAATAAACAAACAAACATACAGATGTATTTTTTGTAACATAAATCCTATTTTTTTCCAACACACAATAGTGGCATTTAATTACTTAATGATTCAGTATTTTTTAATGAATCGGTTGAGTGAAATATTCAATGAATCACTCTTAAAGACATTTAACGACACTTTTCAACAACTTGTAACCCGCAGAAAGAGCCATTGAAAAATACACACTGCTAATACGCAGACTTAAAGTATGCCTGGAACAAACACAGACAATGTAATCTGTGATAAAATAAAAATGCCAGTGCTCTTCACCAATCAGATTTGAGGACTAAAACATATAAAGTGTAATGAGATAAAATGTGTTGGACAAGTATTGTTTTGTTAGAAGAGGCCCTTGACCTTACAAACAGCATCTGAAATCCAAGGGCATGAAACAAAACAACAATAACTACAATAATGTTCTCACTAAATCTACATTCCAGCGCTGAGACAAGAAGAGTAACGAGCAATTCTCTCATTAATTTAATCGTTAGGAAGCTAGGCTGGGATACTTTATGCTGCTGTTGTTTAGGGGAACATATTAAAACAGTTGGCTTCCCATCCAGTGCAGTCATGTGGATAAGTTTTGACCTTTTTGAACGATTCTTCCCCTCAATGGGACACGTTTAGCTTTCAGAACTGCAATATGATTGTTTTGTTTGCTGCACTACTGTGTGATGTCTCTGTTGTTATCCTTCTCTTGTTGTTGTTCTTATTCTCTGTCTCCCTCTCTCTCTGCCACTGTAGCATCATTTCATGCTCCAAATTCCAAATTTACCATCATTATCTGAGAAAATGGAAAGACAAAAAAGCAGCGTTGCTTTTATTAAGCATTTTCTCTCTCCACACTGAACATGAAAACAGAACTGAGTTCTGCATTTGATCTGCATGGTGATTAGCTCCTGAAGACACAAACTTCAGGAGATAAGTCAGATCTACCATCATTTCATATACTGTTCACGTAGTAAAATGGCTTGCTGTATTAAACAGAGTTAATACAAGCTAAATCTAATAACGCCTCGGGCAAGTATCTCTCAAGTTAGACTGCCTGTGTTTCTTTTTCTATCTTCTCAGGGGCTGAAACGAGATAAGATAACTGACAAATATACTAAAATACTTTCAAGAGAAATCATAACACATGTCTTTTTTAGTGAATAATATTAGAGTAAAAATTGTACTAAAATGAACCACAGATTATCTTAAATGCCTGATTTATTGTTTTTCAATAAATAATGTGCTCTCTCTCGCATGCTCTTCTCATATGGGCACATTAGTTATAAATCAATGTGCAGCATTGCTTACAATTCAACTTATCATCCTTATTCTCTTTTTTTCATGCCTCTAGGGATATGATGGAGCCACTGGATGGTTGGAGAGAGAGGAAATAGATTTGTGTCAGTATGTTATTGTTCTGGGTCAAACCCCACGTTGGTCTAAATCAGTGGTTATTGCTTCAAGACCCATATTTTACTTCGGGAAAAGAGTGCTGACCCAACACTCTTACAAAATAGCTTAATGTACAAAATGGCATAAAAATGTAAAATGTAATTTTTTTGTTAAACCATAAACAACAGTGGAACTGTGATTTGCTAGCCGAACACATGGAACAAACACTAGGCTAAATATTAGCTATATTATTATTAGCATGTCACTAAGCGAAAACATTTGCATCATGAAATTTGACTAAAAATGCATTTCACCCTTACTTTTAGGTTTATAAGCCTAAATATTACTTTTTTACTTTTCAACCTATCAGTGCATTATTACATCGATTAGCATTTAGCATATCTTCCCTCCTGTTTACGATCCAATTGGAACATCTTCAACATATTTTTCAGCTGGCTGAGAGACAAATCTCTTACCTAAAATATAGTTTGCAAAAGCAGGCTAGATTAAAACTTAATTTACAGCTAGTGTATCAATCAGCACTACCTTCTAGAGTACGTACGCCCACCTGAACTAACAGAATATGGAAACCAGAGTCTCTTCAAAGGAAAACAACCCGAGACAGTCAAGGCACAGGGCCCAAAGAATCCCCATATGCTCTCTATCTCTTCTGTTTTTGTCTTTTTCGTTCTTCTCCTTCACCAAGAAAAGGTGCACACCGAATAGAGGGCTTTCAATATTTAAGGTGAAATATAGAAAGTGTGTATTGCATGTGTGTGTGCTGACGAACTTGTTTGATTCATTATTAAACACAATCCATTTTTCTCTCTGCTACTGATAGTGGGCAAAGCTCCCAGCTTTAATTCCCTTGCATTGCAAATTAGAAGCTGAATAACAATAGAAACGAGTGAGAGAGGGCATAAGAAAGTGAGTGCACAATGCCATTATTACTTTTCTCTTTTTCCATACTTCCCTTCCACTCTGTATCTCACCTGACAGGAAGTACGGTGCTAATGTTTACTGCTGAAAGACGGGGAACATCCTATCATCTTCTCTCAGCTCGGCACGATGCAGATGCTTTCTGGCTCTTCCTAGCAGACTATCGAGGATGAGTTACTGTTATGATTCCTTCAATTTGGCTTTGGGGTCTTATGAGGTAACAGTTAAGGTAGGAATGAAATAGGAATGGTTGAAAAAAAAAACAGTAGATGATGAGATGAAACTACTTCTTCGCTGGACTTGCTGATTACAAAGTGGTTTTGAGGAGAAAATAACCGAGATGGGCTGACAGAAGCTCTAACAAGCAAATGTGCACAAGTCTCAAACACTCTATTTACAACATTGCACCAGACCAAGTGACACTTCGTCTGTACTTAGAAAAACAAGAAACAAACATAAACAAGATTTGTGACTGCTATCTCCGCTCTATAAACCTTAAGGAAAGAGCTTTGATTTTAAATGGAAATGAATGCCATTTTCCTCTCGAGGGAACCCCTGAAGTCACATACAGTAGCTCACTCCACTGCTGATAAAGGCCAGCATGAGCATAAATATGCATTTCATAAGACATTAAAGGCGACATATCATAAAAAAGCCTTACAACTGGTAGTTTTTATTTACACAAGTAAAATGGTTTAAGAGGTTGAAATGCCATAACTACTGAAAAACTTTTCTTTTTTTTTACTTGAGCACCAAAGCAGCATGTTATAATGATATCTAAAGGATCACGTGAGACTCAAGACTGGAGTAATGGCTACTGAAAAATCAGCTTGTCTGTTATAGGAATGCAATACATTTAAAAATAAATTTAAAAAGAAAACAGATATTTAGTTGCAATACTATTTGACAATATTACAGTACAGTACATTTTACTGTATTTTGACCAAATAAATGCAACCTTGGTCTCATAAAAACAAAAAATATTTCATCATTCTAAAATATGAGTAACAATCATAAATAAGCCCAATATGTACAGTGAAATTATTATAATTATTATTATGTATTTATTCATTACATCAATTATAATGTAATATGAGACATAATGAATTATGAGATGTGATGAGTGAAACATTTGTATATAACTTAAACAGGATATTTTTTACTGTGCAATAGTTTGTGAAAAAATATTTAATTGTGTGCAATTTAATTTAGGATACATACAATTCTAAGAATTAAATCAGCTTTAGCAATACAAATATGATTTATTCCTACAATGTTTACCAAGTATTTTGACTCATTTTAATTTCCATCACAGGCTGTTATCAAACACAAAACATGATTTAAATTGTGATGGAAATGTATGTGTCTTAAAAAAAAGACACTTAAAAGTGTGTCTTAGGAAAATCCACAGGGACAAAAGTGCCCATAGTTGAAGAAGATGGAATGGTTTAAAGAACAATTGAAAGCTGCTGGTGATAGAAAGAGTAGTTTCAAGGGTTGAAAAGAGGACGGAGAAGAGGCACAGATAATACATGAGAGTGGTCTGAAGGACATGTCAGCATGACCGTGGTGTGAGTGTGTGAAATATCAACACAGTGTACTCATGACTGTGTGTGTTTTGTGTGTCAGAGCTCTGAAGGCCGATGTGTAGATCTGACCGCTGTGCTGCTAATTAACCAGGACAATACTTCTACTGGCTGCACACTGTGTCAACTCTCCATGGTACACATCTTTACACACACACACACACACACACACACACACACACACGCACACACGCACACACACATACAGTACACACCCGCTGTGGCAAATCGCCCACAGAGAGATCCACCACAGAGGAGCAAAGTGTCCCAGCACTGCTAGCACTCTCTCACACACATAAACTACACACACACACAGTCAAAACCTTGACTTCAAAGGGTAACAATCACACATGAAGCCACTGGATATTCATTTTAGCCTCTAAAATAGCTGATAACTTAATATAAGTGCATATCTGAAATACATGTCAAGATTTTAATCTGAATATATTATGGCGGTTATCTTAAAAGTGATCAGTATGCTAAGGTACTACATATTGTAATACAAAAACTTTCATTAAATAAAAAGTATTTTACTTTCTAAAAAACCTTGGCAAAATAT
Source organism: Gymnocypris eckloni scoliostomus (assembly GCA_027564155.1). Taxonomy (NCBI): domain Eukaryota; kingdom Metazoa; phylum Chordata; class Actinopteri; order Cypriniformes; family Cyprinidae; genus Gymnocypris; species Gymnocypris eckloni. The sequence continues at coordinate 22,687,361 of CM050426.1, forward strand.
TGAAGATATTATCTTATGCTCAGGGCTATATACACTTTCATTACAAAAAGTGTTCTCTTGAATGAGTCCAGGTAGCGAAAGCAAGTAGCAAATTATTCATTGGCAGTGTGCCTTTAAACAAAGGCTACTGGCTATTTAAAGCTGAATTTAATATTTTGTGCTAAAAATCTTTATTCAATCTCAGCCATAGAGTGTAAAAATATGTATAAATATAATTAGGCTAAAAATAAAGTTTTTGTTAGTCAATACTGACACAGCAGTATTGGCTCAACCAATAGCATGTATTTAGGGCGGGACTATCTTTTTGACTAACCATGGAGGAGTGTTTAACTAATTTTAAAAACAGTTTCTTTTGACTGAAAAAAAAAAGCATTTGTCAAATCATGTCATGGGTTCTTTAAGGTAAAGCTTGACAGGAGAGAAATGAATACAGTCCTTTGTTTCAACACTTGTTCTTTGACATTTAGGGATAAGCAAGACTTTGGCACACAGACTTTGACCTCAGATCAGAATGTATAGGTGTTTGGTGACTGGTGTTTGCAGGGCTTTTCTTCACAAATGTGCATCCACGTCCTCTGTGCTCTAGAATAACAAGTGCCCACGGGTATCAGTGGCACACTCATGCCAGTTCAGGCCATGCCAGGGCAGGGCGGCCTAACTGGGGCAGAAACACATTCGCCCTGTGGCTCACCAGAAGCCCCATCCAAAGAAAACACACCCACACACAAATCCCTATACCCTCATCCAAAAGCACTAGGGGTGTAAGAAATAAACTGGTTGTGAGTCCATGTGTGTGTCTTTGTGTCCTGGACTCTATTGTAAATTCAGTTATGCACCAATGCTAAGCACCACCACCAAACAAGGCCGTGTTAGCCACCGAGCTGCTATAACAGGACAGCTCAGTAATAGTCTCCCCTCTGACCCACATGTGGCTAGAACAACATAACACAGGAGGACAGACAAACAACAGCTAATCCTCTGCGCACACAACAGCACTGCAATGGAGCCCATTAATAAGAGAGGATTACCCACCGCTAACGCTAACGAGCGTCCTCGCCACAGGAGCACATTTCCTCTTTATCAGATATCTGCTTATCTCTGCCTGTCTCTCACTCCCTCCTCTACCTGTCTGTCTATCAGTAGCTGTAAACCACAGGCTCTGAGGAAAAAGGTTTGCTGAGACTGAAAACAATTAAGGGGATATGGAGAGCGGATGGGAGACAGGACAGAAGTGAAAGAAAACAGATGGAGTAGAACTCTGACAAATAAGGTGAAGAAAAAGAGACTGTCATCTTGTACAAAACACTGTGACTTCTTTTCTCCCATATGCGACTTTATACCTAACATTATGATTTTAAATCTAGCATTTATTATTTAGTTTCTCATAATTACGACTCAATATCTTACAATGTGACTTTTTTCCTCCTAATTTATACCACACAATATGACTTTAAAGCTCACAGTTGTGACTTTGTTTCTTATAATTGCGACTTTACATCTCACAAGGTGACTTTTTTTCTCATAATTGCAACTTTATACTAGACATTATGCCTTTATACTTTATCTCACAATTGGGATTTTGTTTAGATTTTTTGTTGTTGTTTTTTTTCCTCATAATTACGACTTTATTTGGCACTTTGTGACTTTGCATTTCACATTTGTGACTTTGTCATTCGTAAATGTGACTTTATACCTTACAATGTGACTTTTTTATTGTAATTGTGTCTTTATACTGCACATTGTTCCTTCATATCTCACAGTTGTTACTTTGTTTCTCATAATTGTGACTTTATGTCTCACAATGAGTTTTTTTTTTCTCGTAATTGCAACTTTACTGGGCTCTGTGCCTTTATACTATTATCTTGCATTTGGGAGTTTTTTTCTCATAATTGTGACTTTTACTGCATATTATGACTTTTAATATTGTATTTGTGAGTTACTCAGAATTGCGACTTTACATCTCACAATTGGGATTTTGAATTTATTTAGCAATTTGTGACTTTGTATCTCGCATCTGTGACTTTTTTACTTGTAATTTTGACATTATTCCTTATAATGTTACTTTGGTTTTCGCAAACTGTGACTTTATATAATACAATATGTCTTTTTTATTGTAATTGCAAACAGCACATTATGCCTATATATCTTACGATCAGTTTTTTTTCTTTCAGAATCGAAACTTTATATCATACACTTTGTGTTACTGCTTAATTATATCAAAATGTGACTTTACATCTTATTGTAAACTTAACATCCTGATTTATTGGAAGCAGAGACATATTTTTTTCTTATTGTGACTCAATCAATCAATAATATTAAACATATGCATAGATGAGTCATCCACAAAAAGATCAATAGGATACATAAAAAATGATAGAGTGATCTAGATCTACTTTGAGTCAAACCGGTCTCCATAAAAAGACAACGGAACACGTGAAGCAATGGGGATTTCTTTAAGACTGCAAGTGAAGCTCTAAAAATGCGTTAGAACACGTTCATCTCGAAGACGAGTTCATTCAGAATCAGCTACATATAGCAGGTCGGCTGACTCGATTTCCTTCTCATATACATTCCCGTAGCGTCACAGTGCAGTTCCCTGTTGAAGCCTAGCGTCTATTGACTTTAATGGGGCTGATTTGAACAGTTTTTTTCAGTGCTTCGAAACTATACGGTCATTGGATAAATGCCTTTGATTATGTCCCGCCCACGGACGCTCTGCGTTAATTGTTCATTCATTCATTCATTCATACATTCATTCATACAGTAGGCTAGAGTATTTTCTTAAAAAGGAATGTAGGTCAGAATTAACATATAAATAAATGGACAATTTTATGATGTTGACCGAAAATGAGCTTCCCCTCTTTGAAAGACCAGCAGCCGCCACTGATGTGAAGTGAGTTGAACAAAAGCTGGACTGAAATACACACATTTAAAATGAAATGGATTGACAAAGAAACAGCCAATTCCAGTCAATTGAATGCCATTCTGGATCATTCAATTTAATCTTTGCTTAGAGTACAATATAAGTTCCACGGTATATGAATATGCTAATCAAACATTGCCAAAGTATTACCACCTGACACAATGCTACTACAAAAATAAGTCAAATTTGCATATGCAAAAGGATGGTACAGGACAAAAGAGGGATGCATGACAGTCTGTGGATTGTGAGAGATGGAAGGTAATTTGGAAAACAGTGAGGATGGAGGTGGAGAGAGTGGATTATGCTGTGAGCTGGCGCTGTCAGGCTTGGCTAGGCTGGCACAGAAGTGTAGCACTATAATAAGCACCCTCTGTTTGCCCAGCGCTAGGCCAGCATTGTGCCAGTTCGGGTGGACGGGCCAAAACCGACCCACAAAACACTAAAGACCTCGCTAATGGGATTCTCTTTACAGTCAGGCATGTTCTTAGCTCGAGCAGGGCACTGGGATGTAGTTGTGTGAGGACCCCGGGGGGATATAGAGATCTGAGAATAGCGTGGCCATGTCCGTACAGCTGAAACTAGATCACATCTGTGCTAGAGGTGTTGGAAACGCGCTGAGTTTGCCTGTACTGATTGATTGTGTGGTAACAGGTAAATGCCCTGTTTAGCCAAACACTGCCTCACACCATCTGGCTGAGAGCATACACAGTCTGTTCACGTAGGCAGTGCCCTAAGACATACATACAAATGCAGACGCACATATACACACATGCCGCAAAGACTTAATGTTCACTCAAGCATAATTATTTAGACAAAATGATTGTGTGTGTGTGTCTGGAGGTCTTTCGCCACATGGCAGCACCTGGCATGTGAAACAGAATTTTAAAAGCAAAAAGACAAATTCTGCTGCTGTTTTACTGCTTACATTGCTAGCAGATTGAATATAAAACATCTGATCTATCACTTTGACAGCATTTATACTCACACTTACTGTAAGTTTTAAGTAAAGCTAAACCTGATTAGGCCTGAAGGGGATCAGGAAAGAAAACATTGGATTGATTTATTGATTTATGTGGTGTTTTACTGTTTTTAATTATATTTTATATTTAGAGTTACTTCTAATCATAACATTTAAAAATCTAGTTTTGTGCTATACTTTAGATATTTAAACAGTATTATTTTACATTTTTGAAACACCATTTTGTCGAATCCGAATATTTACAGTCAAAAAATTAAGAATAAACATATCTACTGCTTGAAAATGTAAAAATCTTTATAAAATGCATTTGTGCTGTAGTTCACATCTAAAACTCAAATTTACACATTTAAAACTATAAAATATGCCATAAAACAATAATTTTTCCACATCTAATATTCAGTTACATATCTAGAATTCCTAACAAAATTTAGAACTCAATTTAAAACTATACAATATTTCAAAACCATATATTTATCATATCATATTTATCAAAATTTGGATTTGCAAAATGTTTACTTTCTGTCATTACACCAGCTCTGTAGATTTTTATTTTATGATTATTATTTAGTTCTTCAAAAAGAAAAAGAAAAAAGTGAGAAGCAGGATCAGATCCATTTTAGTTTCTCTGGAGGAGCTGTACCTCTGGTGGACAATGTTATTTATCATGGTGTTAATTAGGCCTGCAAGTTATGTTTTAATTAAATTCAGTGGCGCCTTCCATTTAAAATGTCTTCAGTCGCTCGCTGACATCACCGCTATCTCTCACAGCCCACTTGTACACACACGCGCGTATATGCGAGATGTTTTTGTGCAAGGTGTGAGTGGAAAAACAAAAATCATGTCTTTCATCTTGTCATCAATCTCTGCCCAAATTAGAATGTGAAAATAGAGTTGCAGTTTCCCTGGGATGTGTTTTGTGATTACTGCTACTACGCCCACTCAAGCAAAACACACACACACACACACACACACTTGCACCTTCACCCTCCACTTCTAATGATCCACTCAATGTTATTTTGGACCCTAAATACAACTCAGATACAGAGCTATCTGTAACAATACCAATTTTGTTCCTGTTGAATAAAAATGTCACACTCTGTTGTCTCTCTCCTTGACCAACTTGGGTACTGATAGAGTGTTGTTCTTTTCTCTCTGAGAAACGAAATAAGATTGTTGATCGCTGAAGACTGTGAAGGGAAAAAGAAAACATAAGAGCAGCCTACTTCAATTTTTTACAGTGCACCTAAATAACAATTCATATGTGTTTTTGCATTATGCAATTTGTCTTTTATCAGCTCTTGGCTTCTTTTGCAGTTGTCATATGTGACATCCTCGGTTTTGTGAACGATAAAAGACTGAAACAAAGCTTACTGTATGTGTTTGTGAAATATATCTACTTTATGTGTTTATATTATTAGAATTTAAAGTAACTGTTTTCTATTTGAATATACATAAAATTGTAATTTATTCCCACAATATTTGATGGATAATGTAACAATGTAAAAGTCTTCATACATATATACAGATTTCATACATACTGTATATACAAATAATAATAATAATAGTTTGGCCACATTTTTTTATAACACAATGCAATTAATTCATGGTTTGTATTACTGTATACCAGGAAATATCATTACATACACACACACACACACACACACACACACACACACAGTCTAGCATATGTGGTTTACGGGGACTCTCCATAGGCATAATGGTTTGTATACTGTACAAAATGTATGTGCTATTGCCCTACACATACCCTACACCTAAACTTAGCCCTCACAGGAGAATTTGTATGACACAATTGTGTATGTTTTCATAAACCACCTTCATGTTGTAATACCCATGTTATTATACAGATTTGTGTCCTCATAAACCATATATGACAGTTCACATGTACAGACACACACACACACACACACACACACACACACACACACACACACACACACACACACACACACACACACACACACACACACACACACACACACACACACACATACAGACAAGGACACAGACACACACACACACAGACACACACACAGACACAGACACAGACACAGACACACACACACACACACACACACACACATATATATATATATATATATATATATATATATATATATATGCATCTAATGTCACCCCAGTACTTTTTTTTGTAAGACAAGTACTCAAATGTCAATTCAAAAATAGCTAGCCTCATGCATTTCAGCTGCTCATCTGTCAGTAAAACTACAGACACAGCAAGCGGATGTTGATAAGTCCATTTATTGTACAATAAATGGCTGAATACAAAGTACATTCACAAGAACAGCACTTTCTGCTAGACTGTCTGAAGAGCCGACAGAATCTATAACTGGCTTAATGTAAGTAAATGACTCATGACATTAATCTAGCTTCCCCATCTACTGCTTTTGTAATCATTGTCTCAGACACACAGAGAAGTAAAATCCCATATGTGATCATAAAATAAGTTTTCACATTACGGACGTACTGTCAGGTGTACCATATATTTATATATATTTGATAAATATCATTCAAAACTAGTTACATATTTACACATGTTCCCCAAGTAGACACTTGGGAATGTCAATGTCTACAATATTCACATCAATACGTGTTCTCAGTTCAAAGGCAAACGTGTATTTGGTGTCTGTGTTATATTGTGGCACAGTCATTGGTGTGAGGCGAAGACGTCATTGCCTTCAGAGAGATAGAGAGAGAGAGAGAGAGAGAGAGAGAGAGAGAGAGAGAGAGAGAGAGAGAGAGAGAGAGAGACTGGAATGGAGTTACAGTCACCCAATCTAATTAACAAACACGACTGGCTGACGCTTTATGGCACTAAGCTCCATTTAGGTTTGTGAGTGCACATGTCTGAAGAAGCCAAAATGGAGATAATGTTCTCATCTAAGAAATTTTTGCTCTCACTTCTTTTAACGCAGGGTCTTTTGGAGGGGAGACAAGAATGAGAAAGAGGGGGAAAATGAAGTGAAGTGCAAAGTCTTAATTTGATTCGACTGCAAATCAGTCTTTTCCTTTTCTCATAAAACATCCCCTCACTTTTTTATGGAGCGAGATGAGAAAGACTGCGAGTTATGGGAGAAAAATACTGTTGCTGTATTTGATAAGAGTTCAGAGTGCATTATAGTAGAGCTATTAAGTCCTCTTAAGCGATTTTTCAATGAATGTGAATGGGTCTGGCTGTTGCAGAGAAAATGAGACAGAGAAGAGAAAAGAGAGGATAGGATATTGAAAAGGAGAGAGAAGGACAGAGGAAAGACATACCTACCAAACCCAGGGTGATTGCAATGATAGTAAGACTCCAAAAGGGTTCAAAGGGAACAGGAGAAGAAAGGAGGAGGGCAAGTCCATATAAAAGAGTTCATAGCAAAAGGAAGAAATGAACAGCGGAGGAGAGGCAAAAATGGAGATATTACAAATCCATTAGTCCAAATTCCTTGCAGTGTCCTTAGATGAGAGATATCCGCTCCCAAAAAGCTATGGAGGAAAAAACAAACGTCGGGGTGGGGGTGAAAAACATCAGAGGACAGACGCCAATTTTCAGTCTGCTTTTCCTTTCCAACTTTGTCCATTTGGTTTTTCTCATTGTTTATGTGTGGAAAAAGGTAGTTATATATATTTCAGAGATGAAGAGATATGTGTTATGGTAATCTGTGACAAGAGGCAAGCTCTCCCGCAGAGCAAAAAGAAAAACATTTTGGAAAAAGAAGAACGTTTAAGGCAGTCTTTTTTGGCCGGCCCCCTTCTCTTGGTCAACGCCCGTTACAACACCTATAAGAGAATAGATACGACTTACTACTCACGTAATGGAACGCAATACATTCCATGCAAAATATTTATAAAAAAATGAATATATAAATATTAATAGAGCAATTAATACATATCTTTGGACGAGAATGTGTAAACAACAAAAGGTGGTTAGAAGAGCAAGGGGGCAAGACCAAAATCCTGCTCTATCCATTTAAAATGTGGATTTCTGCTCCTTTTTTCTGGCATATTAACAGTTAAGTATTACATTTATTGTGCTGTTATTAACTTTTTTTACATTGCAACTGTACATGCAAGCCATTCATGTCACACAGTGCATGAACAAAACTTTTTTTAGAGGGTATGTTGTCTTTGCAAAGTTCATTCGGAGACTGATTTGAACAAACCTGCCCCCCTTAGTCCACACTTGTACAACAGTGCTGCACAGATGGCCATGTTTTCTCTCCATTCTGTTGTCCATTACAATATATAGAATGAATGAATATGTCCAGGAAAAACACAAAAATTAAAAATGTCCCCAGACCCCATTAGGCAAGTTTCCACACAATCCACATTACTCATTGCTAAGACACAATGTTAAAATGAACTAGTTTATTGCACGAAATATAACAAGAGCTACTATGATATGTTCCCACCACAGTTCCTGCTGGCCCACGCTGCTTTTACAGCCAATGACTGATCCAGAGGTCTCGCACAATGTTAGGACACAGACTCCTCACGCAGTAGGCACAGCTTGCCTACCGGGTGCAGATCAGCAGGAGAAATGCAACTGACATTTCATCTCATCAGTAGGCAATGAGGCACTGCACAGTAACAGTTTCAGCCACTGCTTCACTGTACCCTGCTGACACAAACACCAGCTGCTGCAATCTGTCCAGAGACCAGTGTGCGCCTTACGAATCCCGCATGTCACTAATACAGACACAGACTTTTTATCACTACACTGTGACGTGCTGGCTTTGTGTTCAGGGCTGCTGCTGCTGACCCATCGTTTTTGATGTGCAGGTGTAAGGTGTGCAAGTTACATAAGACAAAGTCTTTTTCATTGATTTTGTGAGATTTATTTAGAAACATTTGAACTTATCTTAAAGAGACACCCAAAAATGTACTCACTCTCATGTTGTTCCAAACCTTTATGCATTTCTTTCTTTTTCTGATCACAAAATAATATATTTTGAAGAATATTGGCGATCAAACAGTTGACCTCCATTGTATTTTCCATACTATGGAAGTCAATGGCTACCATCAACTATTTGGTTTCAAATATCCACTTTATATTTTCTGGCCCCGGCATTAAATATATATTTTTTGTTATAGATTTGTGGATTTAAATTGTTAATATTTATTTACACACTTATAATGTGGTGGCCAGACTAAATCCAGAAGATCTGTGGCAACGTTTGCAAGATGCTTCAAGAAACCTACCTGCAAAGCTACCTGAAAAATAATGCGCAAGTGCACTATAGGGCAAAAGCTGCTTTAAACGCAAAGTCACACCAAATGTTGATTTAATTTAGTTAATAAAAGTTTATTGATAAATAAAATCTATTTATGACATAAATTTTTGACAGCATCCTCGTTTTACAGCATTTTTACACATGCCGAAAACTTTTAACAGTACTTTAGCTTTGCAGTTTCTTGAAGCATCTTGGAGATGTTGCCACAGTTCCTCTGGATTTAGTCTGTACTAGTTTTTTCAGTTTCTGCATAACAACAACACAAAATAATATGAATACAAGAAATTATTTCATGAACATGATCATACTTTCACTAGATGTATTTTATTTTTTTACGGGTGCACATGCACATATATATATATACACAGTCAGTGGTTTATGGCTTCAGGTGCACCCAATAGGGCTTTTAGTGGCCTTGCTCAAGCTGTTTTCTCATATCTAATCACTGAGACAAGAGCCCTTCCCTAATCCTGGTCCTCACCTCTGCCACCTCGACATCTGTCGAAGTGTGTGTATGCAGGCCTGCGAGTGTGTCGGGCAGCATCTGGGCCTAATGAGGCTCACAGCCTGCCACTACACCCGTTTAGCACCTTCCCATGAGCACCTGCGTCAGAGGTTACCTCCTGACGAGATGTACCATTGTTGTTCTTGCCACAGAAGCCCTTCCACTCCTCGCAATCCAGTGATTTTCACTGCTAAAATAAGGTTTGATACTACGGAGTCACCCCGGAGTCATGTGCACAGGGTTTACACTCCTGTCTTCAGAGATGTTACTAAAATCTACTAATCTACTATTAGCACCTTTTAGTAGACCGGTACAAAACAAAGTGTTACCATATACAATACCACACCATGGCTGCATTTATTTGAACAAAAATGCATTACATCAGTAACATTGAGAAATAATGTTATAATTTAAAATAACTGTTTTCTATTTTAGTCTGTTTTAAAATGTAATTACATGTAAATCACAGGTAACTTATTCCTGTGATGGCAAAACAGAATTTTCAGCAGCCATTACTCCAGTCTTCAGTCACATGATCCTTCAGAAATAATTATCATATGCTGATTTGGTGCTGAAATGTTTCTTATTATTATCAATGTTGAAAAGAGTTGTGCTGATTTGTAATTTTTTTTGTGAATAGTATTAGCAATATATTTACAGTACCGTTCAAAAGTAAGTAAAGGTCAGTAAGATTATTTTAATATTTTAATAACTTTTTGACTGATACTGTAAATATATTACCAATATTATTATCAGTTTCCACAAAAAGTCATTATTCATACTATTCATATTGGAGTCAAAAATCAAGAGCACAACATCCACAGCATAAAAAACATGTTAATAAATAAATAACAACTATTATTATTATTATTATTATTATACTCATTGTGTTTTAACTTTGTCATTTTTGCTATCCACACATTTGTCGCCACCTGGAGTTAAAAAAAATAGGCATGCTAATTTCTGATAATACATTTTCTTCTAAGATAACAAAGATAAAAAACACAAATTAATTGTGAAATATGTTTTCTTTTGTAGATGTTTTTAAAAGAAATCTAAAACATACAAACATTTTCACACCAGTTCCATTAATGAGGGTCAGATTATATCTTTAATTTCATTCAGTGTTAACCATGTTAAATAGCAGATTTTGCTCAATTGGATAGGATTACCATCTATTTGTCTAGTATCTGTGTTCCTGTGGCTCAGTGGTAGAGCATTGCGTTAGCAGCACAAAAGGTTTTTGGTTTAATTCCCAGGAACACACAAATAAAAATATAATTGTAAGTCACTTTGGATAAAAGCATCTGCTAAATGCATAAATGTAAATGTTAATGTATCTATTATTGAAAGCAGAGTGATATAAACAACAGTTAACCATCTGCTTACCATGATTCCTGCAAACCCCGGCCAGCTGGTTTATATGGTAAAATTAAAAAACTCAAATTTAAATTAGCAACTCTTCAAAAGCCCAACATCAAGGAAGATTAGAGGCCTCCAACCTCGTTCTGATTATTAAAAATGACAACTCATGGGGACAATCAACACAGCACTTCTCCAAAAAATATATTGAGCAACCTTTAACAGCAAAAGAGTAAAAAGTGTGTTCCGCCACATGCAGATGGCCACAGTAAGTGGGAGTGTGACTGCTGTCAGCCTGAGCGAGATGCATTTCTCTGTTGTTAGCACTTTAAATAATTGTGCTGAGGCTAGTGATTATTTGCATAAACACCATTTAAACATAGCTCAAGAGCTCTAATCCCACACCAAACAGCGGGAAAAAAGAGAGATAGGGAATACATTGAGACTCAGAGGGAGTGAAGAGCGATTGCAGCGTGATTTGCTTATTTCCAGGCATTCAAATAAGCATGCTGCAAAATAAAGCAAAGCAAATAAAGGGATAAATTCCTCCCTATATTTGTATTTATTTAGTTTTTTTTTGTTGCCTACCCAGCAAACCAATAACTCTGCCTGAGTAAAACAACTAAGCTGTCTGTCAAAAATTGTAATAATGACAATTTTGGATACGGGTCGCCTTTCATTCTCCCTCCTGCTATCTGTCTTTCAGGAGAATAAATGTTCCACTGGCGTCTGCCCGGCAAATGTGATCATACTCTCACTGACGCCTCATTGTTTGTTGATGTCTTTATTTATCTCTTCCTCCATTTGTCTACTTTCTTAAAGCCATTATTCATGTCGTCTAACAATCACAGCTGAGCCGCTCATCAGACGGCTGTAAATAAAACCGTATCTGTCTAACTAGGTGCGAACAAAGTGTGGGCCTCGCAACATTTCCATGTCCTCCATTTCATATCAACAGCTGAATGACTAACTGTGATTTATGACTGCGGAAGTGTCATGGCAACAGATTTTATGAGACGACGTTGAACTGATTCGAGTCTATAGACAATCTACTGTCTGAGAAATGTTCGGTTTGACAGCAGTGCGACTCTATTTGTTTGCTTTATGACTGGAGTCGGCACCAGTATTTGCTTTAGTGGCCTTTCGATGCCTCAGGCATACTTCAGAAGCTCAGAACTCAGAACAAGAAGCTGAGAGACATTCAAGTTCCCTCTTTTGTACAGGTGTACGGCACTTTAGTATATTTTTTATATTTTTCATCCATACGGCTCTGCGAGTGACATGTTACGGGTAGTGCGGGGGAGGTTTGAGTATCGACTGCATGAGCACTATTTGTTATTATATGCACACAGTGAAAAGACACAGCGTGGATGCACGTTACACACGTGTGCATGCCACGAGCCCAGCGTGGCACATTTAAGCGTAGTGAGGGTACCTTGTACCAGTAGGAGACAGTATGTGTGTGTCAGAGCTAATATGTGTGTGTCTGGACTTGCCTGCCAGAACCCAGTGAGGGTGCCTAGGAAAGGGGATGCACCCTTGGCATCTCACAGGGCACAGCAGCTGTCGCGGCGACCGACGAAGCAGTATTTGGACAAGATCAGTTTTTTATAACAAGTCATTTAAGTTATAGTATCAAAGGAAATCTGTGATTTCCTGTACTGATTTAGATGGGATTAAATATGTGTAGTTACTAATGCTGTGCCACGGCTTTGCATTAAAATCCATTATTAAATGTTTAATAACATTTAATCCACGTTATTAATCAAACAAACAAACAAATAAATTAATAGCAACTCTTATTTCACAATTCTAAACTTATTTCTTCCAAATAAGAGTTTCTGTTGTGAGACAGCCGCAACAGCTAAAGTCTGTCTACACTGGATGCGATAAAGCGACTGTTGAAAATCATTAGAAATTTGTGTCAGCACATCATAAACAGAACGCGGCAGCAGTTTTTTGTCGGAGATTTGTCACGCCGCGCAGCATCCAGTGCAGACAGCATCACTGATTATAATGACTTCTATAGTATTTTGGCATGCTGCTCGCGTCCGGTGTAGACACGGTATAACATTTCACAGAACTAATCATTGCCTGGGTTGCGTAGGCTACATATGTGTGGGGCGGAGGTATCAACATAGGGGTGAGACCCTTTTGGGCTAGGGGCGTGTTTGTTTTGGTGATTTGAAATATCAACATTGGCTATCAGAAATTGCTTACTCCACCTTTAACAGCTCACAATTATTTCTTAATCTCGGAAATGCAAGTTTATACGCAGACTTTATTTCTCACAATTCTGAGAGAAAGTTATCAAGTGTGACAGGAGGCAGCATAGTTATGTATTATGTCGTTTGTACAACAATAAAAATACGCTAATATTGAGTAACATTGTCATTAACTTTTTTATGTTTCTGCTTGAAATATTGGAAAACAATTGAATTATTTCCAAATAGCTTCAGCATAATGTTGCAACACACAGCAGTGGCATTTGGTTGGAACGAATCAGTGTTTTTGAACAAACTGGTTGAATGAAAGAGCCAGTGGCTCACTCGTAAAGACAGCCCCTTGTCTCCACCTACTGGTGCAATGATGTAATCTGCAAAAAGACTTAAACATTTAAAATACATATATAACATCATTTTTTTATGTTATTATGTTTGTATTATGTAGTACATAAAAGTGAGGAAAGGAAATGATCATACACTCAGAAAAAGGTACAAACTGTCACCTTCACTGAGGCAGTACCCTCAAAGTTATTAATATATACACTTTAAGTATATAAATATGTACTTTTGAAATAATAATATTTACCATTTCGGGGATAATAAGTTGCAAATCAGTGATGTGTTTGTTTAATTGTATTTTTAAATTGGATGATAGCAATATTGGAACCCACAGCTACAGCTTTGCTCAGACATGTGCATTCAAGTATACTGTAAATAAATAAGGATGATTGACACTCATACCTCATATAGTGAGGCTTTTTCTCTTCAGCCGAACATAACAAACACAGAAGTCTGATTATTCAACTCATCCTGTATTAATATGACTATAAACCTTTCAAGGTAAAATAAAATCACTTTAAGCCCTAGTGTATATTTTTCTCAATATCATCATACAGTTGTGTGTGAACTGTACATGTGTGTGTGTCTGAGGGGGGGGTATTTGAGATGGTGCACGGATAGTTCATCCATGAGCACTCAGCTGTAACCGCCATGATGTCAGAGGATCTATCCAGACCAGAGACAAAAGTACTGTGAGTGACTGTTTAGAGATCCAGGCGGCACTGACAATGGCTCTGTGAAGGGAGGGGAAAGATTCTGTTGAAGCACCGGATCTGAAAGAGACGTGTCTGACTTCTTAGACTTCTCAGACCGCTGGAGTGTTTCATGCATTCCTCTTTCATTCCTTCTGCACTTCCTGCCTTGGATTTTCTCAGACGACAGCTCACTCATCAGACTCTGTAAAGAAGTGGCTGATACAATAAAAGCAAGGTTGTCTAATCGTGTGGCCAACTTCATCTCCATGCCAACATATGACTATTAATCCTCTTAGCTAGCACTGGGCCTCTTCATCTCTCATGTTTTTATGTCTACCTCCCTCTCATCCTTATGCCATCCTCCGGTTTTCTTTCCTGCGGATTAAGCATTTATGGGACAGGGGTTATTTAAGCTTTGTGTTGAGCCAAATGTCAAAACTTTTTTCCACTTCTTTCTAAAAACTTTATTTTATATGGCTAATTGCAGTATTCTGGAGTAAAATATTTTGCTAAACGTATATATATATATATATATATATATATATACACACACACATTACATATTTATATAGTACAGCAATTATGACTGGCTGACTGCATATCTACAATTATTTGCAGTAGTTCTCTGGAGAATTGTCAACTGTCATTTCTGGCTTCTGTAAAAATACTAAATATACTTTTAAAATAGTTTAAAACAAATTAGCCCAGAAAAGGAAAAAATAAAATAAATGACAATCATAAAAAATTCACAAGGCCGAGGTTTTAGTGATCACGCAAATCTGTGGAGTGGATGCTAAGTGACTGTTTCCTTCCAGCGACTGGTTTCTACTCGTCAGATCACAGTCTTTAAAAACATTCTTGATCACCAAAGACGAGAGAAAAGTGAGAGAGAGGCAGCTAATTGCTTGTTTACGAAGATAAAATCCATGTTTTTCACATGAACTGGCATCAGTCATTAAACTGACGGGCTTCGTTAAGAACTGTGCATTCTGTTGCTTCTCGTTGCAACAAATGTTTACAGCGAAGACCGCTGTCAGATACAAACTACACACCTGGTTAGACCTCAATTAGATCTTGAGAGCTTTGATCTATTTATTTATTTAATTTCCTACAGTTTGAGCTAGATACTTGTTTAAATGATGTGTGATGGGGTTGTTAGCATATAGGATCCATAGAGTCCATATATTCAGCTATTTGTTTGTATGAATAAATGCAGTAACCATGTATACTACAAGCATTTCACTTAAGAACTTATAGCTCCAAATGTGAGTAAAAGTCAGCTTTGACAAGTATATAAATGTAGTTACTTGCAATTTGACCAGTGACAGTCAAAGTATCTCAGATTTTCTCTATTCCTCCCGATGAGTGGATGTTCTCTAGTGACAGCAGCTGACCCGTGATGTGTATTTCCTCCCCCAAAGGAGTGTTAGTGTGGCTATATACACATGCGTGCATGCACTGTGCAGCCTCAGAGCACAATGGGACCTCTCTACAATCACTGCCTCCTTTCCACAGAGTGAGCACGACTCCCTGTGCCCTCGGCAAGATCAGACCACACTGTTTCTCCAAGTGTGTTAGCGTGTGTGTATAAAGCGGGGGAAAGAGGGAGACAGATGATAGAGACACTCCTCTGTATTTAAATATGCTGTATTCTTGCGTAAAATGTTACTCACTTATCCTGTGTGTGTGGTAACAACTTTGTTTCTCTGAAGCCTTATCTTTGTTTTGCAAAAAACTATTATAACTGCGTATTTGTAATGGGTCAGCGGCGCGTAATCATTCTCTGGGAAAAACAAATGGAGATGAAAAGAAAGAATTTATATTTTTTCTGACCTCTAAAAGAGAGAAGGTCTCTGGTTATTTAGCAGGTCAGCGTCCAATAAATTATGCTGGATTCAACTGTGAAGTTCAACTCATATGCAAAATAGAGAGAGAGGGAAATATAGAATCAGAGGGAGAGAAAGAGAATTGTGCGAGACAGGCCCGGCGCGCCTGTGGGAAATACTGTAGCTAGGCACCACCCAGCATGGCCCCTACTGACCACTGAGAAGCAGCCAACACAATGCCTCACAGACAGATGGGGGTTCAGTCCTGGGCACGGATAAAAATAAGTTAAGGGGGAGTTAATATCGCCTCCCTGTGGACTGTAGACCTCAGTATGTTTTTCTTGTTTATTTTTGTACACTTTTCGTATTAAAGGTGCACTCAGTCTGCTCTTATCTGTCTCAGTAATCTTGGTGTATACTGACACACTGAAAACAAATTATACTTTACTATTATACTAAGTTTTTTTAAGGTAAGTTGTTGCAAACTATTTATTTTAGCTAAGTTTAAATTAATACCTTTAGTTGAAAGTAAATAATTTAGGTCAATTAATATATTTTTTTCAGTGCACCTACTGGCATGGATGAATGAAGTTTGGTGAATCACGGTCAAAATAAAAATCAATCCAGACAATAAATACATATGTATATAAATATATATATATAAATATATATATTGCAAGTTAATTTAAGCCAAATCTGCACCGATTTAGCGCAAATACTGAACTTGTGAGTCATCATGATATATTAAATACAGCCTAATTGCACAGCATCTGCACATATCTATCTCACTTGAACATGCCCAACAAATAACGGTGCGGCGGGCACACAACATTTGAACAATATTAAAAAAAACCATTTTTGTATCTTCTCTGTAGGTCTAAAATCAAAGGAAATTGAAAAAATACAGTGCACCTTGGTTAAAAATAGAGTGCACCTTAAATACTGTCTAAGACAAAGTCACACCTTAATCTCTCTGAGAGGGTCTGAGGTTACGGTTTTGTCTGAATTTGAAACTACCTCTCATGTGGGCTCGATGCTGACAAAGACATCCAGTTATACGTGAAGTGTGAACACAGACACAGTAGCTTCAGTTGCCGCAGAAATAGACAGCAATTGGTGAATTCATTCATCTGTCTGGGGACAGCAAACGTGAATGACTTCATTGCAAATGTAAGATTTTACACTGTTTTTACTCAGTATTCTAGCCTCGGCGGCCCAATTAGCACCAAGAAAACAGAGAACAATGTATGTAAGACCACAACTATTTCTGCCACCAGCCAGAGGTGACAGAATAGCAAAAAAGGAAGGAGAACAGAAAAGAAAGACCACCAGAAAATTCTGCGAGAATGAAGAGGTGGTCAAAGACTAGCATGGTGTCATCATGCATCTGCAGAGCAGACGGGCATTGTTGCTAATGAGAGACATCTGGGCATTTGTGTTGCATAATGTTGCACCACTCGTGCCCAGTGTTAACAGGGTGTAAATGTTAAATGTTCATTACAATTTTGTAAGAGAAATATAAATATTTTTTTCCAGCAAATTTGACATTGTCTAAAGTTCTAGAATTTCTGTCTCATTGTGAAGTTAGAGAGGACAGGAGAAACTGCAGGGCTCTTGCTCATTCTGACCTGTCTGTATCATGCGGCCACAGGCAGTGCTGTAATGGCGAAGTATGAAGCCTTCCAGTGTGACTTCTCATACGGCCTTCAGCGACTGCTTTGAATGACAACACGAGTGACTGTTTGACATGCTGCACTCGAGAGGGAATGTCTCTGAGGCATGATGTGCTGGTCTTGTATGAAAATGTAAACATACTTGCTTGCTGAGCAAAATAAAAATGCATGAGGGTCGCATGATGTCAAACAAGGCAGAAGGACGCACATGAATGCTAAGAGAAAGGGAAACTGAATATAGTTATACAGAAATAAACAATCAAACGCACTTAGACCAGCTCTCCTTATCTCTCTCAATCCGACCTCAGGATTTTGGCCTGGGTCAGACTCTAAGCCCACCTGCATGCTGCCAGGATTTTAGAAGTCTTAGCCCCATGATTCTGAGAAGCTAGACTCAGATCAGATGGTCTAAATCTCTTGGAAGACTTGGAAACCAAGTCTTGATTTAGAACGAAAGCCAGAAATGAATCATTCTATACAATTCACTAATTTTATCAGGTCTCTAAATGCGCGCTTCTACTTTCACACTTCGATGCACATTTTTATTTACTCATTCTTATTCATCTATATGATTACGTATTTATTCGTATGAAAGAGGTTAAGGTCTTTCAATCGGTTTCAATCTGTTGCCTGCGTAATCGTAATCTTCCGTTCAATAATCAGTGGTCCTTCTGGTAGATTCAGGGGTGGCTATGCTCTGCCTTTGATGGGATTATGTAGCGCTCACAGCATGATCCAGACACACAGGAGCGGGCAAACAAAAGATGAGTCCACTGAGTCCCCTTATCCGCTCATTCTCTAAGTGGATTTGATGGGCGGCCATCGCACCGTCATGCCTTTTTCTCCATATGCTTCACTTCAATAAAGGAGAACGACGGAGCCTTGCTGCAGGTGCAATCAACCCTCAAAACATTGTTCTGTATCTGTGAGTTCATTCAGCCAGACTGACTGGTTTAGTGAGACAGACTCCCTGAAAGAATCGTAGTCACATGAAAGCACTCTTACACATTGCCAGTAGCTGGGGGCAGGTAGATAATCTTCAATCTGTTTGTTTATATTGTAGCCTGTTTATTTCTTACCTAAATCCACAAAGGTGTGCCAAGACATCCACCCTAATTCCAAAGGCTAAACCTGTTTTGACTTAACTTTAAACAAAGACATTTGAACGCACAGTAATACATTAATGTAGGCATTTACACTAAAGATAATTATTCAATATGTGACATGTTTTGCTTGTGATTTTACACCTGCCTTGTGTACAGACGATGTCAAACAATGCACACTGCTGCTTCAACAATGTTTGATACGCTTAAGCTAAATGCTAGCAAGTGAAAACATGCTACATACAATACATTCTCATGGAAGTTCATAACTATTTTACACTATTTTAGATTAATTGCTGGCTGATTCAAATAATTCCATTCGTATGTTTTCCACTAACAGTTAGATTCAGGCATGGAGATTCATGCTTATAAAGATGAATAATAAATAAATACAAATCGTAATATATAAAATCTAAATATTAAATATATATACAAACTCACAGGTAACCAAGTAAGTATGGCACTAAGTAATGGCTATAATCCTTGTTAATTTTGAATGAGCATTAGCCAGTAGCCTACAGTGTTTGACAATGAGCTAATCGTGAGCTTAAAGATACTGTTAGAGAGAACCGGATATTCATCTTTTAAAGTGACACAGTAAATCAAGCGTAGTATTCGATTAAGGCTATGCATTGCATTTTTTGCATGTTACTGTATATGTGTGTATTCACATAAGCATCCTAAAATATTAACTATTAATAAATATTTCACAATACCTAAGCAGAGTAAGACCACACCACACCACACCACACACTCTCCTTCTCCATCTCTTTCTCTTTCTCACACGCACACACACACACACACACACACACACACACACACACACACACACACACAGACAAACTCTTCCACAAAAAAAGCATACAGCATTCAGAAGAAGGGACACAGTGAGCTAAATCGACCAAGGTGAAAAATGACTTAAAAACAGCACTCATCCTAAGGAAAGAAACAGAAATCAATAGCCATAGATGGTCTTACATCAGAATCAAATATCTCACTTCTTAAGATTCTGTCTCAACCTTTCTCTCTCAGCCCTTAAAGTGCCCTAAGCTACAGAGCTGAGACCGAGAGGACGGGACACACACACACATACATAAATATACTTTATCTAAGGCTACTTTTGAAAAATTCCGTTGCACTGCTAGACAAACACAGAACTAGTTTCACTAGTTTGGTGAAGAACTTGTTTAAGTAAAAGATGCCAAAGGTCAACGGTAGATTCAGAGCACCACATGCTCTTTTAGTATCTTACAATATTGAATGAGATATTGTATAGAAAATATTGTGTGGATCACCCTTGCTTGATTCTGATTGGTTGAGGTCTCAGGAAAGGCTGAGCAAGCCTTCAGCCTCATGATATGTTAGTATAATTTCTTTCACTTAACATCTAATTAATGCATTGAAAACAGCAGGCACTAAATTGCATCTCCCACACACATACGTACAAAAGCACCCACACATATTACTGGGACATGAAATTTAACTCAGCTATTTATATTATGTTACCTCTCAGTAAGCATGTCTGTGGATCTGGTTAAACCTTGCACTTCTGCTTCTACTACTGTAAGTCAGTGACATACAAAACCCCTCAACCTGCAAGTCAAGCCTACCTCAGAAAATGCTAAAACCTCAGCGAAAAACACCCACGGTGTGTAGCGTGGATGTGCATGGGAGTGTGTGTGTCTATCTCAAGGAATAAGTGCTGGGAGATATTCCAGGAAGTTTTTCTGCACAGCCGGCACAGTTGCTCAATAAAAGCTCCTGTGCGCGTAAGCCGCTTGTACAGCCGAGCGTATTTTAATGAGCTCTATCCCACTCTCCCTGACTGTTGCATGCTGGGATCCTACGTCCATCCTAATCCCATCAGCGCAACATGGCTCAAAAACCAACAAGCCACTGCTGACCTCCACAGGTAGACCTTATGCTGCAAACCCCCGACAATATCCCTCACCTATTTGTCACCTTCATTTGGGATTTATTTTAGCATTTAGTAGGAAGAGGAGAAAAGAACCTGGAAGGACAGAACTCAAATCCATTTCTAAGCTGAGAAGCCAGGTTCTGATTGTTTTTGATGGAGATCAACCTTACTGAGGCTTTTCAAGAAGCTTGGGATCCAATAGTGATTTGGAGCAGGTGAAAGTAGCACAAATGCATACATTATAGATGTAAACTGGGATTGCCTGATACAAGACAGAGGCGAACGAGAGAGTGAAGAGGTGAGCTATGATGGATTGCAGAGAGGAAGTGCTGGTTCAAAAGTCTTTAACGTAAAGTCTAGATGAAGATAACATGAAGGAAAGAAATACACAGATATGTGTATGTGAAATATTTTCATATCTAGTGCTAGTTTGTGCATGAGTGCATTTTAATTTGCATAGATTAAAGTGTGATTAAAATAATGTTTCTTGTGGTGTTTCCTGTTTTCTGGTGAGGCGACCTGAAGACGCAGCTTTATGTGCACATAATAAAACACACACACACACACACACACACACACACACACACACCACACACACACACACACACACACCACTCATAAATCCACACGCTTTGACAGACAGTTGCTCCAATGTATACTGTCATACACCCACCTACCAGTTGCTCCAAATTGTACTGTCATAAACCCACCTATCAGTCCATTCCTCTCTTGGTCCTTCAGTTTCACTCATTGTATAAAACAAAGCTCATGATGATTTGGACATTGTACATAAACACACATCCATCCATTTAATACATGTTTCCGAACTAATGAAAAATGCATATTTGAGCTTGTTTATCTGTTTTATGCACAATACCAAAGTACTGAATTCATCCTTTCAGTTTGATATGTATGTCTGATTATTAGCTAAAAGTGAGTAGTGCTTGTCTAAGCATGTTAATATCAGTTTCATGCATTGTAAAAAATAAAAAGCACATTGTCTCATTACAATATCATATGAACCAATTGAAAGGGCTGTCCATCTATCTGTCCATTCATCCTTCTGTCTGTAAGCCCATCCATTTATTCAGTCTAATTCATTCATCCATTTAGTCTCTTCTCTCTAGTCAAAAAGTAAGCAATGCATTTTGAATGTGTTAATCTCAGTTTCATGCACAGTACAAATGCAAAAAAACTTTCCGTGATAATGTGAAACTAATTTACATTTCAATTCAAATTTTGACCCATCCATTCTGTCCATCCATCCATCCAGTCTAAAATATTTCAAGAGTAGTTGAAAATTGAGCAGTATGTTATGTTAATTAAAATTCACGTTTCCATATACCCATTCATCTACTCTGAAATATCTCATCAGTAGCTAGAAAGTGAGTGGTGCATTTTTAAGTGTGCTTATCTCAGATGATATGTGTTTCTTTTTTCTTTCAGTGTTTAACATTCACTAGCAGTTGATGCCAAGATAAAACTTGTTTCATCTGCCAGATACACTGTCTTCAGTGCAAACCGATTTCCTTTCATCATAGTGATGCTTGCTCTTAACGTGCAGTTCCCTGTTTTACAGTTACCTTACACACATACACACCAACAAGCACTAATCAATGCAGAAAGAGGAAAAGGAGGAAAACAGCACTGAAAGTCAAGCTGAGTAGGCTAATAATACTGCTACTCCAATGCAAACTGTAAATCAACATTAAACCAATGCTTAATCAATGTGTTCTTCGCTACTAAACACTAGATCCAGATAAACGCTGACCCTACAAGCCTTCTCTTTCCCCGAGCTCGCAACAGAGTTTATGTGGTTTAATATGGAAGGGATAATTACTATTGAACCGTCTGAACTAGTGGAATATGAGTAGGTTGAACCCAGTTAATGGTGCCTAACTTAAACCAAGGGTACAACTAAGCCCAGTTTGACCTGAAGATAAAACTAAAAATGTAATTTAGCTAGCAACAAATACAAAGGCCATCAGCTTACTGACTTTGACACTGAGAAATATTACATAATTGTAACTGCACTATTCGCTGTGTAAGTCAGCCAATAGAGTATTGTGCGAAAACATTATGAACATGAGTTTGGTGCTGTAGATATTTATGCAAATTGCGCTGATTGAATAACAAGTCAGGACGGAACTAATTCCTCCTTCTCTCTCCACTTCTGCAATATTTTTCCCCTCAGATATTTTCTTGTCTTCCTCTTGATTTCACTACTTCACATCCTGTTTATATTGTTATTCCTTTGCCTTTCTCTTATTATTTCCTGTCTCAATCAGCAATCACTCTTTATTCCTCACCTCTCTCGTTCTCTCTCTCCTTTTGTCAACAGAACTTGCTTGAATAAACTAAAGAAAACAGGAAAAATCGAATACTTTGAAACTTTAGTTTTTTTACACTACACGTATCTGATAATTTCAAGTGACACTACAGTCAACCTGCACTTTTGAAAAAGTATTTGCTCTTCAAGCTACTAAAAAGAAACAGCTAACTGCACAGAATAAATATATATATTTAAATAACTCTACATAATTAAACCTCAGACAAAAAACAATGAAGGTTTTAGAATTAATGAGCAATTAGAATTTTTGTTAAAGCTTAATGAATAATCTCATACAATTTCATTAAACATAATTTACAACAATGAGTCGATTGCATAAAACAACATTAAGTCTTTTGATATAAAAATAAGATATAAGATGCAGCAAACAGTCTCAAATCAGAAATTAATTTTTTTTAATCTGTTCATTAATATGAATGCTCATAATGAACCTATATTCCAGAATGAGTTGTTGGAAACTATTTCAGAATACTGAGGAGTATAGTCAAAATAATTAGTAAATTAATTAACTACTTCCCAGCACTAGTATGCAAACAGATACTGTTTGTCTCACTCACCCCTTTTTGAGGTAAAAAGAAAGGCACAAGTGTCACAAAAAAAGTAAAAAGCTGGCATTGGTTCATTATTATCTACTATGAGCCAAGACAGGAGTAATATCCCTGCTAAAGAGAATTCATAGGTCTTTATGTCGACTGAAAGATGAGAAAAAGAAAAGCAGGAAAACTGAGGGTGTAGCGGTGGAGCAAATTCTCAGTCCTACACAGGAAATTGATTCTGGCCCCAGCGGTCACAAGGACCTTGTGTGAGAGGTGTGCGCTTGCTGTATGTATTTTGGCAGTGGGCTGGTCAAACAGTCAAGCTTCGGACATGATAAAGCCAGATCTCTGTGGCACGCAACAACAACAGGCTGCATCAACAATGCGATAAGAGAGGATGGCTTACAAATACAAATGCTAGAAGGCGAGTACATTTAAATGCATGCAGGAGGGGAGACACATGCACAGAAACATGTCATGGAAAACAGTACATGGGAAATAAATATTTGGAACCAAAATTTTTATTTTATGTCAGTTACAGTACTTTACAGATCTTTACCACCCCGCAGTTTACTCGCAGTAACACATGCCTGATGTGGCATGTTATTAAATGCGCTATGTATAAATAATGCACCGAATTAATGCACACTCTGAGACATAAACATAACCACTTAATTTATTTTTTCATTCTTTATTTACAAATTACATGTCTCATATTTCCTCTCAAACATGCTTTTTCTTGCTATTTTATTTATTGGTAACTAAACGCTCTCACTTTTCATAAAACATTATAAGAGTAAAAAAAGTTGACTGTACTTGAAACGATCCCATAACTAATAGACAGTTATACAAAACAATTATAATAATAATAATAAAAAGTATATAAATAATTTTCACTTTATAGTAAATTATAAAATGGCTGATGATTGCTTCTTTTTGAACAATTAGTAATTCAACGTGAAACCCATGAATTTGATTGTCAGAAAATGCTTGCACTGATTTAATGTATACCTTGAATTAAATGTAAATCACTTCGGATAAAAATATATGCCAAATGCAGAAATGTAATGAATGTAAACTGATGAAAAAAGTTTTAATATGACAATAAATCTGTAAAAAAAATGATTTCCATTCCTGTCTAAATGTGGCTTTCATAACTAAAAAGCATAATGTGTTCAGATAAAACATCCTGAAAATATTCAAAGATTAGACACATGGAAAAATATGCAACCCATGTTTACCCCACTGTGCCTGTTTTGGCACTGTTTGCATCACTACTTTTGCTTTTCCGATGACAATTAGCACTGAAATTTGGCCTCCCGTTTTGCGAAGTTTAGAGAAACATCCCACATTTAATCAACTGCCTCATTCATTTCCAACTTGTATAACACAGACAGCGTGAGTCCAGAAGTTGGCTAATTTAACTACTAATTCATTGATTAACACACAGTTGTATCAACTGTAATGCAAATGATAGGACGAGGCTTTTTAATACGCAGCATGGAGGGGAAACACTTCGAGATTTAAGAGTGCTTCGAGATGAAGCGAGAGAGAGAGAGTAATTTGATTAAGAGAAACACACTTCTGCACGTGTTAAGTCTTTCCACTGGAGACTTAAAGAACTATTCAATTACCTGCTCAATCAAGCCCAATTTACTGCTAGAGTGGAAGGAAAACATACAGACTGTAGTAGAATTGAACCTCACTTTTCTCACAGAGTGAACAGAGAGGATGTGTGTGTGTTAGACAGAGAGAGACAGAGTCAGGCTTCACACCAAGAGTCAGTATTGATCTTAAATCTATAGTTCCTGGATGAGGTGAGGTGGGGTGACATCGGTTCAAAATATAAGAGCTCTTCATATCTGGAAACAGCTTCCTGCCCGCTGAGACACTATGACAGTATGAGGCATTTTGAGTACACCTATCATTATTGGTATATGTGTGAGACACTTGGTTAGGAAAGTGGACAGCGATGCTTCAAGCACATCCCTGCAGCTCAACCAAACCCCCTCACCCACCAGGGCCCCGTTTCCATGACAACGCTGGCTGAGAGTCTCAGTAGGACAGGAGATAAACAAGAAGCCATATCCCGACCACTGGGACAGGGGGTGTGTGCGCTTGTCCTCTGAGATCCACCTAGCTGGCTTCATCCTATGAAGTTGATGGACAACAACAACAATATCCTTTAGATTAGAAGGAGCCGCCGGTCCCACGAGAAACAGTAAGCCTGGCAACGGTGCCACGTGCGGCAGGGGCTAAGTCCCTAAGCTCTTCTTCCAAACTGGCAATGGCCGTGGTGGCTAATTCCCTGTGCTGGCCACGGACCTGGCAACAGCAGCTAACTCAGTGGACTAAACACAAAGGTGACGATCGCAGTGGACGCTAACTCTCTAAGCAATGTGTAAAGCTGGCAAAAGTGGCTCCCTCTGCACTAGTTGGGACCAGCATGGAGCCCTAGGGATGGCTAATATAAAGTAGCAAAAAACCTTTGGGGTGAACTGTTAAAAAAACAAATTCTGTCAACATTTTAGCTGTGTACACTAAGAGTTTGCTAAGTGTCAAGTCTGGGATATGTGAAATGTCCTGACAATTTTATACCAGTGAACCTGGATCGAGACACATTTGTGGGATATGAAGTCACAATTCCACACCTGTGAGGAATGAAGAGGGAGTTATGAGATATGATGTCGCAAAAGCGAGATATAAAGTCATAATTGCAATAAAAACAGCCAAACTGTTAAATATAAAAGCGGATTGTGAGGTATAGTCATAACTGGGATAAATATACTGTATGCATTTGTAAAAGTATACCATTTCATTGTGAAATATGAAGTTATATTTTTTATATATGATGTTATACATTTGAAAGTTATATTGCAAAATATAAAGGCACAGTTGTGAAATATAAAGTCACTGTGAAATATAAAGTTGCAATTTTAAGATATGAAATCATAGTTGGAGATATAAAGTCTCAAATTGTGGAATATAAAAACATTGTAAATAAAATGTCATAATTGTGAGATACGGAATTATGTTGTGAGATATAAAGTCATAATTGTGAGATATGGAGTCATGTTGTGACAAAGTCACAATTGTGAGATAGAAAGTAACAATTATGAGATATAAAATCACACTGTAATATATAAAGTCACAATTATGAGATATGAAGTCATATTTTGAGATACAAAGTCTCAAATTGTGAAATATAAAATCATATTGTGAAATATAAAGTCACAACTGTGAGATTTGAATTTGCAATTGTGAGATAAAGTCATATTCTGTAATATAAAGTTACAATTGTAGGACCACAATTTAGAAAGAAAATCACAATTACCTTTCTTTGTTTTCTTTTTTTTTCACTCTGAGGCAGCTTCCATAAATAACCTCTGCATGTGCGAGAGAGCGGAAGAAATCCACTGTATTCTTTCACAGTTAGAATATATCAGATCCTGCTAAGCGAATAAATAATTCATACCTCATATTTGGTTAATCAAACAAATTAGATAAAAGGACTTCTCTTTTCCAATTCAAACACCGGGGAAGAGGAACATTTGAAATGTATAAGCAAGAGAGGACAGTATATTTGCCACACCATCATAATCCATATGCACATCTTATCCAGTTACATCCAGAGACCTTCACATACTCATCTCAAATTTCTTCATTCGGACTGCCGGAACTCAAAACCCAGAGAGCCTTTTAAAGGTCCAGTCCCATATATTGGAGCCACAGTGCTTCTGGTTACTTAAACTAGGCCATAGATACGTGATACTAAGATTTCCCTGATCAAATACAATTACTGCGGTTATTTTCTCAGTGGGGAAGCTGCCACCGGCTTCTAAACCGGAATGACAGTGTGGCACGGAAGTAGGGAGGAAAGAAGGCACATGTGGTTGCAGGTCTACGGAAGAGAGAAAGAGTATACAGGGAAAGTGAGAGAGAGATATAAAGACCACAGTAAAATCAATGCATGCAGAGAATGGAGAGATAATTAAGGCAGGAAAGAAGAGATCGAGAGAAAGAAAGAGTGAATTTAATCCGTCCTTACATGACTCCACATCACATTCGCTAATTAGATGAGTTACATCTTAATGTCAGTAGCCATAAAACACAATGCCAGCATTCCCATAATCCTTTGCTCTTAATAACCCCCCCATCTAGTTATCAGCAATTGTGAATTGTATAGCCTCAGTCTTTTGTCAGTGTCGATAAAGGCATAGCATGGGATGTTAGTGATGTCCTACTCGCTGACTCCTCTGTGTGTGTGTGTGTGTGTGTGTGTGTGGTTGGCAGGCCCTTTGTAGGCCGTGTGCTCAATTACACGCTGACATAACAGGGATGTACAATTACAGCATGACACTGCGTTCACTGTACTGCACCTGTCAGACAGCCTGGCAAGGGACGACCCAGGGATCCTTAGATGATAAAGAGGCAGGGGTGACCGCACATACACGTACAAACACATTGCTTGAACATACTCCAGCCCTTTTATACTTCCACATTCACGGCCCAATTTTCAACGGCCACCTTCTCTCTCTCTCTCTCTCTCTCTCTCTCTCTGTCGTTCTCTCGTTGCAGTAGAACTGCAGTGCTCAGCACTCTAGTCATTGTTGTGATTCAGTAGTGGAGCTCCTGTCTGCCAGCTCTGCTCCAATTTACAACAGCGGCCCACAATGCACCGCTCTGGGCAAGCAAGAAAGCAACCACACCTCTCTCTCTCTCCTCTCAGGACTCAATCTCTCGCTCACTACTGTAGAACAGCAGACCACCATCAAATAAGCACAAATAAACAACCAGCGCTTCTGAAATAAACCCCTCCACAATCTTCTCTCGCTGTCTGCTTCCTCTCCTCCCTCTCTATGTCTGTCTCAGCTCTGCAGCCGGTTCCACCCAGCTTTAAAAGAGTAAAGTGTGTTTGGTTTCTGCAGAACCAGAGGCTCTAAATGGAATTGATAAAATAATAAATGTTATTTCATTTTTAAATGTTAAAACCTAAGGTTGCAGCGTTATTAAAATTGTGGTCACTCCATATATGCTGATTATTTCATGTATTGGTAAATATCCTACTGTACAGCACTGAAGATAAAGGTTATTTGCTGACATTGATGGTTCCATGATTATTCCAACTTCCATGGAAACGGCATTGCACAACAGATTCTTTATAGTGAAAAAGGGTTCTTTATATAGATAAACTGTTTAAAAAACAAACAAAAAAAACTAAAACAAGGCTGATATAATTGATCAAACATTTTGTCTACCCTCTACTTCCATTGTATAGACAAAAAATAAATAGGTAAACACTAAGATTGTCCTCAAAATATAATTGTTTATGTTCCTCAGAATAAAGAATGTCACATAGGTTTGGAACAACATCAGGATGAGTAAATGTCTGTCTCTTTTAGTGAGTGTAGATGAAAACTAACTAACAAACCAACTAAATCGTTCTGTTTGGCAAAAAATTATGCATTTTACCTTTAAAATAAGCCTGAAATTACAAACATTTTAAATGAAATGCTGTGTAATGGACCAAAATGTAATGTTCATAATTTATAATATCCTCCTCTTCCTCCGGCAGTCTTGATGGGCTGTTTTTTAGTAAAATCTTTGAGAGTGTCTCTAGCGAAGGCACTAACAATCTTGTCGGCATCCATTGTTAGCTCTGAGAGCAGGAACCGCTAGAGTGGCTGTGAGGAGAGAAAGAGGGAGGGCTCTGTGGGGGAGATCACCCGCTTTCCCTATGCGCAAGCCTTTCATCTAGCAGCTATAGCAAAACAGCACAGCTAATTAAGAAGAACTAAGGAATGTCCAAAACAGACACATGCACCGCTCCCCATTTTTCCTTCCTCATGGGGACGGAGTATAAATTCAGCACAGAAACAAGTGCTCAGCATTACTTAAAAATCTAAGGATAGCTCTGTGTGTTGTGTGATAAAGAGAGAGACCCAGCTGTGGTCCACTGCTGCTCACTTTATTATATAATTTGTGGAAGCATTAGATCTACTTCCATAGTCCACTGGGCTTTCACAAGCTTCCCACAATTCCAATTAAGTTGTCAGTGAACAGTATATGTATGTGCCTGTTTCTGCCCAAGAGTACAAAAATCAAAAGCTAACTCTGACTTTATTTATTCTAAATGCAACTTTAGATCTCAAAATGTTACTTTATATCTTACAACTGCAACTTGTGTTCTCATAATTGTAACTTAATTTCGAAATATGACTCTATATCTCCAACTGCAATTTTTATTTCATAATTGTGACTGCATCTCTAAAAATTGACTTAATCCCTCACAATTGCAAATTTATTTTTAATAATTGTGACTTAATCTTAAAACTACTATATCTCACAAATCCAATATTTTGTCTGCTACTTGTGACTTATTTAAAAATGTCTTTCACAATTTCATTTTTTTTACAATTGCAACATTACATCTAAAAATGTACATAAAATTGACTATAATTGTGACTTTATCACAAAACTTTATTTATCGTGTGCTCATATTTCATAATGTGACTTTGTCTTTCACAGTTGTGATCTCAAAATTTGAGATTGCACTTTCTTTCTTATAATTGTGAATCTCAACCTCAAAATGTACCTCTCAAAGGTGATTTTTTTTATCATAACTGCAAATTTATATAGCACAATGGGGATACATACCTGAAATAAAGTATACTTAAACTGTATCGCAATTGCAACTTCATATCTCACAATTATAATTGTGATTTTATATATCACAATGTGACTGTTTCATATTTTAAACTTTATCCTACAATTACCTGTTTTTAAAAACAAACAGAAAATATCTTTAGCTCAGCATAAAACAATAGAAGTCAAAAGGAAAGTGCCCATCATGACTGAAAAAACAGCTGCTTATGTTTGTGCATTCTCCGCTGGGCTTGAGCAGGACGAGATGACCCATTGCCTGGATGTATTGTGGTTGCTCATTTTAGTGAAGACCCCAAGCTGCCCCACAAGCGCCTGTCAGAGTAGAATCATGACTGATCATCACAATCACACACATCACGATGAAGGGGAAACTCTAGAGAGAACAAGCTGAGGAGGGGGTCAAGCGCAAAGAGAGAGAGTTTTGAAACAGTTTTATATGTCACTTTGTATTTAGGAAGAATGTCACTATGGTAAAACTAGTGCGTGGGGACAGTAAGTAACAGAGACTGTGTCTGTGGGAAACACTTCCAGATAATCCAAGCGCATCTGCTTTTGATTAACTTACACACACCCGATGCCGCTCTCTCAGTTATTCTTCGCTCCGTTTTCCCATCAGTTTTAAGGTTCAACATTCAGGGGGTGGTCAGCGGGTTAAACCTCCTCCAAGACTGTCAAAGACCATCCCGAGACATTGAAAAACACTCAAGCATACTTCCTGACCAAACCGTGAATTATCTTCCCTTTGTCTATATCCTCTCCAGCCACTCCCTTAACTCCAGTTCTAGCCTTTTAATTATGATTACCATAGCACTCTCTCTGTGTACAAACAAAGATGTTTGGCACTTCAAGAGAAAGTGGCAAGTTGCATATTTCTTTCACCATTAACATTATATGATCAATTAGTCATGTTTTGAATCGTGGCACAAGAGTACGCTAGCCTTTCTGTGTTTAGTTATGTTCATTTTTTTATGGTTTGATGTGCTAGATTAAATAAATATGAGTGGAATTGTGGGCAAAGGGAGGAGTGATACAGAATCTCTGGTGTCTGCATGATCATTAAAGAAAAGCCGCATAAAATCTGTAATTAAAGGACGTGCATGACAGGCATAATCATAAATGCATTACCCCAGTCTGCATGAATCAAGCTTTGCGTTTAATATAAATGTTCTACACATTACTGCACATTTCTTTTTAAGTACTCTTGTTGAGACATTGGCTGGAGATTAAAGTTAAAACGGTTGCATTTCTGTGTAATTTATGTTTGCCGTCACAAAATCTTTGAGCAAATGTCAGCAGAAGAAATGCTGTCTGTGGTTAGTTAGATGCATTAAAAACAACTCGAATCTCTCTTTTTTACGCACGTGTGTACATGCGGTTCAGTGCATCGGAAAGCCAAAACATTTTCCTGTTTTCCAGCTTTAAGAAGTGGCCTGATTGAATGGTACAGGACAGATTGGATGTTGCCGTTATGGAGATGGCTTGTTTGCTCATTTGAGACGAATGATTGCCTTCATTTCCCCTGATATGGGCGTGATGGCGGGAGAACGGCATACTATTTGCTCTCCTAAACGAGGGAGTAATGGACGCTTTGTGCAACGTTAGAGCGCTCCGTGGATGCCTTTGAGAGGCTCTTGAGAAATGAACCCTGACAACTGCACATATGTTCAAAAGGCCTTTCTTCTGTTTAGATGCGTAGACCATTCATTTGTTTTTTTGTTTGTTTGTTTGCTTGTTTGAGGAAGCCATTAACAGTCGGCTGCTACGAATGCTAGGTCTGTCTTTAGAGGAGAGATGAGAGAGAGAAATTCAAATAGATCCATAACTGCTCATAAATACTCAGGCATCATCTCGCTCACATGGACGGCATCAAACCGCACGTCTGCCGTTCCCGGCTTTTACCACATAATCACTTTCTGCTTTGAGCTGCTCTCATCTTTTCCATCTCGGCTCATTCCGTCGAATTAGTCTCCAAAACATTTCACCTCCATCCCCTATTCCTCTGTATCTCTTTCTCTCCATTGTCTCTCCCGCTTTCACCCACTCTTCCCAGAGAAGACCCACAGACCCATCCATTTATATTAGGCAGGGGAAATGAGCACATTAGGGAAGAGAAGGGGGTGTCGGGCGGAAATGTCCCCCCTTGGGACGCTGAGCTGGGGTAATGGAATTACACTCCATTATCAGACGGAGATGATTCCATTTAGCTGGAGAGGAGCAAGGTACGGCAGAGAGATGGAGTAAGAGAGAGAGGGATGGAGAGAGGAAGAGAGCAAGATCAGTCCATTTGCTTCATCTAAGCTTAATCGTAGCTAAACAACAACCACCGTGTTGGCTACCACGCCATTTCTCTAGAGCTAAACTTCCAAGAGCTCACCGAACTCGACAGCCTACTAATGCAGTGGTTCTTTAATCATTTTGCTTCGGGACGCAGGTTTTGCACCTAATGGTGACTCATAACATTATCAAAGTGGTTTAGGAGTACAAAAGTAACTTTACATTTTGTTTGAACACACAGATTCTGACCAGTGGTGATTTTGTTAACTATTACAAATCAATTTGGTAATTGAATTTAGGCTAAAACTATGTAAAAATGTACTCTTAATAATACATTAAATAATTACAGTTTTTCACAATTGCTTTGGCTCAATTCTCAAATCATTATATATTTTTTTTCGAAATAATAAGTTCAGATCTCTGAACAATTAGCTTCTTGTTCAAATCAGATTGGAATTTCTTATTGATTTGAGCAAATTGCAAATGCTTTGGCACATGTGTGCAAACAGTAGGTACAATTGTCTGCAGTTTGCACAACAACTAATTGCATATGGGTTGTTGATCAAAACTGATGAGTCGATTCTCACTTAAACTGTCAAACTCTTCAAAACTTCTCAATCAATTTTTCATCGTGTAAGCCATCACATTCAAAACGATCCATTCAATTCTGAAACAATGGAATACACGCATGTATATTCCATAAATATCTGACATTGACATTGTTTGCAATGTCTGCTAAATTGGCAAATTACCTCTAATTGCAATACAATGTGAATCAACCATTCAACCATTTAACATTTCAAGTTTGGGAGCATTTATATGTACATTGCCCACAGCACAATCTCCGCACATTAAAGTGGTATTGGGGAAATATTTCAACATGGAAAAAAGTTACACACATCATCTTTAAATTATTCATGCTCTCATCATTGTGAAGTGACAAACAGAACCTAATTAAATTTGATATGCACAGTTTTCTCAATGTTAAAATGCTTTTTCATTTGCAGAGACAACAATAAGTAAGCCTGTCGTGGGTTGATTTCCCCAAAGAGTGTAAACACTCTAGTTTTATGGCATTTAAAAAAAAAAAACACTTTACCTGAGAAGTGTTTTATGTGGTGCCTTTCAACCAATGGTTTAAATTATGATGCTGGTCTACCTGTTTATCCAAATGGCAGATACAGGATGCATTTATAAAGTCTGATGTGTTTGTTTGTTTGTTTGTTTGTTTGTGTATCTGTTTGTTTGTTTTTCATATTAGATATAATGTCTCTTTGTGAAATATTAAGAAATATTGCCAATATTTAAAGTCACAAATTCTAAGAAATAAAAATGTAGTTTTGACTTTTAAAGTCACAATGTGACATAAGAATACACTGCGAGAGATTTTAACACTACTGTTCAAAATTTAAGATCTATTCGATAGGATTTAGTTTATTTATTTATTTTATATATAATATAAATGTTTTTTCTCCAATGCATGCTGGCTACCATTATTGGTAGATTACATAAATTACATGCTTCACCTTTAAGGAAACAAAAGGCAGCGGCTTTATTCCATGTACCATAAATATTTCAGAGATATTAGTTATTAGATAGAGATATTAGATATTAGAGCCAAATCACAGGTTGCCAGGCAGACTCATAACAGCGCATTTGTGCTAACTCAGTTGCCCCGTCACCTTCATGCCTCACAGTATCGTTCCACACTCACCGTGCCCTCTTTTGCACATTACATCCATGCATTATCCATAGCGGCTATATGAAGCAGAGCTCATTTGAAGAGCAGCACTCTATATATAGACTAGCACTGCTGCGTTGCACGGCTGCTAAAGTCATTTCAAGTGCTGGGACTATTTATTTTAAGATTCCCACTCTTTTATTAGCTCTATTGTGTTTTAGCGATGTGAGGAAGTACAGTAAAACTATCCCCTCAGCGCCAGAGATGTCGACCCCAGGAAGCTGGCAGCATTCCATGAAGACAAACCGCTATCGTCAGGGTCAACAGGCACAAGTGGAGTCTGTCTACAATGATAACATACGCAAACACATGCACGCCCTATATGTATATATATATATATCCACATCCTAAGGAAGTTTTGGCTTGCAAATAGGTTAAAAATCCTGACTAACCCCCATCGCACCTGACCTCATTTCTGCATGCACAGGACGTCATACTGTATTTCTCAGCGTGTGTGAGTGTGCGCCCTCGTGGTTGGTGGCACCTGCCACGGGCTTCGGCGTGCAGCTGTGTGTGTACAGATGCCATAAGTGTGACCTGTCTGGTTGACCCTCCCTGCAGATACGCACACACAGTCCTGGAGCTGCAGTAAAAGTACTGATGTGGGAAGACAGCCATGACATTTAGGCCTCAGTCCACCTCACTTCCTTAGTCTACTTATTTTCTTTTTTCTCTCAGAGTCTTTCCTTACGCTGATACTTTGGCTATTCTTGGTTTGCGTCTTTTTTAATGCATTCTGACCTCTTTAACAGAATATTCCAAGTTAAATACAAGCGATAGAATTTGTGGCATACTGTGGCATGCATACTTAAAAAAAGAGGTTATAAAGAGGCAGTTACAAAAGAAGTAAAATGTGCTATTTTTATTTAAAAGTAAAACTGGTAATACTTTATTTTTTAAGGTGTTCTTGTTACATAAGTTGCATGTACTTACTATTATAATACCAATACATTATGTATAATTAAATACAAGTTACCTAACGATAAACTCTAATCCTAAACCTAACCGTATAGTAAGTACATGTAGTTAATTCCTATAATTCAGTACTTAAATGTATAATTACACTGTGATAAGGACACCTTAAAATAAAGTGTAACGACGCATTTAAATGTATAATTTTAACAAAAGTATTAATTACATTTTGTATTTGTGCTGCAAGGTTGGTATTTTCATTTTTATGGGCATTTTGGGGTTTTATGCTTTGTGTGTCAACACAACGGAGGAAACAAAGTTTTAAAATTGGATATACATGGTTGGTAATTTTATATAAATATATATATATATATATATATATATATAAAATTATTAATAAAAAAAAATATTTTTTATATGCTCACTAAGGCTGCATTTACTATATTAAAATAATATGCTAAATATAATATATTTTTAAATTAAATGTATTCCTGTGATGGCAAAGCTTAATTTTCAGCATCATTACTCCAGTCTTAAGTGTCAAATGATCCTTCTGAAATAATTCTGATATGTTTATTTGGTTTATATAAATATTTTTTAACAATGTAAAATACTTTACTGTCAATTTTGATTCATTTAATTTGTAGTTTGGTTTGTAAGAAAAAAATAAGAATATTTTTTAACACTAAAATCATACTAACCCTCATACTGTAACTCATTTGTTTGGCCTTTTATTCAAGGAAAGACAAGTCAATTTTTCTGGAAAATAACAGTATGCCACAAGTGCTGTTTACTGAGCTCAATTTGAGCTGAAATCTGAATATTATAATGTATCTGCACACACATACACAGCACTAATGAATTCCACAGTAATTGAAATTCAAAATGCTTTCACTGCCAGCCTGCCTTTTGGCTACGACTTCCGCCCTCTCAGAGGCTGTTGCCGAGGATTTTTGGCCTGTTCGGGAGCACCTCCAGCAGGGCGGGAAGGAGAGGAGACCTCCCTCACTTTATGCTCCCTACAGCTACAGCGGAGGAGGATTATATCAGGTCTTCTTGGTGTGTGTGTGTGTGTGCTAATATGACTAGGTCATGTCAAAGAATGAATGCTTTTTTTGTATATGTAGATGCATGTTGACAAAGCTCACAGAGTTTTAATGGAAACATATTCAAATCAGTGGTTAATTTGCATAAAATTCTGACATTTAGGTCACATAAAAACTTCTGCAATGCTCAAGAATTCAGATTGACCCTATTTTAGTTATTTTGTTTTAAATCAAAGCGAGGGTTTGATGAAGGTTGTGCAAGTAAACTGCATTACCAGTAATTTATTTAAAAAGAAGTTTAAAAAAAAGTATTCGATATGTAGGTCTAAACAGATTTTTCTGAAAGAGAGTAGATGGAGTGATCCTTAAAAAGGAGGGGGACACACCACCTCTTCTTACCGTTCTCGGGGTGTTCCATCTCTCCAATGCTGCCGTCTGGGGTAGTGCGTTCGTAGTGGTCTTCAGGTAGGGCGAGGGGCCCAATACGGGGCCCTGAAGAACTCTTACTGCTGGGTGTCTCTGACTCTTCCAGACCGCTGTCATAGTAACTTTGCTGAGAGGGATCCTGCAGATCTTGCGCCTGATTGGCTGTGGAGAAGGTCACTCTGCGATGTTGGAGCTGTGATTGGACAGAGACAGGGAGAGGTCGAAGGTCAGTATGCGTGTTGATGACATTATCAGGCATCTTGTGGATGATTTTCATTCTAATTCAAGGGAACAACTATGTATAATGAATAAAAATACTGCAAAATTTCACAAAATATTAGTTTTACCTCACATACAGTATATAGTGCTGCTAAGATTACTGTATTAAACTTATTCTGCACAATTTGTGCCACAGGCATGCATGATGAATTATGCACATTACTGAAACAAGGTGTGTCATTACTTTATAAGCTATCAGGATTTATTGATAATAAAAACCTAAAGAGGAGCCAAAGTTATACTGAGGGACCAAAATACCATACATACTTGGCAATGAGCTCTTTAAACCTTGGACAGTAAGCAACTTTAAATCAATATTCCAGAACACTCTAGTAACCATCTAGCGACATTTTAAAAATGCACACATTTTCCCCTGAAATGAATGAATGAATGAATGAATATATATATATATATATATATATATATATATATATATATATATATATATATAAATTATGTCCACAATTAATCAGATGATCATTAATTATAATAAAATAATAAGTTATTTTTATAAGATACATTTTTGAGATTTGCAAAAGATTACATTTAGAATTGTTATTAAATTATTAGATGATGGCAAAGGTACTGTAACTGAAATGTAAAAAATATAATTAAT
Source organism: Gymnocypris eckloni scoliostomus (assembly GCA_027564155.1). Taxonomy (NCBI): domain Eukaryota; kingdom Metazoa; phylum Chordata; class Actinopteri; order Cypriniformes; family Cyprinidae; genus Gymnocypris; species Gymnocypris eckloni. The sequence goes on from CM050426.1 coordinate 22,725,013, forward strand.
CGTTAAATATCAAGTATTGAATGTTCTCATACTTAAAAAAGTAGTTTTAATCAGCAATGTTTTAATAATTGAATTAAGACTTTTTACACAGCCAAGTAACATCAAATTGTTCAAAAGTGACAGTAAAGATTTTTACAAAAAATTGTATCAAAATAAATTCTGTTCTTTTCAACTTTTTATTCATCTAAAAAGAAGAAAAAAGTATCAAGGTTTCCACAAATATATTAAGCTTTTTTCAACATAATTAAAGGGAATACAGACGTTCAAAAACATTCTGACTAAACCCAAACTTTTAAAGGTAATACCGTATATGTCATGTACCCCTAACTTAAATATTTTAAATTAATGAATGCTTTCCATCCAAAGCAACATCCACTTTGCGAAGATCCACAGCCGTTAGCAATTGCACATACATTATTTCCCTTACGTCTAACTATGTATGCATCTTCTCACAAGAGCAAATCCCTCGGCACACGCTGGCTGTACATCCCAGAGTAATGCACACAGAGACCTAAACACACACCCGCACACACTCACCTAAGGCTCAGTGAGGAGTGCATTAAGCAAGTGTTAGCTAAATCCAGTGTGACTGCAGAAGCCAGGTTTGATAAGACTGATAGAAGCCACAGCTCTCCCACGGGAGAAGCCCACTTCACACCCCACCCCTCCCTTCAGCAGCACCGACGGGAGAATAGGACATTTCGTCAAGATGGAATAAGACAGCTCGCAAATTGGCATTTGGAGCTAGACGGAGACCACTGTCAGCCAGCCAGCTGTCCGAAGCACATCCACCCTCCACATACCAATCACAAACCACAAACCTTCAGAGAGAAAGACAGAGACAGAAAGAGGTAAAAACAAGTAGAAGAACTCTATTTATCCTCTCACTGTTATCAATAATACAGAAATGTTCCTCAACCACGTTTCTTTTTATTTTCTGACTTTCAATCTCTTTCTCTTTCTCTCTCTCCCCCTCCTTCCTCGCGCCATGCTGTGGAGTTGCCACAGGGAAACACAACTACTTCATTTCTGCCTCCCTTTCCACTTCTCAGCCTCCTCTTCGCCTCCACACACTCGGGTTGAGAGCTTAGCTGTAATTTGTTTGTTTTGTTTATTTTTACAAGGTAAACATGTTCTTGCGCGACACTCCGCTCTGAACACCCAAAGCTGCTTGCATCGCAGGTATATTGCTTCTGAGTGTGAGAGAATCTTCCAAAGTAACACAGAGAAATAACTAACTGCACTTCTCATAATCTCACACTATCTTCAGGTGACAATGAAGGTCTTCTGGAGAACACAAAGCATTTTTCCAAGGCGAGTGAGATGACCTTGCCGTCCAGACTGCCTCCATTGCTTAACTCTTTGTTGTCGGATCTAATAAACATTGTGCAGAGGATGGATAATGACTGTACTGCTGTGAATGTGATGCTTTTACATTTTCTGAAAGAAATGACGACTGTTCGACAGGGTCTTTACTCTAGGTTTGCTTTTTCTGTAATTGCAATTTTCTAAAATGCTGTAAATTCAATGAATTTGTAATTGCTGTACAGAGTTCAGTACAATTCCCAGAGTCTAGCCACAGCAGCTGCTACAAGATGATTTTATGACTGTCTTACCTTCAATACAAATAGAATGGCTCTTTATAGAACAGATAATAATCTGACTGAATCAGACACTCTTTTTTGCACATTTGCAACTACACATTAAATTAAGTTAAAAAATATGTTAAGTTAATTAACTATATTACTCAGCTGAATAATTGTTTTATGTGACTGAGGTAAATTATTAGTACGCACTTCTGTATAAAAGTCTAATGTTTAAAAAAATTGTCTAATGCAAAAATACAATAAAAACAGCAATTATTGTGAAATATTATTGCAATACAAAGTCTGTTTTCTATTTCAATATACTGTGAAATACAATCTGGAACGGCAAAGCTCCTTTATTAGTCTTCAGTGTCATGTGATTCTATGATTTCTTTTTTTCAGGATTTATATATATATATAAAATCCTGATCCTAAAATTGATCATTTTATATATATATATATATAAATTGATCAAAACAACACCATCGATTCCAAATATATTTGACACTTTAAGTCTTTGTCACATTTAATCTATATACTGCGTCTTTGCTTAATAACAGTATTAATTTCTTATTAATCTTTTTTCTTACAAAATTATACAGCAAATAATTAATGATCTTATTAGTAATGAATCCAAGAGTCAAAAAGAGTCAAAATAGTTATAGTATACAGTATATACATATAGTTTATAGTATATATACTTACATATAGTGTAGCTGGATTTGAATGATTTGAAAGCAAAATAAATTCAACTAACATTGATTTTCAACAGAATATCTGTTGTAAGATATCACACAGGACTTCAGAATGGGTGAACGGAAATTTGCACCACACAAACAAGACATTTTCTCCCATAAAGTCCATTAATGAGGACACATCACCTTTATTGCATCTGGGTTGCAGTTGCTAAATTTAATGAATGGAAAAGGAAGAGCTAGAGATAATTAGCCAACCCTTAAGTGCATCTGATGTAATGGTAGATGGGCGTTAGTGGAACTTTCCACCATCTTGACGCACGCAAGGGCTCAAGAGAGGCTACAAAACCTTTGGATGCTGCATGTAACATACCTGTCTTTTTTAACACATGGCTCATCTCCTTTGCTCCAGATAAAATAAAGATAAGCCGCACAGTGCACGTTTGTGTAAAGCACAACACTTCTATTCAGAATGGTTTTTGCTGAGGGATTCATTTTAGACCACTCGCCGTATCTGCTACAAGACCGGCCATCCCCTTGTGCTGATAAACAGAAGCGTGCAAAGTCTCCAGTGGGTGAGTGTGAATGGATACACACACACACTGCTCTATTGTCCTCCCCGTTCAATAAGACAGGAGGTGAATAATACCAGACGAGCAGCTCTGAGCTTATTGGATCCCTGCATCTGTATCTAGGTGTGTGTGTTTCATTGTATCCTGTTCCTCATTAGTTTTCTCTGTCCGTGAGGATGATAAGACAGTGAAGGGCTACTTTGTGAAACTATACTCCATACTCTCGGACAAACACATTTGCAGAAATGATACAGTGAATGTGCTCCTATGATAATACGATTCCTGCATCTAATTCTCAAACCGAGGTAGTAAAACAGAGAGTGGAGCAGAATACAGAGAAGGTTTCGAGAATATCATGTGTGTGTGTTCGGAGAGTTTTTTTCTCTGTACTTTCTGTAAAAGCTGCTTTTGTTCCCCCTCTTGGTGTACTTCTACTATTTTAGCCCCCAGCTAAGACAGCACTCACTCACAAACAAAACCAGCTCCCACTACTAGCCTCCCTCCATCCCTCCCTCATGCTGTCGGTCTCAGTCTCCCTCCCTCTGTTCCAAGCTAGAGGGCAGGTGCCAGGGTTGAGTTATGTAAGGAATGACAGCAATGCCTGAAGACGGGATTGGTTAGCTGGGAAAAAGCACCTGTGGGACTCAAGTACCTGCCTCAGTCCTCAGACTGTAGAAAAGCTTTGATTCCTGTTAACAGCATCAGAGAGATGTGTAGGGAGAGACAGGAGTGCAGGGAGACAAAAGTGGGAGTGATTTCGGTGACTATGAGGGATGGAGATGCGGAGGCGCCTGAAAGCCAAATATGAGAGAAGGAGTTAGATGAACAGATAAGGTGAAGAATAAAGTATGAAGAGAGTGATTCACGGGATCGAGTGGGAATGGAACAGATGTTTTAAGTGAATGTGAAATCAAATCTTACCCTATTTAATGTATTAATACACATTTCTTCATGTTATTCCAACACAATAATTGGTCTGTGTAATAATTTTTCTCCTTAACTTAATTTAATTATACTATTCTAAATGTTTAAATTAATTAGCAAATGTATATACTTTTTACATAAATACAACACAGAATAGAACAGAATAGAAATCAATTTAATGCATTCTTGCTGATAAATACTACTATTACTACTACCACTACTACTACTAATAATAATAATAATAATAATTTATTATTATTATTATTATTATACAGCATTAAATTATCTTCTTCTCAAATTTATTTGCGAGAAAATAGTTTAATGCTCTTCTTCTCACAAATAAATTAATAATAACAATAATAACACAATACAGTAATATATATATATATATATATATATATATAAATAAATGTCATGCATTTTAGCTGAATAATAATAATAATAATAATAATGTTATTATTATTATCATTATTAATATATGAATTTGTAAATGTATTTTAATTATATAAATACAATAAAATACCTAATATAATATAATATAATATAAAATAGAAATCAATTAAATACATTCTAGCGAAATAGTAATGATATTAATAATAATAATATTCATCATCATCATCATCATCATCATCATAGTAATCATACTGACCCCTTCTGAACAGTATATCTCTGAAGTCCCTCTTTCACTCGAAAATATGTTATATTATGAAATAAAATGGATTCAAATCTCCAATTAACTAAAAACTACAGCCTGAGAGTGCGTGGTTTTAAAATCTTTAAAAGAGCTGTGACTCTGGTTTATTTTCAAAAAGGATTGTACTATCAAACCTCACAGAAATATATCCCCCCATCATTTCTAATCGAGTGAAGACTCATTTGCACTCTTGGAGGCTTGCAGCAGATACATCCTCCCCTGAGGAGCAGGAAGACAACTCTATTCTCTATAGCTCCATCGCACTCCCTCCCATCCCATCCACTGCCTTGCCAACACGGGATCTTAATGTTACATTAGCATGTGTGTCTTATTCAGCTAGAAGCCAGCAGGCCAGGTCTAAACTATGTCTGTGGATTAGAGAGATGAGATGTGAGCAGACAGCAGCTGCCCAATTACCTGACTTAAGACTAACAACCTCTAACAGGCCCTCAAACAGACATGCTCGGCAAACGCTTCGCAACGGAGCCAAGGCACTTTTCGGATGGTGCTAGTGTCTTAGTGATAGAGTGGCAGCCAGATTCATTTGTCCATGTCAAACAAGGTATAAAAAGCTACATACATTTGTAGAGAACTTAATTTTAACATGCCTCAAATGTGTGTTTTCATCATGGTCACGGATAGCGCCTATCTGTTTTGCAAAATAAATGGGCATTATGTAAATTTTAAATGGAAATGAAGTGTGACCTACTAAACATAACTCAAATGGAAATGAGTGGTCAGACTAGACAGGACAAATAGATGACTTATAAACAACAAACTATAAATATCAAACAATGCCTTGTTTGTCCAAATGGTTAAACACACACACACACAGACGATATTCACCAATATTCAGTTGTGTTATAATTTGAATTCCTTTCAAATGACCTGAGCAGCAGCTAAAAGCAACACAGAGTGACAGGTCTGAAGGTTTGCCATGGCAACAGGGGTCTGTGATGGATACACTACAGTACTGACTGAGGTAGAGCGACAATTGTACATTCACACATACACACACAGCCCCTCAAATCTTGCTTCGACACAACAAATCAACTTTAAAAACATCAAGAGTGTCTGTGAATATATTTTCAATTTACTGCCTCAGTGCGCCAAACATATCAGCTCTCGAACGCTGAGATATCGCTGGCAACACAACGGCAGCATGCCAATCACACACTTATCAGCTCAGTTTAGATTACTCTGGAAGTTACAGTGTCAAGGGTATTTCCGATCAGCGAGTACACATGCATGCAGACACACACACGCATCTGGGGATGATTGTGAACTGGTATTAAAACACCTGAGCTCTGCTACCATTGGTTCCTTCTGAGAATCAAACAGAAAATGTTCATTCCAATATCTGTGTGAACTCAAATCCACCAAACAAAATGAAAGATACAGTCAAGCCACACACAGTCGGTGATGGGCGAGAAGTCGTGTTTACATATTCTGGAAATTATATATATATATATATTAGTGCTTTCAAACTAATAATCAAGATTAATTGCATCCAAAATATTTTTTTGTTTACATAATGTATGTATTTGTACTTTGTATATTTATTATGTATATATGAACACATACAGAATATATTTTGAAAATATTTACATTGATATTCTTATATTTTATGTCATACATAAATATATTTAATTTATAAACAACATATTTAATAAAATTACATAATTAAATATATACATGCAAGTGTTTGTATTTATAGATACATTTTCATAATAAATATACACAGTATACACATATATTATATTATATATATATTATAAATATATATTCAGCATGGAAGCATTTAATTTATCTAAAGTTGATATTGATCTTAAACTGAAATTGCATTATTTTACATATAGTTTACATTATTACAAACAACTTATATTTTCAATAAATGCTGTTTTTGGTTCATTCATTAATTCATTCTTAAATAAATACCTCTTTCAAAAATATCTTACTTGTTAAACATTTGAGCAGCCATGCTGCCTATATGACTTTCTTTTTTGGAACACAAAAGAGAAATTTAGCAAAATGTTGAGCTATTTTCCATTCAATAAAAGTCAATGGGTATCTAAGTACTTTAAGATCCTAAATCACAAAAAAAGTTATAATCGGACTGAAATTTAATTCATAAATTCATAGCTCTCATATGTCATTTGTTTTTCTGTAAATTCAGACTTGCTTTGCCTCGATCACTTAGGTGACATGTAATCATCAAGTCTGCCGTGTTAAAACCATCACATTTGCAACGGCTTATGTTTACTTTACTTATATTTCAGTCTGTTCCTCCCACGAAACTATCGTATGACTTCCATTCCATTGTATGGACCACTTTTATGATGTAATTTTGGAACTTGACAGCCCAGATCTTCATTCACTTTCATTACATAGACAATTGACAAATACATTCTTCAAGAAAAACCCTAAAGAATGCAGGTGGAGAAGATAATAAATCTATTCTGGTCTAGACAACAGACAGCTACTATAACTACTACTTTGTCATGGTGGGGACATTCCATGATCTTCTATACTGAGATAATATGCCCCAAATCTACTCACATAGAAACATTTCTGCATAACCTGCCCCCACACACACACACACACTTGGCATGTAAGTAGGTTCAATTGGAGTTAATTATTTTAAAGGAATGCACTTACAAAGAGAGGGTGAGTTCTTAAGCTGGTCAGATATATGTTTTTCCCTCAGGCAAAGTTCAGAAAACAAACACACACACACAAAACCTGACACCTCCCTCTCTTTAAACGACACCACAGAGTAACGGCTCAATAGTTAATCTCTCTTCATGTTCTTTGTGTTTGAAGGAATTGAGCAATTGCTACATTAGATGACTATTAGCCCTTTGAGTCTGTAATATAAGCGTTCAAATGGTGCATACAAAAGGCATATATAGTTTTTTCATGAAATGATGCTGACTGATGCATATTTATTGTTATATGTCAACTAAAGTGGAAACATTGCGCCTTGAAACGTATTTATCTTCCTCTTTCCTTTGCAAACACATACTACCCCACAAAAAATCCAGCCTAAGATGGTCTCCTGGTCTCTTAGACTGGTCTGTAGGTTGGTTTTAGAGTATTTTGGGGCAATTACCCAACCCAGGTTCATTGGAAAAATGTTCCTGTGGCAATATTTCTGCAAAATGATATTGCTTTACTTCTTGCACATTTTGTGACATTTTTAAAGTGTAATGTCCAGTGAGCGACACTAAAATCATGTTCAATTTTATCTAAAACAGATGAACATGAGGTACTTCTTTGTACCTCGATGTGTCATTGTGTTGGTTGCTGAAAGTATCGCAGCAGTTCAGAAATGAAATGTCCAGTAAGTGGCGAAAAAGGTTAAAGCTCTATCGTGTTCGAATATGATGCACCAACGTACACTAAACCCTACCCTAAATCCAAACGATAGTGTTAACAAGCAAATATGAGATATAACTGCAACCAATTGATTTTAGCTTGCTACCACAAGTCTTTGAGCTGTTTTATCATGTCACTCATATTTCATCGAACTTGTACCCAATAGCACCGCATTGCAAATGCAGTGCTCTACCAGGGGAGCTACCTAGCAAGTTTACTAGTTTACTACAACAGAAAAGCTATAGATGTGGAGCTGGTTATATGATGTAAACATCAAAATGAATCTGTTTACAAATCATGTACAATAGCAAAAGCATTTTCATATCAAAATAGAGTATTACACAAGGAACCATACAAAAACGAGTCTTAATTAATCGGGAATCTGTCCATATAATCATAATTCTGTGGAAATTAATACAAGTAGTAGGTGTTTTACTGCCTCTAGTGTTTATTTCAGCTGGAAACTGCAGTGAATTGTAGCAGTGTTTTGTGGAGTTTCACAAAGATGTAGATACTTGTATATTTTTTTCCAACCAGTTTTTGAGCCAACCAGTTGAACACCAGCAAACCTGCTTAGGCTGGTCAAAAATGTTTCTACCAACATGGCCACCTTTCCTAATTCCTTCATTCTCTTTCTCAATCACTGTCATTCCTTTAGACCGTTTCTTCTTCTGATGAAAAGAAAGAAATAAAGATGGAAGAAGATTGAAAGAGACAGAGATAAAGTGATGAGCAGCAGTCACTCACTGTGTCTCTTTGAAGGACATCGATTGAGTCATCTATTCCCGACGGTATATACGGCCCTCAGTATTTTCAGACAGGTTCGGTGTGGGTATGTATGTGTGTGTTTGTACGTGTAAATGATTTTATCTCTGGAGGGGAGTGGTGAAATAGTCTTGATGGAAGGACATCAGAGTCGCAGAGAAAAAACAACTAAAAAACATTCAACCGAACGACAGGCCTCTGACTAGCATTAGCGTGTATAGTATCAAATTATCCAAATTTAGCCAATATAAAACTTCAAAATTAATTTGTTCTGTGGTCTGTATGGAAATAAAATGTGAGGTAACATTTAATGTTTAAATATTTAAAATATTTAAAAAATATTTAATTAGCACTGTAGCTCAAAAATAAAATCTGCACACATATTCACCATGGTAACCATAGTTCCCACCAAAATAGCAAAAAATGACTGTACAGAAAATGTTTCATCTTGGGTCAATACATATTAGTGCCCACCGACAATGGCTACAGCTGCTGTTGATTGAGTTTTATTTATATATTTAACACCAACAATGACTGTAATTTATGGTTCCACACTGAGTAGAATCTGTGGTAACCATGGTAACATCTTTCTAAGGGTTTGAATAATAGGTCTAAATTGTTCATTTGTGCTTAAATGCTTTGTTCTCTCACTATGACCTCATGCAGGAATCATAAGCGATTTTAGCTTTAGCTAGTTAGACTCGGTGGCTTCACCTTCACAGTGGCCACTGCTGTGTTAATGTGTATGACTTTCAGAGAATGCGCCATAGACCTGGGAGGCAGGTCACTTCCTCTGGTGCACATGTCTTCCTCTCCCCATGGTCCTCTCATTACATGATTCCCTCTCCGCTTCCATTTTTCCTTCCCTCTCTTCGAGCAGGGCATTAATCAGCTGGACACTCTGAGTATCTCTCTATTTCTCCCTCTATCTCTACTCAAAAACAACATTATAACCTCTTATTCTCTGAAGAAAATCAGGAGGTCATTTTAGAGATGCGTGTGCGTGTGTTGGTAAGTGTTTGTAAAAGAGCTGAGTGGCGCTCTCTGTTAGCTAGACATCCTGCTATCAGATAGCTGCTGGAGATACACCGATAAGACTAGATTAACTCTCTCTCTCTCTCTCTCTCTCTCTCTCTCTCTCACACACACACACACACACACACACACACACACACACACACACACACACACACACACACACACACACACACACACACACACACACACACATACACAAACAAACACAGAGCAAGATCTAAAGCTAAATGACTGTTAGTCAATATATGGCCTAATAGATGGTGGCAAGAATGGATAATAATATAAATGGATATTACCACCATTCTCTAATCTCGAGGTTAATGGAAGGTATTTTTCCTATGTGATTGGGTTCATGTACAGTATAATGTCTAAAACCACTAGTGAAATATTAATAATTGGCTTATATAAATATATTTCTGAATATATTTTGAATATATATATTTTATTTATTCATGTTTATTTTCATTTAAATTGAATTGTTTATTTATAAAATATATAGTGTGTACGTTTATTTATTAAATAATATAAATTAAATCAATATATTACAACTTTATTTCCAGATTTACATTACATTGCAAATATGGGATTCAAAAATGAATCTAAAGTGTGTGGGTTAATTACATGAGCATTTTGCTTTGTTAGAGCAATATTAGCTTATACTCATTAGGAATCTGCAAGGGAGTAAAAAAAAAAAATACAAAACAATCCTAATAATTTTCACATACTGCACTTGTGGTCAACGTCAACACTGAATGAACAGCTGTGTGTGTGTGTGTGTGTGCGTGCGTGCGCTATGCGCGTGCAAGGCGTGCAACAGAATGAGGATGCGTGCGTGGCGTGCGTGAGTGTGTGTGTGTGTGTGTGAGTGTGTGAGTGCGAGTGAGTGTGTGAGTGAGTGAGTGAGTGAGTGAGTGAGTGAGTGAGTGAGTGAGTGATGCGTGTGTGTGTGTGACAAAGAAAGTTACTGTGTTAGTGTGCCGCAAATTGCACAGTCAGATTTTTTTTCCTTTAGCACTAATTAATTTATCCACAAGGTGGCAACACTGCCCGCGGCCGTTGTTTCACAGCGACAAAAGAAACAGAAATTTTCAGATTTACCTTTAGTGTTCACTTTGATTATTAAAGGGTGACAATCAAATAAATGTATGAGGTGATTGGCAACGTCCCTCAAGCAGACCTGAACGCTGAAATTTACACTAGAAGTTTGAAGGTTTAATGGTTGAATTAGACTAAACGCAGACCCCATGTCAGGAAATGTGCTTCAGGATACTTGAGCAGAGCCAGGTGAACATCCATAATTGCTTCTGTGGCCTCAACTGCAATGAGGCAATAGATTTCAGGCAGTTTTGCAGAGGGCCATGTGTGTGTGTTCTGCTGCCGATGCCTGTAAATCAGCGGAACGACTTCATGGGCATCGCAAAACACATTGGCAGGTCTTCAGCATCCACTTGTTACGGGAACTGTGCCATCGCTGGGACATTCACGGGTTGTTGTGAAATTCAAAGCAGAACAAAATATCAAGGAAAAAACAGACAGGATATATATATAAAGTTACTGTAATTTCAGTATATCGGTGGAATCAACTGCCTACCCATCACCCTGTGCAATTTTTCTTATACCTTCAAACGGGCTGATATCAAACAAATGGAGAGGATGATGAAAGGTGTTTGAAGGAAGGAGGAAATTAAAGGCAGATGAGACGATGTGTAAGTGTGAAGAAGAGGCAGAAAAAGAGGAAGCACGTGTCCGTACGCCTTGCGTTCCCCTACTTCACTTTTCATTATTTTATGCTTGCTGCGTCTTTTTAAAGGTGCTCCTTCTTTGTCACTTTCTTGCAGGCGCCTCATTTTTTTCTCCCGTTGCCTCTCTTTGTGGCCTCGGCAGGAAGGATGATGGGCGACTACTCCACCGTCGCCTGCAGTGCTGGTCTTTATCACACTGTACACGCTAAATATAGCCCACTCCGTGTGTGCGGGACGAGGGAGCGAGCATCTACGAATGATTTAGTATGTGCATGTATGTTTGCATCAAGAAAGCTAACGCTCGGCATTATCATTCATCTCAAAGGCAGTTGCTGAGCTAGCATAGGACTCCCTTGCAAGTATGCAATTTCAAATCGGCTAAATATAGAAGTTTGTGCAGCAATGTCAATGTTCAATTAAGAATTGTTTTTGTTTTAAACAGAATGATGCTAACCAGATGGTGTGTGTGTGTGTGTGTGTGTGTGTGTGTGTGTGTGTGTGTGTGTGTGTGTGTGTGTGTGTGTGTGTGAGACAAATAAAGTTTATTTGTTAGTGTGACGCAAATTGCGCAGTCAGATTTAGTTTTCCCTTTGGCACTAATTAATTTCACCACAAGGTGGCAACAGGGCCTGCGGCTGTTGTTTCACAGCCACAAAAGAAGCAGAAGAGACAACAACAACAAACTACTGGAGACGGCAACAACAGATGCGTGTGTTTTGAGGAACACTTTTGTGAGGGGTTTAGATAAGGGGCGTTTCCTCCGAGGAGGCAAGCGAGGCAATGTCTCCTCTCCTCAAAATCGGATGAGAAAATAATAGATTTTACAAAAATAAAACTGCGCAAATGTGACTAAATATGACATTAAAAGTCTGAAAGTCACTCGGTTTTATAAAGTAACACTGTCCAACAGTGACACCCGCAGGTAAAGTTACAGTGGAGGCTTGCCTCCCTTCGGTCCATACACTTTCTACAGAGACCCCAATGCGTGCAGTGACTTTTCTGGAGGCTCATTGAGATGAATGGGGGAAAGTCGCGTGAGAGGAGGCAATGCCTCCATCGTGCTATAATTGGATTTGATCAGTTATGATTGGATGTGATTGGTTCGTGTGATAAATCCGCCTCTTGTTTTCATGTGAGCTCTCGGCATGAATGAAGGAAATAATGGCGTTATTGACTAATTATAAAGAAAGTAAACAACTCTCCCGCTTAGCTTAGATATCAATGATTTGTGTCATGTCAAAATGAAACATGAAATGGATTGAAAACATGATGATTGTCAGTTTTTATTGAGAATTCAGCTTGATCTTCGTGCCTGTGGTAGTGTTTGGGACAGGGCTTTTATGACAATGACCCGGAAATAAGTTGACTATTAAAAAAACAGCTGAGCATCAGTTCACAAATTAAAAAAAACGGAGTGTCTATTTTCAAGTGCATATAACACGCCTAGTTGGCCATGGCTATTTTCGCTAACCCTGCCCACCAATGTGTGTTTACAAAACATTACTAAAGACAGTCATTAAGTGACATGACCAGTGGCGCAGATGGGAAAATATGTGCTAAAGACCTTTTTGACGTGATCAACCTGCATTTCGAATCTGCATTTTGCAGAACTTTTTTCCCTACCTTTTCAAATCAGATATCACGTCGCAAAGGCATATATTTTCAGTAATAATGAAGTAAATAATCTAAACGTTGAACTTAAAGTATCGGGTAGGGTTAGGGTAGGTGTAGGGAGGGATTTATTGTCCCAATAAGGTGACATCCATTTAGCAATTTTAATTAAAATTATTATTTTCACTCAATACGTTATTACTATTTTATAATGTACTATAATACGGAGGTGCAGATAATTGCCACTATTTGCAATACGTAGTTTAAATAACAGAAAATCCAGCTGTAAACAGAATCTATAGCTATTTGCACTTAGTGTAAACACATTAAGTGTAACAGGGACATGAATTATATATATATATATATAACTTATAACTGCCTCCTTATTTTAAAACACCACTGCATGCCACTGGTTTAGGTATACCCAAAACTTTTCTTAAAACGAGTACAAATATATTTTTTTATCACTCATGACATCTGGGGAGACAATGAGGATGAAATTGTTTAGTGTGCATATGTCCACCGTTCAAACACTCTATCAAATGGTGTCCTTTGAAAGGCTATGTTTTGACTGCATTGTACACTTTCAGGAAAGTAAAAAAAAAGTCTAAGGTAAAAAATCTAAAATGTACATCTTTGGACCTTATTTACCCATGAATTGTACATATTAGTTCCTTAAAGGGACATGTAAATACTTCAAATGTAGTACGTTTTGAAAGGGTACCCACCAAATGACAGTGATGTATTTTTTTTTTCTGAGAGTATAGCGTAATAACTCACTTTGGGCTTTGTCAGACAAGGACTTTGTCAAACCAGCTTCCAAATTCACATGGTAAACTATCAAACTTGGGTAAATCCCAAAGAGAGCAATAGAAGTGGTTGTCTAAGTCATCTAAGCAATGCCAGGAGACTATATCCCTCTATTGGTCAACTCTCTCATTCTTTGCGCCACAAATGCAAAATCCCTCAGTCTGTTTGTGAAACTCATCAGACTAGGGTTGGGAATATCTTATCTTAAAGACCCAGTTACTTTGCATACATATCTGATGTGGGTTTCAGTGGAGACTCAAAGTCTATCTCTCTTTCTCTGTCTCTCACTGTGCACTTGCATGCAGAATGATGAATCTGTACACATGGTGCTGGTGTCAGAGAGAGTGGGGAACAGATGGTGCTCTACGCTCAGAGGAGAGGTTACGGACGCCAATAGGCAGGCGAATGCAGCCCAACACAATTACCGACATCCACTCTCTATTCCTCCAGCTGAAATATGAATATAGGACTGTGTTCTTCTGGATAGGTAAATGAGGAGACGGTGAGGTCATGGCGAGTTACAGCTGACTTCTTGATTTTTTTTATGCTTACAAAATACATGGCAGACGTCACCTTTCATAATAGCTGTGTATGTATTCAAGTAGACAAAATGCAAACTATGTTGTTTTGCATTTCAAAATGGCCACACAAAGATGCAAAGAAGTGATAGATGCGGAACAAATTAAGCTCAAAGAGTTCTTCAGAAATGAAAACTAATACACAGTTATTTGTGTCTGTAGCCTAAGGTGTGTTTATACAGAAACAGAGATCAAGTTCAAGCGAAAACAAAGGTCAAGTTTTGTTAGCGGTCAGACAGACTTACATAATGTTAAATGGTTCATTTTTGGAATACTGTACATGTCACAACATGTCTAACAGAGCCAAGGGTTTGGTGACGAGAACGAGGACGTATATATATATATATATATATATATATATATATAAAGACACACACACATACAGTATATATATATATAAAGACACACACACATATATATATATACTGTATATATATACAATATTTAAATGTATTTACAGGTATATTTTCTTAAACAAAAATATATTTAATGTATATAAACATATAAACACAAAAAAATGTACTTAAATATATGCATGCATGTGTGTATTTATATATATATAATAAATATACAAAGTACACACACATACAGTATATTATGTACACACAAACTTTATTTTGGATGCAATCAATCACAATTAGTCCAGTACTGTTTATTTATTTATTGATTAATGTATTTATTTATTTCAATATATATATACAAAAACTGTTCTTATAGCTATTCATTTTAAAAACTTTTTCTATTTTCTGTTAAAATTGTGATACATTTGGGTGATTCTTCAATGAAAACAGCATTTTGTATTTATAAAATGTAAAATGTTGTATTTATTGTAAAATTATTTTGTAAGTTTATACATTTTTACTGACTTTTGGCAATTTAGTACATACTTTGTAAATTAATTATTAATAATACAAATAAATCATTTTGAATGATAGATTGGCTAAAGCCACACACACACACACACACACACACACACACACACACATATACACAGAGAGAGCTACTAAATAAAGCAAGGGGATAGGAAGCTGTCTGCCTGATGACAGATGCAATGATCCCAGAAGGAATTCTGACAAAAAACTAAACATAATCCCAAAATAATGCTACATACATGGGATTCTGTAAGAAATGCCTAAACTCTGTTGTTGGACAGCCGAGGGGTACAAAAAGTCCAGCAAAAACAAACTTCAACATGCAACATAGCTTATTCACTAGCCTATAAGAGACACTAGAGAATTCCACAGAAACAGGAGACGACAAACAAACACACACACCGACAAAAAAACATGTAAACACAATCTCACAAAAACACGTAGTATGAAAGCTGTTTATTTTCTCTATATCGTGTTTGTCCACCAGGGCTACTGCTGTACCTCCACAAGCACACACTCATACTCCCTAATGCACAAAAATAAACATTCTCGTGGGAGACTCTCGTGGGAAAACAATACCTGCACCATTCAAAGCACTTCATCGGCATTGGCACTATCATTTCACTGTACTAAGGCCTTCTGTTGAACCTTATCTCAGCCCTCTGTATACCTGGTGGCACGCATACACATAACAAGGTATTTGTCATTCATTTGAAGTCATATTTGACTGCATCTCAGATCTGCATCTAGATTGCTACAAAGTTTCAGTGACATAATGCTTTCAGCGGAACATCATGTCAACAAATATAAAACTGTAATGAAAGTCTCTACGTTTAAAAATAAAGGGAAGCACGGGTACAAACTAGCGTGGGGTCAATTGTTACACACGCGTGGTTTAAATATTTCCACACATGCTAGCATAACCAAATTTACGCCATTTAATAGTTGCCATATCAAAACTACATAGAGAAAAAAGTGTAAATTAATAAATAACAAAAAATAATGCTGAATATTTATTTTACTATAGTAAAAGTAAGTTTATGGCTGAACTAAATTTTCCAACTCAGTTTGTAGTATTCATTTAAAAATATGCTATTATTTTAATATCCAATCTGTTATTTATCAGTTAATGCTTCGCTAACTAGCAGAAGACAATAACCAGGTTTAAATTCCTGATGCAGATGGGGAATGTTATAACACTGCTACAATGTGCCCGGCTATTATTAAACTATGCTATTATATGACATTAGCGATATAATTTCCACTATTTACTTGTATTATTTTTATGAGATACCACAAGAAACAGGTGAATAAAAACTGACAATGGATGTTTAATTTTCAGAAATGATTATTTCAAGAAATGTAAAGCATTTTGGCTTGTTTATGTGTATCGTGTTCTATGAGAGCTGTGCGTGGAGGGAAGGCAGTGCATCTCTGTGTTTTTTTTCTGAATGTGTGTTTTCATATATTTGCTCACATTGTTTTGAACTAGGCTATAGTGTATAGCTGTGTTCGCTAACACTTAACATTTTTAATTCTTAAAAACAGCATCATTTTATTTGAATAGTTTAATAATTTTATTTTATCGGCACAATATTTTAGTTTGCTTGTATTTTTTTTGTCAATAGATCACATAACATTTTAAGCTCTCATATGGTCATGTTACAATGTACACCACCTCTGAGACATGTTGTCACATTTCACTTCCATTCTTTTGAGGTAAATAACGAAAAACATAAATACACAAACACACTGTAATTATGAAACACAGCGACACATTTGTGCTAGACACATGTGAAAGTAATGTGGATAAAAAAGACTCTGAACCCCACGTAGATTTACTCAAACTGAGAACCTAATAAGTGTTAGGTTGTGCCCTTGATCCTAACGCTGCATGTCAAGATGCTTAGACGAATCGGTAGACTTCAGGCACACGTGAACGTGTTGTCATGAAACCCGATGTATGTTTAACAGCGGGTATGTCATTTAACGGAATTATCTGAACTTGTTCTGAAGATTATACAATCTATACACCCTATGACAAACCATTCTGGTCATAAAATAAATTAAGTTTTTGTTTGTTTGCTTCACTCTTCCAGATATCACCTTTGTGGCTAGTGAGCAAAGGTAAAAGTAGATCTATGAGGTGGCAAAGAAATAAGAAATAAAAGGGAGAGAAAAAGAGCGAGAGACATCTTTGTGTTCTTAGAGAAGCATCTGATTTGAACTTACAGTTCAGGACCTCTTCACAGAATACAAAGCACTCTTTTATGCACCTCAGACAAAGCAGCGGTCTCTTCTATGTGCACACAAAGCCTCCACCACTCACTTTGTACATCTTTTGTTTGTTTTAAGTGCTATATTTTCCAATGTTAGCACATTGGTATGAGATACTGATGTTCATGGTGTCCACTCCTGCTTTCAATGAGGCCCTGTATTGTTTTCTTCACATCAAAAGAATTAAAAGACTGAAGTGCATTCCTAGTAACACAAAGTGGCACAGACAGGACAGTGTGCATGTGTCTATAAAAATCAACGTCACAGGAATTAAAAACACCCTTTTATATACTTATGTTGTGGAAAAGGAGAGAGCAGAGAGAGAGATCACATCACATGTAAGCAATAAAAACACCCTGCTACTGCAAAGCAAACAATCAAAAGATATCGACCACTCTTGCTAATCAAGCCAGACCGAGTTTCCACAGAAAACATGATGTGTGTGCGGGTTCGGATGTGTATTTAGCTTCTACTTTCTGATTAGGCACATTTGCTCATTTCCCGAAAAGCCTTGAAATTAATGAACAAACAAGTGACCAGCGAAAGCTCAATGATAATTAGCACAATTATGAAGCGACTCCCTACAGCTCTCATATGCCAGAGACTACAAGTCGTGTTTATGTGCAAATTATGAGCTGTGTGATTTATTGGCTAATGTCTCCAAAGCCTCCAGTGGGTTTACTGGAAGTGATGTTATTGGCTTCATATTTTCAAGAGGTTCTAATTTGCTAAAGGGAAGTTATGAAACTCAGTCCTGTTCGTTTTAGAGCGTTTGGTTGAAAAACAAGATGCTGTCATTTGAAGAACAGATGGTAAACCCACATGCCAGAACTCAAACTTCCTCCTAAAGTCTGGCAAGGCCAGAACTTCAAAAAGTTACAGGGTCAGCTCATCAGGGAAGAGGGATATTTTTGATCTCAGTGACTGACAGGAAGACATAATGCACCACGTCCCAGAATACAGAGTGTAAGCCAAGAATTAAGAGTAGTTTTACTTGCAAAAATTGAGAAAATACTGTGATAAACAATGTGGTTTACACTACCATTGCAAAGTTTGAAGTCAGTAAGATTCTATCTATCTATCTATCTATCTATCTATCTATCTATCTATCTATCTATCTATCTATCTATCTATCTATCTATCTATCTATCTATCTATCTATCTATCTATCTATCATATTCATAATCTAATCTATTATCTATTATAATTATTTGATGAATACCCATTTCAAAAGAATACCATAAAATACTTTACTCTCAGTTAGATTAAATGATGCATCTTTAAGAATAACAAAAAAAAAATTTCTTACTGGCTGCAAACTTTTGAACAGTAGAGTATTACTGATTTTTTCTGAGACTAAATTGTAGTCGAATCAAGCAGCATCAGTTTTGGAAGGAACACCGAGTCCTACTACATTTACATTTATGCATTTAGCAGACGCTTTTATCCAAAGCGACTTATAGTGCATTCAGGCTATAAATTTTGTCAGTATTTGTGTTCCCTGAGAATTGAACCCACAACCTTTTGCGCTGCTAATGCAATGCTCTACCACTGAGCCACAGGAACACTAAAAATGACTTGATCTGATGCAACCAACAGGACTATTTCAGCTGTGAACAGATCATCGGGATACACAATTAACCTCTGAGAGAAAAAAAAGAACACATTGACGTCAATTGGAAGCATTAAAATTCAACAACACACCATGCTCATCTACACACAAACATATACGCCTTCATTGATATTCAGCCAAAGCAATAGTGTGAATTCACACTGAGGTGAGGTCCGTTGAGACGTTTCTGACCAATCCTACAGGAAAATAACTCACTGAATAGTATTATTTCCCCTGTCTTTGTCTGTTTTTGTGTCCGACGCATAAACTCTAAGGAATGCTGGTCAGTTCAATAGCCACAGCTGGCCAGGACATAGGCCATTGTTTGGTCTGTTTGGGCAATGACACTGTTTTATAAATCAGTATGACTTAACAGGAAAAACACGTGAATACCAACTAGACAGATCGAATTCCCCCTTCCTTGCACAAACAATGACACAACATTCTCATAGCTATCTTAATTAGCGATATAAATCAGTTAATTGTGAAAGAACCCTTGATATTAGCTGCCGGTGATGACTTATATTTGTGCATTCCTTCAGATGAATGCTGTCCATGTTTATTTAGATGCAACAGTATAAATAGGGGAGCGTCTCTGATCTCATTTAACTTCTATTTCATTATAATGCTACTTTTCTCCTCCCAACGTATTTATTTATTTCTTATTCATTTGCTTGTTTAATTCACTCTCGCTTTGTTTAGAGTACTGCATGCCTTGTGTCCTTTAGCAGTGAAGCTCACACAAATCTTTCTTGTTCGCTACATCCCTTTTTTTCTAGAAAGGTAAGTACAAAGTTCCACAATAAACAATGAAAAAAATGATCCTATTCAAAAAAAAAGGATTTCACCACTTCAACTACTGCTTAAATAGGAAACCACTTAAAAAGAAACATGAATGTTTGCTTTTCGGATGTTCTTTTTTCAGAAGTCACATTACTGGAATAATATTTCAGCTATGGATTAACATTTGTGAGTTTTTGCCACATTAAAAAGCTTATCTTAACTTATCAAAGATGGCCAAAGCATTGGCACTGTTGGAAAGATCTTTGATCTTGAATATGCAAGCAACACCTCTGAGGTGCGGATCAATACCCCTCTCTTCCTATTCCATCCTCCCAGCATCCTTCCCAGCCTCTCGTCGTTTTTCATTGAACAGCAAGCTCTTTCATACTGGTGCTGCCCATTAGGATTCAAGTGTGGTGTTCAGGCAAGCTCTCTGACTTAAAAAATGACCGAGTCTCTCTGTCATTTCCATGTCTTACTGTCAGACTCTATTTTTCTGCCATCCATGGAGGCTGTTACACATAAATGGCTCGGGTCGCCCAAAGAACAGTTCACGACTGGTTGAACTTGTACAGGTGATGTCTGATGTTTGCTTATGAGTTTGCACATGATTGGTGTGTTTACAGACTCTGTGTGTGATGGCTATCACATACACACACACGCAAACACACAGAGTTCACACAGAGAACTCCGGCATGCAAAGACAAAATAATGCAAATGCACAGCGTGTCTATGCAAACAAACCATCACATGAGCCAAATTACATAACACACATGCACACAGATGATGAGTGAATTGCATAAGTGTGTGTTCACAATAAAGGTAAAGTTGAATAATTTCTTAATCCTTTACAAAAAGGAAAAAAAAAGTTTGAATTACCATTTTTGGTCCCACTTTATATTAGGCCTTAACTACTATGTAATTAATTACATTTAAATTAATAATGTGATACAATGCACTTATTGTGTACATGCATGATTTTACATTGCACTTAAATACAAATAAAAATATATATATATGCATGCAGTTAAATCTGTAATAAATGTATCTAATTATATTTATAATTACACTGTTGCGCCATCCCTTACATCTGTGGGTGAGTCCCCTTAACCTTCCCAAATAACCAAACCTGTCCCTAACCTTACTCGTATCTCACTTCAATAGCAGCAAAAGTGTATTGCAATTCAATATGAACACCATAAGTACATTGTATTTTTTTTTTTTATGTAAGTACATAGTAGTTAAGGCCACCTAATATAAAGCGGGGCCCAATTTATATTAATAATTGAACTGCACATCATGTATTCAAGTCATTTTATGTATGAATAAATTAATAGATACGAAAAAACAAATAAAAAGATTGTCACGTCATTGACCCTAACCCTAATTGTTTATAGTTGACGTCAGCAGCCAGGCAGTGTCTGTGGCTTGTAAATACTCACATGGGGAACATCAAATTCAAAAATAAAACCAGGAACTGGCCCGAGTAACAATGGATGAGTTCTTCCACCGAGCATCCTGGGAGGAAGAAAAACATGTGTGTGTGTATGCGTTTGTGTGCTTGCATAAGTTTTTGCATGTACATGCGCGCATGTTATTGTTGATAAGAGGAAGTTGAGTGAGGTGTGGCTTCTGACTGCGCTTGTTGCACTGGTTGACTGAAGATATGGAAAGACCGCATTGTAGTGCACTTCAAAGCCTGTGTTCTCATATCAGACTTGAGCATTAGAGCACGTTCTCAAACGGCCCACAGGGACTCGACTAGTTGTGCATATATATTTGAAATTAGCATAACTATGACTAAACGCCAAAGCGTTTAAATGGCCGGAGTTGCTAGCAAGCGAGTCCAACATCACATATGGCATGGTACCAAGTCTCCCTCCTGGGCTCATCGTTTGGCCTAGTTCTCTGTGGTCAGTCCAGATGGAAGGGCCTTTATTTTGGCTCTTTCAGTCGATCACAGCACACAATAGGGCAACTGGTCACTTTTCTTACGTTCCACTAAAACGTTTCTTCACAAATAAGAGACTCTGATCAGTCTGCAAAAGATAATAGAGGACAAATAAGGAAGATCATAGCACCAGTCCATTTCTGTCCTATTTGAGTTTGTTTGTGAGCGTGTGTTTGTTTGCATTAGGCCACTGGCCCATTTTGAGTGTGCGTTACAACAGCAATGTTAATGTTCACAACACATGGCATGCAGAACAGGCTGGAGTTTAGGGGCTGAGGGCTGTGCCGTATAAAAAAAAACTTGTCCAAAGAGATAGAAAGAGAGAGAGAGACAGAGAGAGAAAGGACACAACAAGAGAGAGACAGAGTGAAACTGATTGAGTGATGTCCGCCAATCAAAACGGAGCGCAGCAGCTCTATCTCTCCAAGCAAGCGTCACGTTTCTGGCACGAAGGCCAGAGGAGATGGAAACATAATAGGGATGGGGCAGGGAAATCGGAGACTTAACAACAGTGAAAGCCCATTATCATGCTGTGGCAGGGCTGAAAAATAATAACATAATAAATAAAGACAAACAAATAGGAAGGCAGGAAATGGAAAGCAAGCAGAACTGGCAGGGGCATCTTGGCTTCTCTCTAGAACCCATCTGCATTTCTTCAATCATAAAACAACTCTAGGGCAGCATTTATCAGCCTGATACAGCCTCTGGAAAGAGGGCAATTAAAGAGCCAAAATGAGATATGGGGAGATAAAGATGCTATGTGCTCAATGGCTGCCATTTTCTGCGCGATGCCCCCGAGGGGAGCAGGTTGTGATGGAGAGCCACACATTTACACTTCGAATGTTTTCTGAGTAAGTAAAACAACAGCCGTGTCTAGCGTGAGACAGGTTCAACCAGCCGTTCTGTTCCAACGCATGCTGGGAGTGAAGTCAGATGGAATGATTCAAGCCCTGGACCCATGCCAGCTCCGATACCTCGGCTGTTTCCTGCAGCGCAGGCTCTGGGTGACCCCTGTAGCGGGCGTGTTAGAACATGCATGGAGATGGTTTCAGAGAGGTTACTGTCAGAAAAAAATAATGATATTGTCAACAGAGGTTGACATGGCTTTTGCATGGCAATAAGCAAAACATAACTTGGAATAATGGGTTAAACAGTGAGAGGGTGCGCCGGTGTGTGTTAAGCAGTTTCTTACGTCAACGTCTATTACAGATGTCAATCAAATTAATTATTCAAACCAGGTTTGTGCACCATTCAGAATTCAATTGAAAATGCCCTAATAACTCCAATCAAGTTTGAATTGAGACAGCAAACAAGCAGCAAATTTGCTATTTGCATTTGAATTAAAAAGTATTTTTTAAGCAAAAAATTTAAAATAAAACATCTAAATAGCAAATTGAAATTGAATATAATGAATTAATTAACAGAAACACAAATTGTATCAATAAAAACCTAAATCATGGCTTACAAATCAGGTCATCCATCTTCCTTTAACTCCAGTTTAACTTCCTGTGAGTGTGGCCAATTCAATTCAAATTCATTCTCATGAACTGAAAGGCAGCCAGTTCCTCAATTCAGAATTTTGCACAACCCTGATTCATACAAATAGCAAAAAGCCACCAAGCAAAATCGACAGTGTATGAGTGTCTTTCTTCCTCTCCCAGGCTCCTGTCAGCCTGTGGGAGAGGAGCGTGTTGACAAGCGCAACCCCTGTCTTTGTCCCTGTTTGTTTGTGTGTAAACAACAGCAAGGGCAGAGACACCAAAACACCAGGAACTCCAAACAAATGAACCAAATGAAGAGCTCACTTGCCAGCGTTAAAGGGACAGAGTTCAGTACGCATCTGTCTGCTAACAAGCACCCTACCGGAGAGCCTTTTGTGCTCCATTTGCGACCTTACTGGCCTGAGAATGAAGAGAGGGGACTGACCCAGGGTCACTTACAATCAAGCAACTGCCAGATCAGGAAACCACCTCTAAGCTAAATGCAATCATTTGTTTGTTTCAGACTTAATCAAACAGGGTGGAGACCGCAGTCTCTTTGAGATGCTTTCAGAAGCATTGGCAAACTTCAGCTACAGCTACATTACGATACTCAGGGGCTTCTCAATATCAAAGCAGCAATTTAAGAGTGTATTTATCCACACAAGCCCTTATAGTTATATTTCTCAAGACAGCTTCTCTGTCTGGGCAGAATGAATATGCTAGAATAAAGTCAAAGTTTTCTATTGTATCTAATGCAAATTTGCAAACCGATAATTCCACTGTGGCCATGTTGGCACATTCAACTGACAACATAGTCAGTATTTTCTATATCAGAGGACCAAAAAAAAAAAAGAGAGATAACCATCAGTCTTTCTGAGTGGATCAATAGTTTAACTTGTCATTATTATTCGGTTTTCATTTCAAATGTGTTTACATCAAAATAACAGACTTGCGGGAACGAAAACAATTCCCTTGTCAGCCTGAATATTTTCTTCTTGAAGTCTGGCCTTCGCTAAACGGGCTGTTCAATCTCAATATATCTCCTAAATGTTGCGTGACAATTTGGGCATAATTACGTGGCTAATACGTTATTAACAGAGACATTGTAATGTCTTTAGATCCCGTGAGGTGTTATCTCCAATTAACTTCATTTGGGCTTTGTAAAACGATCAGGTAAAGTGTGAAATAAGAGAATCAGATAAGAGGGAGGGTTTGCAGGTGGAAATGTAAATATGCGTTCGATCGAGGTCGTAATGTCGAGGATATTTCATTAAGCTCGCCCGCTGCCTGCTCTGATAGCCAGGATTGGATGAGAGTGGAGGGAGGAGAGGCTGAGATTGAATGGGTGGAGCAGAAGGAAGGAAATACACACACACACACACACACACACACACACACACACACAAAACCGAGTTGAGACGAGAGATTGAATTGGAATATGAATTGTAATGATCTATCTAGATTAAGGTTTGTCTTCACAAACTTTGCTTTTCTACTTTAAAGTTACATGAAGTTCATTTGAATTCTACTTCACATTAAATTTTAAAATGCTATTCTGTATTTTGTTTCATACCTCAATTCAAATTGATCTATTCAGGCAGCCAAAAAGCCTGTTTAAAATACAGAAAAATCATTTTTGGAGGCTTTTTGTCACTTTAATCAATAGAAAAAGGATTAAACGAAAATAATTTGTGAGATGGGATGAGGGCAGGTCAATTTCAAACCTACATTTCTTATTTAAGCATCAATGCACATGCTCTAACCACTATATCACATCTCTGTTTACCTCCTGATTTATACAAGCAGTAATAGGCAATAGAGCACAAGTGTTTAGTCAATTTACACTGGTGTGTTTTGACACAACACAAACACACATACACTTTTTTTTCACGGGCGGAACAAAGTGACCAGCGCTGCATTGTTAAATAAGGATATCAGCTTGATTAAAACATGCCTGGGCACTTTCACATTTGTCATAGTTAGATTAAATTCACTTTGAGGCGGCTTTTATATTTGTCTCCTTGATTTTTTCTCTTCCATACACATACACACACTTTGTCAGGCACCAGTGGCCAGCGGTCAGGGAGAGAGGATGCATTGCGGACATCATCTCGTTCATCATGAGTTGGACAGGGGGCAGTAGAGTTGACAGAGCTGTTCCATCAGTCACAGCAATGGTACACACAAACACACACACACACACTCACTACCACACACTATCACCAGAGATAGATCAGGTTGAGGTCCAGTGAACACTGTTTATCCACTTTCAACACGGACGCACACTTGCATCTTTTACTGGGAGATCTTTCTTTCACCATAAATGTTGTGCAATAAGTCACACATGCTAACAAACACACATCCCGGATGTGAGACATTCACTGGAGACAAACACACACACACATACACACAATTGCTTCAGGGGCCATTATATTGTTGGCTCAGACAGGGCCTGTTTCTGGAGGAGATGGTTACCTTGGCGTTGGGTGACAGTGGATCAATCTGTAATCTGTGTCTGTTATTGATGACGGAGTGTGAAAGAGAGATAGTGGAGCTCAATTCCACCATCTTTCATCTCGCTGTTGTTTCAGAACTGATTCTGCTTAATTCTTGATGTAA
Organism: Gymnocypris eckloni scoliostomus; assembly: GCA_027564155.1. NCBI lineage: Eukaryota > Metazoa > Chordata > Actinopteri > Cypriniformes > Cyprinidae > Gymnocypris > Gymnocypris eckloni. Next base: position 22,751,001 of record CM050426.1, read on the forward strand.
GACATATTATGCAAAGAATTCCACAGCACAGTTGATAACTAAATGAGAGATTAACCTGCTGAAAAGACTAGTAAAGGTGGACATATTTATTTTCTCGGAACGACGATAGGACTTAAAAGTTCTGCAAAAAAGTATACAGTAATACTCACTTAAAGTGAAAGAGATTTCTGAGAAAAACATTTAAGGAGAACTCAAATGCCCCACTGCTTAGTAAGGCTCTCTGATGAACACTGCCAGTAAATGCAGAAGAAAGAATGAGGGCGGAGGCCTTACACGTATAATAATACTAGACACAGTGGCTATAAGGCCAGCCAGTTTCTACTCTCTCTCTCTCTCTCTCTCTCTCTCTGATTATATTGCCTTTAGCATTTAACAGAATCTCTAGGTTATTTGGAAATTAATGTTTATGGACAGTATCTAGAACTTGCTGTGAATGCACTTGAATGCACTTTAGCTAGCAATTTACCAGGCTAGCACACAGCACCCCAGTCCAGGTCACATTTCACCCTCAATATAAAAAATAAAAAAGGATATAAAATCAGTACCATTTCTCCCTAATTTGATTACCGTTGCTGCTCATTAATAGTTTGTAAGGCAGTCGTTAAGTTTAGCTATTTGAAAGGATTACTGGATTTAGAATATGGCCATGCAAAATATGTGATCTATAAGCACTAATAAATAGCCAATATGTGACCCTGGACCACAGGTCTTGTTTTATTTTTTTATTAAGATTTATACATCAAATGAATGGTGAATAAATAAGCTTTTCAATAATGTGTGGTTTGACAATATTTGCCAGAGATTCAACTCTTTGAAAATCTGGAATTTGAGGGCACAAAAAATCCAATATTGATAAAAAAAATTCCAAATGGAGTTCTTATCAATGTTATCAATACTAATCAAAAATTTAGTTTTGATATATTTATGGTGAAATATTTACAAAATATATTCATAGAACATGATCTTTTCTTGATATCCTGATGATTTTTGGCATACAATATTGTTGTTTGGCAATGTATTGTTGGCTACTGCTACAAATATACCTGTGCTACTTAAGTTTTGTGGTCCAGAGTCATATATGTTAACAATATGCATGCTAATAAGCAGCTAGTTAATACTGAGAATTGGTCCCTATACTAAAGTCTTACCCAGTTATATATAAAATGTGCACATATAAAATGTCTTAAAATTCAATAGTGTGCTTAATTATCCTTTACAAAATATTATTTCATTTTAAAGAGAAATGTGACATGCTGGTAACAGATTTCATGATTCACGTTACAGGAATCACTTTCAAAGGCTTTCTGTGAAAAGCACAGCTGTTTCCTATGTTTCACCATGCTGTTTTGCCTTCTACAATGCTGTGTCTTTCTACTATGCTAAAGCGAGTTAAGATGCCATGAGTATGTATATGCGTGTGCGTAAGGGTTTATGCCTGCAGCGGTGATTGACAGCTCAGTGCTCTGATTAATGTGACTGGGCTCTGCGCTGGATAGAAAGGGAGAGAGAGAGAGCTCCCATTCCAGCTCTCAGCCACGTATAAAGCTGAGAGCAAGATAGAGAGGAGAGATCATGAAAGCAGCGAAAGAGGGACTGAGGGACAGAGAAACTGGGGAATTCTCTCTCCTATTCATCAAAACACTTTTAATTATACCATATTGCCTCCTCTAGATTACTCCCATTTACTCCCTAGATTTAGACGCAAGGCTGCACGGAGTGGCTCTGAGTCTAAAATAGCAATCTGCTACTCTCTTCCTCTCATTTTCATTTTATCTCTGTCTTTCTCTCTCCCTCTCGATGACACTTCAGTATCTCTGTCTTTAGCATTCTGGTGTTAGAGTCGTCAGGAGCAGGTCGAAATCATTATTCAGGACAGAAATGCGATGTGGCCTCTCTCACTCTTTCATCTCACTGTGTGCAGCGGTGGGATTGAAACAGAACAGACAAAATACACTAATCAAATGCGAGCATTGCAAATATATGATGGCTAACTTTATATAAAAAAGAAGGAAGGAACTTATCTATAACCATGATGGCAACAGGAGCAGACATGAGCGGATTGTGTGTGTGTGTGTATACAACATGTTTACATGGGTCAAGTAGTTAAAGTCGAACTTGAAATAACTTCACATAGCTGTGCATTGCATCATTAACTTAGCGGGATTTAGTTGGTTGATGATTGCCGACACTCCCACCATTCCACACACATCCTAACGCAGAAACAAAGGTTTTGTTTTTTTTTCTCACAAAGTTACCACTCACACATTCCAGCTGCCTTTATACTAGGAACAAAGACAAAGAAAGAAAATACAAAGAGGCAAAGAATTCTCCTTAATTAAAGTTTCCAATCTGTAAATCGATTAAATTAAATTCTGTAACAAAAGAGAGGAGAGACTGCACTATGCATAAGCACACACTAACATCCAGCAGGTGAAAGTGTGTGTGTGTGTGTGTGTGTGTGTGTGTGTGTGTGTGCACGCGTGTGCGCGCATGTGTGTGTGTGTGTGTGTGTGTACTGCTGTAAGAAGATGTGTGTTTGGTTGAGATTAAACACTTGGTTTAGCAGGGTAGGATATTAACTTTTATTTAGGCCTGCTTTCCGAATGCAGTGGGAGGAAGAGAAACTTCCAGACAAACAAAATGACAATATTTCACTGCTGGACCTTCATCGAATTGTTAACCATCAGGCATTACATATTTACTTTGTTGTGGGAACCAGTGTTGGGGAGTACTAAAGTATGTGGAAAGTGATTTAACAGTAGACATGTGACAACACATTCTGTGTCATTATATGAATTATATATGAATTGTCATTATTTTGGTTCATTAATTGATATGAGGTGCTGGGAAGTCTGAATCATTGTAGCCAACTGGTTAATTCAGTTCATGTAAATGAATGGGTTAAAAAAATATGAAGTGCTAGAAAGTATGATTCGTTTTTGTGAATTGTGTAATTTAGTTCAAAATGAATATGTTGGGGAAAATATATAGGCTATATATTGGCTTGTATGATGTGTTGGGAAGTATGATTCATTTTATTGAACCAGTTCGTTCGGTTCATGTAAATGAATCCGTTCAAAAGACATGCTGCTGATTGATGTGGCACTGGGAAGTCTGATTCGTTTTAATTAACTGTTTTGTTTGGTTCATGTAAATGAATGCATGAATGAATGAAGTACCTGCACATTATTATTATTATTATTATTTTTATATATTTGTTTAACTATTACCATAATATTGGTTTCGACTATTGGTTTCTATGTGCAATACTAAATATTTTAAATCTACCAGTTTAAGATTCTAACTGTTTATGTAACAGTTGGTTGAAACAAATGTGTCAGGAACATAAATATAATTTAATTCCTAAATCATTTCAAAGGCTTTCTTAAAAGAGTTCCTTGCAACTCGGTCTAGGCCGATGACTTTAAATAAAAAATATTACTGATCATCTGACATTTAGATCTTTATTCCAAAAAAGACTGCCTAATTAAAATATCAATATAGTTGGCTACTTAGTAAAATAACCTAAAACGTCCCTAACTATCTTTTCAAAACGTAGTTTATCTACTTTAAATTATGATTATCCTTTTAGCTTAACAACTTAGAGAATCAAAACAGCTTCCCCATAACTGGTGGGAATATATATTTGTGTGTGTTCTTTCGCATAAGCATAGGCAAGCGAAAAAAAACTGTATGATTATAATAGCATGCATAACTTGTCATATATGTCTATAGTTTGTAAATATAGAATAAATCAGCAATCTTGTAAGTAAGTAAACATCTATTAACGTGTGATAAGCTCCTTTAAAGCATACAAGTCTTCTCACTTTCTGCTGAAAGCCCGTTTTATCTTTGATTCACGAATAAAGACTAACTCTATCCAAGACTGTGTCGTATTCCAGAATCAATATTTACAAGTATGTGGGCTGCAAATGTGTTTTTGTTTGTTTAAGAAAACCTACTTTATCAATATTATTCATCAGTGACGGCACTCTTGTGAGCTCACGGGCCTGGAATGATGGAGGAGAGGAGACGAGCGAAGAGGAAAAGAGAGGAGGAGAGTGATAAAATAAGCTAGTGGGTAAAATGATAGGCAGGTGTGTTAGTTTTAGTGTGAGAGTGTGTGTTTGTCCAAGCACATGTACAATCTGATAAGCTTCCAAAAACAGCAGAATAGTATGAAAGGACATGAAGAGAGCAAACAGTGGTGATATTAAACACCTGGTCCACATTTTCAACCTTAAGCACACACTCATTTCAGTCTGTTGGTTATATAGTTATGCCATGGGTGAATTGGGCTCTAATGGTTCACATATTTTACACGGAAGTAAAGTGCAGTCTACCTCTACTAAATATACACACACCCTCCCACTTTCTCATAAACCCCTGATCATATCCACCTGAAACCACCAGAACAACTCATGCAAAATGTTTTTCTACTATTAGTTTCCCTGTGTTCCTCTCTCACACTATAAATGGTCAGATCTTAAGATAATGTATTACTCTTAGGCCTACTTGATGCCAAAAGCCTTTTTAGAAACTTAGATCGTACATCTGCCTTCACCTGGACTTAGAAGAAAAGATTTGGCATTTATAAATCAAACCCCTTTGAACTAGACCATCCCACGCCTGTGTTCTGATCAAACTGTTCTTTTAGTTTATTGAGCCTGTTCTGAGAACTTTGAGACAACAGTGAATCTTCTGAGTATAAATCATATCACACAGTGTCAAAACAACAAGCAAATATAGTGTTATTTATAACTCTAAATCCTGTCTTAAGAGAGTAATTGTAAAAAATAAAAAACACATTGTGAAAAGTCATTGTTTACTGTGATTCTGTGATTACTGTGATACTGTTCAGCAGTTTTATTTATATGTTTTTAAATAAATTGAAACTTTTATTCAGCAAGGATGCATTAAATTGAACAAAAGTGACCGTAAAGAAATGTATAATGTTACAAAATACAGTATATGATATAGTACATAATATATTTCAAATAAACACTGTTCTTTTGAACTTTCTATTCATCAAAGAATCCAAAAAAAGCATTATGATTTCCAGAAAAAAAATTAAGCAGCACAACAGTTTTCAACATTTATAATCAGAAGAAAATTATTCTTGAGCACCAAATCAACATATTATAATGATTTATGAACAATATGATGACACTGAAGACTGGATTAATGCCATCAAGTGAATAAACAAAATTTTAAAAGTAACAAATAGAAAACAGTTATTTTAAATAGTTATAATATTTCACAATGTTACTGTTTTATTGTATTCTAAGTCAAATAAATGTAGCCTTGGTTAAACATTGTTTTGAGAGACTTGAAATAAAAGCTAGTGAACAGTATTGTAGTTAATATTTTAATTATATATATATATATATATATATATAGCCTAAAATACCTGTTCTTAAAATTCATTTTCATTATAATTAATAATTACAGTGACAGTGGTGCGTCAGTTATGCGGTATTTATTGAGGGGCAATAGTTATTGTACCTTTAATTTATTAATTTAACATAATAAACCATGAAGGCTAATAAAAATAAGAATGTAACAGACCTTTGCATTAGGGTTTACAAATGCCAAATCAGGGCTCTAGACTCATTATGCTGGTGAACATCTTAATCATTCATTTCACTATAAGCAGAAAGTCAAAATTATTATTATTTAATGATAGAGTAATATGGAATAAATTAATGCATGCTGATGAGCTTATTCTCTCAGAGACAAAGAGAGAAAAATCTACTTCAACATATAATAGTATTATTTGTGATTTGAATTTATTTCCTTTATATTTCTCTTATGGCCCGTACATACTGAAAAAAAAGAGAAACAATGTATTTTGTGTTAAACAGATTGTTTTTGAAAGTCGTTGCTTGAAATAAAAGTTTTTTTTTTTGTTTATGACTGCAGTGTTAATATTTTAATGATATGACTATAATTAATTGTAGGTAGCATATAGCCCAAATACCTGTTTTAAATAACCTTTACAATGACATTTTACATCATTATAACAATAATTAACTAAGATGAGGCATGGCATAGACCACTTGCAGTATTATATTGAGGGACTAATTAAATTACAGAAAGTTTATTTATTAATAAAATTAACATCAAAATAATAACAATAGGCCTAATTCAAATAAGAATGTAACAGATCTACATTAATTGTAAAAGCCAAATCAGGGCTCTAAACTCTTCTTCCACTGGTGCTTGTATTTTGTGACTAACTTTCTCAGTTGGTCTCACCTTCTCTGGTTTTAAAAAATTGGACTTTTACTTTACTTTACTACAAATGGAATAAATTAATGCATAATTTCCTCAATATGAGCATTGTATATAGTTACAGGTATAAACCAGGGAACAAAAGTTATTTTTGAAAGCCCCTCATCATTACGTGATTATTTGTGATGTGAATTTTGTGAAGGAATTCTCTTTGATATATTATAAGGCAGCACTGACTGGCATGATTGCTTTTCAATTCATAATCTTGTAAGCTCTTTTATTTTCGAACATAATAGGATTAATAACGAATCGTCTTGGTTAGTATCTATTCACCTTTCACTTTTTAAGACAAAACAAAAATATAGATATATATAAATAATGTAAATAATCTTAATATAAAAAGACCAAAACAGTATCAATAAAACAGAAGCTTGAAAGCCTCAGTCCCCATTCATTGTAATTCCATGGAAAAAAGCAACCAAATACATTATTCAAAATATCTTATTTTGTGCTCCACAGAACAAAGAAGTTCATACATGTTTGGAATGACATGAGAGTGAGTAAATGATGACAGAATTTTCATTTTTGGGCAAACTATCCATTTAAAACTATTTTTGATAATCAATAAACATCAGGAAGCATTTAATTTTGTGGAGAGTGCATTTGCATGTGTCGGTGTTAATTCATGAAAGAGAGGTGAGAGGCCAGCGAATGAAACCCTCCAGTGTTCCTCTGGTCCAGTGGGGTGTTAGTGAGTGTGATATTGTACAGCTGGGTAAGAAACAGGGAGTCTTTGTTTCAGGTAGTGTGCTGAAAGCTCGTTAGCCTAATTAGCGCAGCGCCATGCTACTTTGCTTACAGGACAGACCTCAGTAATGAGGCCACAACCTCATTTCCTGTGGTGATGTCACACAAAGAAGGGACAACACACTTGTGTTTCACAACTCTTAGCTTTCACAAAAATCCAAGACAGACACACACACATATTCGTAGCCTCCATTTCAGTGTCTGCGGATGGGCTTTTGGCTTGCAGAGTCACATTTGGTACGCTATGGTTGTTTCTTTGAGCAAACACACATATATACAACACACAGGCCCGAAAGGAATATATCTCAAGAATAGCATTAGATGACTCAACATTTGCTGTTCAAAGACCCACAAAAAAGAGGACAGAGGCAAAGAGTCACCTTACCGGACAGGAAAGAAGACACTTCCACAAGATACTTCCCCACAGATTCAGTTACCAAACTTTAAATAACACAGAGACACAAATCGAGCCTGTGTGGGCATATTTGCGGAAAGATTACAAAACGGAAATGGTGTGCTCATATCCTCTGGGCATTTACATTTATTTTAGAGCTAAATCTCTAATGGAGAAAGCCAAGATTTTGTGTTCAAATGAAAAGTCTGTCGACTTTGGCTAATTTCCATCTTTTAATGTTCAACCTATTTTTTCTGATCATTCCAACTAATAAATGAAAAGCAAAAAAAAAGAAAATTCTCCAGAGTGTGATGATGACAGCCCGGCAGAGCCTTTCAACAATATCTGCAGATGGGATGAATACATCAAAGTCCTATTTTGTGTCTGATTGCATTTGAACCAATTTAAACCAGACCAATGGTCAACGTCCTATTTGAAAAAAAAAAAACAGCTCAGATGCGTTTGAGCGGCTCTAGAGGCTCGTAGCTGTGATATCTTGGCTCGTGTCAATCAGAGGAAGGCATCAGGGACATCCCATGAATAATGCCTGAAGCGGCCGTCTGTCTTGTATAAAGATTTTATGAGGTGGCTGGTCACTGAGACTCGCACTGTGTAATTGACTCTTTAAAGTCTTTTCTTAAAAAAACTGCATTAACTAAAGAATTGTTGGGAGAATAGAAGGAAAGAGTCTGCCTCCTGTTTTACAAGTTCAGTGATAACAGTTGTATGTGGAGAGTTATAAATGAGCCTACAGCGTCAGCGTAGGAGATCACATGGTGGAACGTTCTAGAAGCCCCTCATGCAAGGCAGGTGGAAAAAACTCAGCTTCTATGTACATTATGCTCCTGATAAACTGATGTCGATTTGTATTATTATTGTAAAATATATTAAAGTCAAAAAAAGTTGTTTAAAATATTGCACAATATTACAGTTTGTATTGTGTATATAAATGTGACATTGATAAGCATAACATACTTAATGCAAATCTTAGACTTAGTGTAAATCTTCTGAATATGTGAAAAGAACAGACCAAAATGATGTCTTTATTAACTGAAAACCACCTTTAATTAGCTGTTAACCTGCAACTGCATCACTGAACTGAACAGAGAGCTGAGCTTGAGAAACAGATTCATGAATGAATCATTCAGACCAGTTTTGTGAACAGTGACAAAATCTGACACCAAAATCAAATGATTCATTCAGGAGAACAACCACTCATGAACTTGCATGCAAAATATGTTCAACACACAAAGCTTAAAAACCTCAATCCCATAGAAAATATTTTAAATAACTATTTCTAATAAGTATAGGCTATACCTTAGAGGATCTCATGTTCTTGGTTGTCCTTCTCTGGCAACAGGCCTATATGGAGCTAAACACATACATGAGGAAGGTATATGAGAGGGAAAATCTCCTTCAAAAGATCTGCATCTGACCCCAGAGGTGATTTGAGGTTCTTTCATAATCAGTGACTAAAATAGTAATTTTGCTCTTGTAAACACAGGGAAGGTGACACCCTCATATCCTCCATGATGATCTACATGTCTAGCCTGAGGGACTTGTAGATACAAAAACTCATTGAAGTGCTATGAAAGCTGTGAGTGCACAAATACACATACTCTTGTCCCGAGAGGACCTATGTACGCGTGTGTGTGTAAGAGAGAGAGAACGTGTGTGTGTGATTTTCTCTCTCATTTATTCTAAAAAATACACAGATGAAAGGCCTGAGAACAGAGTGAATCTGCTGCAGATGATGATCATGAGAACATTAGTGTGCATATGCACATGTTTGTGAGTGCAAGTGTGTGTTTCCGGAGCTTTTAAACTGAGGTGAAAAGTTGTGTGTGTGTGTGTGTGTGTGTGTGTGTGTGTGTGTTTAGCTCACACAATTATATTAAAAATCAAAGTGTGTGTGTGTGTGTGTGTGTGTGTGTGTGTGTGTGTGTGTGTGTGTTACAAGATGGTATCTGTGTGCACTCATGTGTGTGTGGTGAGAAATACATTTTGTTTTGGGCTGAATGGACCTCGCATACAATACCAGATAGATAGATGGTAGTGAATGTTTGTAGGATTTGACGTGGGGGGTGTGCAAAAAGGAGGGAAATTGGCTAAAGGTGCAAAGGAAATAGTAGGTGATTATAAGAGTGAAGGGCCTTATGGAGCGTGCAGTTAACTGTGGTGCACTATAAGAAGTGCGGAGAGAAAGAGAGGGAACTGTGAGCGCATTGCTCGCTGGTTTATTTTGAATGTAGGGCACCTCATATCCCAGCCCGTTATAGAAAATTCCAGAGTCAGCGAATCCTGCTGCGAACAGAGATGATGTTTTATGTGAGCTGTAAAGGCTCTTGAAAGTTCTTCGATAACTGGAAGAGGTGGATGGGAAAAAAGAAGCTGTTTAATGAGCCTGTTTAATTTGTCCATGAAAAACATAAAGCAAATAGGCAGCTTAATTTGCCACCATATTTTATGGTAATGTTCTCCTCAAGAAGAGTGAGAAAAAAAATTAACTGGTGTTCTTTTTTTTGTTGTTGCAAGAATTGACAATATGCATTTCAGAACACCAATGATTCCAACATTCTTCCTAAAACATTCCGAATGCTTCAAGTGGAAATTAAAGGTATGTCAATATGACAACTGGAGAAAGATGTGCCCTCAGACAGTTACTTATCAACCCTACCTAACAATAATTGAGTGACTGAGGGTAAGCAATATGAGGATACTTGAAAAATATTAAAGTAATTGATATATTATATGATATATTATATGAAATATGATATATCATTTTAAATATTAGATTAAAAACGTTTTTTTTTCAGTTAGCTGCCTGAGCAACATTTCTAATTGTCATTTAAGTTCTGAACTTACTAAAACTGAAATATAGAATTAAAGCAAAAAAAAAAGGCTCTTTTTAAAAAGAAATATATACATTTTTTTAAAGTGTATGCAATTACTAAAATTAAACTAAAAACTAAAATTAAAATGATAGCTGAAAATATAAACAATAAACGTGAATTCTAAATCATTTCAAATACTATTATAGTATAACCTAAAGTAACAGTGGACTTCGAAAAAGGATGCAAAAGCACAATATAAATCCGAAAATTCCAACCTTCTTTCTGAAACATTCCAACAGCTTCCAGAGGATGTCACTATGACAACCAGAGTAAGATGTGCCCTCTCAGACAGTTACTCTACGACCCTTCCTGACAATAAGAGAGTGCTGTAATACACACGCAAGGTCTGGATTATATATTAAAAACCATGCACTGTGGCAGCTTTCCTCCAGAGGACACTGAACTTTAAATGTCCTACTGGAGAATTGAATGTGGAACGACCCTCTACCTTTGCCTGTTCAAATATCCGACCACTCATGCCTGCACTATCCAATCAATGCCTAAATAGCAACAATAAATTGCCTATTCATAGGCCACCAATTTCTAAACATGGTTCCAAAGCAGCTTCATTTAGAGATGTTACCATGCTAGAGGCACACATACACACACACGTTAGCGCAGTTATGCATGACCCAGGTCGTCTTTCTTCCACTGTTTACAGTTATGCAATAAGGACCCAATGTGATTTAACAGCAGAAGCCCACCTCATCCTTTATTCAGAAGGGTGGTTGCTTCTCTTCTGCTTTCCCTCTGTCAGTTGATTTATTTATTTATACTGTTCTTTTTTTATTTATCATGGTCTTTTTTTTTTTCACCCAGCACATTTTGTAATCCCACGCAGAGTGAAATGTCAAATTTGATGGCGTATTTATGGTTTGGCATGACAGGTACAGAATGTAATTTGTCTGATGATTTGACAACTGTCATGTACACTAACCCCTCAGAAATAATTGTTTTGTCTAAACTGGTCTTTTCTGGTTTAAGCTGGTCTCCCAGCATGGCTTGACCAGTGCCTACACCTTTAAGGTGAAATAGTGTTGTTTTCGACTGGCATGGTGGCAATAAGAACAGGTATTGGCACACACACACACAAAGGGAACTGTAGATTGTTTGCCTCCCTGTAAAGAGACAGATCGTGCAAGCGTGAGAGAAACAGAGTTAGTCAGCCATATGGAGAATGAAAAAACAAAAAAATGAGCAACAGTTGACACCCCTTTGACTCCTTTTTAAATGAAAACTGAGTACAGAAGTCGTACGCTGTGCTGAGATTTGTTACAGATCCTGACAGCTAAGCGTTCACTAAAAGGTTTTCAAGCTTGCCGAGGAAGGTTTCCCTCACCTTCATTTTGCCACCTCGGGGACGTACCCTCTACAAACATAAAAAAGCCACCAGAACAATGCAGCAAAATAAATTGCTTGACATCACAGGGTCTTATTGATGGCATAAACTCTCTAGTGCTTTTCTTCACCCTCTGCTCTGTCACTATTTATTCTGCAATTTATTTGACTTGTGCGCATATGTTGCGTGTTTCTAGCCGTGCCTGAATTCTTCCTTACATCACCGAAACTTCCCAAGAAGTACAACAAACAGCTTCTCAACACTTTACCTCATTAATCAGTGACAGATTTCATTCATTCGGTGCAAAACAAGCCACAGGGGAGTTTGGTGTGCCATCTTGGCATAGCACGGATTGAATCGCCCATGCAGCTGCACTAAATTCTGAGCATCCCAGTTGGGAGGATATGAATAGGAAGGAACGGGATACAAACAGCGGATAAGACAAGCCGGGATTAAATACATTTGTTTTCCTCCTCAAGAAATGAGTATTGACGCAGGCAAGGAGGCAGGCGGGCAAGTAGGCAGACAGGCAGCAGACCCTTTTTCCGTCTCATACACGCACCACACATCGACAGCCAGGGTGAAAATTAATTACTCAAGAGGGGGTGTGTGAGCAACTATCCATGCAGCAGCAGGAGAGGATGTACGCGTGTGTGAGCACGTGCGTGCGTGTGCATGTGTGTGTGATGTAGATAGATGTGTAATATAGTGCTCGCCTTAAAAGCACACCACTTTACCTGACTTAAGATATCACACATGCATATTTATCTGAATAAAGCATTAGTATTTATGCCACATACTTCTGCTTGCACTGGGCTACGTGCCATTTAAAGAGTCTTGGGCACTTTTCATCAAATATATTTCCTCTATCTCGCTGTGTTTATCTCGAGCATCACTCGTGAAGCATGTTTAAAGCATATGTCCAATGGTTGCCCATTAGCCCAGAGCAACTGTGCAATTATCTACTTTCAGGATATTTACACCAATCACTCGCATCCTGTTCAATTATGCATGATTTTTAGCCTGCATGCTTTATCCTTGTCTTTTTGTTGCCGTAAACATGCTTTAAAGTGGATACTCTACTCTCCATTGCCCTTGGGTGTTGAAGTTGAATCAAATTCCCATTAATTTGAATCTATACCGAGAAAAACTGATCTGGGTTTAGATCTTAGAAGCAAGAGGTGTCAACCTCCATGTTCACATGTATCCATGGTCCAAAGCAGACAAAGTATGCTTTCATTGGCCACTAGCCGTGGAGTTTAATCCCCTTAGGTGGGATGTCACAAGGTCAAGGGTGAAGGAAAGGGAACACAATGCACGGAAAAGACTGATGCTGTGCTGGAGAGATGAGAATATCTATCACCCGATTTCAGGGCTACCCTTGTCAGGACCGCAAACATTCCAAAGTGCTTTTAATGTATATTTAGGCATAGCATCAACATCATCGCTAATGAATGGAGCTAAGCTTAGCACTAGCAGATGGTATCACTTTGATTGTAATGCATCAATGTCGCTTTGCTTAGGTATGATAATATGGCTTCAAATAAATAATAATAATAATAATAATAAATATTAGTAGTAGTAGTAGTATTTTATGTACAATTTGTTATTATTTATTATACATGTTCACTTTAATTTTACCAAGTAAGCATCACTGTAAAGTTCAGATATGTTTTAATCAGGCGCTAGGTTATTTTTGGCACCAATTATATAAAGCAGAATTAATTTAATTAGGTTATCTTTAGGATGGGGACGCAAAGGTAACACCTTTTCCTGTAAACAAGCCCAGCAGTAACCATGGAGTCTCAAGGGATGAAAAGAGAGAGAGAGAAAGAGATAGAGATACTGAGGAGAAAGAAAATGCATGGAGCTACAAAGCAAGATGCATCAATTCCCACCGGTTCTACATAGTGACCCATTCCCAATAGGCAGAGATAGGCTGGGTCTGGCTTTCATCCTCGGCTAAACTATAAATCTCAATGCCTTTTTGTGGTAACCTCATTTATCTCCCGTACATTTTTGTTTGTTTAGAATAATGCGATGAATAGAATTACCTCTAACCATATCATACCATCAAAGACACTGCGGCTGAGGCAGATACAGTCAGCATAGTATATATTTTTGTCCCTGCCGACTGGCCTCTTATTGTTTGTCCTTGCTGTTTGTTAAATGGCAGCCATTAACTCAGGCCAAAAGCATGTTTGGGTCTTCAGAGGAACCACAGGGGCATTTGCAGTTCACAGCCACTGGCTAAGATATGGTGCATTGTCCTTGGTTTATATTGCCTTAACATGGCTGTTTAATTTAGGGTTCTACAGATAAATAGGAAGATCTAAACATAGCTGTGGAATTAAAAAAAGTGAAGGACTACATGGTGGCTCACGAATACCGCAGATGGGCTTCCTGCAGAGGCTGAGTGTGGAATCCCACTGTCTCATATTCTGATTTACACTATTTGTATGTAAAAACAGTTTAACCTGGACAGGCTTTGTGTCAGTTACTGATGTAGGCACTGCAAAAACGTTTCAATGAATAAGCAGGTAAGATGAGAACTGTAAAGAATGTTGGTACATTTCTGGTAACTAGTAACCAAAGCTAAAGAAAAAAGAAGTAGTACTGGGATTGTGATATGATCTAATCCACTCCATGTAAAATAAATCAGCTTTTCTTAAGATATATGACTAGAGTTTTTATCTCATGAGAGTGTACATCAATTTAAGTATATACTGTATACTTAAACACATAGAGTATATGTTTTGAAAATTGTTACATTTATATATTTGTATTCATATTCAATTTAGAATATATATATACATTATATATTATTCTTTCATGTGTGTGTATTTATATATACATAATAAATATACACAGTACACACACATATATTATGTAAACAAAAACTTTATTTTGGATGTGATTAATCGCGATTAATTGTTTGACAGCACTACTTTAAACAGATTTGCCTACAGAGTATGTAAGCAAATAACTTAAAGATCTCTGCGCATCCGAGCATTTAATAATTACTACTTGAAGCTCTGCTCAGGGTTCAGTCACATTACCTTTTGGTTTATATTGCCTTAACATGGCTGCTCACTGGGTTCTCAGATAAATAGGAAGATCTAAACATAGCTGTGGAATGAAAAAGAATGTTTGAAATATCACAGTTTTGTCAGTTATTTTACCTACGGATCGATGCATTTCTTAATAGGAGACAGATGATTACATTTGTTTAAATGCATTATAAAGAGAGCGATTATGTGTGAATAATTGTTGCAGTACTTGTTTAAATCAATCTTTCAGCTGAAAATATTCAGTATCTAGAAGGAACAAACAAATTATTTGAGAACTATAACTTCTCGCTCATGTCCATTGGCGTCAGCCTTCACATTCTTTCTGATTTGAGTGATCCTTCTCTATCAAGCTAGCTAAATATATGTAATAGTGAATTCTTGCTAAATATGCAGTTATATTGCAGGTTGTTGGCATAAATTGTACTCTTGATGGAGTGGTGGTGGAGCGCTCTTGGAGCGTGTGAAAAAAAACTTAAAATCTGCTCCTCCCTCCATTCAAAATCACACCGTTCCACTCCACGCTCAGCTCACATACTCTGCTACAGTACTATGCACAATACTTTAGGCATATACATTTTAATGAGAAAAAAAATTGAGTATGACTTTAAAAATGTATAAAAAACATCTATATGCACACATGCCTATAAAAACACACACATTTGCACGGACCCACATACACTTATAGAAAACGGCAAGAACATCATCCATCACCCACTAAATGCGCAGTTCAGTCCCGTCAGATAAATGCCTCATTAGTGCTGAATCCAGAAAACTGCACACACACATACACACTCACAGAGACAGACTGGTAAAGGCATTATACACGAGTTTACTCATCCAAATGTCCATTTATTGGCTTTGATGGATCAAATAAGGATAAATAAAGATGGGGAAACAGATCACCATGGCTTCCTTTCATCTGTTGTTGCTCTGCCTCTTTAATCTACCAGCATAATGGCTAATGCGATGCAGATGACGGGTACTTCAGGAGCAGGCTGGAGAGAAAAGGCATGAGGACGGGAAAGAGGACGGAGTGAAGCAGGGAGGTTTTGAAAAGAGGGAACGAGGGGGAGGGTATGTTTACCTGGACCCTGATCTCGATTTCAGAGGCCTTTCACAAGCAAATCAAGCCATCTACAATTGTCAGACCTTTTGAAGAATGCCATGTGTGTGTTGTGTGTGTGTGTGTGTGTGTGTGTGTGTGTGTGTGTGTGTGTGTGTGTGTGCGTGTAAGGACTCTTCAGTCAAAGCACCGCCAAGCCCTCTAAACAAATATCCACAGCGAGAGCCCACCGACTTAACTGGGAAAAACATGTTCAAGTCCTCTTCAGCGAGAATTACAGATGTCCCACACCCATGGCTTGTAATTTAGGTTGTGTGTAAAGCTGTTGTGTATTTCTAAATGATTGGGTGCAGGTGTATGTGTGCAATTTCTCTTCCCGTTGTCATCTGTAAGCAGAGTCTAAGTGAGTCTAAAAAATACAGAGTCTAAGTGAGCTCACAAACTAGCCACGTTCCACACTGCAGTTAGACATTAGTATGGATGAGAGGAAAGATGCATGTGCAGCCCTACACTGAATACCAGAGCACTCTCTCTCTCTCTTTTTCTCTCAGCAGTCCTTTATCTGCCCTTTAAGGGTTGCATAAAAAAAGAAACTCCTCATTTCTCAGTGGATCCTCAGGTGTTTGCATATCTCTGTGTGTAGTGGGGGAGGAGAAAACACAATCAGTTGTCTCCTGCCTCTCACATCTCATTTGGGCTCTGACGCTCCAAAAGCCCATTACTGAAACAAGAGAATAATTAAACCGAAGCACAAGTCGCTCTCATAAGAACAGATCCGTCCTGTCATACGCTCGCCCAATAAAGCAACAGATCTCTCCTGTCATCCATTCCTGGTGCTCGGTTCCCCCACAAAGGACCAACTTCAACAACGGCCGTGTTGTAGAAGTGACTCTCATGAGCGTGGAAAAGCAAGCTCAGCGTTTAATTAAGAAAAACACAGTCTTACATGTTCTATAAATGAGGAAGCGAGGGTAAAAAAAAGAGAAAAGGAAAGAAAAAAGTACTGGCCAGATTGATTAGGGAGAGCTGGCAGGGGTTGGGAGGGAGAACGGCAAAGCAATAGCTAAAGGAACAAGGAGAGAACAAGTGGCTAGAGGGGGTAGAGGAGAAGAGAGTGAAAAATGGAGGGAATGCAGATTTATGGAGTGATATGTTTCTCTCCGGCAGTAGGAATGTCAGCTCGCCGCGCTCTCACCTCATATAAGTAAGCAGGGCTGAGCCAATCACAAAGGTTTAGTTGAAGTACTGTGCAGACATTATAACCCCAATTTGACCTCTGACTGTGTTTTCTCAACCTGTGTCATTGAACATGGAGGTATATCGCAGAAATCGTATGGCACCATTAAGCTTCCATATGTGCTTCTATGGCTGATGACTACACTTTTGGATCAATAGATCAATCTGTGGGGATAATACAATGACGTTCTTGACAACCGAGCATGTCGGTTGTTACGAACGTCCTTTGATTGATGTCCAGATTATGTGATTTGTGAAAAATAAAATGAAACATGAAATATTAATCAATGAGATCCGATTCTTGGCCTTTTAACAAGGAATACATTTGACGAGAAACAAATGGTCGCCTCTCTCATGCACTTCTTGCTCGCTTTCTGGGGACTCCACCGAATAATGAATTAATTTGTGGGGTTCAAGTTTCAATCTAATCAGGAGAAATGGGATAATTAAGACAAAGCATTGTGGGGGAACCCAGGAACAACCCCCTAACTTGTTTACTTAACTTGAGGTAATTAATATCACACAAGTGGGAATTAAAGGCAATTGAGTCCAGGGCCTGCCCACAGCATTCGCGTAATCAGTCTCGAGTGATTGGCTACAGTATGAGTGACAGTTCATTCGGCCAATCATATGTTGTGTGCTCAACCCAACTGATGGCCATTTAATTCTGGCAGTGAACAAATTCCGTTCGACCTGAAATAGAAATTATTTTATTCCAACACACTTTCTGAATACTGTAACAACGAGAGACTTGTTGAGCTTAAAGTGGAAATGAAGCAGTCAGTCAAGTTTACATTAGTTAGGAAAATAACTTCAATTTTAATAAACAAATATATAACAGACATGATTAATGTTACCAATGTATAACTTTTGGAGCAAGGGCACTGCCATCTTCCACTTTAATACACCTGCTGAGATGGAGACACAATGGAGCCTATTTATATCTGCAATGGTAAACGGTGGGTCTTTATAAAAAAGAGTTAGCTGTGGGAAATTTGCTAATGAATAAAGTCCAGACCTTTCCCTACTGCACAGACGCAAAATATTAAATCACATATTGCTAACAACTACCGCAAGAAATAAAGTATTTAAGCTTTTTTTTTTTACATGGAACCATTTAAAAAGTGTTCAAATTTGTCCATTGTTATATAAAAAAACAATAATAATAATATAAAATAAATACAATTAAATGTAATTAAACTAAATTAAACAAACATTGATACATGTACATCTGCAATGGTGACCGGTGAGTCTTTTTTAACAAACAATAAGCTGCGAGAAGTGCATGAACGAAGTACAGATTTTTCCTTGCATGATACAAAATGCTCACTCACATATTTAAAGCAGGGGGTTTTAAAGCCTGATGAGGTCAAAGGCCACTGGTGGCCATTTCCTGTCAATTAAATGCTGAGAGCCAGTCATCAATCAGAGCTTTCTCTATAAAAAACACACACATATGTGTGTGTTTCCCCACTAAGGGTTTCTTTTATGTGAAAATATTTAGTTGATTTTTATTCACAAGACCATAACAAGCTATTATTACAATCAGGCACGAAGGCTGATAGTATTCACTCATATTTTAAAGTTCAAGTACCTAAATACTTGAACTGAAACTCGCATGCGCAAAGCCATGTTGACATTCAGCGTTCTCACAGTTCCCAGTGGGAGTCATGTCACAGATCAAGTTATACAGCTCACCGTGTTAGCGTTTCCACTTCAGCGTGTCCTTAGGGTCAGACTTGATACCTTACACCTCCACCACAATCAACATATTCAGTAGCGCAACTTCCAGACAACATCGCCGGGACCTTCAAACAAAGGCCCTGTCTATCTCTCACCAACTAGCCTTCGCAAAACAGACACTAGAGTGAAAACAGGAGGCTTCTGCAGACTGATGGATGGCTGGGGAGATGGACGGATGGATGGATGAAGAGATGGATAGTCGGATGTATGGCCACCCAGAGTTGTCAATATCCAAGGGGTGCATGTGTGAGGGAAGAAGAAGCTGTTTACGCTTGCTCTAAGGCTCTGTCAGTCCTAATCAATCAATCACTGAGCGGGCAATAAATCACCATTCTCTTCAAAGCACTAGTATGGAAACAGATTTGCAGAGTCTGGTGATACACACGGCGATGTCATAGGGACATATACTAGCTTGCGAAAGAGAGAGAAGTCCAGATGGAGGGGTGAATGGGGGGATAAACATGGAAAGATGGAGGAGTGGTTGAGACTTTGACAATTTGTCAATCTGGTAAACGTAATGTCAAGAAGTGCACTGCCACATAAATGTGCTATACATTTCGGAGACATAGAATGTACTGGATGTGCTGCTGACATACAGGTGCATCTCAATAAATTAGAATGTCCTGGAAAAGTTCATTTATTTCAGTAATTCAAATCAAATTGTGAAACTTGTGTATTAAATAAATTCAAGTAGTTTAGTAGTTTAAGTCTTTGGTTCTTTTAATTGTGATGATTTTGTGTCACATTTAACAAAAACCCACTTAACACTTGGTAGGGGCTCATTTTGCTTTAATTACTGCCTCAATTCGACGTGGCATGGAGGTGATCAGTTTGTGGCACTGATGAGGTGGTATGAAAGCCCAGGTTTCTTTGACAGTGGCCTTCAGCTCATTTGCATTTTTTTGGTCTCTTGTTTCTCCTTTTCCTCTTGACAATACCCCATAGATTCTCTATGGGGTTCAGGTCTGGTGAATTTGCTGGCCAGTCAAGCACACCAACACCATGGTCATTTAACCAACTTTTGGTGCTTTTGGCAGTGTGGGCAGGTGCCAAATCCTGCTGGAAAATGAAATAAGCATCTTTAAAAAGCTGGTCAGCTGAAGGAAGCATGAAGTGCTCCAAAATTTCTTGGTAAACAGGTGCAGTGACGTTGGTTTTCAAAAAACACAATGGACCAACACCAGCAGATGACATTGCCCCCCAAATCATCACAGACTGTGGAAACTTAACACTGAACTTCAAGCAACTTGGGC
The DNA here is from genome assembly GCA_027564155.1 of Gymnocypris eckloni scoliostomus. NCBI lineage: Eukaryota > Metazoa > Chordata > Actinopteri > Cypriniformes > Cyprinidae > Gymnocypris > Gymnocypris eckloni. Next base: position 22,771,035 of record CM050426.1, read on the forward strand.
TATGAGCTTCTTCACCCTTCCTCCAGACTCTAGGACCTTGGTTTCCAAATGAAATACTAAACTTGCTCTCATTTGAAAAGAGGACTCTGGACCACTGGGCAACAGTTCAGTTCTTATTCTCCTTAGCCCATGTAAGACGCCTCTGACAATAACTGTAGCCAAATTCATTGACACGTCTGTGTGGGGTGGCTCTTAAAGCCTTGACCCCAGCCTCAGTCCATTCTTTGTGAAGTTCACCCAAATTCTTGAATCGATTTTGCTTGACAATCCTCATAAGGCTGCGGTTCTTTTGGTTGGTTGTGCATCTTTTTCTTCCACACTTTTTCCTTCCACTCAACTCTCTGTTAAGATGCTTGGATACAGCACTCTGTGAACAGCCAGCTTCTTTGGCAATTAATGTTTGTGGCTTACCCTCCTTGTGAAGAGTGTCAATGATCGTCTTGAATTGGTGGGTTTTTGTTAAATGTGAGCAAAAATCATCACAATTAAAAAAAACATAGACTTAAACTACTTCTGTGTGCACTGAATTTATTTAATACACAAGTTTAACAATTTGAGTTGAACTTTTCCACGACATTCTAATTTATTGATATTCTTGTTCTTTGATCAATGTCCATAAAATACTACCATACAAAAATTATAATAATAACTTCACACAAAAATGTTAATAAAAAAATGACTTATTTTGATTTTAATATTTTTCTTACCAATTCTTAAACAGTTTTGCATTTCAATAAATTGTCTTTTCTTTTTAATTCTGCTTGTAATGAAAACAATTGATTGCAAGCTTGATTTGTTGTAGTGTAGCATGAGGCTGGTGGGGCAGAGGTTGCTCTTGAAGAACCTTAGAGGTACTCTCGTTATCTCTAGGGCAGCAACTGCAACCTAGATATGTGGACAGGTTGAGCTCAGATATTACCCTAAAGACCACACAGAACAAGGTTATCACAATGCAGTGTGTGTGTGTGTGTGTGTGTGTGTGTGTGTGTGTGTGTGTGTGTGTGTGTGTGTGTTTGTGTGTAAGAAAGAGAGCTGGTCATGGCTGGGGAAAAACGAAGGATTACGAATTTGTCACTGTCAGCTGTGCTTGCCTCTTGCACATAAGTACAGTGCTTCCTTCTCCTCTGTCTACTTTACAGTCCTTCCTCATGTCTGTTTATAGAATAATATCACCCATACCTTCAGCAAAAATACCTGACACTTGCCTGTCAAGTCTCAAAGGCATGCACTCATGTGCAATACACAGTTTGTGGATGGCAATAGCTTCAAAAGACAACACCCACACAAGCTTCTTTCCAAAGAACAAAAAATACCTGTTAACCTGGATCTGTGATCATACAATGATAAAATGTTTGTGTGTTGGTGTATCCATTACAAATAACGGATGCCTCTCAATTTGCCCCGTGGAAAAAGAAAACATCACTGAATTATACACAACAACATTTGTGGGTCATTCATACTGACACAAAACACAATCATTCCTATATGTAAAAAAGAAATGCATATACATAAACCCATCTGCCTGTGAATGCCTTTGCCAACGGCATCATGCTTTTCTTTTGGTCTATGTGAGATTGTCTCTTCATCCATCCCCCCATGAATCTCTTTAACACAAACCACTTTTCCTTTCGTTCTCTTTATCTCTCCTTCCTTTGGTCGTGAAAGCAGAAAATGAGACGAGCTATATGTAGAGAATTTTGGTGGTACAAAGAAGGAATTGCACCTGTTTTAATGTGCACATGCTGTCTTTGCTGTTTTACTAACAAATTCATTAAATAATTATGAAAATCATGTAATGCCCAAATAAGGCCACAAAATCTGCACTTCTCACAACAATTGTCCATCTTGTAGGTCTGAGATAAGCGCTTAACTGTAATGTGGCATAATTTACTAGGATTGTGCAATATTTTTCAACCCCAAAGCACCAAAATCTCTCTTTAAACTGCAGAAAGTATGTTGTATATGTAAATATAGTCCTGTTGCAGTGTGTGTTCATTTCTTCATTTTTTTTTTGAAAGGTCTGTTTACTACCTTATTTCTTGCAGTGCTAATAGCACAATGTTGATTGCTTAATGTTAAGTTTTGTGAGTAAGGTACATTCTATAACAAATCTAATTTGCAAACAAAGCAGATGTGTTTGCATTTTTTTTATTGCATTGACTTAATTTAAGCATGCTGCAGTGCTATTTCAACACATGTAGTGCCTGATTTTGCGATTTGCTGAAGTGATGCAACCTCATGTGCAGTTTCACCTTCTCATTTCCTGCACCATCTTTCGATCAGAAGACCGTTAAGCACTTCTGATACAATAACAAGTGATATAATTACTCCAAATGCTCTGTGACAGTTAATTTTAAGCAAATTATCTGTTATGTTTACAGAGCGCACAAACTAGATTAGATTTTGAGATCCTGTGTTTAAGAGAAATAAAATGGGAAATTGAACGTGGGCGTTCGCAGATCTCTTCTCCTTAGACTAGATGATAGTGAGGTTCGTCACAGCAGTTAGCATGTGCGATAAAGCCCATCATTAAATAATACAAATGACAACACAAAGCAACGCTCTGTGTATACAAAACGGATGCTGTAATCTTTATTACTGTTATTCTATTATTATCATCATAATATTAATTCAAACACAGGGGATAATGAATAAGCTATATTCTCTCTCTCTCTCTCTCTCTCTCTCTCTCTCATTACCCTCGCTTCTTTTTTTCTTGCTCGTTAAAGATGAAGAGAAAGACAGAGATTTGGCAGACAGCCATGGTTCAATAAACTCCACTTGGTAGCACAGCCGTGTGGCAGTCTGTTCTGTTTGGCTTAGGGAAGTGCGCTATGCTTTTCAAATTAAATACGACTGTCCTAAACATTTACACCAATGGGACCCCCCCCCCACACACACACACACACACACAATAACAGTCTCCCCTGCCTCAAAACTAGCGCTATATAGTCTTTGCAGTGTTTACAAAAGCTCTCTGTTGAGCCTATTTACATTTTCATTTATTTCACCCCAGACTCGATCCAGAATCCAGACAGATTCACACAGTGCAATATTTGCCTCAGGGCACCAAACTAAATCTATTTCACCATCAAAAGAGCACAGAAAACATATACGAAGGTGTGAAACTGATAGACTCGATGAATATTACAGAAGAGATTCACATTAGCTAATGGCTTTCATACATGGAATGTATATGAGAAACTGTGATTTATTTTCATTTCAAGTTGCAAGCTGATATGTGTAGCAGATTTGCTGGCAGACACCATATTGGGAGGGCAGAAGTCATACAAGTGGAATCTGCACGGGACACCTACAAGTAGTTTGTGAATGGTTGAGGTAGCCTACGGGTTACCCTCAGGAACTGAAAACATGAATCGACACACACCGAGACACAAATAAGTAAGTAAATAAATAAACAAAGAAAATCAAAACAACTCCTCCAGTGCAAAGTGCAAGAAAGGGCAAAAAAAATTTGCAAGTCCCCACTGAAAACACACGGTATGTCATTTTTCGAGGTTGGCCACTGAAAAACACTAGTTTGTATGGACAAATAGAGGGAATGGTTTATTGATGTGTACACAGACAGTACCTATAGTACCTAATCGCATACGAAACAACTCGCAAACCCCTAACGTGCAAAAAAGACAACTAAAAAAGCATATGTACATCACAGAGTGACACAAACGCAGCTTGCGTCCTGCCTCCTTTCATGCAGCACTCATTCCTTCATAACGGTTATGATTTGACTCCCTCCCCTGCCGTCACGAAAAGCTCTCTTCCTCTCTGAACGCTCCGACCTGCAGCCACGATACATGTCTTCCCTCCTTCCTTCAGTTATTCTCTTTCGTTTTTCTTTCTGTTCTGCGTGGCCCGGCATATGAAGCACGGCACCGTGTATCTCTCTTTGGGGAAAGGCAAAGTTATTGGATTGTGAAATTACAAAATAATGAGGCAAAAATGAAAGCGCCACACTCTTTGTTTTCTTTCGCATGCACACATCTGATAAGAAGAGCGGCGGAGGGCTGGGGGGATGAGAGTCGGTGAGGAGAGAGGGAAAGCATGAAAGATGGGGAACGACTAACTGACAGGGGAGATGACAAGAGGAATGTTTGGATAAAGATTCTCTTTCCTCTGTATTCACAGACATGGCATGGCTGAAATATAACAGGTTATCACACAGAAGGATCAATGCTCGGCTCTGCACACATAGCCATTCGGGTGAAAACATATGTGTGTGCCTGAGGCATGTGAGCATGCATACCAATAACACTGCTCACAAAGGGCACACAAACACACACGCCAACAACCCAATGGTGTAAACACGCTTACTTCCCAGCACAAAAAGGTCATAAGTAACTGCACCTCCAAAGCCCAGTCATAACAGCTCTGCTCTGAAATCTAGTGAATTACCTTTCTGGCTAATGTCTACATTGGGAGACACCATGTGAGTTAAAATTAATCTAAACTTTATACTTTTTAAGAAATTAATTTGATGCTCTACTTATAAAGTTAAAGACAATATAGGGAGGTGGAGATGGACCACTTGTATATGTAAGTTTCGAGTTTCAAGTTTGTTTTATTTATATAGCGCATTTAAAAACAGTAAGCACGGCTGACCAAAGTGCTGAACAAACAAAAACATAAAACACAGGACAACCCACAGATTCATACCACAAACTCACAGTGAATTAAAAGCCAAAGAAAATAAATAGGTTTTAAGAGTATACAAAATGTGTCACAGTAGCTTCTTTGAGGCTATCAGGTATAGTCCCTGAAACTAGACATTTATTCAGAAACGACACCGAACTAGGTCCAACCGAAAACATTTTTTTAAATATGTGGAGGGAGAACATCATGAGAGCAAAAGGAAGGTTTCAAATGGTCAATAGTTTCTTTGAGAGACTGGAGAGAAACTGGATCAAAATCACTCCATAAAGCTGAAGAGTAACACAATTCAGGTGACACATTAGCAAGTGGTTGCAGCTGAGTTCTCAGAGTAGTAATCTTATCACAGAAAAACCTTGAGAAACCTTCACATAATGACACTGAGGGGTTCGAAATCACAGTTACAGGAGGGTTTAACACATCTTTATAACAGAAAATAAGACTTTAAAGCTATGATGATTCTTTGCAATTAAATTAGAAAAATACTTAGACTTAGCGAATTTCACTGCTTTCTGAAAATTAGCAAGGCAGTCTTTAAGCATTTCATATGAAATTTGCAATTTGTCCTTTTTCCATTTCCGTTCAGCTCTTCTACAAGCTTGCCTCAGAGAGCGGATTTTATCACTGAGCCATGGTTCAGTTTTAGGTTTCGACTTCTTAGGTTTAAGAGGAGCAGTGGTATTCAAAACCTCTGCGCAGGCAGTATTAAACAGACTAAGATGTTGTTCAGCATCCAAGTAAGGTAAACATGACTCCAGGGACAGGGACAAGCACACCTTGTTAAAGATGTTTGTGAAGTCATCACACAAGTGGGAAGAAAAGGAACGAGTCAATTGTACAGTAGGAATAATGCTTGAACTTAGCTGAGAGAAAGGCAATGTACATAATATAGGCATATGATCTGAGAGCAGAGTATCCAAAACCTGAGGATCAGTAATCGAAAAACCATGAGAGAGAACCAAGTCCAACGTATATACATGTGTTTCACCCACTGAACCATATTGAATGAGTCAATGAGACTAAGAAACTGGAGACTAACATTTCCAGAGGTTTAGACTGACAGCACACATGTATATTAAAGTCACCTTGCAGAAGAATATTGTTATAATTTGTTATGCAATCACCCATAAAAGCAGTAAATTCATGTATAAAGTCTTTAACTAGGTGAGGGGGCCGATACACCAGCGCTAACAAAACAGGATCATTCCATTCCAGTCACAACAACTGTACTTCAAAGCTACTGACGGAACAGAGTGACAGTGGATACTAAAACTGTTTTTTAAAATCACCGCTAGACCACTCCCACGGCCAGAAGAGTGGGGCAAATAAAAAAATGTGCAGCCTGCTGGAACAAGGTCAGAGAAAGGGCTCAGATCACCAACATTAATCCAAGTTTCTGTGATGAACATAAAATCCAAGGCATGAGTAGTAAATAAGTAATTTAATAAAAACATCTTATTGACTAGCGACCGAACATTAATCAAAGCCATCCTGTTAGGCGGTGGAGAGATGACGGGAGCAGAGGCTCTGTTTAAAGAGCGAAGATTCTGAACATTAACTCAACCGTGGCGAAAACGGAGAGGTGCCTAAGTTCCGTGTCATACGGAAGAAGCTGGAAACATGGCCCATTCGCAACTCCATTTTCAGTTTGACAGCAACCCATCCGCGCTTCCCGCGTCTCCTGCAATGCTTTCTCCGGGAAATAACAGGATACCATCTGCGCAGATGATCTGGAATATGCAAGATAGAGTTTGAAAAAAAACGATTGTGATCTATCCACAGAGCTTGCTAGCTCTAAGTTATAGGTGGTCACAACAGAGTCTTTGATATACCAGAAGTAACTGGCGATCATAAACCAGAGGGGAGTAACAGTTCGAAAAACGGAGACAACACAAAGTAGCAGAGAGGCTAGACGGTATTCTCATGTAAGAGAGGACATAATGCTCAGTTTGGCAGCCGTAGAAATGGAAGGCCCACTATTCAATTAAAACAAAATCACTTTAGTTTGTTTACTCCAGTTTCCTGCCTGAAATTACAGTTGTTTAGTGTAATTGAATTGCTGATTGAATTGAAATGTAATCAGGACAAACAGTTTTGGAGATTTTGGTAAATAGCTGCTGGTAGCATTAACAAGATGGAGATAACTGACTCAAAATACTACTTACGTCTCTGTTATACTATACTAGACGAAAAACAGTATGTGAAAACATGTTTGTACATGACATTAATGCAGTCAGCAGAAACTTTAATTCAAAGCCACTTACATTTGCATTCAAGGTATGTACATTTTATCAAGTTTTGCATTTCCTGGGAATCAAACCCATGACCTTAGCATTGCTAGTGCCAAGCTGTAATGTTTGAGCTACTGGAGTGCATAATTGTCCGAACTCACAGTATTCATAAAACAGAAGGGGAAAATTATCTGGATAACCTATTGCTTGAGAGACTCCAAAATGTGAATCCAATGGACACTACTATCCTATGAGGAAGAAAAGCAATGCAATTGACGCCGACGGGTCACATTAAAATGTTAGCATAACAAATGTATTATGTCTGTATTACATTCATTCATTCGAGTGGTTATGAATGAATGAATGAAACGCATTTGTCCGTGTTTCACTCCGTCTTAAATCACGCTTGCGGAAAGCGCTCGAGAAACAGTGTCTCTTCTGCGGCTCGTTATGTTTTCAACTCTTTTTTGTCTCGAGCAAGAGACATTCACGTTAAATTATTTGACTAATTTTTTACATAGAAAGGGCAACAGCACCGCATTAAAATAAATTATCATTCATGTTTTCATAGCCGCTGGCCAAATTCAAAAATGAAACTAAAATGAAATCATCTTTGAGAGAAAGGGGGCCCCTGGTGTTTCGGGGGCCCTACACAGCTTGTGTATTCTGTGTATAAGGATGATCGGCTCTGGGTACAGATTTGGTAGAGATCTGTTATATGTTAAATGCAAAACATATTGGTCAACCATTTTGGGGTTGTGTTAGTAAAGCATCATGGTGTTCTTTTCAACAGGGTGTGTTGTCCCCTGAACCACACTAACTCTCCCTCAGGTCTGTCCATTCACAGACACACTCGTGCCTCTAACCCAAGTAGGCACTGCTTGATAATTTTTGTATGCACTGCCATTGATTGTCAGCGGAGACGGCTGGCGTGTTACCCGAAGTGTTCTCCTCCATAAACATTGTCTAATCATGCACAACTACAGCCAAAAGAAAGTAATTACAGCCCAAGAACAAAGGGATCGATGAGCAATACAAGCAGAGACACAGAAGATTATTGGGAAATGGATTGGCTCAGATCTTAGCTAAAGGAAACTTAATGAAGAGCAATCATACATTAAAACAGCTGAGCGTCTGCATTATCCATTGTTTCATCCAGGAAGATGCTAGAGGAAGTCCAAAAATAGGAGGGTTTAGAAGACGGGTGTCTTTAGATTGTTCTTGCCATTGTTTTTTTCCACTATGTACAATACAAATTGTTTTATGTTCAATATACTATGTTTTTCTAGTCTCTTTGTCTGTCTCACTCTTATGCTTGTTTACCGTTAATTCAGAGCTTGTGCTTATAATACCTATATTAAACACACTCCTGTCTGTCTATTATAACATAATTTATTGTGAAATCTATTCATAATGATTACAAGCCATTCGGAAAACATAACATTGACAATAGTCAAAACTGAATTGGGCTTAAAAAATTATAATTCATGTTACATTAACCCTAGTTGGACGGGCAAACGGAGATGACAAACAATACCTTTTTGACATACGACTTCACTTAAGAGTGGAAACACAGAATCATTGATTTCATGACCTTTTGACAGCTCTCCAAATGACCATAACATGACAGCCTGAGGGGGTGACCTAATTCCTGTTCCAGCTGTGGCTTTCAGGAACAACCCTCTACATTGTGAGTAAATCGCTCGCATATGCGACCAATCTTCACTTTGGGTGACTAAATTATGTCTAATATTACCCAATGGATAATACATTCTCAGATTTTACTCGCCAGTTTGTGAGTTGGAGGATATATTTTAACTCGCCAAACACTCTGACTGAGCACTTCAGAGTTTCTCTCTCCGTCAAGCGATCTGTGCTATTTTTCAGTTCATCTCAATGGATGCGCAGTGCACTTGTATTTGATGTACCTTGAAGTCTAGGTGCACGACTCGGCGTCGCTTTGGTGAGAGCAGAAAGAACAAGAGAGAGTCTTTCATACGTGCAGAATTGACGCGCTACATGTAAATTATATTCTTTGTTGAATTTCCCTATCAAAATAAATCAAGATTCTTTTCAGCTTTTTAGTGGGTGGAACTAATGCGCAAACAGCAATCTCATTGGCTGCTGCTCACCTATTATCGCCCTGTTTTGATTTCAGCGAATCAGTTCGAGCGAACACACACAGCCAGATTAATATTCACGAATCCAGCAGCTCGTTAATCCTTGGTTTTATACTGTTCTTATTAGCAGAATTCATATTTTTATTTTTATGTTATTTTTTAATCATTATTATTATTATTATTATTATTATTATAGTCTTATCTGTATTGGTGTTCGTTTTTTCCCCATTTTTTTACAGTAACAATGAAAGACCAAAAAAGCACCACCAGTCCTAAATTCAGTTAAAATGTCTATGCATTCACACATGGTTGCTACGTTTTTATTCTAATTACTAAAGTTCTATCATTAAATATTACTTGATTATCATAATGTCATATTATAATACTTGACTGACCGATATTAAGAGTGTACTTTCAGATATTTAAAAAACTGTACAATTTTACAAATATATACAGTATATATATATATATATATATATATATATACACACAGGTGCATCTCAATAAATTAGAATGTCATGGAAAAGTTAATTTATTTCAGTAATTCAACTCAAATTGTGAAAATCGTGTTTTAAGTAAATTAAATGCACACAGATTGAAGTAGTTTAAGTCTTTGGTTCTTTTAATTGTGATGATTTTGGCTCACATTTAACAAAAACCCACCAATTTACTTTCTTAACAAATTTGAATATGGTGACATGCCAATCAGCTAATCAACTCAAAACACCTGCAAAGGTTTCCTGAGCCTTCAAGATGGTTTCTCAGTTTGGTTCACTAGGCTACACAATCATGGGGAAGACTGCTGATCTGACAGTTGTCAAGAAGACAATCATTGATACTCTTCACAAGGAGGGTAAGCCACAAACATTCATTGCCAAAGAAGCTGGCTGTTCACAGAGTGCTGTATCCAAGCATGTTAACAGAAAGTTGAGTGAAAGGAAAAAGTGTGGAGCCTAAGACACACCTGTGCAATAATCATGCTGTCTAATCAGCATCTTGATATGCCACACCTATGAGGTGGATAGATTATCTCGGCAAAGGAGAAGTGCTCACTAACACAGATTTAGACAGATTTGTGAACAATATTTGAGAGAAATAGGCCTTTTGTCTACATAGTCTTAGATCTATGAGTTCAAAAATTAAATGTTTTACTAGCCAATGATGATTCAATTACCAAGGTGTCCGTAGAGGGTTGAGGAAGTGACTTCATTAAAGTTTAGATGTGATTGCAATTAAAAAACACACAAAAATGAGTATTATTTCAACATTCCATTGTGTAACCATCATAACTTCTTGTTCAAAGTTCACTGACAGTCTTGAGGGGTGTCACATGACTCTTTAAGCACTCTGAATTATTCATTTCTTAATCTGAGGAAATGATCAGCCTTGTACGTCGAGCTGGGACTCAGACTTGGGCAAAATCTGAATTGGGGTCAGTCATCGGAGAGCCTGAAGGGGCCTTGGGTCCCAGCCCTGAGCAGAGACTCTGGGGAGGCCCTAGGGAACAGACCAGTGCGCAGAAACCCTACTGTGACCACCAATAGCAAGAAAGCAGAAGAGACGGATACATTATTAGTATTACACTAGGAAACCTAAGCACAGTGAGTCAGGATACAACACTTTCAACATTTTGTACCTTAATTGCCTGGAAGGACACACCTAAGCCATAATAGATGGATAGAATGGAAGCCAGGGTGTTTGAAAATACAGAATGAAGAAAGATGTTCTCCGGGTCAGCAGGGAGATTGAGTGTGGTCGAACGGCCCGGGTTTAATAGCTAGAGCGTTTCTTACTGAAGCAGCGGTGACACCTGTACTTCCAGTGGACTAGGATTGTGTTTGAGAGGAAGCAGATCGAGAGCGAGAGTGATGTATGACAGCAAATGGAGTGTGACCACAGAGGACGAAGACAACATTGAGAGAGAGCGAGAACGAGAGAGAGAGTTGGGCGGTAAAGCAGGTTTCTCAAAACCCCTCCAGACTCTATCAGCACTCAATTACTGCACCTGCTGGGCTCTCAAAACCACAAGCCACAGAGATGGCCACACCACACAAGAGGCAGATGTCAACCTCAAATGCACACTTGGGCTTTTGAAAGATGCTTGTTGGATCGAATAGGTGCACGTATGGCATCTATCAACAGGGACTAACTGGATTATGCTAAATAGCTGCTTGATTTTGGCTTGCCAAAATACATATAACAGGCAATATATAAAACATATAAAATGTATAAAATATTATTAAATACTACATATGAAGAGTTTGTTTGCAAAAAAACGATAACATTTAATTCCAAGTAATATCAATCAAACTGCAGTTGGGTTGTTTTGATTAAGTAATAATAACAATTATAAAAACATATATTTTTTAAAGTGGTAGATCTATCTATCTATCTATCTATCTATCTATCTATCTACACACACACACACACACACACACACACACGCATAATGATATATTGTGTGTGAAGCAAAATAAAGTTATATAGGACAAATACTTATTTAAAGAACTTTAAGAAGACATCAAATACAACAAACAAGTATGTAAGCTAAGTCCTTTTTTAGTCACATCTTTGATATTGTCTTTGTGGGTTAAAGATTAGTCTGGATATGATTAGTTTGGCAAATAGTTAGCTAGAAATTAAACCAGCCAAGCAGTTAGCATAACAATGAGGTTTGCACAGCCAAGGCAGTGAAATTAGTTTGGCGTAGGGTTTGCACAGGACAAGAGAATGGCTAGGCGCATGGATGATAGGGGATATTTTTTTAGATATCTTTTGAAATACATACGACATTAAACTGCAAAAAACTGGGTTCAAAGCTAGCATTACCATATTCACTGCCGATTAAAATTATCTCCATCTCTAATACATTTTGTATCCCTGCACAAAGCCACTGTGATGTCATTAAATGTCACCGGTGGGTAAAGAGTTTTGCCTGAAATAGATCGGCCCTCAGAATAAAATTACTTACTGATGTCAAGAGTTATATTTTCATAGAGCACCATCCCCTCTTACTGTCATAAATGGATGTACGGGAGGATTAAATATCATTAAATATCACCCTTCTCATTACACCATGCAATTACACTGGGATCTGGGTTTCAAAGTCCTCACCAGTTGCCTAGCAGTCAAATTATGCCTCAGACAACCGTGTCGATCAAATAAAGAGACGAGGGTAGAAGGAGAGGAGACCTCTGGGTAAATGAAAATGGCTTATGACTCACCTATATCTTTCTGTCTCTGTATCCCTGTCTCTTTCTATTGCTCTCTAAAGGAACTACCTTTTTAATAAGAGGAAGCGTCATTCGATCAAACCATTCATTTTATCAGTGTTTAAAGTTGACATTTTTATAAATGTGTGTGATGGGATCCAAAAGGGAAGGTGGAATCAATTTAAAACATGGTTACTACTTACACTCATTTGCCAGACACGCACCCCTTCCCATTGTCAGTATGTGAAACTGGCGACACAGAGTGATTGATCGTGGGCACGGTTAACAGAGACGCACATTAAACTGCTGATAACAGAGTGTGGATATTTGTAATACTACCATGGTTTATTCTCATATTTCATATTCATCTGGAGACGGGCAGTTTGTTCAAGTTATTGAGCGTAATGAGCCATGGGGGCAACCGAGTTTACACAAGACAAGCAGCTGACTTCTGCACCATTCAATATTTACTATACTACTCCGGATTTGAGCGTATGTGCGTGTACGACTTGTAGTGGTTCAATAAAAAAAAGAGCAAAGAACATAATTACTTAAGGTGTCAACTGAGGCGACCAGCCACTTAGAGAGGAGGGTTACGCAATTCACTCTTTCCCATTTTACAAAACAACCACAGTCAATAAATGCCTCAAGCCCCATAAATGGAAAAACGGAATTCTTACAGGAATGGAACCAAATTAAGAGACGGGATGAGGGAAGTAATACAGCATCCGAAAAAATATTATGACCGATTTAAAGTCATTGCATTCGTGTCGGAGTTGCCGCACAATAGCTAAATGTGAATTATTTCTCATTAGTGCTCTCATGCTTCCCTCAGGACTGTGTTGAGTGCTAACACCGTCTGTGTGACAGAGAAAAATGAGTAATATGTTTTAAAAGACAGTAGGCAGAGGATATTGCCCAAGGCTTCAAGGTAAATAGCAGTGAGAACATTTCTTTGACAAGGGGGTGAAGTTACTAGTTTACTCAGGTGAGTCAGGACACAGGTATTGTGTTACTGGTGACAAGAACAGGTGAAACCAGTATGTGACTCAAGGGAACTTCATTGGAAAGCATAACATTAGGATCAGCTGATCTATGGAAATGTTAATGCGGGGGGTGGTGAGGGTGTGTGTAAAGTGGAGTTGCAGTGCGGGGGTTGAAAATTTAGAACATTTCCTGGCAAGGGCATCTTTCACTCAATGTGTGTGTTGATGGGTGTTTGTGTTAAAAGTGCGAGGGAAAGGTAAATATGTATGATGATGTGGTAACAGCAGTGGCGTGAAAGGCAGCAGGACAAACAATAGCTCCTTTGAATCAATTTAAGAGGCCAAAAATAAGATGTGACTAGAGTAGTAAAATAGCTGCTAAAGAAATACTTTCAAAAATACTATGTCAAAATAAATGGCTGCTCTGGCAAAGTATTGTGTAGTTATGGCATTTACCAGCTGATAAATATATTTATATAAATATTTATACTTGTATTGTATATAGTCTTTTTTCACAAAGGTTACAGTTAAACAGTAATAATGTAAAATATTACACACACACACACACACACTAGGGATCAGAATGTGTAATGTTTTTTTTTTAAGAATTTAGCATAAATTTAGCAGAATAAAAGTTTTCTATTTGAATATACTTTAAAATAGAATGTATTCCTGTGATCAAAGCTGAATTTTCAGCATCATTACTCCAGTCTTCAGTGTCACATGATTCTTCAGAAATAATTCTGATATGCTGATTTTTATAATCAATGTTGGAAACCGTTGTGCTGCTTCATATTTTTTTGGGGACTTGTGATTTTCTTTTTTGGGGGGATTCTTTGCTGATCAAAAAATATACAATTATATTCAAAAGTTTGGGGTTAGTATTTTTTTAAAGAAATTAATACTTTTATTCAGGAGGGATGTGTTCAATTAATGAATTTCTATTTTGAACAAATTCTGTTTTTTTACTTTATATTCATCAAAGAATCAAAGAAAAAGTATAACAGGTTCCAAAAAAAAATATTAAGCAGCACAACAGTTTCAACACATAATAAGTCAGCATATTATAATTATTTCTGAAGGATCATGTAACACTGAAGACTGGAGTAGTGATCCTGAAAATTCAGTGCTGCATCACAGAAATAAATTATATTTTAAAGTATATTAAAATATAAAAAATATATTTGTTCTGTATTTTTGATCGAATAAATACAGCCTTGATGAGCAGAAGAGACTCCAATAAAAGCATAAAAAATCTTACTGATCACAAACTTTTGAGTGGCAGTGTGTGTGTGTGTGTGTGTGTATATATATATATATATATATATATATATATATATATATATATATACAGGGCTCGAATTGAGGGGGGATGTGAGAGGATGGGATCCCCCTGGTCGAAAAAAATGACAAAAAGCATCCCCTCTGTAAAACCACCATACCCCCTAACCATCCCCTTTAGATTATAAATTATGTGTATTAAATACAACTTATCATGCACATGAAATGTTAAAACTCTCTACTTATGATCATTTACGAACTAAATAACAAGATTGGCCAATCAGAGTTGGTACTGTAGCAAGCTGCGCACAAGCAGAAGCAATTTCGTTATTTTTCAGCAAAATGGTTCAAGTGCAACTTTTGAAGTTCTATAAAAAGACAACAGAAGGTATGCTTTTTCCTTGATTAGAATTTAAAGCATTTATCCTGACATAATGTATGAGGGACTGTGAGAGACGATAGGAGAGCTGACATCCAACTTTGAATTTGTTTTAATAAAAACATGTCTTGACAGTCCAAAAAGCATTCACTGTGCGATGAAGCCCATTAGAATACAGTTAGAATGCCCTTATCATTCCAGCAATGAAACAAAAAATACCAATGTATGAGTTTTTACATTTTTATATTCATTGCACAAGCAATGTACGTTTCTGTATATCATCACATGTGCGCGAGGCCGCGAGCACAAATGTGTAATTAGTTTTATACAACAGTGCATAGCAACACGCTGTTTCAATCCATGAATTAATCAGTTTTTAAATGAATTGAGTGAACCAGTGATTCTCACTATACAAGTCTCACTTGTATAGTTTCTATTGAATCAGCCGTTTTGAACAAATCATTTGATATGAATGATTCAGTAAGTCATTTATTAAAACAGGGATTTGCTGGCACCTACTGGCGATTTTATTGTCATATTTATTTATCCATGACAAGCCTAAACCAGGTGCTAGCACAAAAACACGTTCAGCAAAATATTGTTTAGTTATCAATATTGACCAAAATTCCTCTATTTCAAGCCCCAGAATTATATATATATTTTTTTATGTATTTTTTTTATAAATAATAGTTAATTTAATAAGGGTAATTTTTCATTATATAAAAATCTTTTAAAAAGTAGACAAATTTGTGTAAAATTAGCCACAGGACCACAAACCCCCCACAATTTGTAATATAATTTGTAATACTCCTGTTCTCTGCCTTTCTTCTGCAGTGTGTCCTTTCAGCATACAGAAGTGTTTGCCATGCCCCCATAGCTCCTCGTGGGCTGTCAGACTGTAATCTGGAGTGATTGAATGTGATTGGATGTGGATGACTTTAACCAACACACATAAACTGACACACCCTCTCTCACACACACACACACACACACACACACTTTCCTGAAGCTACCGTTGATGTATTCCATGCCACACTTTCCAAAAACAGACAGCCAATCTGCCTCAGGGCGATCACACGTTAACCAACCAATTTACAGTGGCACCTCGTACTCCGCGGCAAATGCAAACTCATTAGGATTCAACTACACACAACACGAACACACACGCAAATAGAATCTCGTTAAAAACAAGGAAATCATTTTGAAAATGTCCCACTCAAGTCACTCATGCATCTTACATGGCCATTAGTGCTCTGTTAGCTAAGTACAACAAGTTGTGTATTTTCCTTATTAAGACGCATTATCATCAGATGTGAATGTAAGAGCACAGTTAGCCACACACTTTGGTCTTTCACACCCCGCTCCATCTCGTTTTCTCTCCAGACGTGACATAAAAGTGTGACAGAAGGCTAAGTGAAAGGAAAGAGCGTGGACAGGAATGAATTTCATGGTTATAACTCAGGAGAGAGCCGGTATTGTGCGGCTTTGCAGTGGAACGTAGTGTGTCCCTGACGCCATGACTCCAGTGTGAATAAAGCCTGGTCCTGCTTTTTTTCATGTGTATGAGGGACTATGTTGTGTTTTTGATCTAAAACACTGAGAATATTTCAATGGTAGGTGGACGGCAAGGGACACAGAGCTTGACAGATCTGGCTCAAGCTGAATCTGAGGAGGATTTGTGTTTTGGGGCCTGTTCCTGGGGCAGTTTTGGGTTGTGGCATTTAATGAAAGGGCACTCAGGGCAAATTCACTGATCTGTATTGCTTTCACAGGATTCTTTTTTTTTGTTGTTGAATGAATTAATACATTAATGGATTAACTAACTAACTAAAATACAAAAATACCAAAAATAACATGTATTATTTTAATTTAGTTCATTTATAATTTAGATTTAGTTTAACTTGATATACTAAAATAACTCAAATTAAACCTGAATAAAATAATATAAACTGTATAGAAATATTTAAAACATTTAGAATAGCAAAATCACAAAACAAATGACAACTTTTACATTTAATAAAATCATTAAAGAAAATAAAAACAAAGTAAAATATAAAAATAAAAACTGATTCAAACTATTAATACAAATATAATAGTAACTAAGTGTAAAAACATAACACTGACTTCATTTTTCATCATATCATGATTAATTTTATATTATTTTATAAGATATATATATATATATACAAATAGTCAGACATGCATCGAAATTGCATCATGAATTTATGGGCAGTTACCCAAATACTATTACTAATACAGTTACTAAAACAGCAAATAAACAATACTTTTAGAAGCATGCTTAGTAAAATCCATACAGTATTGAAAATGTGATGGCTTATTCCACCTCCGCGCATCATGTTCTGTGGGCCTGATCTATGGGCGTCATATGAAGACTCCATATTGATGGGTGTTAGTCTAATTGAGAGAGGGGAATCTGTTTACTGAGGCTTGATTCACAGTCTGTCAAAGTGATGGAAACAGGATGTTGTTTCTACATGCACTCAAGGGTGACAAAGATCACGCTGTTGATGCATGTGTATATGTGAGTGTGTGTATACATGGGTTAAGGCTGCACACATCACCAACAAAGAGTTTTTGCTAAATTAAATCTCTCATTTGAAGATGATTTTATCCAATATAACAGTTATTTTCTCCCTTGACAGGTGCATAAACAAACTAAACTGAACGGTAATAGGTTTTGTGTATTTATTTTTGCCGGCAAATGGATGTGATGTAAATGTCTCGCTTTTTGGTGCATTTAATGCACGATCACTGCCTCATGCTAAATGGCTGTTATCTGCGGACACAAGTCAGCAGGTGTTCACTGAAGCCGTTAACCGGGTCTAAATGAACAGGGCTGGGGGGAAGGATCCATTCTCTTGATGGGCTGTTGCACAGTAAACACTGACCCAGGCCTGACCTGATCAGACAAGTGCTTTTACTCATCAGCTCTGCAAATAGGTACGAGTGCCATTAAGACATTAATTTGGATCTCCCATCAATCTGACTAAGGACAATGTGCACAACACACACACACACAAGTAATGATATACAAATCAGCAGGATGGTAATCAGAGGGGTCGTAATGTGTTTCCACCATTAAAGCAACAAAGACCACACAGTGAAGACAAGCCAGATGCTAATGAAACATAGAAAACTGTGTGTGTGTGTGTGTGTGTGTGTGTTTATATACTGTGTATGTGACCCTGGACCACAAAACCAGTCATAGGAATATTCGTAGCAATAGCCAACAATACATTGTTTTGCACCCTCAGATTCCAGATTTTCAAATAGTTGTATCTCGGCCAAATATTGGATGATGGATGAGCTTTATTTGTCACATACACAATTATACAGAGTATAATGAGGAGTGAAATGTGTTCTCTGCATTCAACCCATCCAAGTGTACACACTTGGAACAGTGGGCAGCCGACTGTAGCGCCCGGGGAGCAGTCGTGGACTTCCTGTCGGAGCCGGGATTCAAACCCACAACCTTGAGTTACCTCGGGTTTCAAGTCCAACGCTCTATCCATTAGGCCAACGACTGTTTGAACTATTGTCCAAACCAAACAAAACAAACCACACATTAATGGACAGATCATTCAGCTTTCAGATGATGTATAAAATAACCTTATGACTGGTTTTGTGTTCATATATATATTTATAATGAAGGAATATGACAATTATAGTAGAATGATTTATGCAGGATCAACAGTGAAGATTAGAGCAATGGGAAAAAACATTGGCTTTGCCATTACAGGAAAAAATATATCTTAAAAAATATAAAGATGTAAAACTGTTATTTTTAATTGTAATAAAATAATAATATTACAGTTTTATTGTATTTTTTCTCATTTTAATATCAATTCCGTCTTTAAAAAATACATATTAGTAACCCATGTCTGTGTGTAGATTATTGTATCTCATCAATAACAATTGTCACTTTAGAATGTTTATCCTGTTCCTTTTTGCCACATAGTGTAAGCTGTGACCGTTAAGTGTTCAATATTCTGTCTCCCTGCATTTTTCAAAGCGAACACTGCTTAATATATATATTATAATAATACTGGCATAGAACCGTGAATAAGTATGTGAAATAGGATGTAGACTTCTCAAATCTATAATAGACAGAAAGTTAGAGTACTAATTGTGTTTCTAAAGAGAACAAGTGCAGACACACATCTTTATACAAGTCGATGACTTCCTTTCCTAAGTAGGCAAACACTTACGAGACAATATCAGTTCTGCTAACAGTAGCTCATCCAAACACATGTGCACAGCACACAAACAAATACCCTGCCTTCTGTAGATTGGTTTTGTGTGTAACTGCCTCCGCCTTTGTCCTAATGTCCATCCTTCTGTTCAGCTCGCGTTTCCTTTTATTTACCTCTCTCTGTCTCACACACAAAGCAAAGCAGTTGTTGAGGAGTTCTCCTCCCCGCATCTCTCCAGTATGCTGCCATTGTCACCATGCATCCTGCTGCTGTAGAGTGTGTCTGTGTTTCAGTGTGATCGACAGAGGTTTATGGCTAAATGAGGGGTGTGAAAAAGACAAAGACGGAGAGGAGAGTGGGAGGGTGACAGAGCAGCACCACAAAAGCACTTAACAACTTCACACACACCTCTCTCTCTCTCTCTCCCTCTCTTTAAGTGGTGACAGACTGGCAGCTCCTCTCCGTGAAGTTAAATGTCAGATGCAGTACTCGGCTTCTCCCTGTGTCTTCACTCCTCTCATTTCACTGTGTCTTGACAGGTGCCACTGCCACGTTTTTATGTTCTGCAAAAAATGAGCCAAAACTCAGCTGCTCGCCGACTCACTTACAGCTTCCTTTCTGACCTCTGTCCACTCCGTCTTCACTTTATCGTATAATTTGTTCCATCCCAGTTTCACTCACTGGAATTTCCTCCTTGTGTAAGATATTTCTGGTTTAAGCACTTTTTTGTCAGGCCTGCAGGGCAATCGCACAATTGTTACTAAGTTTTAAACTTCCTGACACAGCAGATATCCAGCACCCACTATGCCCAAACGTCAGCAAGATCAGTTCGTAATAATGTTCCTTGAGAGTTTGGAGAAATGTATCACAAGTCAACAATCCATAAAAAGTTGATTATGAATTACGCTTTAGTCACAAATGCACATCTTGCAAAATCCTGCATCAGAACCCAGTTTTTTTGTTCAACTGGGGATTGTTTTTGTACCAGGACACGTTTGTCATCACACATTTCCATCTGCCCATGGTTTGTATGTAAATATGAATTACTCTCAGCGTCTACGACATCACCGTTAGATATATAAAAAGAAAACAGAGGATTGAATAGAAATAACTTCATTTCATGTGATGCACGTCGAAATTCAACAAACCTACTCTGTATTATGAAGGAAACGAAACGTCCATCTCAACGTGAGCATACGAAAGCTGGGAGAACAAAGTGAGTTATCCTGTCATTCTGTTCTTATGAAGGGAGAAAGTGAGAATCATATTGTTAAGAATCCTAAACTCTCTGACAGAGGCTGACAGGTCTCCACTGCTGAGAAGAAACTCAAAGACGAAGCTAGCAATAGCACAACAATGGATGTAAGTGGACGCCAGTCGCTACTGTTTACCAAACTCTATACTTTTATATTTTTCTATCATCGTTTCTTCATGCTGAGTCCAAAACATTATTAAGCTACTGTTCAAAACATTTGGGGGTCAGTAAGATTTTCATGTTTTGAAAGAAGCTGCTTATTCTCACAAAGGCTGCATTTATTTGATCAAAAAATACATAAAAAAATATAATAATGTGACATATTACAACAGCTTATTTTAATATAATTTAAAATGTATTCTTTTCAGATATCATTTCAATATGGATCCTCAATATAGTGCTCAAGAAACATTTATTATGATCAATGTTGAAAACTGCTGTTTTGGGTGAAAACCTTTTTGTATTATTACTTGATGAATAGAAAGTTCAAATAAAAAGCTTTTACATATTTTACTCAATCGATGTATTGCTTCCAAAAAATATCTTAATTTCTTTAAAAAATCTATTAAAGTGTATGTGTATATAAAGGTGCAATTCATTTAGTGAATTCTCCTGACTTTAGCACAAGCATGTTTAACACACTTAAATGGAGAAAACAAGAACAAGTAAACTATGAATTGTAGAGTCTTAGTGACAGTCCAGTGGTGCTACATCAACATCTGGATTAGTCCACAGGACAGTGAGATGATGAGGTGCACGCTTGGCTGGATTGTGCCACCTGGAATTATTTACAAGGCAAAAGTTTAGCAAAGACCATAACATCAGAACTAATAGTTTAGAGCTCAAATTTGCATTAGAGGATAATACCTAACTTTGCATTTCCAAAGCACCTGTGCTTGAAAGCCAGCAAAGCAGTAGAATTAATGTTTTAGCATAGGTTAATAAATAAAACAACTGACAAAAAATAAATAGCAAATACATTTTAAGAGACAGTTAACCTAAAAATGAAAATCCTGTCATCCAATCTTCTATGGCATGTAAAACCGATGTTTGTTGTTCTTCTGTGGAAAACTGGTTACCAACTAAATTAAAAAAAATCTTCTTTTGTGTTCTGAAGAGGAAAGCAAGCCATACCGGTTTAGAAAAATATGAGGGTGAGCAAAAACAAAACAAAACAAAAAACACCTTTTTGGGTGAACTATCCCTTTAAGATAGAAAATCATCAGCCATTCTTTATGCTTTTTTCTCCTAATTTCAATCTTAAATTCCTTAAAAAACTGATTAAAAATACACTGAATTATCTACAAAACCAACTGTGACTGATTGTTAATTACATTAAGCTGCTCAAATGGAATCAATTGGAAAAAAGGAGAACAAGAAAAGCAAGCATATCAATATCAATACAAAGCTGCCTTTGGCGTGACAATGTTGACCTAAAAGTTCAGCGCTTTCAGGAGGAGACTGTGGGTCCAAGTGTTTCTAAGGGGAACTTCAGCACAGTCCACTTGCCTCAAAACCATGTAGGACGGTCAAAGAGCAAATGCTGCCGTTATCACTTTTACACATGTACGAAAGAAACATCTCCACTCTGGGCTTATCTTCAGCTCTGAGCAGTGAATTAGGCACTGGTATGGGAGTGGTGCTGGGGTGGATGTTGGTATAAATCACCTCAAGGTTCGATTTGGCACTTTAAGGAGAAAGAAAATCAAAACCTCAACCTCTCTCCTCCTCCCTGCTCTCCTTTTAGCTTTCTTCCCCTGTTTCTCTGCACAAATCACATCTACTCTGTCCGTGTCTCCCTCGGGTTATATGAGGCTGAAGATGCAGCTGGGGAATGGAGGGATTAGGAACACACTCCTACGTGAATACGTCACAAATTGCATGGCATGGAGTGTGTGTGTGTGTGTGTGTCACAGTCAAAGCTGGGACTGACACACATCCATGCTCTCTGACGATCCTGGATTAGTCTGTTGATGTGTTTTGGGAGCAGGAGTGTGTGTCTGTGCGTGTGTGTGATAGAGAGTGCATCCCTGGCACTGCTAATGCTACATTGGTGCTGAGATAGGCCTGTTCTGAATCTGCTCTCAAAGGCTTATTTGGGTTCCATTAATGATGGCCTCACCCAGTAATCTCTAAATTGGAAATCTGATGAGAAAAAAAAAAATCACTTTCAGTTGGGAGAGTGCATATGCTGCTGTTTTGGGAGCAGGAGTGTGTGTCTGTGCGTGTGTGATAGAGAGTGCATCCCTGGCACTGCTAATGCTACATTGGTGCTGAGATAGGCCTGTTCTGAATCTGCTCTCAAAGGCTTATTTGGGTTCCATTAATGATGGCCTCACCCAGTAATCTCTCTAAATTGGAAATCTGATGAGAAGTAAAAATCACTTTCAGTTGGGAGAGTGCATATGCTGCTGTTCCTTCCCTTAGGAGAGCGAGGAGGGGATGTAGGGCGCGAGAGGAAGAGAGAGTCGTAATCGTGTCTCCGATTTAGCCTACTTTGCATTTAGTGGAGTCAGAACCAGGATGCTCACTGCTCCGCTGTCGTCATTTGAGACGAAAAAGATGCCGCTCAGGAAGGTACACACAGTTCTACAGCTTTTTCTGAATCCTTTTACAGCTTCCAGACCACATCACAGTATAAGAATATCTCTGCAAATCTTTCATTTCACCATCATGATGCATACAGCGGGGATTAGCAACCCTTTTTGGTCTGCTGGACCTCTATGACCTAAATTATTTGCTGAAGCGCCCAATGAGATTTTAAATAATGTTCTGGACATTCAATCAATTTATAACACAAATCTCAGAAATATTTGACTCTGACTGGTCAATCGTGACATTCGGTGGTCAAATCGTTATATGTAATGACTGCTAAACTGTACATTTTGTTGTCATTGCTTTTTCACGTCTCGTACAGCTGTTTTTTTAACATCAAATTATTATTCAGATTTTTGGTTATTTTGGTTAGCAGTATAGGCCTACATATTTAGTGTAAGCAGAGTAACACAGTCAAGTGGCTGTGTTGGAATTGGAAATTGTACTTTTTTTATTTCCAGGTTTTTCCATGCTTGTGGGAACCCTGCAACATGCCAGTCTGAAAATACACATTGTTAACTAATACTAACTATTAACTACACGGTTCTGCTTCCCGGTCTCATCACTTTATTCTTGTCATATACTATGTTATAGCTTTCATATACTATCACACTGTAAAACAAAAAAAACATCAACATATGTTATTTCAAGCTGAAATTCTAAAATACTGGAGATGTGTGTTGTCTTGTAGCTGACAATCATGTACTTTAAGAAACAAGCATCATGGGAAGCCCAGCCCCATGGAGACCAACGCATGACTTCCCAAAGTCTTTTTCCTGTTCATAGGCCACGGCAAATTTATGGGATTTACAAATGTAGCGGAGAGGAGGGCAGCGAGAGGTGGAGAAGAGTGAGATGGAATGACAGAGCAGGAGGAGAGGAAAGGAGGAGGGCAGCGAGAAATGAGGATCAGAGGAGGTCAAGCAGAAGATTGGAAATGGAGGCGAAAAGGAGACAGAGAAGAGTGAGAGTGACAGCGAAGAGACAAAATGAAGAGAAGAGATTAAAAGAGTAGAGAAACAAGATAGAAAAGTGAGAAAAACGAGAGAAGCAGAAGTAGCAAGAAATTAAGACATACAATTAACAAAGAAGAGACAAAACAAGATGAGAATAAATTAGACAAGACCAGAAGAGAAGAAAAAAATAGATAAGAGACAAGATGTGCAAAAATAAAATGTTGAGACAAATCATAATAAACAGAGAACAAATGAAGAGATTAAACCAGCAAATATGACATAAGTAGAGAAGAGACACATAAAGACTGAAAGAGTAGAGAATAAAAGTAACAAGATGAACAGAGTAGAACAGAGAAGAAACAAAACAAGTGGAGAAAATATGAGCCTATACTCTATACAGGTAGAGAAGAAAAGAAACAAGTAGAGAATAAATTATGTGAGTAGAAAAGAGTGGAGAGACAAGTGGATAAGAAAAAGAAGAGAGAAGTAGCAAATATAACAAGATGAATAGAGAAGAAAAGAGAAGAGATGAGATGAGTAGAAAATAAAAAAATAAAAGGTAAGAGACTAGATGACATGAGAGAAGAGAAGAGAAGAGAGAAGAGAAGAGAAGAGAAGAGAAGAGAAGAGAAGAGAAGAGAAGAGAAGAGAAATTAGATGAGACTGGTAGAGAAGAAAAGAGAAAGCAGTCGAAATGAGACTAGACCAGCAGAAAAGAAATGAGACGAGACGAAAAGAGAAGAGAAAACAGAAGTGACCCACCCGTTTTATCTTATCATGTGTGTAATGTCCGCTCGTATCCCCTTATCACTGTGAAATGGAATTTGCCCAATGACATGGAAATCATAATTTGGAGGCGAAACAGAGACTCTCCCACACAGGCCAACAGAGGATATCCAGTACATTTACATACGTTCTTTCTCACGCACACACATACTGAGACAGAGTGAAGAACAGAGGGCCCAGAGTTAACAGGCATAAAAAGCTGTGTGCTTCACCGAGAGTGAGGATAAATGTCACACACAGCGGCATTTCATTGAGCCTTCGGAGCGCTCCAAAGGTGCCTCTCACTAGATAAACCAAAAGAGACCTCGCCGTGTGTGTGTGCATGTGCGCTCTTTCCCTAAAACACATCTTATCTACATCTCTTTCGCCCCAAGACCTTGCTCTTTTTTCCCCACAGCACGAGATATTGGTGGATGTCAATAGCTGTTTGTGAGAAAAGAGAGAGAAAGAAGGGAGGAAAACAAAAGCTGGCCATGAATAACTGACTCCAACAATTGTGTGGGGTTTGAAAGAGATGCTTGAATAATGGACTGCCTTTCCCCAACAGAGGCGACAAGCCTCAGACAAACTTATTTATAAACACGAGAACAATGGACAGATGGAGAAAAGAAACACTTCTAGCAGAGGAAATATTCACGGGGCGACATCGTACAGACAGATGTGGGTATTGACATCCCAGGCTTATTTCATAGCGACGATGAGACAAATAATAAACATAAGGACACTACCTGTCACCGTGATGTGGCTGTTTGCTTGGGGGGTAAATATGAATATGACACAAAAATAAAATAAAAAAGTATATTTATGGCTAGAGGACTGAATTTAAAATTCGCCTCGTTCATTATGCTATGACAACCTCTTAGGAAGTGTGGAAGTCTTCAAAGAATTCCCTTCCCTGCTCGATACATCAAACTTATGCCCCTTACACTCCAGCATTAGCTCCTGAAAGGCGGAATAGGTCGATCTGTCACTCATACAAATAGGCTGACCCTCTTTCAAGGAAAGATGTTCTCTTTCTTTCTCCCTGTCATCCTCCATTCCTCGCTCGTTTGCTCATTTATATGCAGCTGATAAAGGCATGCTGGTTATTTCACATATTGACTTCTGGCGTGTGACAAACAGGGGCTATATTTAATTAGCGTTTAGTCATTAAAGACATGACATGATAAAGGGAGAAAGAGAAATGCAAATGGTTTTACAAAAAACCTTACGTTTATTCTGACCTCGCACACAGCAGTGGATCTTTCCTTCTCCTTAACGTTTAAAGAGGCGTTTGCACATGCATCGATCTAGAAGTCAAGATAAACAATTGACAGTGGGGTAGAAGACATTTACGCACACATAATCAATCTACTGTGCGGCGTAGATAGGATGTTAACGTTTCTGTGAGTGATTTTACTCTTTTATGTGATTTGTCTGTTAACGCATACACACCAGGGTCGCCAGGTTTCCACATCAAAACCCACCCAATTGCTACTCAAAACTAACCCAAAACTAGCCCAATCGCATTTTGAGGGGGGTCCCCCATTAAAAATCGCGATCTGGGAGGTAAAACATGTTTTTTTGGCAGGGTTCCCCTGGTAACATTCGCATTCCAAGGGCTAAGTATCATGTTATTGGAGTCGCTTCAACCCACGGACATGAAAAACTACCCGCTGCAACAGTGTTAAAGTAGAAAACCGTGGACTTGGCAACACTGATACACACTACCATTCAAAAGACTTTAGTAATGGCTGCTGAAAATCAGCTTTGCCAGCACAGGAATAAATTACATTTTAAATTATAATAATTTCACAATATTACACAGTATTACTATTTTTACTTTTGAACAGTGCTAGATAATAGTCCCATAATATAATATAATATAAATTATTACATACTAAATATTATTATCTGATATATAGCAATATTGTATTACTATAGCATATAATATAAATATATATAATATATTGCTAGAATCTGTTTAATTATCTCAACCTATCAAGGAACTAAATCAACATCTAGTTATCATTGCTTTCAATGATTTTATATTTTAATATATTACAGGATGGATGTATATTATATACTGTATACACAATAAGCAAACATACACACAGTCATACCTCTTTCATATGCAAGTCTCGTTTGGCTGTCAACAGAGGTAGTCGCTTAGATTTCACTCCCGCTACCCTTTTTTTCCTCCCTGCTGGCTTCTGCTGTCTCGTCTCATCTATTGAAGAGACTCCTTCTGCACGGCTCTCCAAACTAGAAAATTATGGATTTGATCAACTGGTCTCTCAGCGCGATTGACACCATCTTCTCAACGAGAAGTCTGGGTTCTGGGGAACCTGTTTGTCCTGACGGACGTTGGCCGGATATCTGAGGGATGCGTGGGAGAAGTGGCAAATCGTATGTCTGGCGGCCCTTTCCGTGGAGGACGCTGAGGATATCTACCTCGGCACCATGATAACAGGTATTCTGCTGATTGGATTAGGCTTTACCCTGGGTTATCGAAAAATTCAGAAGGCAGGAACAGCTGTTCAAAGTCTCAAGGCTGCCCGTTTGATTGAAGCTGTGGGAAGAGCGGTCAGCAATGAGACTGAGACTATAAACCAGAATATGGATACCATCATGATGAAACTCGCTGCTTTGGAAGTGAAATTTGGTGATTTCAGAGATCAGAATGGACAAAGAGAATGAGCTGTGGAAATTTTGCAGCTGTTCGCCCAAAAGTCATAACAACTTAATCTTATCTTTCTGGCTTCCCGTACCAGCGCCTTGGCCAAGGCCGTCTGGTTTCACCACCCTGAGAGCGATGCAGTGAAGACTCTCTTGCTCCTTCCCCATTACAGACATTACTCCTCCCCATTCAACTGCCTCTGTAATGCTTTGTACCGCCACTAGCGAGCAGGTCTGAGACGGCGCCGCGATGGCACTGGACGGATGGCTGCTTGCCAGAGCTGGATATGTTTCCCCTGTTGCAATGTCATGTGTTTATGGTATATGTGCTTTTGTGCTGAGGTGTTTTTTTCTGTTCTCAGACTGTACTCCAAATGGAGCATAGTCTGGGGTTAAAAATTTTTTCCTCCTCTCTCCTCATGTAAAAAGCTGTATTTTCTAAATACCCTGTCTCCTGTTCTGTCTACCCGTTGTCATATGTATGTTGTGTATGTATGGACAGGTTGATGGCTAATTTCGCTGGTACTTGTACTAGTGACAATAAAGGGCTACTACTACTACTACTAAGTAAGATGAATATTATAACTGAAATATACCCAAATTAAATGGAATTTAATTAAAGTCAAATTTGTGAATCAGAATTCAGTTTGAAAAGTTTCGACTGGCAAACAATAACTTCACTAAATGCCAATCAGTGACCACCAATACTGTAACTTGGTGACCTAAAATTAGTGCATGTGTGAACGGGGCATAAACCAAATTGCAACCAGGCCAGAACTAATTTCTTAATTTATTTCCTGGGTCAGGCAATCAGACTGGCACACTTCTTGCTCCCAGACCTCTGCCCTTGCCCTCCAAAAAGAGAGAAAGAGAAAGCGAAAGGGCAAAAACAATGCTTAAATATAAAAGCTCCAGATTTTCTTGTAGAAATTAGATTTCCTGTTTTGAAGTCTGCATGACTCACTCTTTGAAGTTGTTGGGGTTTTTAAATTGTCTGTTGGTAAAATTTTCTTTGGGCTATGATTATTTCCTTTAGTGCTTTGTTTTTTTCTCTCTCTCTCTCTTCTGTTCTTGTCCTTTTTTCTGCCTTCTCGTTTTTGATGAGTGTTTACGAGTATCTCAGGGGAAACAGAGACTGCCTGCTGGGGAGCGAGGACGAAGATGGAAAGAACGGCAGGCTTAGTCGCGACGTATTCATCTGTCACACCAATCCCACGGCTGTGTGGACACACTTTAATATGAAATGCGGATGGAACAAGCGAGGGACGGGGTAGAAAGATGGACGAGGAGAGGAATGCGGCGCTCTCTTAATTAAAGGATGCTGCCGAAGTGTCTTCTGAAGCAGGGATAATAGCCATAAGCTCTCTGTCCTGTCTAATCTCCTGAGTTACTACATTAAAGACAGCCTTAATTAAGCCCCTTAGGACCCCCATCGTAGAGCTTATAGGAAACAGTCCCTGTCCGTTCTCCTCCCAAAAAGCAGACGAGGCCTAGCATGCAGCCTCCACTAATGTGCACATTAGAAGCCATGTGATCGTATATCTTTATCCCCAACCACACAATGCCCCCTCGAACTCCCGTCCAGAGCGATCAAAACCTAACAAGGGTGGAAGCTAAACTAGGATGCACCTCCCTCCCTCTGTTTTAATGCAAAGATTAGACTAGCTAAATATCGAAAAGAGGATCTTGTATTGCTTAATCTCCTGCTAAGCTCCATTTATGAGATGGGTGTGTACCGGTGGCTAAGACGATCAGGCAGTAAATAAGGGCTTTAGTACCTGGTTTGGCCTGATATCCGATTGTAAGCCGGCAAACAGCAGCTGCCACCCATTCCGGCACAACTAGCTGGACTTCAGACCTAAATGTGACTCGACACTGCTCGGTTTCCGCATAACAGATACTACATTCCATGTTTGTTTGGGCTAGATCTACATATGTGCTCAGTTTGGGTTATTTATTTGTTGAACTGATTTCAGGAGAATTCTATGCATTATGTAGACTAGGGTGCAATTTGTGTGCCCTGTTGACAGCTAAGCTAAGGCTTCAGCCCTCCTTTAACTCCCTTTCTTCTGTTTCTCTCTGTCGTGCTCAGACCCTTTGGCAGATATCTGGCAGAAAGGAATAGACAGACCAGTGATTAAGACCAAGGCACACATTTAGCCTTCAACCCTGCCTAATGCTGAGAGATTAAAGCCAAGGGATAGAGAAGAGAGGGAGAGAAAGATATGCCTCAGTGCCCTGCTTTCTGCATGCTCTGATTAAAGGATGGGCAGGTCAGTGAGGCTGCGAATCGCCCACAAAGGAGGCAAGGGTCAGCACAAACAGGCTGTTGTCACCAGTAGGTCTTCTCTCAGGGTGAAAAAGATGCCCTTGTCACAGTTCTAGGGTTCACAAAAAGGATATGTGAACCAATGGGGCCAGAAAGCAGCTGTAAATTAAGGTCATTCTATACAGTACACAATATATTTTACTTACGTTATAGATCGAACTCGTGTTTTCAGCTTAAAGCACATGTGCTTTTGAATCACATAAAAGAAAAATGAATTATTAACTTTAAAAAAACTATATTAATTATAAATCAGTCAATCAAATGAAGTCAATTAATTAAATGAGGTCCTCAGATGGGTTATAGGTGCTCTTAAACTAAATAAATATTGATGGGGTGTTCAAATTAGGGTCCTGTAAAACAATATTAAGCATAAATGAATTAATTAATGATAATAGTAGTAGTAATAAATAAACAAATTGCCATCTCTACTTGTGAATGAGTCTTACAAGTAGTGATGTTTTAAGTTCTACCTTCATTCTGCTGTCTCTTTCAATAAATATGAAGCTATCCCACAGTTATTCCATTCCATACTAAAGTGGCCTTTTAGTAACAGAAAACTGACAATGAACATTCTGTCTATATGAAGCCACATATGAGTGGTTTATACCTGGGATCAGGCAGAAAGTGGACATCCCATGGTAAAGCCTCATTGAAGAGCATGCTGACCTTGAGACCAAGAGTGTAGATTACTCAAAGTCAGGATGGGAGAAACAGTAGCATAAGACAGCCTGAGACACCCTGTGTTCTTCACTACAGCTCTCACTATCACTCTTTTTTTATCCACAAAATAAATTACACCTCCCTACTAACGGCTGACTGACATATCACCATGCATAAGCAAGCAGTCTGCTGCCCTCAAGACAGAGGAAAGAAGAGGAAAATTGAGGGAGAGAAGAAAGAAATGGAGAGAGTAAAAAGAATGGTAGAAAAGAAGTGTCAAAATGATTCAGCTTTACAGGAAGACACATCGTGCCTTGCTGAAAAAAAGACTAATGTGCCTAATGATTTTTGATTACGTGTGAGGAGACGCTGTGAAGAAACCTCACTAAATAATGTCTCATGTTCTCTCTCTCCTTCTCTTCCTCTCTCTCTCCTTTTCTTTCTTTATTTATTTCTCTCTCCTGTAAGATTGTGTTATCTCAGGCAAACAGTTTGCAGCTGAGTGGGAGAAAGCTCAAGGTGAGACTAGCGGTGGCAATATTAAATAAAGTGAGGAGTGCAGAGATAGATGGGATGTGTGTGTTTGGGGTGAGGACTGACCACAGCTCTGGGCCAACGGAAGCACAAAGCAATGTGTATCCCTGGAGACCAAACCGAACATAAAATCAAACCATAAATGACCATTACTACCATTGCAACTAATGTCACGGTAGAGGTCAGTTTTCCCACAGCTTGACCTGTAAATAAATAAGCAGTTGGTGTTGTGTTCAAATGAGTTATAAGGCTGCATTTATCTAATCAAAAATAAATTCAAACTAATATTGTGAAATAGTATTACAATTTAAAATGACCATTTTCTATTTTAATATTTACATCTGATATGGGTTTCAGAAGTGGGTGTGGCAAAATGGCTTGATAGCGCCACACGCATGCCCCTCGAGCTGCATTTTACGTACATATACACACCAATAACTCACCAATACCTACCAAAAAGTCAGTTATGTTGAATTTTCCCGACACATTTTGTGCCGTTTTTGCCATTTTCAGGCATCATATGCCCTTTGCGGCTTATTGCGTAGATATTGTTTAATGTTTCGCCATGGAAAAATAAGTTGTTGTAACTCAGCCATACAATGTCCGATCTGCCCCAAACATCACATGCTCAATAAGAGTCCTGGCCTGAACACATCTAAATGTCAATATTCCGTTATAATCATAGCGCCACCTGCTGGTAACAGGAAATGACTTGTTTTACACTAACTTAAACATACAATTTCCAATTTGCACCAAACTTTGCATGTTTGGTTAGAGGCCTGGCCTGAAGACATCTTCATGCCAATATTCCGTTTTAGTCATAGTGCCACCATCTGGAATCAGGACATTTGGCGCATATAAATGACTGACATATTACTCCTATATTTACCACTTTAAATGCATATTGTTCACCTTTTGCTGATTTCCCAAAGTTGGCAGTAAGTCCAGGTGCGGGGATCCTTTCAATGCTGCTTGTGGCTTTAATTTAAAAAGTAATTTATTGCTGTGATGCAAAGCAGAATTGTCAGCATCATTAACCCAGTCTTCAGTGTCACATGATCCTTTACAAATCATTCTAATATGCTAATTTGCTGCTCAAGAAACATGTTTTATTATTATCAATGTTGGAAAAAAAACTTGTGCTTAATATTTTTGTGGAAACAGTCAGACCTCTTAAACAGCAAGTTTGAAACATTATACATGTTTTATTGTCACTTTTGATCAATTTAATTATTGCTGAATATAAGTATTACTTAAAAACAATAATTAATAACAGACAAATAAACTGATATTAATATAAATATTTATGTGTGAAACCATAACACTTATTTTTATTTTATCAACACTTGAGTGTGAATATTTAAGTAAATCTGACACACGCATACCCTCACACACACACAGGGCTTGTAGCAGCAGGAGCTGAGAGGATCTGTTGTGGATAAACAGATGGACAGTGTCGTCTTCCTCTTGCCGTTATGGTGGGGAGGTGTACGCTCAAGTAATCTGCAGGGGCCCGGGGCAGACACGACACACACATACACAAGTGTAGCTGTGCGCACACACACATGCTCAAACACAAATTTAAATACACTTGGCTATTCATTATACAAGACGTGAAACTGAAAAAGTGGAATATTAATGAAGGGTAGCAGAGTGTTTATAATGGTAAAATATCTACATTAATCTTGCGCTTTATTTACACACTCACAACTTATTACCTCCTACTCGGCAGCCTAAAACCTCAAGCTAACCTGTCAGTGACGAGTGATTCATAAACACTGTAGTCTTACTCAGAACGACCCAAGGCTATACCCATTCTTCTGTCCTGTCTCTTATCATCTCCTGTAGCTGGCCACATATGGTGAAAAGTGGTCTGTTTTAGAGAGCCAACAGTTTTGGTGTTGTGGGGGGTGGATGGGGTGACAAATGGAGCTGGCCAACAGCCAGGAATGGTGAAATGGCGGGAAAGAGGGATAAAATGGAGCCCACACAGAGCAAATTGAGAAGGTATGCTGCGAAAGTGACTTTTAGCATTATGCCAGTTCTGAGTATTTGAGAAGAGACTGAGAGACAGAGCAAACGGTGAGACAGCAAGTGACCTCTCTGAGTGTGGCGTCCGGTCAAGCAGAAGGAGGAGCGGATTGAACATGACCTGCACGGACCTGCACTGCTGCTGTCCCTCTATCCTTCGCTCCATGCACATGCACAGCGACTCACGGCAGGGATAAGAGGGTATGACCTCGGTGTTTATCTCCCCCTGGGGTATTCAGTCACTCACTCAAACTGCAAACTGCTGTAGTCACAAGTCGCATCTAAAGAGGCATGTATACCTCTAAAAGGTACATCAACATTTATTTTAATTTTCAGGTGGCATAAATGTATTCCCACTGGATTTTCAATAGTGTGAAAAAAATGAGTCACAAATTGATTGTTGACTCTTTGCACATCTGACTAAAAAAAGACACAGAATAACTGTCAAAAGAAGGACAGAATGTAGAGAACGTATGCTAGTAGATTATGGTGATGCACAACGCAAATGCCAAAGTTATCAGCCATTAGATTAGTTCAATCAAACCATTTTCATTTGATCAGTGTTAAATCAGTGAAAAACTTAATGTTACACAAGACTTTATTTCAAATAAATCATTTTCTTTTGAACTTCCTATTCATCAAAGAATCCTGAAAAAATGTATTGATGAAACGAATGAAAGGGTTTCCACAAAAACAAAAACAAAAAGTTTTGAACTTTGATTACGATATTCATATAATATTATGCTTCTTGAACAACAAATCAGCATATCTGAATTATTTCAGAAGGATCACGTGACCCTGAAGACTGAAGTAATCGCTGCTAAGTATTCAGCATTGACATCACAAGCATACATTACATTTAAAATATATTAAAATAGAGAACAGTTATTTTAAATGGCAATACTATTTCACAATTTTATAGTTTTTACTGTATGTTTGATTAAATAAATGCTGCCTTGGTTCATTCAAAAACATTTAAACTGAAGTGTATATAATTCTAACCTCAAATAATAATAATTTTGGCTCTAACAAAAATGAAAAGTCTGACTATGTGCATGTATGGCCAGTATAGATTGAAGATTCGCTTTCTCACTGTCGATCCGTGCTACAATGAGCCTGAAAAAGACCCCCACAGGGACTGGTAAAGATTGACCGATAGATTGAGAGATCGATAGATGAGTGAGAGATACTCTTGATGTTCATTGAAACCACAACTTCATTTTCCGTTCCTTTACTCATCTCACCGTCTCTCTTACACCTTATGGGAATGGTTCTATGAAATTTGTCATCATTTACACAATCTCATACATGATTTATGGGTGAACGGAAAATATTTTTTGAAAGAACATTTTATCATAGATATGAATATTCTCTATTGATAATGGAATATTCTCTTCCAGTTTTATAAATCATTCTTTCTGTATTATCTTCTTCTCATTTCTCTCACCTGCTTCTTTCATTCACTCACCAAATGCATTTTCCTGTGAGAAAAAAATAATCAACCCTTCTCCCATCAGGGTCCCACCTCTCTCTGATTCCCTTCCCGTTGCCTCGTTCCTCTAACAAACCCCCCGTTGACTGCAATCACAAACCAGTATGCAGCGATGCCTGCCTCTCACGGCAGCCAACCGCAAGACCAATTCTCACTCCGCCGATGAAGCCAGTAGTGCTGATGGCTGTTGAATACTCTGCATCCTATCAATGAGACATTCTATCTTCAATCTCTCTATCTTTTTCTCCAATCTCTTCTCTTTTCTCTGCCAAGTTGGCACATGAGAGGTGGGCACCAGTGCGGAGCTAGGTTAAATATAGACATGACTAATGGCTTCTCTAAGGTAAGCCAAATAAATCACATGCCCTGATGCCCTAGCCCAGCCGTTTGTCACTCAAAAGTTAATTCACGATGAAGGGAGTTGAAGTGAGTGTCTACTGAGTGCGCAAGAGACAGACAAAGAAATGAAATCAGAGATGACCTGTATAATTTTATCTTGGGGGAAAAATGTGGGGTGGGATAGGAAAGGAAGCGTTTATATCTGGTTTACTATATCCTTCAAACAACATCCTGACTAGGCGAAATGTGACATGTTTCCAAGTAATAGATCTGTCCAGAAGAAGAAGAAGATAAAACGAAAATAAATTAAAAGTGAAAACACAATAAAAGCCAATATTTTGACATATTTTATGTGAAAATAAACTTTGAACCTATGAGGATTAAATGTGGGCGAGGCTAAATTGTCCAAACATTATGTATCAAGCAATATTGTATGCTTTTCCAAAGAAAATAAATTCAATTTAGCAAATATTTTCTAAAACATTTATAAATAAATGTATTGTTGCTACTGCTAGTTGTGGGTTTTCATATATATTTTTTATCTAATAATGAATTTAACTAAATACTATAGAAAGAACAAAGTGCTTACTGCCTTATCGGGATGAAAACAAAGACAGAAGGACAAAAAGGATATAATATCTAATGAAAAATGAATGGAGCCCACAAGTATAAGTAGCCATATCCTGTAAGTATTACGATACTTCCTGTTGTACAGTTTGCCTTATTTCAACCGCATGCTTGAGATACTGTTAAAATCTCTCTCCAACATCAATCACACAGGTTCCTGTGATAAAGACCTGAAATAAATCATTATAAGGAGCACAAAAGGGCAGTGGATTCCTCATGTATCAGTCTCGCATAAACACCCACACACAGACGGCGAGTGTTGGGGGTTGTAGCACAGGTCAGTGACCGTATGCATTGGCAGATCCGTGCCACCTGCTAACAGCCTGGCACAGGCACAAGAGACGTCTGCAACATGTACCAGAGACCACTGCACAGGTCAAAGGTCATCAAGGCCCCACCCTGTGCTCAGAGGACTAAGCAATAGGGATGAGCGAGTACAGCATTATCTGTATCTGTATCTGTATCTGTTAACCATATGAATTATCTGTATCTGTATCCGTACTCGGACTGGGCGGGGCCTAACCCGGAAGTGGGCGGGATTTAACCTGGAAGTGGGTCGGGTTGTCTTGAAATGGGCGGGGCTTTAACCGGTATGTTATTTTAAGCATGCAATTGATATGGGTTGATCAGAAATTGTTATATTTATTGCTGATTAGAAAACTATTTACATGACAGCATCAGTATTAAGCTTCAGATCAATGGTTTTGATCACGATAACAAACAAACTATATACAGAACAAGTTTTGCAACAATGAATACAACACATGCGGTTGCAATTATGAAGTAAAATGTAATGAACAAGAGTTTTCATCTCAACATAACTTTCTTTTTTTAACTTTTAATTTTTTTATGATCAGTGTGAATTTTTTTTTTTTTGGTTCTTTTTTTTTTTTTTTTTACACCAGGTATGTGTGTGT
Source organism: Gymnocypris eckloni scoliostomus (assembly GCA_027564155.1). Classification (NCBI taxonomy): domain Eukaryota; kingdom Metazoa; phylum Chordata; class Actinopteri; order Cypriniformes; family Cyprinidae; genus Gymnocypris; species Gymnocypris eckloni. The sequence goes on from CM050426.1 coordinate 22,807,305, forward strand.
GTAGCTAATTAATTTGTAATATAGTTTTATACCACCACTACCTTTTTTTTTTATGAAATACAGCAAGAAAGTGTCAGACACTCTCTTGGTTTAAAAGGTTTAAAAAAGAAAAAAAAAATCGCATTCTACCAAGCACCACGTCTGAACAAACCCCACGTTTACCAAAATTATACTGGTTAATAAGTAAGTACTACAAACCAAAGTAAAAAACAAACCTAAAGCTGAAGAAACCCTAAACGTTAACGGAAAAAACCTGCGAACCTGAGTGACTGAGGGAGAGACAGAGAGAGAGAGCGCGCTGTTCTCTTCTCTTCTCAGTGTTCTGTGTGTGAGTGAGCAGAGCGGGACACAGCAACACAATAGGGGTCGTTCACATATCGCGCCTAAAACGCTTGCGCTGCTTCTCCTTTTTCCAAAGTGCTCGGGCGGTTGCGCTCCGAGGCGTTTGTCGTTGCTAAGCAACCATCAGCTGCGCTCTCCGTTACAAGAAGGTGCGGTGCGCTTGCGGCATTCTGAAAAGTTGAGATGTTTTTATCTCGATGCGCTGGAAAAACGAGCGTCGCTTCCATTATGAGCGCATACCGGCTTCTACATTTGAAATAACGAACTTGGCCAAAGGCGCGATATGTGAGCGGCCCCTAAACCTGTATGTGTGTAGGAGAGGGCAGAGCCATATGGGGCGCTGTGACTAGCCTATCACAGAACGCAGACACAGTCAGCTACCCAATGAGAATTTTTATTCAATCCGAGCACAGATATTGACTCGTATTACTCGTATGATACTCGTACTCGGCAAAAGTGCTTTATCCGTACCGGATACTCGGCTCAACTCTACTAAGCAACAAAGTAATTTACTTTACACACATTTACATTCACCGCAGTGGAATCCATTAACCTGTCGGCAACATGTATATGCCTTTCTATGCAGGTCCAGATTGTGAGAGTGTAAGTATTTAAGTGTGTGTGCTGTTATGCTAAAAAAAACATCTGTTCTGTCACTGCCATTTACTAGCGATACAAGCCGAATCACCTGCTGCCATTTTAGCTCTGTCCGTATGGCTTCTTAGTTTGCTCTAAACATTGAGTTTCCAGGTCTTAAAAGACCTTACGAGATCAACAAAGATGAATTCAATTGATACAAAGTGACATTAAAGACATTTATAATGTTACAAATTATTTCCATTTAAAATAAATGCTGCTCTTTTGAACTATTCATCATGAAAAAAAAGATTATTCAGTTCATTATTTTTTTTTATTGATTTTGATAATAAATGTTTTTGAGCACCACTGGAGGATTGTCTCCAATCCTTTGATATAAAAAAATATATATATATATATATATATATATGTGTGTGTATATATGTATATATATATATATATATATATATATATATATATATATTAAAATTAGTGCTTTCAAATGATTAATCGTGATTAATCGCATTCAAAATAAAAGTTTTTGTTTACATAATATATGGGTGTGTTCTGTGTATGTATATATAAAGATAAACACATACAGCATATATTTAGAAAATATTTACATGTATATTTTGTATCTACATGTATATATTTATATTCATATAAATGATATCATATATATATAATATATAAACATAACATATACATGCATATGTGTGTATTTATATATACATAATACATATGCACAGTACACACTCATATATTATGTAAACAAAATATTTTATTTTGGATGTGATTAATCGCAATTAATCATTTGACAGCAATAATTAAAACAGAAATGAATTATTTTAAATTGTAATAATTTTCCACAATATTAATATTTTAACTGCATTTGATCAAATCAATGCAGCCTTGGTGAGCACAAGATAAGTCTGAATGATAGTTTATAAGAATAAAACAAACAAAATAAAAAACAACTAAATCCTCCTGAATGTTGTCCAATAGCAAACAACACCACATATGCACAACTATAACCAGCAGTAACGCCTACTCAAACTCATTTAGGCTTGTGCAGGCTTTGTTTGCACTTACACATATGCATATGTACCTGGGTGGATGTGTCTATCATTACAAGCGGATGTTTTGTGCCTGTCATATTAGCATTACTGTGTTTGCTGTTGACATTATGTTTGGAAGGAAGAACTAAATAATTGTGGAACATGGCAGCACAGACTGGCCTTTCTCAGCAGGTGACCAAGGAACAGCTTAGCAATGCAAAGACAAAGGTAAAGACGTGCACACTGCCTCCTCTTTCTCTCTGTATCCTCACTGTGAAATTAAAAACAGATCTGTAGACACAGCGAACAGCAAGTGCCTTATGAGGCAGAAGAGCGGAGCAGTGAGGCAGAACACTAAATGTGCCATAAACATGCACCATGCAAATCTCTGTAACATCATTGGACAAAAATTATAATTATTTTAATGGCTATGCAAAGTGAAGGGTGTTTTTTTTTTTATTTAGAGCTAGCAAATGCATAAATAAAGGGATTAAACTCTGTTGACTGTGCACATGAAGGGTTTGATTGGATTTCATGTTCGTTTTTACGATTATGAGGCTAATTTCTGTCCACGCAGCCGAGCGCATCTGCGTGTGTGTATTTGTTTGAGTGAATAGTTGAGCGAGCGAGTTTATTCATCCGCTGTCAGGACCTATAAAGATGGACGCTGTCAGCGTCTGTGCGGAGAGCTAGTATGTGTGTGCGTGCAGGAGGGGAACAGTCAGGCGTAATTTCAGCAGATGTTGCCTGACAATGCCAGGGTGTGTGGATGGGCCTCTGGGGAGGAGAGAAGTGGAGTAGCAGTCGGATTCTGCAGTTGCACAGGCAAAGAGTGCAGTCACCACACGGCACACGACACCTCGCCCAGAAACAATGACAGCCCACAAGAGTAAAGTGACAGGGGAAAACAAGAGAGAGGGAGATAAAGAGAAACGTTTTATGTAACGTTTTGACCTTTATCAACCTGAGAAAGACCCCAGTGGACAACTTTATATGCTCAGTTCATAGTGCAGAAGACCAAAGAGGTTAGCTTTGTCTCAAATGCAACATAATCCCTACATATATCCTTGGTAAGAACAAAACCAGAAAACAAATAAATCAATCACGCAGTGAAATAAACAAACAACGAAATATATAAATATATATTTACACATTTTTAAATTAAGTTGATATCCATGACACCAGGCTTCAGTGTTGCATGATCCTTCAGAAATCATTCTAATATGCTGATTTGGTGGTCAAGAAACCTTTTGTGGATTTATTCTACTGCCATTAAAATACTTTAAAATATGTAAAATGACAACTAAGACATCTATAACAACATTTTTAATTTTATATTATATTATATTTTATTCAAAGAATCCAAAGAATCAAAGTTTTCAGCAATGATACAAATATAAACCATTATAAATAACTGAGCATCAATAAAAATGGAGCACCAAACAAGCATTATTTCTAAAGGAAAATGTGACACTAAAGACTGAAGTAATAGCTGATAAAAATGCAGCGTTTCCATCAGGAATAAATGTAATTTTAAAATGTAATAAAATAGAAAACTTATTTTAAATCAGAATATTTCACAATATTACTGTTTTTACTGTATTTTTGGTCAAATAAATGTAGCCTTGGTGAACATTTAAAAAAATTAAAACTTAATTATTCCTATATTTTGATATCTGCAGCTTGAACTGTTTTGATGATCTTAACTGGTTCAATAATGGTCTCCCAGCCTGACCAAGCTGGTGTTAATCTGGTGTTTGCAGTCAAGACATACTAAAAAGTGTCACAAACCCTTTTAAAACTGGCCAACAGACAGGGGTGTGAAGTAACGAATTACAAATACTCATGTTAGAGTAATTAAGTCGTTTTTATCAGTAATTGTACTTTTTGGAGTACTTTTACTTTTACTTGAGTAAATTTTAAGTAATGTATTGGTACTTTTACTCCGCTATTTTCCTCTTTTTGTGGTCGTTACATGCTTATTTTAATTATTTTTATCCATCAACGTGATTGGATAGAGAGAGTGTAATCGGTCTCGTGACTTTCATCAAATCCAATTGTGCATAGAAAACTTTAACTGCCAACTGCTGTTTATCATGGCTGCTGGAAGTGCATTCTTCAGGCATCAATTCAGTCGAGTTATCAGCATCTTCCTCTAATTTGTTAAGGTACATTTCGGATTTCTGCTTACTAAATGATTTGTATATATGCTTGCCTATCTAAAAGGCCTGGAATTTGGTGTGAGGTTGCGGGTATTGCATAAAGTCCCGCAAGTGCCAAGTTCAGTATAATTCCCAGTCACTAATAAACGCGCGATGTGCGCTGCCTCGTCTCTCCCTCGCGTGCGTTCTGCAGCAGTCACTTGGATAACTCGTTGTTGCTCATTGAACTTGTTGACTTTTGATGAGTTCGAGCACGTGATGCGCTCTCATTTTAACCCATATCATGGTGTGTGATAGTGAACTATGAATTGCTAATGGTATTTGTATTTGTGTTATGTATTATGCAAAAATATTGCTTTCAATCTTTTGGTTAGAAATCTGGCATCTCCATTGATCTCTGTCCAAGCTTCCCTGAAGGCTAACCGGAAACACTTCCTAACACACTAATTACTAATCAGAGACCATTAAAATAATTGTACACATATGCCCCGAGAGAGCCATATGGCTGCATATGAGGCCTCCATCCCAAACGAGCAACAATTGACAGTCAGCTAGTTCTTTAACATTGACCACAGAGCTGAACTTTGCTAATACTTATCATTAGATCAGCTCAGATAATCTAGATAATGGAGCTAAATGAGAGCTAATGTGTTCGACCTTGATGTCGGGTTGTAGTGAGAGCCCAGAGACAGGATCCTTAATGAGAGAGGCTCTGACAGGGAACGTCAGAGTTCCACACAGAGGAACCTTTGTGTTCCTGCTCACCTTAGTGCATACGTGTCCCCTTATCTTTCCCCCAAGAGTTGGAAGGGCTTGCACACGTGCCTTCACCGTGACTCACAAACACAGTAGAAACTAGAAAGGCTAGAGTAATTTTCCTTTGCTGAGTGATTTGTACTCTCAGGAATTCACTGATTACAGAGGTAAAAACACTCCTTTGTGTGTGCGTCAAAATGGCCATCTACCTGTCTGCCACTGTTGTCCCAGATTTAAGCCCACAAGACGGCCGACACATCCTGTGAAACAAGTACAGCAGTAACATGGAGGCGCTAAGGGGCCAAAATTTGAAATCACTTAACAAGTGTCATCTTCATGGTATTATGCATTTAAAATTCAGGAGTACATCACAACAAGCCTAAAAAAAAACATGTTATGAAAAGCCCTGGCAGCTAATTAGAATATTACAATAGGGTGTCATGGGCCAACACAAACAAAAAGACAAGCTTAGTTATGTGTCTCATTAGGTTCACACCTAAAACACTATTGAGAAGTGAAGTAACAGAGCTATCCACAACTCATTCCAGCATTTCTTTACTCAATAAAACTTGCAAACCTCAAAAGACAGAAAGGTCAGTGTCCTATCTTTCTTCTATTATTCCTTCCATTTCAATCTTTTCCTCTCGGTAAAACTCAGGGAATGGCAATGCACTGACACAGATGCCAGTGTTACTTCCTTCTACTACTTTTCTTTCTACCTACCCTCAACAAAACCTGAAGGAAAGCTCAAACGCTAGAAATGTCACTGTCACTTCCTTCCTTTCCTCCATATATCCTTCCTTCTTCCCTTTCTACAACAAAACTCAAAAGAATGGGTGCAGTGACAGAAATGACCAGTTCCATAGTGGCTGTGAAAGCCCATGACTAACACATAGAGAAACAAAAATGTATACCTTATATATATGTATATATATATATATATATATATATATATATATGTGTGTATATGTATATGTGACCCTCTCTGTAAAAACCAGGCTAAGGTCTAAAAATCTAATTCTGATATAACAAAGTTTGATTACAAGTATTCATTTTTCTATGATTTCAATCTTTGACATGACCTTACTCAGTCAATATTAAAGATACCAAGAATATATCTTCACAGAATGTTCTTTACAATATTGAATAATTATGACTTTTATCTCACAATTGACTTTTTAATTGAATGTAATAATCTCATGTGATTTAGCACTTCATAATTTCGACTTAACCTCATATCATTCATCACAATGTTTATTTCAGTTTTGACATTCATTCATAAATAACAATTTAAGTCAAACTTGAATTTGTCTTTTCATAACTACGACTTAGTATCTCAATTTCACCTTTGTACATCATGATTTACCAAATCATGGCGTTTGCTCGTGTAGCAGAAATATACATAAGTAAAACAAATCATGCAAAAGTCAGTGTGCAAAGTACGTGTGCCATTTAGTGGCATCACTCCAAACGGTGCAATTTCCCCCGTCAAATACACACAAAAGATGCCAACAGTCTAGGGCTTCTTGCAGGTGTTAGACAGAGCAAAGCAAATTATTCTCCATCTTATCGATATGTCAAACAAGTCAAGTCAAGGTGGGACGAGGGAGAAAAAAGGGCCATCATCCCAACTAACAGCTCTTTATTTGAATTAGCCTTGCATTGTCAACGACAACACCTGAAGGATGCAAATGAAGCTGGTTGTTTAATATTCCTTCAAAGTTCATTTAAAACAATTTTGTTTTCCTCTTTCTCCCTTCAGCTATATTCTCTCCCGATGACTCACGATTATTACCAGCGACTTTGTTCCGCCTGATTAACCGCAAAGCAATGGTAGCCACTTATTTGCTTATTTAAAGGGGAGAAAGGTGGACAGACTGCTGAGATAAAGACACTACTAAAGACTGCTAAAGGGTGACTTGCAGCTGATGTACCGCAGCCTGGACCACAGAACTGTTTTGCATAATTGACTTCACACTTCACAAAATAGATTCTCGCTTTGTAACCTTACAGTCACAAGAACGCACGACAGAGAAAAAGAGACACAATTTAGAAGAAATGGGCAGCTTCTTGTTTTATCCTCCAACTCCTGTTTTCCTAAACCATGGAAACATAAAAGGACCGACATCAAACCGACATCCCCTCAAAATTACATTCACTAATTCGCAATCACGCTCCGACTGAAGTCTCTACAACCGGGAGAAACAAGTGGAGGCTAGACAATCATGCAAAGCTAAAACTCTTTTAAAGGTAGGATAGAATAAAAAAATATGTATGATAACTTTGCTAACTTGTTAATACCGTGAAGCTATATTTTTCATAATATTCCATACTGAACAACATATAGAAACGAAACGCTATGCATATACATATAGGAATTGTTTTAAGGCTGCATCATCCCCTTCTTTGGATTTCTATCATTGAAATGAAAACACAGGGACAATGGCAAACTTAAGGTACAGTAGAGTCTAATATTCAATACAAGTGGATTTTCATGAAAAAAATATAAAGTGGACAGCACTAACCAATGGCAGGAGGGAATGTGACCGAATTAATGAATAAATGGCCTGTTTCTTCAATTAGCATGAAGCATCATGAACGGAGTACATGAAATGATTTGAAATGACAGATTTGTTTTTTTTGAACACCTTTATCTTTTTTTCTCTTTCTCGTGCCCTCTTTCTATTCATCTCTCTATGATACATCCCAATCTCTCTTTCTCTCTGTCTCCCCCCACCTGCACTCAGAACAGTCTGTGAGTCAGCATACAAAACACACTGGTCAGTCCGTTGCCATGGTGATGGTGCAAGCTGAGGGCAAAATCGACAGCTTTTAAGAAGCGCAGACGCTGCTAGAATTTAAATGGTCGGCAGTGGCAGGAAAGGCTGCACGTGTGTGTGGTTGTCTTTTTTGGGGCCCAGATTAGCTGCCGGCATACAAGGAGCCAATCGAATAGTACAAAAAACCTAACAAGATATCTGACAACCATCCCTTTATCCCATTCCTTTAATCTAAGGATGGGACCCTAAAACGGGCTTTGATTGACAGGACCTGTACAAAACACCTCACTTTCCTCTAGGGTCATTCGGATACGCCAATTCTGCACTGCTCAAATCCTCTTAGATCATGATTTTGTTCCTGTGATGTCCAGCATGAATGAGAAAAACAAAAACACATATGACATAAAACATTTTTAATAATGAATGCATTTGTAAAGCTCAGTGACTCGCACCCAGTGTTTGGCTCGATCCCAGAGGAGCAATGCTGTAAATGTGTCATATTAATTTCATTAAGACATGGATCACATAAGACTGATATTATTGCATGAATACTATAAAACTAAACTTGAATAGTAAAGAAAAATCAATCCATTTGTTTAGCTATCAACTTAGGAGCTTGAAATAATAGCTGTGGTAAAGCAAGCACATTGACCTGTGCTCACTGCTACCAAGAGAATTTCAAATAGTTTTTGAAGTAGATATTTTTATGGTGTCGGTTAGTAAATAAAGTGAATATTTACTGGTAAAATATGATATATAGAAAGGGCAATGTCATAAATAAATATGGGAATATGGAAATTAAATACTGTACCTTAAGAATTCATGTCCCCTGGTGAGTAATTTAAATTCACTGATTCTGTTTAATATTAAATCCACAATGTAACGCCTTCACAAATGTTTTATTGAATGCCAAATTGCTTTACTTGTAAAAATACAAAATACAAATTGCAAATCAACAGAAACAAAATAACACACAAAAGAAATTAAACACAAATGGGGATGTCTGCAGCTTTAAATACAGTTCCACAAATGATACACACTCCACACAGAATGCAAAGGGTCAACTAGCAGCTCCCGCAGGACATCCTATTAACATTGCATCTTTTCAGCATAACAACAAAAACGTGATTATTGCTTTAAATATGAACTGTTTTAATTTAGAACCAGACTTCAAATGTAAAAAATGGAGGATGATGCCACTTTCAAAGCAGCTGAGATCTCAAGATCTATGAGTTGGTTCTATTTACACATCTGGTATTAAAAAGTTTGATTACAACGAATTAAACAAATTCTTCTATATAAAGCTATTCAGGTTGTTCATCGCCATTCCGTAACAGAGCAAAACAAACATCTTACGGGATGAACACACACACACACAACAGCACATATAGATGGTTATTAACATTCACAATATACACCTTGCATAACAAAACAATTTTGTTTAGTGATTGTCTCCAAAGGTTTGCTAACACAGTCCAATAATTTTTTTATTTATTTTTGGTTTTCTTGTTCAGTACTAGAGACAAGTACTAGAGAAAAGTGATAAGAGTTTTAATGTCAAGTAGCTTTCTATTTACAGTGAACTTGACATTATTCACAGCCTGGTAGAAAATCCCGCAGTTAATAATTCAACAATGTTCGACGGCAGACTCTGACATCTGTAGCTGATTATTAATCTACACTAAGCCATTCCACTTAGTTGTGTACATAACAAAAAGAAGGCACTCTTTGCATGCAAATCTTACGAAATAACAGTGGAATTACCCACCATTAATCTGTAAAAATAACCCACTAAACAAGATCAAAATAATAAAAATACATGTTTTAATGCCTGCCAAAATATGTCATGGAAACGTTCAAATACATTGAGCTTAATTGTCTGACCTTCCTTTGTATTTTAACTTACTATTTACTTTAACTTACTCGTTTTCTTTATATAAAAAAAAAAGCTTTTTATAATCATTTTGACACATTAACAATTGTGCAATCACCTAAAGCTAGCCTAACAAAAGATATCAAAACAATAACGGCTATTATTTGTTGTCTTTCAGAGCAAAAAAATAAGGCACATCTCTCTGGTCTAAAGGTTATTATATCACACGTTTCAAAGGTTTTTGAAAAGCAGTTCTGTTCATCTTTTGAGGGGCATCAATAAACACTGTCCAACTGAAAACGACCCTCTCAAAGAAAATAAAAATGAAAATAAGACTGTGTAGGATTGTCTCCTTCATGTAAATAAGTAGTAACTAAGTTAAGTAATTTTCCTTCAGAGCATAAATTATACTACAAAATTGAAGAAAAAAAAAAAACGTTGACAAATTAAACAACTTTCTGTAAATCAAATTATGTGCATGGGGTTTGTGATCAGTGCAGCTTTGGTTTGACATTCATTCAGTTCCAGCACCTAATACATGCCCTTATTCCACACCATGTTGCTGTGATACTCGTTGCTGTGATACCCTGTGCTGTGGTAGCCAGGGCTGGGGTACCCTGTGCTATGGTACCCTGTGCTGTGGTACCCTGCCATGCTTTCGAAGTCGTCTCCTACCTGTTTGGTGCTATATTTTGAAGAGTTGGCCTTGTAGCTGTAATCCGAATACTGGTCTGAGCCTGTTGAGTTGTTGTCCCCGGTTCCTACAAAGGTGTTGGTAGCCGGCAGGTCCTGCACTGCCTGGTGTTTCTTTGAGGCAGAAGGTGACTGAGGTTGGAGCTGAATGGATGGCAAAGGAGAATTAGACCGATAGTGTCGTCCCAGGTCTGGGCTCCCAGGGGGGTAGTTGAGTGGCAAGTGAATCCTAGGGCTATCGTTGACGCTATCATTCATGAGGTTGAATTTAAGGCCTTTCTGGAGACTCCCCCCCTCCTCCTCCTCAGATGGGTTGGCAGGCTTTGGAGCTTTGCTTTTCTTTGCCTTCTTGTTCTTGTTGCTCTTGGGTCCTGGTTTGGGAGCATAGAGGTCTTTGGTCTCCTTCTTGCCTGCCTGATAGCCACTTTTATTCTCCTTCAGCACGACATGCCTGATGATCATAGCCACTGCAATGATAAGAACAACCACACAAAAGCCACCCAAGACTGCAAAAATAATGTTACTTGGCCCGTCTCGAGAATAATCGGGATCTCCTGCAATGTCCATTTCAAGTGGTGTATAAAGACTGTGTCCAACAAGTCCTTCGACGTGGGAGACATTGCCGATGGTCTCATTGACATAAATGTGCACCAGTGCGGTTGTATGGCGTGGCAGTGTGCCTTTGTCATTAACTTTTACTACCAGACGGTGGAGACCAATGTGTTTGGATGTGAACTCTTTAGCCAGCGTAATCTCACCTTCTGAAGAGATGCGAAACAAGCCATGCGGGTTGCCCCCTACAATACTGAATTCCAGCTCCGAATTTAAACCAATGTCCATGTCTTCCGCCTCAACACGTTCTACGTGGGTTTCTGGGCTGGTGCGGGGATCCAAGAATTTATATGAAGAGTTTGAGGGCTTGGTAACATATGGAGAATTGTCATTTTCATCAAGAACATTAATGGTAATGCCAACATAGGAGGAACGTGGTGGATCACCTCCGTCAACAGCTTTAAGTCGGAAACTGTAGGTGCTTTCCTTTTCTCTGTCAAAGGAACTAGTCGAAAGTATGGTGCACGTTCCATTTTGAATCATAAATTTGCCATTGTCTGGTTCTACAGAGAGTTGAACACGAGCATTGTCGCCCTCATCGCGATCGTTGACTGTTACCATTCCAACAGGACTAAGGGGTGGCATATTTTCTTGGACTGAAAAGCTGTAACCATTGAGCATAAATTTAGGGTCATTGTCATTCCTGTCAAGCACCTTAACAACAACAGTGGCAGTTCCTCTCAAGCTTGGTACACCTTTATCAGCTGCTGCGACTAGAAATTGATAGTGATCTAATTGTTCACGGTCCAACTGGCTCATGACACGCACTTCTCCTGTGTTAGGGTTAATTTCAAATAGCCCCTCTGGGACTGATCCACCAGTGATACTGTATGTCAGCTCCGCATTAGTTCCACTGTCGGCATCCGTGGCTACCACATCCAGAACCTTGTCACCTGGCTGGTTCTCCTCAGCAAATTCTACCTCGTACAAAGAGGGCGAGAAGACCGGGGAGTTGTCATTCATGTCTGTCACTTGCACCTTCAGGGAATTTGTGCTGGATAGTGCAGGGTTGCCCGAGTCCACTGCTACAATTTCAATCCTGTAGTCTTTGATCCGCTCATAGTCCAGCAGCATGGTTGTCTGGAGGAAGTATTTCCTCTTGCGGTCGTTGCCTGTTTCACTAGCTGAACGCAGCTGGAATGGGACATCCCCTGCGACCACACAGGTCACAACTGCATTTTCACCTTCATCACGATCTGATACCTCCACCAGAGCCACAGCTGTGCCTACAGGCATGTCCTCCGATATGTTAGCAACACCATCTTCATGCGTCACAAGGCCAATGCCCCGGATTCTGATTAAGGGTGCATTGTCATTCTGGTCCTTCACTGTAATAGTCACGAGGGCTTTGGAGCTCTTCGATTGTGGACCATTGTCTTTAGCTTGGACATAGAACTTGAGAATGCTGATATCTTCACGATCCACCAAGCCTTTGACAAAAATGATGCCTGTGTTGTGGTCAATGCGAAGGAGCCTCTGGACAATTGGTGATGCCTGGTGGAGGCTGTAGGTCACCTCTCCATTGGGTCCCATGTCAGAGTCATTAGCCTTCACCTAAATTAACACAACACAAATGAAACTAAGCAAAGCACTGAAACATTAATTTATAAAAGAGTTTATGCAATCACAGGTTTACACATCAATGTCAATACAGGGATTAAAATGCTTGGTGAGGACCATCGCAAACGGATAAAGATCATTGTAAGTAGCAATGAATTTGCATGCCAAAAATATGCTTAACACACTTAAAAAAAGACACTAAGCTCACCCAAGAACTACATCAGACTAATTAATAAATTAACAGTATTTTCCTGGAATTAAAAATAAAGAACACCTCATTTGATTCCAGAAAACAGCTCGTGCTTTCACTAATAAGTAATACCATAATGCTATTATTATTCTATTTTCAATAGGCTCAGAGGGGTTAAATATGATTGGGTTGTGTTTTGTGTTAAATTAAATTCTCCAACATTGGCTGTAGTTTGCAAGATAAAATTAATTTGAGACATCACTTAAGTTACTCAGTCTTGGCACAGATTTCTATATTTTCTTCTGGCCTATAGTGGACCTGGGAATGATTTTAAACAGCTCTAAATCGAAGTGTGGCTTGATTAAAGCTTTCAAACGATCAAGATTCTCTTGTTCCTGCTGCATCCTCTCCTCTTTCTGTCCTTGGTTGTGTATGAAACATGCATGGTGTTTCAGTCCATGTATTACAGCGAACAGCCTTAATCTGAAGCAGTTTAAAGATTATTCATGGTGCTTAAGTTATTATTGCTCTATATGAGTCACTCCATTTCATCCTCCATGCAAACTGGGAATGCATTTCATTTAATGTATTTGAAGAGCATTTCTCTGAAAAAGCTGAAACACTCTGAAATCACAAAATTAAGCTGTTTTAATACCACTACTGCTTATTTACTTTGGCTTCAAAGGATGCTTATGAGGACTGAGAGGAAAATAAAGTCTTCTGAAATGTTCTTTGAATACAACTTGGTTGCATGGATTAATTGTTGACTGAGAGATTAACAGTCAAAAAAAAAAAAATGCCTGGACACTCGCCTCAGATTGAACTTGGAAAGCTTCCAGCCTTCATGGCTATCATAATATTAGCAGTGCTTTCGTTTCCACAACAATTCAACATGTAATTCTCACTCCAGTCAATACCTCTCTCCTGTTTTGTAAAGCTTGTGTTTAAAGGGACCATGAGGGATCAATCGATTGCCCCATGAAAATATGATTTGGCTTTCCCATTTCTTCCGCTTTAACCCTGTTGTGTGGGAACTGAGGCTAAAGCCCATCGGGATAACTGAGACTTCCATTTACAAGAGCTTGTCAGGCTCTGTATGTGGGGCTTGAGTGCACTTCTGTTGCCAAGCTGTCAAATCAGCTCCTCTATTACTTATTGCCCAATCTAAAGATTTAGCATAACATACACTTGTTTATAGTTGAGTTTATTGAGACACTTGTGTCTAAGTAATTTTTACTTAATTCATATTGTATATATTAAACTTTAAATATGTATATATATATATTAATATTAGGGGTGGCACGGTACATGTATTCGTACCGAACATCACGGTACGGACCTCTCGGTTCGGTGCATGCGAATACAGGCAATTCACCCCCAATCCAGAAGGGGGCGCCCGCAGTAATGTAACACTGTTTGATAACCACCAGCAGATGAACAGCGGATGCCCTGAGTAGCGTGCTTGAAAACAAAGCCCACTAAGCAGTGACCGCGTCTCTCACATGGACTGACAAAAGTTTTTGCACTTAACTGTTTGCGAAATGGAGCTTTGTGCTCATGTATCCTACCTCTCTCATTCGGCACAAATCCACATATTCCATATTATTTCCATGTTTGCGATGTAACTTATCTGAATGCTAAACTATTATTTATTATGTAAATTATAGGCTTTGTAAAGTTAATTCAGTCGCGTTCCAATGGTGACACAGTAGCCTACCAACTTTAGCAATGCTGGAACTGATGTGTTTCATGTGTGTGTGTTAGGAAACGTGATCATGTTTGTAACATTTTGTAATCATTTTTAATTTTAAATGTTCAATATATACAATTAAAAAAAATGTGTGTGTGCTCCAGCGCGATCACTTCAACTGTTTCCTTATACCAGCAGAATCAACTTTAAACACGTATTGTCTTGTTTATAATCACTGGATAAAGGTCTGCTTTTATATGTGTAAACTCACAATGAAAACAAAACAGATTGTTTTATATAATATAATAATAGTATTGGTATTAATAATTAGTATTTTCACATGTAGGTGGATTTTTTTATTTATTTGCACTACTGTCTGTTCAAAATAAATGAAAAGAAACCTAGCATAGTAGATTCCCCCGCTAATCAAATCGTGATCGAACCGTGTCCCCCGAACCGAGGTACGTACTGAACCATGACATCTGTGTACCGTGCCACCCCTAAAATATGTATATATATATATATATATATATATATATATATATATATATATATTAAAGAAGTATGCCTTAGAAAGTATGACTTAAAAAATAGATTACTTACTTGTAGAACAGAATGACCTGCTGGGCTGTTTTCTGGGAGCTCACCCTCGTAGTGTGACTTCTCAAATTTGGGCACATTGTCATTGGCATCTGTAATGGTGATCCTCAGGAGGGCGCTACTCTGGCGGGGTGGAGAGCCACCATCGATCACTTTTATGTTGAGGTCATATGAATCTCGCTGCTCTCTATCCAGGTTTCCCAATACAATGAGTTGTGGCAATTTCTCATCTGAGTCTTGCGCCACCTGCAGGCTGAAAAGGTTGGCAGCTTCAGGGCCGGTCGTTAGCGCATAATCGGCGATGCCATTGCTTCCCGAATCCTTGTCGGTGGCCATGGGTATTGCGAAAAGCGCACCCACATGCGTGTTCTCTGGGATCGACAATGTCAAGACGGGGGAAGAAAACTGTGGAGTGTTGTCGTTCTCATCCAAGATCTCGATGCGGCCTTCGATGAGCCGAGGTCCGGTGCCTTTCATCAGGTCTGTAATAGATACCTCAAATTCTAGGAAACAAGGATCGCCCTCGAAAAGGTTGCGACAGTCCTTGAGAGTCTCACGATCGATTGGAGTCTCCGTGGTGTAGATATCTCCGGTTTTGCCATCGACACGGAGGTAAGGAGCGCCCACCTCGAGCTTGTAAAGGTGACCGGTGTCTGGAAGGCCCTGGTCAGATGCCAAGCTGCCAATCAGTGTGTTAGGTGGCTGCTCCTCGGTCACCTGGTAGAGGATGGTGCTGACTACATTTGAAGAGCAACAGAGGAGTAGGAACATCCACACTAGCATGGTACTCCACCGTGACCACATCGCATTGGCACTCTGGCACATCATCAGTCTGTTGCTGCAAAAGATCAAGCAAACAAACAAATAAGATTAGAGAAACATTCATTCTTCAGGCATAAAGTCTCTGACAGTGCCAAGAAGCCTGTAAAGCAATGGCAGGCACAGAGTTTTATGGTACTGATTCCCTGGGATTTATGATTGATCGCCCCTTCATGTGTTGTAACCCTCTTCTTTTTAGAAGCAGTAAATGTGTCACAAACAGTTATTTGTGTTTGACCTTCATTCTGCAAACTTCACGTCATGTCTAATTCATAAAGACAACATATGCCCGTATTCCTGAGAGATGCATTGGCTGACTGACCCTACGAGAGAAGGAAGCTAGCAGACAAGTGATGTCCATTCAAATAATGCTGTTACTATGCTTGATCTACCTTTTCCAAGCTATTGATAAACTGTCTCAGCTCTCATTTCCAGAACCATGCCTGGGGTCAACGAAAGTGTGAAATCCATCAAAATCCACCAACAAGATTATTTTATTCATCTCCCAGTGTCTTATGCATTATTTCAGCCAAAACCAAACAGCATTTTTAAATCTAAAATCATAACTTACAAAAATATTCTTAGGAAGTAGAATTAAATTACTTTTTGGCCAATGTTACTCTCAGCTGCAAAAAAAAAAAATTCTTAAATGTATTAATTGTTAGTTATTTTAGTTACTTTACCTCCATTCCTCCCCTTATCTAAAAGCTGTAATTTATTCTGTAATAAAAATTGATAAAAAATACAGTGAAAACTGGGCAAAAAATGTGCTACCAAGCAAACAGCAAATTTGGATGATTTGTAAATGTATTTGCTCTATTTGGATATATGTTTTGAGATATAAATGTATTTTTTGTATCTTCGTGATATTAAGTCTATTACATTAATACATATTTTACTGACCGCAGGTGTTTGCTTGGTAGCACATGGCACCGAGAAATACCCCAATTTTTTTGCACTTGTGCACTTTTTTGCACAATTTTGTGACCTCATAATAACCTAAATAATAACCTTAAAGGGGTCATGTGATCTGATTTCAAGTTTTCCTTTCTCTTTGGAGTGTTACAAGCTGATTGTGCATGAATAAGATCCCTGAAGTTTTAAAGACTAAAGTCTCAAAACAAAAGATATATACTTTATCAAAGTTAAGACTCTGCCACACCCCCCTTAATTCATACAGATCACATGTGAATCTTCCCTTTCCTGTCTTTAAGTTATTGAACACATGGAAGAACAGTGTGGTTTTCTAATCTTCCAATGGTCACTTCAGCAGATAGCTATTCCCAGCAAATGGCTCCCAATTTGTTTCAACATCACACAACATCGGAGAGGTGTGAGATGGGCTTTGGAGGGCGTCTTGACAACAGCCCCCTCCTGCCACTTCACCAAATATTAACAACCTCAGCATGAGGTAGTGCAAAAAAACATGAAAAAGAGCAATCAAATAAATAAATCAGATTCTGTTCATCCATCACGTTTAAGGTCATGTTACTTTGATGTTTCCCACAGTGGTAATTGCAGACCCCTGTAACATATGTGGAATGTTATCCCACCACGCTCCCCATGGCTAAGGAGGAAAGGCTGCTAGATTACTGTCCAGAGGAGACAGACGCCTCAACTCGACCCAGCGGTGAACCAATGGGTGATGTGAGAGCACTGCCACCAGTTACATTCTGCCTGTGTGAATACCAAACCTAAAGAATCAAAATCAGTCTTTAAATGTCACCTTCCATGAGGCTAAAAAACTATAATTGTGCAACTTTGTTAAAAACCACAAATATACCACAAAGAAAAATGACTGTCAGCATAGTGGTGCAGCCATTTGGTAACTATAGGATGTGGCTTCTTCCATACACTCATCAGTATTGATTGGTTGTAGCAGTTCAGTGCATGTACCATTCAATATTTTACCGTTAGCAGAAACATGACATAGTGAGCCTTTCACAAACACATTACAAAGAATGTGTGTTTAGAGCATCAAAGATGGCTAAGGTTACTGCAACAAACACACACTCCTCTAAAGGCAGTTTTAATACACACAAATTAGACACCAGTGACTACAAACACAATCGCACAAATGCAGCCACAAGGCAACGACACTGTAGGGAGAACAATGCACTAATGAGGCTGAAATTAAGGGTGGGATGTGTGACCCTGATCACACATATGATGAGAGCTTGTCTCATTTCTTACTAATTTCACAGACTAATTCTGAATCTGTCGAGACAGACGACTCTAGCACACTTGCATGCGGCTAATTAAACAGCACAGACCGCAAAGGAGGCTGGAGAGGTGAAAAATACCTCACCTTTAAAACAACCTATCTCTCATTGTGGTTTCGAACGACCATCTTATGGAGTTGGCATTTCACAGTAATGCGTCAGAGTCTCCGCTGAAGGTGCATGTTGAATTTTGTACCATGTGTTGATGAAAAAGGGTCAACGTGAAAAAGCAGGGCATGGACCTCAAAAGCACTGGGTCAAGGATTAACCGGGCTGAAAAAATGGCACTAATATGCTACTTGTTTAAACAAAATGGACAAGAACTCTTTATATAAACTAAACCAAAACATCCCATCTTCATCTGTGAAAAGTCAACAAAGATCAAAAACATTCTTGCAGCATGAAAAGCGTGTGAATCTGTTTGTTGCGATGAAGGGTTTAAGAAGCTCTCACGACATTCGCTCTCCAGGGTCCAGCGTAAAGAGTCTGTGTTAAGGGTCACTGTACACTGGGAACCCCAATGTGGGCCGTAGACATCCTTTCCCACACTCTTCTCTGAATGTGAGCTTGCGTGTGCGCACATATGTATGCAGCCGTACATCTGTGGGTGTGTAAAAGTTACACACACACACAAGATCTAAAAACAACCACAGGAAAGGAACGCCAGCGAGTGTTTGCGAGCATACGCTCGGGAAAATTGAAAATCTTAGAGAAAAACCTGAAGGTCATGAAAAAAAGGAAAATAACTGAACGTGTTTGAGTATATTAAATTTAAGGGTGGCAACAGCTCGGGCTTTTGGCTAAGAACTCTCCTTTGTAATGGAAATGTGTAAGTGCATATGAGTGGTGGGCCTTAACGACAGCAACATTTACAAGACACAGGAGGCCCTAACAGAGTTAAATCAAGCAGCTACCTAGACGGCTTTCTTTTCAGTTGCAGAGTTAGCACTTAGCCTTCACACAGGTACACAAAAAGCCTAGTCATTACAATGACAATAAGCCGTCTGTGGGGCATTTCTTCACCTCCGAGCTTTGATCGTCATCATTACATGGTCAGAGAGGTGATTTATGACAGGCCCTAAATTAATACGCACCTTCCACCTCTCTAATAACATCTTCAAATGTGCCATCGTCGAGCCGCAACTAAGATCTCCTCTCAGGGCGACAGGCGTCGCCAGAGTGCGGTATTTATGACTACTGTCATAATCCTGTGAGAATTTATGCTTGGCTCTCAGACTGTGTAGCCTAATTCATCTTGTACTGCTGTGTATAAGCTGGATGTCATTAATATAATCAATAGCTGTGAGCGCAAAGAAAGGTGTGAATCGCGTTTCCCTTATGGAGTCTAACCAACAGCTCTTTACAGATTATTCACAGTACATGTGGCCAGAATTTTCGCAACAGCCTTCGGGGGAACACGATTCCCCTCTCATTTCCTGTCCGCAAAAAACACATTATGTTCATTTCACACCTGGTCTCTTGTAACAACACCTCCTACATCTCTCTGTCTTTCTCTTTCATACACACACACACCATCCTTTTATGCCCGAACGTGCCCTCTCAGAGACGCTCATATATATACTGTCGAGAAGGCCATTGTGTTGTTGCGCAGGGGGAGGTTAACAGATTTAACGGGCTAATTACTATTCTAAAGTCTCCCCCGCTGACATGCTTTAAAATTGCTGTATGATTTTCTCTCTCCATCTCGCTCTCCTTCTTTCCTCTTTAGAGACTTGTAACGAGGAATTCATCATTGTACCAACGCTCACCCTTCTTCTGCCAGCAAAAAAAAAACCTTGGGAATATGAGGATTGCATAGCTCTGCCAAGAACCCCCACCCCACCCACCCCCCGGTGGCATCCAGCTCAGCATGAAACAGCAAGGTGATTCTAGGGGAAATAAAGCAATAAAAGCATTTACGTAACCGCCGTGGCAGGAGTCAGATTCCTGGACGAGGCACAGCAGTGGCACTGCGTCATGGTAACGCACTCAGTCAATGATTGTTCAAACCCCTCCCCATCCCGGCTTCAATGCAATAATTAAAGAATTAAATTAAAGCGGTGACATTTATGAGGGTTCAGGAGTCAGCTCTTGTCTGAAGCAAAGAGAATGATTGACTCAGAAGGAAGTGTGAGTGCAGCATCTGTCCTAGGTTAATGGTTAACTCATCCGGCTCAACTGACATTTTAGTGCACACCTTAAGTGCATATTCGAAAAATATAGCATAAAATCAGAAAATGTATTTGCTCACTGTTACACGAGGTAAGCCGATACTCACCAATTGAATAACATTCCTGATTAACCAGCAAGGAGATCGAAAAAGTGTGTAGTGGCCTGTGAATAAAACACATTCATATGCACTCATTCTCATGTATACCACACAAACGAATTCTCCTGAAACCACATAAATGAGCAAAAATGAAGTAGTTCAGCAGGCGATAAACACTAACCAACCACATTCTAAACACCGAGTGCATCAAGACTTTGATGCCAGTACCCACAGCCAATGAGTCGAGTTCACGTGAGCTTTTGTCCTCGACTGCAGCCATCTAGGCTCTAAGGGCCACCAGCTCCACGGCGTTCAGTGACCCGTTTAGGATGGGTGGTCCAAGGCCCCCCTCCCTAGCCAAGTGCGAGGCACAGAGGATTACTTTAATTATTTCATTCAGCCATTGTGGGGCCAGATTAGTCTGCGCCCACTTTCAGAAGAGATGAACTGCTGCCCTGCTGCTGTCTACCAGGCTGTTACTCAGAGAGAGCTGGCCAGTCACAAGGCTGGCACACAAACTCTCACACACAATTACACACGACTAAACACACAAACACACTAAACACACACACACTGAAAGACAAAGACGGGAAGTCTGCTGCTTATATTATCGGATAAACAGACGAGGTTGTAATAAAATTAGCAAAATATGCATAATATTTTTACTTAATGTATGCGTATTTGTTTTGAAACTAATGGGAAAATAATGAAGGACAGTAAAGCTCAACACTGGGTGATAGCTTGCTATTTAGTCGTTTTGACCAACAGACAATTATGTTCACAATATAATACACTATACAAACAACGTACACTTTATTAATTGGTTATACGCATAGTTGAAGGATTCTAGATGTTGTCTTTCAAGTGATGAAAATTAAGGAAATTCATATTATTTTGTACAGCGAAACTGACCCATCAGCATAGAAATGCTGAAATGTATCATTTCAGCTCAAAATGTAGGCTATATGTTTTAGCTGGAAATTGCCAATATAAAATCATTGATAAAATGCTAATTTAACTAATCTCAATTTAAACAATAAAAAGTATGTCAGCATAGACTAGAAACTCCTTCAAGCATTTAACTTGTAACCTTTGAGTCTTACCGTTCAATTGGGCACTGTACTGTGTATATTGTTGACTACTTCACTGCCACAAGCTTCCCTTCATTTACAGTCAAATTAGCATGTAATTTGTAATAAGTGCCAAATTAAAAACATTTACAGGAGGTTACTTGGAATAAGTGAGGTACATTTTAATCTCAACAAAAACATCTATATAGCTTAGCCTAAATGTGCCAGCATAATCTCTGCTTTCTACAATGTTGAAGTTTCGGTTCATTCAAGCAATCACCTTAAATTGGTCTCAGTGTGTGCGTGAGGAGTCTCGCTTCCTCCCGTTTCGCTGGACTCTCGTAGGCTACTCAGTGTGGAGCGTTTACGCCCATCAAGTTTACCAAGAGCTGGTATTAATGAGAATACATGGTATCATGTATCATGATCAAATGCCCTAAATGTGCGAATTATTCGATATCTTTCCACTTTTTCAATAGAAGACTAACAGGACGCAATTAGTTGAGCCTGAAAGGGCGCATATATGTCCAAACTTCAACTATAACAAAACCAAAGGGGTTTAAATCAAAATACCAATTTTAAAACGTCAATCTATAATAAACTTATAAAACATATTAGCATTCATGTTTTGTCAACGTACCGTCCGAAAGGCTCGCGGTCTGCTGTTGCTATGGTTTCCTCCTCAGAAAACGCGATTTCTGTTCGCGAGCGCCTGGGTGAAAATACGAGCCTCCCTGACTAAATTGTAACTTTTGTGGTTAGCCTACTTAAAATCTCACTGAAACGCACAAAATGAAGACCACAAAACTTTGGTTTTGACTTCCTTTGGAAGTAAAAGTCTATAGGTGGTCAGCCGCCCCCATCCCCCATTTCATGAATTCAAATCGCATTCACCTATAACTGTACAGATTGAGCGACGAAAATAGTTTCAGCACATTAAAGAAACGGAGGTGGAAAACAAGAGACGGTGTTTATAAGATCCACAGATCGATAATCTACTGGAAGAGTACGAGGATCTCACTCAAGTGCCGGTGTCTTGTGCTGATGCCTACAGAACACGATCTGGACGAGAACGGAAGGGAATGACTTTTACCTGCGGATGAATGGGCTCCGAGTTAGACCAGGTCGTTTGCAAGCCATTGCGGGCTTCTGTATACCATATTAGCCTACATCCGGCTAAACGCTTTGCCTAAATGAACCACAGAAATAACCCAGATATCCGATCACAGCTGGGCGGAATAAAGCTCAAGCCTTGTCGTGTTTTCACACCTGTTTCACTCAGCCGGACAAACAGGTTTAGAAGCAATCCGACGACGGGAGCGGCCAGAAAGACCGGACTCGGCTGTTATGACAGGCAATGCTTTCAGTTGTTCAGTAACGATTACTGGTGACTGAGTTCAAGGAAAGACATCAGCGCGTCTAGTGAAATGTTGACTAGTCGACTTTCCGCGGGTACAATTAAGTGCGGAATTTTTAAACGCACTGAGATGAAAAAGTAGGGCTATGTGAGAAATGCGCAAAAACAAGAGCAACAGGTGTTGTGGGAGCGAGCAATAGCCAAATTGGATAGCAACCGTAAGGGTTTACCTATAAAAGTTCACAGAATCTATACAAAGTCATCTTTCTGTCTACTATGACCAGTGCTTACAATCGTCGAACAAGTTTACTTGCAATAAGCGCAGTTCCTGTGAGGGTTTCCGGTCTTTTTCATCTATAATGCGCTCATTCCCGAGCGCCCTGGAAAGAGTTGAATATTACATTTTAGAGTGAGGAATCGATTAGAATCCACGCGAAGATACACTGGCCGGCACTTGAGCTAGATGAAGATGTTCTATCTCTGTGGATACATGGGATCAAGGGCTTTGCTATATGTGGAAATACAACAGCAAGCGATCCACTCCAGCGCTCGGTTTCTTGTAGAAAAATCAATAGCAGTAGTGTAGGGAAAACATGTCACATGCGAGCTAATCAGCTCTGATGGCAATCGAGGCTGATGTTAACTTGAGATATCGATACATTTGGGACATTTAAACTGAGGCGTGAAGCACTTCACAGTTATTTGCGAATCGTTTATAATAATGAAACATTAAATAATCACGCAACCTGACAGTACTATGTCGGGTGATATTATAGGCTACTTATGTCGTAATTATGATTTACACACACGTACAGAAACACAAACACATTTCTCTATAAAGAAAAGTATATACATAGCTCCTATTATACCCTCATTTACGGACATGAGAGCGCATATATTGGTAAGACTAAAAAAATGTGCAAATGTATAAATATCGATAGCAAAAAATCTCATATACCTTAACGGATATTTTCTCCTCTCAGTTGTAGGTTAGTCTTGACCGATGGAGTCGGACCGAGAGCCGCGTTTCCTTTGCACGCCACAAATCAAGCGCTTTGGATATCCAAAATTCAGCACCACCGCAATCCTGTCAGCTCTCTTGGTTTTCCTTAAAATTCCTATTTTTAATACGAAGGGTCCGCTATAACAGTAGCAAAAAGTGTCACGTCAGAAAATAAGAGCGCGCAACTTGGCCGCACATCAGAGAGAAGTGTCCTCTCCTTGCGCACGAAAGGAAACCCCGAACCAGCACTACTCCGGACCGGGCTCACAGCATCCCGAAACCTCCAATTCCAACCAACAACATCCTCCAAAAACTTCAACCTTCAGTCAACAACTGTCTGTGCGTAAAAGTGAAAACAGAAAAATCTTCCAAGGCTATGTCCGGTAGAGTCCAGTGCGCGTGCTCTCATCATCAGTTCACGATTCAGTGTTAGTGAGGACGCCGGGGCTCGCGCTCTTGCCGCAGCTCACCGCGCGCATGTATACTGTGGATAGCCTATGTGAGAGTGAAGTGATTTCCGACCGATTGCGCTCTCGCTCTCCCCCTCTCTCGCTCTCTCGCTCGCTCAGTCCCTCATACAAGAACATCATTTTGAATCGTCGAAGGCGGAGCTTTGTGAGACGTGCTTCTGTGGACTCTACAACAAAACCTCATTCGTATTTACCCAAACATTACCAAGTACCAGTGTTGCCATATCCGCTTATTATAAGCGAATATATGCTCGTTCTGTCATTGAAAGGCATTTAAATACGAGTAATCGCAAGTTGGGGCTCCAGAACACAGTTGCGGTTTGGCTGTAGTGTGACCAATTACTATTTGGTCCTGTCAAGTGTACAGTTTGAGCCATGCTCTACATAGTTTCCATATCCAAATATAGGCCTAATACTTCCCAATATTAGTATGCAAATCAGCATGATGTCCAGAAAAGCAGTAGAATATTCATAGTGAAATAGTGAACAATACTTAAATGGCAGCTGTACTACCAGGAACGTTTGCTCCACAAGGTTAAATTGTACTTGTTTAACAACACTAAAATTTGTGTTTGCAGCTGTTGTTAGTACACACTAGGTAAAAAACACATACGGGTCAAAGGACAATGACAACATGAATGTAGTATGTCAACGTATTTATACTGCAAACAAAATATGTGCCACATCAACAATCAGCAAGTTATAGACCACTGATGAACCACTGTGATTTAAGCATTTATTTAAATTGTATAAGCGAGATATTTCAATTTTTTTGTTGGCTAAATGCATTTAATTTGACTCAATCCTTTTGGTGAGTGATGTCACTTGCCTGTTTCTCTTCTGTGATCTGGCAACACTACCAAGAGGGATACCTCCTAAACTTCGCATGCAGAAAAACTTCAGAATGCCTCTCACGACCTCTCGGAATAAACTAATATTTCCGTCCCCTTTGCAACCCGTGTCACGCTGCGCGCGCATCCCTCGTGCAGGTGCTAGCTTCCTCATGCACACCCCTTATCTGAAAGACAGTTTTATGAAGGAAAAAAATGATATTAACATAACGTATACCTTTAAAATATGCTTCTTATTAAGAAACATCCAAACGTTACGGCTGTCAATGTCCCATTAAAGGACATTATCCTTTCGCCCGAAACTCAAACAATCGTCACGCTTGAGAGTTGCTGCAGCAAGCACGACTGAGTCATTTACGGCGAAATGTCTCGAGTCAGCGCGGTTTTCAATCATTCTCTACTTTATTTATAAGGGATCATCTGAATCAACACACCATGTGAAATTATATTATGTAGTTTATCATGCTGTCATGAGGGCACGATGTAGGAGGGAGAGGGGGGAAATCACAGATCCATAAACGCCACTTTAGCAAAGCACAGCAGGAAACGTTCATTGTGCTCTTAGCGGCATCTAGGGGTCACGGGAGGAATAATTATTACACCCACTGTGAGCCAAACGAATGCACGGAACTATACACGGTGGACAGGAGATAAATTGAACTAGGTGTGCTTACCCTTGTACTTGTTCTTTCTTTCACAGACAGCTAAGCAATTTCACCATCTGGTTACATCATCGATGCAGGTTTCTAGTTACACAGACGCTGAAATGTGAGAACCTGAAATAGACTGTTTATAATTGTTTAGTGGGTTAATACAGTTTAAAGGGGACAAAAGCTATTTTCATATTCACTATTTTTTATTAAAATTATTAAACATTATTAAAAACATACAAACGTCAGATTATGACATCCAAGTGTAGCCTATAGCCTATCAAACTTATCAGGGAAGCAAATGTTACTCTATTCAATATTTAACAGTGGGTTGAATAGAATCGAGTTGAACAAGTTTATGTCAGCCTTGATTTGTAGTTGCTTGTAGCCTTGGACTGAAACTAACTGTTTGAAGTTTAAGAAATGCATTGTAAACTACGAATGCAGTCAGTTAGGCCTACTATTTATATATACTTTTTTATTTTATATTGTTATAGTATTTTAACACTTTGTTCATTTGTCTGTGGACATCAGAAAAGTCTCTAAACTTAATGTTTTGAATAAAAAAATTATATAAAATAAAAAAAAATAAATTAATACAAATTGAAACAAAAGGAACAACCAGCTCTTTGCAAATAATCCATCAGCCACAGGGTAATGGTATGTTTGCTGACCAATTTGTATTATTATTACAACTAATTGCATTATTTTTGTTGCTATATGTAAATAAACAAATGTGTACTATTTCTCTGCAATACTTGCTCCGAGATATTCCTGTTTATTTGTTAGCGAAAGTCACCAGATGGCATATATATATATATATATATAAAAAAGCAAGAATTCCCATTGCCATTCTGAGAAGAAAAGGAACTAGCAATTAAAGGAAAAAGCAAGGAAATTAGATTGAATTGCAAGAAAAAAGTTGGATTCTGTGAGAGTAACAAAATTAGAATTGCGAGATTGTAAAGTCAGAATTCATAGAAAAACGTAAACGTGAGATGTAAATTTAATTGCAAAAAAACACTTTTGGAATTGTAAAAATGTAGCCAATTATTTTTTTTATTAAAACTATCTTGTCAAGGGTGAATTACTCCTTTAACTGAGTAGCTGTATTGAAGGGGGTTTGAATCATGATATGATTCAGTCTCTCTTCAAAGCGAATCGACTGAGTGTGTTAAACCGGCTGATGGGCTGTTCATTTGCAAAACACGGATTGGTCCTTTTGTCTCAAGATGTAGATTATTCAAATTCAAGGACTCGACTTTCCTCATTTCCTCGGACGAATTACAGGTACAACACTCTGAAATTAGTTCACCTGCACAGCTGAGCTCAGAGAATGGAAGCTTCACACTTTTCCATTAAAAAGAGTTTATTTCCTCTCCGTATAACCAGGAACGATATGATTATTTGCCACCATTAATAGCATGAAAATTAGCACTTTGTCATTCAGTGAAATGAAGTTGGACGTTTCCTTGTCTTTCAGTAATTTTAGAGGAACATGAGGCCTACCGTCCTTTTGCCTTTCAGGTGTTAAGAAGTCTGTAATTAATGCATGTCACTTTGAAGCATGGCAGACTTCGGAATTATGGGTCTTGCCTTGTGTTCAGAGACGTTATGTGGTCTAGCAGTGACAGGACAAACAAACGCAAATGCACTGTTAGAGAAAAAAGGGAGGTAAAACGCAGACGCTCAGGAGTCACACTTGTGGATAAAGCCACAGGCAGCAGGAAGTGCTTTGAGTAATCTGTACTAATGAGACGGTGTACCAGCTTACTGTCAGAAAAATGGAGACGGGCACACACAAATGCGCACATACACACACTGCTGCACTCAAGTTTTCAACTACACACCTTGCTGACTCATTTTGATGTACCGCACAGCCGTACGCATGCATATTTGCCCTTTGACTTCAATTTCAGCCTAATTTTGATTCCGGGCCATGGTGAGCTTTGGCTCTTGGTATGGGGAGAAGGCAAAGCAGGCATTAGAGATTTGAATCAGAAAAAAAAACTGCCTAATTTAGCACTGGCTCATGAGATAAGAGCTCCGTCAGCTTATCATAGAACAAACAACCATCAGACCCGATCCCCCTGATACGCCAGTGTTATTAACTACAACAAGGGGATGAATAATTCAACATGTTAATCTCTCAACACACACACACACACACGCTCCCACACACATTAACATTTTATTTGCAAACACACGTGAATGCATGGACACAGGCAGGCTCATCTAATGATAATGTATATATTTGTGTACCTCTGTGTTGTCTCACAAGTGTTTATATACATATGTTCATGTGGTGTCAAAGAAGTGGACACTTCACTTTGGTGTGTGCCATTGTGAGCCAGATGAGAGGGACAGCCGTAAGTCACAACAATAATTATTCATGCTGGAAAGATCTTACTGAAGGTGAAGTGTGTCTAGTTCCGCTAATGGCACTGAAATTATGTGCTTTGCCTTCTTTCAAGCAAACATGTCACGCAAATAATGACTAGTTATTGTTTCCAAACACTTTTCAACACTCTTTCATTGTTTGGACAGTGTAAATGTCCACACTCAGTTGGGTCACTCAAACAAGCTGAGATGCAAAGAGGTGCATTCAGTCCGTTCAGTGTTCGCAATATAGTAAAGGATATTTAAGTATGATAAATTAAAACTAGCAGTTTGCCACTTCAAGTTTGAGCTGTTATTGTATTTCTGTTATTGTAACTTGCAGTAAGTAATTTCATTCTTGTCATCACATAGGCTATTGATAATCTTTCAGACAATTTTATAAAGATGTATTTGTTATATTTGTATAGACACTTGTTATCATATTACAACCAGATTCCTTCCTCTACACATATGAAAATTGACTTTATTACCTCTTCTTTAAATATTCTGTCATTTCACACTTAATTTTACATCTGAGCTTTTAAAGTCCTGCTTTAAAACACTACTACTAATCAATCATACTGTAGAAATGTTTCATCTGGCATTTTCTCTGTCAAGATTAGCTTTTTTAACATTAGCTAAATGTTATGCAAATTATTTTTAAAAAGCTTTTTTTTTCTCTCCAAATGAATGTGCATTAAAGTACATTGTCACTCAAATGTTTTTGAAATAAACCATTATGCCCACTAAGACTGCATTTACTTAATCAAAAAATAGCAAAAACATATTTGAGGGGTGAGGGGGTGTAATTTACACCGAATGTTTTTCTATTGTAATATATTTTAAAATGTAGTTTATTCCTGTGATGGCAGAGCTGTATTTTCAGCATCATTACTCCAGTCTTCAGTGTCCCATGATCCTTCAGAAGTCTGTCTAACATGTTGATTTGGTACTGAAGAAACATCTTACTATCAATGTTGAAAACAGCTGTGCCACTTAACATTTCACATTTTCCCTTAATGAACAGAAATAGCAAACTAATTTAAGTTATTTGAATAAATAAATAAAAATTAACACTTTCTGACCCCAAAATTCTAAATGGTTTGATTGTGTCATAGTCATTTTTAAATAAACATGTATCAATACAAAACATCTACATTTGCTTTAAGGTAAGTTAACACTAACATAACTTAATGTATGTATTCATTTCAGTCTTGGCAGTAACAAAATAATTCATAGTACAGTAAATGTGTTGCAGAAACTATAGGAAGAGTTGTGTTCATCTGCACTGGTGTTATCAATAATCACTTTCAAATTAGGCTTTTTCTCTTTTCAGAGGACGGCAAAAAGCATTTGCATTAACTTGGATTTACAATCTTTTCACATATTTTAATCACTTTTCGGCATAATTGAACATAATGCTTTGCATTGTCACAATTAATTCTAACTCATCAGAGCAACATCAATTCAATATTTAAACTCCAGCTTTATTCCCTTACATGGATGTTCTTAGCTTGTCTGAGTTAGCAAAAGTAACCAAGAAGGCTGGAGCTTAGCGAATGGCCAATCGCAAAACAGTGTCTTTGGACAGGACTCTACTGTCAAAGCCTGTTGACTTTTAAGGGAAAGCATGCAGTCGTGTGGAGATGAAAGAGCCATTTTAACATATAATCTTGTCTTTCATCAAGTTACTTGTTGCTTCAGTCACTGTTGTGTTTTTCTTTTCTTGGCCATTTGCCAACATTTATTCATCCGTGATGCCAAAAAGCGACCTGGACATTTAGCTAGTCAAAGGCCATGGGTAATGCAGGTGAGCACTTATTTTCACAGGCACCGAGCAGCTCAGACCAAGACACGTCTACCGTGAACACTTCTATTAATTCAGTTATTCACGAGCCCATGAGACTCGGAGCGGTCAAAGTTACAAAGCACTCAAACGATCAAAAAGCACCCCAAGCTCACTTGAGCGATCATCCAGAATGTTTTCAAGAGAATGGTGACCTGTGTTTAATTAGCGAGAGAGTTTATCTCAAAAGACGCTCTATGATTGTAATTTGGTTCGTTTTTTTGTACGAAAACCCGCTCGTTCATCAACAAAACCCCTTTAGTTGGTGAATGTGGGAACCAACCGCCCGTATCCTCCATCTCGGCATGGCTGCCCTCATATTCACTGATTCCTGACTGACATTTAGATAAAGGTGAAAGAGAAAGGCCCAGCTGAGCCGATGCCCGTCGCCAGGGTAAATTCACTGCGCCCTTTCAGCGACTCCGAAGTCAAATTATAGCTTGCGGTCTGACATTTCCATTGTATTGGTAGAGTGCTGTTTTATTCTCCTAATTAGGCCATTAGGTACATCACTGATCTTGCGCCTAGAGATGGCCGGCACTAATAAAGAACAGAGAAATCCTGGGATAAAAGAGAAGCAAAGGAGAGAAACCGGGGGGAGAGATGAAGGAAGAAAGCCAGATAGATGTGTAAAGGGAAACCAGGAAAGGAAAGGGAGGAAGCCCTTGTGACAGTGGCCTTGAAAGAGATGAACATATAAAAGACATATACAGAGAGAGAAATAGAGGAACAGAGATATGATGGGAAAGTCATGCAGGTTGAAGGATTTAAAGATGAATACGGTGGACCTTTGCTCAACGGTTTTAGAGATTGAATCAGAGAGAGAGAGAGAGAAATCCAGTTATGAGTTCACATTGGCACAGGTGACAGAACAGAGTGTGCTGTAATCTACTGTAAATCCATAATGGGATATTTATACATACTCACTCAAATATCACTCCCTCTGGATAATTGGATACAGCTTGTGATGAAATATCAAACCGACTCCTGAGGTTGGACTTTTTAGGCCTTGCACTCTAAAAAACTCTAGGTTAAAAACTACCCAAATATAGGATTCAAGATTCAAGATTTTTATTCATCACATACATAATTATACAGAATATAACCAGCAGTGAAAATGTAAATCAGGTCCGCTCCATGGACAGTGCAATTATATGTAACACAAACACAAGAGAATATACATAAATATTGTTATAAAAAAATGAAGTCAAAAATAAAAGAGTAAAAAAGAATAACCTATAAGATAAAATGTGCAATTTAATAGAATGTGCAGGACAGTATACTATAGACTTAATAAATTATAATATAAGCATGGATGTGCAAGAAGAATGTTCAAACAGGTTGTACAGGGTATATACATAGCAGCAATACGGATGGTGGAGAATAATGAATATCTTACTGCTTATTAAACGGAGTCATGTTGATGTTATGAGACCGAGTTTGAGTTTAGGAGCCCGATGGCCTGGGGGAAGAAGCTCCTCCTAAGTCTCTCAGTTTTTGCCATCATGCTACGGAAGCGCATGCCAGATGGCAGTAAAATGAAGAGACGGTTGCCAGGGTGATTTAAGTCCTTGATGATTTTAGCAGCTCTGTTGTTGCAGCGTTTGAGGTAGATGACCTGCAGAGAGGGGAGAGCAGACCCTGAGATGCGCTCAGCTAAGCGCACAACTCTCTGCAGGGCTTTGCAGTCCTGATTGGAGACGTTTCCATACCACACTGAGATGCACTGAATCAGTACACATTCTATGGCCCCTGAATATAACGTTTTCAGGATTGCTGGTGAGACCCTGAATTTCCTCAGCTGTCGCAGATGGTACAGTCTTTGCCTGGCTTTCTTAACCTGAATTTGAATGTGTGCAGCCTTACATAGTTCCCATTTTTGCTGTCAATGTGTGTGAGGGAAGAGTGCAAGACGTGAGAGATGGCATCATCAGTAGCTCTATTTGGGTGATTTGCAAACTGAAGAGATTCCAATGTAACAGGGATGGAGGAGCAAATGTGATTATTTACCAGTCTCTCAAAAACCTTCATGACTATTGATGTGAGGGCAACTGGAAGATAGTCATTCAGGCAAGAGGGTTTATTGTTCTTAGGAGCAGGGATGATGACAGATTTTTTTAAAGGAGGTGGGAACCACAGAGGTAGCGAGGGACTCATCAAATATTTAAGTAAACAAACCAGCAAGCTGATCAGCGCAGGACCTCAGAACACAGCCAGTAATCCCATGAGGTCTGGCTGCTTTCCTGACATCTCTCTTTAGATCCCTCCGAACCTCGTCCTCCGACCCGGTGATCATTGCTGCTCTGTCTGCTGCTTTCTGACGCACTGATCGGCAGAGTCTCGCTGCCGCCATTGCATTAAAAGTGGCCTTAGAAGGTGTTTAACTCATCGGCCAGCAATGGATCAGCTCTCACCTCTGTGGAGGATTTATTTCCAAAGGAACAGATGGTCCTTAGTCCCTGCCACATGCATTGAGAGTCATTGAGCTGAAAATGAGACTCAATTCGCTCCCTGTTTCATAGTTTAGCGGCTCTTACTGCACGTTGGAGAGCATAGCAGGATGCTTTGTACTCACTCATGTTTCCCAACAAAAGACCGGTGTTGTATGTGGCAGTGTGTTGTTTAACCGCAGCACGGATTGTTCTGTCCACCCACCGTTTCTGATTGGAGAATTTCCTTATAGTTACTGTTTCAGTAGCTTGCTCGGTTAGCATGTGGACAAAGCCTAATGCTACATCCGTGAACTCGCTCCCAGTCCCAGTCGACATCATCAAGAGCTGCCTGTAGCATAGTTTCTGAGTGGGAGGACCAGCGCGTCACTTCGCGTCACTCTCCACCGGGGGTTCCTGAACGAGCCTTTGTTTATATTCCGGTGTGAGGAAAATGGTGGCATGGTCTGATTTGCCAAAAGCCAGTAGTGCATTGTAGGCATTTTTAAACTGAGTGTAGCAATGATCCAGTGTATTCGGTCCTCTAGTTGAACAGGATACATGTTGGTAAAAGTGCGGCATGATCTGCCTGAAGTTGGCTTTGTTAAAGTACCCTGCGATGATAAAGGCAGCATCAGGGTGTTTGGATAATGGATAATGGATAGATGTTCAAGATGAGGCGAGCAGGAGCGTGACAGAATAGAGATATTCCTGGGGCCACACCATTTCTTGTTGATCATGAAACACACTCCTCCACCTTTGGTTTTACTGTCCTCGGCTGTTCTGTCCATCCGTAAAACAGAAAACTTATCAGACCGAGGTCGTGAGCCATGTTTCAGACAAACAAAGAATGTTACAGTCCCTTATGTCCCGTTGGAAACTTATACTGGCTCTAAGATCGTCCATCTTATTTTCCAACGATTGAACATTGGTGAGCAGGATACTCTGTGGAGGAGGACTGTGAGCCCTTTTCCTCAGTCCCAGCGCGTTTCCCGCGGTGCTTCTTGATCTGTTGCCTCCGGGGGTAATGCAAGTGACCATTGTTCTCCTCTGCATTCCGGAGTATCTCAAGTGGCCAAGTTGGATTCGTGGATAAAGTGTCCTGAAACAGGTTAGTGTAGCATTGTCCAATGTCCAAAAGTGTTCCTTTGTCATAAATGATCAGTGCAGATGTTATGCATTCAGGTTATACATTTGTATTGTCAGTATTTACCTCATTGTTTATCTCATTTTTATGTAAGCTATACACAATGCCCATTTAATCTAGTTTAACTAACATTAGAAGTAAAGATTAAACTTTAAACAGATGTAAATCACGAGTAAATTGACCACTCTGTAATTCTGTTTCCACCGTAACGGCGCTGGCTCTCGTGCCTGAGCTGGAGTTGTGTTCGGCGGAAACTGCTCACGGATAAGACTGCCGCCCTGCGTTTCACTCAAAGCCGAAATGTACTGCGATTTCCTTCATAACCTGCCCAAAAACAGTAAACAACTCTGAGGACATATTTTAACATCCAAAGTGTTTGTATTCTGTATCTTTATAAATATAATATATATTATCTAAATCACACAATAAGACCGACACGAGTGATGTTCGTTTAGTGATTCACACCGCACGCCTGTATGTTGCTCTGCATAAAATTGTATGATATACAGCACTGAAACGATTTTATCAATAAAATAAAATGTACACAAACCTGTATTTACTGAAGAAATGCTTCAATTCGATGGCGCTTAGAACTGCTCTCTCCAGAAGACGACACAAAATCCCTGCAATAAATAACCCAACTGCTGGATTATGTCTGACCCAGGATCTGAGTAACACTAAAACTACCAAAACATTGGGTTGTTACGTCTGACCCAAGAGCTGGGTAACACTAAAAAAACTACCCAAACATTAGTACCCAAACAACCCAAATGCTCAACCCAGCATTTGGGTTAAAAAAATAACTCAGGTTTTTTAGAGTGTGCCAGAAATCAAGTTAAGAAGAACTATTCACCCCTCATCTTATATGCCCCTAAGTTTTGTCAGATTGAAGCATATGGAAACTTTAACATGCTACATAAGATTAGAATTGTAGCCTCCGTTTCCTGTTCGTAGCTGACAGGAGCGGCACCCGGTGTGGTCTTCTGCTGCGGTAGCCACTCTGCTTCAGGGTTCGACGTGTTGTGCGTTCAGAGATGGTATTCTGCATGCCTTGGTTGTAACGAGTGGTTATTTGACTTACCATTGCCTTTTTATCATCTCTAACCAGTCTGCCCATTCTCCTCTGACCTCTGACATCAACAAGGCATTTTCATCTACACAACTGCCACTCACTGGATATTTTCTCTTTTTCGGACCATTCTCTGTAAACCCTAGAGATGGTTGTGCGTGAAAATCCCAGTAGATCAGCAGTTTTTGAAATACTCAGACCAGCCCGTCTGGCACCAACAACCATTCCACGTTCAAAGTCACTTAAATCCCATTTCTTCCCCATTCTGATGCTCAGGTTTGAACTTCAGCAAGTCATCTTCACCACATCTAGATGCATAAATGCATTGAGTTGCTGCCACGTGATTGGCTGATTAGGGATTTGTGTTACCAAGCAATTGAACAGGTATACCTAATAAAGTTGCCGTTGAGTGTATGAAAGCAGGGAAATACATGAATGTTTTTTTTTTTTATTCCCCCATAATAGCTAAATAGCGGAAAATGTATTTATTGTTAAAAATAAGTATTCTATGGACACTTTCTGCTTGTTAAGTGTTGAGGGAAAATATGCCATCCACTAAAAGTCATCTTTTTCTACAAACAATTGCAAAAATTGCTCGGAAATATGAAGTTATGAGGGGAAAAAGGTCTTGCATCATGTTTGCTGAAACCACATGTGTTGAAATTTTGTTGTCCATTGCAATAAAGTGTATATATTTTTAGACGTCTAAATACATTTGGGGTCGTAGTGAAATATTTTTTATATATAATTTAATTATAATTTTTAAAATAATTGCATTATGTTTAAAATGTATTATGCTCTCCAACACTGTAAAAAAATGAAAAGTTGAGAAAACTCAAAAATCTGCTGAAGCTGGATGTCTTACATTTTAAGTTTTCAACTTTTCTTTTTTTTTTACAGTGAAGGATGCATATTGTAATCAAAAATGCAATATATATTTTTTTAAATAAAAAGTATTCATGTGATTCCAAAGCTGAATTTTTAGCAGAAGTCTTCAGTGTTGCATGATCCTTCAGTAATTAATAATATATCGATACGCTTGCAACTATATATTAAATCAAATTGAAGACTTAAAATACTAGAATATAATATTTACATAAATATGAACATATAAAAAAAAAATAAAAAAAAAATCAAGTACTTTGTCAACATTGATGGTGCTAAATATGCTTTTCATGATTTATTTACTGTGCATTTTCTATAACACCCTATTGCAGCCCATAGAACCCTAAAATAAACTGCATGCAAGGACCTCTACATTTCCTCTATATTCTTTGGTTCAGTCATCAGTCTGCCAACTATAAAGTTCAAAGCTTGCAGTGAAAGTTTTATATTATATGAAAACAGTGTTTGTATAGGACAGCATAATTGATTTGTAAAATGCTATGACCATTCTCGGCTATGGTGGAGTTCTTTGTTATGTCAGGGGGTGTGTTTAACGACTTCAATAATGATTTAAATATGGCTTTCCTCATCATTAGAAGTTTACCCATGTAAGCATTATTAATGGGAAAAGGCGATGTCTAAGAAGTGTTTGAAAGGCCTTGACCTTTCTGCAGACAGTCTGTAAATCATAACTGCAGGGTTAAATATGACATTAATTTTCTCTTGTACCTGCTAATACGCTGATGAAAGTGTGATGTTGGCAGGTAAGGTGGGAAAACAAGATACATATTTAATAAGTGAACGTTCGAGACACCATCCCTGTTTTTACTTTGAGTGAAGCGATGAAGGAGAATTTGATTACTTTTTATCAATTTGCAATTTAAAACATAATCTGCGGTTAATTTAGAAAGTAGCCACTCAAACGGTCTTACCTCAATGCATTTACAGAAGCAAAACAAACATTAACACAGGATCTGTACCTTACATCGGGTTAGTCTCCATGGCAACCGCTGACTTTCACACAACGTTGAAAGGACGGGATGCAAAAAAGGTGCAATTGAGTATGCAAATGAGCATTAATTGTCATGTGAAAAGTGCTTTAATTGTGTTGAGCCTGGCCAGGGAGGTAGACGGAACGGTGGGCAGACAGTAGTGAGCGGGTGAGGCGTGGATTGGTGACCGTTGCTTCTCACTGTTTGTTTGACACGTGCCCTTATTCTGTTTGATTCATGCGTGCTGCCTGTCAGCCCATTATCCTTGTAAACTATGACAAACAAATGCCTTTTATCTATGATCGATTCCGTTCATATGTGCCAGTCGAAATTTCACGCTCTCTTTGACTTTCACTCCTGCTCTCCAGATAAAATTCATTCATAGCTGGAACACACGCAAGCATACTGAAAATGCATTTCTGTTGTGATCCATCCAGATTGCGGCCCATCACTCTCCATACGGCATGTGCAAAGCATCTTTCATCCATTCTTGTAGACAGTAATTCCTCCCCTGATGTTGCCGCATAAGAGCTTCACACAAACGTGTCTGTGCGATCCTAACTGCATGATCTCATTCCTGATCAGCAGTAAACATGGTGAAACTGTCGTAGAGACATAACATCAACGTTTCCATGTGCCTTATTTGCATATACACTCACTGGCCACTTTATTAGGTACACCTTGCTAGTACTGGGTTGGACCCACTTTTGCCTTCAGAACTGCCTAAATTCTTTGTGGCATAGATTCAACAAGGTTTTGGAAACATTCCTCAGAGATTTTGGTCCATATTGACATGATAGCATCACGCAGTTGCTGCAGATTTGTCGGCTGCACATCCATGATGCGAATCTCCCGTTCCACCACATCCCAAAGGTGCTCTATTGGATTGAGATCTGGTGACTGTGGAGGCCATTTGAGTAAAGTGAACTCATTGTTATGTTCAAGAACCCAGTCTAAGATGATTTAAGCTTTGTGACATGGTGCATTATCCTGCTGGAAGTAGCCATCAGAAGATGGTACACTGTAGTCATAAAGGGATGGACATGGTCAGAAACAATACTCAGGTAGGCTGTGGCATTTAAACAATGCTCAATTGGTACTAAGGGGCCCAGAGTGTGCCAAGAAAATATTCCCCACACCATTACACCACCACCACCAGCCTGAACCGTTGAGACGAGGCAAGATGGATCCATCAAATTCTAACCCTACCATCTGAATGTTGCAGCATAAATCGAGACTCATCAGACCAGGCAACGTTTTTCCAATCTTCTATGGTCCAATTTTGGTGAGCCTGTGAATTGTAGCCTCCGTTTCATGTTCTTAGCTGACATGAGCAGCACCCGGTGTGGTCTTCTGCTGCTGTAGCCCATCTGCTTCAGGGTTTGACGTGATGGTATTCTGCATACCTTGGTTGTAATGAATGGTTATTTGAGTTACTGTTGCCTTTCTATCATCTCTAACCAGTCTGCCCATTCTCCTTCTGACCTCTGACATCAACAAGGCATTTTCATCCACACAACTGCAGCGCACTGTATATTTTCTCTTTTCGGACCATTCTCTGTAAACCCTAGAAATGGTTGTAAATGAAAATCCCAGTAGATCAGCAGTTTTTTAAATACTCAGACCAGCCCGTCTGGTACCAACAACCAGTCCACGTTCAAAGTCACTTAAATCCCCTTTCTTCCCCATTCTGATGCTCGGCTTGAACTTCAGCAAGTCATCTTCAGCACATCTAGATGCCTAAATGCGTTGCATTGCTGCCATGTGTTTGGCTGATTAGCAATTTGTTTTACCAGGAAATTGAACAGGAATACCTATTTTGAAATTTGATATTTAATGTTTAATTAAAATAAAATAAAATAAACATATCTGCAACAGTCATATCTGCAAACAAATTATGCAAGACCTTTTTCCCTTGATAATTAACGTTTAGTTCCCCTCCATGGGAACTCGGACTGCGTCCCCTAGGGGTCGCTACGGGGAACGCCTCAGCGTGACTCATGTCTGAAGATACATATTTAATAACACCACCTGTTGGCCGGCGACAGCCCATGACGTCACTACCGGCGTGCCACAATATAAGTGCCGCCGGGAGGATACATCATCAGCTTTTTCGTCTTCACTGACTGATTTGTTTGAAGCGTGCAAAGTGAATCTGGTAAGAGTACAGTTTTCCTTTCTACTATGGCGAGCACTAGCAAGGCGTTTAGGAAGTGTGTGGATCCGTGTCCTCGTTATTTGACACCCGATGACACACACGACTGTTGCGTCTTTTGTTTGGGCATAGAGCACGCACGCGATGTCTTTGAGGGGGCGGTTTGCGTGCATTGTGAGCGGCTCCCTATGAGGACGCTCCGCTCTCGCCTGTCCCTCTTTTCGAGGAAAGAGGGGCAGCCGTCTGCTTCCCGCGATTCAAGTCCCACCGCTGCCGAGGCACGGAGGAGATTGAAATCGTGGGGCAGGCGGATCTAGCTGATGAGTTTGAGAGGAGCTTTCCCTTTCACGAGTCGGCAAAGAACGAGGCGAGCCGCTAGATTATGATGATGTAATCTCTCTGACGTCATCTGATCCGGCTAGTGCTCTGCTGGGCTGTGCCCAGGAAGAGCAGGAGATGTCTGAGAATGAGGATGTTGAGACTGAACTCTCTCAAGACTCCTGCCCTGCATCGAAGAGCTGCTGGATGTTATGGAGCGCGCCACGGCAAGGCTTGACTTGCCGTGGGAGCGAACTCAAAATGGCGGCGCCCGAGGGGCGCCTCGACAAGCGATTTCTTCCTGGCCATAAAACCTCAGCTCAAGTGAACCTTCCATTTCTTCCTGATCTCCATACGGAGGTTGAGAAGGAATGGAAAAAGCCGTTTCTGCTCGCATCCACAAGTTCCAGCGTAACAGTTATGCTAACATTGCAGGGATGCGTGAAAATGGCTATGAGAGGATGCCCCTTGTAGAAGAGACGCTAGCTAGCTATCTCTATGGGGAGACACCTCTCTGAAGGTTCCTCCTTGCCATCCGGGCCCCTTCAGGCTACATCACGCTTGAATGGCAGGGCGCACGCAGCAGGTCAAGCAGTCGCCTCGTTGCACACCATGGCGGTGCTTCAGGCGTACCAGGCGGACCTGCTGAAGGACCTGGATAGCGGTCAGGGCTTGTCACCTGACGAGGTAGCTGAGCTGCGCCGCACCACAGATCTAGCTCTCCGTGCCACCAAACAGGCTGCCTATGGGCCGGTCTATGGCAGCCATGGTGGTAACGGAGAGGCATCTGTGGGTGAATCTGGCAGACCTCGAGAAGAAAGAGAAGGGCTTTCTGCTCGACGCTCCAGTCTCGCCCTCCCAGCTTTTCGGTGCCTCCGTCGAGTCGGTGGTCGAGAAGTTTAGAGAGGCGAGGGCGCGCTCGGCTGCCTTCAAAACCTTCATTCCAAGAAGGTCCAGGTCCGAGCCCAAACAAAGCGGGGGTCCTGGTCCATCCTGGTCTAAGGACCAGAGACGGGCGCAGAAGGCTAGTGTCGCGACTCGTGCCCCTCCCCCACCTGCGGGTAGGGGTAGAGGGATGTACTGGTCAAAGAGAGGTAAGAGGCAAGACCTGAGGGAGGTGATCCAGACTAAGCGTTCTCAAAGAGGCTTTCGTCTGGACCAGAGTAAAAAATAATATCTACTCCCCTCCCTCGGGGAGGGTTCTACCATCGACCCTTAGCTTCCCTCCTTAATTCCCCTGCAAATCTACCCCACCGGAACCGAGGTCAGGTGGGAGCCTAAGAACTGCAGTCAGGCTGGACCTATGATGATTTCAGGCAGGTTCTGTATTCTCGAACTGCCTTACTGATGGTCTGGACGTGAGTCCCCTCGGAGGTTTCTGAGGATCCTCCTGGATCTTCAGTCATTCTGGTCACCACTGCAAGGGCAGAGCCAGCATTACTCCCCTCACGATAAGAGGGTTACCTATGAGTATGCCGCTCCCTTCTGAGCGGCGGAGTGCCTTTTTCATTCTGAGGAATGAGTTCTCCACTCTCCAGAGCTCGTTATAGGTAGAGCTAGCATTGCTCCCCTCGTTAGAGGGTCACCTTTGAGCATGCCGCTCCCTGCGGAGCGTCTGAGTTTCCCTCTCATCCTGAGGAATGAGTTCTCCGCTCCTCAGAGCTCTGTGATAGGTCGCTCTCCTTGCTGGTCGAGCTAGCATTGCTCCCCTCACTATAGAGGGTTATCTATGAGCATGCTGCTCCTGCTGAGCGTCTGAGTTCCTTCTCATTCTGAGGAATGAGTTCTCCGCCTCACTCCGCCTCCAGAGCTCGTTATAGAGTAGAGCTAGCATGGCTCCCCTCATTAGAGGGTCATCTTTGAGCATGCCGCTCCCTGCGGAGCTCTGAGTTTCCCTCTCATTCTGAGGAATGAGTTCTCCGCCTCCAGAGCTCGTTATAGGTAGAGCTAGCATTGCTCCCCTCATTAGAGGGTTATCTGTGAGCATGCCGCTCCCTGCTGAGCTGCCTGAGTTCCTTCTCATTCTGAGGAATGAGTTCTCCGCTCCAGAGCTCGTTATAGGTAGAGCTAGCATTGCTCCCCTCATTTGAGGGTTATCTGTGAGCATGCCGCTCCCTGCTGAGCGTCTGAGTCCCTTCTCATTCTGAGGAATGAGTTCTCCGCCTCCAGAGCTCGTTATAGGTAGAGCTAGCACTGCTCCCTCATTAGAGGGTTATCTATGAGCATGCCGCTCCCTTCGGGCGCCTGAGTTCCCTCTCACTCTGAGGAGTGAGTTCTCCGCCTAGAGCTCCTTATTGGTAGCTGAGGTCCTCTCATTCCGAGGAATGAGTTCTCCGCCTCCAGAGCTCGTCGTTATAGGTAGAGCTAGCATTGCTCCCCTCATTAGAGGGTCATCTCTGAGCATTGCTCCCCTCATTAGAGGGTCATCTCTGAGCATGCCGCCTCATGGAGCTTCTGAGTTTCCCTCTCATTCTGAGGAATGAGTTCTACGCTCCTCCGAGCTCTGTGATCTCTCGTGCTGGTCGAGCTAGCATTGCTCCCCTCACTATAGAGGGTTATCTATGAGCATGCCGCCTCCCTGCTGAGCGGAGAATCATGGTTGGGAGGTCTCACTCTGAGGAGTGAGTTTCTCCGCTCTAGAGCTCCTCTTTGGTAGCTGAGTTCCTCTCATTCTGAGGAATGAGTTCTCCGCCTCCAGGGCTCGCGTTGGTAGAGCTAACACCGCCCCCTCAACCAGAGGGTCACCTATGAGCATGCCGCTCCCGCCTGAGCGTCCGACTTTCTCCGCCCCCAGAGCTCAGGATAGGTCGCCGCCCTGTTGGTCGAGCCAGCATTACCCCTCAACCAGAGGGTTATCTATGAGCTTGCCGCTCCTTCTGAGCGCCTGAGTTCCCTCTCACTCCGAGGAATGAGTAGTTCTCCGCTCCAGGGCATAGAACGTTCTTCTAATAAGTGCACGCGAGACTTTGGGCACTTTCTAAAATCCACTCAGTGGTAAGTCCGCACATCAAGGTTCTGCGTTCTTTCTAAAATCCCGTAAGGGTAGGGTTCTGCGCACAGCTTCGTGCCCTTTTTGAGTTGGTTAAAGCCCCGGTCTGTGCCTTGGGCCCCGCCTCCCTTGTCCCATATGTGTTGGGTCCAAAAATAAAAATAAAAATAAATAAAAAAGGGGTATACACTACCAAGAGGTCTGTTGAGACAGTTCCTCAGTAAGGAGCAAGTGGTAACCCCTGAGTGATCGGCCAGGACCTGGTGAGCCAGGTGCCTGGCCATATCCAAAGGAATCTTTCTGATTCCAAGACTTTGAGTTTCTACCCTAGGCCCGGTAATCCGGCACCTAGCAGGTAAGTACTAGGGTATGCAGCTGGGGCCTTGGCCGAAGGGGATAATATCACTGACAGCCATCAGTCGTCCCAGGGGCAACTCCCTTAGCCGGGTAGAATTGGTTTAGTGCTCGCCTTTTTCGCGAAATTGGCTTGCATTCCCCTCAGCATGGTGAAGTGGGTATAACGTTCCCCGTAGCGACCCCTAGGGGACGCAGTTCGAGTTCCCATGGAGGGGAACGCCTCAGGTTACGTATAACCATGGTTCCAGTGGGGAACGAGACACTGCGTCCCCTAGGCTTTGGACCATGCTTCGGACGCAAGCTTCAGACGAAGAAGCTGATGATGTATCCTCCCGGCGGCACTTATATTGTGGCACGCCGGTAGTGACGTCATGGGCTGTCGCCGGCCAACAGGTGGTGTTATTAAATATGTATCTTCAGACACGAGTCACGCTGAGGCGTTCCCCGTAGCGACCCCTAGGGGACGCAGTGTCTCGTTCCCCATTCGGGGAACCATGGTTACATACGTAACCTGAGACGTTTTTGCTCTTATTTTAACAAAAAAAATAGTGGATGGTGCCATTTTCCCTCGGGGTCACATCTTACTAATGTATGACATGAAGAAAGTGTTCACACTAAGCTTCTTTTTTTAACAATATGCATTTTATAATATATAATGCAAATAAATAATTGTAAGTGTTAAGTCCTAATTCATATTGGCCAGTATATGTGTTAATAAATATGAATGTATTCTTCACACATGTTTGTGTGAGTTTACGTTAGCATGTGTTGTGTTAGAGTTCCCAGATGGCCCCCTCCCTTGTTAGAAATGGCCAGTGGCCCAGCTGAGCTAGCATAGATGCTTTGTGGGTGTGCAGAGAAGTGATAGACACACACCAGTGGCTGCAAGTGTTGCAGAACTCGAGAGGAATGAGAGAACAGGATAAAAAGGTAACTCTTCACACCAAACACCACCCTAAAAATACTCACAGCATAATGTATTTCCACCATTCATCATACATAAGCAAAGGTTGCAAAAAATATCTCTGAAAACTACACTTACTCCATGCGGCGTCCAGCTACTGTGGATTGGGATGATAAATTGAACATATGTATTGCAACAAATCTTCTCAAATTACTTTTTCTGGTCTGATCTTCTGTATAATGTAGGCCGAGATGGAAAGTGAATGAATTGTGCTCCATTTCCGGAATACTGAATGGTTGTCATTTAGATTGTATACTAACATTTGCCTAACCAAATAGCCCTTAAAGGGATAGTTCACCAAAAATGTACATACATACAACATATATACATTATATATATATATATATATATATATATATATATATATATATATATATATATACATATACATACATATACATATATATATGTGTGTGTATG
The DNA here is from genome assembly GCA_027564155.1 of Gymnocypris eckloni scoliostomus. Classification (NCBI taxonomy): domain Eukaryota; kingdom Metazoa; phylum Chordata; class Actinopteri; order Cypriniformes; family Cyprinidae; genus Gymnocypris; species Gymnocypris eckloni. The sequence continues at coordinate 22,850,858 of CM050426.1, forward strand.
TATATATATATATATATATATATATATATATATATATATATATATATATGTATGTATATATGTGTATATGGCACATGAGTCTATTTATCACAAATGTAATGCAAAGTTTTAAAAGAAAACGGGTGTCAATTTCTGCTGAAGGCACGTGCAAATGTAATACACATTCTATCTGCTTGCAGTGCATCAGTCAAGCTTGTCAGGAAGTGAGCGAGACAACAAATAGTTTTGATCAATTGATATGTCACTTCCCTAATTTAGTATGGTTGTGTTCACATTAGAAGTGATCTTAGCAATCCTAAGATCACTGCATGTCACACAATGCAACTTGGATCTGTAGACTGTATGATGATGATACCTATTGACCTATTGAACCTGAAAATCGTGCAGTGTGTTTCGGGATTTAGTTTGTGTAAAGTGTACCCCAGACTGTCCTTTTTAGTCAGACTCCAGTACAGTTTGCAGGTGTGTGCTAACATTATCGAAAACCAATCAAACGTTGATGCAAAACGAATCCAGGTGCACACCAAAAGTGCTATCATAAAAGAACATTGGTTCCAAACAAGATCGTACCACACTGGCTTTCTTTGTATGGACAAAAAATATCTTATTTACCACAAAATATATTAAGTCATACAGGTTTAGACTGACAAGAAGGTGAGTGTATATAATACACTATCCATTTAAATGTGAGTATGTGATTAAATAATAGCAAAAACATTCACATACACACTTTGTGGGCAGATACATTTTGCGTAATGAAACATGGCTCATTTGCTTACTCCCTGCACGCCCACATTAGATTAGGCATACAAGCGGTTCCGGTGCCTTGGTGGTAGTTACAGTGAAAATATTTGATATATATATATTTTTTTCCCCAGCATTCTGTTCCCCTGTGATGTGACTGATGACATTGGCATAAGCAGCAGGCTCAAGATAGAGAGTGCACAGAATGTAGATGAATGTGAACGGGAAATGTGTGCAGTGCATGCATGTGGGAGAGAGAGGGAGAAAGAGAGAGAGAGAACGGCATGGAGTCACTGCATGGATTTAATGCTAGTATCCATCACCCTCTACACAAAGTATGTGGGGGAGTGTATGGGGCTTTAAGAGGTTATTACACACGCTCTTTCCACTGTAGGGACCTGACACACTCTGAGTCCAACCTCTGGCAAAGATGGATCACAACGACTTATCTCATCTGAAATAAAAACCAAACAAGCACTTCATCTTCCAACATAAAACTAAAACCATGTTGTGCACAGTAAAACCTAATGCCGCATGCGGTCAGCACGCAGTGCAGGAAGCAATACATCTGCACTGTTGTAAATACAGTAGCTTTATCTAGACTCAATGTCTGACCAAGCTATAGAGGGATGTGGGCTGATGTATCAATGCTTTTTATGCAAATAGCCATCTTTACTTTTACTTTACTTTTTTTTCAAGATGCACACCAGAAATGTTTTTCTAAGACATGTTACAAAACATTAGCTAAATGTCCTAATTGAACTATAGCCTAATGCAGACTTAGTCTAAACCCTGTCTGTGAAATTGGGCCATAATATTGTATTATAGATCTCTCTCTCTCTCTCTCTCTCTCTCTCTCTCTCTCTCTCTCTCTCTCTCTCTCTTTTTCTTTAAAAAATATTGTGTGTTCTATTTGTATTTTTATTTGTTTTTAGATTTAAAATATTATGGAATTTTGATCTTAGCCATTTATCAGTTATCGACTGTCAGAACTAATACTCACTTTACCTTTTAAAACCCTGTCTTTAAAATTGGTACATTGTAATGTTGTGATGCCTGCCAATGTTATTTTAGTGTATTTTGAATTAGTTTTATTTGTATCATTTTAATTTGTAATTTATTTTGATTATTTTTATAATTTTTGTCATGTTTTGTTATCTAAATTAAATGTTATTTTGGTTATTTAAAGTTAATTTTTTTTCTTAATGGTTTTCATTTTAGTTTCAATTTAACTGATATTTCCCTATAATATCCCTGATCCCTACACTCCCTTGTTTATGTAAAACTATTCATTTCTGAAAAGTTAATTTATAATAAAAATTCCATACAAAAATGTTCAGCCATAACATTATCGACTTATCGTTATTGGCCATAATCTACATAAAGGCTTCCTTTATTGCAGTAACACTTAGTGAATTATGTAGTGTACTATTTATGTATTATGAACAGCTGCAATTTGTGTAGGCTTAAAATGCTAGTGTTTGAATTGAGACCACATACATGCACCTGGAGAGCAATAGTGAGTAAGTGATTGAGTGTGTGTTAAAGTCAGTGTGAGTGAGAAGCTGTCCTCTCTCCTCTGGCCAGTTCTCTCCCATGAGCAACACGATAATACAGAGCTGTTGCTATGGCAGCAAAGGTGAAAGACATTGGTGCTGGTTGTTGGTGATGGCGTGTGTCTGTGTGTATGTGTGTGAAATCGATGGCTCACTGCTCTCTGCCTCTCAAATTCTCCTTTGGCTGATCTCTCAGCCAGTAAATCCCATGCGTGCTGGCTGGCCTCACCCTTATTCACACACGCACCCCCAGACAAGCACCGGTTGGGGAGACCAGATTACAGAGATTTATTGGCCATTTGTAACATTTTTTGTACAAATTTATAAGCAATTTAACTTTATAATCGCAAATAAATTTTATATAAATGCTAGTCATATATTGTTAACATTTGGTAGTTTTCCCCCATATACATTTATCAATGAAGACTTGATATTTCTTCAGGTGTTTATGGATTTTCATCACAAAAACACTGCTATTATAACTTTCACTGATACTGAAAAACCAACAATTAGATACCTGTTATAAGCAATCTAACGATTAATGAATATTACATGTCTATATTATCTTGTCTGAAAGAAAAATAAAATGTTTTTTTAAATATCTGTTGCTTTAAGTATAGATATTAATTTTGAGAGTTCCTAAAGGTTTTGTTTTACAGTGTTTTTAAATATGTTTTAAGAGAGCATTATATGAGGGTAAAGGTAAAACAAAATGTTAAACTGAAGAAAATGAACATGGAAAATGAAATATCCAATACTGACGATACAAATAAATAAATAAATATACTCAGATAACCAATATGGTAACAATATGTTGTGCATCCTCTGAAAAGGAAATAAATACAGCAAATAAACAAAATCCATGAACAATAAAAGGATAGGAGGTCAAATGCAAGGCGGCTTAAATTTGAACATGATCCTACAGCAAAAATTCACAGAACAAGAGTCCATATCAACATTCATAGATACATGTGTGATATCTTACTGAGCTTATACGCTTTTGTCAATCCACAGTAATGGGTTCACAGAGATTACATTTTTGCATTGGTGTGAATTCTGCGAGAAAGAAAATCCTCATACTCTCTGCTGAAATAATACTGTTATTCCCTAAAATCATAGTAAGAAGTATGTTGTCCCTATAGAAAATGTGATTTTTAATTTAGTTTTTATTTTAACTACTGGGCATATGAGATGGCAATCCATTGGATGATTTTCCTCAAAGCAAAGGACAATCAAATGCAATTAACTACTTCCTGACATGGCTTTTATTCTCAGAAAAACAAACAGTGCCACATCCATTCCTCAAACTATTCTTCATCAGAGGAGACAGCTTGCAAAGCCAGTGAGAAATCACACAATCTTGTGACAGTAAACTCTCAAATAATACGCTACACTTTTAAAATGCTTTCCTGCAGCCTTGAGATAAAGAACCTGTATTTCTTTCTGTCTCCTCTTTCATATGTGAGGTAGTTTGTTGAAAACATCTTTATAAACTCTTCTGTTGAGAAAAATGACATGCTATATGGATGGATGCATGGATGAATAAGAGTTACAGTACAAAAAGGATCTGAATGGACACTGAATGTTTTGATTGGAGGCCACAAATAACATAGAAACTAATGCCAATCTTATTTTTGCTGGATCTGTCTTCTCTCTATTTCTCCTACACAAACACAAGTGAAGTGAATAACAATGAAATCTAAATTATCTCTGAATGTGTAGCCAATAATCAAACTCTATCACTTCAGCAAACATTTTCTCCATGTGTCTCTTATTTGCTAACTACCAGTAATTCAACTTAATGTAATAACAATATCGGCTGCTGTCACGTATTTAAATTAATCCACTTCTTTTTACAAAATAATAAAAATGTGAAAAAAGAAACATAATTTCTGATATATTTGCTGTTGAATGCATTAAAATCAATGCAGCAATTCCTAAAGTATGAATACTTGTGATACTAAAGTTTTATTGAGATGATTTATCCTCACATAAAATACTGATAGAAACTATTTTGAACCATAATGTAGTATTCATTTATCATGAAAATAAGTTATGTATATATCATTTACACAAAATACATTTACAGTGGGGGGAATACAAATGAACTGGCAACTCTCATTCAAACAGAGAGAGCTGATAGAGATATGACAACGTCACCAAATACATAAAAAAGCCACAGATAAATGTGACCTTTATTTCATTAAACTTATAGCAATAAGTTGACTTCAATTAAAGTTATTAAATGTAATGTTAAATGACTTTAATTACTAATTCCTCCTCAGAATTTTTTTTGGGGGTCCATTTAATCGAGGCATCAGTATTGGTACCGGTGATACTGTGTCTCTCTTAAATAATGTTTAGTAAAAAAAGAGGCAAAATAAAATGTCATATATTTAAAATGTTTTAATTTGTTTCCACATTTCCACATCTTCCATAATTTGGAGATTCAATGTGAAAATATATGTGATTACAATCTTTATGATTTGAATATGATTATGTGATTAATCGCATAAATTACGGAAACCTGCATGATGTCTTTTTTTTATCGATCGACAACCCTAAATATAATACATATAGATAAACTGCACTATTGTTACCATTAAAACTAAAGTGTCAAAAACTGAAAATTGAAGCCCCCCCCATTTTCTTACAAATGTAGTCTTTTCGCTTCCCCAGGCTCAATTGTAAGGGTTTAAGGTGCTTCCCTATTCCCAGCTTATGTATTTTTAAAGCAATGCCCTCCATAGTAACCACTATCTCTATTTTCGCTTCCCCTGGTTCTTTGCCATTCAATGCATGTGTCCTCTCAGTCCCTTGGACCTTTCTCACTCCATACTTAAGAGCAAATTCCCACTAGTGCAACTCTCACAATAGAGAGCCATCTATTTGATGAAAGCGACCCATCCAGACAGTGATACCCAGCTGTGTCTGAATGTCTAATCCCACTGTGAGTGATCCCTCCTGGGTGCTCGGGCACTCCCTTGCCTTCCATTCTTCAGCATCCTCCAACACCCAATCTTCTCTTTGTCTGGTGCATCCCGTGCCGCATAAGAGGATCTGTCAGAATGACAAACAACAGGGTTTTTTCATACTCAGGTGTGAGTGAAGACCACAGAGCAGAGCAGAAGCAACGAAACAGAAATAAAATGTGAGACTGAACAGGTGAGCGATGTGGGCTTGATTTAAAATTGTCTCAGTGCTTCTGTTGAATTATTTATTTATTTACTTCTTGTGGCACTGATCTGCACCGAGGGCCGATACGCTGTTCAGACAGCGCTGCCGTGTTTTCTGCTATGACCGAAAGATGAAAAGCAGGTTGTTTTCCAAGCTATACCTGGCCTTTTTCCTTCTAGAAAACTACACTGGACCTGAAACCATTCCACCATTTGTTGCACCTAAACTGATTTCGACTTTTCAGAGTCATATCAGGCTTTGGAGACGTGTTAAAGGGGTCATTGAAACACCATGTATTTGTTTACCCTCTTGCCAAGCGCACCGGCAAGAACACTGACCTTGGCCAGAAAATAATGACTAGAAACCAACACGTATTAGTCTCGTGTGTGCTTGCAGGTACTGAGCTGGGAAATTGAAACCGATCGCAACAATAAGTCACAGCATGAAGATTGTTAGCTTCCCCGCATCACTTGTAGCTCTCTCTCACGCTTGATTCGGGTCTTGTCTAACCTTCTGGAGACCTGATATGTTCACGGCTTGCTTGTTTTGTGTGCGATTGAATTAATATTTTCTCTGGAGATTTTTGCAGTGACCCATAACGCTGCAACCGAGCGCCGATTGTCTCCTTGGCTCCCGTTATGGATCCGCCGCACACTATTTAAGCAGATAGTGTGCCACCTCGTTCACCCATTACAGAGCCTACCCACACACGCATGCAAACATTCACAAACCTTGTGAACCTTCAAATAGCAGGCTGGGAAACGCTCCTGGGTTTGCATTTGAGCTCTGCCCACTGCCGAGCGTGACCCGACCTCCTGAAGCAGCGGAGGATTAGTATCTTGATATTCCTTCGTGCCAGGCATCGGCTGTGGGTCAGCCTGGCCCTCTCTTCTGTTCTTTCCCACTGTCCATCAGAGAAGTACAAAAGCTTCTAAGGGATGTCATGGAGAAAGAGCGAAGGAAAGGAGGAATACAGCTGTACATATAGTGTGAGAGTAAATAGGAGTACACGAGTAGTTTGAAAGTGCAGTTAAGAGGAGGAGATATACAGCTAGTGAAACATTCTTAAAAAGACATTTAGTAATGATCTTAACATCAATTATGTTTCATTAATTAAATGTGTTCTTCTTGTATCGATTGGCGGCTATTATGCTTGTATGTATAATAACTGTAATGGCTTCTTCCTGTGATTGGGTTACAGAAATCTATTGCAAATTAAAGCTTTGTGGGGAAAATCAATACTCAGGCATATTATCTAAAAGCTGCTTTTCAGCCTGATAAAAGTGCTAGTTAACTTGGTACTGATTGGGGCCAGGGGGCAAATTCGGAAATTGCACAGTAACAGTACTGACTGAGGATCATTTTTTGTTATTATTGAAGCTAATATGGAACAGGAGGTAATCTGATCTCAGTTCTGAAAGATGCTTTGAGCACACAGGAGGCAGACCATCTGTAAGGATATATTACCTAAATAAAGGAGCTCCTCTGACATAAATAAATACATTCTCAGCACCCCCTGTTTTTTTCTGTGGGCAACTGTAAACTGTTGTGAATAAAAAAAATATATAGGCTAAATTTGTTATAATAAAGATTAATTTAAACATTTCTATGGTTGCTCCGATGTTTAAAACATTTAGTTTACATTGGCTATTTTGCTATCTATTTCTATGTGATCTTCGACATATTTACCATTTGCCCATTAATTTAACAGTTGTAAGAATTAAAGTTATCAAAGTTATTAAACTGATGCAGTGCTTTGATGTGATGCGTCGCACTTCCTTGCAGCACTGCCAATGCTTGCTTTTACGTTTGTGAATGTTATGTTTGTGTTGTGGGATCTGTAGGTTGTGGCTTAAAAGCGGAACATGGAAATATCATGGATGTACTGGAAGAAAAACAACTTTTTTTTTGTTCTCAGCGATATGAGTCTTTCCTTCTCCCAAAACAGCTTATAGCTACCTATTAAAATAGTTCAGTTTTGTATGTAATGGAAAAGTGATTAGACTATGTTTCGTTTTTTTCTTCATAAAGTTAATTTAGAAAACCTTGGGAGCATTTTTTTTTCGTTAAATGTTTTTCTTTTAAGCAATGACCAAGCGGCCAGCATCAGAGTTGATCGCCTATGTTTGATTAATTTAGCCTTATCAAATCATCACAACTTGACTAAAATAAAATCGATAGATAGGCCTATAAACAGTTCAAGCATATCACAGTGTTAGTTTAAATGTTTAACCTATATAAATGTGCAATATCCAACAGTTTGTGTGGAGAGTGGAAGCTGAAGCGAGCTTTACAGGACATGGAGGCTCCAGCGTGGTCACTTGGATTTTTTTCTTACAGTAAAAACAACTTAAAATACGCTGTGTGATTTTTTTCTCATAAAGGTAAGAGTAATATATCATTTGGAACTGTAAAGGGTCTACTTTTATTTGTGTGCATTCACAATATCAACATTGTGCTTTTATAAAATAGGAAAACAGAGAATGCACTTTCTGCCGGTTTTGAACAAGAGCGCTTCAATGATGAACTTAAACTCGGCAACTCGAAACTGGCTCAGAGATATGATAAATATATCTATAGAAAGCTTTAAAATACTACTTTAAAACGAAATAATTCAAAGCAGGTTTTTAAGCTTGAATGTAGCTTGAATGTAACACATTGTTATGAATTCATTGTAGCCTATTCTCATTTGTAAAATAGCTAATTGTTGTCTCGATCTCATGAAAGTGCGTAGGCTATAGCACGATTTTCTGTTTCTATTTGGCGTAATATTTATACGCAGAAATTGACTACATCCCCTCCACAGCACCCCTACATAAAACACCTTCCCGCGCCCCTGGGTTCACCTTGGCTTTGTCATGGTCCTGCTGGTGTGCCCTGACTGGCCACCAGATGTCCCTGTATGTTGAGCACATGACTTGTTGTTTGTTGTTGGTGCCATGTGCTCTCCTGTCTATTGTCTGTCCCCTCCCATCTTGTTACCCAATCATTGTTTCAGTTGCTCCACCTGTGTCTCCCTCATTACCCTCGTTTGTCTCCCTATTTCGCCTCCTGGTGTCTGTAGTCCTGTGCCGATCCGTTGTTTTACATCGTATGTGTTTCATGTTTGCCTGTTCTGTGGTTCACTGCCTGCCTGCCTGCCTGTTTGTTTTTCCCCTTCAGGGTGTTTTTTGTTTACAGGAGAAAGTAGTAAATTATTACTGTACCATAGAATTTTTTTATGTATTTGGATTTTGACATCAACATTTCAAAAGCTTGTGTCTTGACAGGGGTTAAAGATAGAGATCTACTGTAAATTAGAAAAATACTGGGCATGACCAAAAGTTTCTGTGGGGTGTAAATATACTCATATAATTTGCATATTACGACATCATCATGGGGTGGCCCTCTTGAATTTCATAATAGTCAGGAAATAGCAGATATTGAATTTATGTTTGAAGTTATTTGCATGTTTGTCTTTTATCCTCATTACAAATTATCAGAAAAGAGGAAACCAACAATAAAACAGGAGAAAGTACAACATTATTACAATACTATATAATAAAACCAGTATGCATGTGACAGTAGCCTACTTTTTGATCAGTTCATCAGTAATATTCAGGAAATACTAGATATTGAATGGTTAGGGAATACAAGTGCGATATTACAATATTATGAACTAAGGTCTATTTCATGAAGTCTGACATCTTGTTCCAATTAAGTGACTTTGGCGCTTAGTAAGGTGTTTAACAGTGGTACAATTAAGAACTATAACAAATTTCCAATTAATGACTGGTATAAGAATATACCATTTTGTCTAATAGAATATAAAGCACAAAAAAGTCATTTATTTAATGGCAATAAAAATTTCGATCCAATTTCAAAACACTATAAATGTACAATATGAGAAATGGAATTTCATTTTTTGAGATTTACTGTTATTAAATTATTTGTTTTTAAAGTAACTACATAAGTGTTAAATTGTGGAAAATATAATCTAAATATAAAACATTGGGAAAATGAGCCTGCATTGTTAAATATTCTATATCTACTCAAACATGTATAAAACAAAGTAATATGGTTTGATATAATGCTGTTTAATGTTTAAATCAAATGACAAATGACAAAAATACCTGAATATTTTACACACGTTAAGGGAAAATTGATCCATGAATCTGTCTGTCTACTAAGGGAACGGATTGTAGATGATCAGTGACCCGTATGGACCAGACCCCACAGTTCAGCACAGATGTGATTCGCAGGTTAACAGTTGAGTTTAACAATCACAGAGTGAAATTTTATCATGTGCATGTTTTGTCTTGGCAATTTACCCATTGAAACAATTTTAAACCATTCAAGCAAAAGAGAACATGCATGCTGAACATTAAAACATTTTTCACATTGATCACATTGATTCCTGTTTCACTTCTCTTTGAACGGAAAATACACACAAACGTATGTTTAAATACCCGTTTTGGCAAGTATTCTGGTAAAAACAGTTGGCTGTCTTAAGTGAACCAAAACAGCTGAGAAAGAAACCGGATGTGTGTCAGTTTTATGTACATTTGGTCTTAAAGAAACACCAGCCTATAAATACCTGTTTCTGTCTGCTATATTTAACTTATGCAGTGAAGAAAACTATTGTGTTATTGTACAGTTAATTATTATATTTTTTTCACATGAGTGCTAGTGTCATTGAATTTATTAGTAACTTTATGTTGTATTCATCCATGCTTGTAATTTGTGTAAATGTTCTTGTTTTATTACTGGCTTTATTAGTTCAGCTAGTAGTGTTTTTTTTATTTTTTTTTTTTGCAGTGGTATAGAAGTACTTAATGTAAGCTTCCAGTAATAAATGAAAAGCAACCTAATTTCTTTTTTTTTGCTGATCCGATCCGTGACTCAAAATCCGTAATATGATCCAAACCGTGAGTTTTGTGATCTGTTGCACCACTATTGTCTACCTATCTATCTGTCTGACAATCATTCATCCATCTTCAAAATGGGTGTAGTATAAAGTATCCGGTGAATGAGGGTGAAACCTAGGAAAAATCGAGCAAAAAACAAACACAGAAAAGACATGGACCGAAGAGGGCAAAAGGGACTCCAAGAGAGATGAAATGTAGCAATTGAGAATAAGACTCGGTTTGAAAGACACCGAGATAGCGACTAACAGACACAGAGAGTAAGAAAGGGAGATAGAGAAAGTGATGGAGAGAAAGGTGGCTTTTATCCAGGCAAACCTGGCCAGACAGGAACTGGAGTGGTGAGCGCTAGGAGCTCCAGCAACCTGGCCCTTTTCATCTCTTCATCAGGAGGGTTCAAAGCCACCGGCGAGCCTTTGATTCCATCACTGCCACAGCTCCCTTGATGTGGAAATCTAAATTTCATTGAATTGAAAAAGGAGGGGGAAAAGGGGGTGACACATTACACCATATGAAGAAATAAATGTGTTCTTCGCCGCCCCAGAGCTGGTGCTAATGACACAGCACAGAAAGGAGGAAGGTGGGGGACAAAAAAGAGCCAGAGGAACAATCTATAAATGATATGTCTTCAAATGTTGAATATGAATCACTATTGTGACAAAGCGGTACCGTACATTTTCACACAGCATTACAACACGGTTTCTCAGTCCTGTTTGTGTGCTAAATGCATCTCATGCACAGTTTGAATGACAACTGAAGCTATAACCAAAATGACTCCCTTAAATTTACAGTAGTCCAGCCTGAAATTTGAGAGTAACACAATGAATTAGATGTCAAATTATGAGGTATAAATACTGAAATAGTCTTTTCTTGTAAAACATACTCCAATAATCCTTGTTTTATTTACAACTTCAAAATATATTTGCTATTGCAAATATGAGCAGAATGAACAGAATAGTAGAGCATAACATTAGTAACATCCAAGTTATATGATTCCTAATGTTATATGAACGGATAAACTGATACAATTAATAAATTGAAAGCAAAGGTGTTTTGGATAAAAGTGTCTGCCAAATGCATAAATGTAAATCAGCATTAGTCACTAATATTAGAACTTTTAATTTATTTCAGGTTATTAAAAAAAATGTTAGCAAATTGGACTATTGCATGGTTGGAGAGTGAGATAAAATGTTTGGGCAGAGAAGGAGAAAAAATGCAGCAAGCTAGGGATTTTGGTCAAATATCTGAGAGGATGCAAACAGCAGGAGTGACCCTCATTAGTTCAGATTAAAACATAAATCCTTCAAAAATGTCTTGATATTTACTATCATTATCACTGTCGTTACAGGCATTCCTCAAGGCTACGTTTTTTATCCGCTTCTATTTTACGAACCACAATTTGACATTAATTATGACTTAAACTGCTTTGACTATCACTATATTTTAATTAATATTATCAATCATCATTGTTTCTGCTTTTTGTTTAGTTTCAGCCAGCTTTTCTTTCTCATTTCTAATGCTCTGTCACTATAAAAATAGATTGATTTTAGAAGCTTTTTATAACATGCCTCTCTACCCATCTGATAAGATATGAAGGTTTTATTGGCAAAAGATAGATCCCATCTGTCTTCAACTGCTTAATCACACCCCTTCTACCCTCTGAAATGTCTATAAATGAAAGCGTCATTTTACAGTGACCTTAGACTCTATTCTGGCTTTTCTGAAGGTCGGCAATATTTCTCCAACTCTTAAAGTCAAATATTTCCAGTTATATCCCTAGCTTTTCGAAAGGTTACATAAATGCATGCTGCTTTTAAAGTCTAAATATTTTGAATAGAGCAGGAAGCTGGTGTAGTCCTATGTCATTCAGTCTCTTACCTACATTTTGCTTTTAAAGCAGAGTCGATAAACATTAATGACCACTATTGGTCAAAGAAGACCGTTTGAAATGGTTAGAACAAACCTGAGTAACTCAACAAATGCCCAGAGGAACCTAACAGTAGGCGATCTCCCCACAAGTGCAGTTACTTCGGAAGGATCAATGAAACAGAATCACTTGAAAACCACAGCAAAGTGCTTAGAAACTATTGAAAAAAACAAATCTCTTACGCCTTTCAACAAGAGGATGTATCTTGTATTCAGGCTATGGGACTGTAGCTGTGAATTCCAGACAATGTAATAATGAAGAGATCGTACTCTGTTACTGTAGTAACCTCGGTTCCCTGAGATATGCTAACGAGTACTGCAAGTATGGGAATATCCCTTTTTTCCCCTTCACTGAAGCCTATTTCAATCACGCAGTTATAACTGCATTTGATTGGTTCGTGTAAGGTGAAAGAAACGAACCAATCCACAGCGGTGGCGAGCGAGCCAATGGCTATGCAGCCCGCCAAAATGGGTGGGGCGTTTGGCTATATAATCGCTGCCTGACACCGCATCTCAGATTTCTTCCAAGGAAGCAACCGAGCATGCAGCTCATAGCACGGCCAGGAACAGTACTCATTCCCATATCTCAGGGAACCGAGGTTACGATAGTAACCGAGCACGTTCCCTTTTGATATTTCACTCATACTGTAAGTCTGGGAACCAGTTCAATCACGCCATGCTATGATGTGGAACGACTTGAAACTAAGACTCACGTGGGATTAGGCCCAGGAGAGACAATAGAATACACCAAACACAGGGTGAGCCTTGAGTGTCATCTGTGGCCTGGGTGTCGTCCCGTAAATGGTACCTGGTGTCCATATATTTGTGGACAGACCAAGCAAAAGAAGGGCTTGAACAATGTTGGTCAAGTGAACCCGAAATATTGCTACTTAAGCAGAAAGGACTCTGGCCTGCAAGGCGGGGGCATCCAGGTTGTAAAACCTTGCAAATGTGGACGGCGAAGACCAGCCAGCCGCCTCACAAATGTCTGAAATGGATACCCCGCCGGACCATGCCCAAGACGAGGCGATGCCTCTGGTGGAATGGGCTCTGACTCCATTGGGGCACTGCAACCTGAGGAGGAGTATGCTAATGTGATAGCATCCACTAACCACCCAGAATTATCTGACAGGGCCACCTTTAGCGCAGTTACCGATGCCAACAAAAGCTGTTCTAACTTTCTGTACAAGGCTGAACGCTCAATGTATATTCTCAGGGCCCTGATGAGGCAGGGCAGGGACTCCTGTTCATCTCACGAACACTTGACAATAATAATGATACACACTATTTATACACTTATTTATCTAACACACCTACTTAGTCTACACTTCAATTGCACATAATATACCTGTATATACAAAACGGTCCATTGTTATACAGTATGCCTGTACATACAATTGTACATTTTTATATTGTTATTCCTTATTTACTTGTTCTTTTTTATTCTTCTTTTTATTATTTGTGTTTTTTGTTCTGTCACTGTCACTCGGTTGCACTGCTTCTGTCACGAAAACAAATTCCTCGTATGTGTAAACATACCTGGCAATAAAGTTCATTCTGATTCTGAAAATAATTATGGTCTTGTTGGTATCAGTACGAATATGAGCTGTGCATCCCTAAACGTGCAGGAAAGTGAAAGATCGAGCAACCCTCAGCAGCGCACGTAAAGATACAGACCAACTCAGAAAACTGCTCATTGCAGCAAAGTACCAGAACAAAAGAAATACAATCCCCAAGACCACTGTAACTGTAGAGTGCTTCAGTTTACTGCAACCTAACCAAATTTCAGAGCCAGCTGTGATACTGGATCTCATCACTGACACTTCTTAATGTGACTTGTCCTCTGCTGCACAAGATGTAATGTATCATCAGGATTGTCTATGTCTACAGTTAGCAGAAGATAATTTTTTCTGCTTTAAACTGCAATACCTAATTTCCTCTTTAAATGGCTGTGCTGTAAGTTGAACCCCCATGTGCTCCTCACAGGGAATAAAACGGCCTGAGAGACCGTTGCATGTCACAACAAAGAATTGAACCTCACATACTGGGGAATCAATAACTCTTCATTAAGCTTCACTTATATAATTATTTTTTAAGAGTCATTCTGTTGTAGTATGAGAGGATATTTAGTGTAATGTTCAATGGAAGCCTGACATTTTTCAAATGACCATTTAGGAGTGGTCAGACCTGTCTGTAACAGCATGAGGCAGCATGAAATATAGACCGACCAAGTTTTACTGTGAATGGGCTCATGCTTCACTAACTTTATGTGGACCTAGATGAAATCACGGTGCTGCCTATTTCAAGTCACTCTTATCATCATTCTCAAGGGAGCTTCCCATCTCATTGAAATCTGCTTTGTGAAATGAGTGCAGAGCACCTGACTGAAAAAGCTCATTAACTGACCTTCAAAACTGACTTCTTACTGCTGCCTTTCAGAAAAACCGCAAGTACTGAATCTTGTCAGTATTTTGACATTGAGGGTAAAAGTCAGCTTTGTCACTGTCAAAGCAGACCATCAGAAGACTTAAAGCAGACAATGTGCATTCTCTGACTATTAAGTGTAAGGACAAACCTGGCTAGTTGTCACCATCTCAGTAACCATAAGGTTTTTAATCAGAAGTCTAATTACACAAATAAGTATTTTCTATATAGCAGTGGTTTTGTATATTGGTTCCAAAGACCTAGTTCAAGCAGTCTTGATTGTTTTTGCTAAATAAGCTGATTTATTCTAACCTAATTTCTAACCTTCAAAAATATTTTTTTTTGCTGTAGCTATTGTGTGAAAACAATACGAGTTAATACGATAGGGGAGAGCAGTGCACAACCTAACACTTTTTTGACATTCTCAGTTTATGTAAATTCACATGGGTTTCAGAGGATATTTTTTGTTCCACGTTAATTTCACACTTGTCTAGTACAAATGTTTGTTTCGTAATTACTGTGTATACCATTTTCCTTTATTTACCCCAAAATAATGGAAGTGAAATGTGACAACATGCCTCATAGGTCGGTTACATCTGAGGGGCATGTTGTAACATGATCAGCTTAAACTGTTATCTGATGTCCTTAATATACACACACAAGACATACTAAAATATTGTGTCAATAAAATAAAATTACCAAACTTTTTAAAATAAAATAATGGTGTTTTTTAAGAATAAAAAATAATCTAATTTTGGAGTTTGATAATTAACACACTGTAACCAGGGCCTCATGCATAATTTAGCATAGTTTAATAATTTCATAGTTTAATAAAAGTGGGGTGGATTCTAACGGATTCTTACAATGTTCCCATCTGTGCTGCTGAAATTTAAAACTGGTTAGTGTCTAAGTCGATTGGAGATTTAAATAATAGCAGATTTGAAATGTACTTCAGCCAGAAATTTACTTTTGCTATGCAAAGTAAATTTTCAGCAATATCTTTAATAGCAATATTTTAGAATTTCGGCACAATTTTTCTCTTGATATGTTAACTTATAAATAGCCTATCGTAAAGGTTGTTATGCTAGCATGTTTTGAAATATTTAAAGCATGTGTATTACATTTAACCCGCATTAGTTTGTGCCCCACGCACCCCTACAATCACACTTGTATACATTCAGACAAGGGTCAACTCCATAATGAAGATACTTTCTACATTTTTCTTTAAAAACCTTTAAACAGTTTAATGTGGCAACCTATAACACAAACTCTATATTTTCCCTCAGGAAAAACAGAGGAAATTAGGAATATATTTTTAGAGGCCAAGCCTTTAAGGTACAGTATGTACCTATACAGAAATAGATGTTCAGATACAAATTTACTTTGACAAATAATCACTGGAGTAAAGAGAGTGTGAAAACTAGCCTGGGTATTCATTATCACTGTCCGTGTGATCTTATTATTTTTTTCGTAAATGCTCTATACTATAGAAAACTTTTTCAAATCTTCAGTGAGCCCATTATTGTCATTTATTTTAATTGTTCTAAATTAATAACACATCTTCTTACAGCAAGAGCCTTTTCTTTTTGACCAAAAAGCTTGATAATACAGAAAAAAACAGTCCAGATTGCTTGCTAAGTCCTCTCTTGGCTTCAATTGTGAACTCTGCTGGTGGCATAGCTGTGTTCCAACAAGCAATCCCAATTGTATTTCAATTACAGCTCAGGAAAGAGGGGATCTCTTTAGCATAATTGAAAACTATAGGTGTTGATAAACAGTTTCAGAGAAATCACAAGGCTCTCCTTACTGCTCTGAAGTGCCAATCATAACAGTGTGACTAATGATGCTGTGAATTAAAACAATGGGAGGGGGAAACTCATGCTGACCTCCTACCAGAAATGAATGAATTACCTGCCTAAGTAATTTTCTTATCTGAACACAAAAAAATGTATTTGTTGATGTGGGCTAAGATAGCTGATTTTAAACAACAATCATAGCTTAACAGTATTGTAGTAAAAATACCAGTTTAATATAGAGCTATTATTTCAGCTCCGGAATTAGTTATTAAATATTAAATATTGCTTGGTTAAAAGTAATATTAATATTTAACAGTTATACTGTATTAAGTGACCGTCCACGAACACTAGCCTCAGCATATCAACTTCGAGCTTAGGTAGCTTTCTCTTTATGGCAAATAAGGAACAAAACTTCAAATCACATTCCAGAGACAATTCTTTATGAAATGAAAATGGTTTATTCGTAATACTGCTATTCTAACATAAATGGATTAACTGAGAAGACACAAAACATACATACACACAGAATGACATGCATAAGGGATTTTGGTAAGTAATTCCTAAAATTAAAGTTAGCCCTTTTAGCTATTTAAACGCTTGACTTGACCGGGAAGATCACGACAGATGCCTTATTGCTCTGTTACTGCATTCAGATCAGATTCTACCAGTTCAATCAGCAATATAGATTTAGTTAGAATGTACTTGCTTGTTGACAAGAAGCAGGTTGGAAGTTGTTTGTTTCCTTCAAATGCGTTGCTCTGGTCTTTGTGCTCGGGAACCACGTGGGTTGGTTCGTGCGTCTCCGGGTGCTCTCGGGTGGAAACACGAGAGATGTGGCTGCTACCGCGTGACGTCACAGAAAGCTTTCCTTTCGTCCGTAGGCGTTCAGCTCGTTGTTCTTTGATGTTGTGCCTTCTAGCCTTCGAATAGATGGTTGGTTTAGTCGGTGTCGAGACAAAGTTCAGGTAAGAGCGCGAGCAGGCAGAGAAGTTACGAGCGCAGCTCCAGCGATGTTAAAGAGAGATGTTCCAGAGAGCCAAGAGTCGAGAGCGTCACACCATGTTTCAGAGAGTCACGCCATGTTTCAGAGAGAGCGATTTGCAACTGGCGCGTTGTTTTTCAACAGTCCAACTTGCTCCTCCCCACGGGCGGCTTGTCGAATCCGATGGTTCGTATGGGGCGGAGCCCCGCCCATGTCCAGGCTTGCTGGGTGGACCAACAGTTCTGTGATGTCTCATCACTTTTGGGAAGGATAAACTTTATGGCTCTTTATACGTGTATAATTATGCAGGGTATTACAATTTAACGGTCATCACCACAGTCTGTCACATCTGAGTCTAGCTTTCTTTAGAGATCAAACACCGCATAATAATACACACATTACAGTTTATACCGTTTTAAAGCATGATTAAAATTCCCACATTGTCCTAAATAATTGGCACTCGAAATCATCACATCATGCCTATGAGGGAACAAGTACACATTAAATATCCATATATTTATTTTGTGTAGTTGCAATAGTTATACGTGTCAAAAAAGGCAAGGAGTTTGGTTTTCCTTGGTCCGTCCGACGGAGAAAAAGTCCTGCTTTGTTTTAAATGGGGGGTTTTGAACTATGCTCTGGAATGTAGGCTTGACGGTGTCCAGAACCATTCCCGGAGCCGTCCGTACCCTTGCACGAGAGCGTTTAGTGATGGGGTCGGTTGACCCTCTCCCTTTGCATGGAAGGGAGGACTTTTGGGTAATAATTCCTTTCTGTTGCTGGATTGAATTCTCCGTGTGTGTTTTCAGGTTGACATTGTGTTACACATCCCCTTTTGTGTGGAGATGTACCCGATGGAACATCTTCAGGCACTGGAACAAGAGGCAGAGAGAATGGACACACAAGACACCAACGAGATCTCTATCACTGACTGAAAACTGGTGCAGGGTAATTTGGAAAGGAACAGGTGAGAAACTTGAGAAGACATAGGGCTAGTTTGTTTAGCATCGTTGACAATTGGGTCATTTTGACTGGTTTAATTGTCGGGTTTTCACGAGACGGTATAGGCATGATCTCAATCAGGTTGGTCACATTCTCGGGTTCGGATTCTAGGTCGAGATTACCACGTCGAAAAAGGCGAGGGATGCCTGACGTGCATTTGTTGAGAGACTCTTGAACGACGCGTTCACTCGCTTGTGTAGGAGGAAGGCCAGTGTCAAAGTCACAACATATCCTACTATAGTAGAGATACAAAGCGCCGTGTCAGCGGCAGACCAGGACCGAATAATTGAGCGCCAGCGGGCGGAAGGCGAGCGATAGCTTCTAAAGCTGTGTCAACCGGTGTCAGATCAATAAGCTGCGTTCCTTCCTCCTTGATCCTTTCTTCCAATTCTGGATCGAGGACAAAGGAATGCTGCTTGAAAAAGGGTGAGATTTCGATTTCGCCTGATACGTGCCGGTGAGGTGATACAATGCTAGTTCGTCAATATGGAGGATCGAGCCCTTAGGGACTGTGATCCATAACGTTTGGTTAGGCAGACTAATGCGCGTAGCGTGTCGTGTTGATCATATGTGAGGGTAGCCGCTCGGGCTGGGGTGTTCACCAGCCATCGGTTTCCGACAATTTCGCTTGTGTTACCTCAACCTGAGAACGTGGTGTTGCGTCGGCGGGCAGCTAGCGTCGGGTCTCATGGCTTTAAGCCACAGATGCCCTCTGTATTATTGCGCATTTAAAGGTTTACTCGGGCGGAGGAAGTGAATGTCTTTAGTGAGCGTATACATCTTTAGCTTTGGAGCCAAGTACAACTGTTCGTTGCTATCGTGATACGCGACGACCTCGGAGTGTGGATTTTGACATAGGTGTTCCCTTGCCAAAATCCAACATTCACAACATTTTAAGCCGGTAAACATTATTAACGTCAATAATGGGCAAACTGAAAAGAAAACAAAGTCACCTGTTTCCGGGTTTGCGATATGGGAATAACGCTGCCGGGAAAGGGGTGAGATGGGTTTGGATGAGACTAACGGGGCCCGCAGTGGCCGGGTTACGATGTTTGAACAAGGCTAAGAGGTATCACGTAGCACGGAATCCTATTCATGGCTAAGTTGTCAATCAAGGAACTTACATCGCGTATCATGTCGCTCATGATTTTGGCGGGTGGCCTCGATCGGTTGACAACGGTTCTCACAGCGAATTACAACGATTTTACTGACGGCAGTCGATCTCAATTTCAGGACCTGTATTCACGGATTGGTTAAGGGGTTCAAAGTGAGAGAGAGGAAAGGAAAACACAAAGTGAGACACGAGGAAAAACCAAAAAAAATTAAGACAAAAATTCAAAATCAAAATCAAGCAAAAAAATTAAGAACAAAATTGAGGGTAACTCCTCGCTACTAGATTGGTCCTAGCAGTGCTGTGGAGGAGAGAATATGGGTTGTGTCTAAGCATGGTTGCTATATGTTTTCCTAACATATCAATACTAATGCTTGTGTGGTGCATATGGTGCGTGTGGTGCATATCGGTCTGTGTCAGTGGGTCTGATCTTCCCCCTTTCCATGTCGGCTGGAGCCCAGGGGCCTCTTTATCTGGTTTCGATGGACCCATCGAAGGACTGGCTCGCTGCGCCCTTGTCTGATTTTGATTCGATAGGCAACAGGTGAGAGCTTGTCTACAATCTCATGGGGTCCCGTCCCAGTGAGGTAGGAACTTTGACAGGTGATGGGGAGCATTCGGCCTTGGTCGGGCGAAACTGTAGTACCACACTTGATCTCCGACATTGAGCTCATGGTGAGAGGCCTTTTGGTCGTAGTAGGCTTTTCGGCCTTCCGCGCCGTTGTAGCTGCTGTTGCGGCGGCGAAAGTTGTTCTCAGGTGCTGATGTAACTCTTCCAGGTACTGGTGAGTGTTGTAGGCGGTGACGAGGTTCAGGTCACCAGGTTGGTACAGCAGGTGTAGTGGTAGCGTCATGTTTCTCCCTGTCATCATTGTGAACGGGGTATTCCGGTAGATTGATGGGGTGTGGCTCGAGCGCCATCAGTACCAGAGGGAGTTTAATGTCCCAATCCTTTTGATTGGTGGCTACGTATTTTTTTAACATGCTGACCACTGTTCTGTTAGCCCGTTCCACTTGACCGGAAGAAATTGGGTGATGGCTTATGTGAGTTTGGCCTGTATGCCCAGGAGTTTCCATCGCCTTGCATAATTTCAGCGGTGAAGTGGGTTCATGGTCAGAGTTGACCCTTAAAGGCAGTCCGAATCTTGAGAAGATATGGTTCAATAACAGACAGGCTGTTGTTTCTGCTGTATCGTTGGGAGCTGTGAGGCACTCTATCCATTTTGTGAATTCGCAGACCACGGTGAGGAAGTATTTGTTGCCCCGACCGTGGTAGGGTCCTACCCAGTCTATTTGGAGGTCCGACCATGGGAAGGTCATTCCTTTCCTTTGCAGTGGTGCTCGGTGGTTTGGATTTGCCGGTTGGAACTGGCAACACACCAGGCATCCTTTAACGATATTCTGCTACGCCTTGCTGCATGCCAGGCCAGTATGCTACTTGCTTGAGTGTTTCATAGGTGGCCTTGACTGTGGTGTCCCGCGCATGGTGCATCGTGGTGCGTGTGTCAACATCATCCCCTTGGCCATGAGGGACTACGAGCCTTGGAGCAGTGGATGGCTCAGGGACATACGTGAGGACACCGCCTCGTAGATGCAGCATGTGCTTGATCGAATGGAGCGTGCGGAGGTCGGATGATGTTCAGAGGTCCGAGGTGGAAATGGGATTTTCCACGGGTCGGACAGGTGTGCTACAATGGACTGTATGGCTGAGTCCGTATGTTGGAGGGTGAGGAGGTCTTCAGCAACGAACTGAGGCGACAGGGAGATGTGGGAGGAGGCAGGTGTGTGCTCGCCAGTGGCGTGCTGGCGGCGGGTTACTGCTGCCACTGTAGGGTTGGGTGGGAGGGCATGAAAGGTCCAGGACTCTTCATGTGATGCACCTGCTGTGGTGAGGGCATCGTTTTGGTCATTTGAGGGCTGGAGTTTGGGAGGAAACGTTTAGGATGTCAGACCTGATCTGGTGTTCTCCGGAGGATGGCAGGTGACTGAGACAGCACTTTCAGGAACTTGAGTTTCATCAGCAGGTGTTTGTTGACGCTGCTGATTTGGAGTATTGGGTGTTGAGTTAGTGTTTAACTCTGTTGCTGGATTTTCAGGTGGGGCTTCATGTCCATCTGAAGTTAACGTGTTTATTGTACTCTGAGACTGAGGTGAGGCGGTGCTGTTTTCTGTGGCTGGTTCGTTTGTCTTGTCGCTGCTTTCTCGTCCGTCAGCTAGTCAGGCTGAACCGGGTTTCCTTTCTTTTCCCACTTCTTATCTTCCTCTTTTCGTTGAAAGAATTCCTTCATCATCATTTCCATCATCTTCTGTGAGTCGAAGTGCGGTGGTGTTTTGTTCTTGTATGGACTCAGTTGGAGCTTGGTCACTTTGGAACCTTGGTGAATTCCTTCGTCGATTCCTTGGGCTGGTCGCCTTAGGGTGAGTCTGTCGCTCGCTTGGAGTTTCCATTGATTCCCATGAGCGTTGCTCTCTTGGGTTCCGCGATCTCTCCCATTGCCTTTCCTGAGGCCTTGCTTGGTCCCATGACTTATCCCAGTGTCGCCCAGGTGAGCGTTGACGTCCCACGTGGTCCATCCCATCGGTCATACCTCTGTTTAGGTCGGGTTCCAGCGTGTGAGTCTCGTTCTCTGTTGGACGGGGTGCATTCCACTCTGTGTGGTGGCTTAGCCCTGTCTTGGCGTTGGGTGCCCTCCAGCGCCAGTTCTTGGTGTTGAGTGTTGAAATCAAGAACTGCTGGGGTTTTGCGCTCTTTTCTGAGGCCATCTTTTGTTTGCCGTAGGCTTTTGCACCAAGTCTCGCAACTGCTGAATGTTCATTGTTCGTGGGCATGCGAGAACGCCAAGATGGTGGCTTATGCCAGGATGAAGGTTCCTCAGGAAGAGAGTTTTAAAGTTCAGTTCCTCTTCCATGTCAGATTCACGAGTTCCAAAATATGCTTGTCTGAGTCGACTGTAGTAAGCTTGAGGAGTGTCGTGACGTCCTTGTCTCGTCTCCAGGGCAGCCACTAAGCCTTGATCGGACTCAGGGTCAGCAAACTCTTTAATTAGGGCCTTTTGAAGCCGTTGATAGTCAGTCTTTGTGTTAACAGGCTGCCGGTCAAGGAAGCTGCGCACTTCAGGACTGGATGTCGCTCGAGTAAGTATAGTTTATCTTTGTCCGTAACGTTAGGTCGCATTTCAGATGGAAATCAATATCTTGCAGATAAGCGTGGACATTTTGGCTGTTTGGCAAGCTGGGGTTGAATTTTCCGATGTTTGGGCGAGCTTGTCAAGATCTTTAAGGTCCAAGCCGTGCACCGACCTGCGGCTGGCTGCAGCAGATTCTTTTGGTTCCGTCGTGATATAGCGTTCTTCCGACGGCGCTGGTGAATGTTTTAACACCATCCCTCCATCTTCGGTTCACGTGTCGGTCTATGAACAGGTGATCCAGTCCTGCTTGAGGGGTGCCGTTGGTGCACGCCTGTACTTGACGGCTCACGGCGTAGTTCATAAGCATGCCTGAGTTCCTCTTGGACTTTCAGACTCCTCTGTGACGTAGTCGAGCTGTCGTGTTAGGCGGCTGATCTCATTCCTTGACTCAGCCAAATGAACTTCGAGGGCCTTGATTCTGCTGTTTTTGTCCCTGAAGTCAGTCTTTGCCTTCTCCAGTAGCTTCTCTGCATACTGTAGCTTGTCTGCACAATCAGCGAAGTCCTCTTTGATCTGCTGCATTTCGTGGCTGGTAGCTTCTAGAGTCTCTTTAGCCTGTTGGTCTCCTCCTCGGTGTCCTGCTCCACCTCATCGGTCCCTTCCTGTCGTACCTGAGCTTCACGTTCCAGCTGCTCTAGGCGTCGTACGCTTGTCAGCTCCTGCTGGCGTTGCGGCGCTTGTCGCTCAGTTTGAGGGTGGCGATGAGTATGCTTAAAAGAACCGGTGATCTTGGCTAATTCTCTGTGACTGTAGTTTTGACTTGGGTCTTGTCCCATAATGCTTGCGATGTTGTCATCTAGTTGATTCTGTGTCTGATGTTGGAGTGTTTCAGCAGCTTTAGGGAGTATGCTGCCCGTTGTAACACTTAGCCACATTTCCAGTCCTTCCCAGTGACCGACATGTTCTGTTTCGTGAGACATGTTCTGGCGGGTCAGGGGATCTTGGACGAACTGACACAGACCTTGAATAGGAAACAAAGCAAAACAAAACACAAACAAAACAAACAGGGGTGTAAATGTGCAGAGTGTAGTGTATGCTAGTGTTGATTGTGTCTCTGTGTTTGTGGTCCTCTGGCAGGTGCTTCTAATTGTAGTCTCTGCAGATAAATTATGGCACACACCCAAGGGCAGCCCCGCTGTGAAGCAGAGAAAGAAACACACACACACACAGAATGGGTACACAAGGACAATAGCACTAAACAGGTCTCTTTTTAATAGCAGATTTTCTTCGTTTCGCTTTGTTAATTCTGATTTAGAAGGGCTTCTAATCAGAGGATTGTAGGCTAGATTTTCTCTTTGTAATAAGACTGGTATTGCTATTCCAATTTTCTCCTTGGAGGAAAATAACAGCAATGACAGTACTTGTCCCTTAATGGCAGGATTTTATACCGCGACGCTGGTCAGCGTATGTCACGCGTGTTAAAACTTTTGCCGATGTCTATCTTCTCATTGCACCTGCTTTAACCTGGGGAATAGGATTTCACAATAGAGGGTAAAGGGTAAACAGTTTTGAATGTAATTCTCAAGTTTCACATACCTCTGTTCAATTGTGACATTTCGCTCTATTCGTGATTTTCCCCGGCCAAGTCTTAAGCAAACAAGTCAAATTGGAAGTTAGTAACAGGGAAAAAGAAAAGAGATTAAGATTTATTCCCAAGATTTAAAACTAATATGTTGGCACAAGGTGGTGCTGTTGAGTCTATATGCTTAGGTTGGTTTGGCTGTTTACAGGATAAACCAACTGACCTAGGTTGAGGAAACCTTAACTCCCTTTTGGGGTTTTCTAATTAGAAGGTTACGTTTATGCTCCAGATTGGTGAAAAGTGATTTTGACTGTGTGGTTTCACTGTCACTTCTCCAACACAACACTAGGGGGAGCACTATCTACTCTCAGGCCTAAGTAAGAGGACTAATTTTAATTTAATAAAATTGTTTTAATTAAATTATTATTAACTTTACTTGAGTCAATCAGCTCACCTAAGAAATGAAGTATGGCCTACAGATAGAGCCAGACTTGTATTTAAGTTTGAAATTTGGAATTAAAATTAGAATTTGGTTTCTAATTAAAATTTATGATGTTATAATTAAAATTAATAGGATTCACTTAGGATTAGAATTTACAAATGCAATCTGCAATTGAGTTGACAAACCAATATTGTTGCAAAATGTAAACAGGAAGTGTAATTAATTATTAAATGTAATTAGAATTTTCGAATTCATAATTAATTATTAAATTAATTTACAGCTTCTAAATCACTAGTTTTGGATTCCCATAATAGTAATTCAAATAATTTCCAAACTTAAGCATTCCTCGTCATTAACACCAAAAAGATTAACAATAAAATAATTAATAACTAATCTGTATCCTACTTGTAAACGAAATTAAAATTTCCTCTTGATAACTTAAGGCTCTATTGTAGTGGTCAAATTATAAGTTTATGGTTCATAAATGGATGCTATTGTTGCTGGAAGCAGGAATTGAAAATTCCATTAAATGAAATTAATTCAAAATTAATTTGTAATCAATTGTGACATTCAACTAACAATTAAAAATTCCTAACAATAGCGCTTATCCATTGATGTGTTTTAAAATCATAAAAGCCATTATAATTGAATGAGGTCAAACTCACCATATAATCAACAGTATATTAAACCATTTTCTAATAACCCACCAGTTATTAAGCTGGTCCCACAAAAGGTAAAAAGACTTTAATCAGCTGTTATATTAAACCAACCTGTGAACTTGTTAACACTGATGATTGGGAAACATTAACACAGCCAACTTAAAACGTGTTAGTCTTTTAAATGAGAGACTAGAGAGAGAGAGAGGAATTAGTGTTAGCTGTGAACCACATTTCCAAAACACTGCATTCAAGCTTTAAATGCTATGTGCTAATCACTAGCCGTAATGCTACCGCATTGCATCTGCTACGCTGCTAAACTTCTTTGTTTCAGTTTAGCTTATATGCGGCTCAATCTCCACGTGGCTGAACTGGTCGCTATGACGACTACAGTGCCTGTAGGCAGAAGAAAAATGTGCTTCACGCTTCAGACTTGAATTTTCTATAGCACATATAATCTCACTCATTTAGGACGAGATACATTTATCTACGGGTTACTTATAACCCATCAAAGCCTCGGCGGGCTATTTATGCGAATATTTGTCTGTTTAGACCGCACTCATAAACACAAACAATCGATTGCGCAATCTCCCCCTTTCTCAAAAACGACTGGCCACTTCCTTTGAGCGCCGTGCGTTTGAATTCACTCGTGAAATCAAATGGCTGAGAATGATTTAAATAGCTTTTTTAAACATTCCACACCCGGGGGATTTGAAAATATAGCGGAGTTTGAAAGTGGGACACGCACTTACAAATCAAACTATACAGGCCTTCACTCAGAGCTCAAACGAGGGACACGCTCATTTGTCTCTTTGATGCGCTTTAGAGCGACTTTTACTTATTTACTGCAGTTTCTTCTCACAACTCGAGTTAAACAAATACCTCTTTCATTCAAACACACTGTGTTTCACAAACCAGCAATGCAATACCACAAATAACCGCTTTTCCTGTATTTACTCAGTTTTTCCGGATAAAATTGAGAAATACCTTTTGCCTTCTGGTTTGATTTTCAGATTGATCCTTAATTGCCAGCTTTTTCCTCCACCATTTGTAGTAAAAATACCAGTTTAATATAGAGCTATTATTTCAGCTCCGAATTAGTTATTAAATATTAAATATTGCTTGGTTAAAAGTAATATTAATATTTAACTTAGTTATACTGTATTAAGTGACCGTCCACGAACACTAGCCTCAGCATATCAACTTCGAGCTTAGGTAGCTTTCTCTTTATGGCAAATAAGGAACAAAACTTCAAATCACATTCCAGAGACAATTCTTTATGAAATGAAAATGGTTTATTCGTAATACTGCTATTCTAACATAAATGGATTAACTGAAGACACAAAACATACATACACAGAATGACATGCATAAGGGATTTTGGTAAGTAATTCCTAAAATTAAAGTTAGCCCTTTTAGCTATTTAAGCGCTTGACTTGACCGGAAGATCACGACAGATGCCTTATTGCTCTGTTACTGCATTCAGATCAGATTCTACCAGTTCAATCAGCAATATAGATTTAGTTAGAATGTACTTGCTTGTTGACAAGAAGCAGGTTGGAAGTTGTTTGTTTCCTTCAAATCGTTGCTCTGGTCTTTGTGCTCGGGAACCACGTGGGTTGGTTCGTGCGTCTCGGGTGCTCTCGGGTGGAAACACGAGAGATGTGGCTGCTACCGCGGCGTCACAGAAAGCTTTCCTTTCGTCCGTAGGCGTTCAGCTCGTTGTTCTTTGATGTTGTGCCTTCTAGCCTTCGAATAGATGGTTGGTTTAGTCGGTGTCGAGACAAAGTTCAGGTAGGCGAGCAGTGAGAATTCTGGCGCAGCTCCAGCGATGTTAAAGAGAGATGTTCCAGAGAGCCAAGAGTCGAGGCGTCACACCATGTTTCAGAGAGTCACGCCATGTTTCAGAGAGCGATTTGCAACTGGCGCGTTGTTTTCAACAGTCAACTTGCTCCTCCCCACGGGCGGCTTGTCGAATCCGATGGTTCGTATGGGCGGAGCCCGCCCATATCCAGGCTTGCTGGGTGGACCAACAGTTCTGTGATGTCTCATCACTTTTGGGAAGGATAAACTTTATGGCTCTTTATACGTGTATAATTATGCAGGGTATTACAATTTAACGGTCATCACCACAGTCTGTCACATCTGAGTCTAGCTTTCTTTAGAGATCAAACACCGCATAATAATACACACATTACAGTTTATACCGTTTTAAAGCATGATTAAAATTCCCACGTTGTTCTAAATAATTGGCATTCAAAATCATCACATCATGCCTATGAGGGAACAAGTACACATTAAATATCCATATATTTATTTTGTGTAGTTGCAATAGTTATACGTGTCAAAAAGGCAAGGAGTTTGGTTTTCCTTGGTCCGTCCGACGGAGAAAAGTCCTGCTTTGTTTTAAATGGGGGGTTTTGAACTATGCTCTGGAATGTAGGCTTGACGGTGTCCAGAACCATTCCCGGAGCCGTCCGTACCCTTGCACGAGAGCGTTTAGTGATGGGGTCGGTTGACCCTCTCCCCTTTTGCATGGAAGGGAGGACTTTTGGGTAATAATTCCTTTCTGTTGCTGGATTGGAATTCTCCGTGTGTGTTTTCAGGTTGACATTGTGTTACAGTATAAAGCACCCACTGGAAACACAAAGCCTTGTCAAAATCAATCATATAGATGCTTGTCTAGTGATGCTTGAACAGTAGGCCATTCCACTGAAAGCAAAACTTTTTAACCTCTAATCTCTATCAGTCTTGGAAGCATTACAATAAAAGCAAAGTTTTGCTGTGTGCAGATTATATAAATGTCCTCAATTTAACATGGTTTGAAATGGTTGGGTAACAACATGTTTTACTGAAAACACACTATGCTCTCTTGTGAAATACATTAATGTAGTGTAGTCAAGCAAACACACAGCTGCAAATATGCACAATAGTGTGTCTTACGCCATAAGGGTGAATATATCTGCTAAAGTTGCATGTTTTGACCCAAAAACATTCCATTCATCAAACAAAATTCTACATGAGGTCATAGTCAATTTGAAATTGTATCACAATCCGTTTTTATTCTCAGTGAACAAGAGACATGTTATCAGAGGTGTAAAGAGTACCTGAAAACCATACTTCAGTAAAAGTATACCTTACAGTGAAAATCACTCCACTAAAAGTTACAAGTCACCAATCCCAAAACATCTTGAGTAAAGATCTTAGAGCCGGGGTGGGAAAGGTTTTTTTTTTTTTTTTTAAGAGTTGGAGCTAAATTCTGCAGGAGAGTGGCCCTCCAGGATCAATGTTCCCCACCCCTGTCTATAGAGTATCAGATTTTAACAGTACTTAAGTATTTTATTTATACTAAATATGCACTATAGTGGTTAGTCAAAGAGACATGCCAGTGAAAAACTGTAACGTTGTGGAGAAGCTGGGCAAAACAGACAGAGACAGGATCTATATCAGGGAACCTCAAATCTGGACCATTCCTGCAGAGTTTAGCTCAAACCCTATTTAAACACACCTGAACATGCTAATCAGAGTATTCAAGATCATTAGAAAAACGCAGGTAGGTGAGTTTGATTAGGGTTGGAGCTAAACTCTGCAGCAGATTGGACCTCCAGGGAAAGATTTCAGGAACCCTGATCTACATGAAGGTATTTAATGGAAAAACAAGAGCAAACAAATAAGCCAAAAACCAAAGGGAACAAAGAACAGAATGATGGGCAAACAGACAGCACAGGGGCTTACAAGCTTAAAGGGGTGGTTGACTGCTTTTTTTCCTAGGCTTGATTGTGTTCATAGGGTCTAACATGTTTAAATGCTTTGTTAAAAAAAAAAAAACCTTATTTTTTGGCATAATTTGCCTTTATTCTACAACGCTCTGTCCCTTCTTCTATGAACGCTCTGATGATTTCCTGTTTTTTTTAAGCGCCTCCCACAGAAATATGCAATGGGCTCAGATTGGTTAGCTGGCCCATTGTGTGGTGATTCACCAAACTGCCTAGTGCAGTCCAGAAACATCCCGCCCCTCACTTCAATGGCATGCACTTACAAATAACAGCATATCTAAAAGTATGAGACAAAAAAAAAAACATTCCATATATAGGGCATTTGTTTTTGTTTATATTTGCTTATGCTCAAACAGCAACATTACACACTAACTAAAGTTAAAAAAGTGAAATCACAATCAACCACCCCTTTAAAAAGATAAGACTAATCAAGGGGAACCAATGAACAAATGGACTACAATCTGACTACAAGAATAAATATTTTGGAAGAAATTATACTGCACCTTAAATTGTCAACCTTCTCTCTTGGCACACTTCCAACATATTTTTTCAAAAGTGTGCTTAACTGTTTAGGAGCAGATCTCTTGGAAATGGTGAACACCTCACTTCTTTCTGGGACTTTTCCAAACTCCCTAAAAACTGCAGTTGTTAAGTCCCTTCCCAAGAAGCGCAATCTTGATAACACCATATTGAGCACATATAGACCAATATAAAATCTTCCTTTCATAGGTGAAATTATTGAAAATGTAGTTTTTAATCAGCTGAACAAATACTTAAATTCAAATGGATACCTGGACAATTTTTTATCTGGATTCCGAGTGCATCACAGCACAGAGACAGCTATTAATAAGATAATAAATTATATTAGTCTTAATTATGATTCTGGCAAAATATCAGTGCTGGTAATACTAGATCTTAGTGCTGTGTTTGACACTGTCGATCATCACATACTTCTGCAGAGACTGGAAAACTGGGTCGGGCTTTCTGGGATGTACACAAATGGTTCAGGTCATACTTAGAAGGGAGAGGTTATTATGTGAGTATAGGAGAGCATAAGTCTAAGTGGACGTCCATGACATGGGGAGTCCCACAAGGCTCAATTCTTGCACCGCTCTTTTGTTGCCTGCATGTACTCCCACTAAGTCAAATAATGAGAAAAAAACGAATTGCCTATCACAGCTATGCTGATGATACCCAGATTTACCTAGACATATCTCCAAATGACTACAGCCCCATTGACTCCCTCTGCCAATGCATTGATTAAATTAACAGTTCGATGTGCCAGAACTTTCTTCAGTTAAACAACAAAAAAAGTCATTGAATTTGGAAACAAAGATGAAGTTCTCAAGGTGAATGCATACCTTGACTCTAGGGGTCAAACAACTAAAAATCAAGTCAAAAATATTGGGATGATTCTGGAGACAGACCTTAGTTTTGGTAGTCATGTCAAAGCAGTAACTAAATCAGCATACTATCATCTCAAAAACATAGCAAGTATTAGATTATTTAAATTTTTTTGTCAAGATTTGGATAAATTTTTCATGCCTTTATCACCAGCAGGGTGGATTATTGTAATGGTCTCCTCACCGGCTTTCCAAAGAAGACCATTAGACAGCTGCAGCTCATCCAGAACGCCGTTGTAAGGATTCTGATTATACTATACAATCTGACCATATCACACCAGTCCTCAGGTCCTTACACCAGCTTCCAGTTACAATTAGAATTGATTTTAAAGTACTTTTACTCGTTTATAAATCATTCAATGGCCTAGGACCTAAATACATTGCAGATATGCTCACTGAATATAAACCTAACAGACCACTCAGATCAGTAGGATCGAGTCACTTAGAAATACCAAGGGTTCACACAAAACAAGGGGAGTCCGCTTTTAGCTATTTTGCCGCCCACAGTTGGAATCAGCTTCCAGAAGAGATCAGATGTGCTAAAACATTAGCCACATTTAAATCCAGACTTAAAACTCATCTGTTTAGCTGTGCATTTGTCGAATGAGCACTGTGCTACGTCCAAACTGATTGCACTATGTATAATAATTTTCTATTCTTAAGCATTTTAAATTCAATTAAAAATAATAATAATAATTCCTTGTTTTTATTATTACTTCTAATGTCTATTTAACTTCCTTTTATGTAAAGCACTTTGAATTATCACTGTGTATGAAATGTGCTATTTAAATAAACTTGCCTTGCCTTGCCTTACAAACACCACAGGAGACAGGAAGTAACATACGTCTAAGACAAGGCACAGAGAGCATGCAACAGAGGAGATCAATCACATTTATTTTCTAAAACCAAAATAAAATGAAGCACCTCAAAATAGCACAAAACAACAACATCAAAAACAAAAACCAACCATCCTTCAAAAAGATCTCCTCAGATTAACAGATGGTAAAAAAACAAAAAGAGTAAAAGCCTTCTTGCATTAGATGTGCTGGTTTCGGCCTCATTGCCGGCTACAGTCATGTCCTTACCTCATATATAAAACTGTGATTAATTGCTACTTGCTAAGAAGCTTGCATTCACATAAAATAGCCTTGTTGACAAGTTTGGGTGAGTAAAGGGCAAAAAGCACAACATATAGTACTTTCGGTGCCCAGTAGTAGTCAGTACCATGTCTTTTGTAGCGGAAATTAACTGTAGTAGAAATGAAATGTAGATTCCATGCTAAATGTAATGTGTAACTGCAACACTAATTACAAACGTAGTAGAGTAAAGATATTCATCCAAAAATGAGAGAGTAAAAGTAACTAATATTGTTGATATCTTATTTAATATTATACAACATATATTTAATAATCATTAAACTGATCAAGCACTTAAGCAATGAGTCGTTTCATATGCATTATTAAGAAATATTTCTTGAGCACCAAATCAGCATATTATAATTATTTCTGAAGGATCGTGTGACACTAAAGACCTGGATAAATGTCTGCAGAAAATCAGCTTTGTCATCATAGGAATAAATTACAATGAAGCAAATAAAAAGATAAAAGCAGTTGTAATAACATTTCACAATAATACTGTATTTTTGATCAAATAAATAGAGTCTTGGCATGCATGAGACATATTCCAATGCAAGTCAGAATTACATATCATCTTTAAAATTGCATATGTACATAACCTGATAGTAATGATAATAACACTGAGGTATTTACTCTAAGTAAACAGGGTCCATTTTGATTCTATGTTGACTAAATGGGAATCAGAATTGGAAATTGATTTGGACAAGCATTGCTAGCTTCATTAGTGTATGAATGAAGTAACACTTTGTTGTAGCAAATTATTTGAAATTGTTCTGAACAAGCAGCATATAGTCTCTAGCCTTTACAGCGGTGAACACATGCCACAGTGGACTAATCTGACAGACAATGCTCAAAATACATATTGCATGTACTGTTTGTATAGAAACTGTTGATAAATATAGAATATAAATGCTGTTATGTATTTTTAGATGGGCACATTTGTTGATGGATGTAGCTGTCTCTAATGAGACTGTAGGGTATGTGCACTGAGGTTGATGGGAAGGGAGCACTGCCCAAGCCACACAGGGTGTGGGCGAATAATGCAGCCACACATTAGTCTTGATAATGGAGGCTTGTGGGCTGCTGCTAGCGCATTACTGCAATTGACTTCTGACCTTCAGAGAGGAGCAACAAGCCCAGCATGCTCATCTGAGAGAGGGCAGGCCAATGCACTCTCATCATTTTATCCAAACTGCAGTTTTCTCACATCATTTCCATCTGTTTTACTAAATATGCTGAATACATAGTAGCAAAATACTGACATTTATAGAATAATTCATAAATACTATAGAACTGTGATTTCCAAAATTGCACGTGGTCATACTTTTGAATGAATTCTTCCAATCTCACAATTAAGATTTTAGACATTGGGCCTCATTTATGAAACACGAGCAGAATTAATTTCTGTGTAAATCATTCATAAAACTGTTCTGACATAAAATTGCGGATTCATGAAAATGTTCGTATTTTCAAAACGCTAGTTGGTTACGAAATAAATTTACATGACACTGAATTTTGAAGCACTGCCATTATAATATTTTACAAGCTCGTTTGCTCTGTTTTTTATTGTTTGTTTTTTGTAGATGAGAGCTGATAAGCTGTTTAGCTCAGGTTTAGCTTTGGCCTTGTCACTGTCACTTTTTAACCAGCCGTCCAATCAATGGAGGAGGAGCGGGACAAATACTACACCGACCAATCATCCTACTTGTACAACAACTGGACAACAATAGAGAAGTTAATATTACTAGTTACTGCATTTTTTTATTAAGTAATATTCTTCAAAATGAGATACTAGTAATACATTACTGCCGTGGATATTCCACATCATAGCAACCAAATTGACAGCTGGAAAAAACTTTTTTTTACAGTTTATGGGAAAAACGCTGCGCCACCAAAGCATTTTCAAGCGCCGCTAGCTGTCCGTTTTTAAAAGAGCACCTGACATTTTTCAGGTGGTTAAAAACGCTTTGGTGGACACATGCTATTGCATATTTATTGTTAACCATATGGCCTATTATATTTTTCTATATACTGGAGCCAAACCTGAGAAAGTAGACCAGAATATTCCACTGCATTCCTGGACACGAAATTTGCGTAGCTATAGACATAGACGGGGATTATGCTAATTGTGAATGAGCGTGCACGAGTGCCATATTTACAAATTATTGGAATTAATTAACATGCACAAGCTTAACTATCAAATCAGACGTTTAGGAAGCATTTGTGAATGCGGAGGAACATTTTCGTGAAGGTCCGTTTTACGCGGAAATTACTCGGAATTTACTCCTATATTTGTGAATGTTTCATGAATGAGGCCCATTGTATTTTTAAATGGGTTGTTGACAAATACAAATTGGACTGTGTCCTATGGTGTGACATAGCAAAAATGTAAAAAAAAAACTTAACATACAATAACATGAGAAAAATATATCTTAATTCTTAGAGTTACAAATAGCATGAGAGAGGTTTATCTTCAATGTTAGAGGTTTTTATTTGTATTTTTTTTGTCACGCTATGTCACTACCCAAATACATCTATACAATTATTTGATCCCTTTATGTCAGCAGTTTTTAGCTACAACAATCTCTTTATTTCTTTATAATTTTATGTTTAATTTGCAGACATTCTAATGACATTGTCAGTTCTAATTACGTGTTCTGTTTCCAGTTTAACATTCGTGTAAATAAAACTATATTGCTGCACCTAGATCCATCATCCTTATTTGCAATCGTTTTGTGACAAGACTGAAGTAATGACTGCTGAAAATGAATATTTGCCATCACAGGAATAGGCCTAAATTACAAAATAGCTTAATATTTATTGAAAAAGGAAACGGTTCTTCTACATTTTAATAATTTCAACAGCATTAAAAAGTCTTAATTATTCCAAACAGACAGGAAGACAGATAGTGAGCAGTTAATCATATTCTGTGTTCAATTTTGGCTTTCAACAATTATGGAACCCAAATAATCTAGATAAAATAAATACAATTCACAATAATGCCATTGTTCTGTGTTATAAACCTAGCGCACCCTTTTCCTGTACAGAAGGTGATTAGATAGATAATCAACAGACAGAAAGACGAAAAGATAAAACAACAGAAATAAAGAGACAGGCAGATAGATACAAACAGACAGAACGATAGACGGATTGATAAATAGATGGATGGATTTAGTGAAGCTCTCCAAATTAATTTATGAGCTCTCACAAGTCTTAAGATCATGGTGTGAGTTTAAAGAGAAGCCATTAGCTTATCTAAAAGTGTGCAAGTCAATAGCTCAACTCAAGCTCCTGATGAGTGCATCTAGAAACTGTCTGGAATGGTGAAGACATTTAAGATTTAAGATTCAATACCATATCTATGAAAAAACATGTGTTGCAATATACATTGCTATCCCTGCTCTTTCCCCCTCTGTGCAGTATGCCCATGTGAATGTCGCATTATGATGGGGAATGTAAGGCATCACACACACACACACACACACACACACACACACACACACACACACACACACACACACACACACACACACACAGAGTGAGTACAGAGATGGCCCATTCTGAAGCCCTGTATGCTACATTTAAATGAATCACACTGAGATGGGTTAGTGCCACACTTACACAGCCAGAGAGACTAAACAGATGTTTTCAGAACCCTGCGTCTGCTGCCAGGCCATAACCCCTCTCTCAGCTTGTTTTGAACTGTATGCTTTGATAGCAGATTTTTGATTTATTCAGATATATATGTTTAATGGAAATGTTTTCAAAACTAACCTATCAAGCAATATGTGCAAGTTAAATTTCAGGTTTAATCGATTAAATTAATTCAGTCCATATTGATATTTCAAGTATTGTTGTTGTACACTCTTAAAAATAAAGATTATTTATTGAGATAAATGGTTCCATGGAAGCATTCAATTTCATGAAATTTTCTTTAAGTTTTTTTATATAATATTTTCTAGGTTCTACTACTCTGGTATCACTGTGAAAAACTCCTCTTGGAATAATAATTTTTTAGAGTGTACCTATGAGCTATATTGAAAAAAAAAAAAATTCTCACTTACTTAAAAATATCTCACTTCCATAGATGTGGAATCCATCAGAATATCTCTTGGAACAATAAGTGAGTTTTAGGGATCCTGGCCCAAAATGTGTCTCTTGTGTTTTGCTTGTGATCCCCAACCAGTTGCATTCTTCATCTTGTCACAGAGGTTTTGCAATAATTTCCACAGTGCTGTGATCTATAGCTAAAGCAACCATCACTGTATCAAGTTCACCATGGTTAGCACAGAATGAAAGATGTAAGTAATTTCAAATAAATGATCAAAATTCATAAACATATTTACTTTAATAATTGCAGTTAATGATTTAACTCTAAAATGATGTTCAATCAAGCTTACAAGTACATTAAAATGCCTAAAGTCACAAAAAAAAGACATCATTAAAATTCATGATCTTTACTGAAAAATAGCTGGAAAAAAAGATAAAGAAAGAAAATAAACAGGTTGTTTACTTCTATGGTGAATGTTTGCCAAAATTAATAAACACAAAAAGATTAATATGGTGCATGAAACAAAAAGAACAGATACAAAGAATACGTGAAATTGATTAAATGAAAAAAATATGTCAAAGAGTACAGCTTTCCACCCTTTTGCTGGTAACACTAATTGACAGTTAATGGTAATGAGATTCACTAGATGAGTGCTTCTAATCTAATCTTCAATTTGTCAGTTTGTTTTTGATTAACTGAATGCTGGCAGTTTACATTAGTCTATTTTTATAACATTCTGTCAGAGTTTGCACCATGTTAAATATATGATATTTACTCCAACAACAGACTCTAAAGATCAAGTCTTTTCTCCATTTATCATCATGTATACGTTCACATGTTCTCTTTGTGGGTCATTCTGGCAGAAAGGAGCCATGAGGGCTCAAACTTCAGGGTGCTTGCCTACAAAACTTTTGGTGTAGACCCAAATCACCAGAGTTTGGTTTGTTTGATTGTTTTAAATATTTTGATAATTAATCCAACGGGACAAAAACAAAACTGAAACTCAGTCATCTCTTCTTGAGATACTATATTTACAGAGGAATAGAATTCCAGTTTGGACAAAGTATAAAAAGCACCTAAGTTTCCTTACCCTATAAAAATAAATAGATACAAATAATAATACATTCATAATCGACATAAGTAGTTAAACAAATAAACAAAACAGTGGGCAGAGTTAAGGATCAAGTACATTTTAGCTTGTGAGACTGATGCAATTAAAAGAACACCTTCCTTGTGCTTGCAAGTAAAACTCCTTTGGAACATAGTCGTCTAGACATGTCTATCTAAAGATCTCATTAATATATGCCAAAATTCACGTACAAGCACCTGGACTTGGGACAATTCTCCACTTATCTCAGATTCATAGTTATGTGACAGTGATAAGTCCCTGAGATTTAAACCTGTTCATGGTGTGAGTGCTATGGAAGTCACAAACCTGACAGCATTCAGATGTCATTATGACAGCACTGAAGTATAGCAGGATTTTTTTCAGATGTCTGCATTGGTTTAGCAACCAATAATTTACCAAAGGAATTATGCAAATGTGGTAATGGCGCAACACGCTGGCAAAAATGAGGCTGTTACCATCTCAATCTGCATGCATTTTGCATGTGCAAGGTGATAGTATAAATGGATGCAAGTCTACATTAACATGCAAATACCCCCAAAAAAAAAGATCAGGTTCAAAGGGAAATTGTTTCATGCAATCCTAACTGAGCAGGATGTTTCTTCACACATCAGGCTTTTTGTTCTATTTTAGTAAAAAAAAAAAAAATACTCTAAATAAATGTTATCTTATGGTTAAGTATAATACATCTAAATATATGTCAAGCATCTAATACATTTGCATATATGGCCCACACCACACACACTCATTCGGCTACAACTTATGCTTCAATGATCAAAAATGCCTCATTTAATTCAACTTTCATTTACCTCCTGCCTTCTGAGCTCATTGCACCACATTTATTGTAAATCTGGTGCATTCCATAATGAGCCTCATTTAAATGGAAAACAGGCATGTTTACACTGAAGACTGTTAGTGATTATGTTTACATGTCTGCCAATAATAAGATGTTTTTTATTTTATTTTTCAATTCTGTTTAAAAAGACTACATATCAGCAATAACATGCTTTCTTTAGCACAAACACTTGGAATTTTCCCACACTTCATGTCATATTATTTCTGAATCGTTTTTTTTATTTTAGCACACAAGAAGAAAAACATTCGAAAGCACCTGTAAGACATATGGCAACTAACATGCGGTATTAAACACTACTACGCCAATCATTAAGTATTCATGTCTCTATTTCAGAGAAATAACGCAGAATTACTCTCACTTAATTAGAACTGTTTCCTCGTTAAAGGACATGCATTTTTAATTCCTGACATCTCGAGTGCTGTAAGTGAAATCGACGCCCCGCAGTACCTCATTATGCTGCAGTCAGAGAACGTGTGTCTGCGCTTCTCACCGTACTTCCGCTCAAGATGCCTTCTTCTGCTGCTTTTTCTGAAGTCGGCTTGCAGTTTGTGTGTGCGAGCATCTTTGCACTACCAGCACTCCTCTCTTCCATCATTTTGGTGAGATAGTGTTTCTACTTTGTCTAGCATCCAAAAACATTGTTTTAACACCTAGCATAGCGTTTGTACAAAAAGGAAAACAATGGCATTAGCCTCATCAGTGCCTTTTAAAAGACTTTAAATCACACAGCTTCTCACCTGCACTTGCTTTACCCGCTGTCCAGTTCTCTGCCTTACAATATGTGTTTGCTTCTTTACGTCTTAGCAGGATGCTGAGAGCTGGCTAAAGCAGTTGTGCTCAATTCCTTCCCACTTTGATCACACAATGACACTATGACACAATGCATAATGTACATTTACCAGGGGCGTAGCATCTGGGCATGCAGGGTATGCAAGTGCATATGAGCCTGGGCAGATTTGGAGCCTGCCAAGCCGAGGGGAAACTTTTAATTGAAACAAGGGAACGAAGATAGAGCCCTGCATCTCTCTTTCGCTCTCTTCCCCTTTACACAGCTGATAGCAGTGGCGTGCACAGGCCTCCGGTGGGGCAGGGGCGAAATGGCGTTAGGAGGGCACAATCGTGGATGGGGTGTCTGGTAGGTGATGCTGTTCCTCTTCTGTTAGGGGTATCACAATTTTATCACGATTCTTGTTTTTTCAATTTTGCAAGTTGTTTGAGCATTACAGCCAATTTGAGACAAATTAATTTCCGTATCATAAAGACAAAGCATTTCAAGGTAACAACATATATAAAAAAGTATGGCAAATATTTAGGCCAAAGTGGGTGAAGATAAAAAGCTTTGTCATTTATTTTATGAGTGAATGATGCATTTATATAGCTCTTTATTGTGTATTGTTGTGCACCCAAAGTGCTTTACAATCATGGGGGGGTCTCTCCTCAACCACCACCAGTGTGCAGCATCCACTTGGATGATGCAACAGCTGCCACAGGACAATGGCACCAGTGAGCTCACACACACCAGCTACAGGTGGAGAGGAGAGAGAGATAGAGCCAATCAAGTGGATGGGTATTATTAGGAGGCCATGATTGACAATTGACAAGGGCCAGTGGTGGAAATTTGGTCAGGTTACACCCCAACTCTTTACGAAAAGTGCCATGGGATTTGTAATGCCCACAGCGAGTCAGGACCTCGGTTTAACGTCTTATCTGAAATATATATATTTTTTGACAGTATAGTGTCCCCGTCACTATACTGGGGTGTTAGGACCCACACAGACCACAGGGTGAGCACCCACTGCTGGTTTCACTAACACCTCTTCCAACAGCAACCTAGCTTTTCCAGGAGGTCTCCCATCCAGGTACTGACCAGGCTCAGCCCTGCTTAGCTTCAGTGGGCAACCAGTCTTGGGCTGCAGGGTGGCATGGCTGTGGCTTTGTTATAAAAAAATTAGAACAAAGATACACATTATAAATACATATAATATACAAATAACATAAACAGTGTTTTATTTTCAGGTAGGCTATAGGCATATTTAGCCAGATAATTCAAGAACCTGCATTAAAAAACCTACAAATAAAACTATATCGATTTATTCCTATTAAATAAACCGTATAACGTTTTTTTATTTTTACAAATGTTACATTTTAGATTTGTCTCTTTGTGTTTGGTGTTTTATTAAAATTATCCCATATCAATTGTATTATTTACAACATTGTAGTTCTAAACAGTTACCTATGGCAGTAATACAGTTGTCTGATTGATTTTATCATCTCAAGCATTCAGAAATCACACAAAATAAAATAAAACTGTTTCATTATGAAAACCATGGTTAATTTTTTTAAGGATTGTGATGTCCAGATGTTTTTTGTAGACAAAAATTATAGAGGCTGTGTCATCTATAGCAAAAATATGGTCAAAAATGAAAAAAAAGTGGATATTTGTATTAAATGTTTGGCCAATAGCCTATTAAACAAGGATATGATCGTCCTGTAAGTGTAACAACAGCAATGGCCAGGCCTATGGCTCCCTTTACAGGCATTTATAACATGTAATGTTGAAAAAAAAAACAATAGACATCATACAATTTGTAATGGTTTTACTGGTTATAATGGGACTTGTATTGGTTTTGTAAGAAAGGACCCGGCTGGAACGATCCAATGACGGCAGTCGCCCGCTGGTGAAGGGCTTTATGTGTTACGATCTTTCCTTTTCACGACACAACAAGAACATTAAAATGGAACACTTCTTATATATTTTATCTCGTTATTTCATCTGACTCCATAAAATGAAAAGGGTTTTAATGATGTCTGTGCATCATTAAAACAGGAACGAATGATTGATTATTCTTATCAGCTCTTTTTCAATACTTTACCCGTCCAGACATAGGAAGCTATATCGCTCAGAGGTCCTGTTTTCCACAGATCTCACGGACACAATCTCGTCAGGCCCGGTCATCAGTCAGAGGTAAATTATGGTTACGTATCTGAGATTTGCCGTAAATTCACACGCACACAATCAGAGATATCAATAACCCTCATGGGGCACCCTCAGAACTCGAACTCAATCGTTTACTTCAGTAAAGGGTTTTGGCCACTATCAGATATGTTAGCAGATCAATATACTACACTCGTAATAGCTTTGGATTGGCCAAATCTTTGTTTAAAGTAACATTAAATCAAAGTCAGAGGTGTGGACGCATTCAATTCAGTCTGATCAGACGGCGCTCACCGTCACTGAACGGAATTAGCCCGTCCCTACACCCAAGCACACTTAAAAGATGCCGGATATTAGCCGTCGCTAAAACTGGACGAGGCTTCATGGAAATATACGAATCCACTAATCTGGTAGAGAGAAAGCACTCTTCAGAGGCAGTTAGAATAGAATCAAACGTTACAATTTATTGACCAGGTAATCAAAACAATAATTCAAAGCTCCAATGTTACAAGAATAGAATCAACGGTTAACCATAACATAACAATAATTCAGGAATTGAAGAACTTGTAGAAATTACTACCTGGCAATGAAAAACTACACACAAGTGACATGTGCGGGCAATCAGTTTACTGACTCCCAGAATTTTCTGTCTCTTTCCCTTATATACCCAGATAATTCAATAGACCCACCAAGGTGGTATCTTGTCATTATAATTAGTCTTTAGAATTGGCAACAAAAGGCTTCTGGAGATCCTGTGGCCGGGATTACTTATTTACATACAGGAGGTGTTTTGAGTAGGAAATCAGGGGGAGGGCACGTCCCCCTGCTGTACACTATTCTTCTCAGATTTTAGAACTTCTTTTAGCGTTTCATTATGGTTGGGAGGATGAGACCATTTTACCAGGCGCACTGAGACATTTCAAAAGATATCAAACATGTATGGTTACTTATTTGTACATATTACATTGCATGGATTTTTCAGTGAATTCTCAGTGGTGAGGGGAGGGGGAAATGATGAGACCGTCAGTACAGGGTGTGGATCTCCCAGTGTGCTGCACCCCTGGATGTTACTGTTACATATGCAAGAGACAGCTTTGTGGATTCCCCAGTGCGTCCTGGATGACATATGCAAGAGACAGCTTTGTGGATTCCCAGGGGGGCCTTTTGTCCTCTAGAGGGGGGGCCCAGACACATTGGCACAGACACATTGGCACCAGTCTTACAGTTTCCTCCCTTTGGCACTGTTTGGGCCACTCACAGGCTTCCTGCAGTGTCACTTCAGTCGTTGTAAGGTGGTACTCTGTTTGGAGGATGACGTTCTGTACCAGGTCCATCGTGTCGATCAAGGCTTGTGTTCCGTGTTCATAAAAGGTGTCGTCCCACCATGGGGAGACCTCTGCGCCCTTTGGCATCCATCCGAGGATGTCGATCTGGCCCATAGAAAAATCCTCTGTCACTTCCAAGCAAAATGAGTGATCAGCAGGACAGGTCAGTCCTCCATATGTGAACGAATTCATCTCACTCGGCTTTTCTGGTCACAGACTCACAAGAGCTCGGTTACGAGTTTCTCTGTGTGGCCTGATGTTACACGCTAACGTAGGTTTTCATTCTTCGCTTTTAGTTTGAGTCTCTAACTCTGTTTCATCCAGTGCTGCTGTGCTTTCCCTGAAAAGACATGTTTCTCGTCTAATTCTTATCACCACCGGGTTTTTCGGTTCCGGTCTCAAAAATGGGTATACCGACCCGTACTACAAATGTGTCTATATGGTGTAAACAACATTTCCCTCAACTTCTAAAAGGCAACAAAGAATATACTTACCACAGCAGTTGGATATTGATGAGAAGGATATCAAACCTCACGTCCAAGGAGAGTTCAAGTTGAATGTCGCGGCTGGAATGACGTACTCGTCTCTGCGAGAATCGCGTTCTCGTCTTTACGAGATCACGTCGGGGTCACCACTGTAAGAAAGGACCCGGCTGGAACGATCCAATGACGGCAGTCGTTCCGCGGGTGAAGGGCTTTGCGTGTTACGATCTTTCCTTTTCACGACACAACAAGAACATTAAAATGGAACACTTCTTCTTATATATTTTATCTCGTTATTTCATCTGACTCCATAAAATGAAAAGGGTTTTAATGATGTCTGTGCATCATTAAAACAGGAACGAATGATCGGTTATTCTTATCAGCTCTTTTTCAATACTTTACCCGTTCAGATGTAGGGAAACTATATCGCTCAGAGGTCCTGTTTTCCACAGATCTCACGGACACAATCTCGTCAGGCCCGGTCATCAGTCAGAGGTAAATTATGGTTACGTATCTGAGATTTGCCGTAAATTCACACGTACACAATCAGAGATATCAATAACCCTCATGGGGCACCCTCAGAACTCGAACTCAATCATTTACTTCAGTAAAGGGTTTTGGCCACTATCAGATATGTTAGCAGATCAATATACTACACTCGTAATAGCTTTGGATTGGCCAAATCTTTGTTTAAAGTAACATTAAATCAAAGTCAGAGGTGTGGACGTACCCGAATTCAGTCTGATCAGACGGCGTTCACCGTCACTGAACGGAATTAGCCCGTCCCTACACCCAAGCACACTTAAAAGATGCCGGATATTAGCCGTCGCTAAAACTGGACGCAGGCTTATGCGGAAATATACGAATCCCCTAATCTAGTAGAGAGAAAGCAATCTTCAGAGGCAGTTAGAATAGAATCAAACGTTACAATTTATTGACCAGGTAATCAAAACAATAATTCAAAGCTCCAATGTTACAAGAATAGAATCAACGGTTAACCATAACATAACAATAATTCAGGAATTGAAGAACTTGTAGAAATTACTACCTGGCAATGAAAAACTACACACAAGTGACATGTGCGGGCAATCAGTTTACTGACTCCTAACCATAGCTGGAACTGAAAACTACACACAGTGGTTGTGCGGGCAATCCTCCTACAGACGCCCAGATCTTTCTGTCCCTTCTCCTTATATACCCAGATAATCTAATAAACCTACCACATGGTGGTATCTTGTCATTATAATTAGTCTTCAGAATCGCCAACCAAAAGGCTTCTGGAGATCCTGTGGCCGGGATTACTTATTTACATACAGGAGGTGTTTTGAGTAGGAAATCAGGGGGAGGGCACGTCCCCCTGCTGTACACTATTCTTCTCAGATTTTAGAACTTCTTTTAGCTTTTCATTATGATTGGGAGGATGAGACCATTTTACCAGGCGCACTGAGACATTTCAAAAGATATCAAACATGTATGGTTACTTATTTGTACATATTACATTGCATGGATTTTTCAGTGAATTCTCGGTGGTGAGGGGAGGGGGAAATGATGAGATCGTCAGTACAGGGTGTGGATCCCCCAGTGTGCTGCACCCTGGATGTTACTGTTACATATGCAAGAGACAGCTTTGTGGATTCCCCCAGTGTGCTGCGTCCTGGATGACATATGCAAGAGACAGCTTTGTGGATTCCCAGGGGGGCCTTTTGTCCTCTAGAGGGGGGGGCCCAGACACATTGGCACAGACACATTGGCACCAGTCTTACAGTTTGAATGGAAACTGTAATGGACCCTGTTGGTCTCTACTGGTAATTGGTCACCTTATATTGGTGGCTTGTTAAAACCAATACATCCTAATGGTATATGTCCCAAAACACACTACAGGAAAACAGTTTTGTATGTTTTTGTTTAATTGTTAAAATGTGATGTTTTTCTAATGGCATTAGTAATTTATTTTTGATGGTGTTAGAATTTTCTGTGATATTCTATCGTTTTTTTCAGCAGGGTTGCCTCATATATATATATATATATATATATATTTATTTATTTTTTGATTATGAATGTAGCCTACTTGAAAGTGACGTGCAGGCTTCGTTTTCATCTTTTTTTTTTTTTTTTGATGTTTTTCACGGGCATAGTTGTCCATCAATTATGATCATCTGCGTTCAGCCAAACATGAGGTGTGAGCTCCGGTTGCGGTCACGGGAATGGCGCATCACGTTTTTTTTTTTTTTTTTTGAGCAACTGGGATGGTGCCCCCCCGGAACTTGGTGCCCTATGCAAACAGTATACTCTGCATATTAGTATCGTTCGTATTGCACAGACCGGACCGCAAGGGCACTTTAGTGTCGGACCTCAAAGGGGCAGGGGCTCGAACCCACCCCCCCTTGTGCATGCCACTGGCTGATATCATTAAAGTTCAGTTTTGTTTT
Organism: Gymnocypris eckloni scoliostomus; assembly: GCA_027564155.1. NCBI lineage: Eukaryota > Metazoa > Chordata > Actinopteri > Cypriniformes > Cyprinidae > Gymnocypris > Gymnocypris eckloni. The sequence continues at coordinate 22,895,807 of CM050426.1, forward strand.
TTAATGGCAAAGTGGTTATATTTCGTTTAGTTTCTTTTAGTTCATTTTTTGTTTGTTTGTTTATTAAATACAAATCGGCCAGCACCAGACAGTGAGTTGGGCATATGTTTAAATAATCCTTCTCAAATAAACACGATTTCAGACATAAAAAACGTCATGCATTTCACAATATAAATGTAAAATTTGTGATAAATATATAACCATTTGTGCTAAGAGTGGAAGCTGAAGCGTGCTTTGAAGGAAGTGGAGGCCCTTAGCGCGATCACTAGCATTTTTTTTTTTTGTGGAAAATTAAAATTGGCTACACCATCATAAAATCATAAATTAAAGAAAATAAACAGGGTGGCTTTCTGCAGTCTTGATCTTAAGCTCACTGATATGAAATATATTAATAAAAAGCTATAAATTACTACTTTAAAATGAAATAATTCAAATAAAAATTTGAATACTCTTTCATTATGTAAACCGTAAAGGTGTATTTATCTCTAAAGGCACGTCCAATGAGGAGATACGCGTAGTCAAGATCGTCAACTTCATACTATTTTGTTATTTTTTGGGGGGGGGGGGGCGCTATGCCAAGATTGTGTTTGCATGCAGTACAAATAGCCTACAGCTTCATTTATGTGTCACGGAAAATAACTAACTACATAAATAAGATTAACGTCATATACTATTTTCAGAATAAAGTCAAAATCATGACAATAAAATCATATTGTGTGCAATGTGAAAATTACACCTATACTCTGCAAAAAAATACAAATACGAATTCTTAACACGAAAAACAGCAATAAAACGTAGGCTTATAGATGTTTTTGAAACTCTAATTGATCAATTTCATGAGACATTTGTTTGTTTGAACCGCACATTATAGAGTGGCCTTTTATTGTGGCCAGCCTAAGGCACACCTGTGGAATAATCATGCTGTCTAATCAGCATCTAGATATGCTACACCTGTGAGGTGGATGGATTCTCTCGGTAAAAGAGAAGTGCTCATTATCACAGATTTAGACAGATTTGTTAACAATATTTGAGAGAAATAGGCCTTTTGTGTACATAGAAAAAGTCTTAGATCTTTGAGTTCAGCTCATTAAAAATAGGGGCAAAACAAAAGTGTTGAGTTTATAATTTGTTCAGTATAGTTACTTTTGCTAAAAATCAAATCATGACTAAAAAGACAGAAAATGTCTCGCTACTTGCATTTTATATTCAGTGAGTGGAAATGGTCCTTGGTGACTCGCTTCAGAGAAATATCTGTCTGTTGTCCAACAGTATATATATATGTAACGGATGTAGCTATGCCAGTAAGGGCTGTGTGTAAACCTCACTCTCCTGACCTCAAAAAGAGGCGCTCTAGCGACTGACGCTAGAGGCTGTAGCCTTTGGCGTTCCTTGTTAGAGCGCCCGCCTCCCGCACCGGAATCCCGGGTTCGAGACCCGCTCCGACGAGTTGTGGCAGTGTGGACCCGGGGGTTACATTGGTGCCGTGACCCGGATGGGAGTGAGGTTTAGGGGGGTGAGTGTAACGGATGTATGCCAGTAAGGGCTGTGTGTAAAACCTCACTCTCCTGACCTCAAAAGAGGCGCTCTAGCGACTGACGCTAGAGGCTGTAGCCTTTGGCGTTCCTTGTTAGAGCGCCCGCCTCCCGCACCGGAATCCCGGGTTCGAGACCCGCTCCGACGAGTTGTGGCAGTGTGGACCCGGGGGGGTTACATATATATGGCACATTTCACCTCTCTCATATCCTAATAACAGTTGTGTAGTGCACTTTTATAATACTCACATGTGTTCAACAGACAAACTGCCGTCTGCTCATGCCATAGTGACAAATGACACACATTAATATGACGGAACAGAGGACTCACAGACCAGATTGTGTTATTAAAACCTGGAGAGAGTTTCAGTAGATAGAGATGTCCCTGTTGACAATAAGGCCTTTAATTGGAGGCTGTCAAGCTTTTCAAAAATACACACTGATTTGAAACACTAATAGGCCAAAATCTGGTTTGGCCTATTAGATTGCTCTAAACATAATAATGATAAATTAACAAACAGGATAATAAATTGGATCTCAGACAAGCTGCCTTAAATTTGTTTGGAAAGGGGCTAACGTATCTCCACAAATGCTAAAGCAATGAGATGTTAAAACGAAAGGGGTTCTCTCCATCTCACGAAACTAGTTGACATTTTAATGGAATATCTAAAGATGCATGCATTTGTGAATAGCAAAAGGACTACTGCCAGAAAACTTAATATTGCAATTTAACAGGTTTCATTTGTGAAAACGAAACAATTACTGAGTCACTCAAATATCTGCACTGAATTACATCTTAAATAAACATCAGACTGAATATTACCATACAGATATATTTGTAATACATCCCTCTAACACTGAAGCTATATTGCATGCTCAGTATCAAGCAAATATAAAAATAAACACATTTACTTCAAGTTTACAAAAATCAGTGTTCCGCTGTGTTCTCATAATCAAGCAAAGTAAAACTAAATATTATAATTCACTTACACCATCACTGTGCAAAAATGTTACAATGTCCCTGCAAGTATTGATATTCATGATTTTCTTTCTTTCCTCACTCTTGAACATGTCTTAAGGAAGCCATTAGTTAGCCATTGTAATTCTGAAAATATTGCAAACTTTCACCGATAATCTTTGATACAATAAGTGAATGTATTGAATTCAAAACAATTCAGCCCACAAATGTATTTGGAAAATAATAGATTTCAACGGAAATGTATACTATCTTACTTACCCTTTAAATTCTGTAGTAATTTTAATAACACTTGGGCTTCTTTAAATATACGAGACAATAACAAATCAGTTGGAAAACAGAACAGTTGGAAAAAGGTGTTTTTTGTTGTTGTTTTTTATATATAAAAACCCTGATGCTCAGTGTTGCATTTTTGAAAAATTAATTAATGAACAAGCTAAATTTCAGGGTATATAAGCATTTTTTCCCTATCACTCAGCTTTTTTTAATGAATAAAACTGTCAAACACTTACTGTAAATAAATAAATGTTTTCCAAATTGGTGAATTTTTTTTCAAGGTGAATGGCCTATTTTTTTTTTTGTTATTTTAGAAAATTATGCAAATTTGAATGTATTATATATTTAGAATTAATTTCAGAGTGTCTGCTACTGTTACCGTTTACCTATTTTTAGTGAAAATTAGTTATTAATTGATTTCTTCAAGCAAGCCTAATTCTGTTACACTGGGTCTCCAAGGAATAAATTACAGTCAATAACATTCTCATAAACCTTCTTTTTTTATTATACATGGACACAAACATAGGCAGCCTTTTTTCTCTTTCCATGCTCCTCAGTAGTCTTCCACCACTTCAAAAGAAGCTAGAAAAGAACAGGTTAAGAGAACTACATCTGTCAGCCAAGTTATCTTTAATCACTGGCAAGTGGTGACTCACTATACATAATCCACACACACATACACAGACACACACAATGGCCATCAAGGATTTTCATTTATCAGGTCATTTGACTAATATGAAAAGACAGGCATAGCTAAAGCAAGGTGTGCATGTTTATTTAAGAAAGACCTTCATGACCAAGGTCAACAAAAGCCCATTTATTTGCATGATGCTGACTTTAAACTTTAATTCAGCTACAAAACATCAAGGGCCGCCCTCTGCGGGTAGTTGATGGAGAAAGAATGCAAGAAAGAATGAGAGTGCGTGAGAAAAGTGTATTGCATTTGAATAAGAGCTGAGGTCTGGTATTTAGCCATTGGTTGCAACTTAACTCAAGGTCGGATTCATGTAATTGGCTGCATGGAGGATTTCACAGTGTCTACTTTGAGAAATAATGAAGGCGAAGCAAGAGCGTCTGCAGCCTACAGCTGGAACCTAAAGAGCTCTTGCAGATGCAACTGATGTAGACCTCAAACTTTTCACCTGCATGTTGGATTATCAGCTAGTCAGATCAATATTGCAGTCCTGAGCGTTTCGTTCCTGAGCAGAATAAGCCGTGATGTGTCATATCGTGCTCACCCTCAGCTACACTTAATTATTGATAGCTTCCTCTTCCATTCAAGTCAATCAAAGCACAGTGGACTTGCAGCGACTCAGCACTATGCGTGAAATAGCAATAGTCACGCCAAAGGAAATCATGTGTCATTTTTTACACATGGCCACCTCAATATCGCACCCGTCATATTCTGTTTGATATTCTACTGATCATGTCGCTCATGGAGCCGAGCTCCGTGATGGTTTCTATTAAGGGTTCTGGATCCAATTTACACTCTGTCTGAGCCCCACACATAGTAGCACTGCGTCCAGAAGCGTGGCTATGCTAGCACAGATTTTAAGATTACATGAACACACCAGTGAATGCTAAACATGAATTCACACAATAGAAAGCAAAAACATCATTAAGAAAAGCTCCTGTGAAGTACAGCTGTGAAAAGCTGCCATAAATAAAAGCGGAGCATGCCGAATGGCTCCTTGATGTGGTGACATGTGGTTTTGTTTGGAGCATCACTACAGAATTAACTGATAGGATGGTGCTAATTTTGCATACTGTAGTTGGCTTAGGACTTAACATGGTCATGTCAGTTAGCTGATTTTCTTTTATTTTGTCTCTTTGTTTCCTTTTACTTTACTTTTTCTATCCCCCTTTCCTTTGTTGTTACTTATTTTTGTTCCTTCTTTTTTTTGCATTTTTCTTGTTTTACCCCTTTTCTGTCTTTTTTTCCTTACAGCCTTCTGTTTAAATTTTTACCATTCCTGTTTTTATTTGCCCTTGCTTTCATCCTTTTGCCTTTTCATTTCACCTCATTCTACTTTTCATATTTCGTCTTCCTTTTTCACCTTTCTTTTTTTTCCTTTAACCATTCTTTCTATTTCTTTCATCCTGCCCGTTTCTTTCTTTCGCCATTTTTGGCTAACAGTCATGCTCACTCCAATCCAAAAATTGAGTGCCATATCTGGTGTATCAGAGGAGGGCCATATAATTATGACTTATGAGCCAGATTTGGCCAGTCAGTATAGGGAGCAACCTGGGGCAAAGTACCTTGGATGAGGGCACACTGCTAAAACGGCAGTAGATGCATTTAAGATCATGGGTCACCCCAACTGCTGGATTTGAACCAATAGTGTTTACATTTCTAGCCCAGACTTCCAGAAACCAAGTGTGAATAAGTCCAAAAGTACACAGAGAAAATTACAAAAGCACACCTTCTTTAAAAGAAGGTCCTGAAGGAACACTCATGCGCACACAAGCCTACAGCACCTGTCCTGCATTTTCATATATTAGCCCTGGATGGATGAAAAAGCATCTACTCCTATGTCTCATGAGAAAAGTAAAGCGAGACAGCAGGAAACACAGGGGAGTGCTCCGAACAGAAGCCAGGCATGAGAAATGAGAAACTCTGACTAAAGTAGGGAGGAGGGGCTCAGAAGGGAGGCTTCAGATATATGAGAGAGAGATTGATGTGAGTGGGCCCATGTAATATCTTTAAAGTGGCAGGCGGAGGCCATTCTTCATTTGTCTTCCTGAGAAATGTTCTGTCAGGGCAGCCAAAAGGAATTGGAAATGAATGTCAGTTCCCTTCCCTTTCAGACACGCGTGTGTTATGACATCCCGTCATAACGTATTTTATTATTATTATTTAGGATTTAGACTGCTTTGGTTTTCAGAGAGTAGCCAGGAATGCGGAGAAAGGGGCATTCCCTTAGTTTGCGACTAAGTGGTAGGAAGAACGACAAAAAGGGATGATGAAAAAACAGGATGAAGGGGGCCATTGAGCGATATTGCCGAGCAGCTCCCTGATTGGTACTTGAACGAGGCTGGAGATATTGTAGGCGGTGCTGAGAGAATAAAAGGTAAAGGAGCAGATATTGCACTTCACTTCATTCTCCCAGACTTCATCTTGACACATCATGAAAGTGCGATGTTTATCTCCTCTGCATAAATTCAAATTTCTCTACACCTCTTGGTTTATTGTCTGAACACAGGTGTTTGAAATGTGCGTTTAGGGCTCCCGCTAAGCATGGGATTATGGTTTCTTGAAGAGGCAGGCAGTTTGACACCACTAGAGATTAAAGGCACGCGTCATATTCCTCCCTCTCCCCAGGGGCCGACTCTGTCATTCGGAGCCGTTTGAGATGTCTGTGTTTACAATACAGGGACAAGAGCATCGCTCAGTTACGGCGACGCCGTCACTCACGCTTTACAGCCAAATAAATCTCCGCCGTGCGGCCCGGGGTGGCTCCTCCGAACCTATTATACAAAGTACCTCCAGAATGCCGTAGTCGGTGCCATTGTGTGATTGATTGTCTAATCAGAAGCTGATTATGATGAAGCCCTCCCACGGAGAGCCATTAAATGAATGAAGAAAAGCACCTATGATGAGAATCAATAAAACCGAGTTGAACATAATGCAGTGTTATGATGTTAGATGACACTCTCTTTTCCTTCAGCTAAGATCGGATGGTCTCTTTGTCACCGGGGTTTAAAGGTAATAAGTATGGATTTGTGCTTAATAGCACGCACATTTTTCGTGGACTTGGGCTAGACTTGAGGGATGGCACATTTTGGAGAATCTATAGTGATGGTTTGCATCAGGACGACATGTACTTTTGTTGAGAAGATATGCTGTGCGCAGCATTACCCGAATTAAACACAGCAGAAGTGGTAGCGATTACTGATACACCCAAAATCCATTAACGGCATACCATTGCGATGTCTGAAGGTTATGATATCTGGTGGCTGCATCTAACAAGTGTTTGCAGATCAATTTCTAGTTGTTGATTCATTAGCAGCGGTCGTGGTGGTCAGATGGATGCTGATGGCTGCAGTTCTGTCACTGGCTGTCGTCTCCGGGCCGTTTCCGTCTGCTTAGAGTGGGGAATTGGGAGGAATGAGCTGGGTATACCAGGTGAGATGTGGCCCTGCGGTTTTGGCATTTTGTCTATGTTTATCGTGTTCCCACGCTGTTCCTCCTCATTGCCTCTCTGTAAGGCTCTCCCTGGTGGCCTTGTCACTCTAATTAGGTGACAGACGGCAGCCAACAATATCCCTCATTACTGCTGACATGGGCGACGCACGTAGTCACACACAATTGTTTTCCCTTCTTATATACACAAACACAGAAACACATACACATACACGGAAGAGGCTAAAACAAAGATATGCACAGTGACAAGCATCAATCTTGTGCAATGGCTCTCTCGTTCTCATCCTCAAACAATTGCCCCAGAAGCTGAGCCCTGTCCTTAGCCAGGGTTAAGCAGATGTTGGAAAAGCTGCCTATTATTTTGTTGCGCACCTCAAAATAAATGTGAGAGTAATGCTGGTTGTTCTCATGTCACTATGGTGATTGGCAGTACTGCGGTGTCTGTGGTATTTTAGGAAGCTAGTTTTTAAGTCCCACACATTAAAGGAATAGGTCAACCCAAAATAAAAAATGTGGATTTGTTTTTTATCATATAACACGTAAAAGATGATGAATGTCCAAACTGTTCTTTTATTTGCAATTAAACTGAGTGGTTTCTTATTAAGGGAATTAAAAAAACAGTAACAGTCAACCTCCTAAAAAAGGTAAAGAAAAAAATACATTATAATATGACATACACAAATATAAGCTATTTTAAAGGATTAATTGACTTCCAGAATAAAACATTTTGATAATTTACTCATCCCAATGTAATCCAAAATATTCATGTCTTTCTTTCTACAGTGGATTTTTTTAAAGGTTTTTGAGGAAGACTTTCCAAGGTTTTTCTCCTTATAGTGACTTCAACTGGGACCAATGGGTTGAAGTTGAATGTCCAAAATGCAGTTTCAGTGCAGCTTCAAAGGGCTCTACATGATCCCAGTCGAGTAATAAAGGTCTTATCTAGCGAAACGATAGGTCATAAAAAACCTGTTTAACAACAAATACTTATCTTGCACTAGACCTGCAATGCGCATCTACGACTTCACGGATTACGCAGTCACTGGAAACTCACGTGTGACCAGATGTTGCGTTAGACTTTAACGGACAGGGTCGAAAAGATTCCGTCATAATATATTATTACTCATCATTTGAAATTTCATATTTTAATTATAATAACACATTTAATTGCTTTTATTTTTGTTCACAATTTATTTTTTATGCATGGACTTACAGGACGAGTGCATAATAGGCTTATGTATTTATTTTGAAGAGAACAGATGAACAGAGTCTGTGTGTCACTTTTCATGTTAAACAGCACACCCCACAATGACAGCGAAGGCCACTAAAAACAACAAAATATAATAGGACTGAAAAAAATAATTATATATATATGGCCTTCGCTGTCACTCTGGGGTGTGCTGTTTAATATATATATTTCTCAATTTTAATAGATTCTCATACTTATGAACCAATATTGATTCTTAAGGCCCAATACATATTTGGTCTATACTGTTTTCAGTTGATGAATTAACAGTACTTTGTGTGAATCCCATCCAATAAATCGCAACAGGATAAACTTTGTTACTTTTGATATTAAACAAGTGATCAGATTATAAATGACGTCCATTTCACTAGGAAATTCAAGCAATAGATGACATTTAAAAATAAAAGTTTTTGTTTATACAATATGTGTGTGCTTACTATGCATTTTATTATGTATACAGTATATAAATACACACACACACACACACACACACACACACACACACACACACACACACACACACACACACACACACACACAGTACATATTGTGAAAATATGTACATATATTTACATGTATATTTATATTATTTACATTAAAGATAAATATATTTAATATATAAACATAACATATTTTTCTTAAATACATACATGTATGTGTGTATATACATACATAAATATACACAGTACACAAACACATGTAAACACTTTTATTTTGGATGCGATTAATCGTTTGACAGCACTAGTATAAATGTTTAATTTTTAAAAGAAAATTAAAGATAATTTTGCTAGATAAGACCCTCATTCCTTGGCTGAGATCATGCAGAGCCCTTTAAAGGTACATTGAAACTGCAATTTGGACCCATTGGTCCCTATTGAAGTCCACTATATGGAGAACAATCCTAGAATGTTTTTCCACCTTAGAAAATCTTAGTTTATTTTTGACTGAAGAAAGAAAGACATGGGGTCAGTACATTATCAGGAAAGTTTTATTCTGGACGTGAAGTAACCCTTTAAGTCTTTTGAAGACACAAAATAACTGCGTAAGGACAAGAAAACCTCACCCTCCACTACATTTCTCCAATTTGCACTTGCATTTGATTAAATAAATTCAAGAGTCCCATGTCACATCACAGGATATCCGTCACAACGATGTTTAGTGTTAAACATGACACGTCATCACAAGTGTGAATCAAAGGGTTATTTGAGGGTGTGTAAACAACACATAAGTGTTAATAAACTAAACCTATCTAAACTAAACTAAAATATTCTTAGCCTTGGCATTGTACAGTCCATCAGAACACTACAACAGATACCATAATAACAACAAAAACAATAATAACCAAATAATTACATTTGTATTCATTACTTATTATTAACATAATAATAATATAATAATGTTTTGTTTAGTTTTTAACAATGGTATGCAGCGACTTTTTCTTAATTTGTCTGTCACACTCGTGTATTGAGGTATACTGTGCTCTGACAGGCAATGCTTTTCCAGTCAGTTTGTCTGCAATGCACACACACACATCACACATGATAATGATCACCATTCTCTGCTTCCATGCAATTTGCAACTATTAACCTTGTGACAGAGAAGTGTCTGTTTAAGAAATGTGGCATAATAATAACCTATGCAAACAATCATTTCCTGTTGTTGCTGCCAAGACTGACAGACCTTCCAGGACTCCCTAACACGGGATATAGGGTATCCGGCATCGATGGCCATTTTGATGTTTCCTATTTTTGTTCTGTGACAGATTTTACAATGTCAAGGATATTTGTTTTGCTGTTTTTCATGCGACATACCTACATTTTTCAGTTTATTAAAGGAAATTGGCAATTGCTTCATAACACCTGGGTTTCAAAAGTTGATTTGGGGGAAAAAAGGCACAAAAGCCTTTGAAGAGAAATGCACTGAAAACATTACCTTGCATTTCACACCATAAACATCAGGAGATGTGGTTCATTGTTGTTTCAGGTTGACTGACAATATGTCAATAATTTCAATCAGCCACAATAAGCTATATTAGAAGATTGCGAATGCAAAATGTATTATTTTAAAATTTTTGCATTAGCACATCAATTCATTTATCAGAAGGCTCACAGACAGCTACATTACAGGAGGAGAGACATTTATGTCATGCTACTTTAATAGGCAGATGTCTGGCTGGGATTCTGGAAAGTCAAAGCAATGAAACACCGTAATCGAATAAAAGAACACTTCACCTTTTTTCCTAGTGAAACTACACGTCTGAGGAAAGAATAAGGAGCACACCTCAGTCTCATACTGTAATGCTCGTCCTTGCTCTTTTGAATTCCTTTTGTATTGGCCATGAAAGGAAAGTTGCAGAAAAGACTTAGACAGAAAAATCGAAAGCCTCCAAAATCACTACGTCACCTGCTGAAATAGCTCTATTATCAATGGGGTTCAGGGGCGGTTTGCTCCATTGACTGCATGTTTTGTTGAAGGTTGATTGTTGTGCCTTATAGGCTTACACTGGGAAAAACTCTCCTTCAATGTTGTTATATCAAGTTGTGCTTATGAGTCTGACATTTGTCTCCTTTGATAAATCAACTCAGTGCACAGCAGAATATGTTATTTACAGTTACTAAAGGCTTTTTTAAAGGGGTCATATGATGCCCATTTTCCACAAGTTGATATTATTATTTAGGGTCTTAATGAAAAGTATGTAACATAGTTTGTTTAAAATGTTTCTTTGGTAGTGTAAAAAACACCTTTTTTACCCTGTCAAAAACAGCTCTTGTCAGAGCAATCCGTATTGTGTCATTCTCCTTTAAATGTTGCTGAGATCTGCTGACTCTGCTCCTCTCTTCCAATTCGCTTTCTGAGGGACTGTTTACTTTAGCCACATTCATCATGAAACTTAATAATTATGTTTATTACGTCACGTTATTAGGAAAGGCGATTTGCAAATATTAATTTAAAAAACCTTGTACTCACTTCCAGAGACGTGAGGGACAATAAACATACAATTTATCAAGAGCAATTTGTGAAGGGTACACAAATAATACAGCCAAACTTGTACTTGTATGGATAGATATGTTTACACAGCATGCGTATAGCATGGAGACAGTGTTTAAATATGAGTTCAGTTCATATTGTTCACCAGGCGGTCATATTATAATTATTATTTTGTGTCCTCCACATAGTATTTAGGTTTCGTCTAGGACAGTGTTTCTCAACCCTGGTCCTGGGCGCCCCCCAACACTACACATTTTGTGTGTCTCCCTAATCAAACACCCCTGATTTAACTCATTAGCTCATTAGAAGAAACTCCAGGACCTGGAGTGGGTGTCAGATAAGAGAGACATACAAAATGTACAGTGTTGGGGGGCGCCCAGGAACAGGGTTGAGAAATACTGGTCTAGAACTAAGGACTTCTCTTTAGATATTCACTGATCTGCCACTTTACATCATATTGAGCAAAACCCCACACATCGGTAGGTCTACAATATTTGCCTAATATCAGTTCAGGCTTATCGCTGTGTTAGTTATAGTGGGTGACAAGCTCCAGAGTTAAGCTTGGTAACCTTATAATCGCTCACAGAAAAAATACATAAAATATCATAATTTTTTGTCATGACTAATGTATTAATGATCCAGCATCATCTGTATTAAATAGAAAGAATCATTTCACACGATGTGAAATAAATAAATATATATATATATATATATATATATATATATATATATAAATAGCCTTTACAGCCTAAGTTACTTACAAATAATAACTCAGAACTTTACTCTCTCCCACTGGTCACCAGGCTCGTGTGTGTATCGGTAAAGGTTGAAAGGAGGCAGTGGACCAAACCACTGTGAAGCAAGGGAGGGGGACTGAAAACATTTCTGAATTTAAAACGTTTTTGTGTTTATTTTGTTTTACATATTTTTAGGGGGGTCAACCCTCTGATAGGGAGGGTCCTGTCTCCCCCCCGGGATTTTTACGCCTATGCTCACTTCTTCTGGAGGTGAAGCTGGATCATAAATGATTTGTGCGAACATAGACACATTTAGGTAGATCGAGGGCGCATTCCCTTCAGAACCAAACATAATCCTCTTCAGCCACTCAGATGACGGGAGTAAATGACGACTGCTATGTTCATTATTGCATCCAACAACAAAACGCTTAGGAGTCATTCTTGTCTATATTTGCTGGGAGCAGCCTTCGTCCGTGTGACGTCAAACAGAAATCGGCTTGATTTGAGAAAGGGGTAAAGATTGTAGTAGATAAAAAAAAAAAAAACACTGGGTGGATATTTATCATTATAGGGTGGTTGTGTACACACACTGCCAACATACATTTCAGTTCAAACAACTTGTAAAAGTGCATGTAGCATTATATGACTCCTTTAAATTTCCACGTGTGTGTGTTTTGTGACATATGATGACACAAATGTGTATAATGACATGGGTATAATATAGGTATTACAAGGACTTCTCTAAGTGACTTATGAGGACATTTCCCCATGTCCCCATATTTCAAAAGGCTTATAAACCATACAGATTGAGTTTTTTTTGATAAAGTAAAAATTCAAACATTTTCCTGTAAGGGATGTGTTTAGCTGTAGGTTTGGTGTAGGGCGATTAGAAAATACGGTTCCCTATCAGTCAGTCACGTTTGACGAACGTCAGAGTGACTGACTAATGGGATCTCGCCGGAGAGCCCAATCACCTTCGAGTGTTAACAAAACAAGCCAATGACAGTTGGCGTGCGTGTTTCGCCACGCTCGCACTCCGCCCCGGTGCGGGTATAAAAGGAGAGCGCGTGCAACGCACATCAGCTTTCGGGCCGAGCCTTGCAAATCTCTGAGTGTCTGCAAAGCAAGACTACAGCGTTGGTGTTACGGTCAGCGGAGGTTGCTGTCCAGTGCTGGATTCGCGAGAAGCAGCGATCACGTTGCTACCTCCCTCGGCACTTCAGCGCTGCTGAAAGAGAGTTTTTCAACTAAAGAGCAAATCTAAAAGAGCTCCCACGGCGGGCGTCTTTAAAGATGGCTTCCGCTCGTGCGTTTCTGGATGTGGTCTGTTCCTGACTTCATCTGATGGTCATGATCGCTGCCCCTCGTGCTTGGGCTTTAGGCACGCTGAGGCAGCGCCAGGATGAGTCATGTTCTCACTGTGGGAACATGACCATAGCGATGTTGCGCTCCAGATACCTCCTCGCTAGACGTGGGGTATCCCCTTGCTCTGCCCATTCTAGTTCCTCCGGACGGAGGACTACTTGACTCAGGGCCAGGGTGATTTGAGGATCACAGTGAGAGCTTCCCCGTCGAGTGCGTCTCCTGGCCTCTCACTCCTCGAGCACATCGCACCGTCTGGGGTTCCCGGATGAGTATGCGGGGTCCTCGGACAGGGCGGGCCCAGCATCTCATTCGGTGCCCCAGCAGATGACAGGCTTTCGATCACTGCATCGGGGATGAGCTAGGTTCTGGAGAGGACGATTTGGCTGCGCTGCCTCCGTCAGGAAGAGTAGCGTTGCCGAGTCAGATCCAGAACTGACCGCTATGCTTTCCCGGGCCGCTGAGAGCATCGGGCTGCACTATAGGCGCCCGCCTTCTCCCGGCGCCGAGGCTGGATGATTGGTTCCTGGGGCGCAGGCGAGCGTCGGCAACCGCCCCGGTTCCGTTCTTCCGGAAGTGCATGAGGAGGTGACTAGGTCTTGGAAGGCACCTTTTTCTGCCCGAAACAGGCCTAGTGCCTCCTCCGTCCTCACCACCCTCGGCGGAGCGGCCCAGGGGTATGTGGAGGTCCCCAGTCGGCGCGCCATTGCCATGCAGCTTTGCCCGCGGGGCGCTGCCGCCTGGAGGGTAATCCACGCCTTCCGTCCAGGGCCTGTAAGTTCTCGTCCGCTCTAACGGCCAAGGCTTACGGTGCTGCTGGACAGGCCGCTTCCGCCCTGCACGCCATGGCCCTCCTGCAGGTCCACCAGGCCAAGGCGTTGAAACAGCTCGAGGGTGATGCTGACCCAGGTGTGTTGCAGGAACTGCGCACAGCGACGGACCTCGCGCTAAGGCGGCGACGAAAGTCAGCAGCGGGCCCTGGGTCAGGCGATGTCCACATTAGTGGTCCAGGAGCGCCACCTGCGGCTGACCTTGGCGGATATGAGGGAGTCCGACAAGCACCGCTTCCTGGACTCCCGATCTCCCAGGCCGGCCTATTCGGCCAGCGGTGGAGGACTTTGCCCAACAGTTCTCCGCCGCACAGAAGCAGATGGGCGTTTGCATCCTGCCCGCGGTCCGCTGCTGTCTCCACCCCACCGCCGGCTGCAGCCCCTCCGCCTGCTCGTCGCCGAAGGCGCCCTCCTGCGGCCTCCACCTCCGCTCCAGCTCGGCCACAACAGCAGCCTCCACAATGGCCGCAGCATGGAGCTGGCCGCAGGAAAGCGGCGCGGCCCGCCCCTGCCAAGCCTGTGAAGTGCCAGGGTAGGCGGCGTCCCTGGGACGGGCGACCCGGAGCCTCGGGATCCTGCTCTTCAGGAGATGGCGATAGCACCACTCCTTCCCCCGGAGGAGGGCCGGGTGGAGAATTTTTGTTCTGTTCCGCCACTGGCCCCCGGGTCAGTGGTACCCAAAACTTCATAAGAGCAGTTTCCTTTTTCTCCGGGTCCCAAGAGGGCGAGGATGGCAGTGCGCGAGACCCCGTCTCCACATTCCCATCCCCCTCTCTCTTCGCCAGTGGGCAGCAGGGTCCGGTCCGAGGACGCGATGCCTTCTCCCGCGCCCCCTGCCCAGCCGTGGAGCCAGGTGAGTGTTGCACCACACACTCAGACCCCACTTGAGGCAGCTCTGCCTTCGAGTCGGGCCCCTGGGCTCCACTGCGCTGCCCCACCGCTGGGTACGCGTCTATGTCTCCTGGTCCCGCTTTGCGGTCCCTGGGGGCCTGGCTAGAGCTCCCCAGGCCGTCTCGCTGGCTCCTGAGGACCATCAGACTCGGCCACGCGATTCAGTTCGCCCGGCGTCCTCCCAAGTTCAGGGGCGGTTCACCTCAGTGTTGAGCCAGGATGCCCCTGTCTTGCGCAGAAGTCGCGGTCCTACTGGCGAAGGGCCGACGCGATACAGCCGGCCCCTCCAGCCGAGATGGAGTCAGGGCTCTACAAAGGCCCCTACTTCATCGTACCCAAGAAACACGGTGGGTTACATCCAATCTGGGACCTGCGTGTTCTGAACCGGGCCCTTGTCAAGCTCCCGTTCAAGATGTTGACGCAGAGACGCCTCTTTCAATGCGTCCGTCCCTTCGATTGGGTTGCAGCGATCGACCTGAAGACGCCTACTTCCATGTCTCGATCCTCCTCGATTCCGCTTTGCGTGCGAAGGGCGAGCATACCAGTAGGCCCTCCCCTTCGGGCACCTCAGCCGGTTGGGGCTTCAGGTCAACCGGGAAAAGAGCAAACTCTCCCCTATGCAGAGGATCTCTTTTCTCGGCATGGAGTTGGACTCGGTCAACCTCACAGCACGTCTCTCAGAGGAGCGTGCTCAGTCAATGCTGAGATGCCTGGAGTCTCTTCAGCGCAAGAGGGCGGTTCCACTGAAACATTTTCAGAGGCTCCTGGGGCATATGGCATCCTCAGCCGCTATCACGCCGCTCGGATTGCTTCATATGAGACCGCTTCAGCGTTGGCTTCACGACCGAGTCCCGAGATGGGCATGGCGCCACGGCACATACCGGGTCTCACTCACCCCGTCCTGCCGTCGCACCTTCAGCCCATGGTCGGACCTTGCTTTTCTTCGGGCAGGAGTTCCCCTAGAGCAAGTATCCAGGCATGTTGTTGTCTCAACAGATGCTTCTGCCACGGGCTGGGGGGCCATGTGCAACGGGCACGCAGCCGCGGGGCTCTGGACAGGGCCCCAGCTGCAGTGGCATATCAATTGCCTCGAGTTGCTGGCAGTATGGCTTGCTCTGCGCCGCTTCAGAACGCTGCTACACGAGAAGCATATACTGGTCCGCTCGGACAACACTGCGACCGTTGCGTACATCAACCACAAGGCGGTCTCGCTCCCGTCGCATGTCGCAACCGCCCGCCATCTCCTCCTTTGGAGTCAGAAGCATCTGAGGTCGCCGCGCCGTTCATGTCCCAGGCGAGCTCAATCGTGCAGCCGACGAGCTCTCACGTGCCAGCACGCCCTTCCGGGAGAATGGCGACTCCACCCGAGGTACTCCAGCTGATTTGGAGACGCTGGGGACGCTCAGGTAGACCTGTTTGCCTCCCGGACACGTCTCACTGCCAGTTGTTTTCTCCCTGTCCGAGGGGACCCTCGGTACAGATGCACTGGCATGCAGCTGGCCTCGGGCTTACGCAAATATGCTTCCCCAGTGAGCCTTCTCTCGCACAGACCCTGTGCAAGGTCAGGAGGACGAGGAGCAAGTCCTCTTGGTGCGCCTTACTGGCCCAATCGGACGTGGTTCCCAGAACTGATGCTCCTCGCGACAGCCCCTCCTTGGCAAATTCCTCTGAGGAGGATCTACTTTCTCAGAGAGGGGGCACCCTCTGGCACCCGCGCCCAGACTTGTGGAATCTCCACGTATGGTCCTTGGACGGGACGCGGAGGTTCTAAGTGGGCTACCTCCAGCGGTAGTAAACACTATCACTTCTGCCAGGGCCCTGTCTACGAGACAGGCCTACAGGCTGAAGTGGAACCTGTTCGTCGATTGGTGTTCTCCCCGCCGGGAGGACCCCCGTAGATGCCCGATCGCAGTCGTGCTTTCTTTCCTGCAGGATGGGTTGGAGCGAAGGCTGTC
This sequence comes from Gymnocypris eckloni scoliostomus, assembly GCA_027564155.1. Classification (NCBI taxonomy): domain Eukaryota; kingdom Metazoa; phylum Chordata; class Actinopteri; order Cypriniformes; family Cyprinidae; genus Gymnocypris; species Gymnocypris eckloni. The sequence goes on from CM050426.1 coordinate 22,912,744, forward strand.
TCCCTCCACCCTCAAAGTGTATGTTGCCGCTATTGCCGCATCACGATGCAGTAGACGGTAAGTCTCTGGGGAAACACGACCTGGTCATCAGGTTCCTCAGAGGGCAAGGAGGCTAAATCCTCCCGCCCTCACCTGGTACCCTCTTGGGATCTCCCTCGGTCCTGTCGGCCTTGAGGGGCCCCTTGAGCCTCTGCAGTCAGTAGAGCTTAAGTTTCTGTCTCTGAAGACAGTGCTCCTCTCGGCATTGGCCACAGTCAAGAGGGTAGGGGACCTGCAAGCATTTTCGGTCGACGATTCGTGCCTAGAATTCGGGCCGGCTGACTCTCACGTTGTCCTGAGACCCCGGCCTGGATATGTGCCCAAAGTTCCCACCATGCCCTTCAGGGACCAGGTGGTGAACTTGCAAGCTGCCCGGAGGAGGCAGACCCAGCCATTGCTCTGCTCTGTCCCGTTCGTGCCTTGCGCATCTATGTGGACCGCACGCAGAGCTTCAGGACCTCAGATCAGCTCTTTGTCTGCTTCGGAGGACAGCAGAAGGGAAGAGCTGTCTCCAAACAAAGACTCGCCCACTGGATAGTGGAGGCTATAGTCTTGGCGCTACTGCGTGCCCCCTTGGTGTGAGAGCACACTCTACGAGGCGTTGCTTCCTCTTGGGCTTTGGCACGAGGCGCCTCAATAGCAGACATTTGTAAAGCTGCCGGCTGGGCGACACCTAATCGTTTGCGAGGTTTTACAATCTCCGTATAGAGCCAGTGTCCTCCCGTGTACTTGTCTCGGATGGCCAGTAACACTGGAACCCGCCGGTGTCAATCACGCTTGCTGCGCCATTCCCCTCTGGACCGGATACGTGCGCCTGTTGCTTCTCAGTTCAGTTCCCCACGGCGAACCCTGTTGAAGTTCCTCCGCACCCTCGGCAGTCAGGTGTGGCGGAGCACCAGACGCCAGGTCCAGTACTCGTCGTTGCCCAAGGTCAACCCCTGTGCTGGGCTAGGTGCCCGTGTAGTGATTCCCCTTGGTGATCCCACATGTGTATTCTTCCACGGCACGGCTCCCCCTTGGTGAGCCCGTGTCTTCCTGGCAGAAACCTCTGCCCACTGCTGTGTAGCTACCTCACCCCAGGCGGGCTGGGTCTACCTCAGAGACTCCCGTATGTAGTACTGCCCTTCGGCCAGTCCATATGTGTAATCTCCACATGATACCTCCTTATGCGGGATGTGGCTCCGTGGCGTTTCCCCTACTTGGGGCACGCTTTCCCAGTGTTATTCTACCCACTGAGCGGAACAGCAGTGCGGTTATCTCTGCCTAAACCCTGTCTTATCTTCCATCCCAGCTGGTGTGGGGGGACTTGCCGGCTTCTGCAGAGCACTGGAGGGGGTCAGCAATAGTGGCGTTAGTCAGTCGAACGTGTGACTGACTGATAGGGAACGTCTCGGTTACTATGCGTAACCCCGTTCCTGAAGGAGGGGAACGGAGACGTAACGTCCGTTGCTGTACCACCGCTGTACGGCCGGGGCACACAGTCTCGGCTCCTCAGCGAAAACTGATGTGCGTTTGCACGCGCTCTCCTTTATACCCGCATCGGGCGGAGTGCGCGTGGCGAACACGCACGCCAACTGTCATTGGCTTATTTTGTTAACACTCGAAGGTGATTGGGCTCTCCGGCGAGATCCCATTAGTCAGTCACTCTGGACGTTACGTCCTCCCTCCTTCAGGGAACGGGGGTTACGCAAGTAACCGAGACGTTATTACAGTATAAAAAAAAAAACATTACGCCTATGGAATGTCCCCACAATTCACAAGAGCAAACACGTGTCTGTTTCTGCGTGCTCAAGACACGTTTCTTTCTATCATTCTTTATTATTATTACTATTATTATTATTGTTGTTGTTATTAATTTTATTGTATTGTTATAATTATTATTGTTTTATTTGTTCAGTAATACATTTTTTATTTTTTATTTTGTAACATTATAAATGCCCTCTCTTAACTTTTACTTTAGATCAGTTTAATGCATTCCTGTTGTGTGTATATATATATATATATATATATATATATATATATATATAAAACTGACTTACGATCAGAAAATATAATTATTTTTGATCTTTTCTTCCTTTATAATACTTTCCCTTAGCAGTATGATGTAAATCAAGGAGTGTAATGCTTTTCTGATTGACTGAACATGCTCAAGCAGATGGGAGGATGTGTGCTCTCTTGAGTGTGTGTGTGTGTGTGTGTGTGTGTGTGTGTGTGTGTGTGTGTGTGTGTGTGTGTGTGTGTGTGTGCACTTGTTCTCCAGACGGCTGTTCTGGTGGCATACGGGCCTTCAGGCCATGTGTGTGACCTTAATGGCTGCAGCATATGTCATCAGTAATCTGATTTGGAGATTTTGAAAGAAGAAATAGAAGGAAAAGCAGAAAGATAGAGAAGGGGATAGAATGAGAGCTACTACTCTGAATCCTTCTCTCAAGGGGCTTCCACATCCAGATCCAGATCTAGGTCATGCTGAAGCATAAAGTTTGTGCCTAACATGAAGTAAACATGATGAAGGTATGCAGAAGGGCCATTATTATGTCAACAATATTAAAGGGGAGGTCTAATGATATTTCATGCATTCTGGCTTATTAACACTGTTAAAGAGTTGGATTCTCAAGCTAAACATTGTCCGTTTAAAATGTATTTTTATTTTTTTCAAAAAAACACATCCAGGAGCTTGACTGTTTTGGAGAGATGCGTAAAGCAATATCTGTTTTTATAAATTATAAAACTATACTCTTCTGAGATACGAAGGGTGCAGTACTACTCTATATGTACTCAAGTTTAACATGAGATTGGTGTGGCCCCTTTAAAATAAATAGAAACCATCTATATGTGTTAGCTCAATAATTGAGGACTTCTCAAACATTTTGCACCGTCTTTAATCAAATCTCACATTCTGCATTCTAAAAGTATGGAGCAAGTTAAAATAAGTTCAACTTTTAAAATAAAGTCTCGAGACTTTTTAAAATGAATTAATGAATGATTCTTTTTTATTTATTAATTTTTGTTTGCACATCACATTTTTTTCAAATGAACATGTTTTTATGTTTCTCTGGGGTGCTTTTTATTTTTATACATAAACATGCACTGGAACGAACATGTTTGAACATTGAGCTCACATCTCATGTTGATATTTCATAGACCGATAGATAGCTTTTAAAGTGCTCAGCCTGGTTTTATAATCAATGCATTGTGGAAAATTGAGTGCTGAGTGCAATGTTTGAATCAATGTAATCATGCCTTCACTGAGATGAACACGTAGATGCTTTTTTTGAGGGCAAACATGGATTTTTTCACCTTTCTTGCCCATCAGCTTGTTTTCATAGCTCTCTTTTTAACACCTGCAATTAAACTGTGGTATGTGGATTCTGGTCAGCATGGCTCTGCCACCATGCAGATTTGAATCCCACAGTGGAGAAGAAAAATGTTTTCTTTGCATTAAAGTCTTAGTAAGAGCTGTATCGCGAACATAAAGATTATAAATAAACATGGAAAAATACAAATCTACTATCACAAATTTCCAGAGTTGTATTGTGCAACGTTTTAAGATGTATTTATTTATTGTGTGAAAAAATAATAGAATGTACAGTACGATACATTTTTGTTTTGTCATTAAACCTCACTCATAGAATAACTGAGCACAAACAAAATCATTATCAACTGCTTGTTTTGAAAAATCCCTTTTTGAAAACCAAAGCAGGAGGTCTACAAAGCGGTTGTGATAAATACACATAGTGTTATATCTGGCTCGCGCCGCCTGTTGCCCCAGCAAAAGCGGGATTAGACTCCTATGTGCAAACAGTTAATCTAAAGAAAATCCTGCGCATTAGATAGCATTCACCACCCCTTTCCCTTCAGCTGGCATTCAGCCACTGTACATAATGGCATTCTCTGGATTAAGTAGGCTAGCATTAAGCCATTTCTTTCTTTAAGACCATGAGACTGAAAAACATCTAGTAAAGACCTACAAAAACACATGCAAGTTTAATCCAACATGACGAAAACACAGATATAAACAGCAAATGAACAAGAAACTGGAGCACACTAATGTTGTTGCAGTTATCTTTTAAAAGCAGGATGCGGACAGGAAGAAAATGGCTTAGCTATACAAAGTGTTAAGCATAAACCCAACTTTTATCAAAGCACATAAAGGCTACTACAATATCAAAGCAACTGTTCCCACATCTAACTGAGCTTTTGAGTGATGTCTGCGACCCTGACAACTTCTCTAATCCTCACAATCGCAGAGGTCATGAAGACGGGCACCTCAATACCGTGCTGTTGCCCTGTGCGTGACTTCTGGCACAAACACACCTGAGGCTGCTGGCACTAGAGTCGGGGTCAAGGCCAACTGCAAACAATCAGCAGCTGCCTTAAGTCCACTCCAGGCAATTTCCATCTGGGTATTGTAGTCTTAACAACTTGACCTCTGTAGTCCCCAGATAGGAAGAGAAGTAAATGCATCTCATTAGTCGATCTGGATCGCTGGTTTTCAATCCTGTTTCTCAGGGCAGCCTTAACAGAATATTTTTGTTCTTATCCTGGCCTTCCATGCCTCACTCAATTAATCAAGTGCTGACTGAAGACTACAGATTGAACCAATTGATTTAGCTCTGTTAGTTTAACATCGGAGCTGAAAGCGATCTGTCGGGGTGGGCTTTCAATTTAAAAACCACAAAAAGCACTTCCTTCAAACGGATATAAGTGGATATGTAAGAGTATTCTTAGGTCGACGTGAAATCAAAATTGATCCAATTTACTTGCTTAATGTCAGTTCCTGTAGCTCAGGCAGTGCTAGCAAAGCCAAGGTCATGGGTTGTTTAGATATATGTTTAGCCAAATGCATAAACAAAAAACTATTTTAAATTAAATATTTGTGATCACTTTTAAATTAATATATAGCAATAAAATCTGGTAAACACATTAAAAATATCACATATGTAATATCTGAACGTATATATATATATATATATATATATATATGTGTGTGTGTGTGTGTCCTAATAAATAAAATAAATTTATTTATTTATTTGTTGTTGTTGTTGTTGTTTTTGGATTCTGATAGCTTTACGGTTTATCATGGTTCTTCCCTGACTGATCCTTTATATGAATCAGAATGCATGAAACATGAGCAGTTTTTTTTTATTTAAATTAGATTGTGTAATTTCACAATTTAAAACAAAACAGAATGGTCTGGCATTGGCTTTTTGAAATTACGCTACATAAAACATCTGCACAAAACAAAAAAAGCAGAGAGGCTAAATGAAAATTCACATTCAATCTCTGACAGCAGGTGGCACTTATGGAACAGCAGCAATACAGGGTTTCCTTAGTACAACTGTCCACAAAGCAAAGCTGAGGAAAGATGAAAAGAAAATACCTTGTGTAAACTTTTCTGAAGACAGTCAGTTCCCCTCAGAGAAACATTCACATAACCCCTGACCCCCGGTTCAATATTTAAGATTTTCGTCCAATATTTTGCACAGTCTTGCTCTGTTTTTTTTGTTGTTTTTTATTCATACCGGTTGTGTAACCGGCATATCAATCCCTGCTCTACATTCACAGATAAATTACATTAATAAGATAAATTATGTTAATAAGAAGATTTACCTTGACTTTAAAAATGAAAGTTTCTTTATGATGTCCTTGATTTTAAATGTCACTACATACAGTATATGGAGCAAAAGCTTTTTCTGCTTTCAGAACACGAGTTGGCAACCCACATTGCAACTCTCTGACACCGTAAACACTTGCGGCAACTCATTTAAATCTCTGAGACGTTTGTTTATATCATGCCTTGCACTCAACTTGTCTAGAATGTAACATGTACTGAAAGCAGAGCATTGAGGTCAGACAGTGACGCTTTAAGGACATCTCCATTTCCTCTCTTTCTCTTTCTCTCAATCCATCTGTCTCTCCAACTCACTCGAGCTTGCTCTTTCTCCCTCTCTGTTTTCGTATGTCTTGGACCCAAATATATATTGACAGCCTACAAATTGCTTCAGGACTAGGCAGTGAGGTGTTTTAAGAGAAAGTCCTTTTTAAAAGAACCGCTGAAATGACTGCTGTGTGCAGATGACTGGTTTAGACCCTATTAAGACTTTCAGAAAAAAATGCAAAACATGTTATCCCCAAGACAAGCAGGATTATGTGTGTGTGTGAGGGTCTTATTGTCACCATTGGCTTATTTCCATGCAATTTGCTGTTTTATTACTTGAATAGGTTGGTGGGAAACACATTCTATACCTCTGGATTTCACCAGCTTTATTTGGAATTCAGTATTTGGGAGTTTAGAATTACAGTTTACTCAAGGCTACAGTTCAATAGGCACTTCTGATTTGATTTAATTGAAATCACAGATGCATCTGCTGCTCATTTATGACAATGTGGCTTAGTTAGACCAGCAATTTTCATCATTCTCTGAAGAGAAAATTGGATACCTAAATTAAAGTTTTCCCTATTCAAATAATAAAAATGTTAACCTAACTTCTGAATACAAAATAATGAACCGATCATCACAATACACTGTTCCAACATTGCAGAGATGTATTGTTTTATTTTAATAACCTGTCATGTATGATTTTCAAGCTGAAAAATCAGATATTGTGTGTGAACAAATCTTTATCCTGTGAAAATGTGGGCAATGTGAGCTGCTGTTGAGGATTGTTCCATGTTCAATACAAGATAACCTCAAATGACTGTTTGTAATGTTGATTTCCAAACTGTACATACTAATAATAATAATATAAGACTTGTATTAGCTTTGATAGCCAGACTTATACTGGTTTTCATGTGACTGTGAACTTAGTGTGGCAGAATCCCTTACTAACCAAACTAGGTGCTTAAAAAAACAATAAGCTTCACATTTCACAGTCACTGGTTACCTCCGTTTTAAGCACCTCACTATATTATAAAAAAAAGGAAATGGAATTCAAATTATTTTCTTTGTATTCATTTCTCAATAAATGCTGCTGATTCATCTTAACTTATATAGACCCTAGAAAGTCCTGATATTCCAAATTATAAGAAGAAATACTGCAATACAGTAATGGTAAATATATAGTTAAAATATCTATTAAGAACCACTGCGCTCTTAGTACTACTTTTAAAAACTAGGTTTATAATACTGTATAATACTTTAGGTTTATAATAAGCTTTTATCTGAGAATGTGCACTAATCATATGCATTAATTCAGAATATGCTTAATCTGTGTCCTCACTAGTGTAAAGCTGATATGTCAACGACAACTGTCTCACTCTCTTTTGTTTTTCATCTTTAAACATGCAAGTTACTGGAACTGAGGGGAGGATCAAATTAGCGGTGAAATCCTTTTGAAGAAGCTCTATCAAATATGAGGAGATTAAAGGAAAACAATGAAGTGTTTTTCCTTTCTCTCTCATGATGTTGCGCACTGCCATGAGCCATTTATAGGAAAATGGACAGAGAAGCCAACAGAGATACTCTATCTAATATCACACAAGCCTGGACTGAATGGACAGAATAATGTGAAAAACTAAGAGGGGGGAGATAAGGGGTGGGATGGATGGGCAGAATGGCCAAATTACAATAAATGGGAATATTTCATTTCCTGTGTTAAATTGAATTAGTGTGCATGAGGTGTACACACTGCCAGACCACCTATTTATGTTTTGTGTTTTACAAAGTTGGCTTACCCTTGGCAATTATTAGACAAAAACATATTTTGATAATGCTGCGATAAGGATGTTATCTTGGTGTGTAATTATTAGTTAACTGTGATTAATAGTCGCCACACTGTGTATAGAGATTATAACACTGTTACATTAAATCTTACATTTCAATATTGTTTCAATATTGGAGTCTTAGCCAATCCAAAACAGTTCAATGTATTTACATAATGTTAATAAAATAAAAATTAATAATAATACAAATATAATGCTCACACACACACACACACACACACACACACACACACACACACACACACACACAGAGAGAGAGAGAGAGACACAGAGACACACACATATAGGCTAATATTGACTAATATATATATATATTTTTAACCTAGGTACTCTTCATAACACACACACACACACACACACACACACACATACACACACAAAAATACAAAAACAGCATTTTTCTTTCATTTCAGCAAGAAGAAAAACCTAGCATGCACATCTTCTAAAAACTGAATCAAGAAGCACAGAATTCCCCTTCCCCACTGACTCAGAAGTCTGTCTCAGTTCACAGTTTACACTCATTACCCCTGACAACCTTGACATGGCTTCAGGACATATTAAACTCTTGACATCTCACTGTATTCTTAATGACACCGTTTTTTCACTTCCCTTGTCTGGTGAGTAAAAACAAGGAGTCTCTCAATAGCTGAACATACAAGTTAATATCCCTTGAGGCTGAAAAAGCTTGTGTTTGAGGTGGGGCAGCACAAAGAATGAAAACATAAACTCTTTCCTTTTATTGATGAACACAATGGGGGTCATTCTAGTTTACCTCAGGGCCCTCTATTGGGTTTATTTTTTTGTGGACGGGCAGAAAACACTTATGGGACTCAGAAATCCACAAAACAGCCTTCTTATTTGTTATTGAATTGCAGTGCTGTGGTGCAGCTAGGTATTGGAGAGAGACTGATAATTTTGTTTAAGGCTTTGACACCTGAAATAATAATCAAGCATGTCTTTCTAAAAACAAGAAAACAGTATATCATATTAATTGTGTCATAATTTACTTAAATTAATCAGTTTCCCATCAGTTACAAATATAGGTTTTCAAATCAATCGTCCCGCAACCTTGACTCTGCTGTGGACCATACATGGAGTCCTCGACAGTAGCTATGAGCTGTAAACTGCTCTTTATAACTTCAGATTTTTTTTTCTCCACATTATGCAAATCCTACCATCCTCTTTAAAGTCTCCAGAGCCTGATATCACAGAATAATCAGTCATAACTAGGTCTTACAGCTAATCCTTCCCACTGTGTGAGCAACTGCCACTTACAATTAGCATGTTAGTTTAGCGTTTGGCATTTATTGTGGAATAAATATACACCTCTCGGCATCTAGACTCACAGTTGTGCAAGAATAGTAGACATACCTTGTCAGTGTTATTTTAGTAATAATTAGTATGCTAAATGTTAGTATTCATTAACATTTTGGATTATATTTGAATGCAATTTTTATATATATATTTATTTATTTATAAAATGTTTATAAAGTAATCCAAACAGGAGTAGAAAAGATACATTCATTGTATTCTGAGGCACACTGTAAACAAAATTACAGTATTAATTGTATTGCCTCTTCGATCGTGGGCTGGTTGCCGCATCGTACAATTTCATTCCGGAGCCGGTCAAGCTGGGATACACCCAAGATTTGCCTGAGGCATTGCATTTGAAAGGTCTCCAGTTTGTTGATTTCTATCTTCAGAAGGGTCAAAGTCTCTGATCCATATAGTAGGATCTGAATGATTAGGGACCAGAAAAAGTGCATCTCGGTCACGATCGTGATATCGGCCTTCTTCCACAAGCACCACTTAAGCGATGCAAACACTGCTGCTGCTTGGCCGATTCGGCACTGAATTTCTGCAACTGCTGCAATATTCTTCTCCTGAACCATAGATCATAAGTACTTAAAATGTTACACTTGTTCAATTTTAATCCCCTCAAAGAAAATGTTTGCCTGCGATCAATCAGAGGTTGTGGTGAGAACCTTAATTCAGAATCCTCATGTATTGAAATCTCTATAATAGAAGTTCGATCTACCATGACGCAAAGTTAAATGTGACACAGATTTACAAAACCATACAAATAAAGTATTTCTTTATGATATAAGTCAGGGGTATTCAGTTAAAGATCCAAGAGGCATGGTCTCAATATTTTCTTCCAAGCAGAGGTCTGGACAAAAAAACAAACATGTATGTAACGCAGTTCGTATATACGGGAAGAAGGAGGCGGGAACCGGCGAACATTTAAACACATTTAATCAAATAAACAAACATAACAGAAAAGCGGCAGCCCCTCACGGACGACTGCCACACACAAAACATAAAGTAAAATCCAGGCCTGGTCCTCTCGTCTTCCAATGTCGTCACTCCTCCTTTTATTCCTTCCGAAGCTCCTCCGTGGGACTCGAGACCGGTGAGTGGCGCAGGTGTCGTTCATTATCATTCACTCCACCGGCCTCGCTCCGTTCCCCACGGCTCGGCCCGCCCACTCGTCACATACCCCCATCGCCTCGCAGGCCGGGGGTACTCACGAGACTGCGCTCTCTCCCCTCCCCTCTCCCGGGGAGCCCGTCAGGCGGCGGCGTACCTGGGGGTAAGGGACAGAGAGGCGAGAGAAAGGAGACGGAAGGATGAGGAGTGACAGAGACGAGAGAGGGAGAGGAGAAAAAAAAATCTCGGTCCGGTTCCCCGGACACACTGCCGCCGGTCCTCAACCAGCTGAGCGGTTCACTCGTGGTGCCATGCGATGGTACTGGACCTCTTTGGTGGGCGGCCCGATGCTCATCCGCCTCCTGGCGGACGGTGGCTCCTCCTCCGGTCGAGGGCAGCCGGCAGCGAGTCCCCGTTCCCTGCTCCTCCCCAAACATGGCGGATGGCAGCAGGCTTGGCCTCCAGGCGAACGGGCGACTCCTCCGCTCCCTCTCGGACGGCAGCCACCCCTCCTCGACCCAGGAGCACGGCAGCGGTCTTCCGTCCCACCTGTTCTTCTTTGCTCCAGCACCACCGCTGGGCAGCCACTGGCGGTCTCCGCTACTTCCTGCTGCCCGATCTTCTCAGCACCGCGATCCCACTCAGCAGCGAGGGCTCTCTGACAGCGTGTCCCTCCTTCCTCCCGGGCTTCGGCACCAATGTAACGCAGTTCGTATATACGGGGAAGAAGGAGGCGGAACGGCGAACATTTAAACACATTTAATCAAATAAACAAACATAATAGAAAGCGGCAGCCCCTCACGGACGACTGCCACACACAAAACATAAAGTAAAATCCAGGCCTGGTCCTCTCGTCTTCCAATGTCGTCACTCCTCCTTTTATTCCTTCCGAAGCTCCTCCGGGGACTCGAGACCGGTGAGTGGGCGCAGGTGTCGTTCATTATCATTCACTCCACCGGCCTCGCTCCGTTCCCACGGCTCTCGGCCCCGCCCCACTCGTCACAATGTATTGTACAACATGTACTGACATGTATTTTTTTTACAAGCATTGTATTTGTCATTTGACAGAATAAAATACTGTTCCTCTTCAGGAACTCGAGCTGCGTTGGGGAACGCTAGGGGAATGCCTTCAGTGTAACCGGCTCTGAACATAAGTAAAATCTGTCCAAGGATGGGAGAGATGTCACGGGCAAGGTGATGTAATTACCAGCTGGTATAAAAACACGTGCTGTGAAACCATCATCAGCTTTCTGTCATTCAGCTAGAGCTCTGTGTCTCTGTACGTCTTATTTGTTGTTGTCTGTCCCGAAAAAGAAAACATGCAACTAAAAGTCAGTTTAAGGCAAAGCACAAGGGCGAGAAAAGCGAATCACAATACAAGCAGCATGTTATTTATGCGTACGTTATTTGTGCGCAGGTGACACACACAGCTTGTGTGTGGTTTGCTTGGGAGCGAGGCATGCGGAGGCGGCTCTCGAGGTTTGCTTTGCTCCCGAAAGGCCCTCTTCTCCAAGGAGGGTTCTTGCAGAAGCGTTTCCCGTGGCGCAGGCCCCGCTTTCACTGGCGGCAGCGCTCATGGGGTTCGCAGCGAGATCTGATGGAGGGATCGGAGACGAGCGAGTCTCTATCTCCATCCTCACCTGTCAGATCCGATGACCGCTCCCCGAGATTGGAAGCCCGCCAGGCGGATACTTCCCCTCAGGCAGCGGCCACAGCGTTTCTCTTGTCTTCTTCCGAGGAAGTTGACAAAGGAAACGCTGGACAAATCGCCCCCTCTCTTTCGCCCCAGTATGAGGAGCTGGTGGAGGTGATCACTCGTGCTGTTGCCAAGCTGAATCTCGACTGGCTGGCCGAGCGCTTTATCGAACCGCAGGAAACTCTGGCTGCCAGAGCTCGGGCTCGGGCGGTCTCCTTGGTGGCGGGGAGAGACAAATCAGCGGTTTTGCGGAGTTCAGTTATATCCTCCGCATTAAATCCCACACCCTCATCTACCTCTTTGAGCAGGTCAGCCTGGTACGCATGCAACGATGTTGGAAGATGCTATTACCAATGATAAACTTGGTCGCGGACCGGTGAATAATAAAAGGCATAATCCGTTGTCATTTATTTTGCCAACACCAAACTTGCCCATTGTCTCTTGCCAGCTGTCCCGGTTGGTGCCAATGTGCACATTAATGTCACCCTCAAGAATAGTCAACTCAGTCCTCTGGATCGTTGCAATTTGTCTTAGAAGTCATCTTTGACCTCATCTGGGCTTGTTTCAGTTGGTATGTAAGCGGCTAAAATGTGTACTTGGATGGTGCCATGAACGGTTAGTACAGCAAGGCGGTTGGATATCGGCTGGAAGGCCAATACATTTTTTGTTGCCCGGTCATCCACCAGAAAGCCGACCCAAGCCTCTCTTTTCTCCCCACCAAGATTTAAACAGTATAATTGTTTTCATTTAAACTGGGTTCGTAGACAGTTGTTGTTCCAGATCCAATAATTCAAAGTTCAGATAATGCCACTACCGAGATATTGCATGCCAGCAGCTCTTTGGTGATGATCTCCTTTTGACCAACACGGTGGCCGGTCCGAACATTCCAAGCAGCAAGGCAAATTTCTGTTTTTGGTGTAATGATCTTACTTCCGATTTTAACTCCTCGGTTTCGCCATAATCCACTTCTCCCCGGCACCCTGGGGCCCCAATGCTGGCGCATCGACTCCCCTGTATATGGTAGCATTGTTGCTATTAGCGAGTTGTCGTGGGTCCATCAGTTTCTTGCCTAGTTTCTCTGGTTACTCAGTTCTGGTCACCTCGGCAGGATGACCACCCTCCTCCTTACTCAGGGTTAATTAGGCCCTCGCCCCTGGGCTTAGGACCGTTATAGCATAACACTTAAATATTTGAAAAATAACTCTGATCAAAATTAGAGAACACTTACAAATGCCTACAAGTTGTTGCTGTTAATCTGGCACCTGGTGCTAATTTCCTTAATTATATGAAAACCCTATTTAACTGGCAGCATTGCCCTCATTTTCACTGAGATTGCAAGATGGTGGTCCTCTCTAATGTGACTGAAACCCAGCAACAGGAGGTGGTCTAGATGAAGACCAAAGAGATTACCCTTTTTAGCCATAGCAAAAGAAGCTGGTCATTCCAAATCTGTGATTCCTAGAATATTGTAGCTACTTCATTCAAGTCCCCCAAAAAGGCCGGTTGTCCACATAAGACAAATGTCGAGAAGAAAAGATAATGCAGATACTCTCAATGGGGTCAATTAAATAATTCAAGGCAGGGGCAAAATTCCAATTAATTGAATATTTAGGCATATATTTATATTTGTTGGGAAATATTTGGAGTTTGGACACTGCATTTATTTCATGTAAATTTGAAATCTAACCCTATAACCCATACCTTTCAGGGATTAAAATAAAAGAGACTCAAGCTACTCAGATCTCCATCCCCTATTATGTTCACTTCCCTAGTCCTCTTTGAGAAAACATTTCAACTGTGTCCTTAAGAGTCATCAACCATCATGATCTGCCTTCATCATATCCAAGCCCTTTGCCCTTGATTTGCTTTTAAGAGACACCAGACCACAAGAAATGATCAAAGCCCTAAGATTATAATCCCTGCATATTCATATGTGCCTGAGTGCGGCTCCCATATATCCCTGAAAACCTGGTCTTGCCCTTTCTCTTGTAAGTTCCGTTTTTATAGCATTCATTGAGAAAAGTGCATCGCAACTTACTTTCTCTCTCTCTCTCTCTCTCTCTCTCTCTCTCTCTCTCTCTCTCTCTCTCTCTCTCTCTCTCTCTCTCTCTAAAAAGTCCCTAAAGAGGACAGTATTTATTCCATCCATTATTGTTGATTATCCTCTCTGGTCAGAGATGTCATCTCTAAAACCTTCTAGAGAGCTAAACAGACCCCCTTCCTATCTGTTCTGCACCATAACTGTTATCATATAACAGTGCAGCCCAGGCCTAAATTGGAAATTGTATGCAAGCATTGGCCTAAAGATAAATCCCAGACCACATGCATTAGATACAATATTGAAATAATGTGTGTTACTACTGTAATTATATATTGTTTTAGGGAGAAGATGAATAATTCCCCTTTTCCCTTTGGCCACAATAGGGAAACAATAATATCAATGTTGAAAAAAAGAAGCATTCCTTGTAATCAACCTGAAATTACAAGGTCATTAAAATGTTTTCCTGTGGTCCATTTTTATGCTTCGCACCAAAATCAGTATGCTGCTAACAGTCAATTAGTCATTAGTGCACTGTCTCACACCCGCGGTCAGTCAGAAGGAGGCAGATCGGAGGGGGTCAAAGAGCAGTTTGATGTCCAGTCCTGGCTCTTCATCAAACACTTAGCGTGGCCAGAGCAGTTTGACACCAACCAGCTGCTGTGTGTCATCTTTTCCTCTCTCTCGCCACTTCTCCGCTCATGGACATAGAATGCTCCACTCAGATTACACTTACTTTGGCAAACCTTCATCCATCCAGAGCTGTTTAATCTTTTCCAGTAGTGAATCTCACCTGCAGCAGCTGCCTGTCCTGCACTACTTTGATCACTGTCATGCACAGCGTGTGTCTCTCTCCTGTTGCCTGATCACAGCTGTCTCTGCTGGATGTGTTCTCCAGCACTGCTGAAGAGATTGGTCCTTAAAGACTGTCAAGTATACAAGACTTCATTCCAAATTCACATGATTTGCTTTTGGTTCATTCGGCGCTGAGCTTCATAAGGCGTGGACCACACAGCTGCATTTTGAGCAAGATCTCAATCTCACTGTAACCCCATTTGAACTTCAGTACTGGAAAAAACTAATATTTTATTCTGTCTAGTTTTCCAGTAAAAAATGTTTTAATAAAAATTAAATCTGATAATGCTTCGAACAATAACATTTATTTAAGAAGTAAACTTTTGTATGATATAACATTTAATTTCAAGTAATAGTTATTTTCTGTCATGGGCAATACATAGTGAATGGCTGATATTACACTTGAAATTGAAAACCATGTTGTATAAATAATTCAGTAATTGAGTACAATTTTAAAAACCATTTCAAAATAATTGTAAATGCAACAAATTAATTTTTGCATGTTTAACTTTGTGATGTATAGTTAAAAAATAGATTTTAAGTATGACAAATTCTAAAGATTATATAAGAGTCTTGTTAAATTATTAGTGTTTTAAAATTTCAACTTTATATCAATCTCGATTAAACAACAACTATTGTTTAATGGCAGTATGGGCAGGTGCCAAATCCTGCTGAAAAAGGAAATCAGCATCTTTAAAAAGCTGGTCAGCAGAAGGAAGTAAGAAGTGCTCCAAAATCTCTTGGTAAACAGGTGCAGTGATGTTGGTTTTCAAAAAACACAATGGACCAACACCAGCAGATGACATTGCACCCCAAATCATCACAGACTGTGGAAACTTAACACTGCAACTTGGGTGATGAGCTTTTCCACCCTTCCTCCAGACTCTAGGACCTTGGTTTCCAAATGAAATACAAAAATATTTCTTATCTGAAAAGAGGACTTTGGACCAATGGGCAACAGTCCAGTTATTTTTCTCCTTAGCCCAGGTAAGACGCCTCTGATGACAACTGTAGCCAAATTCATTGACACATCTCTGTGTGGTGGCTCTTGATGCCTTGACCCCAGCCTCAGTCCATTCCATGTGAAGTTCACCCAAATTCTTGAATCGATTTTTCTTGACAATCCTCATAAGGCTGCGGTTCTCTCGGTTGGTTGTGCATCTTTTTCTTCCACACTTTTCCTTCCACTCAACTTTCTGTTTACATGCTTGGATACAGCACTCTGTGAACAGTCAGCTTCTTTGGCAATGAATGTTTGTGGCTTACCCTCCTTGTGAAAGGTGTCAATGATTGTCTTCTGGACAACTGTCAGACCATCAGTCTTCTCCATGATTGTGTAGCCTACTGAACCAAACTGAGAGACCATTTTGAAGGTTCAGGAAACCTTTGCAGGTGTTTTGAGTTGATTAGCCGATTGGCATGTCCCCATATTCTAAATATAGTAAAGTCAAAATAAAGTAAATTGGTGGGTTTTTGTTAAATGTGAGCCAAAATCATCACAATTAAAAGAACCAAAGACTTAAACTACTTCAGTGTGTGCGCATTGCATTTTTAATACACGAGTTTCACAATTTGAGTTGAATCACTGAAATAAATGAACTTTTCCACAACATTCTAATTTATTGAGATGCACCTGTATTCTTAAAGCATTTGCACATAAACTTAAACACTCACTAAATGGTTAAATTATGCTTGAGGAAGAAACAAAAATCCAATATAGGAAGAAAACAATTCTTACATTTCTCAATTTTACTTTGTTCGAGAACAATTATTTTTACAACAAGAAAAATACTGTTAAGGAAAAGGGATTTTTGCACTGAGACCAAGTTGTAGGGATTCTTTCCTAGAAGTAATGTATCCACTCCTCAGCCTTCAAAGCCCTGGCTCAAAAGGGACTGACTTAGAGAGGAAAGCTATCGTTTGAGAATAGTCTGTTCAAAAGTATTACCTCCATCTGCGCTAAAGGCTCTCTTTACTGTCTCCTCAAAGCCTTTTCCTCTCTCCCTGCACTGACCGTTGTGTCCAAACTAATCAGGCTACCTGTCGTCAGTGTGGCCAGTCTCAGTCTGTTCATTTGGCAGATCTAGAGTCTCCTCTGTCAGCCAAGTGACAAAAAACAAAGACAAAAACAAAAAAAAACACTCCAAACACACTTTCTCGCTGACATCTGGCTCCTTGGCTCATTGCAAAGACAGAGCACCATATCTGGTTCTCTGTCAACAAGGAAAGCAAGCAGAGACAGTAGTAAATAGCCAATTAAAAAACTTAAATGTAATATTTATATATTTTTCCAGTTCTTATTTGTACAGGTATGACCAATACTGAGAATTATAAATGCTGGAAAGATTTCACGTTGAAACACCTGCTTTGGCATCTAGTTGACTGCTAATTACTTTTTGTGATTAAATAAATAAATCAGAAAACAGGCATTCTGTCCCCCATCTCAATTCCCAAAAATCACAGTTGCTAAAAGGCCACAGCATTATACAGAAGCAGCACAGTGATCAGTCAGTGTCTGAGATCTAAACCAGCAACCCACATTTGTACATCTCCATATAAAGGTCAGCTGATGATTCATGGGAGCTCTGTGATGGGAGGGACAGTTGTCTTGCCAAGGAGGCACAAACTCCAGGTCGAAATATCCCCTATATACTTCCAATTTTGGGTAAATCCATTATGAATGAAACACTGAGTTGAGAAACCATACTAGAATAATTAATGAACTAAACCACTCAAATAAATACTCTTATGTCATTCCAAACATTTCTGACTATATTCTGTGGAACATAAATATATTCTGAAGAATGTTGGTAATGAAATAGTTTTGGTTCCCATTTTCACTTTCAAAAAAATGCAATGAATGTCAGTGGAGACAAAAACGATTTAGTTACCAGAATTCTAAACAAATATCTTCATTTGTGTTCCAAAAGAGAAAATACATTTATACAGGTTTGAAACGACATGACAGAAAGTAAATGCAGACAGAATTTGTTGTTTTTTTGGGTCGACTATCCTTTGAAATGCGACAATGCCCTGACTAAGGTCTATTGGAATTATTTATTTATTAAAAAATCACGAATATTAGCATGTTGCCTTTGAACATGATTTAATGAAACACTTTTTTAAAGCCAAAGATAAAATGTAGTAATAATGAAGAAAGATGTCACATGTAATAAAACAACTAACAAGTCTACTGTATTATTTTAGTCCCATCCATTGCTATACGTAGTTATCAATGCCAATCGTAGTCTTTTTTTCCTTTGGATTCAGTCCCACATTTAAAAACAGTTTTCATACTCAAAAACGTTGTGGTTAATAGGATATTCAAAGATGCAATAGAGCAGGATACACTGAACAACTAATCCCTTATTTAAATTTTATATTTGATGTTTATTATATATATATATATAAAAAAATAACTTTATAAACTACAATGCTCAAATTCCCCCCAAATTCCCCCCAAAATCTTGTAAATAGAAGTCCATGACACACAGAGTGCTCACACAAATACAAGAGATTGAAAGAAGCCACCTATCAGTGGGTATCAAATTGAGTACTAGGAACACGGTACTTCTGGTACTGCAGAAGGTATCATTTTCACATTTCAATGTTAACTTTCTACCAAAGTACTGGTACTTTTGAAAACCCTGCTAGAATATACCAATAACATTCAATATAATTCTATACAATTTCTAGTCTAGTAAATGACAGATTTTTTAACTGACAGTGGATTATAGTGGGGTACCATTTTGTGTGAAAGGCCTTCAATATCTTTTATTTCTTATTAAATGTATCTTACTAGATTGCTTCTGTCTCTTTCCGTCTCGCTCCTCCTTTCTTTCTCGCCACTTGCTCTCTGAAATGAGGGATGGGTCACTTCCATTTATTTCGTTTTTAAAATGTTGCCCCTTCACACATTCCCCAACACTCCAAAGTAATTATATTAAAGACCGTCTATATAACCTCGAGGAAGGTGTCCATTTGGGTCACAAATACGTAAAAAACAGCTGTAATTAGTTTTGAAATAATGAACGTTTGCCCCCTATGGCGCTCCATAATTAACATTCACTTTGCATATCTTAGTGTTTGCCAGCCAACCCTGACACTTCAAGCGCTTCAAGCTCCTGTCTGTGTCTCTGTGTGCTTGTGTGTGTGTAACAGGGTTTAAGTTCTTCCTGAGCTTTAGAGCAGTTGTGTCTACTTCCACTTCTCCCAGTGAGACCAGAGGGTCTCCTTCCCCCTAAAACGCTGTCCAAGTGTCACAACCAATCATCAGGACAAGCTCAACCTGACATATGAAATCAATCCAACGATCATGCCTGTGTGCTGGTTTGCTATTGGCCCCTTTTGCAGCCAGATATGGTTTTGGAAAGTCAGAAGTTTGTTTTGGAATTCTTTCATTGTAAACAGTGAAGCAACTATGAAACACGACTGTGGGGTACATACATATTGTATGCACAACTATTAAAAAGTTTGGGTGTACATAAATTCACACACAGTCTATATTCTACAGTATGTATCCCTTTGCCAATTAGCCCCAGTCTGCTATCAAAATGGAAAGAACATGTTTTCTTCTTGCACAGTCTGTTTGCATGGGTATCATCTAGCTATATTCCATTAGTTACGTGGGAGTCATTAGCAGTCCATCAGTCTTTGCAAGCTATCCGCAGTCATAACAATTCTAAATAACCATTATCATTTTGAATATGATCTTTACATGATTATTCTCTAAATGACTGCAGCCCCCTTCCCCCTCCCTCCTCTGAAGCTGTTGGATTAACAATTCAACAAAAATCAGCGCAAGTTATGTGAAATGCTACTCAATGCAAACGACACACACATAAACAAATAAATGGATCACAGTGAAAGGAAAACCTAATTTCAGTGCCAGTAGTGGTAATGCAATACAACCGGTTAACAGGATATTATGGTTCTGGTGGGTGGGCTTCAGGCTTAATAGTAGTAATAAGGTACAGAGGAGAGCAAGACAGAGAGGAAAAGCTGGTTTTAATCCTGATGCTGAAGTGGTTTTGTGGTGTGTCTCGTAGAGCCTTTGGGCCAAAGATAGGCATCGTGCCATCTGTACATAGGAAAAGTGTAGTGTGGTTCAAAGATATTTGGAGCTCATAAGGGTGCTTTCACACCTGTAGATCTATATATTTGTTTCCGAAACAGGGGGTTCGCTTTCACACAGCAAATTTCTAAAAGGACCAAATTTGTCGATACAAATCACGTGCGAGTAAACTGTTCAATGCTTTATTTTCTGGGATTCCACTTAGCTGTCACGGCTGTCATCCGTCATAATGGAACGACAACAGCTTCATGGGCTTATTGTTTTTGTTGTTTTTTTGTAGCTGTCATTATATTAATTTATCATTTTGAACAGGAGTCCAGGATTCATCGGGAAAACATTTTAAATTCACCTACTATGAACAATAGCAATAAGATGGCATTATTACATTAAAAAGTGCTTTGATTTTGAAAAGCAAAGATGTGCTTACCCAGAGACATTCACATGTTAATTTTGAGGTAATAGTAAAACAACAAAACTACTGCTTTTCATGGAACTTACGTAACTACCCATCATACATTGTGATATAGCCTGGTTCATTGGTCCATTGGATCGGATTGCATTCTCACTACAACTAAACCACTCCACAGTTTTCAATCGAGCCGAGACCACCTCGTTCATGCAATCTCGGACCGATTGTTTTGTCGTGGATCTGAGTGCGACTGCCGTGTTCACATATGCCCAAACAAACCGAGGTAAGGGGGGAAACGTGACAGGTTCCGAAACAACGGGCCAGGTGTGAAAGCACCCTAAGATGAACATCTGGTTTCCAGCACAATGTAGGTCACATTTAGGTGAATGAACTTAGTGATGACCTCAAACTGGCAAGTCTTTTCATGCCACAATCTGGGAAGAAATATGATTACATTGTGACAGAACAACCTCCTCACATCATCGCCCCCTCCACTACCTGAACAAAACTCCTCACTGACATTCAACATTCCCAACGATGGAGATCAAACCCCTTAAAGTTCCCCATGATTACTTATTTCCTACTTTTTAATATGTTAATGTTAATCTGAATTGAAAATAAATGTCTCTATAAAAAATCTGTTTTTGTTCATCACAGCTCAACATTTAGCTCAGAACCTGGGCACAGAGTCTCAAAACGAGTATCTGAACCTCAGGGATATTTTTTTAGAAGAATCCTCAAGCTGTTAAGCAAGACCTCTGGCCTGTGGAGATGAGGAAATGATAGAGAGCAGAGACAAAGAAATGAACAGAAATGCATGGGTTCCATTTTAACTGGCTTTACTAGGTGTCATAAACAGTTTGAATGGGGAGGAAAACGGAACCAATGTGTGCGTTCTGGGCTCTAGCCAGCTAATGGCACATTACAGCTCCTAATTTAAATAAAACTCTGCTTTCTGTAACAAAACAAACAACAAAAAAACACACAAACACTTTGGTTGACAAAGTGAGAGATAGCTTGAAAGAAAAAATGTTGTATTCATTTGTAGATTTTCCTTCTATACAAAAGGCAAAGAAGGCCGTTGATCAAATGAGAAGATTGCCGAAGCTGGAACATCATTAAGGCCCATCCAGCATTCCATTGATCATCAGGGGCCTGGAAAAAAACGAAATGCAGACGATGTCTTCATTATCAAAAGACTTCCTCATGGCAAGAGTGGCTAGCGCAGTGTATGGTAAGGGGGTGAGGGGGGCAGGGAAAAAGGAAGAGGGGTGGAAGCAAAATGACTGAAGTCATTGATCTTTGATCCGTGACAATAATTAGCATACCACTAGCATGGCATGTAAATATTAAACATGGCAGAATGTGCCATGTTCTTTTTGTCAGTGCTCTAATAATAGTAATCCCGGCTGCAAAACAAGCATAAAAAGCGACTCGTATCAAACACATATCAAAGTGCAGATAAATCATAATTTCATTAGCCGGCTGCCATGACTACTGCTTCATTGTGGAAGACGACGGGCCGCAAGAAACCTAATCAAAAGAATGTGCTGTGTTGCGTTAACGACATGGACTCTCGTTTATCATACACTGCAGGCCAAAGTCATAAGTCTTCAGCCCCAAGCAAAGTGTAAAGTTTGGAAAACGTCCTATGTTAGAAAAATGTTCTTCATAAAAACACAACTAGAGGCAGCCTGTCAGTTATGTTGGTTATTCATATCTATTTTATTTTATGTGTAAGTAATGAGCTGCAAAACAAGGGCACATAAACCCACCCAAAAATTATAAATAGATTTACAAAACTAAATATTTCCACAATACTTCCCCACTTCTATTTTGTATGCATGCAAGTCATCATTAATATACAAATTCTGGCTTATACTAATATAAAGATACTGATTAAATATACTTGAAAGGCTACAAATAAATTGTTGCATTACAACATTATAATGTACAATATAAAAACATATCTTTATTTAGATATGCTAAGGATTACATTTAACAGTTTTATTAAAGTATTTGTATTTTAAAGAGTAACTTTAGGTGAGCATACAAAGTACACAACAAAGATAATCTAGAAGTAATCTAAATGACAATATAAAAAAAATAGGTGATGCATCAGAACTTTTGGAACACTATTCGAACAATCACATTTAAGGACTTAAGATACAGTATTACAATGTTTTGTTGTGGGTGTTTTTTTTCATACGTGTCTTTATGCAAGCTTATGCACTGCCCTTGTCACTTTTGCATATGTTCTCTAAATCAAATCATCTGTGTTCTTCTCATCCAAAACGCTCTGCATCTGTTAAGGCCAGCAATCTGTTACTACTACATGGATGGCTTGGCTACATCAACTAACAAGACAGATTAACTTGCACATGGTTGCAAGTCATTTCTTTCAAGCTGTAACCAGGGTTAACTGGGGTTGTGCTTGACTCAATCTCAGTATGCCAAAGGCCTGTATTCAATACAGCATGTGAAATAATTTTAATCAAACAATACAATGTGAACACAATGCTGCGGTTTATGAAGCATTTCATCTCAGACATAAGCTATGTCCAGAATTAAATAGCACTGGATTATACTACACTACTACTGCCTTCTATAATACATGTATGAATGTTGCCTATTTTTGGAAATAATATGCAAAATTTGATGCATTAGCAACATTTTTCAAACACTGATAACATGTGAAATTCAGAATGGGGTATCTCTAATTATTAACTAAAATAGTTTGCTTATTACAATTTTATGTGAAAATGTATTCATTAATTTAAAGGAATAATTCACCCACACACACACACAAAAAAAATATGCTGAAAATTTACTCACCCTTAGGTCAAGATGTAAATGAGTTTATTTCTTTATCTGAACAAATTTAGAGAAATGTATCATTATATAACTTGCTCACCAGTGGATCCTCTGCAGTGGATAGGTGTCGTCAGAATGAGTCCTAACAGCTGATCTTTTTTTTGTGTGTGTGTGATAAAAAACATCAAAATTAAAATTCCAGTCCATCAATTAATGTCTTGTGGAGTCATGTGGATTATTAGGATGTTTGGACTCTTATTCTGACGGCACCCATTCACTGTAGAGCAGCGGTTCTTAAATCCAGTCCTCGAGTACCACCGCTCTGCACATTTTGTATGTTTCTCTTATCGCTTCAGACATTTGTACTATTCGACTGTAAGTGCCCTGCGAAGTGGACATTGATATTCCACCATGATTCCAGCTTGAAACGAATGTATATGTTCCATTAAAAGGCCATTAAAGTGTACAAGACGTGAATTTAAATTGTATTTATTTACAGAGGTATGTTATGTCCCACTTCACGTTTCTCTAGTAAGTTTCGTCAGTGTGTGAAGATGCTGCAGGCTGTGGCACAGCGCAAATCCGTGAATGAATGTTCCGAAGTGAAGAAAATTCAACGGATTTCCTGTGCTCAGAGAGAAGGGAGCAATGGACATTTATATATGGGACCATGTCAATCGGAACACAGTTCATGCACGGAGCTCACTTCTAACGAGCTGATGATCTGAATCAGGTATGTTAACAAAGAGACACATGCAAAATATGCAGAGCGGGGGTACGCGAGGACTGAAATTGAGAACCGCTGCTGTAGAGGATCCATTGGTGAGCAAGTGATATAATGATACAATTCTCATTTCCTATAAAGAAACTATATTGGCCCGAGGATGAGTACATTTAAAATTTCTTCAAATGTGTATTTTTTGGTGAACTATTCCTTTAATATATGTTTATATAAGGCCCTTTTAAAATAGAAATACATTTTGGGATATTGTTTTCCACATTGTTCTCTTCAGTCTACTGTACATTTTGGAAAATGTCCTCCAGGTATACAGAACATTTGCATACGGCACAGTATAATATGCATATTTCTAAAATAGTAAAGTAGTACTGTAATATGCTATAGCAGCAGAAAATGCAGTGGACTGAACCAGGTTATCACAGCATGTGCTGACAGCATTCAGCTGGTTGTGTTAGAGCAGAGAATATTAATGCCTGATTACTGTATGGGCACAGACAGAAAGCCCTTGCTCTCTCTGATATCTGTCATGCTTAGCATCTGCCTGTCACACCTCTGTGATTGACATAAATAGTATCCGCTGCTTTGATGCCTGCTTGCTGTTGCCACGGAAACATGTCAAGCTGTTCGGGTGGTTCTCAAGAGGTTTGTGAACCGCGGCGGATTGCATGTGCAAACCTGGTGCTCAAGCTTTATTCTTCTTCACATTGTCATCCTATGTGTCGCCCTATCCATCTGTCTTTGCTTCTGTATTTCTGTGTTTCCTGCATTTTGTTTTGTTTACACCTGATATTCTCTAATCTCATCCATCCAACCCAGCCACTATTTAAGATGCAACTATCAAGTGTGAACAGCAATGTGTCTTGGGTGACTACTTTTAATTGATCACCTGAGAAAAATGTAAAAATATGTAACATATATTTAAATATCACTTGTAAAATGGTATAAAAGAAAACACACAGGGCTCTGAGCATAAACTCTAAATACAACACATCACACAGGCTGCCACTCTTAGTACCACATTATGTCAAATTCCCACATGAAAGAACTATTCGAAAAGAAAGGGGGGAAGTCACTTTGGTTTACTCTTTTGAAAGTAGATGAACTACTTGCCTAGATATGACAACATAGCATGGAGGCTTAAAAACAATAAATAATTGAATAAACGATAACATTTCCTCTCTTTTGATTCTGATTATTCTTATTTCTAAGACACCAACTAAAAATAAATTGTCAGAATAATGAACACAGAGTTAATTTTACATTAAGAAAGAGAAGAAGTGGGGGGGTTAACGAGAGCATGGTGGTGAAAATATACATGACTGCAGAAAGTAAACGAGTAGGGTAAAAATTAAAACTTCAAAGGCAGTGGTGAGCAAATGGAGTAGAGCTTTAATTTTGAATTAGGTCCCCCATTGCTTTAAGTCAATTGTTTCAGAAGAATCAAATGCCCTTGTGACATAACGTCAGGTTGAGAGAGCCAAAAAGAAAGAGAGAAAACAGAATATAGTAGTTTTTATTTGCTTCCAAAAGTCTATTTGATATTTGTACATCTTGAAATATGTATGGTATGGATAAAGTTCTCTTACCTCCCTACTGGAGAGTATCAGATCAAGGTGAACATCTCATCCATCCTGTTAATGATTTGTTTTAGCCTTTGTTCAAAACTGGGAAAATAACACTAAATAAAAACATTGAACTGTGCATATAAACGTTTACCACTCCAGACAGAATATTCATCATTACTACAGGAATACCTCAGCAAAAACAAAAACTGTCATTATTTACTCATCGTAATGCTGCTCCAACCCGCACTAGGAGACAGAAGATCCTTAAAAAATCCCCTTATCTTTCATATAATTAAAGTGGATGTTGGTTTTAAATGAAAAATCATAAAATATATACAATTAAAATGACTCAGTGGTGATATTTAATATCACAGCTATTCTTAAGTCATACGATAGCTTTCCATGTGGGTCTGTCTGAACTGAAGCAAGGGCATTTTGCATCTGAACATCTGAAACTGTTATTTCCTAAAATTCTTTACTCAAAAATGGCGCCCTGTGGTCGCGCTGCTATATGTTTGATGCCAAACGCAGCGTCAGGTCATCGACAGGTTCATATTTTGGTTTTGGGAGTCCCCAACAACAGGTTGACACTTGCCAGGTCAAAAACACTTACATTTTCTTATAATATGGTTTTATTTTTTACCTTATTTGCTCAACGACTGCCAAATGATTCGCTCAATTATACATTTTTCCAAACCCCTCCTTTGTGTGATGCCAATCTGCGGTGATTGGTTGATTTAATTTAAAGCAGTGTTTGTGGCAGTGCTGCTGTGTGTACAGCCATTACTGGGGAAACAGCTGGTTTTAACGCTGCAAAAGCTGCACCTAGTGGCAAATAATGAATTTGCATTTTCATTCAGACCAACACCAAAATTAAGTTTTCCCAACAAGTGGGTGGGCAATATGCTAATGGTTCATGTTGATGTGGACATGAAATGGCTTGGGATCACTGATCTATATATATATATATATATTTATATTATAGATCAGTGCTTGGGATTCTTTTTAAAAATGACTAATTTCATTGATTGAGAGTCGACTTTTTCTTTTGAGAGACAATAACTTCATACATGGTGCACTTTCAGATGTAAAACTTTTCAGTGTTTTTTCATTTCACTTAGAGCTGTGTTACACACTGCATGAAAGATACTTTTCAAAAATCCATAATAGGGGCCCTTTAAGCACAAATATTATCAGTCGATAAAGTTTGTTGCTTAGACACCAACACTTATATGGCAAAAGAGAAGACTTGTAATTTGTATTTATTTTTCGATGTGACAATTACAAATTACAGTCACAATCTAGTATTGTATGAAACGACACTAGAACATCATGAATATTAGTAAGTGATGAAGAAATTTTCCAATGCTGGGTGGACAAATCTTCTTATGCATTTTCAAGTAGGGTTTAGGCTAACTGCATCCCCTTTATTGGACAGTTAATGGGTAATTAAAATATAATATATATATATAGCCTAATGTAAATGTGAGCATAGAAATATAAAATATGTAAAATATATGATATATTATATTATTTTCCACATGGTATATACTGAAATATAATTAAGACAAATTAAAAATTTAGCTGAATAACAATGAATAACACAGGTAGGCTAATTCCATGGTATATACTGAAATATAATTAAGACAAATTAAAAAAATTAGCTGAATAACGATGAATAACACAGGTAGGCTAATTCCGGTTCAATTTTGGGATTGTAGGCTAGTTTGTGTTTAAAAGTCTAGAAAAGTTTTCAGCATTAAAATTGGTTAAAATACATTTAAATATGTATAGACAATTATGAGTCATCAATCTATAGGCAGGGTCCCCATGAAAATGCCAGATTCCTGTAATTCTGGACAACATACACTTTCTGCCAATATGGCACTGGACAAGAATCCAGTCAAGAATCCAATTCACTCAACCCTATCTATTTACTGAGGTATTTTCTTTATTTCTCCCAATATACTATCAGAAAAAAACACAATAATAACTGTCACATGCAGAGAAAATGATCTAAATCCTAACAAGCACTAATGACAAAACTTTTATGTTGAACCACATTGTGTAGAATTGCAACATTTTGTTGCCTTGCTGTTCTTTAAATTACATAGACGGCAGACAGAAAACACACACCCACACAGACGTCCACAAAAAGCGCTTGTCTGTGTCTGTTTTGCAGCAATTGAAGACAGGGCACTATCATTAGTCATTCTGTAACAACGAGGTAATGGAATTTTCCACGGATGAGCAAGAGTTGTCACAGTATTCACGTTACAGCAGCCTATGAGAGTCAATGGACAGCTAACTTAATAGAGACTGACAGTGCCAAGAGTCCTCAATCCACTCAGATTCCCAGTCTCTTTCTCCATCTGCCTCTCACAATCCTTTCTCCTAGATGTAATATATATATATATATATATATATACACACACACACACACACACACAGGTGTATATCAATAAATTAGAATGCCGTGGAAAAGTGAATTTATTTCAGTAATTCAACTCAAATTGTTAAACCCGTATATTACATTAATTCAATGCACACAGACTGAAATAGTTTTTATATAAGTTTTTGGTTCTTTTAATTGTGATGATTTTGGCTCACATTTAACAAAAACCCACCAATTCACTATCTCAACAAATTAGAATATGGTGACATGCCAATCAGCTGATCAACTCAAAACACCTGCAAAGGTTTCCTGAGCCTTCAACATGGTCTCTCAGTTTGGATCACTAGGCTACACAATCATGAGGAAAACTGCTGATATGACAGTTGTGCAGAAGACAATCATTGACACTCTTCACAAGGAGGGTAAGCCACATACATTCATAGCCAAAGAAGCTGGCTGTTCACAGAGTGCTGTATCCAAGCATGTTAACAGAAAGTTGAGTGGAAGGAAAAGTGTGGAAGAAAAAGACTCACAGCCAACCGAGAGAACCGCAGCCTTATGAGGATTGTCAAGCAAAAACGATTCAATAATTTGGGTGAACTTCACAAGGAATGGACTGAGGCTGGGGTCAAAGCATCAAGAGCCACCACACACAGATGTGTCAATGAATTTGGCTACAGTTGTCGTAAGAGACATCTTACATGGGCTAAGGAGAAGAAGAACTGGACTGTTGCCCAGTGGTCCAAAGTCCTCTTTTCAAATGAGAGCAAGTTTTGTATTTCATTTGGAAACCAAGGTCCTAGAGTCTGGAGGAAGGGTGGAGAAGCTCATAGCCCAAGTTGCTTGGAGTCCAGTGTTAAGTTTCCACAGTCTGTGATGATTTGGGGGGCAACGTCATCTGCTGGTGTTGGTCCATTGTGTTTTTTTGAAAACCAACGTCACTGCACCTGTTTACAAAGAAATTTTGGAGCACTTCATGCTTCCTTCTAATGACCAGCTTTTTAAAGATGCTGATTTAATTTACCAGCAGGATTTGGCACCTGCCCACACTGCCAAAAGCACCAAAATTTGGTTAAATGAGCGTTGATGTGCTTGACTGGCCAGCAAACTCACCAGACCTGAACCCCATAGATAATATTTGGGGTATTGTCAAGAGGAAAATGAGAAACAAGAGACCAAAAACTGCTGATGAGCTGAAGGCCACTGTCAAAGAAACCTGAGCTTCCATACCACCTCAGCAGTGCCACAAACTGATCACCTCCATCCCACGCAGAATTGAGGCAGTAATTAAAGCAAAAGGAGCCCCTACCAAGTATTGAGTACATACACAGTAAATGAACATACTTTCCAGAAGGCCAACAATTCACTAAAAATGTTTTTTCTTGGTCTTATGAAGTATTTTAATTTGTTGAGATAGTGAATTGGTGTTTTTTTTTGTTAAATGTGAACCAAAATCACCACAATTAAAAGAACCAAAGACTTAAACTACTTTAGACTGTGTGCATTGAATTTATTTAATATACAAATTTCACAATTTGAGTTGAATTACTGAAATAAACTTTTCCATGACATTCTAATTTATTGAGATGCACCTGTATATATATATATATATAATGAATGTGTTCCTTCAGAGCAGTATCACTTCAATTATTATTTGAACATTTTATAACCTGTTTTATATGTCTAATTATGCTGCGGTGCACAGATGGTCTTTTGGGTGAATCTAGTTATTTACATGACTGTAATTAATTATTGGGAATTGACAGAAGTCATAAATTCAGAGGAATGAAGGCCATGGTTTTGTGAAAGCCCTTTACATGACCAAAGCTGTTAAAAGTAAGCTTATATATTTTATTAAACACCTTTTTGTATAGTGAGTCAGTCTAGAGGTCATGCGAAAGGTCCCAGGTTCCTTAAAGACAACAGAGAATGGCTTTACTCAACTTACAGCGAGCCACAATTCCAATTAGCGTTGCTTCTGAGAAGCATGTGGAATATGAATGTGTGTGAGCATGGGCACAGTCTGCTGAGTTCATCTCCCACCATTTGGAGGGTTAAAATTATCCGGTGCTTGTTAGCTAAAGTCTCCCAAGAGTTGGTTAATTATCACATAATAAGAAGTGGGCTGGGCTTCCACCCACAGTCTGTTATTTACGAATAAAGTTCATTTGGCCACTCCAGTCATTCGTCGTCACAGAAATCCAGCCCTAGCAATTAGCCACATTCATTAATATGCTTAATTAAAAATAATGATTGCCCACTGCATACACATTTAGATTACAAATTATTATAGTTGGTCTATTATTTAAGGGGAATTTTGATGTGTGTGTGTGTGTGTGTGTGTGTGTGTGTGTGTGTGTGTGTGTGTGTGTGTTTTGTATTTATATAAAACTGAAATAAACGTAGATGAGGCATTATGTAGCATGCAATCTTTTTTGATATCTCAACTTTAATATCATCTGAGGGCTGATGATAAGGTTATTGATGGCTGCTTTCAAAATATGCATATCCATGACTGTGACACTCAAACAGACCTACAATGGTAACACAACAGTTTAAGTTTATTTTAATATATCAGTCAGAGTGGGGGAAACATTCAAAAATCCATTTTGTTTCTCATGACTGTCATGACCAGTGAAAAAAGTAGTGTTCCATGTTTAGGGAGAAAACAGCATTATAAATATAACTAGTATTTGCCTTATGCGACCTCATGCCCGGAGATGGAGACAAACATATATTTTTTCCTAACATAACATAACATTTCTGCCTTAAAAGCATGTTATATCTCAATACAGACCTTTATTGTCCTGTGTGCTTTTTTTTATTCAACATGTTGACTATCTGTGTGCTTGCTCTCATAAAGAAAGAGCTGCTAGTTGGCTTTGTATTCATTTCAGTAGGCTTAAATACCAGATGGTATCTTTAACAGGGGCCTACTCAATCGATAGAGCCGAATGTCAGGCATGAAAGCTAGGATTTCCATGGTTTTAACCTTTTGGCTCAGAATGTCATAGACAGTGATCACAAAGCTTCCCAGGGGTTTCCAATCTCTTATTCATTAATCTATAACCTAATGGGTAATACATTTAAATTGAGCAGAACAAAGCTCTTATGGATATGTGGACACACTGCCTCATGTTCATCTATAAGCTACTGTATACATACAGTTTTCCTCCAGTGGCATTTTACCATAAATGCTTGTGAAACACATGACTGGGTCATGTCATGAAATAGAATAGTTATTGATTTTGAGCCGGGCTCATTGATTGTGTGTGTGTCTGGGTGGGTAAGTTTAGGTACGCCAAGGCCTATTAATTTTGCACTATTCCATTTTCAAAACCTATTATCACTTACTGTGACTTCAAAACTCCAGAGACACCTACGCCTCTGCAGCTTATTCAGTGACAGCCCAAAAATCCCCAAATAAATATAATTTATAATGATGATGTAACAGATAGTGCACCTATGATTCAGCTTCAGTAGTATAGGCCTTCCCCTTTTTTAACTACAGCTCTTACTGGCCAGACAAGTGCATCAATCACTTTGATGGACAGGCGAAAAAGCCAGTCATCTCCAGATCAATGCAATTGATTTTAGCATTTCTTTAGTGGATATGACATTTTCCAGTAAGATGTTGGTTGTTCATTGGTTAGAGCACCCCTTCCCTGTTGGAGTACATGCAAGAAATCAATCATCCATCTATTCCTTGTATTTCCTTTTTCTATTCTATTTTAAGTCTGTGCTTTTCTTTTTAGTTTCTGTATAGCCCGATCATTATTAATAAGCTAGGTTAAGAATTTGCCAAGCAACAATAAAAATATTCCCCTACTGCAGTCATGCCTAGCTTGCTAGCAGTTAATAATAAATGTTGTTTTCATTTAATTCTTAAAGCGAACAAGCTAAATGTTTGATGAACAACCACCAACTTTAAAAAAGAATCTGGTGTAGTGTCTGGACATACCATTCAAAAGTGCAGAGTCCGTAAGATTGTATTTATTTATTTATTGTATTCTTTTTTTCAATAAATACTTTTATACAGTGAGGACATGTTAAATTGAAAAACAAAATGTGACCTGGACCACAAAACCATTCTTAAGTCGCTGGGGTATTTAGCAATACCAAAAAATACACTGTATGGGTCAAAATTGTTGATTTTATCTGTTATGCCAAAAATCATTGGGACATTAAGTAAAATGATGTTCCATGAATATATTTTGTAAATGTCCTACTTTAAATACATCAAAACTATCGGTAATTTGCATTGCTAACAACTTAATTTGGACATCTTAAATATTTCGTTTTTTTGGCACCCTCAGATTTCAGAATAGTTGTCTCAGCCAAATATTGTCCTATCATACCAAATCATGCACTATAAGAAAGCTTGTTTATTCAGCTTCTATGTGATGTATAAACCCTCATGACTGGTTTTGTGGTCCAGACCAGAGTCACAAATGACAGTAACGACATGTATAATGTTATAAAAGAGTTCTGTTTAAAATTAATGCCTTTTTAAACTTGCAATTCACAAAAGTATACAAGCTGCAAAATTAGCATATTGAAATTATTTCTGAAGGATCATATGACACTGAAGACTAGAATAATGGCTACTGGAAATTTAGCATTGCCATCACAGGAATAAGTGACATTTTAAAATACATTAAAATATTTTAACTTCAACAATATTTCACAACCGTATTTTTGATCGAATATGCAGCCTTGATGAACATACATCTTCTTTTAAAAACATTACAAATATATTTTGATTCCCAAAATGTTTAAATGTAAAATATAAAGAATCACAATTGTCCCTTATTTTCCATTTCTGAAGTTAATTGGCAATGACAACGTAAATAATTGTCAACGACTCCCCTGAAAGCAGCACCTTGCTCAAAAAGAAATAGAGATGCGAGCTTTCTTAAAGAATAAGCACTATTTTTTAAAGAATAAAATATAAAGAATCACAATTGTCCCTTATTTTCCATTTCTGAAGTTAATTGGCAATGACAACGTAAATAATTGTCAACGACTCCCCTGAAAGCAGCACCTTGCTCAAAAAGAAATAGAGAGATGCGAGCAAAAAAAAGGTAAAAGTGGATAATAGAAAGTGCAAAGAAGGCACTGAAAAGGCCAGTACAAAGAAAAAAGTGGACCGGTCTAAGGCATGAAACGCCTGGGCTGAATATGAGTCCCACTCTGGCCCTGGTGGAGTCTATACATATTTTGAGTTTAAAAATAATATTATATTACATCATTGGCTACAAACATCAATAAGTTCAATTGCAGCCCATTTCTTCCATGCTAAATCCGATGCTTATAAAGAGACTTCTTTAAAATAGTTTTCATTCATACAACATAGCCACACTTACTGTATGTCCATATTACAATGGACATCATTCTTCCCAGACACTCTCATTCAGACTTTCCTATTTAGAGAATTCAGCACCATCTGATGATGTTTATTAATGATGCTGGCATGAGAAATAATGTCTGGGATCTGTTAATGTTATGCAACACTTGAACACACAGCCATGGCCCCTACACAAAGAGAGAGTAGGCCACAAAGCAGCTGGCCGACTATCCATTTTTATACTGGCCTGCCCAAAGGGCCTCAGTTCCATTGCGATTATTTCCTTTCTATTTCTATTTCCTTTTCCTTTCACTTTTTGTACCTGCCTGGAAATGTCTGTACATCTCTAGATATAGCACTGTGTACATGGAACTATACAGATATAGACATACAGATATCTTACTAGGGACATTTGATGGCTCATTTGAAAAATAAATTCCCCACTATGGTGGTTTCTTTTAACAGAAAGGTGGAAAAAAGCAAAAACTCCAAAAGATATATACAACTAAGTTACAATTAGTAAATTCCTGAAAAAATGACATTACAAGGGCATCTGCCATGCATATTTCCAAATGTTGCAACTCTTTTTATCCGTGCATAAACTATACAACTCTCTCCAAACTCGCCTTCAGTGCGCTTCCTATAAATAGCCTCAATTTGAATCTCCATAATTTTCAATTGTATACATTATTTCATATAACGTAATTTGTTTTATAATTCAATATAATTCACTGTATTGTTTTGTGAACAGCTATTCAGTTTTTTTAGTTAATATTGCTTTAATATTGCTGTGCTTTCAATAAATATAACTGTAAAAATGAATAAAATAATTTGTAAAAATAAAATAATGAAAAAAATTTGAATTGGCCTTATTTCCTGATTGGCATTACAACTGTCTCAGTGTTTTCTATGGTACTTTTCAAGAATTCAACAGTGGCAACAAAATAATTAATGAAGCTTGTAAGAAAATAAAGGCCTTCATTGAGCCAGGATATATGGAGATTTCATTATAATTCTTTGGAAATATATTTTAAAACTGCTTAAAAAAGGTAAAGCAACAGTAATTGGATATTCTTCAGGTGTATCAAACATGAACTTGTCTAGATTATGTTATCCCTTCAGGTAGCTCTCACTCACAATACGGTTGCAGACCCCTGCTATATACACAAATATCAAAGCACTGAGCTGATACTGTACCTCATTTGCATATATTTTCTATTGGCCAATTACAAGTACAAGTTAAGCCTCCAAGAACAAATCCTATTTTCTTTCTATTTCTGTTTTATTTTTAAAGTTTAATGAAGATTTAACATACTGGGAGGTACAGTCAAGCTAACTACCTTTATAACCTATTTTTCCCTTTACAAGCAAATTGTGCATACAGCTGCTTGAATTATACTATGGATTTCTGCCATACAATTTGCTCTGCTCTGTCACAATAAAATGCAAACACACACAAACAATGACGTTTTCATGTCTGTACTGAACACACAATGTAAACATTCACAGTTCAAAGTTTGCAAACTTGTGGTTTGATAACTGGTTGACCTTTTATGACCTTCACCTCAATCACCCTGACCGCAGATCAGACCCACACAATAGTCAGGAAGAAAGCACTATTCCTCTTACCAAACAGCAATATTCGTGGGATGTGTGGCGTGAATCACTGTCTTGAGGTCATGTCAAAGCATCTCAATCAGGTCGAGGTCTAGGCTCTCACTGGGAAGGTGTATTTTCTTCTGCTGAAGTCATTCTGTTGTTGATTTACTCATTAGAGGTCATTGGCCAAGGGGTTCACATGTTTTTTCTTCGCTAGATTTTCAATGTTTACGAAGTGTGTTCAATAAAGAACGTAATGACAAGAACATGTGTTGTTTTTTGTGTGTATTGTTATGATGAGATCAAATTTTATGACCGTGTTATGCAAAAAAAAAAAAAAATGTATATCTAGTGGGATAAGACTTCACACTAGTGCCATTTCTGTATGTAGCGCCATGGCAGAGTTACCTCTGTCACAGCTACAGCACTCTCACCTCATTATCAGTGATCGCAAGTATAACAGAAGCGGAAAGAACGAAAAAGTGTAAATAAGATATATAATTGATTTTTTTTCTCCCACAATAACCTGACACTGATTACCTCAGTTATTGCTTGCTCTTCACACTGCTTTGAGTCGAACTATTCAAAGGTGTTTGATTTTGCTGGGTTTATGTTTCATATCAGAATGCTAGTAAAACTTTAATAGGCTCTGTGGTTGTGCATTTACTTGTTATTTTCGGGTAAAACTGTGTTTTGCATCAAATATAGGCCTTTACATGCTTCCAGAAGGTATGCATTTCATTTTGTAAACCTATTGACATTGTAAGTTCATTAATATTTGCTTTGCTTTTTCCTGTTCGTTCAGTGGCAAATACAGTTACATTATTTAGAGCATTACTATAGATGGCATTGTATTTGTACATTTTGATTTACTGACATATCTCATTAACTGGTAATATTCCAATTCCGATCTTACAATCTTATTATCATATAGGTGGTAAAATAAAAGGCTACCTGATGACTTGAATTGACAAAAAAAATGACCAAAGATACAATACAAAAATATGTCAGGTAACACATGTGAAGCTAAAATTAATACTAAACAGTATATAAACAACATAACATATCATACTGACTAAAATCTGAATAAATGTTACTATTTAAAAAATACAATTTTAAAAATGCAATACAAAAAGTTTGTCAAAAAAATCATAATTTGAACAATTGTAAATTATACTATCAAACATAAATTAGTTTATGCATTATAGTTATAAAAACGCATTATTGCCTCTATTTATACTAAAGAATTAAAAGGTTTTCACTCTAGCATGCGCTTAATGTTCAAGTGTGTACTGTATAACAGTTCAGACCTGCATTATTTGATTTTAGGCCTTCTGAAAATGAAAGAAAGTAAAGATATTATGTGAAGACAGGAGGTCACAAAGGGCTATATATTGTGCTGATACTTAAATAGCCATGGAGACTAAACAGAAGCTGAACAAATCTTCCATTTGCAAAAAACATTTTAAAAAAACATGCGTAAGTTATAGATTTCTTTCTTGCAGGTCATAAAAACCTGTTTGCCTTCTGCACCCCTCCTGCAGATAGTATTTATGTGCATCAACAAACCTGAGCAACAACAACCAAATAATGAAATATATCTTATCCTAACAAATGTACATTTCAATTGAACAGGTGTTTGAATACAAAATAAAACGTCGTGTTATAACAAATAAGACCTCAAAATCCGGTCCTGAAATAAATATGCAGACAGTTAACATGTTTTCTTATATCATAATGAGATACACAGCTCCAACA
This sequence comes from Gymnocypris eckloni scoliostomus, assembly GCA_027564155.1. Taxonomy (NCBI): domain Eukaryota; kingdom Metazoa; phylum Chordata; class Actinopteri; order Cypriniformes; family Cyprinidae; genus Gymnocypris; species Gymnocypris eckloni. The sequence goes on from CM050426.1 coordinate 22,949,224, forward strand.
GATAAACAAATATATTCTTATCCAGTTTGTTCTTATTTTGTTCCAGTAGATGCATCCATGGCAGGAGGTTAGGACTGATGAATGCTGGGTCATAGAAGCAGGGCGGGGCTTCATGTAATGTACAGCACCATCCTTTAGCCCACACGCTCTATCGTTTCACATAATGAGGCCCACAGGCTGGTAAAATGTAAATACAGCAATTACAACACTGAAGCTCTTGCCCAAGGGGTTGCCCTCTACACAGAGCACTGAACGTTGGGTGAGTTTGAGTCTGACTCTGAACCCTCTGACCTCACAGAGGATGTGAACTAGTCACGGTTAAACAGTCAGAAGTTGGATGCGAACTTTTTCAGTGTTATAGGATATCTATAATTATAGACACTTTATTTGTTTGGCTTTATTTTGTTCTAGTTTCACCTCTCTTTTCATAATAGACTATAGTACTTGCCCATGTGGTTAAAGGTTTAGTTTACCCAAAAATGAAAATTAGCCCATGTTTTACTCACCGTCAAGGCATCCTAAATATATGTGACTTTCTTCTTTCATATGAATCCAATCGGAGTTATATAAAAAATTGTCCTTGCTCTTCCAAGCTTTAGAATGGCACTGGACAGCTGTTTTTTTTCAACAGTCCAAAATAACTCAAATAAAGGTCCATAACTCAAGGTTATGAGTCCATAAACTCATCCATCCATAATAAAACTTGCCTCACACAGCTCCGGGGGTGAAAAAAGGCCTACTGTAGTGAAGCAATGTATTCTTGTAAGAAAAATATCCATATTTAAAACATAATAAACACTTTTCTCTCACTTAATCTTAACTTGCATACATGCAAGCCATTCCAGGGGGATGATGCAGGATGTATGCATCGTGTACACGCCTGTGAGATATGCTAGTCTCTCAAGTTTGTTTAAAGGAGCAAAGGAAGCAAAGTTTCCTTACTTTAGAAAAGGAAAACCCGTCTCCTCCTGGCTTATATCGATCTCATCTGTCATTTTTCTTTAGAAATTCTTGTTTCATACTTCTAATTTGTGACTGGTGTTTTGCTGTCTCTCCTCGCTGCTTCCGTGTTCATCACTAATCACTGCAGCATGCGCTATGCGCACATACTACGTCATCTTCCGGAACGTCTTCCGCATGCGACAGTTAGTGGAAGTAAGAGAAAAGTGTTTATAACTTTTTAAATATGATATATTTCTTACAAAAACACATTGGTTCACTACAGGACTTTATCCACCCCCAGAGCCATGTGAGGCACATTTCATTATAGATGGATGCACTTTATTAGATTAATTTTGGGCTGTTAAAAAAACAACACCTGCCCAGTGCAATTATGTTTAGTTTAGTTTAGTTTATTTGTTTAGCACATGTTTAGTACAAGTACAAAACTATGCAAGGAGGGAACGAAGCCACTCTAGGCTTGTACAGAGTTCCACTCCTGCTCCTCTTAACTCATGAGACATGCAGACTAAAACAAAAAAACACAATAAAAAACAAACAACAAGTGATAAAAAGCAAGCACGGAGCCTTATAAAGGTTATAAAGCATTATAAAGCTTGGAAGAGCAGGACAATGTTTTTATATAACTCTGGTTTGATTCGTCTGATATAAGAAAGTCTTATACACCAAGGATGCCTTGAGGGTGAGTAAAACATGGGCTATTTTTTATTTTTGGGTGAACTAACCCTTTAAGCTGTGTTATGTGAGTTACTTGTTTTTGTTTTTAAGACTTTTTTTGCCACTTTGGCATTTTACCTTCATTGTGATAGGAAAGTATGACGATAAGAAGAAAAGTCTACTTTAGAATACAAAGAACAAAATGAGTTCTGGATAAAAGGGTGATTCTTTTCAATCACTTCCAAATTTAAAGAGTATCAAAACTCTAACAATAATATTGTGATAACAATAATACTGTATTATTGTGAAATGTTTTAAATGCAATTTATTCCTGTGATAACAATTCTGAATTTTCAGCAGTCATTACTGTTTTCAGTGTCACATGATCCTTAAGATATCATTTTAATATTTTGATGTGGTGCTCAATACTGTAAAATAATAATAATAAAACAAATAAACAAATAAATACAATAATACAAAAATGACTTAAGGCTGGAATACACTACATGACTTTTAAAATCTGAAAAGATTTTTAAAACACAAGGCATCATACACTTACCGACTTTGTTATTAGTGACAAAGGAAAACTGGGCATCATACACTACACGACCGAGGATCATACACTACCAACTTTAAAGTCGTTCCGATCACAACAAACTCCCAAAACGTGCGCCTTGTTGCTAGAAGACGATGACAAATGACAAATGAAAACAATGTCTGTTCTAAAATCGGCTGAAAATATCAAACATGTTTGATATCCTCCGAGTGAATGGAATCAAAGTCTGAAGCTAAAATATCGGAGACTGTGACCATCATAAACTACCCAATTGTCTGTGGAATCTGTCAGCTGTAATCTGCAGACTGGCTCTTCTTTCCTCAAAGTGTCAACTTGTTCAGACTGTTGAATCGGGGGGAATCGAGGCAAAATCGTGTAGTTTATTCCAGGCTTTATTATAACTTTGACTATACCATCTAATTTTGTCTACTTTGAAATGTCATGTTAAATTAAGTGTGTTACTTGTCATTACTTTATACTGTGATTATTTGTGAAATGTACTAGTCATTTCTCAGGGAAATCTATGGAAATCCTACATCAATTTTTTTTCAGTCAAGAAAAACTAAATGCACAGAATTGAGGCATATTTTGAATATGAAGCCACTTCAGATTATAACCTCATAGATCAAGTCGTTATTGTTTAAATAAACTAATAAGATGTTTGTTTTTGCTTCAACTCACACGCACATATACAAATATCACGCGACAGTTCCACTGTACTCATGCATGTGTGCATGTTAGTGCCCTAATTGCGCCTAAACCATGCATGCTCACTGTCAGATACTACGTCCGTTTAGAACACATACCATTCTGCCCACAGGATGCCGAGGTGGATGTGGCATCAACACACCATAGCTGAGCCGACTGACATTTAGTGCCCAAAACTTGTACCCACGGGGCAGTGGCTCCAGCTCAAACACATGCTGATGTATTATTTAGTTCAGGCGAAGTGCTTATTTGCATGCCGATGGATGTACGAGACTACTGATATGTGGCATGTCTAGTGCTCTGGGGAAAAGTCTGCTGATATGCGAGTCCATAGGCCTTCCCTCTCCTCCTGCCTGTCACAGCCTGTCCCATTCTTGATCATCAAGACTAGTCTCACGGCACAGGCACAAAATAATAAGAAATGCTGGCTGGAGAAATCAAGTGCATGCACTGTGATTTATAAACCCAGAGCTGCTTTATAAAAAATCTGAACATTTTGTTTTTCTTTCCTCTGGAAATGCAGGATGTCAACATCTGTTCAAAGTAATAATATGCAATGTTATGGTGTATTATTATATAAAACACACAAAAAACAGTTTTGAAATGACATGAATGTACTGAAAAATGCATTTAATCTGTGATTTTCAAATATTTTCATAGCTACTACCATGCAATTTAAGGCGTTTCCATAACCGCACACTGTCTATTTTCTCAGCCTGGTCTCATGTTTATACGTAGGCATTAATACATTTACAAGCACAAAACGTACATTTATATACGTTTTTACTGATGCTAAAACGTACAATTTAGATGTATTTCAACATGGTTAAAACGTACAAATCAATATGTATTTTTAGCTAAAAATTATAAATATATTTTATATCGTATCTTTTATATCATTACGATATTCGTTATCAATGCATTTTTAAATTTAGTAACAATATAGCATTAAAATGTTTTTATTGTGCTTGGATTTGGGTCTGTTTCTCACAGTCGTATCGATTCCGAAGATCTGGATCACAGCGCATGAATAAAACTGTTTCATTTTGTAATTATGTTTTAGTTTTGGTATTTTTTACAGTTCTATTGTCAGTCACAACATGTCGGAGAAAACACTTTTTGTGGCCAATGGCAAACATGACAAGTAAAGGTTAAACGATTTCAAATGTTATTTATTTTATGGTTTAAAGTGAAGTCTTGTATAACATTATGTAGGCCTTTTTATTGGAAACGAGCTGGCAGCAGAAATCACACAACAAAACAAAATGTCATAACTTCATATTAAGTAAACGAGTACACAATTTAATGATGCAATTGAAAACAAGGTAATTGATATGACAACTAAAAACAACTAATAATAAAATGAATGCAGCAATTGCAATATTCATAAGGGTTGATTTTTAGATGTCGTCGATACGTCAGTTTTGTACATTTAAATGCTGAAAATACGCAATTATATGTATGTTTAGATGCTGAAAATATGTCAGTATTGTATGTTTTAGTGCCTGTAAAAACGTAAGTAAATGTACGTTTTATAGAACCACATTTAATGTAAAATACATACGAATTATCATGAGATCACGTTGATTTTCTTCAGTGACAGCTATATCGTTTTTGCACATACTGTATACCCATTAAAATATTTTAGTTGGAATTCACTGCACGCACATTGGAACTATACTTTTCACTGGCCTCGCTTGGCTTTGATAAGACACACACATTCACACACAAATGCACACAAACATCAGTCCTCCCGCTGCCACTGACCCATGTCACCCAGTCCTCTGCGAGGCTGTCGATATTCTCTAAGCTGAGCTACTGGGCTCTGGGACTGCTGTAGTTGAGCTGCCAGCACTGCACCTCACGCCCTTTCGTACCCAGCATCCTGCCAGCCATTCCTGCCTGCCCTAGACCGATAGCACCAGTTCTCTTCTCCTCTCTCCATATCTGCTCTCAGCAACACCTCCCCTTCCTTCTTGTCACCATCACTGCCACATTAAGCTCAGTTTCTGTGGTCCAAACTTTTCTCAAGCATGCATCCATCTACAGAAGTGTTTAGTTTTGCAATTCACAGAGAAGGGAATTCTGCTTTAAAAAGGGAAGACATACTGAGTGAAAGTTGATGATAGATAGACAGACAGACAGACAGACAGACAGACAGACAGACAGACAGACAGACAGACAGACAGACAGATAGATAGATAGATAGATAGATAGATAGATAGATAGATAGAACTTAGATAGATAGAAATGAGGATAGATAGATAGATAATAGATAGATAGATAGATAGATAGACAGTGGTACAAAGTACACAGATCAAGTACTTGAGTAAAAGTACAGATACGTATAATAAAATATTACTCCAGTAAAAGTAAAAGTACTGCTTTTTCAATTTTACTCAGTGAAAGTACAGTACTCAATTTTTATGTACTTAAGTAAAAAAAGTACTGATAGACAGATTTATTTTGCAATTTATATAGACTACTTTATTTAATTTTATAGCACATATTTTTATAATCATACTGCCCAAAATACCTGGGTTTTTCCCAAAATAACCACTATATAGAGTCAAGATATATATTTTGTTGATATGGACTACGTTGATGAGAGTGATGTAGTAATGTTCACTGTGAAGCTTACACTGCCATGTACCTGATAGAAAACAGATTTCACCATCTAATTTTCACCAGGAAGAAAAAAGTGTTTTAGAACTTGTTGTTTTGCAGAACGTCAGTTATATATGACATTAGAATTAGGCCTGAAATTAGGAAGAACATTTTAAGGAAAATCTAATTATATTTTCATAATGGTTCTTTTTTCCTCTCAAACCGTGTCTGTGGTGTAAAAACACCCCTGGCCCAATGCCCCCAGAGGGCATCACTTCCCACTCTGATAATTACTGTAGTTACTATGTTCTGAACATCACATCCTTTCTTTTTCCCTCAGATGGAATCTATCTAGGTGGTTGAATAAAGATATTTGGATTTTATATCTAAAAATGTCCTCAACTTAGCACCAGCAAGCTTGTTATCTAGACAGTTAGCATCAGCTAACTTATTTTCAGTATGGTTATGAATAAACATTCATATCTGTCTACTCGGCTAGTTGATCTAAACAATATAAAAATGTATACTGTTGATAAACAATATAAAAACAGACGTCACATAGGTCTAAATGCAAAGCATTTTAATAAAACTGCTAACGTTACAGCAGCGGGGAAAAAGAACGTGCATTATTTAATCGGTGTTATTTTAATGTTTTTTTTTTTTTTACCTAAAACATAACGTTAGAGACACTGATGTTGATCTGTCTGCATTCAAGCATTTCAGTGGGCTTAAATAGATCATTACAGAAGATTTAGTTCACAAACAACTGACAGTTTTGACCTAAATATTATTTTCAGTTACAATAATTAATCCTAAAATTCACATTAGTAACGCATTTTCACAGCATCAGTAGCGCGCTCACAAGATCTCCGGTTCTTTATTTGTGAGTTCAGTTCACTGAAGAAGACTCGCCTAAACAGATCATTTGAATCAGTGAGTTTTCGACTCGAGAACAGCTGCAATCGGATCATTGCAATCGTGAATTAATCGCTTGTTGCGATTTGCGAACCGATTGAACAGGTTCATTGAAAAGAATCAGTTTGTTCATGAATCATACACCGCTTCTGCATCTCGGAGCACGTGATGTATCACGTGAGTAACGATATGTTTTATGAAATGTAGTGAAGTAAAAAGTACGATCTTATGCTTTGGAATGTAGTGAAGTAAAAGTAAAAGTTACTCAAAATAAAACTACTCCAGTAAAGTACAGATACTTGAAAATGATTTAGTACAGTAAGTAGTATTTACTCATATACTGACCACCACTGTAGATAGATAACAACAACATTTTATCTGAACTTATATTTTATTAAGAAAGTTCGGGAGGAGCACGTCAGATATTAAGCCTAATTAACAATTAAGGAATGCACTCAAGTTAATCAACACCATAGGTATAAATACAGATGACATGCCTCCATCCTTTCACGGTTAATCAGCATCCCTCCACCGCCCCCTTCTCCACACATGAGTTCTTACTACACTTATAAGGGCAGGGGGTACTGGGTTCGGGCCATTCCCAAGCACAGAGCCCTTCCCCGGACAGCACGCCAAATACACATTACTGTACTCCAGCTAATCATATGTAAGTGTGAACTTGTGAATTCGTTTAAGGATCAATGGTGAAGGTGAGGAGCCTTTACAGTGTGCTGTTAACTTCAGAATCACTCCTGCCCAATCATTAAATCAGTGAGCTTGACCTTGCGATCCTGATCATTGAACAAATAGTTTATTTGAGTCAGTTTTGTCATTGAACCAGCTGATCAAATTCACAAATCAAACTGAATGATTAATTCACAACAGCACTATGATTGTATTAACTGTAACTGTGTGACGAAAATACCTACTTTTTGAAAATATATATTTTTTTTACAGTAAACTGAATGATTCAATCAGACTGGTTCATTCTGAAGCTCAGTTCACTAATCAGTGATGAATTCACTCAATGCATTAAGGTTATATATATATATATATATATGAGAAAAAAATTCAATAAATTGCTAAATTCTAAATACAGGTAAAACTACTTAAAAAAATATGGAAAATGCCTTCATATTATTACAGTGCATTGCACCCTAATTATAGAATATTTTTGGGAACACATTTTAGAATAGGGAAGACATTCACTATTAATTAAAAGTTTTCCCTCAATAAACTCCTAATTTACTGCCTATTAATAGTTAGTAAGGTAGTTGTTAAGTTTGGTGTTTAAGGGATCTAGAACATGGTCGTGCAGAATAAGGCATTAACATGTGCTTTATAAGTATTAATAAACAGCCAATATGCGAGTAATATCCACGCTAATAAGCAGCCAATAGTGAGAATTGGTCCAATAACATGTTACCGATAATTTTTGTATTTTTTTATGTGCACAATGCCGACTTCTTCTTTACAGTGTGTAAAGCAGAACCATTGCTACCAGAAATCAGAATCATGAATTAAATCAGTAAGTTGACCTCGAAAACCAGATCAGTGAATTAATTAACCAGTTGATCTGACTCAAAAATCTAAAGACTCACTTTAATATACAACTTACAGCATATGTTTCGGAATATCTAAAGTTTGGTTCCCCAAATGAAAGAATGTCATATGTGTTTGGAATGACATTTTTGGTGTGAACTATTCCTTTAAGGACAAATCATGTAGCCTGCGAGCAGATAGACACGAGCGGGTGGTAGCAGGGGTGCCGTTATAACAAGCTGTCCCTCCTCCTATTATACCTGGCATCCCTTTTCTCCTGCTCTGTTGGCTGTGGAGTAATTACCTAAAGCCAACTCACTCAGAAGTGAGAGGGCAACCCAGGCAGCACACATAAATTGTAGAAGTGGCAGCAGATTGCCACTGTGCCTTTGAGTGGGCGTTGGCAAACTAGAGAGCAGATACAAATGGCAAGCGGCCCCAGCGCCTTCCTACAGCGAAATCAATGAAAGGAGATCAATAGTGCAGGTTCATTTTCAGGTGTATGGAAATCCTGATGCGATAGGACAACATGTCACCATTTAGGGCAATAGTATACCAACACTATTGGTAATGTGTTTGATTTTAAACAACCCTAAAAGTCAGTAATTGGCTCATTTGTTGTTTGCTCTTGTTCCTTGGGCCGGTTAAACTCTCCATTCCTCCACTCTCGAAGGGCAGTTAGTCTTTTTTTTATTTGCTTCCTACTTTAGCTTTTTTTCAGCCTCTGCGCTCTTCTAGCCCAGCTCAATGCACCCATGTTCATTTTATTTTTCTCTGCCATCCTCCATATATGTCCCGGTCTTGTTTATATCCTCTGTGTAAATGTCACATAAAAGGGCACTAAAGCAACAGATAAACTGAATCCATAGAGTGAGAAAAAGAGAGGGAGAATAAAAGAGCACTTACCGAACAGTTTTATGAGAGATCACAGCTGAGAAGGTCAAAGCTTTTCATTCCATGTTGCTGGAAAGTGACTCTCCCACACACTCGTACTGACTGTGAAGCACAAAGCGCTGTAGAGAAGCAACAGAGCCTTTTAATGTTTCAAGGTTCTCTTTATTGAGTCAATAAAGTTAAATACACATTCAAAACAAAAATCACACTTTCTAATTGTAAATATAAGCGACACAACTGATTGATATAATTGATGCTATTGCCAAAAAAGTGAAAATGCTTTGTAACTAAAATCCAATGAAACTTTCACATTTCAACACTTTAAGCTTATTTGGTTCAAGAATAAAACACCAAACCCCACAAATCACAGTTTGTAAAAAAAGGGTACTCGCTTTTTGAATAGATTTCTTGAAAACAAAGTTTGCAGTTTTACACAGTTTTAAGTTAACTTACAGTAATCCAATAAGCATGTTAACATCTGGATAAGTTTGATGGACACATTGCAAAGCAGATCTACCTAACACAGAATAAACATCCTTATCGTTAAAAAAGGCTGTTTTGCAAGTTGAGCAAATCATCAGTAACTATTGGCATCTTGCTAGCATCTGCCAAGTATAAAAAAAACAGTATAAAGAAATCACTTTTGAATTTGTGCAACTTTATTTCAAGTTATTGCTCTAAAGTCACCAGAGAGCCAAAAGGCTTCCCAACCTGGAATCATTGTTTGCCACAAAACTTCCAGGTGTCCTTCTCTGTCTAGCCCACTAACAACCATGGTCTACTAAGTTCAACCACCTCCAGTGCTTAACCAATAACCTTGTTTGGATGGTATTCAATATGTTACAGTCTCAACAGCAAGAGCTGGGCTTCTGCTCCAAGATTTTATTTTTTATTTTTTCAAAAGGAAAGTGGATGAATAGCTCAACGGCATGAGGACCATATCATGCTGTTTCTCAGTCCAGAAACTCAGACGCTACTGAACAAAAACAGTAGAGAGTTCTTTACATAAAACATACAGGCTTAATCGTGAAACCTGTCAATATTGCTTACAGGTAAATGCTTTTTTCACCCATATAATCAATATAATCTAGGATGATTTAGAGAACCCAGGACCATATATGCAAATGCACACAAACTTTTTGATAACCTTTAATGGTAGAAAAGTGCTCTACCATTAAAGGTTATTTTGTATTACAGCACATTTGGTTGTTTGTTTTTAATTCAGAGCATTGTGCCCTGCTTGAAGTGTCATTGCAATAGGTGGAATAATTTACTCTGTTGCCTAGTAACATTTTTTTTTCTTGCATCTCATATAGCTTCTCCTCGTGCCCTCGCTTTCCCGCCCTCTGAATAAACAGAAAAGGTACAAGCTAACTGTATATCACACATATAGGGACATTTTGCAATCAGACATATCCAGAGATAAATGGATTTTGTCTTGTTATTTATAATAGATATGGCAGTATTCCATACATAATGATAATAAGCACTCAAAAATCAATCAATAATTAATATAATTAATTAAAATGTAAACAAATGCTGATGTCTGCTGATGGCAGCCACCATGTGGATACTGTAGCTCACTTGAACAGGAAAACAATTTGAGTCCTGAGAAATTTGTCACTTCTTACTTCACAACAGCGCTGAATAAAATGTTTGACCTTAAGAGACAGAGTTCTCTTTATTTGTAAAAATTAAACCTGGAAAAAATATTGCAAAGAGACTTTTCTATGTGCTTTTTTTCACATCCAAATAGAAATGTGTAGAACCACAAAGACACAGTCTTGCGGGTCAGGCTTGCTCCCAGTTCTCCATTTACGGGGAGGGCTTATCCCATTTTTGGTGGTGCTTTCAGTCCAAGCAACTGCACAGTCATCTGTAAACTGAGGCTACCTATTGAGAGCCAAATCCAATTAGATATGTAAGGCAAGATGTCTGACCTTCGTTTACGTTTCTACCAAGCTCCTTTCATCAGCTTGGCAGATATCACCCTCACCACTTCCCTAGAGCAATTTCAAACTACATTTAATAGAACAATAACTTCCCTTACATGTAATAACTCCCTTTTATTTTCTTCCCAGCAAATATGCTGATCCACTCCATTTCTATCTAAAGTACATGTAATAGCCTTGTCTTTGAATAAATAATGCAATGAAACATCCATTATACCTTTAACAGCCTGACGCAGCAAGCAAACATTTTCTTACGTCTTGGGCTTGACCTCTGTAATCCATTAGGAAATGTGCTTTTGCACAATTTCCATGAAACTGGAAATAATGCGGTTGATCGTGTGCTTGGTATACAGCATGTGCCTTATATAAATAATAAATACACAAATGTTCTACACAGCTACTAAAATGATCAAACAAGCAGCCTAGATTTATAATAATGAATGCATTTTTCAACTCTATCATGTGTTTGTGTCAGCAAGTAATTTTTTAAGAGAGAAGACATACACATATCGTAACAGAACCCCGTGTGGGTGAATTATCGCCTGATTAATCTGTATATATGTGCTTCACATATAATAACAAAGTCCAGCCATAGACAGCCAGAAAGTCTGTCGCTTCAGGACAAAACAAACTCCACATCTCCTCATGGACTTCTGCATCTAGAGCCTACCGTGTATGTTTATATACCTCATGTTTCATTGATTGCCCTCATCTGTTTCTGTGCCTCCAAATGCTTGAAGAAACCACCTCAACATTCCTCAGACACTTCCAATTCTAAATTTACCATGGGCTTTCCCATGATAGATGGAATCTTTGTTTTGTGCTGTGGAGCTCATAACCACCTCAAAGGGGCTTTTAATATGGGGGTGGGTTGTCTGTGTGGACCATCTCTGGAGCAGATGCATGGCCTAGGGCTGGCTGCTCTGGCATGCTCCCTTGTTGTCCCAGTGTGGACGGGACTAGCTTGGGATCAGGTCCAGCGCTGGCTGAAAGGCCTGTATTGATCATGGAGGCCTTAGAGAGAAGGTCATATCCCTGCCTTGGAGGCAAGTCTGCACTCTGTACAGCCCAAATCCTTCTTCTCAAGGGTTATTAAAGCCCTATGGAATGCCATCTGGCTTCACTCTCTCTCTCTCTCTTTACATTTTTACTCCAGCAATACACTATAGTTTTATTCTTCTGTCTCTTTGATTGTTTTCCATCTGTTGCATGGAAGTGGGTGCCAAAATTTCCACCATTTGTTGAAATGGAGGTGCAATTGCAAGTTCAAGAGAACTTCCTCAGTATACCGCTGTTCAAAAGTTTGGAGATTGTTTTTATGAAATAAATTCAGTGAAGATGCATCAAGTTGATCAAAACTGACAGTAAAGGCATTTCTAATGTTAGATTTCTAGTTCAAATAAAGACTTTTCTTTTGAACTTTCTATTTATCAAAGAATCCTAAAAAATAATGTATAAGGGTTTCCTCAAAACACTAAGCAGCTTTCATCACAGGAATAAATTACATTTTAAAATATATTGAAATACAAAACAGTTCTTTTAAACTGTAATAATATTTCCCAATATCATTGTTTTTACTTGATCAAATAATGGCAAACTTGGTCAGCACAAAGGGGCTCCTTCAAAAAAAAAAAAAAACACAAACTGCTACCTTTTGAACTGTAGTGTACTAATTCATGACAGACTCAAATCTTCTGGGGGTTTTATTTATTTAATGCATAAAAATAAGATTTGCTGATGGTGAGTCTGAGAACTGAAATAAAAAGGCAGATCCATCTTTGTGTTCAAGACGCTGTCAGTCTGGTGTGTCTTTGCCACATCATTCAAATTTGAACATAGCTCTTTTTGAAAAAGTCAATAGCGATAACTATGTTCCCCCAGACGTATTCACCAAATGCTGCATTCAGATGCCAAGCAATGAATTAACACATGCTTCTTTCTCAAACATCTAGCAGTCTCATCAAAGCTTTTTGATGTTGTGATGTCTGCCAATTCAGTTTTAAGAAATCAATGCTATCTATTTTACTCAAAGATCCCAGAACAAACATTTAGCAGCCTCTTGTGGCCCCCCGCCAGTACCCCTTTGCATCAGACCTATAGGGAAAGGAAACACTCCGGCATGGCATCGTCTTTTGAAAAGATCTGTTTTCTAAAGTGGAGGGCAAGTGTGCCGCTTCTCATTCACCAAAGAAAACACACTGCATAATGCGGATAGATTGAATCTTGTCATGTATTATTGATATGTTGAGCTTCTTTCTGCTCGGCTATTCACAGTAAAATCATGTCATTCTCAGCAGTGCTTTTTAAATATACGAAAGTGCACAAAATAGTTTGAGTTAGTTCAAGCAAGGATCAGCATTGCTCTGAATTAACGATTCACTCTGTAGAAAAGTATTGATTAGTCTATGAAGTCAAAGTTCAACAAACTTTTAATTTTAACAGAAGTTAAATCAATCTAAGTTGATGTCAGGCCTTGAAGAAGTGCTGTATTCCAACACACCATCAACATTGTTTATTGTGCAAAAGTAAACAAAAATGCTCTTAAAACATTGACATTGATTAATAATATGAAGTGCAATCCACTGGATGTGGATGCATGTCCAATGCATTACCATTCAAAAGTTTGTGAGTAAGATGTTTTAATGTTTTTGAAAGAAGTCACATATCCATAAGGCATTTGGGTTAGCTGGGTCATACACACAAGCTATGATGACTTTCACCCTGATATTTTACGGATGTATACCTAGAATTGCACTGTAGGAAATAGTCTTGAACTAGAGGCTGCAGTCCGTGATGGACAGATTGTTACACTGGTCTATGTGGTACACACACACACACACACACACACATGCACACACACACACACACACACACACACACACACACACACACACACATGCACACACACACAAGATGTATGTCATACACAATCCTTGTACAAATTATGTGTCCTCATACAATATGATGTTATACAAGAAATGTGTATTATTACTTTATCATTATAGTATATACTATATAAATTATTTACTATACTATATCAAATGATCTATATCCAACTTATTTTAAATATCAGATTTGATGCTGAGTTTCCATATAAAAAAACTAAACATCAGACATGCTGTGGTCGTTGAAAACTATTGTCCTGTTTTCTACTGGAAAAAAATACCATACTGTGTCTATTGCTGGCAATAAAATAATAAACATTGTCTGAGGCCTTATTCATTGACTCGCTCTCTTTCACACATACCGTTCCTGTGATTAATTTATTCAGCGCTTCTCTTATTGTATCCCTCATTCCCTATGGCGAGAGTCTCAAATGTGAGTCACTGTGGCCTGCCAGCTTATTGTATCTGTCAGTGAGGACTCTGAAGTGACAATTAAGCCTCCTGAAATAGCTCCAGCTCACTCTGTGGTTATGAATCGGGTATACACTTAAGCTCACCTACTACCGGGATCAAAGTCTCATATTGATTTGAATTTGTTGGACAATAATAGGCCATGTGTTTGAGGCTAATGGCTGTATGCATCTCTCTTTTTTGCTTTTTTATGTCTTTAAAATAAGAACATTGCTTCATAACAGCCAAAATTTCCCACAGTCTAAAGCAGGGTTGTCAAAACTCGGTCCTGCAGGGCCGGTGTCCTGCAGAGTTTAGCTCCAACTTGCCTCAACACACCTGCATGGAAGCTTCTAGTATGCCTAGTAAGAGCTTGATTAGCTGCTTCAGGTGTGTTTCATTAGGGTTGGAACTAAACTCTGCAGGACACCAGCCCTCCAGGACTGAGTTTGGACAGCCCTGGACTAAAGCTTTTGGCAATAGTTACGTTAAGATTTGCATGTTATATTTTAAATATTGTATATATTTTTTTTAATTTGCAAGCATTTTGGCAGTGATAATACATTGTTCTTTTTTTATTTTGATTATGATCCTTAAATGATTTTGACAATTTAAATAAAAATATAAACATCTAAACTATACTTCATTGTAAGTTACGATATGACTGTATATACTGTATATGTAGACTCTCTCTCTTTCTCTCTCTCTCTCTTTCTTTCTCTTTCTCTCTCTATATATATATATATATATATATATATATATATATATATATATATATGTATATATATATATATATATATAAGATGGATGAGTGTTCGGAAATCACTACTTTAAATACTATAAATACAGTTGTGTTTAGAATTCCATTTATTAGAGCCACGTAGATGTCACACTGTAGCTTTAATGCAACATAATTTCCGGCAGTTCATTTAAGCAGTCTGCTTACAGACAGGAGGTTGATGAGCTGGCTGTGTGGTGCAGTCTTAACAACCTGGAGCTCAACATGCTCAAAACAGTGGAGATGATCATTGACTTCAGGAGAAGCCCCTGCACTCCCCCCACTCACCATCATGGACAGCACTGTGACTGCAGTGGAGTCATTCAGATTCCTGGTCACCACAATTTCTCAGGACCTGAAGTGGGACAATCACATTGAGTCCATTGTGAAAAAGGCCCAGCAGAGGCTGTATTTCCTTCGCCAGCTGAAGAAGTTCAACCTGCCATGTGAGCTGCTGAAACGGTTCTACTCCAACATCATTGAATCTGTCCTCTGCACGTAAATAACTGGTTTGGTTCAGCTTAGCTACCAAATCTTACCTCAGAAGAATACAGATGGTAGTCAGGACTGCTGAGCGAACCACTGATATAACCATCCCCACTCTCCAAGAACTGTACTCATCCAGAGTGAGAAAAAGGGCTGGCAAAATCACTCTGGACCCCTCACATCCAGCACACTCCCTCTTTGAACTGTTTCAAGTCATTCACGCAAATTCTACGCATTGTCCAGTAGAGGAGACTTATGTGAGCTGTGCTTCAAAACAGTGAATGCACCTTGAGAATAAATACATCTTTAGATTTTTCTTCCATACTGCTTTTGTGTTGAACCATTTGAATGGTTGAGGTTTGAAAGAAGCAGGCAGGTGTAACTCCTACATTTATAATCTACACTCTTAAAAATAAAGGTGCTTCATGATGCCATAGAATATGGGTGGGGAACGTTGATCCTGAAGTGCTACTCTCCAGCAGAGTTTAGCTCCAACCCTGAAAAAAAAAAAACTAACTGCATCCTGAAGACCTTGACTAGCTGGTTCAGGTGTGTTTGATTAGGGTTGGAGCTAAATTCTAGCCGTTTCTCAATATGCGTTCTTGTCTGTACTTGTGGACTTGTGAAACGTCGTCAGTCCTTGCCCAAGTACTGTTCCAATTCAAAGTTCACATCTAGCCAAGTACAGTTAAAATACGCGGATGCATTCTTGCTCCGTCCCTTTTATAGAGGATGCATCAAGAGGTGACTTGTGCGAACTTGAGGCAGCCAGGTATCCCAGAATGCATTTTGCTCCAAATCAGCGAGCATTAATGGCGGAGGGGAAAACATGCAAATGTTTAAAATATTAACTGTTATTGTGTCATGAAATGCAGTTCAACGAGTATTTCAGGTGAAAATGTAGTTGTTTAAAACTTAAATCTGCGGTTTATATATGTATAGCGCTTATTTGAAAATTGCTTCGCTGATTTCGGAAGCGTGAGCTCCACACGATCATTGGGCGCTCAATGCTCATGTATCATTTTTTACATACATTTGACTGAATTGTTTGCCTTTGTCTTTATTTCCTATTAATGTTACATAAGTCTCATATACTTTTATAATGGCTATTATTGTTCATTAAAACTGACATCTAACAAAAAAGGCAGACTTGTGCTTGTCATATTTCATTTTATTAGGCATACAGTAAAGATAATCAGTGTATATGTGCACATATTACCTAAACCACATATTAATGTTTTATATTTTTATAAATGAAAATGAAAAGAGAGTTATTTTATATTTTGAAGAAAACGAAAAGGCAGTGGTGTTTGATGTCATTTTTTGTGGCTATTAATATTTTTAATGAAACAGAAAATAGGCAACACCGTTTAATATAATATTTTGTTCAATTGTAATGTATGTACGTTCCCTGAACTACATTTTTGCGGCTATTAATATGTTTAACATTACATAAAAACAAAAAGAGGCTGTGTGTTTGCTATTTCGTTGTATTGTAATACAGTGTAGATAACCGGAGGCGAGCTGACTGACGTTATCAAGTACGCTGCTGTTCCATTTGCAGAATTACCGGACTTGTGTCTTCCCGTCCTCGGGAGTTTGCACTCCCGAGTCGAACTTGCAAAGTCAGAACTACTGAGGACGCAAGTCCGAACATTGCGGAAATGTTGAGAAACGGCCTCTGCAGGAACACCAGCCCTCCAGGATCAATGTTCCCCACCCCTGCCATAGAATAACTTTTTTGTCTAAATGGTTCAATAAAGAACCTTTAGCATCTGAAGAACCTTTCTGTATCACAAAAGGTTATTTGTGGTGAAAGAAGGTTCCTCAGATTATAAAAAGGTAAGAAAGAGATAGTTATTTAAATAACCTTTGACTGAATGGTTCTTTGTGGAACCAAAAATGGTTCTTCTATGGCATCGCTGTGAAGAACCTTTTGAAGCACCAGCATTTTTAAGAGTGTAGCGGAAATAACTAACACATGCAATTACACAGTCGACATGTTAAATAACAAAAAAACAAGAGAAACATATTCATATTTATACCATAAGCTAGATTAAACCTCAAGGTTTTGGGGAGCTTGGCATATCTCAACATTGGGTTGCTATTGGTGGAAATACATTGCAGCTGTTGTATTCCCTCCTGTGATTGGTTGAAAATTTAAGGCCTCAGGTAAAATCAAAGATTTAGGTCGGCCGTGGGCTGCTTGCCTGTTTGTGTGGCATTCATATACAGGATTTGGTTGCTGTAGGCTAACTCTTACTTCATCTGTTTGACTCTGACTTGCCTGGTATCCCACCTCCACCCCCTCATCGAGGCAGGCCATTGTGTTGCCTTTCTCCTTTCTTTTTTCCCCTCATTTCTCTCTCTTCCACTCTCTTGAGGCTTATAGCTCACATATCCATGGGAATCCCAAATTTCTCATTTATTCATGTGCCAGCCCACACTTTTATTCTCTTTCCATTGCTTTTTTCATCCTTTTCCTCTAAGCCCCCACACAAATTTCACTTTCTCTTTATTCTTCTCTTCTTATTGTCTTATTGCAAAAGTACAGTTTGTTATTGATGACTAAAGCACAGTTTTAAAGCCAATGTTACCCTGGGTCACCCTTCTTTAGTTAAATCTTTCTATCACGCACATACACCAACAGTGCGACTTGCCAGAAGCATAAGTTTTGAAGCGAACGAGCGGCTGCGCTCGACTTACAAACCACAACCCTCAGTGGAAGAAACACCTATGAGTATGCAGAAGAACAAATTAATGATTAAAGCAAAGTCAGGAACTAGAAGAAAACGAGAGACACCTCAAACCCTCACACAGCCCGAGGCTCATGTACTTACAACGATATCTAACAACTCAAATCTCTGCCAACGCTTTCCAATTGCTTGTCCTTGTGAACTCATTTCACAAACAGCGAAGACAATCGCTCATGTATTTCCTTCCCCCCTCGACTTCTCTTTGTTGGAGGGACCCTGCTGAAATGAGATTACTGTGGTTGGTGTTGGTGGATTTTGCCTACAGGGGGCCAGGGTTTGTGAGAGAAGAAGATACGAGGAGAAAGATGGAGATGCCGAGGGACGGCGAGCACAATCACTTCCCTGCACCGCATACAACCGATTGGACACAGCCCTTTGTAAGTGGGCAGAAATGATGACTCGTAGAGAATCCAGTATTATTACACTTTTACAATCAAGCAGCCCGACTCGCCACAAATGGCTTCGACACAACGTCAAGATGTCTTCATTTGCCTCCAGTCCCTGAAACCAATCCAGAAATACTCCAAAGCACCTTCATAAATAAGCAAAAGCACAAATAACACAGATAACATGAATTATTCAATGTTCTACCGGCGATACAGAGAGGCAACCTAACAGACTTTGACAGAGGACTCAAGATACACAAGTGGGTGGGGGAAAAGTAATAAAGATTCAAATAACCTTGCTTAGGCTACAATCAGCTCAGCTAAGCCAAAAGATGTTGTGTTTTTTACCGACTACTGACAAGTACTCTATGAGACTTTAAATTAGTGCCATGCAGCACCCTGAATTTTTAACAGGCTGTATATGCTTGTAGTGCGGCAGGCCGTGCATCGATCCAATAAGTCTCCCTCAGTACTTTCAAATCACTTAGCGTTGCTCCATCCCATTATGTTTCCTATATGTGCTATTCATAAAGGATATATCAAAGAAGTATGATGCAAACTCCGTGTTGGATTGGTATCCTCCCGGAGGTGCTCGCGTTATGATCTACAGTCTGGTTACTAAAGGCAACCTCTTGGCATTCAGACTTAAAACGCCCGCACGTGATGATGTAATGAGGGTGACGCAGAGATAGATGGTCAAGCTAAAAGGGTTCTGTCTTAAAATCAAATGAGCTCATGTCTGAATGATGGGGTGGTCTCCTCCTCTGTGGTTATCAAGAGTGTGGCTCCTCTGGAAGTAAAAGCACAGACACAGGCTATCATTCTACCTTCAGGATTTATTGAATGTGAGCAATTACTGTTGAGCTAAGAAAGCAAAAATTAATTGATTGCCTTTTAATAGTTTGGATAACCTTCCAGCTTGAAACATACAGACGCACTTTTATATGATGGATACAAATTGAAAGATACAATATATTTGTTTACAAACAAGCAACTTTAGAAATGTCAAATTGTTATGAATCCCTTTACATTTATATTAGAAATATATATTAGAATATATACTCTCCATTGAAGGAGAGTGTAGTAGAGTTTGAATCCCAGTGCAGTTCTATTGACAAATATGTGATACAAACAGTGACTTGACTTGAGCAAACAAATATTATATATAAAACATATTTTTGAATACAGTGAATTTGTTATATACTGTATATATATATATATATATAGCATCTAATGTCTTGAATTATATATTTAATGAACATAAAAATATTTCTAAATACTTATAGACCTCTAAAGTTGTTAATAAATACAATGTGTGCTTAAGTCTATGAAAATAATAATGTGCATGTGCTAGAACCACATTTAACATACAAATACCTTGGATTAGTAATGCAATCATGTTGTTCATCTCCAATCTTCATCTCTCTCACCATGATTTCTTGTCTCTCGATTGTCCTTTCAGGGCAATAATCTGTAAATTGTTTCAACTTTTTTAGATAATTACATTTACATTTATGCATTTAGCAGACGCTTTTATCCAAAGCGACTTACAATTGCATTCAGGTTATACAATTTCATTAGTATGTGTGTTCCTGGGAATCGAACCCACAACCTTTTGCGCTGCTGACGCAATGCTCTACCACTGAGCCACACAGGAACACATCATTCCTAATTTAGGTAATTACATAGTTTAAAGTCTGTTAAATGCCCGTGTTCCTTCTATGTGCTTACTAGCTGCACGGATGCTGTTTTCTCAGAGTGCTGGCCTTCCCAGCTTAGACTGGTGCATGACTAATTATGGTGGCATTGTTTGACCGTTTGCCATTTTTATTACACTGCTGATGATTTTTATGTCACGTTTAGCTACTTGCTGTCTTGCGATGTTAGGGTGAGTTTGTTCCTCTCTTCAAAGTAATCTGTTGATTGTTACCCTTGTTATTTTTCAGGCAGCAATTGCTGAGGTCTGTGTGTGGCATTCATGTGTGTTTTCATCCCATAGCTTTAATGTGTAGCTCTCCATTAAAATGTCTCCATTAAAAAGGAAAAAGATAGATGAATGGCATAATATTACAAATAATATTACAATATAAAGAGATACTGGATAAAACTGTCTTTAACTTAACTTTTTAAAGGTCAGTCAGTCATTTTTTTAAATAATGAATAAGTAATCGACTGAAAGTAGTGCACAATTTTGTCTTCATTGTTTAAAAGTTTGATAAAGGTTTTTATGTTTTATTTTTTGTATTTTTTTCACATTCCAACGCTAGCCTTAATGGAAGCCGATTGAAGGGACAGTTCGTATAGTATTTATGATTTCAGTGATCCCACTGGTGTCAATTACTGACCAAAGGCAAAAGTTAAGAAAATCTAAACAAAAGAGGCCAATAACAGTTTATCACAAATATTTCAGCCAATTTGCATTAGAAGGGAGATTGGTGGAATATGACCTCAGAGAGAGAGAGAAACAGAGAAAAATAGAAGACAATCATAGCAAGCATGCAAAATAACAAGAAAGTAAACATTAAGAAGAAAGGGAACAATGTTGGATGCCTGGCTTGATTAGTTGCACATGGAGCATACAAATGCATGTTTATATAAGACATTATAAGGAGAATGTCTCTGGATGAGTTGATTAGTTCACACTCATACAACACTTATTTTCTAGTGTTACAATGATAAAGTGTTAAAATTAGATAATTGTTGGCATTTTTCAGAATTATAATCTTACACCAAGTACTGTAAAGCTACATGAAGACAAAATGTTCAAAGCAGTTCCAGTAAACAGTATTCGTTTTACTTTTACTTCTTTATAGGTACTTTTATTTTTCATTGACTTGGGAAATTGTGGCAAAATGACGGTGATCTAAGATGAATATGATGGTTATTAGATGAATGTGACTGGGCATGTTTATGCATAAACCCAAGTAATAATTGAAAGAAATTTGAATCATAAATGCATTATCTCTGTCATTTGCTTGCTGGAAAAGAGGAGATAAGTATCCTCATCTGAACAGAGCTGGTCATACTTACATAATCTGTCAAACAACTGAAAAGAGAGAGAAAAAAAGGCATGGCTGAATGACCATTAAGAAAATCATTTGCAATCTGAAAGTTAAAATACATAGACATTTTAGGAAGCATATCACATACCTGTTGAAAGAGTGTTGACAGTCTGCGTAGTTGGATGGTTGAGCTCCAGAAAATGAATAAGGCAGATTATTTTAACCTTTAGCAACTGCACTTTTAAGAGTGCATATGGTCTTCTTTGATTTCTAAAAATAACAAAATATTGAGAAAATGCAAATGTATTACATAAGTTAAGCTTATCTCATTTATTGTGAATTATATTATTGATTTTTCAAATAGGCATTGGACAAGCTTACAACAAGTTTACCTGCAAAATAAATATTATAAACCTTCATATTGGCACCATAAAAGAGAATCTGCCTTCATTTCATAAATAGATATTTCATAAGGACAATAACTGACAACATTGTATCTGCTAAATTTAAAACTATTGACTCAAATGCCTCACAGTACCAAGTTCATGCTGTGTTTTTTCCATTCATCGTGTCACTTCACTTAGGACGTTGCCAGAGGCGAGGATGACATGGCTCGCCCTTGCTCACAGATGGGTAATTGTAAGTGGAGGAACTATAGAATGATGGTTAGAAATCAATAACACTAAAAGACTTGTTCAGGCAAGGATGCGAGATGATACCATGATACCAAAAAGAAAGTATTTTCAAGAGCGATCTTGAGACATTCTTCTGCTTCAGCTCCTTCAGTGATGAGAAAGCAGGATGCCACTGACCCAGACTCGCCCAGCCTCCTCCAGAGGAACACATTGTGTTTTATGCATTCGGCTCAGCGTGACAATATTTTCACCGTAATATGAGACCATTAAACCAAAATGCTGCTTTTTGAGCTTGCAAAATTACCATTTAAATGCAGTATCTTTTATAATCATTGGCTCAAAAGGAAATGTCACAGTCTTGTTTGACATCTAGCACAGGCCGTTCACTCACCCATTGTACCTTTCTGCCTGCATATAGCCATGTGTCTGCTGCCCTCAGTAACATCTGCTTTCTTCACAGGCACATTAGAATGGATGTGTTTTCGCTAATGGCCCGCTCTACACCTCGCCCCCACAAATGTGGAGAAATGCATAAAAGCTACACCAATTCAACTTACATATTGATGCCAACTGTGGGCCACATGCTTTTCCCTTTCATCCACCCCCTTCCAACTCTCTTTACACACTGATAAGTGTCATCTGGTTAGAATGGCAATTAGGAAAGGAAAAGGTACATGTGCATTTGTTCTGAGAGGAATTTGATTAAACAGTGTTGAGTGCCAGGGATTAATGTACTGTTCTTATGGTATTATTATATTACATTGTTCTACAGCACAACGTGTGTGTATGTGGGAAAAAAAGATAAACATAACAAAGGAACAAAGCTGCCCTGGGGAGTTTGCGCTGATGATTTAAACTTTTACACAAGCTACAATAAAGGTGAAATCAAATAAAAGGTGTACATGATTAAGTGATGTAAACTGCGTGTACTTGTGTAAGTTGCTATAACTTTTCACCAACACTGAAGCACTGCATTTTTAAAGGCAGCACTTTTTGCTACTTGATTTGCTAATTTAACTGGATGATACTTTTAGTTTAATTGTGAAGCTGCTAGAGTGGCAGCAGTGTGGTGAATTATAAAGGTTTTGAAAATGTCAGATGGAACATTCAACAACTTTTTATCTTGCAAGTCAACGTGCAGAGAGGCATTTTGTAGTCAAGTGACTAGAAAACTGGAAAAAAATAATTGAAAATGTATTTGTTTATACATGATATATGAGTTGAGTTACACCACCTGATTTTATTGAAATAACACACACGCACGCACGCATGCACGCACGCACGCACGCACACACACACACACACACACACAACACATCTTTATCTTATATATCTTATATACATTTATATATATTATGTGTTGAAAATCTTTCTAAAAATATATGCACACCTCATGACTCTACAAATTACTTTTCCGTGGAGCATGACATTCAGGGTTTTTTCTGCAGTTGCAACTTTGGGAGCTCCATGCAAAACCTATGAACTAGATTTTTAAAAGATTGTCTCTGCTCAATATTGACCCATACACATCCAAAATACATTAGTCAAACATTCATAGAATATGGCTATTTGCATGTGTTTCTACATGATTGTGAAAGCTAAAATAAACTTGTGAAAGCCACACAGTATCAGAGTGACGTTCCTTTATCCTTTGCATTATTCTTGGAGAAATAAGGACTGTCATGTACTCAGGGCAATGTCATAAGTACTGAACCAAGACATAGATGACATGCCCATTGTTGTTGTTGGTAATTCGTATTTATATAAAGCCTTTAGTGTCTTTTTGCACCAGGGGTGAAAATTAATGAAAGCCTCACTTTGCGAATCAGGGCAGAAACAAATTTACACTCAGCAAAGTTCAATTTGTTGCACGACAAAAGAGGTTGCTGTGGTAAACCATTTTCATAGATTATTATGCAGAACATATCTTCCAGGGGTTTATGATCCATGCAAATGGAGGCATCAGCATATCATTGCATATTTCCGTGCCTAATGAATGCCTACACATCTATGTGATAATAATGATAATAATGCAAAAATGCCCCCCTCCCTCTCAGCTAAGCCAACCTTTGGCACCTTGAATATTAACCCAGTGTGAGTCAGATTGGGCAGGCCTAGAAGCAGAGAGAGATCGCTGTGTGTGTACGCGTGTTTAAAGAGAGAGAGGTCACTGATGGCTGTAAAAGCGGGGGATAGGGGTGCAAATGGTGGTCCAGTATTTGCCTGTGGTGATATTTTATGAGTGAGAGGAGGATACAACAAATGCTAGTGGACTGTCAGTGAACTATCCACATCTGATAAATCATAGAAGAGTTATGTGTAGAGCAAAGTTATTTACTGAAAGAGAGAAAAAGATGCTAAAGTTATAGTATAAATGATTTCATGTCCTGTATTTAACCATCTCAGCTCATCAAGTACGTATCAGCGATAAGCAAAAATGATAGACATAGCGTAGTATGAAAAGATCAAGTTACTTGGGAGAACTTTGTAGTTTTGCTTCTTATTACTGAACAAACATGCAGTCTTTGGAAAGGTTAGTTGCACGGTCATGAAATACATCAATAAATATGTTTTATAAATATATTAATTTGGTATTTTACATATAATCTATTTTTTATATTTGTATAGTTTTTGTAGATGTAAATATTTTTTCATACTGATTCAAGCAATCAGTAAAGTAACTGACAGATGAGGGCAGAATAATTGCACTCAGTTTAATAAAAAATAAAATTGAAAAAAAATTAAAATTGATAAACAATGAAGTGCTATTTTTGAGGTGAGTAAGCTGCCTACCAGTGTGTACTCTTAACTTTTAATTGCAAGTTTGAATATTGCCAAAATTGTCAGTTACTTTGTCTATTTTTTACTTTGCCAATGGAAATATTTCCAAATAGAGCCAAAACAGAATCTACCATCGGCTGCCTCTTAACAGCATACCGTAGACTACAGTGGTGTTTAATTCCTGAATTAAACAGTGTTTTTGAACAAATCTCTGGAGTGATGATTCAGTAAGTCACTAATAAAGTCTTATTCCTAATCAAATCAGTGTTTTTTAATGAATCACTCAAGATAATAATTCAGTGGATTCAATCATAAAGTCACTTGTTTTGCTTCTGAAAGTACCATTTTTTTCCTATGTTTTTTATGCACATTTTTTGATTCAGTGATCCAATCATAAGGTTACTTGTTTTATTCTTGAATGAATCAGTGCTTTTGAACAGATCGTTGTATCAGTGTTTTTGAACAGATCATTAGAGTGGATGATTCAATGATTCAATGATTCAATGAATGAATCAGTTTCCTTAATGCTTAAGTTATTGAATCAGTGATCCAGCCCATTGTTTAATTTCTGAATACCAATATTTGTGAACAACTTGCTTGAGTGAATGATTCAGTCATTAAATAACTTGTTTTGTTCAATGAATCAGTTGCGAGATTAATTGACTCACTCATAAACACAGTCACTTGTCCCAACCTACTAATGTAATGATGCAACTATAGAACAAAAATATCCCAAACATTATTTTAATATAATCTAGTATAATATCATATTTAGTATAGACGATTGAAGTCACATTTAAAATGTCTGTATTCCATTGTATGCAAGACAATCATGCTCTTTTAACTATGAGTTCAAATCCTTTTTGGGCCACTGTTTAAACTGAGGAGGCTGATTTTTATTATTGTTGTTATGAATGTATTGATGTTACTATAAACTAACATCTGATCAATGTTTGTCTCAAAGCCTTCTGATAACAGATTCAGAGCTACCTGCTGTAAAAGTGTATCAGCAGAGCAGAGGGTGGGGACAAAGGAAGTTATTTCTCCCTCTCTATGAGCATAGAAACATATCAGTCATTTAAATGAATGATCTCACTCACGGTGCACAGACAGGCAGGACCCAGCGGGAGACCCTAATGTGCCTGATTGAAAATGAACAGAGCAGGAAGCTCGCTACAGTGCAGAATCATAATACAATTAGCCAGGGGAGATTGCCACATTAGTCTTCCTGCCGTCATAGAGCCCTCTTTGTTTTCTTTCACTCTTCCTGCTTTGTTGTTCAGATACAAGAGTCATTATTGCAGTTGGACAAGAGTAGAAAATTTAAAATAAACGGACAGTGAGTGCACAGAGGTTTCACTGTAGGAGAGTGTTCAGAATGACGTATGTATATGTGTGTGCATGAAAACATGGCTGTGTGCCTCCAAGTTATTTGTCATTTCAATATTTCTTTGTGCCTCAAATATTTGTCTGGAAGCCAATTTCATTATTAATGAGATCAAATTTGACTTGTGAAACACACCAAAGCGATAGCAGGAGTCTTTGAGGAGTTTTGAATCTTGCTGCTTCCTCTGAGACTGAGACATAAAAGATAGACTGCTGATAATCATTATTCAACCTGCTGGCACAAGCAATAACATTTGTTTCTCTCTTTACATTTTTCCCCCATTCATCCTTCATTTTTTGTATTTTCTCTATGAGATTTCTGTCCTTATCGGTTCAGGGGTTTTGGCTGCGAGCCAAGTATGGGAATCTTATCAACTCTGCTTCCACTGTCTGGTTATCATGGAGAAAAATCTGAATTATCTTTGTCATTGATTGACACATGTTGAATTGTCCTAAGTAAAGGGAAACAAAATGATGGCAGTAAAGTACTTCAGGTGTTTTATCTTTTCAAAGCTGTCTTTGAATTAAACCTTAGCCACTTTACAGTGGTGCAAATGCGATGTGTTATACTGCATATAACACGATGGAGCTAAAAATGTTGCTTTAATCAATAACTGATGTGATTGAAAGCTAATGGTAAGTTTTCTTCAAAGCTGCACATTTTGTAATGTTTTCAAACTTTTACACAAGCATGCTAAGAATGAAACTCGTAGGAGAGAAAGAGCAGCATAGAGCAGCATCCTCCCGTGCACAAACCACCCACAACTCCTCTGCAGCTCCCCCTTATGGTTTATATGTGAGTCTGGTGTTTGATAACTACTCACTGTCAGGCCTCTGCAATGACTGCAATAGTATATTTTTTTTACTGCAGTAGTTTAAGTATTGAAGACCTCTGCAAGATACACTTGTCATTGCCCACAAAAGTTTATGTACCAAAAAATATTTTTGGATTAATGTATTAAACATGTTCAAATATATTCTCCAATGTTTGAGTGCAATCTCCTACTTTATTTTCAAATGATTTTAAAGCAGCTCCATCTGATGAATTGCCACCACAATGTGATAGAATATGTGTATAATAAGTGTATATCACATACTGCAGCAGCATATGAAAATAATCATACACACATTTTCTTTACTAGTGTGACTGAATTAATAAATCATGATTATGACAGATACTAGAAGCACAACTGCAACAATAAAATACATTTATATAAATGTATATATGCTGGTTACTTTGTTACACCAATAGGTGGCCATGTGACAGTCTTTATGAGCAAGTCAATTAATTCATTAAATTCATTCAGCCGATTCTTTCAAAAGCGAACTCTCGGGAAGTATAGATACTACATCGCATGGCACCTTTGGTAAAATAAAGGATAAATCAATTTACAAATTGAACTTAGGAGTGAGTCGTTGGATCACTCACTAAAGTGATTTATTCAGTCACTGATTTGTTCAGAAACAAAACACTATTGTTTGTTTCTCTGAGATGATATAAACGGTGGAACGATGCATATTTAACATTGTTCAGCAATTTCCTCATACAGTTTTCACATCGGGTTATATATATATATATATATATTTATACAGTATATATATATATACAGTGTTGGGCTAGTTACTCAAAGAATGTAATATATTAATCATTACTAGTTATTCCTTTCAAAAGTAATATTGTTACTTTACTTATTACTTTCTGGCAAGAGTAATTAGTTACACTACTAGTTACATTACTTGTTCTTCACACCCCACATAAGTTGTAACTGTGTATCTTCCACATAAAATTCTTCTAGAACATTACTAATAACATATTTCTTCCTCATCATTTGACCAAAATCCACATTAGATTGCAGTTGTACGTTATTACAAACACTCAATAGTGATTGATAGTGACCAGGGGCGTAAAATTAGGGGGCGCTAGGGATGTGTCCCCACCAATATCCAGCCACTTGCAAACTGTCCCTAGCAATAATTTTGATCAAACAATGAAATATATGTATATGTTTTTGTCATTTCAGACACATCTTAATTCTTAAACATCATATTGATATTACCTGACAAGTTAAAGTAAATACGTTAGAAAACTGCGCGCTCTCAAGGATGTGTATTTAATACATGTGCGGAATGTAGTCGCACGGATGAGAAGCACAGCCACGGCATTTATAACTCGCAGGTATTGCACCCAATTCAAGACAGCAGTCCAAAGCAATTCATATAAAAGCCCACTTCAGGAATGAACAAAGATGTATTGATGAGTTTTAAGTGGTGTTTGTTTGGCAAAACATAACAAATGAAAAGAGAAATAGATCTGTGGCTATTATTAGCTCGGGTTTATGTCCCCACCGATGTCGAAAGCATACCTATGCCCCTGTAGTGACATTCAAGTAGAAGTGTTGTATTAACCTCATTGTCATCTGTAGCTTGAAGCTAATTGTAATTTTTCCATTACCCATATACGATTATATTTCATTATGTATTTGATCAAATAGCATAAATTTGTAAGAAACTCTTCCAAAAATATTTTTAATTACGTAAAAAGAGTAAATAGCCACAACTTACACAACAATGTTCAGATCATATTTTTATGAAAGTTATGCATTTGCTCTCTATGAAAATTATGAAAATAAATCTAGGAATTATTGGATTGTTAGATTTTAAATCAGCGGGGTTGAGGCATCAAAAGTAACTAAGTAACTAAGCTGTTTTATGGATGGTAACTGTACTATTATTACTGAAATCTTATTAGTAATTAGTTAGGCTACTAGTTACTGCAAAAATAATATTATTACTAGTTACTAGTAACTAGTTACTGCCCAATATTGTATATATATGTAATGTTTCAACAAAATGTTGCTACTGTGGCAGCACCTTAAATTTAAGTATATCATTTAAAAAGTATATTGCAGATGTAAGTAAAAAAGGCAATAGCCCACACTTCCAAAGTAAGGAAATGAAAACTATAATGGATGTCATGTCAGCAAAAGAACAATGTATTATACTTTGACTTAAGATTGGGAAGACACATTTATTTTCTTCTTTGAAATAACATGCAGCAAAATTTAAAGTTCTTGAATATTGTTAAACTCAAATTCATAGACAGCTACAAAAACAATAGTTACAGATTAAAATGCGGTAAGTAAAGCCAGCTGCTGATTTTCAACCATATATTGTTATTCCCTGTGCTTTAATTAGCTGGCTAGCTAACTGTGTTCTAATTAGGTATCTTGGTTGTTTCAGTTTTTCACTCAGATATACTGAGTATTTTATATTTTCTTTTTTTCCTACTATGGAAGTCAATGGTGCCCCAAAACAGCCTGGTTACTGGTAACTTTCTTCAAAATATCATCCTGCGTGTTTGGCAGAACAAATAAATTCATACAGGTTTGGATCTACTTAAGGGTCAGTAAATGATGACAGCATTTTCTTTTTGAGTGAACTATCCCTTTAAGGCTACTTTGTCCAGCAAAAAGCCAGTATACATCTTAATTAATATTGTAATAAACATTCATTTGTTTTACAAACACTTTGGAGGTTTGATTACATTTTGTGAGACTTTGACTAGAAACTCAGTTGAGACTAAAATAAGAAAACTGAATTATGCTGCTTGCATATAAATTGTGTTCCTTTGTTGCAGAAAATCTAAATTTACAGAATGGAAAAAATAGCTTCCCCTCCAAAGGCACAATTGCCTTTGGTTTTATTTAACTAACTACACAGGTGTTTTGATATGACAAATGACCATACAGGCTCCTCAATGTGACTAAAAGGTATGCATTATGCTAACAATATTTCCATCTGTGTATCTCTCAGTGAAGATATCCCAGGGCCACCACCATTCTCATTATAGAATGTCATTAATATTCATGCTCTTAATTGACAAGGACAATGTCCTCCAGCAGTACATCGTATCTGCAGTATCACAAAGCAATATCTAAAGTTCAGGGTATTTTAGATGTGCATTCAAATCTCAATTGAATCAAAACATTGGTGTACAGATGTTTATATGTTTTTAAATACATCACATATACATAGACTGCCTATAGAGAAATCATTCTCCCATTTGTTTTTGCATTGGGGTTTACATTCCATGTTCAGTTTTAGAGTATTTTTGCAGGTTCTGTCAGTGCAGCATATTTTACAGGAATCAATATGGGAATTCATCAAAACCTTGACAAACTTTAGACTCACAAACTGGGACCCTTGAGATGGTGTAGATATGATGATGATGATGATATCATATTGATTCTTTTAAGGCTTTTATTTAGTTTCAGACTTACACATGTATTCAGTTTTAGTTTTTTTGGACTTGCTTCTTCTGTTACAAAAAGTTGTCTTGTCAGATTCCTGTGCTGCATCCAAAGGGATAGTTCACCCAAAACGGATATTTCTTTCTTCCACTGAACACAAAAGATGATATTTTAAAGAATGTTGATAACCAAACAGTTGATGATAGACATTGGCGGAGGGTTTGGGACTTGTGAGTAAAAATTAAAACTGACAGTTTGTAATATTTGGCTAAACTTCCCTTTGAAGGATAGGCAGATCAGTCTTAAACCATAAAAAACACCATAAAAGTATGATGCAATTTCATGTTTTCCTTTATCTTTGAAGTGTTACAAGCTGTTTGTACATAAATAAGATCTGTAAAGTCGCAAAGATTAAAGTCTCAGAGATATTCTTTCTAAAAGTTAAGACTCATCTACACCTTCCTAAAATGTCTCATTAAAACATGCCTCCACATATCTACATCACTGTGTGGGAATATTTGCATAACATTGCCCAAATGTGTACGCAAATAAATAAGTAACTTTTATTCTCACTATAGTATTGTTGCCGCCACCGCCATGGAAGCTGATATTCCAAATATGGTAAGGGGCGTAACATTTCCATCATACACTTGAGGTATTCGGACAGTTGCGAAGCACTGGATGGCTGGCCAATCAGAGCACACCACACTTTTCAGAACGATTGGCGTGTTTCAGAAAGGCGGGGCAGAGGGGAGCAACAATAATGTATGGTATGTGGAAAGTAATGCTTTTTGTTGCTTTTAAACCGTTAACGGTAAAAATATTGTATTACACTAAATATTGTTATTTTTAGCAACGTCATATGACCCCTTTAAAAACTCAAATTTAGCTATGGTATTGGTTTTAATATTGGCCTCACTTGGTATGTAACTACTTGCTCATCCAACAATTTTATTTCTCCATACCTTGTTTTTTTTTGCTTCAAATGTCCTGTTACATTTTTGACATTTTAGTAGCTTTATATAGTACGATGCTGATGCTGCAGATATGAATCTCTTTGGCATCAGGTACAGGTCATTCCCATTATTTATGATTAAAGAAAAGTTGTCATATTCATAAAAATATGGATATCTGCAACTAACTAATGGAATTAATCTTGAAGTTGGCATGAAATTCACCCGATCTATGTTCTAAATTCATGTTAAAGATCTTACTGTGAAGAAGTCATTTGTGAATATGTTTAATTTTCATAATTGCAAATGTTTGTAATGTCATAACCTTCTGGTGAAAATGACAGACTTCTCTCTGGTGACGTATACTGAACTGCTTTAGTACATCAAGAAATAATGTCTGCCTGTCAATAAATGTATTTTCTTGTAATGTGCATATTGAAACATGGCTATGGATAAACAAGGGAATACCACAGCAAATATTGATGTATTGCTCCACTGAAATATTGCTGTAATTACTTCTGGCTATTTGCTTATGCTGTATTAAGGTCTTTCAGTTATTATTTAGATAATAATTTGCACTGACAAAATGTATTTATTTATCTTTCTTTCTTTCTTTGTAAGTACACACGTTCTTGAAAAGTCTGCCACTAACAACCTCTATCCTCCAACTGCCAGACCACAAGACTGATGAATTAAACGATCTAATTAACAAAATGATATACAAGTCTTTTATATGAGAGGTCTGACCGAGAGTTGGTGCAATTCCACCATCACTGACAAATTTGTTAATGCTATATTCATTGTCTTGTTGTGTTATATGGATAATGGCCAGCACTAGAAAGATCACATGGGGAGATTGGCGGCTCCTAATCAAGAATGTGCGATGCATTGATGGTGAGGTATTGTCCAAGGACTATTCATCAAACTTGCATCTGATGATCAAATGCTGGCCTTTTCACCTGCCTTGAGAATTTTTCATCATTCATTTGCTTGCTATTTACATTCTACTGAGGGCCAGCGCAGAGGAGATTGCCTCAGTAACACCATCATTAGACTTTCAAACCTTTCAACATTATTTATGTCATAGTGGGGTTCATTCAAGGGATGCTATTACCTAAATGTTTATATACTTTTGCACATAAATTACCACTGTTCCTCAAATGTGTCAGTAAAAAGCATGTTTGAGATTAAATATGAGTAAAGAATATTCAGGTGAATGAATATTGAATATTTCAATGTGTGTCATTCCCAGCTGTAATTTTGTCAATTTAGGAACAAAGTGTACAAATATTATTTTCATTTGTGTGTATTTATAGAAAGGTCAAAAGAGCCAAAAGTGATCCACCAATCCATTGCACAACTGAATGTATTGTTTAAACCAATCATTCTCATTTATTGCTCATGAAGTTGAAATGCTCCCACAAATCCACACTTACAACACAGAATTCACTGAAGGCTATACAGTAAAAGCAGCAGTTTTTGACTGCTGACTTAATGACACTAAAGGGATCATACATGGCATTCAGAACTGATAGTGTAACAGCAGGTGAAAGCTTCTTCAGGTTATTATGTCTGCAGGTTGCAGTTTTTACCTTTAGATAGTGTTTGAATTACAGCAGGAGGTGTTCAAGGGGGTCGAGACCTCCCAGTTATCCTTAAAATCCTGCTGATGGGGAGCTACCCAACCGCTCCTCGGAATGTCATTTACATGTTTTATTGCAGCAGAAGGTCCACACATCCATGATGTTGGACTGAGATTAATAATTTAAAATAATGAATTAATTAATAACAATTAATTATTAGAATTGACAATGTTAACAACAAATAAAAATACTGTGCTCTGGGTCATAAATATAGTATTTAAAGGATGATTAACTGGAGGTGTGTTTTGATTTTCTGCATTTTGTTCTTTTTTGTGCACAGCGCGTCAGCATATCAAACATTTGACAATCGACTGCTGTGATGTCATTACATACCACTAAATGCTGCTCTTTATACATTAAAGCCCGAAACACACTGCACAATTTTCGGCTGTCCCAGATGAAAGACTGGCATTGTGAAGCAATCGTGGCATTTTCTGATTGGCCACGATTGTTTCACGATGCCAATCTTTCGTCTGGGACAGCCAAAACCATGCAGTGTGTTTAGGGCTTAAGACATAGCCTATTTGGAGTAAAACCACTTACAAAGAATATTACTAATTTAAAGTAAAATTGCAACTACAAACTATATTAGCAGAAGATGAATAACTGTCTTAGAATGTTTTATTATTTGGTACGTTTTTTTACTGAGAAGAAATAGTTTACTGTTCAAATTCATGTACATTTAGGATGGCCTGGGGTGAGTAAATGTTCAGCAGTTGTTTATTTTGGGTGAACTGACTGACTGTCACACAGCTGCATGAACTCCACAAGTTTGTGTCAAACCCAATGATCACATTCTCATTTTTTGCTCATTTTCTAAGATTTTCCAATTCCCTCTTGTTTTTTTACTTCACAACTTTAGGAACAAAAACATGCCCATAGATTCCTTTCCTTTTGAAATGTTCTGTGCTACTTTTCACAGGAAACTTAACAAACCTATTCGACAAACCTACTAGTTATGATGCCAGACAGATTCTCAACAAGCTTTTTGGCTGCCAAGAACAATCTGAAAACAAAGAAAAAACATGAATCTATACAATGCAACATACTGTAAAACACACATGATACCACTGAATAACTGAAAACTCAACTTTTACCTTAAATTGAATTCTGTATTTTTAGATGTTTTTTAATTCAGGTCCATTCTTTTCTTAAAAGAGTGACTAGGTGAATGAAACAGCAAGAAAAGAAAAACAGCTTGAAATTGTGATTGTAAGTTCCCTTCTTTGGATATTTGCCAATATCAGATGAGAATGTTGGCTGGAGTTCTACACCCGAACAGAATCCACAGGAAGGAAAGGAAGTAAAAGTGGGAGTTCATCACTGTGAACTCTCCTTTCATCACTGTAAGCCACTCTTCAAATAGAGAAGAAACAAAGACGTCCTGCAGGACATATCTTGAAGGATGAAGAGCAAAGTGAAAAGGGAGGAAAATATTGTGATTTCAATGCCTCATAACTTGTTTCTTATGACAGAAAGGGAATTTCCCACCACAGGCCTTCAGAGATCATAAAATAGTATGTTTTATTTATTTTTTTGGTCATGATAGTATCTACACATTATTAGCATGATAGCAGATATGTTGGTGCTTTTTATTATAGTCATTTTAATATTTATAAATTGTTTAGTAAATTATTGTTTCTGGTAACAAAGAAATAAACAATCAAATTTTCTTAATATGATGGGTAAATATCAAAGTGAGGTAATTTGATGCTTAAACTGCAAAATACATGAAATAGTCTCTTTATTATAGTCATTTAAAAAGTCCTCCTGTGATGAAACTATGAAAACATTCCCTCATATTTATAGGGTTTTTGACTAATTTTAATTGTATTTATTTATTTGAATCCTTTCTTCTGTATCCCCTGTATCAATGAGCTTTGTTACATATTATTGTTATTAGTTGAATTTCCAAGTTAAGAGCAAAACGCATTGGTGCAATCTACAGCTTACTTATGCAGCAGAAACACAGAAGCCACAATATGAGTCTCACATGTAGTTATGATATTATATTATATGACCATACTGGTGATAATCTGCTGGAAAAGCTACACTTTTATTTATTCGCTCATTGTGTGCAACCATGACCTCTGCCACGCATGTGAGACGTGTCATCCTTTTCTAATTTTATAACTTTTTCAGAAGCAGTTTTTATCATAAATCTGTTAACAGTAATCAAATATGTTGCTTTTAATGCTTCTTAAAGCCACTGCCTTCCTGCTTAACTCTTCTTTGCCAGCCCTGAGCAGCTTGGCACTGAATAGGCACTAAGCCTGTATTGTGAAGGGTTATAACAGACATGTGGATCCAGATGCTTAAAGTTAGAAAACAGATTGCTTTGCTGAGAGACATAAAGAAGGGTGAGGGCTGAGACAGCTCTAGATGTCTAAAGACCCCCTCCTTCCCCTCTGTTCAATACAAATCTGAAATACAGCAGATGTATTACTTTATAAACAATATCTAAGACCTTTTCATTGGATTACATCAATCACTGAGGCAATTGCTGAATGAACATGGCGAGGAAAACAAAGCAATGCCATTCCTTAATCCAACTACATTGATTTGTTGGACAGCTGCTACATAACGGCATATTTTTCTTCCCTTATTGAATCTGCCGATATCAACAGTGATATGTAACCAACAGCTCTAGCCAAATGTTTTTGTGCTACTTACAAGAAGTGAATAGGTAAGTATTGCAATTAATGTGGGACATAAATGCATAAATATAAATAAACACATATTTATCAATAAGCATAAGATATAAGACACTCACTTAAATAATTAAAATAAAATATAGATTATTTATTGGCAATGATGGTTCCATGGAGAACCATTAACATCAATAGAGCCTTTCAATTGCACAACAAGTGAAACATCTTCTTTATAGTGTAAAATATTCTTCCGATTGTCAAAATATTCTGCACACCAAGATTCTTCTACTGCATTGCTATGAAACACACTTTTTGAAACTTGGAATATTTATAACTTTTGGAATATATATAAGTATAATTATATACCAAATACATACTGTATATATATACTTTTTATATTTTTTTTTATTACAGCTTTACAAACAGAACTTGCGCTGAGTTAAATATGTCTATGAGATGTTGCACAACTGATGAAATTGATTTGTAATGTAATGGCTGATAAATTAACTTATATAAAACCATATTTATTAAGGGAAGAAACATCTGCCAAGGATGTAGGTGTACATATAAATCTAAAATAAACAACACACCTCCACTGCCAGTTTCTTCATTTTCACCTATCCCAAGGTAAGAGGTATATTTACATTTGTCTTGAGAGATAACCTGGGAGAAAAGGGCTCGGAGTGAAACTTAGTAAAAACACATTTCCCGAGGCAGTGTGCGAGTAAACACTTGTTTACACCACTTTCTGTTGGTTTAATCATGTGAGATCCCCATGAGTGCTCATGTTCTTCCCCATTTACCCTGGCCTGCATTGATTCACTGTTTCTTACAGAGCCAAGAGCTCATCAATGCCACACCACCAAGAGAGAAGAGCTCAACTTCTGACTGCAAAACTCTTTTCTTCTCACAATTAAAAGACTGGTCGTGTAACCTTTAGGGAAGAGAGGAAGCATTGATCACTGAGGACACATGTGGAGCAGTGGTGTGAAAAAGCTTTGATGTAAAGACAATGGCACTCTTGCTGGTAATGATGATGTATCTCCAAAACAATGGAGTAATATCAAACAACCATGAGTAATGCAAGGCTGTGAATCGGCTGCAAGTTAAATGCAAGTTTGACAGAGATGCAACTCTTACCTGAAAAGTAGGGGAACAAAAATGAGTGTTGGGCGATGATTCTTAAGATCTAGATAATGCATTTTCATGCAAATGTATTAAGGCAAAAAGGAAGCAAATAGACAGAATACATGAATGTCACAGTAATTTTGCCATAAAAAGGTTAACAGTCCTTTTATAAATGTTTTTTATTATTATTATTGTTATTGTTCCCATCAGGTCTTTAAGTTTTATAATCCGATGTAAGACACGCGTATCCACCTTTGTCCTCATAATCTGATATCTATGACCTGCTCCCCGGTCCATACACACACATCCGTGCCACAAATCTACAATCAAAGGCCTTCACAATTGGTGTGAGTAGATCTCTTGCTGTGGCTGGGTTTATAGGATAGACCACCTTGTCGCCAACTGCGAGGTCGATGGAATTAACCTCACAAGGCATCAACAAGCCAGTCTTCTTCCCATTATTGATGTCTGTATTTGGAAAGGCAGTACTTATTGAAAAGGGGAGAAGACTGAACAT
This sequence comes from Gymnocypris eckloni scoliostomus, assembly GCA_027564155.1. Classification (NCBI taxonomy): domain Eukaryota; kingdom Metazoa; phylum Chordata; class Actinopteri; order Cypriniformes; family Cyprinidae; genus Gymnocypris; species Gymnocypris eckloni. Next base: position 22,986,702 of record CM050426.1, read on the forward strand.
GAATATCGATTGTGGGGAAGAGTGGAACTGAGGATGCGTTAAAAAGCTTCCTGCGGAGAAGAGATTGGGCTGAATGTTTGTTCAACCTCTCTAAGACAGTCCAAGCATCACTGAGTAAAAATGCACTTTTGGATGCGGTTTCTTGGCTACATGGACACTGACATGTTTTTATAATTTTTTTAGCTCTGGGTGTTGACAAACATGGTTTTCTCTGTTTGATCTAAATTTTCTTTATCAATTGCATTAATTGTGTACGATTATGTTGGTTGTAACTGATAAGGAGGTCGCAGAAAAAGCTGCAGAACAATTTCTTAAGACAGAGAAAATATAAATGTCAGCTAACTGAGAGGCTGAAACAATTGAAGTTATATGACTGGTTGTTCACGAAGTAGTTAAAGATGGCCTTTTTTTTTTTTTTCAAGAAGAACTGAAACTGCAGATCACGATATAGTATCTATTGCTGACATATGTGATAAAAAGAAACAAAACCTGATTCCATTAATATTGATAATGGACCTTTCTGCATCAATTGGCTTTATATAGGAATTATTGTCAGCACTTTTGAGAGAAATCCTTATTTATTGAGCTTAAATATGCATAATTGCAACCTGTAAATGCAATATAATGAGTTTACTGAACCTGAAATCATATCACACCTACTAATTATTGCAAGCAAAATTAAATTGCTTGGTTTTCAGAATATATTAATGCATATTAATTAATTTGGTAGACAACTGCATGCTGTGGGAGGACTCTTGGCATCTAATAACGTGGTGCTAAATAATTAAACCAACCTCATATTTTGATGCCATTTATAATTTTTTCTCTCTTTATCTCTCTCTCTCTCTCGCCTTTCAGAGGAAATACTTGATGAAATTTCAAATCAGTCTTTCATGCAATCACACACATAACGCTTACAAAAGTTTCAAGATAAGAAAGTTTAATTTGCTATTTGATTATAATGCTGCATTGAGACTCATAACAAATGAATGTTAAATGCTGTCAATGTTAATTTGTTAAACCTCTCACATAATGATCCGAGAGCTGTCATTGTGAATGTATCTGCTGAGCATAATAAAATGTTAGAGCCTCAAATATAAAGATAATGTGCAGTACACATGAATGTCCACAACATAATCAGAGATGCGTCCGTCTTTCGGATGAGACATTAAGCCAAGGTCCTGACTCTCTGTGGTCATTAAAAATCCCATGGAACTTCACGTAAAGAGTAGGGGTGTAACCCCGGTGTCCTAGCCAAATGACCACCACTGGCCCTTGTCAATCATGGCGTCCTAATAATCCCCATACACTTGATTGGCTCTTTGACTCTCTCTCCTCTCAACCTGTAGCTGGTGTGCGGTGAGCGCACTGGCGCCATTGTCCTGTGCGCAATATAAATGCATCATTTATTCATTCATTAAAGGATGAAATGAGCAAAAACTCACGTGGAAACACACTTGACATGCTTGAACCAAGGCAACATACCACTACACCCACTTGACCCTCCCTAAAACTACCTTTTAATGCAGAAGGAAGAGTTAGCAGCTGTAAAATCTGATCTAAAGATTTGAATCATGTACACACAAGTCAGTCTGAATAATTAATTAATCCCACTCCATAACTCTGAGGGAGATTATTTTTTTAGGAACTGGCAACAAAAACAGCTGGCACAGACCCGCATCCCTTTGTAGCTGAGCAGATTGTGTGCAATTTTTACTGTTTGTTAAACTCCCCGTGCTCCTCTCTGTCACAGCCAGAACAACGTGAGAAGGAGTAACATGTCCAGGAGCTATTTAGATAAAACCTGTCAGAGCTTTTATTTTCACAAATCACACTGTGCTACTCAGTGAAGGATAATTTGTGGTAGTGTGATTATTTACAGAGTTGTATAATGCACGGATGCTATCAAACTGCCAATGAAAACTGTGATGCACTGATTACAGATTTAACAATATTAAAGGTAATTACTAATGTATTTCATGCTCATCTCTTATTCAATTCATATCTAAAAGACAGTTATTGGCCCAGTTTAAGTTATAAATAATATACTAAATTCAAATCCAGCGTGGACGTGTTCAATGGTGCCTCTAATTACAGTACATGTTTTCAGAATATTTTTAAAGATACATTTGATGCGTGGATGGATGTGTTTCTTTCCAGCATGCAGCTTTTTCTTCACAAGACATTAATTAATGGACTGGAGTCATGTGGATTATTTGTGGATGATTGTGATGTTTCGATCAGCTGTTTGTACAGCACCCATTCACTGTGGAGGATCCATCGGTGGGCAAGTGAAATAATGCTACATTTCTTCAAATCTGTCCTGATGAATAAACAAACTCCTCTATATCTTGGATGGCCTGAGGGTCAATTATTCCTTTAACCAAAAGTAGAGCAAAGACGTACACCCATATAACTGGTTTGACATAGCAGGAGTAAATTCAAAATATTTGCCAGTATATATTGACTAAAATAAATAGCACTGCATTTAAAATTAATATTTTTCAGTCATACAGGCAAATTATAAAGAGGCTGTGCTGTAGGTGATTCCCGCCAACTTAATCACAAGCGTGCATCACAAAATCAGTGTTGACAGACCTGTTTAGACTGAAAATTATCTAGTTTTGTCATGTCTGGTGAGATGCATGTACATTTTTAGACAGATGCAGCCATACATGCTGTTATTGTATGTATGTACGTACAGTATGTACACATGTAATTAAAATAAATAAATTAATAAAGGGGTAAAAAATATTATCTTAATTATGGCTAGTGACCAGGTCTTTCAACACCCCAGATATATAACATTCGAGTGCAAAGAGAGAAAAAGGTTCATTCAAAGTAGGTTGTAGCAGAATAACAGCTCAAAGATAGCAACATATAGACATAAACACCTGCTCAGGCGGAGGAGTGTGAGAGTTCAACACAACACCTGCTCTGTTGAAACATGAATCATCAGATGGCAGTGTGGAAAGCTTGAGATGCAAAGACTCTTCTGCTTTGATAGGGTTTATCATCACACCACTTACAGGTATTATTAGTATATATAACACATGCATGTATATCAGTTCATCCATCAAATGTTGCCTATTCCAACTGTCTTATGTAGGTTCACGAGGATGCTGGAGCCCAAATGAAAGGAAGCATCCTAGAAGGATAGCCCGTGAGACTACATACAGGTGCATCTCAATAAATTAGAATGTCGTGGAAAACTTCATTTATTTCAGTAATTCAATTTAAATTGTGAAACTCGTGTATTAAATCAATTCAATGCACACAGACTGAAGTAGTTTAAGTCTTTAGTTATTTTAATTGTGAGGATTTGGGCTCACATTTAACAACAACCCACCAATTCACTATCTCAACAAATTAGAATACGTCATAAGACCAATTAAAAAAAATTAGTGAATTGTTGGCCTTCTGGAAAGTATGTTCATTTACTGTATATGTACTTAATACTTGGTAGGGGCTCATTTTGCTTTAATTACTGCCTCAATTCGGCGTGGCATGATGGAGGTGATCAGTTTGTGGCACTGCTGAGGTGGTATGGAAGCCCAGGTTTCTTTGACAGGGCCTTCAGCTCATCTGCATTTTTTGGTCTCTTGTTTCTCATTTTCCTCTTGACAAAACCCTATACATTCTCTATCGGGGTTCGGGTCTGGTGAGTTTGCTAGCCAGTTGGTAATTTAACCAACTTTTGGTGATTTTGGCAGTGTGGGCAGGTGCCAAATCCTGCTGGAAAATGAAATCAGCATCTTTAAAAAGCTGGTCAGCAGAAGGAAGCATGAAGTGCTCCAAAATCTCTTGGTAAACGGGTGCAGTGACGTTGGTTTTCAAAAAACACAATGGACCAACACCAGCAGATGACATTGCACCCCAAATCATCACAGACTGTGGAAACTTAACACTGGACTTCAAGCAACTTGAATCAAAATCATCACAATTAAAAGAACCAAAGACTTAAACTACTTCAGTCTGTGTGCATTTAATTTAATACAAGAATTACTGAAATTAATAAATTTTCCACGACATTCTAATTTATTGAGATGCACCTTTATATGCGCACAGTATAGAACAGTATAGGCTCCCAAATACATAGATAGATAGATAGATAGATAGATAGATAGATAGATAGATAGATAGATAGATAGATAGATAGATAGATAGATAGAAATATAAAATATTATTGAAATATTAAAACATACCACCCAAACAATATTCAGAAATAATGTAAAAAGTATGAGTGCATGTAGACATGTTTGTTTTCCTGTTTTCAGTAACTTTATATTTGTAATCCTTGGCAGCACAGGAGCTAATCCTTTCCTGCAATCTCATCCAATCTGGTGAACTCAGCCAGCTTTATCTTCCCTTCTTATTGTAATGATAATAATAACCAGCCACTGTCCTTTCATCTTTCTCTCCATTACTATTGTATCCTCTGCCTTTTGCAGGATCAGAAAAGCAGATGGCTTTTTTGGCTTTGCTTAATGTAATCCCACAGAAAATTCATTTTTAAATACGAGCTCAAAATCTTTAAGTAGGTGGTCTTAGGTCCAGTACCACATGTTTTCAATAAAACCTTGGTCTTTCATTTGCTCCATTTACTTATAGTTAATGCAATGTCAAAATTATGCATAAACATCTATAATACGTGGAGTTGCTCATCTGGTGCAGAATACAATGGAAGTATACAGTACTTTTGTAGTTTTGTATTTATTTATTTTTTGGGGGTAAAAATTTATTAAAACCTGTAAATAAATAAACAAACAACCATCTAATTAGAATATACAGAAACCGTTCAATGGGTGTGAATGGAGAAAGCTGCCTTTTGCAACAGATGGTGTAGTAATGGTGTTCACCAGCAGGTGCTAACTAAACCATTCAACCAACCACATCTTGACCTATTGAAACAGATAATAGTATACTAAATCCCCCTCAAAGAAATGGCCTGAAGATGCAATAAGATTATTTAGTTTCCCCTATTAATCATTTTGTTTTAAGGAAGCTTTGCTTGTTTTCATCTTAAAAACACTGAATATTTTGCTTCGTGTGAGCATGAATTAATACATTAGATCTGGCTCAGTGATTATTTTTAAGCTTTATGCTTATTCCACTGTTAATTGACTTGTCTTTTTTCAAGCTCTGGGAATTAGTTCTCTTTGGAGCTTTCCATAACCACTTCCGTCTAGTTTGTAATGTCACACATCAAATTCCTCGGCACATTAAGCCCTTTTTTCTCCATTAAGGATACTCGGTTATTAGTTTCATCGAGGATTTTATTGCATAAATGTATACAATATCCTTGCATCTTGTTCTTATTTCTACCCAGAAGCCCCCTTCCTTTCCCCTATAAGTGGGCCTTTTTGCTGGTGGAAAGGTCAGGCCTCAGCTAGGCGATGACCCGCAAGAAGAGCTTTCATTAGAAATCAATTGCTGGGACCTTTTCGTGGGGAGCAGTTTAGCTCAGGATACTCAGAAAATGCTCAGAAAAGAGAGGGATAGAGAGAGAGAGAGAGAGAGAGAGAGAGAGAGAGAGAGAGAGAGAGAGAGAGAGAGATCGGGCCTGAGGGTATCTCAAACACGAGGCTCAAATATAAGCAAATATGTGTTTAATCTGTTCATCCCACTACTTCTGAAGTGCTAAAACACACCCACACGTGCACCATCATACGCTTATACTGTAATTCTCTTCAAGATAATGGTGGCTTTTTAGGCTTTGGATTATGTGGCACATTCACGGGTGTATTTATCACCCTGTGGAGTGCGTTAAGGTTTTTATGTATGAGGTTTGGTTAAAAAGATTACCAGAGAAAATAATAGCAGCGTTTTAGCCACACTCAACAGGATTCTATGCATTTATTTGTCATGTGTTTATATGACTCGTCTGCCACCGAGGTAGAAGCCCCTGCACTGTATTTAAAATGTTCAAAATGTTTAAGATTTCAAATGAGAGATTGCCAGTACAAAGAAGTGGCAGATTTACATTTCCTAAACAGTGCTGTCAGAATTATTCTGTGTTTCTTGAAGAGAAGAGGATAATTTGTTCCAGCAGCTTTACTAAATGGCCCATTTGATAGGCCATAGGGCATTTGATAGGATGTTTAATATAGTGATTATTATTATTATCATTAAGAGTATTATCACCATCAATATCATTATATAATATTACATTAAAATCTAAATAATAATAATAATACATTAATTAAATAATTAATTATCTGCTTATTGTCATATAATCATAGTGTGTTCCTGTCTTTACAGTTTATCAGGTTATTTTCCAGAACAAAATTAAAAACTGAGCAGGAGAAAGATAAAGACTCTGTATATTTATGCATTTCTCATTACCATTACAAATCCTCAGCTAGATATAAGTATCCAGATTTGAAAATGCTTGTACAAAGTCCAGGTCAAAAGTGCATTCGAGTATAAACTTACGCAAACCGACTCTCTCTTTCTCGTAAATGAAAGCAGTTTGCTCATTAACTACTGAACACAAACATCTTCAGTAGCCCCTTTGTTATTGTTCCCCACCATGCCACATTGCAATTACTGCAGGCAGTTTGTGATATTACAGCCCTGATTATAACTGCTATTCCACTTGTGCAAGAGTCTCTCGTCATAATGGAGCGTCCAGCAAAACAGCTCAGCCAATTAGGTTTCATTTAGTCCCTTATTGCAAATGTCACATCAAGAACGATTGACCTCGGGTCTGCACCCCCCTCCACTCTGCCTCATACAAAACTAGTCTTGGCACAGCCTAATACTTCTGATGCTCATACGGATACCGGCCGTGTATTCCCGCAACAGTTTCCAAGGGCAACTAGGCCAGTGCTGCCTGTCTGATCTGGTTAATGTGGCTGTAATCAAATGAGGGAAATGGCTCTTATGCAGGTCAATTATGTATCTGCCGCCCTGCTGAGGAGACGTGGCCTGAGTGGTAACAGGGGCTTGGAGGGGCCAACAGGGACGCCGTCCTCCCACTCATTCCCTCTTCCTGCTGTGCATCAATATTCAGACCGGGCAGGAGCAACGACAGGACATAATGTTTTTGTCTGTCATTCAGTGCTGCTCCCTCACCTGGATTTATTTTAATTATGATCTTTCTGCTATTCATACTTTAATGAACACCCATGATGGTTCCTTCTGTAGTTGTAGAACTACAGAAGGAGGCTAATGTAGTAGCCTCCACTGCAAATCACCAGATCGTTTAGGTAGAGGACCCTTATAGAAAAGCATCCAAGAAGGAGAAAGTTCAGCAGGGACTGTTAAAAATCCTCTCCATTTTGTATCAGTGGTTCTTCAAGGCCAAAATTATTGTTTTCATGTCTAATCAGTTTAAAAACTTTCCAAAATTTTACCACAGAAGCATAACATTTCACATTGGTTGAAAAAATCCCATCATAAGAGCAGTTGCCTATCAAAACAGAAACCACCAAATTTTCTGAGCAAAGCCAGAGCAAACGACACCCATGGCCTAAAATCCACAGGGTAGAGTAGGTTTTGGACTGTCTTTAACCTCATAGCTTTTCCGTTGGCTGCCAAATCAATCAACCTTTGGCCCCCTTCAATTAGCCAAGTAGAATTTGAATGCAGCTTCCAAAAGAAAAAAATGGCCAAATAATATTTTTTATATTTCATACAATCACACTGGCCTAATTAGAACGTGCAGTTTGGCATAGCATCGGCTGCTATATTCACATCAGTGTAAGGCTTTGGCTGGCGCTGAGCCAGAGACAAACGCGTTTTTACGGTACATATGATGAAAGTAGATGTAGTCTAAGTAATTTATTTCACATTGTAAACAGCTCCAGCGATTATAGTGAGAGTTTTTGAGAGTGCTTGAAATGTTATTTGATAATGTAAACATTCTTTGCTTTCTGTACATTGAAAGAGTTATAATTAATAAAAAAAGTACATTATCTGTCCTTGACTTGTTACAGTGAATAAAAATATTTCAGCAAAAAAACATTCCAAAATTGTATTTCAGTAAGTTTGGTAAAGGATGCAATTAATTTAGTTCTCAGACATATTTTTTCTTTATTAAAAACTCTTTTGAAAATAACAAATCCTGTCCTTGCCTTGCCCTTAGACCTACAGCTTTCATAGTTTTGTTATGCTAAAAACTGTTATTTAGGAAAAAGAAACATCAATAACAAGTTTAAGTTGTTATCATTCACATCAATTGATTAAAAAAAAATAATTAAACATAAATTCTACAAATAAATAGGGTACAACAGTGCTAAACGCGCCTCGGGGTAAAAGGCGCCTTTGATATTATTTTAATCTAAACCACTAGATGGGGCAAAACGTGGCATAAAACTTTTTAAAACATCCACTTTTCAAGATGCAGGTGTATATCTCTCTGATCTTTGAAACGATCGGGCACAGCAGAGCAAAGTTGATTCTGTGTTTACTTGATCTAATATTTTATGTTTTTTTTAAATGTTGTAGATTTAAGTAGCAAACGAGAATCGCTCAAAATATATTTTGAGGCAAATGTCGATTTTATGATTTTCAGTTTTGCTTAAGATAATTAAAGCAAACGCTTTTAAATAACAAAAGATTATGTGAAAATATGGTTTTTGGGGTAAAAAGCGCCCCCGCTGTTGGGGTTAAAGGCGCCGTGATTAACATGATAATTAATAGATGGCTGACTTTTCCATTTGTTGACATGACATGGTTAGATTCAGATGGTAAATATCATATTGTTACACTCCCCGTGGATGGGAGGAGAGGAAACGGGGAGACGTGGAGTTCTTGAACATAAAAAATATCTTTACTGATAATGTAGACAGGTTATCCAACAAAGGAAGACATTTAACAATGGACGTGAAGACAGGGAAATCAAACGAGGAAGAACAGAAACAGGTAGGGAGTAATCAAACACGACTGGAAACTAAGAAACTCATGAACAGGAAAAAACAAAAATGGGCACGCAACACTGGGAACACGTGGAAACACAAGACACAGGACTGACACAGATATTATGTTGGGTGTCCATATTAGAGATAGTCACCGTGTTTAGAATGAAACCATCATATTTAAAAACATGATATTATTCATATCATATAATAAAATATAATTTGTTGTTACTACTGTAAATACATATTCAATTATTATTGGATCGACTTCAATACTTTCAGAATCTTTGCTTATTAAAATAAATAGTACAAACTTTAAGTGATTGTTTTGAACAAGTATTAAACAAAACATTATTTTAGCTGAAGTATTTGTATCAATACCCCGTGTGTGGGAAACAGGCGTGCCTTTTACTTTTAAATCTTTATTACAAACAGTCCCACGAGTCTTAAAGAACTTTGTTTTTCTACCTCCACAAGTGCATAAGTTGCCCTTGTTTATCTAAAAGTGCACGTTTATTTGTTTTAAACCTAACCAAAAAGCCTGTGAAACACGTTAGACTTTAATTATATCTATTTATTGTGAAATTACTACATATTCATATAAATCCATGTTAATTTGTACTGTGAACAAAGTGCTGTCACTTTAATTCAGTGCTTGCAGCACAGCAAAAATAGACTCTGTGTGTAAACGATAGCTGCACTGCTGCAGCCGCACCGCTCCTGGAACGCACTGCCGGACTGCAACCGCGTGCAGTGTGAACGCTCTCTGATCCATTAACATGGGTGCGGGAAAAAATACGCAACGCAAACACACTGCTAACGGAGTATGTGTGAAACAGGCATTAGAGGAAATGACATAATTTGACTGAGGTGACGCTGACACTGATCAAGGATGAGTTCTGTCATTGAATTTTGTTATTTTAAGCTGTTTTTGTATGTTTTTTTGAGTAGGAAAAGCTAAAGTGTCATGCCCAGTCATGGTGAAACATTCCAGAAAATAATGAAAATGTTTTAAATCCAACTGAAATTCCTTGATTACATGTTAACAGTTTTTATGCTGACATACTAGCAGGCTGAGTAATAGCAGTTTAAAACGGCCGACCGTCAGGCCCTGTCACACTGCCTGTCCTGTGACACGGCCTTACAAATGAATGCCATTGTTCTTTTGTATTACCTTCATTGCATATAATATGTATTTAACGCATGACATAGTAAAAATATTGTACTTTCACCCTGATATTTTAGCGCGGATGCACTGTAGGGGGCGAGCGAGTCTTGAACTAGAGGCTCGCAGTCCGTGATGGACAGATTGTTAACGGCTGGTCTATGTGGTAATACAATCGGGCAGGACATCCAAACGCTCACCTATCATTCATCAACCTCAAATATGGCTTTTCATCTGAAAGATGTATATAGTAACAACTTTACATGGCGCGCTCAATATGATGTTAACCTAGAGAAATGTGCGCTATTGAAGTGTTTGTGTGGGCGCGTTTGCTGCAGGACAGGCTCAGTGCGCTCACTTGCTCTTAAAATCTCCGTCATTTTTGGTCATACAGATAAAAGTAGCCTAATACATCTTTCGAATCTGTAAAGACTCTCGTTTATTTGTGTGCACTCAGAATAACAACGAAACGTTGCGCTTTTAAGCAAACAGGATGCGCTTTAGGTCTCATGTGAACTTGAGCGAGAAACTTCAAACTCGAATATATCTAAAAATACAGTACATAGAAAAATATATCTATAGAGAGTGAAATGTCTAAAAATAAAATAGAAGACGTGTGTGTTAGCATGGATGATTTACATGAAATTTAATCTGTGTTACACTGTGCATAAGATGGCTTTCAGTTCAATATAATAAAAAAAACGACATTTTGGGTTTTATTCAACTAATAAGGTGGGCACGCTGTGATCTGTACTATATTTTACTGTAATTGACAGTTATCGGCAAAAAACAAAAAACAACAACACGGGAGTGGGAGGGAATGGGAGTCATTCTTCCGGGAGTGGAGCAGGATTTTCTTCCAGTTTTTTCGTGGGATTGGGACGGGAAGAGATTAAAGTTTGTGATGCATTTTGGAAACAGGAGATGAGCCCCTGGTCTAATGCGCCACCTGGCTTGAGAAACCCGTTCTCAAAGACTTACTTTCAGTCATTATTTGGGTAACACACATATTCTGAATGCCTTCGGCAGAATTCAAATGAGCCATTTTAATCTAGATTAATCTAGATTAATTCCAAGATTAATCTAGATTAATCTAGATTTAAAATGAATATATGCCCACCACTAATAAATAGACATTACACTTATAAATCTGAAGCTTTTTATGCTCATCAACGTTTTTTTCTTACACATATTTGAGAATCAAGATATGTTATAATATAGCGAATATTTTGAATATAAAGGGAAAAATAAATAAAACATAAACATATATCAGTAATAAGCGTGCCCCCTCAAAACTCCAAAACTCTATTTGGCTTAATTCTGATAAAAATCTCTTCAAAAGAGTTAACTGAAAAAAAAAATCTAAATGAGATAAAACCAGCACAATCTCATAAAACATACTTAATGGATAAAGGGATTCGGCAGAGAGAACATGTTGGAGGACCTTCCCTTAGTAATAAAAACTTATATTCATAGTAATATATTATATAAATTACAAATATATTTAAGAAAATATTTGTATATATTGTTATAAGACTTTTTCTGTTTAAATGTGTTATTTTAATAATGATTAAATAAATAATACTGGCATGCTGGGGAGAATACTGGGGAAATAGGACAATGTATTATGATGATGATGATGATGATGATGATGATAGATTGTTATATTATTAATGTTTAATAATTGTTTGTTGTATCATTACTGCTATTTTAATTAATGCAATATTATGAAAATAATTGTGATAATGAAAATATTCATGCATTAAAATTAAATAAAAAGTAGCAGTAACACAATAATAATAATAATACAGGTGAATTATGTGCAAATAGTAATATTAGTGTGTTCATTTTTTCACAGCCTTAAACTTATTTTTGCCCCAGCATACATAAAAAAAGAAAGAGGAGTAGTTTTATATTCTTCTCCTAATTTACATCAGTGAATTACCGCCGCTGAACGCTGCAATGAATTTAATCACACAAACCTTTAAGTCGATTACCATCATGTCATTTCTGAATACACAAGAAGTCAATTAGCAAATGATGGTGTTTAACAACAGTTACTGTTGTGTGAACACATTTTAAAGCATGCCTGTCAAAAAGGGCCCCATGACACCTTTCACTACAAAAGCTGGAGCTATTTTTGCAAACATTTTATGTCAATCCGCTGATATTTTCCACTCTTTCTTCTTGTTCTCATTGCATAAGTCCCACTGTGATACCTGCTGCTAGTACACTGGGGCATCGGCTAATGATGCCGAAAGCTGACAGAAGTCTGGATATCTTCTGATCTGCCTAAGGATTTGGCAGTGAAGTGTGTTTTGGCAGATGAGGCTTTTTTGTGATGTAGCCAGGGGGCAAGACGTCTTCCACTTGGCTATAAAGTGCTTTGGGAGAACAGAATGCCCCCACGTGAAAACAAATTAGTGTCACCTTCATCCTACTGACCTGTCGTTCCAAATAAACCAACACATTTTTAGTCAGATGAGAAGATTTTCCTGTGCTTCATGCATGCAACTGGCTTCTCTCACAATCATTACACAGTTAGCGATTTCCAGGTGCACACGTTTGCATGCGCAGCGAGCATGTCGGAACCCTGGGGAAAGCTTTTAGGACTAATGTGACAGCATTGCTCTGATGTCCTACAGACAAAGTGACATTCATCATCCTGCCTTGAGACTGGGTGACCCCAAAGAGCTCGCTCAGTAAAAAGATTGAGCTTCTGTTTTTTATGGGAGATCATTTCAAAAGCCTTTATCCCTCTGCCTCCAGGGACAGTATTAGAAGTGTAGTGTCTGGAGAAGTCACTCTATATGTTGATATAAGAGCGGAGGGTCAGGTAAAAGGAAGAGTCTGTTAGTACAGGAAGTGCCAACAGTTCTGCAACGATCCGTTTGGCCTCGGAGGGCGAGACATATTTGGTCAGCAGGAACACTATCATTAATCCATGAGGCCACATAGAGAACGTCAATGGCATTAGTGGCCTCATAAAACAAAACACGACATTTGATCTTACATATATATACTGTATATATATATATATATATATATATATATATATATAGAGAGAGAGAGAGAGAGAGAGAGAGAGAGAGAGAGAGAGAGAGAGAGAGACTATACATATATACATATACAGAGGAATAAATGCAATTATTAGTTTTAACAGATTTACAATTTGTGAAATTAACCATGTGAGTGTTCATTGGCCATCAGAATCACAAGATGTTTCAATCTCTTTTCTCTTTTATTCTCTTTTATTTTTTATACATTTTGCAGTTAAAACTTTTCAGTTGAACTTATTTATTGTGAAGAAAAAAGGTTCAAATGCAAAAGATCTATCTATGATGATCATCTAAAAAAGATCATCTAAAATGTTGTCTATCTATCTATCTATCTATCTATCTATCTATCTATCTATCTATCTATCTATCTATCTATCTATCTATGTCGGTCTTTCTGTCTGTCTGTCTACTGTATCTATCTATAATGTAAATATATATTGTGAAAATGTACTGTATATACAATTAATATTTTTAGGCAGCAAGTCATTTTCATTATGAGTAAGTCAGTGAATCATGAAGAGTGAATAGATTCATTCAAAATGCTGGTTCATTGAACAATGAAAAAGTCTTTATGAGTGAGTCATTGAATCATTGACTCAACCAATTATTTTCAAATTAATTTGTTAATTCTGGAATAAAAACACTACTGCATGTTGTGCTCAGCAATCCACAACAATTCTGTTACTAAATACACATGAATAAATAAAGCTAAAAAAGGAAATACAAATCATAAAGCAAGCTCATTATATGTATTCAAATTAATTTATATGTAGGCATATAACTTTTAAATTGTTATGCTGAAATCATTTCTAAAATAAATATTTGTAATAATATTATTTATAATAATTTATTAAATCGTGAATGTGTTTATTTTTTGTAGAATAATTGAACCTGACATTTTCATTTTAGTAGGAAGACCTGTGCTGTGGCTAATGTGATAAAAAGGTCTGGAGAATGTATTATTTTGTTTTGTGGGTCAAAGTCCGACATGAATAGAAATTAGGTTAATGTGCTCAGGCAGTAAACATGTCTTCTGTCTTCACATCATCTTGCATCATGCCTACTAACGTGGATCACAGCCAGACGTGTATTTGTCTTTGAAGAGTTTTTGCTCAGTTGGTTCAAGTGTTTCATCATTTTCATTTTGCTGCCTCTGGCTCGGACGAGGCACTTTTGAAGCAGAGTCTAAAAGAAGCACCAAACAACAATTCTGTTCTGCAATGGATCATTTACGAATGCAGATTTAATAGCAAGTCACGGCTTTTAGCATAATGTCATTCGACTTCCATCAGGCTGATCCACGTAGCTACAGTATACCAGCTTGTCATTAAATGTGATCGCTCCCTCTGCACTATTTAATCTGCATGTAAACAATATAATGATATCAGACAGCTATGACCATATTCGATTGCAAATGAATGCTGATTTCATAGCCAGACGGATTGCGGGCCACAAGCTAACAAGACTTTATTGTTTAATTACTGCTTGATTGACACATAATCAGCCGTTACACAGAAATTTCTCCTTAAAATAATTTGCTCAGAGTTTTCAAACAATACAAAGCAGAAGATTTGGAAATATTACCTGAGCCATTGTTAAGCCCCCTCTCGTTACTCAGCTTTCATTAGCACTGCGCCATGCTACGTGCTAAATGGGAGATTAGGGAGGCTGCTGAATGGGATATAAGGGAACAGAACTGTAATGAGTGTTAACCATGTTGGCTGCCAGGTCTTATTGAATAAATAAATAAGAAGATTAGGGACTGCTTAAATATCTTTGTGCACCTGTGTGCCGTACTGCCTGAGCACCTCATAAAGCAACAGCCCTGCTAATAAATGAGCAGCTCTTATACAGGTAATGTTTCTTCTTTCACCTCATTCGCATTTAAATATTCCCTTTATTCCAGCTCATATTCGCAAATGGCTCTCTAATGTCTTTCTTAGCATATTTAGCATAATTTCACCTAGTCACAAAATGTTCTTGTGGTCAGAACAATTACATTTGCCCATATGAAACTGGTCCTTATTGTTAAACTAATGGCCCCATTTGCTCTCATACATTAAGTCTGAGGGTGTATGTCAATGCCGAGGTCGCAGATTTTTTAGTACTATTATTAGGTTAATACTACAACAGTGCTAGCACAGTCAGGATAAAAGCAACAATTGTACTGTGCAATATTCATTTTTTTTTGTTTTACATTTTTCAGGGAACTCGCATTGCATTTTAAGGTATTACATTGCCTATTCAAGAACCTGAACCCATGACCTTTGCTTTGTCTATATTAGTGCCATGCTTTAATGTCTGAGCTACAGAAATGTTCTGTGCCTAATACTGTGATTTTGTGTCTTATAGTGTATCAAAAATTCACAAAAATGTGCAAATGCCAGAAAACCCAAAATAGGGCTCATTTACAGAAAAAAAGTCAAACTAAAGTTAAACACAAATGTGATGTCCACACACTGATATAACTTCTTCCTAAAATTATTTTAATTGCAAGGCATCGACCACCTGACGAAGACCCGATGACCTAAAACATTTTTCTCTGAATTCTAAATTTTCATCAGTTTTTTCAGGTCAATACACATAAATAAACAAATAAAGGTAATTGTGTTTTTTTATCTTGCAATTTTTACTTCTTTTCTCAGAATTGTGAAATTAAAAAAAAATTGTATTCCTTGCGGTAGTGGGCTTCCTCAGACATTTTATTAAAATAGAGTCATAACAAAAGAGTATTTATGTGCAGAAAATAGATAAATAATACAACTTTACCAGTTATTTATCAGTGTAAGGTTATGTAATTTCAAAATGGTCCGTGGTAATAAACAGGCACATTGATGTTAATAAAAAAAATTCACTCTCTTAGATTGCATCAGTGATAAAAGTCTGCAAACCATAATTACCTTAGTTCACTTTTTGAACAAGAAATGAATGAAAGTTTGGATTTGGCCTTTGGTTGTGGGACTGAATCCAAAGCACCCTGTAAAACATGATCCTGCCACCCACTGATCGTATTAAAATGCAATAAACCGCAATCTAAGCAAAGCTGAAATAAATATGAATAATAACAAAATAGTTTTGCCATCTGCGTTAATTTTCTCAAGAGCATAAAGCACACTGAAGCGCCAAATTAACCATGAAAACCTTTGACTATGCCACACTATTCTGAACTTTTAATAAGGCATAGTATATTCCCTCATTACCATGAAAATTCATTAGCCTTTGGGATATTTTAAGTATTTTATTCTTTATTTAATGCATACGAGTTAGTTTGAAAAGTTTCACAGAAAATCTTGTTAAGTATCAAAAAGGCTCCTGCGTAAGTATAGTATGTGTCAGTATTGTCCTTACATGGGTGTGATCTGATCTGAGTCTGCTGTCTGCTGGTAAGTAGAGTGTACCGTGGGAGTGTTTTTCCCCTCTCATTGCCTCCTGCTGTGAGGATTGTCTGTTTGACTAGAGAATCCAGGCATTTCTCTTTCCTGAGCTTACACGAGCTGCTCCGCTCCATTCAAAGCCCATTTTCTGCATTCATTTCATGGTCGTGCTCCTGTCAAAGCTTGGATTTCAAGGATGAATCCATTCAGTTCTACCCAGGTTTACCAAGCTTAGAGAAATTTCTACATGCTATGACTTGCCTATGTGTGTGAATCTTTGCCTGCGTGTGTATGTGTGTCCTGAAAGTATAGAGGATTCAATAAGTAGATGATTTTTAACAGATGCTAGGGCTTTCACTGCATCACTTTTCATCTCAGCTTTCTGCTGTGACCTCATTGGCATATGTGTTGTAAGTCTAGAAGGTTAGGAAATAGCATGTTTAATATCATTGTACTTCTGAAAATGTATTTTTTTTTGTGTATCCACGACCTCAACCCAGACAGAGAGATGAGGTCACGACCAAGGGCCAATTTACTCTTTGGTTAGACCTTTAATGCTTCCTGCACATCCTTTCAATCCTACTTGGTGTTTTGAACTGTATTTTAAAATGATGTATGTTGTATAGGAATGAATAGTGAAGCAAAGCATCCATTTTCCCAAAGGGGAAAAATGAAAAGAGAAAAATGGTAATACAAATGTGTGGTTTTATGTATTGTGAGGTCAAGATGAGGTGCCATCCATTATCCTCTTTCACTTTTTCTCATTCTCTGTCTCATTCTATCATGCATTTGATTAAGACAGAGCTCTTGCAGGAGGCTTATGGAAGGATTAGGCTGTTAAAATACTACTTTATTCTGTAATGTTATGTTTTGAATACGTCTGTTCTCTTGCTCTGTCAGTGTATTAATTTTGTAAATACGACATTGCTTCAGAAAGTTAATAGAGAATAAAGAGAGTCCTATAGATATTAATAATTATTGTCCTTATACACACATATGGGTAGTTGTTTTATCAACCTATATTTGTTGCATCTACATTTTTGCTATGTCCCACCATAGGACATAATCCAATTGTTTAATTGTCAACTACCCATATACTGCCTGTATCAGACAAATATTATTTGAAAGCATGGAATTAGCTTTTTTTAAGCTGAAGACACATCATTAAAATAAGATACAAATAATACAATTTATTGTTTTCACACTTTTAAGAGCCCTCCAAAAATGGTCACTGGGATATTAATCTAATATATTGCAAATACGAATACAGAGGAATATGTTTAAAGGGTCCAGATGGTGTAATTGTGGTTTCAAACAGTAGAATGAAATTCAATTCAATTCAGTTCAAGTTTATTTGGATAGCGCTTTTCACGATGCAAATCGTTGCAAAGCAGCTTTACAGAAAATTAAATTTTTAGGAATGGCTTAATAGTGGTGACTATCTCAAGTTGAATGTAACTGGGAAATTATAGAGAAATGTGAAATAAATAAATACATACATATTTTTACATTGAAAAAAAATCTAGCAAACCTTGCTCTCTTGCTCTACAGAAAAGCATATAGATTCTGATAAAACAGTGTTTTATTCAATGAACCTAACACTCATAAACATAAGATGCTTATACAGTCTGTGTACTGAAATGTGCTGTTATGTCATCTTCTACAGGCAAGGACCTGTGTGTCATGCTTAAAAGCTATTTGTGTTTTGAAAACCACATTTCCAGTGTTACTAGAGCAGCATTTTTCCACCTTAGAAACTCTGATAAGTTATAAAACATGCTCTCTGTTCCTGATGCCGAAAAACTAGTTCATGCATTACTGACCTCAAGAGAGGATTATTGTAATGCATTACTGACCGGATGGCCTGTAGTCTCCATAAACAAGCTTCAGTTGATTTAAAATGCATCAGTGACAGTTTCAGCGGGTCCAGAAATCTGATCATATCAGCTATACTGTACTCATTTCTTATAAAACTCTAAATTGCATAGGTCCTCAGTAATAAAGCTATATTCTTTCACACTATAATCATCACTCTCATTAAGATAAAACATTTCCAATCAGTTGGACAGTAGGAAAAAAAATCAGCTAATAGAGTTTGAACCTTTTCCAGTGTGGCACTAAACTGTGGAAACACATTCCTGTTTAGGACACTAAAAAGTTTAGTTATATAGCTTTTGTCAGACATACACCCAATTTAGCAGTTAAGCTATTTTTGAATGTTATGTATTTATTTAGTGATCATATTTTTATTCTATATATATATATATATATATATATATATATATATATACACATACACATACTGTATTTATGCATACACTCTTAAAAATAAAGGTGCTTCACGATGCCATAGAATAAACTTTTTGTCTAGATGGTTCCATAAAGAACCTTTAGCATCTTAAGGACCTTTCTGGTGCACAAAAGGTTATATGTGGCAAAATAAGGTTCTTCAGATTATAAAAAGGTAAGGAAGAGATGGGCCTTTAACGAACCTTTGACTGAATGGTTCTTTGTGGAACCAGAAATGGTTCTTCTATGGCATCGCTTGAAGAACCTTTTGAATCACCTTTATTTTTAAGAATGTATTATACACAAACAATATTTCAAAGCCCTAGAGAACAATACATGTGTGTGTGTGTGTGTGTGTGTGTGTGTGTGTGTGTATTCATAATAATAATAACATAATCAAATATACTTTGTCTACATTTTATGTTCTGTAATGTAGGTTATCTATAATTCAATAGTATACTAAATAAACAGGACTAGAATATCCAGATTGATATTATCTAAAAAATGACATTTAAAAGAAGTCTTTAAAAAGGTGCCTTTAAACAATGTATTGTGACAAGTGCTATAACAAAATAAATATGAAAATGATAATATAATAAACGTAAACGTTTTGATATTGATTTGTATTGTAACCTGAGTTAACTTAGCTTTATACATAAATTAAACCTTGAACATATTACAATGGCAAAAATGACACAACATTTTTTAATAAATAGATAAAAACCTTTAATTACAATTATAATGACATCGGCATGTTTATCTTTTGAAGTATGCATGCACTTCTACTGTTTCCTAAAAATGTATGAATACCTATTGACTATGTTCTTTCTTACAACTTCTCACAGTAGCTAGCAAGTTACGTAGAAATAATATTGAAATTTCAAGGTGATCCAGTCTAAAAGCACTGGGCTGATTTATAATTTAAAACACATGCTCTCAAGTTCAAACAAAAGCAGTAAATATATTTTTAACTAAATCAAATAAGCTATGCTCTAGTAGATGCTGATTAAAGTTTAGCTTTGCCACAGTATCGACAATGATTTAATGAACAGGAGTACAGCCGATGTTAAAGGTTGACTTTTGTTTGTTATATTAAATTTTGCAACCATTTCACTGGTGACATTTAGGGGAACAGAAACACAGTGGCTTGGCGGATTACAACTAATATCCGTTGCATTTAAAAATGTATAAATAATAATAAAAAAGCTGGCAATATTATCCCATGTACAAATCTCTTTTGCCCTGACTAATGATTTGGCCTCATTATTTTGAAACAGTAGACCATACAGTTGTCTTAAAAGATGACTCACTGAAGTGTGTTTTAAGCCAAACTTACAGAGTGCACTGATGTGCAACTGTACTTTTTCTTATAATAAACCGTCTTGTCTAAGCATTTGCCCTTACTTTGCTGCTAATATGAAAGCAAACGCTCGCAGGGACAGATTGTTCCAGCACTGTGCATTTGATCATCTCTTTTAACCACGGCTTTGCACCTCCTTACTGATGCTCTCCATTTCATAAATGGTTGAACTTTTCAGCGAAACCCTAGTGATCATGACTGATGTGTAGCTGTATTTTCATCTTTGCATTTTCATTGCTTTGCGACATAACATATTGTATTGTGCTGTTTACTTTGGGAGAGACTTTCTCCCAAAGAAAAGTGCTAACCAGAATATCAAATCACAGCACATGTGAATGAGACTGTCTGTCGCTTATGATCTTCCATCCAGTTTGTCATTTCCCTCATTCCTCTCTCACTGTATATGTCTCTTTCTCTATGCCTTTTCTCTCCAGACTGCTCAGTTACTGTCTGAGCTCTAAACATAGCTGATTGATCTGGCCCTGGGGGTCCGGGCTCCCAGCCTCCCTACGTGTGTCTCCATCTCTCTCTCAACTTAAGCCTGCTGGTAGCTCAGCACTGGGAGTCATTGCTTATGAATCTTCGGCTCTACCAAAAAAAAAATCAGCTTTCACTCTCCATACCTGCCTCCCTGCCCACAAAAGAGAGGAGGAAGTAGAATAAATCAAAGCTCGCTAAGTCAGTGACACACACCATCCTGGCAACCATTCTCGACCTCCTTGATTTTATTAGCTCTCTCTATGAGGAAACCGGTATGGGAAAATTAACAGCGGCAAGAGAGTAAGCATGGAAACCGGTGGCTGTGGGTTGAGAGAAGTAAAATATGATAAAATTGAAAAATAACCTTTAGGTTATGGATGATGAGAGTGCAGTTTTAGACGTTTTAAATGTTTCACAGCTCACTAATGGGATGCTGGTGAGCAGCTTTATATATTGCATGTTTTATCATGAAACCGCATATCTCAAAAGCCATATAAGCCAATCAGTTTAGCTCAGTATGTTTGCAGTGCATTATTTTCTGTCTACAAAAGTCATTAATCTGCTTATTAAAATTAAACCCTTCTAATATCCAGACGAGGCATAAAAATGCACAGGTATCGATTTCCCGGGAAAGTTGATAAATGAAAGCTGTGGTGCGTGGTATCGCTTTTACTTACCCAAGGAGCGAGAGGACATTTGTCAAGCTCTGGTGAGGCTGCAAAACTGTGATAGTATAGAAGGGAACATAGCCATGGGGACAGTTCCTCTGGCTAATTAACACACACACACCTTCACTGACATGTTGTTATCGTACGCCATTTCTAATCTGGACGGAAAAGAAGTTATCTCTGAAATTAATTACACCAATAACAGGAGCAGCCTGCAGCACCAATAAACAGGATAATTAGGAAAAGCAATCAAGCTCTTATTAGATTTCTAAGGAAAAGAAGACAAGAACGCTTGGGAGTTTGAATGCTGTAAAGACGAAAGTAACAAAAAAAAGGAAACAGAAGATAAAAACAGAAATTCAATAAAATTCCAGGGAACGTATAAGACAATTTGTGTCTTTTTTATTTCATTTTGAGTCAGATTTGTGATAGTAGTAAACCTAGGCAATAAAATAGGAACGTTAATAAACGTAATTGCTGGAATTGGCACATAATTACAGAATAATTCAAAAATATCTACATTTGTGAATAATTAAACAATAATAATAATTTTCAAGAATTTTGCCCAAAAGAGAAAACAAACCACATGCATGTTTCTTATTCAGGACCATGGCGATTGAAGGTGGCAGGACTGATTCAGCACCATGGACAGCAACATTCGGTGGTCTGGCTTCAGTACTAGGGACAGGGACACACATGGTGCACTAGTCTGCAATGCAAATTTTTAGCATCATGGAAAGGGAGATTACAATGACTTCAGCTAATGCTAACCTGAAGCGGTTCACATCCTTTTTATTTATTTATTTATTTAGTCATTTAGCAGACACTTTTATCCAAAGCGACTTACAAATGAGGACATTATAGAAGCAATCAAAACCAACAAAAGAGCAACAACATGCAAGTGCTATTACAAGTCCTGGTTATCCTAACGCAGTACAAGTAGGAATATATATATATATATATTTTTAAGAAAACGAGTATGTAAAATATTGAAAAATGAAACTTAGTTTTAGTTTTACAAGAAAAGCTAGCAGTTAGAGAATAAATAATTTTCGGAGAGAATCGTATAGCTCCATCTTTCTTTTATAAATATGATACAACTTAAAACTTTTTGGAAGGATGCAGAACTACTCTATAGCCTAAGTACTCAAGATGAACATGAGATTGGGTGAAACTGTGTGTGTTATGCCCCCTTTAAAACAATAGTTAAAATACATTTTAGTATATTAATTTACACTTGAGTTAGATTATTTTAACTATTTATATTTTACAAATGTAAGTACTTGCTCACTAATGGATCATTCTGCAGTCAATACGTGCCATGGGAGTTTAGTAAACAGTTGGTAAAATCTCCACAGGTTATCCACACAACTACCATTTTGTTTTGAAAGAAACAAATTCATCAAGCAATTTTTAACTTTAATCCATTGCTTCTGGCTAAAATATGAGCCCGTTATCCACAATAATGCTTTCTTCAAAAAAAAACTATATATATATATGTATATATATATATAAGCATGAATTGCATTCAAACTAATATGTTGGTATATTTTGTTAGTTTTTTTTCTGGAGGAATAATTATTATGAATTATGGATTGTGGAATTTGGCCAGAAGTAATAGTTTAAAGATTCACAGTTGCATTTCACTTCACAAGACATTAAGTGATGAACCTTGTGGATTACTTGTGGATTATTGTGATGGTTTTATACATTGGTGAGCAAGTGATTTAATGCTAAATTTATTCAAAACCATTCTAATGAAGAAATAAACCCATTTACATTGTGGATGGCCTTCACATTTTCATTTTTGGGTGAACTATTTCTTATAGACACCCTTGGCCCACTTGGACGTTTTCTGAGACCCCCCTAGTGCGCCCTGGAACTCTGGCTGAAAATCACTATCGTAGGCTTATTCACACAATAATTATCCTATTATTTAAATAAAAACAAACAAATAAAACAATAATAATGTTGCTTATGACTTAATTAACACATTCAGATGCTCATTCTGGGTCCATTTTTCATTATATTTTATTGTAAAGAAGAGGCTTCTTTCATAGGCCCTAATAGAGTAATATAATATAATCTCCCCTTTCACTCCAGCAGTTACTCTGTTATCTTGTATAAAACCTTTGAAACATTTGGACTAGATTTCACAGCCAGACTGCCCAGAGGGAGGAAATCATAACAAAGAAATACACCAATTTGAGTCAAACTGTTTTCAATTACACCCAGCACACTAGCTTGCATAGATATAGCTTTATGTGCTCATTGCCAATTACCAATTCCTGCCATATTAGGATGCAGAGTGAATGGGAACAGCTGGTGACGAGGAGGACAAAACACACGCACACACTTTTACACAGCAAATGGAGTCACATTTGTATGCAGAGTATATTGATATCAGCATGACGTTACGTAGTCTCACACTAGGCTAGTGCTGGTAATATCAAACCCATGGTGGTACATAATGAGGATTAATATTACACCATACTCAGAAAGAAAGAGACGGATTGATGGGGAGAAGGAAAGAGGAGGGAGGTGTAATCGAGTTAATAGTTGTTGTTCAGTTGTTGCTGTTGGCTTTTCAGCTGTTGCTGAGGAGAGAAACTCAGACAAGTTAATAATTTGCAACAATGCTTGTTTTCTGTCTTTTCAGTCTATTCTCTTCCTTTCTTTTACTTTCTGGACTTTCAAGTGCTTCTGCTGAAATGATGCAAGTTATGCTCGTTAATATGACAGCATTACACTTAACTTTGAACAAACATGCATGAAAGAAAGTTTTACAATCAGTTTGGACTTTCCAAGGCTATCTGTGTAGATGAAGCCCTTCTCTTCATCTCTGGAACAAACGTGTGCATGCAAAGACCATCTCATTGTGATGTGATCACAAACATATTCCCATGATTCTTTCTGTCACATAAATGAACAGTTAAAGGGCTGGTGACAGGTAGGCAGCTTTCAGCTACAGAATCAAACTTTTCAGAGCCATCAGGCGGACAAAAGCGTTCAGTAGCCATGCCGCCTTTTATGGATGCTTGTCTGTGGCGTGAGTTTCCTGTCTAGGCTTGTTTTTTAATGAGAAAGAAAGCATTTGGAGGACGAGGGCTTTTTGAAAGGAAATGTAGGAAGGAAAGCATGTCGTTATTTGAATGAAAAGAGCTTCAAAGCAGTGGAAGCTTATCAAATACATCTTTGAGCCTTTTTATCTCTCTGATTTCAATTTGTGATGAATTGTGACTGGTTAAGAAATAGAAAAATAAGTAGGGTATACATGCTCACTTGGACACAAATGTTATCATACTGCAACTATAGTAGACTATAAAGACATCTTCGGTTGCACTCATTACTTTAATTTCCACTGTTTCTTTTGGTGTTTAAGAGATGTGGCTTGCTGGATGAGATGTAGCGTCGGTCATATGAGCGCATAAGCTTTATATCGCCGTATAATCATCTAAACACATTTCAACTATTAACTCATGCTTTCATAGATCTCACATAACATATCTTGGCTCTTGTAGCAATTGTACACATCGTCAATCATCTCTAGCCCTTTTTACAGCTTCTATCTGTTTTTATCTTATCCTTTTTTTCTGAAAAGTTGATTATGCTTTCAAGCAGCTGCCTGCTATAGAGGCTGCCTGCCAATGAACTCTCTGTTTCATATATGAGCATGCATTGAGAAACCCATGGCTGGCAATTTGTATTAGACGACATTTACAATAAGGAAGCATGTACTTGAACAAACACACACACAGTTGGAGTGACCAGCCAATAGCTCATAGCAGGAAGGCGTAGTCTGTCATTTTTTCCCCTCTCCCCCTTCAGAATCTCTATTGCATGCATTTTTTTGTTATTATTTGTTTTGGTGACTGACACCCTACTCCTCAAACTGATTGTCTATCTATAAAAAAACGTAATTTACATGTATTTATTTAGCTTATATTTAGAATGAAATAAAATAATGTAACTTTTTCAGCATATTCTTTCAGTGTTCATTGTTTTGTTGAATAATGTTACACTCAATGTATTAATGTAATGTAATTCTCTAAAAAATGCCAATTTTCAGTATACATTTTGATAACAAACCCTTTTTGTTACAAAATAATAATAAAAAAATACTAGTTTGCAGAAGTAATATGAAAAAAGTAGGACACACAAAACGCTAATCTTACCATTTACTCACACTTGTGTTGCTCCAAATCTGAATGTTTTCTTCCATGAAACACAAGGGATTGGGTGTTGTTGACTGCAGAACAAGATCACTTTACAGTAGTCCATATGTGTCAGACTTTGTCTTCCTCTACCTTTGTCTCCTCACCCTTATATGGTTCTTCCTGTTCCCCATCATTAGTTGATTAGTCTTCGTCTGTGTCTTGATTGTGTCCCAGGTGTTTCCAGTTATGTCTCCCTTTATATAGTCGGTTCTGCCCCATGTTTGCTGTGGATTATTGTTAATGTCAGCGTGTCAATGTTCTTACCTGTGTTCCTGTGCCTCCGCCTGTCGTTCGACATTAAATACCCTGTTTGTTTCTATCCTCGTCTCCTCGTTCCTGGATCCCGTGCACATCCGTGACAGAATAATCCACCCTAAACGACGATGGAATTCGCCACGCCTCGCCTATCCGGCGGGATCTCTCATTTGTGGAGTTCGCCGGGAATTCTTGGCTGGCTTCAGTGACGGAGCTCCACGACGCGGCAATCCTCCATCTATTTGCTCGGGGCAAAGTACCAGCGCCCTATGGATCTCCCAGACACTACAGGATTGTGTTGGAGAGAGGGGATCTACCGGTGTCTGGGAAGTTACCGGTCCCGAGTCGAAACCAGCCCACGAGTAGCTCCGCTGGTCCCGTCCAGCTCACCTCATGCTTCTCCGCTGGTCCCGTCCAGCTCACCTTGTGGCCCACGCTGGTTCCGTCCAGCTCACCTGGGCCTCCGCTGGTCCAGTCCAGTCCAGCTCACCATTGCCTCCGCTGGTCCCGTCCAGCTCACCTTGGCCCACGCTGGTCCCGTCCAGCTCACCTGGGCCTCCGCTGGTCCCGTCCAGCTCACCATTGCCTCCGCTGGTCCCGTCCAGCTCATCTGGGCCTCCGCTGGTCCCGTCCAGCTCACCTGGGCCCACGCTGGTCCCGTCCAGCTCATCCTTAGCTCCGCTGGTCCCGTCCAGCTCACCTCATGCTTCTCCGCTGGTCCCGTCCAGCTTCCCTGAGCCTCCGCTGGTCCTGTCCAGCTCACCTGGGCCCACGCTGGTCCCATCCAGCTCACCCTTAGCTCCGCTGGTCCCGTCCAGCCCAACTTTCCCTCCGCTGGCCCTGTCCAGCTCGCCTTCCACGGCTCCTGAGCGCCCCCCTGGGATGGGGAGCTTCCCCAAGAAAATTTTGGGGGGGGGCTACCCTCCATGGCCGCCTGAGTTCCCCGATCCGCCATGGCCGCCCGAGCACCCCGCTCCGCCATGGCCTCCTCAGTTCCCAGACCCTCCGTGGCCGCCTGATCCGCCGTGGCCGCCTGAGTCCCCGGATCCGCCGTGGCCGCCTGAGTCCCCGGATCCGCCATGGCCGCCTGAGTCCCCGGATCCGCCGTGGCCGCCTGAGTCCCCCGATCCGCCATGGGTCCCGGAACGGGCACCGCCCTGGAGGTCACCTGTCCGGTCTCCAGGTCCTTGAGGCCTCCAGAGTGCCCACCCTCCCTCCCCTTTCGATGTCGTACGGCGCGGGACGCGCTATTGGAAAGGGGTAATGTCAGACTTTGTCTTCCTCTACCTTTGTCTCCTCACCCTTATATGGTTCTTCCTGTTCCCCATCATTAGTTGATTAGTCTTCGTCTGTGTCTTGATTGTGTCCCAGGTGTTTCCAGTTATGTCTCCCTTTATATAGTCGGTTCTGCCCCATGTTTGCTGTGGATTATTGTTAATGTCAGCGTGTCAATGTTCTTACCTGTGTTCCTGTGCCTCCTCCGTCTGTTCGACATTAAATACCCTGTTTGTTTCTATCCTCGTCTCCTCGTTCCTGGATCCCCGTGCACATCCGTGACAATATGATTCGTGTGCTATAATCCAAATTTTGGGCTTTGTGTGATTTTTTTTTTTTTAAATCTAGATTAAAATATCAAAATACTGCCCTGTCGCATTCGAATCTGGCACGTTCGAAAACCTAAGCTATGTCTGTTTACATAACCGCAACACCATATGTGACCCTGGACTACAAAACCAGTCATTAGTCACACAGGTACTTTTGGAGCAATAGCCAACAATACATTGTGTGGGTCAAAATTATACAGTTTTGTTTTATGCCAAGTATCACTGGGCTATTAAGAAAAGATCATGTTCCATTAAGAAATTTTGAAAATTTCCTACCATAAATATATCAACTTAATTTTTTATTATTAATATGGAATACTAAGGACATAATTTGGACAGTTTTTATGCGATTTTCTCAGTATTATTTATTTATTTATTTTCAAATTGTTGTATCTTGGCCTATCCTAACTTACCATACATCGGCCTATCCTAACATACCATACATCAATGGGAAGCTTATTTATTCAGGTTTCAGATGATGTGTAAATCTCAATTTCAAAAATGTACCCTCCAGAGTTACATATAAGGAGAAGAAGGCGGAGGAGTAAAAAAGTACAGCAACGTGGCCCGTGATAGATTTGAATCTTATTCTTCTTCTACTACTGCTTCTTGTTATTGTTCTTCTTCTACTACTTCTTCTTCTTCATCATCTTTTTTGCATGTTAGATTCTATGTGCATATTGCCACCTACTTGTGTTATTATGCAGTCATAGTTTATTCATAATAAATGTCTTGTTTTTCCTCTTTCTATTTTTTTACACATATACACATATCTACTGTATACCTATATTCGTACTTACATAATTATTTGATGCTCTTTCCCATTCCATCTCTTCAAGTCCCACATGGCACTGCGTGTTCAGCTTCTCCAGACTGAATGCGTGTTTGGTGTATACTTCATTGTATAGGGCTTCTATGTGTTATGAGTGATACGCTAGCATGCATTAAGTGACATTTGTACTGTAGTAAGAGCACAAACAGCCTGACAGATGTTGCCAAATTTATTAAACAGCACAGGAGGTTTGATTTCAGTTTATGTAATAAAAGGTAAGAGCTCCTTTTTATATAGTTTTTCTCACAGTGTTTATACAAGTTTAAATTCAATGGACATTTAATGCCATATTTGTTTATTTTCTTCATTTGGTGGATTTCCTGCCAGCAAGTTAAGGAATGTTCTGAAATGTCAGTCGCCCCAACAACAAGTCTTTATTTCTAGTTATTTTAGTTGAGACATGTGAAACCATGAAACAAGAAACAATTCTGTTTGTTTAGCTTCTGAACACCAATGCCAAATGTATCCATGGTGTGTGAACGTATCTATATATAAAACTATAACTACATATCTTGATTACCCTATCTTTGTTAATTTTTCCATAATAACTGGCAACCTTTATATTGCTTACATGTTAATGTGTGTTTACATGGAGGACATATTGAGATTAAATCTGTGGCGAGCATCTGTGTTCACTCTTATACAAATCCATATGAATGGATGTAAACACAATTGATGCTCATGATCTCTACAATATCATTCATTCATTCAAAGGATTTCTCTCTGTCCATTACATATTTACCAAGTTCTCCATATCAGTCTTAATTTTGCATGTGGCTGTCAACCCCAGGGTTGATGAGTCTCTTTTTTTAAAAGCGAGCATTTTCCATATCTTAGTCAGGAGCTTAATTAACACGGTCTCCATGGGGAGCGTGTGTGTCGAGCAGATGGCACAGGCTAGCTTAGGCGAAATGAAAAATGCTAATTTGTCAAATGCAGCTAAAACAACCTGATTGGAGATCTCATTAGGAGGCGGTTTGAACTCCCATCTGAAGACGCATCTTGCCGGAACACACACCTTCCTTCTCTCATCCGCCCTCTGCACTATTTTAATCCTACTTTACCTCAGCTATTCCCACTCTGCTCTCTCTCTCTCTCTCTCAGCGCCCCCTGGGAGGAGGTGTCTGCTGTTTCTTCTGCTAAACATGTTGTATGATTATGATAGGATTATTCCGTACAGCATGTTTTGTGCTCTTATGTGAGTTCTGAAAGCATTTAGTTTTGCTTGCTAATGGTTTTATTTATATATTTTTAATTTTATTTTTTTATATCTGGTGTACATGTTTTAATTATTATGCTGAATTGAATAATTGTATTTAATAATTTAATTTAATTGTATTGTAAATTGCATTATTTATTTTAGTTAGCACAGCTTGAGTGCAGTCAATGAAAAAGGTCAGAAATTATAAAGGGTGAAATAATGAAATTCTTGTTTAAAGGTGAAGTCTGTGATTTTGCACAAATAGTGACGTTTCAAACTGCTTTTTAAAAATTCATTTTAATATGCACAAATTTGTATCTCATACATAACAAAAATTACACACTTCAACTTTAAATGTCTATTCAATAGAGCATGCCGAATGAAATTTGACCCCCATCTTCAGTCCCCTTTTGATCACTTTTAATGTAAGCTTGACATCTGTTAGTCAATAAGTAGCTATTATTATTATTATTATTAATAGTAGTAGTAGTTATGTGTCATGCTCCATCATTTTAAGTCATTTTTACCCAGAATCAATGTTCTGCCACACAGACAAAATAATGGGTCTCATTTATCAATCTAATGTAGAAACGAGCGCAGATCCGAGCACACAAATCTACTTACGACAGAGTTCACGTGTGATTTGTGAAATGTTCGTTAGCCGCAAATCCCATCGTACGAAAGATCGTAAATTGATAAATGTGGCGACTGAAAACAATCGTCATTTCAATATCACACCCCTAAACGCACAACCGATACCGATACCAATTATTTGCATGTTTCTGTGCCCCGATAACTGATATTCAGAACCGATATTTATTTACTGTTATAAAGTAAATAAAAAAACTGAGTGAAGTAAGTCCATTCTTCGCTTTGGTTTTTCCTGCTTTCAGTCATCTTAACAACAACAAAAAACTGAAAATTAACATTCCTTCATGTAAAATGTAATCTTCAAATTACAACAATAAAACATTTGATTTATCAAAAGCATCATCAGCAACACTGATATTAACAATAAGCAAAATAATATCTAATGTTTTCAAATATAGAAAATAAAGGACAGGAGTCATATCAACTTCATTTTAAACTACAGTTTTAGGTTTATAAGCTGTTTAATAGACTAAAGAGAGAAGAAAAATTAACTGGATAATGTTAATACACTGAATAATATTCTATGGAATATTTAAATAAGCTATAACAAACAAAACAACGTATTTTATTGCATTTCTTAACTGGCATGTTTTATCAGAATTATTAAAAAGTTTTTGTCATTCTAAATTATGAAAACCGCTGACAGCGCGGTTTATCTAAGCATTTACACAGAACTATACTCAAACTGCGATCGCTTGCGGAGATAATAAATAATTAATTTCGATAGAGATGTATTTATTTAGATGTCTATTGGCGAAATAATAGTTTTATAGTAAATGTTAATTTAATTTAGCATGTTTCAAACAAGTGAATCTTGTATAAAGTTACACGCGGTAGCCGTGCTGGAGCATTTCCTGAGTGAACAGTGACCACTGCTCCAGGTGTGTGTGCACTTGGATGGGTCAAATGCAGAGAACACATTTCACTGCCGGTTATACTCAGTATAATTGTGTATGTGACAAATAATAATACAAATATATATATATAAAAAAAATTCTAAGTTTTTTTTGTTTTTTTTACAAAACCGATATCCGATTATGATAAAATGCTTAAATATCGGGAGAAATATCGGTAAACCGATATATCGGTCGATCTCTATTTCAGACACCCCTAAAAATGTCTGTCACCTCAAATAGGGCACTATCGCAAAGGGAGCGATAAGTATGTCGCTACTGGGCATGTGCACATCAATACAGCGTCATTTTGTCACACTGTACAACCATAATTACTGTTTTTTAATTCTTGTAAGGGGTAGGTTTAGGGTTGGGGTAGGTGTAGACGTTAATAAAACACAATCTTATGGGCAGAACATTTATTTCATTGTTCACTTCTGGTCGGAACTTTATCCCTCCTACCCACAACTCTTAATGAGTTGCTGTAGAATCCGAATACTTCAATGGTTGCAAATAGCTCAACACGAGAGCCAACGCAAACGCAATGACATGAAATAAAACGTCATCACGTATTAAAGAAGAGTGGCTTGATTAAGTTGGATGATGGTCACAGAACGGCAACAATTAATAGTCACACACAGGTGTATTGTGCAAACTGTACTTCAATTGGGATGTTTAAGATAGTTATACAAGAATTCACATTCATGTTTTGAAAAAAAATATTTAGCTTACAGTTCTCAGTTTAAATGCTTCCGTTTTTTTATTATTATATTATGCCATGCCTAATACATAATTGACATTAATTATTATAATTTTTAGTTTGTTTGATTTTTTAATGGAGTCTCTCATGCTCAAGGCTGTATTTATTTGATCAAAATACAGAAAAAAAAGAAATATTTTGAATCATTATTATAATCCTTAAACAATACACAATCATTCAAAAAGTGTGGGGTCAGTATCTTCTTTTCTTGCTCTCTCTTTTTTTATAAATGAATACTTTTATTCAACAAGGATGTGTTAAATTAATAATAAAGTAATATTAAAGACTTTCTTGTTAGACAATAAACATAACAATATACATAAGTTTTTATTAATCAATAAATCCTGCATAAAGCATCACAGAGCCCCCCCCCCCCAAAAAAAAAATCTAAAAATGACATTTTAAAAATGTGTATTAGTTTGCATGCCTGTGAGCCTATGATCAAACAAAATATGTATATTTATGTTTGTATATGATACATTTTTTATAAATGTATACATTTCCCATAAATTACTGGTAAGTTTCAAACTTGGAATATTTCCCAAATTTCCCAGACGAAGTTCCCATGGAAATCTCCCGCCCCTTTGCAACCCTAGCTGTGACTAGTTGTAAAAAATAGAGCACTCTTTATTTTTGTCTGTGCTGCTGTTTGAATTGAGGCATCTACAGCGTCTGTCACACCACATTAAAGAGCATCAAAGTGACATTATTGTTTGAATTTTGTAATAATGACATTTACATAATTTGCAAGGTGAGACTTTGTTTATGTCTGAAATAACATGGAACACAAAACAGTCAACATTATTATTGTTATTTATTATTTATGTTTTAATAAAACATTTTATTTTTCAAAAATCTCTTATTGCGACTCAAAATAACAGAGCATGTCATATTATGTGAGGAAAACCATCAAAAGTAGCAACTACATCTGTAAAACCATCACACAGAGACACATGAATCAGCATCTCACATTAAACACAAGGGGTCCTGCTCTATAATTACAGCAAAGTCACATTTAGCTCAACAATTTTTACCATACAGTAGATTCAGGGCGTTCTGCTTGATCTCTGAGCGAATGTGTGACACACAGCTTGACGCATTCATTTAAATATATCTGTAGCAATGAACTAGACAGCTTAAAAAAAGACATTACACACCTTGTTGTGTCTTGAAAACATGGCGCATGGACTGTTTTCTTGCAATCATAGTGTACGGGACAAAAAGGTGGTTGGAAATGTGAGGAGGGCCAACAGCACTCTCTCTGTCTTTCATCCTACTTCAAATAACAGTGCAGAAAACAACTTTTCACAGTTGTCTGACAACAGGATCCCTTTATGTTACCTCAGTCTGTGGCGTCTCTTTCATACACAAACACTGTCACAACCAGTCCCTTATCTCTCATTTCTCCCCCCTATCAATTGTCATGGAAGTCAAAAATTCTGTTTCCACAAATGCCCCCTTTTTCCGCTCTGCCTGTTTTAGTATTATTGCCGAGAAATGAAAGGAATCCAGTACAAGATTGACTGTTTTGAACGCTTCACACCTTAATTCTTCCTCTGATTCTTTTCTTTTTTGGTATTCACCCCTTTAAATATGTTTACTATTTGCCACTGGAGCTCTTATTTGCTGTGTAAATCATCCTGTAGCTGCCGACTCTATCTTTTATTTTCCTCCAGTGTTGGGGAAGTTGTGCTAAAACTGTACCTTTCTAAACTATTATTCATGAATAAGTAGCTTTAACTACTGAAAATATACAATTTTGAAAAAGCAGTTAGCAAAAAAATTAAAATAACTACTGTCAATTAAGCTGTTTAAAGAGTTGATGTTAAACATTTTAATTCACAATATAAAATACAAAAATAAAACAAGATTTGAACAAACAAGCTTTCATCCTAATTTAGATCCTTATTTTTTATGCCAGATAAAATGTGGGTAATATTACATATCTGTCATAAAAATAGTAAGGATCTAAATTATGATTAAAACATTCAACTGAAATTGGTAAATCTCTCATCTTTCAGCTTTTTTATCATGAGTCATGTTTTTGGAAGGATTCGTACCCAAGAATTCCTCATCCTAAAGACCGGGACACACCATGGTAACGGTTGGCCATTAACCAATGTCTGGCCATCGGCGAGCGTCTGTCGTGTCTTGTGAAAAAGTTCTCAGAGGTATGTTTTCTTCATGAGACCAGGTAGCAATAAGATTAATATAGCATGCATTTAGAAAATATGAACTTTCATTTCCTGTGATAAATGCTGCAGAGTAAATTCAAATATGTGCAGGAACTGAAATTAATCTCGGAAACTTTTTTGAACCATCCAAATTAATCACTAAACCGCAGTGGACATATGCATTATTTTTACAAGCAAACTGAGTCATTTTTTTGTCCAAGCCTCTAGGCTGTGTGATGAAAAAATGTCATACAAACTTGATTGTTACCTGAGTAGCTTGTTATAAAAGGTTGATTGTTACCAGAGTAACTTATAAAAGGTCGATTGTTACCGTAAAAGTTTTTTTTTTTTAAAACACCTGTGCTACTACGCTACTGAAAAAAAATTATTAATATCTCTACTTTTAGTTAGTTCTCCAACACTGCTGTTCTCCTCTTATCTAGCTAAAAATTTGTCTTAATGTGTCTTCAAGAGTTTTCCTCTTTCTTTTTAAAAGTTGTCCACTATGTCGACAGACATATTCAAGTTTTAGCAGCAAACAAATGGCAGTCAGTTATCAGACTGAGACACCCGACAAAGTAGGGCTGTGCAATTAATCAAAATTCAGTTTCATTTTCGATTTTCGCCTCCAACGATTATGAAAATACAGTAATCAAGATAAAACGATTATTGCGTGCCATTCCGCCCCCTTTCCAGCGGTGCTCTTTTGTTCCTCATTAAAAGGCCAATTTCAAGAGCAAATCAGTAAAATTATGTAACGACACTTTAGTAAAATGGGACGTGCTTGATTTATTTAAGTTGATTAGATGCATTTTTGTTTTTAAAAGCATGACAGAGAATGTCTAGGTTACGTACGTAACCCCCGTTCCCTGATGGAGGGAACGGAGACGTTATGTCGTGACGACATAGGGATTTACCTGGAAGCCCCGAACATCTCTGACTAAGAGAAAACGCCAATGAAATTGGCTAGTAGATTTTGCATACCTGAGCCACTCCCGTGCATACGGGTATAAAAGGCGACAGGTGCATCCACTCATTAGGTTTTACGCTGAGGGCCGAGGCAGGTCCCTGGCAACCAGCGATGGTTCAAGATTGTGGCATGGGGACATAACGTCTCCGTTCCCTCCATCAGGGAACTGGGGTTACGTCACGTAACCTAGGCGTTCCTATCTGTCGGTCACTACAAGTTATGTCGTGGCGACATAGGGGTCCTATGGCGCCACAAGCTGAACCCCGTCACAACCTTGTGGCATGCAGATGTTGACAAGCGAGTGCGTGACAGACAAATGCCATGCAAGAGGTTGCAACCTTCCTACGCTCCAGTGCAAATTCGCTAACCTTGGTGCCCACGGGAACCACTGAGTACATCGCTGCTGGAGATAGCCAAGCCGCTGTTCCTTTCCCCACGGAATCGGAAGGGATTTCGACCTTCGGTGAAAGACAGCTTCAGGTCTTTCCTATTTGTTGTTACAGCTTGTCGTAACGGCAGGGAAGCGAGCCTTCCATAGAAGGGCACTCGGAGGCCACATCCTGCCCGAAGGGAGGTAACATGTGGAGACACTGATATGGACTGGCCCAGGCTTGGGGCAGTACTACATACGACTGGACTCTGGGGCAGATCCTGCCTAGGAGTAGGGAGGAGGGCTGCCAGCAGAACCTGACAGAAGCTCTGTCACAGGGAAGACACGGGTTTACCATGAGGAAACCTTACCGTGGAAGAATACACATATGGGATTACCCGAAGGGAATCAGGCCATCGGACACCTAGCCCAGTACAGGGGCTGACCGGAGACCCGGGCGAGCTAACACCAGTACTGGGCCTGGCGTCAGACTGCTCCGCCCAGTCTGACTGCCGGGGTGCTGGAGGATTCCACCAGGGTTCACCGTCCGGGAACTGAACTGGGGAAAAAGGCTCGTATCCCGGGTGAGAGGGGAATGGCGCAACAAGCGTGACACCGCCAGTTCTTCTCGCCCATTACTTACCCAATACACGGGAAGAAACTGGCTCAACGCAAAGATTGTAGAATCTTGCGAAGGTGTTCGGTGTCGCACAGCCCGCAGCTCTGCAGATGTCTGCCAAAGAGGCACCGTGCGCCAACGCATGGGAGGAGGCAACACTCCTGGTGGAGTGAGCCCTCACCCCAGGGGCATGGCTGCCTTGCGACTGTGCACGCCAGGCGACGGCCTCCACTATCCAGTGGGCCAACCTCTGTTTGGAGACAGCCTTCCCTTTCTGCTGCCCTCCGTGGCAGACAAAGAGCTGCTCGGAGCTTCTGGACGCTCAGGGTGCGGGTCACGATATGCGCAATGCTCATCATGCGGGACATAGCGCTAAGGCTGGATCTGCCTCCTCCGAGGGCAGTGCTTGCAGGTTCACCACCTGATCGCGGAAGGGCGTGGTGGGAACCTTGGGCAGTGTCAGGCCGGGGTCTCAAGACAACGTGAGTAGACCGGCCCGAACACAAGGCACTCTTCGCTTACCGGCGCCTGGAGGTCCCGACCCGTTTGATGGAAGTGAGCGCGGTCAGGAGCGCTGTCTTAAGAGACAGGAACTTCAGCTCGACTGAGTCCAGCGGCTCAAAGGGGCCTCTGAAGTCCAGCCAGGATGATAGAGAGGTCCCAAGAGGGGCTGAGGGGAGGCCTGGAGGGATTCATCCTCCTGGCCCCTTCAGGAACCTCACGATGAGATCATGCTTTCCCAGGGACCGGCCGTCCACTGCATCGTGGTGAGCCGCAATGCGGCTACATACACTTTCAAGGTGGAGGTGACAGCCTCGCTCCAACCTTTCTTGCAGGAAAGAAAGCACTACTCCAATCGTGCATCTTGGGGGTCTTCAGAACACCAGGTCGCACAGACTCCATTTCAGTGCGGGTTTGCCTTGTTGAAGGAGCCCTAGCCTGAATGATGGTCTCTACAGGAGCCACACATGGAGGTTCCATAGGGGTGCCATATGGTGCCCTTCCTCAGAGGAATGCGCCAGGAGGTAAAAACCAGGTCCGGGTGGGCCAATGGGGCGCAACCAGCAGGACCTGCTCCTGAGCTTGCACAGTGTCTGTGCAAGTCCAGCTGTGTGCCAGTCTGTGCCGAGTGGGCCCTCGGTCAGGAGAAGTACAGCTGGCAGTGGGAGGACTCGGGAGGTCTCAGGTCTACCTGAGCTTCCCCTCAGATCAGCCGGATCGTCTCGGGATGGAGTCGCCATTCTCCGGAGCTGTCGTGAGGCGTGTCGAGCTGGTGACTTGAACTGCAGGAGGAGATGGCGGGTGAGCTGTGACATGCGGTGTGATCGTATACCCCCAGCCGGTTGATATACGAGACCGCCGCAGTGTTGTCCGTGCGGACTAGCACGTGCTTGCCCAACAGCAGTGGCGGAACTGCCGCAAGGCTAAATGCACTGCCCACAGCTCCAGGCAGTTGATGTGCCAAAGCAGTCGGGGCCCTGTCCAGAGCCCGAGGCTGCCTGCCCGTTGCATGTAGCGCCCAGCCCGTGCTGGAGTCATCTGTTGTGACAACAGTATGCCGGGACACTTGTTCTAGGGGCACCCCGGCCCGTAGAAAGGCAAGGTCTGTCCAGGGGCTGAGGGAGCGGCGACACTGCTGGGAGATACCTACTCGCAGTGTACCGCGGCGCCATGCCCACCTCGGGACCCGGGAGTGTAGCCAGTGCTGAAGTGGTCTCATATGAAGCAATCCGAGCGGAGTGACTGCAGCTGCGAATGCCATATGCCCCAGGAGCCTCTGAAACTGTTTCAGTGGTACCACATTTCTGCCTCTGAAGGAACTCAGGCAGTTCAGCACTGCTTGGGCATGTTCCTCCGTGAGGCGTGCCGTCATACTCACCGAGTCTAACTCCACACCGAGAAAAGAGATTCTCTGCACAGGGGAGAGCTTGCTCTTTTCCCAGTTGACCCGAAGCCCCAACTGGCTGAGGTGCCGGAGCACCAAGTCCCTGTGATCGCCCAACTTCTCTCTGGATTGGGCTAGAATAAGCCAATCGTCGAGGTAGTTGAGGATCCTGACGCCCACTTCCCGTAACGGGGTAAGGGCGCCCTCTACAACCTTCGTGAACACACAGGGAGACAGGGAGAGCCCGAAGGGGAGGACCCTGTACTGCCATGCCTGACCTTCGAACGCAAACCGTAGAAACGGTCTGTGTCAGCGGAAGGATCGAAGCGAAAGTAAGCGTTCTTCAGGTCGATCGCTGCAAACCAATCCTGGGGCTAAATGCATTTGATCATGAGCCTGTCGTCAGCATCTTGAGCACGGGAGCTTGTGTAAAGCCCGGTTCAAGACTCGCAGATCCAGGATTGGCCGAAGGCCACCACCTTTCTTGGGTACGATGAAGTAAGGGCTGTAAAACCCCTGCCTCATCTCGGCTGGAGGGACCGGCTCGATTGCATCCTTTGCCAGGAGGACAGCAATCTCCTCGCGCCAAGACAGGGGCGTTCCGGACTGCCACCGGCGTCTCGAGAACGCCGTTGAACTTGGGAGGTCGCCTTGCGAACTGAATCGCGTGGCAGTCGGTGTGCCGTGAGCCAGCGAGACAGGCTGGGCAGCGTGAGCCACGCCTCCAGGACGCCTGTGCAAGCGGCTCCAACGGCACAATCGACGTACCTGTGGTGGTGCAGCGAAAGGGAGTAGGGGTGGATGGCACAGAAGGCGGTGCGTTCTGAGGCATCCTCACCGAACTCCCTGGGTCCCGAACGGGACTGGCCAGAGGTGCGTGGGGAGGAATGTCCCGAACCGTACTCTCTTGGCTACTGGCAAAATGGGTCGTGGGCGAGTGAGGAGGCAGGGCGTCGCACACTGTCGTCCCATGGACCTGAGAACCCGGAGGAAAAGGAAATTGCTCTTTCTTTGAGAAGGTGGGTACCGCTGGCCCTTGGACCAGCGGCGGAACAGAAACAAAACGAAACAGAAGATTCTCCTCCCGGCCCTCCACCGGGGGAAGGAGCGGCGCTGTTCTCGCCGTCTCATGAGAAAGAGCAAATTCAACATCTCCGGGTTGCCAGCGTCAGGGCAGCCGTCGACTTCCTGGACGACTTGGGGCCTGGCTGGGGCGGGCGCCGCTCTCCTGCGAGAGGCTCGGCGCACCGGCCTATGTGTCGATTCGGCCTGGGGCGGAGCGGCTCTGGAGGACGAGGAGGGCGCCCACGGCGAGGCAGACTAAGGCCTGGCCCGGGGCAGCGGTGGATGGTGCATCACGCCGGGCAGGATGTGCTGGATCGCCTCGGTCTGCTGCTGTACCGCCGAGAACTGCTGGGCGAAGCCCTCGGCGGTGTCGCCGAACAGCCCTCCCTGGGAGATGGGGGCGTCGGCGTGCCTTGTCGGCGTCCTTCATCTCTGCCAGGTTGAGCCAGAGATGGCGCTCCTGGACCACCGTGGTGGACATCGCCTTCCCGAGGGACCGCGCCGTGACTTTGGTCGCTCGTAGAGCAAAGTCAGTCGCCGTGCGCAGCTCTTGCATCAACCCCGGGTCGGTACTACCCTCGTGCACCTGTTTGAGCGCCTTGGCTTGGTGAACCTGCAGGATAGCCATGGCGTGCAGGGCGGAGGCTGCCTGGCCCGCAGCACTGTAAGCTTTGGCCGCAAGAGCGGCTGTCAGCTTACAGGCCTTGGACGGGAGACGCGGATGGTTCCTCCAAGTGGCAGCGTTTCGTGGCCACAAGTGCACCGCGACCGCTCTCTCCACCTGGGGAATGCCCGCGTACCCCATGGCCACTCCGCCATCGAGGGTAGTGAGGACGGAGGAGGCGGACGAGCGGCTTCTGGCCGTGAAAGGGGCCATCCACGAACTCGTCAGCTCCTCATGCACCTCCGGGAAGAAAGGCACCGGGGCAGGGCGCGGTTGTGAGCCGCGCCCCGCTCCGAGAAACCAATCGTCCAGCCGCGAGGGCTCGGGACTGGGCGGTCTGTTAATGGCATGGCCATCAGCTCTGGGTCCGGTGCGGCGGTGGCGACAACACCCGAGGGGGGCAGCCCCACCGCACCTCCGATGCTGCGACCCAGACACTGAAGACAACGATCGTGTCCGTCATCCGCAGACAGAAAACGACCGCAACCAGAAGGACACGGATGAAACGGCATC
Organism: Gymnocypris eckloni scoliostomus; assembly: GCA_027564155.1. Classification (NCBI taxonomy): domain Eukaryota; kingdom Metazoa; phylum Chordata; class Actinopteri; order Cypriniformes; family Cyprinidae; genus Gymnocypris; species Gymnocypris eckloni. Next base: position 23,026,631 of record CM050426.1, read on the forward strand.
TTGAAAAAAACGCGATCGTCCGTGATTTGCTCTTTTAGAATTTGCTCTTTTAGTTGAAGTGCCCAGCGGAATCGCTGATGAGAGGGACTCCGCTGATCGCACCGTTACGCCAACCGGGAACAAAACAAAGATGAACGGCTTTGTGGAGATCAGCACTCTTCTCATCCACTCGGCTCCAAAGCAAAAATCTAATGAGTGGATGCACCTGTCGCCCTTTTATACCCGTATGCACGGGGAGTGGCTCAGGTATGCAAAATCTACTAGCCAATTTCATTGGCGTTTTCTCTTAGTCAGAGATGTTCGGGGCTTCCAGGTAAATCCCTATGTCGTCACGACATAACTCGTAGTGACCGACAGATAGGGAACATGCGCTTCCCCAGGAAGATTACTGTGTATGTGCTCCGAGACGGAACACAACACGGACATGTAAAGTTTTAGAGCCTAAACTGTCAAATACACGCAACAATGTGTCAAAATGCGGCGCTTAGTGATTATTCATGTAAACCCTTGTCGGTTATGTAATCAATTAACGTAAAGAGTTGAGAATGAAAATACTTGTGTAACAGTAAATTGGATCCGTACGGCTCTTAAAGTGACAGCGGCTATATTCCTACTTCCGAATGTGTGCTTTATATTACAGTAATAATCAAACAACATAAGACAAATTCAAAATCACTCTCTGCTCTTGTCTGAAGGACTTTTGTAGCTTTAATAAGAAACAAAGGAAGTTTAATTCTAACAGTGAAGACTATGCGGTTTTATTTTGCATTAGGTTATTTCATTTCTCTAGTAGGCTGTTAACTGAATACTTAAGACTTGCATTAAAAAACTTAAAGTACTGTTTGTTTAAATTGTATGTTTTTTATTCTATTGTATTATTTTGCTTTTTAATTACTGTCATTGTATTCGTTTGCTTTTTATTACTGGCAGTTTAATTGTGTTTAATAATTTTGAGGACCTTTTCTTTGTTGTAATATTTTTATTTTTTGCTTACTAATATGTTACTCTGGTATTATAAAGGGTATTGAGAATCATGCCATTTCGCTGGTTATGCCATGTAGATGTCATAACAAACTTATTTACAGAAAATATATATTTGATATATATATCACTATCTTTAAATAAATCTTTCATATAATGATTTTGTCATATGGCCCACTATTAATGGTTTTAAATAATCGTGATTAATATATTGACCAAAATAATCGTGATTATGATTTTGTCATAATCGCGCAGCCCTATGACAAAGCAAAGGAATCCTTCTGTTACACAGTATTCTTCATGATGTATTTCTAAAACCACTCTCTGTGTTCGATTTCTTCCTGCCGTGGATAAAACTGTCAAATCAGTGTGTGTGTGTGTGTGTGTGTGTGTGTGTAAACACTCCGGGAGCGGTGCTCTTGCCTCATCTCGGTATCATGTTAAAAATGCTCATCTGTCATGTCCTCTGTCTACTTGTCAGGTACACTAAGCTGGGGCAGGGCACAATGATTATCGCTGAAGTGTTTTGTCAGCCATTTATTTGTCTCCCTATATATTTCCAATGCTCAGCGGTGTGTTGGATTTCCCAGCGTGATCTAGAATGATGACGGTAATGGAGAGGAGAACAGAATAAAGCCTGCATTTATCTGATAGGTAGAAAACAAAGTGAGGTTAGGACAAGTTCCTGTGTGGTAAAGGAAGTCTCCCAGGGTTGAGATATTATAGGGGGGGGGGGGTCCAGAATTCAATTCAATGTCCAGAATTGCAGAAGCACATTCACCAACACTCTAATATGGAAACATCACTCTAGAGACTAATCCTACACCACCAAAGTGCACCACCTTTAGTATTCAAATATGGTGCTTGTTAATGAGAATTATATTATGTATTATCTGTTCTATTACTTTACCAAATGCTTTTACTTTTACTTTTAGGGTTAAAAAGGTCGCACGTAGGTTTTTAATAACAGCTGAAAGCCTGGTGGGAGATAATATTTTCAGCAAATATCTGAAATTAAATTTTGCGCTGTTTCTCACATTAATGGAGTGAATGTTTTCAGAGGTCAGATACTATACAGTGTTTCCACTATGGAAATATTAGAGATTTCAAAAGTTTTATTTATGTCTGGAGAAACCATGGACCTTATTAATATATTGAGAGAGATTAAAATATTAAAATGATAGTTTGTATCTCTTCACAAGATTTGTTTTACAATGCCTATATAAACTTTTTCTATATTTTACATCTTGGTTATGTGGAGGGAGAGAAACCTCTCAGATTTCATCAAAATATCTTAATATGTGTTTCAAAGATTTTCAAAGATAAGTTTCTTTCTTATGTTGAAATGCCACCCGATTATCAAACGTCATAAACTCACTGGATGTCATGAAGGAAAAGTTTCATCGCCTGCGTTTACATTACAAACCATCTCCAGACAGACTTTTAAAAACTAAACGAGTGATTTACAAGTTTAACATGCGTTTAATAAAGTAGAAAATATAATTAGTGCTCTTGAAATACAAAATGGAGGCCGGATTTAATTCTGGACTTTGAGAAGCACTGGGTTGGGATATAGTTGTATCAGCTTTGTGGTTATGCTCAGTTTAAAAAAATCCTTTAAGAAATTATTGTGTGTGAAATCTATATTAAAAAGTATTTAAAACAATAATTTTAGTCCACAAAAATGACTTGTCATTGATCAGAAAATGTGGGAACACTGAATATATTGCAGTAGCACACAAGAGTAGCACACAAGTTTTGCATAATTTGTGTGGTGATTTTTATTTATCAAATTTTGTCATTTTTCATTTCATTTAAAATATGTAAGATTGTACATTTATTTGCCTGTTATGTTTTGAACAGTGGTTGGGTTAGGGCTCAAAAATTTCCATAAAAGTATATAATAAAACACAATGGCCATCATTGAAATAGATGATATTACCCATAGTTTGCCAAAGCTTGAGATGAGAATGTCAAAAGCAACTTTTTGGTGGAGCTGAATAACAGTCATTACAGTGACGTTTCCCTTGAGACACTGTTCTGCATGCTTCTTTGTACATCACTCTTTCGTTTGCTTTCAAGATGCTATATGTATGATTCACAGAGAGACCCATGCCGTCTGTTTATGGAAATGCTTGACAAATTGCAGCTGGAGGTATGAAAAAATGTATATATGCTTGCACACATTCTTTTTTTGCCTTTTTTTTCCTGAAACTCCAAATCAATCTTTTACATCCAAACTGTATAATAAATGTGCAAAATTTACTCTGAAGCAGCTAAGAAAAATCCATCCACAGCTGTATTACTCCAATCAAAAGAAAACCGTCTGCAATCTTGTCTGCTTATGCTGTGATACTCAGCATCCATAGGGAACATGCAAACATAAAAAACAAACAAACATTAAGACTTGCCCTTGATTCCTGCAAACAGAACACCGATATGATGCATTGATTTAAAATACTGATAAATGTCATCCTCAGAACTGCCTGAGGTATTACAGATTTGTTAAAAGAAGAGATAACACACAATATCTTTGTGAAGGGGAAAGTCGTGTTGTTGTATTTATTTTTGGGGGGAAATTGTCCAAATGCTGTTTTTTCTTTAGATATATTTGTGCAGTGCAATGTGTTATGTATGGATATTCTGATGTTCTGTTCAAAATTTATCCTAAACAACGTATAATGTATGGTGTCATTTGTGAAATTAGCAGCACAACTGGTTCTGTTCAGCTTGGCAACTGTAACCAAAGTGCATGAATCATATCAATCATGTGGTCAATTGAACATTGAAGGTGTTTATCTCAAAATAATGAGCTGAATAAAAGTCCCGGTGCCTGCATGATTTATCCAGTGAGATTTAAGATGTAATTGTGTTTCTGTTTGAAGCCTAATTTATCACCTTTTAAAAACTTAAATCTCAGAGATTAACTTTCATCTCAAAACCCGTCTGTCATTATTTCAGATGAAACCACTGTTGTGTAAAGTTACATACAAATTAGTATTGTTGGTTCTGTTAATCAGCTCATGAAAATGTTGTATTAAGAGTAAAATATTTACCAGTCTTGTTCTGAATACTAAATATAGGAAATATAAATAACATGTATTGTACACATTTTTGTGCACTTACTGTAAGAACCTCGTGGTGAAATATTATGTCTGGTCTGTGTATACCTGGTGACTTAATACATCGTTACCCATAATATAGCCTTTTCAGAGAGGTGTAAATAGCTTATTATAAATTACATGTTGAAAAGATTATATTCTTGACTTGTGATTTTGAATATAATTATTTATGAGTCAACCCATCTATTATGTAGGAAATTAGAGTTCATGATGCTCTGCTCAAGAGGCATGCACAGCAGCACATGAATTTATATATATATATATATATGTATATATACACTGACCAAAATTATAAACGCAACACTTTAGATTTTGCCCCCCCCCCCCCCTTTTTCATGAGCTGAACTCATAGATCTAAGACTTTTTCTTTGTGCACAAAAGGCCTATTTCTCTAAAAATATTTTTCACAAATCTGTCTAAATCTGTGTTAGTGAGCACTTCTTCTTTGCAGAGATAATCCATCCATCTCGCAGGTGTGGCATAACAAGATGTGGATTACACAGCATGATTATTAAATGTGTTTTTTACGCACATTTATCGTGTGATTAGGTTTGACCCCAACTTCTTCCTGCCATTGCAGTGCGGAAGGTTATCTATTATTGTGTGATGAGGATATACAGTGAACCAGTGTTGCCAGGGTAACAGCACAAGTGGTAATGGGCCATTTTTAAAATACAGTCAGAGGAAAAATTACAGAGCTGCGGCTTGCGGTTTTTGGGCTACTTTTAATAGTATATATAGACAAATACAAATTAAAAAAGATCCTTTTACTTAAGTGTATTATACTTGGAATGTATACCTGGCAACTTAAGAATGGAGAGGCGGTTGTAACACAACAAACAACGTGAGTTTCAGCAAGAGCATACATGTTAAGGCTTTTACACAGCAGAAATAAACATGACAGCAGCCACTATAGATTATATAAGATAATAAACACACGATTACGATATGATATGTATGGTTTATATGTGATTTTCTTGAGATGAATGTGTACATCTGAAATGCTAATTTTTGTAGCAATATAAAAGGCTAGAAATAGCATATTTTAACAACAGTAAATGACCAAATTCCATGTGTGAGTGCAACAGGAAGTTATTACAAACACTTGATGGTGGTTTGAAGTGAGTTCTAAGTAACGTTAAAAGTGTACTATAATCTCATAAAATATCTTATGAAGTATATGCTAATATTAGCTCTAATGCAACTGCAGTACAGGTCAAATACTTTTTCATAATGCATTTTGTCATAATAATTCACGTAAGGTCGCAAGAAAATGTTTTGTATTTATTTAGACATACTTTTGATAATAGTTGGGTAACTGTATACTAGAATTGAAGTGATGTGGCTAAGTAAACGTTTTATTGCCAGTATAAAGGCTGATAATGGCTGAATAAAAACAAATGAATAATGATAAAATAATAATAAGGATATCTCATATCTGGCGGAAGTGTGAAAGGTTATGTTTCCTTAAACTAAGTTTGTCATGGATTTCTTTATTTCAACACATTTACAGGTAAATCCTATTATTTTAAATTTGCGATTAATCATGATTAACCACAGTCCATGACTGTGATCAACGGGATTACATTTTTTTTTATCAATTGAAAGCACTAATATATATATATATATATTTATATATAAACAAAACTGTTGAACATTAGTGTGCATTCAGCTGTGTGTATGTGTCGTCAGTGCAATGGATGATGGGAACTGTAGTCCGGGGTGACGTGCAACAGTTAGTGTAGTGCAAGAGTCCATGTGGTGAGCGGGTGACCTCTGGTGGTGAGTGAACAGAAGTTCACAGAGTGGATTCGTGACAATATTATATTATGATATATTATATTATTATATATTATTGTTATATTATATTATACTATTCCCTTAAATCGTTTAATTGTATCTTAACTTATGTAAACTATGAATAGCTTGTATTTCATGAAGGTACAATTTAACTGACCTTTTAATCCTAAATATACACTACTAACACATGGGAGATTTTATTTGGATTCTGAGTGGCATCATTTCACTAATTATAATCACTTTAATACTGTAGCCAATGATTTTAGTAGAGTGAATACCAGTTAAACAAAAACTGACAAAACAGTGACATGTTGGCAAACATGCTTTTATTTGTCTTGTCACACAAATTATTTATAATTTAGAGGCATAATTTGTTTACTCCAGCAAGATAACCATAATGTTCCAAATGGCTGATTCTGTGAGGGTTTGGCTATTAATGCTACAAAAAAACTCTAAATGACAGCAAATCTGTTGACCAAAAGACTGAACAGCTCTTATTTTTGTACTCTTTCAAAGTCTTTTTTAAAAGCCTGTTATTAGTTAAAACGGTCAAGTTCTTTTCATTTTTCTTTCGTCCTTTTGTCCTTTCTTTCTTTCTTTCTTTCTTTCTTTCTTTCTTTCTTTCTTTCTTTCTTTCTTTCTCTCACACTATCTATCCGTCTGTATATCTCTCTGTATCTTACAGTGGTCTGTATTTTGAGCTAATTGCCTGCCCGTCTCAGGGGAGATGTAGAGGATAATTTGACGTAGAGGCAGAGCCGAAGCTAATAATCCATCCGCTATTTCAAGGTCTGTGGCACCTGTCAGATATGTCTCTTGTGCTCAGGAGAGGAGAAGAACGTTTTTATGGCTACAGTACCTGCCACTCGCCTATTGCACTTGCCAAAATGAGAGAAGAATATCTGAGTCAACGTCGCTCTCCATCCCCAACGACCAGTTCCCAGCCCACCAAATAAAGGTACCGAAATAAGAATCAAAAACTAATTAAAGTCTGTCTAATACAATGTTTTACTGTTAAAATCACACATAGTAAACCAAGACAAATGCACACTAAAAGTCAAAAGGTCATTTTGAGATTGACAGCTACTTGCTTTCTGTTATGTTACTGTGCACTTTAAAAAAGTTATTGCAGTCTACATTTGTCAATTACGTCATATTTTAAATCAGTTTATCATAGCGTCTGTCACAAGTTTAACAAGCAGGCCAAGTTTGTGGCAAGAACTTATTGTGCTTTACCGTTCTCTAAAAGGCTTTCATGGTCCTAGCTGCTGACAGACAGCTTATTCTCCCTCATATGTCTAGTCTCCAGAGGAATGTTGAGTGGTTTACAGGTGGAGGTCATGTTAACACTTGTCACCTTATTTAAGATAACCTGTGCTTCAATTAGAAAAGCAATTAATCTCAATATTCCCACAAATCCTCTGCAGCAAGTCACGTGCACTATCCATATTCGTTTTGTGGAAGCTCTGGTAAAGTGGATGAGAAAAAGTTGCTTAGGTACTCCTGAAATGAGGCAATTAACATTGTAAAGCAGTGAAAAATCTAGATGGATGGATGAATGGATGGATGGATGGATAGATAGATAGAACAGTTATTTTAAATTATAACATTTTACAATGTTACTGAATTTACTGTTTTTACAATCAAATGAATGTAGCCTTGGTGAGCATTAGATACTTATTTGACATGAAAAATATACTGACTGTAATCTTTTGAAGTGTAATGAAAAATGTAATTGTAAAAACTTAGTAATCGAAGTGTAGTGTAAAATGCATTTATCTTAATACTTAAAAATATAGCTAAGCATAATAATTGAATAATTACTTAATTGGTTACATTGTGAATAATTTAATTTAGTGACATTAGGTATATATTTAACCCATTGTGTGTGTGAGTGTGTGTGCCCTTTGGATTTGTATGTTCCTCACACTTTTAGCTTAACAACATGCTCAAACTTTACTGGGCTTGATTGTGAAGTGAGTATATTGTAAGGAGGACTTTTTGTATGGTATAGATGTAAGAGGTTCAAAACAAAAGTTATGGGACCTCTATATTCATTTTTAATATGACTTTTACTATTAATATGATTGTTTTAGATGTATTGCCTAAGCTACTATTCGTGGTCAAACAACAATGAAGCAGTATGAAGCAGAACAGGGCTTTCACAGAAGTGACGGTGGTGCTCAAAGCCCCTTCTGAAACGTATTCCTGCCAAACCTGCATCTGATGGATATGATTTAAACAATAGCCTAATCATCGACAAGTGCAGAGCATTATTACCAGGCAATCAGAGCATTGGACACTCGTTTATTTCAATCTCCTTCATTGTCTACAGAATGAATCAGTGGACTTCAACCCATCATCAACCCATTCGCCATCATCTTTCAATCCATTCATAAAGCCAAGTTTGGAACGTTAATCCAACTTTTCTCTTTTAGATAGACTCCAAGCTCTAATTAACATGCCAGGTGGGTCTAGCAGGGATGAGCGGTCAAGGACAATAATACTTTTGAAAAAAAAATCTGCTAAACTTACATCCACTACACAGTGGACTCATATTGTTCAAGTTTTCTGGAAGGTTCTCGTCCCTGAAGAAGAGGAGCTTAGGTGACTCAGGAGAGAGTCTTGTTGTTCATTTTAAGAAGCCATTCTGAAGACTATGTTCTGCATCAAGGCTTCTATTCTTTCTTTGTTTCATTCATTTTCCTCATCTATTTGGTCCATGACTAGTGCCCTATGTCGCAGCAGAGACACTTCAGTGATTCCTGGCCCCCTGGAGTTCGATCTGCTCCTCCACCTTATCTGCCCAGGACACATTTCCTCAGGGAAATCTTCCACGTACCACCTTGGACCTCTTTCCAACAGGAAGAAGTCTGTGCATGTTCTTCTTCTCTAGAAACCACTCTGCTGCTAATCAAGACAGCTAAACAGATAAACACAGTTTGACGCCATGTGTTCTGCTTCCTCTCTTCTCTGATTCCCTGTCTTGTTTTATTGGACTTTTGGGAAAGCACATACCTATTGCCCTGAACTGGAGGTTAGGCTCGAATTGTCATTACTTCCTCTTCCTCCGCACTTCAGTATGTCACTGAGTGCAGAAGTCTTGTGTTTAGAACCAGACGAGGTTAACTGTTGTGTCTGCTAATTAGTTAGTAAGACCAACAGAGGCCAAATGAGAAGAAAGTTAGTGGCTCCGCTTTGCCTGTCTACACATCAGTTTTAGTCTAAACACGGCTCTCTCCTATAGCTTAACCTTACATTTGGTTCTGTAGTGGTGTTACTAAGAAAATATTCTATATTCCCCAACTGTTATACAATTTGTGTTAAAATAAGGTAAAGGAAATGCTATTGGAATGGACAATACTGTATAAATCTATATGTAGATGCTCTGACAGGCTGCTCTGCTATAAATGAGCCGTCCACCATTTTGGAACTGTTAAAGCCAGTTTGTGAACAATCAAGAGCATGTTCACTGTGTATCTGCGGCCATATTCATTCACATATGATAATTTATAGCAGCTGATTTTTACAGTATTTGGTTTTTGGTCTTTTGTGTGAAATAATTCTACATAAGAACCATTAGTCCTTAAAACTGAAGGCTGATCCCTTCACAAACACTTAGGGTTTGTTTTCCAGCTGCCATTGGTGTAACTGGCATGTGAATATAATCAGATCACATTGTGCAAAGCAAATGCAAAGTTTTGGTTGGTAGGCAGCGAGAACACTGAATATGTAAAAGCTTATTGAACTTCTGCTTGAGTGATTTCTCTTAATTATTCAAATAATCAGATTCAAGAGGACAGAGAGGCAGAATTTAATGGATTACAACAGGCATTTCTCTGCAGGCCCCCTCTTTCCTCTTTCTTTTCACTACATCCCCACTGATGCTCAGAGCAGCTGGACTTGCTTTAACGTTTGTGCCATGATGGGTGGAGGGCGGGGGCTGAATAATGGCAACCAGGGAGCAAAGAGGTATTAGAAGAGATCGATAGCTGGCAACCCAGAGAGCCAGCCCATAATCTCCGTCAGCCATGTAGGAAAGTACATTATTGCGACTACAAAGCATATTAACAAACCCACAGGTCGTGCATTATTGAAATGGTGGTGGTTTTATGAGGCGCAATTCAAAGAGGAAAGGAAGAAAAAAAGGGACAAACATAAATTATGCAGCCTCTCCAGGATCTGTGCAGCAGCTCTCTCTTGAAAATATTGCTTTTGTTTTTGGCTTTAATTGGATTCATAGTTTGAAAGCTTTGTCAACTGGCAATTGCATGTGTTTGTTTGTGTGTGTGTGTGTGTGTGTGTGTGTGTGTGTGTGTGTGTGTGTGTGTGTGTGTGTGTGTGTTGTGTGTGTGTGTGTGTGTGTGTGTGAGCACGCATGTGTCTAGCCTGTGTAGATACTTTAGTGGTGTAGCGGTATTGCCCATTAGCCAATTTTCTTGAGGAAGAAATAGAGAAGAAAATGTCCCAGAGCAGGAGGATGTTAGACGTTGCTTTCTCCATACCGTGGCCTGCAGCTTAGTGGTTAGTTGATATTCATAAGAGATACTTAAACAATATATTGTTCACAATATAGATATACCATTCATTATTTTATCATTATATTATTTGCTGACTTGCCTTGCTTCATTTTTGGAAGCATAAAGTGGTGTTTTCTATCCAACATAGATTGTCCAGCTCGTTATCATGTTATTCTGAAGAAATTGATTGAGCTGAGTGACACTTGATTTGCAAAAACAAAGAATCCAATTTCCGGTCTAATGATAACTGTTGAAACTCGGCTGAATTATACAATACTGCTTACAATACTTACTACCAAATCCCAATGTTCACCGCGGGTCTCCCGCAAAATTTTCTGACCGCCCACTCCTGCCCGCAGCAAAGGTAAAACTGCCTGCTCCTGCAAGAATTGCGTCGGGTCCCGTGGGAGCCCAAACCCAATGCAGCCCTCTACTTCAGTCCGCTCTACTTCAAGCTCTCCCAAGTGTTTGAATCGGCTTTTCTTGACACCATTCTTAAGCTTGCGGTCATCCCTGTTGCTTGTGCACCTTTTCCTACCCAATTTTTTCCTTCCTGTCATCTTTGCATTTGATGTGCTTTGATACAGCACTCTGTCAAGAGCTCCCCTTTCAGTAATGACCTTCTATGACTTACCCTCTTTGTGGAGGGTGTCAATAAATGTATTCTGGACCATTGCCAAGTCGGCGATCTTCCCCATTATTGTGGTTTCAAAGAACAAGCAGCCCATATCATGGCAACTCGTTCATATTTTACGAGGTGGCTAATTCATTCGAATTCATACGACCTCACTCGTACAAATTCATAAGATTTGTACGAATGACCTCCACATAACCCTGCCCCTAAACCTACCCGTCACTGGGGTTTAGACAAATCATACGAGAAAGGTCGTACAAAATTCCTACGAATCAGCCACCTCGTAAAATACTTTAAAAAAGCATTGGAACAAGAGATACCCGGAATTTATACTCTTGGGATGGTCATTTAATGGAACTCAAATATACATATTCTAATATTTTGAGATAGTGGATTTTTGACTTTCATGAGCTGTAAGCTGTAATCATCAAAATTAAAAGAAAAACAAATGTTTTACTTTACACGGAATGCATCTAATATATGCAAATTGCACTTTTTGAAACGTTACAAAACTTTTCACGATTTTCTATTTTTTTTAGATACAGCACCTAAATAAAAAATGCAAAATCTAATATAATACAATTCAATACAGTAAAGAAAAATGTGTATATATATATATATATATATATATATATTGGAAAAATTGAAAAATAGACATATTAAACTTTTATAAGGTTGCAACGAATACCCTTTGTAGCCAAACAAGCCAGCTTAAAAGGTTCTATAGAGTTATATAACCTTTCAGGGATTCCAAATAGCAAAGTATAGCATTTTATAGTGTTTTTATTTTTATTTTAATTTTTATGTTTTATTGCCACAACATGACATCCATGTTCCTGTAGCTCAAATGGAAGATAATTTGTGCTAATGCTAGCAACGTCAATGTTGAAGTTTCGATTGCCAGGGAATGCACAGACTTGTAAAAGTTATAACTTGAAATCATTTTTTTTGTGCATAATTGTAATAAATCAGTGGGCAGAGGCAGATCCATATGCAACAAAGTTTATTTAACAGAAAAGTCAGGTAAAAGGTAACTCAGGGTGATGATGATAGGCTGAGGTGTGCGTAGAATCATGCAGGGGGTCATGGGCTGGCAGCGAGCATTCAGTATCCAGGGACGGGCTTAGGTCGAGGCAGGTGGCAGAGAATCAGAATCCGGAACGGGCTGGAGGTCGTAGGGCAGGCTGCAGACAGATAGACAATGTAAGTTCATCGTGGGTCAGAGATAACAGGTAGACTGAGTAGAAGGAGAAACGCTCGGACATGCACACGTAGAGAGGCAATACTTCGCAAAGCCTACATGGTGAATGGAGCAGATAAAGGCTTGGTAATGATCTCTGATACAGAACAGGTGAAAGGCAATCACAGCGCAAATGGAGCATACTAGAGGGAAGTATACACTGCGCTAGAACTCGGGAGAGGGCGCTCGTGATTGAGAGATGGAGGAATCCGGGAAACTGGAAGCCGTAACAGAGCCCCCCCCCTGCGAGCGACTCCCGGTGCGAGGATGCTGATGGCGCCGTGGTTTGCCCCGAGCACGGGGTGCAGGCTTCTCAGGGTGATTACAATGAAACTCTTGAGTGAGCATAGGATCTAGGATGTCCCTTGAATTGACCCAAGATCGTTCTTCTGGACTGCAACCCTCCCAATCAACCAGATATTGAAGGTGACCCCCTCGGCGTCTTGAATCCAGTAGCTGATGAACACGGTAAGCTTCCTCACCCTCTACAACAATGGCTTGAGAGGTCTGAACAGCATTAGATTGAGAGGACGGTCCAGAAGAATCTCCCCTCTCTTCCTCTGTGGGTGGCGTGGCGGGTTTGAGTAGTGAGACGTGGAACGTAGGAGAGATACGAAGATGCCTGGGTAGGGCCAGACGGAAGGACACAGGAGTTATCTGACGTAAGATCTTGTAAGGACCCACGAATCTCGTACTGAGTTTTTTGCAGGGGAGGTTGAGACGGAGGTTGCGAGTGGATAACCATACCCATTGACCTGGCAGATATTCTGGGTTGGAGCGGCGATGACGGTCAGCCTGCCTCTTACCACGATTGACAGCTCGTTGGAGGTGTGTGTGCTAGATTCCAGGTCTCCTCACTTCGATTGAGCCAGTCGTTCACGGCGGGACGTTGGTGGGCTCACCGGACCAGGGAAACAGGGTGGCTGAAAACCAAGGACACACTGGAAAGGAGTCAAGCCCGTGGATTGCTTCTGGATGGAATTTTGTGCGTATTCCGCCCACATAAGGTACCGGCTCCAGTCCTTCTGGTGGAGTTGACAATAGGACCGGAGGAAGCGGGAAACCTCTTGATTGAGACGTTCAACCTGTCCGTTGGCCTGAGGATGGTAGCCGGAGGTAAGACTCACGTTGACTTGGAGCATTTGGAAGAAGGCAGACCAGACATGGGACATGAACTGAGCACCTCTGTCTGAAACGATGTCTTCGGGTAAACCATAAAACCGAAACACCAGATTACAAAGGTATTCAGCGGTCTGTAGGGCCGTGGGAAGTTTACTGAGGGGTATGAGACGGCAGGCCTTGGAGAAGCGGTCGATGACCGTGAGGATAGTAGTGTGTCCGTCTGATGGTGGCAGATCCGTAATAAAATCGATGGCGATATGTGACCAGGGTCGCTGTGGTAAGGGCAATGGTTGAAGCAAACCGGCGGGCAAGAGACGGGACGATTTCTGAATATTGCAGGTTTTGCACTGCTGAACAAATCGGCTGACATCCTGGGACAGGGTGGACCACCAGAAGCGATTCTGAAGAAGATGGATAGTAGCAGTAATACCTGGGTGCCCGGAGCTGGGAAGGGCGTGAACATGCTTCAGGACCTTTTCACGGAGGGTCTCAGGTACATAGAGTTTACCAGAGGGACATTCCGGATGGATTCCGGTGTGAGCGTTGGCCAGCTCGAGTTCGGTCTCGATATCCCACTGTATGGGCCCGATGACTAAATCTGGACTGAGGATGGTTTCAGGATTCTTGATGGAAGTTTCAGAATCAAACTGAGGAGACAAGGAATCCGCCTTGGTATTCTTGGAGCCTGGGCGGAAGGTAATTGTGAACTGGGCGTGAGAAGAACAAGGACCATCTGGCCTGACGGGGATTCAGCCTCTTAGCCGTGCGAAGGTACTCCAAGTTCTTGTGATCAGTAAGGACGAGGAAAGGATGTGTGGAACCTTCCAGCCAATGCCTCCACTCCTCGAAAGCTGCCTTCATGGCCAGTAATTCGCGGTCACCCACATCATAATTCCTCTCTGCGGAACTGAGTTTCTTGGAATAATACGCACAAGGGTACAACTTGGGAGGTGATCCTTGACGTTGAGATAGTACTGCACCCAGGCCGGTACTAGAAGCGTCCACTTCAACGACAAAAGGTAACTCAGGATCTGGATGATGCAGGATGGGGGCTGAAGTGAAAGCCTGCTTGAGACGACTGAAGGCTTTAGTGGCCTCTTCATTCCAGGGAAGACACGACGTGCCTTTGCGAACCAGAGCCGTGAGGGGTTCTGCCACCATACTGAATCCTCTGATGAAGCGGCGGTAAAAGTTTGCGAACCCAAGGAAGCGCTGCAGCTCCTTCAGCGTAGTAGGTCTGGGCCATTCCACCACTGCCTTTACCTTGCCCTCATCCATGGCCACGCCTCCTGGGCTAATGATGTAGCCCAAGAATGAGATAGAGGTCTGGTGAAAGTCGCACTTTTCGATCTTGGCAAAGAGCTGATACTGGATGAGCCTCTGAAGTACCGCACGGACGTGCTGGACGTGGTCCTCTAGGGTATCAGAATAAATCAGGATGTCGTCAATGTAGACGACAACTTGGCGATTGAGCATGTCACGGAAGACATCATTTATGAATGATTGGAAAACTGCAGGACTGATGGAAAGCCCAAAAGGCATGACCAGATATTCATAGTGCCCAGTACACGTAGAAAAGGCCGTCTTCCACTCATCCCCCTCGCGGATACGAACCAGGTTGTAAGCACTACGCAGATCCAGCTTGGTGTAAAATCTTGCTTTGCGGAGTTGTTCCAGAGCAGCTGGTACCAGGGGTAGTGGATAGCGAAACTTGACGGTACGTTCGTTGAGCACTCTGTAGTCAATACATGGACGGAGTCCTCCATCCTTTTTCTGGACGAAAAAAAACCCAGCAGATGCAGGAGACGTGGATGGACGGATGTAACGATATATTTCTGCATGGCCTCGGTCTCGGGCTGGGACAGAGGAAAGACACGCCCCTTAGGTGGTGTAGCATTAGGTAGGAAGTCAATGGCGCAATCGTAAGAGCGGTGAGGTGGTAATTTCATGGCCTTTGATCTGCTGAATGCTTCTGCCAAGTCGTGGTACATGGAAGGCAAGCATTTCAAAACGGCATCATCAGGGTGTTCTCGAATACTTCGTAGAGTAAGCGGTTGGATAGTAGACAGGCAATCAGAAAAACAGTTCTCTCCCCAGCTGACGATCTGGCCGGAGGTCCATTGCAGAAGTGGATCATGCTTACGGAGCCATGGTAACCCCAGAATGACGGGAGTGTGAGGAGCTTGGAGAATGTAGAACTGAATTAATTCTCTGTGCAGCAAACCGGTGCGCATGTGAAACTTCTGAGAGAGATGAGTGACGCGACCGGTGCCCAGCGGTCTACCATCAACAGCCTCAACAGAAAGGGGAGAAATGCATGGAATTAGAGGAATTTTGTGAAGTTCAGCAAATTCTAGTGACATAAAGTTCCCAGCAGCACCTGAATCCAACAGAGCACATGTGGAAAAGGATTAGCCGTTGACAAAAAACTCAATGGGGACGGTTACACATGATTTTGAGTTTAGACAATTAAGAGTTAGACTCACCGCAGCATTATCTCTGTTAATGGGTCGATGAGGACAGTTCTGACAAAAGTGACCAGCTTCTCCACAATATAAGCACAGCCTTTGAGACCTTCGTCGCTCCTTTTCCTCCTCAGTGAGCCGTGTAGCGTTAATTTGCATAGGTTCGCTGGAATCGGCAGTCATGTGACTGTAATACCGGGGCAAAGGAAGGTTGCATGACGAGGTTGCTGAGCGACTGCCTGGGCGGCGCGAGCGCATCAGATTATCGATCTGGATGGCGAGATGGACGAACTGGTTGAAATCCTTTCCCTCGTCGCGGCAGGCCAGTTCCGTCTGTAAATCGTGACTGAGACCCCGCCGAAAAATCACCTTTAAAGAGTTATCAGTCCAGTTAGTCTGAGCAGCTAACGTACGGAATTCAAGTGCATACTCAGCGGCAGAAGTCCGTCCCTGTGCAAGCTCCAGCAGTAGATCCTCCGCCCCCTTTCCTCCTTTAGAGTGTTCGAAAACTGCTTGGAAATCCCGAAGAAACTCGTCGTATGAACGAAATGCTGAGCCATCCGTTCTCCACACAGCTGTGATCCAGTCCAGAGCGCGGCCAGTCAGCAGAGAGGAAACGAAGGAAATTTTGCTGGCATCCGTTGAGTGAGGTGAGTGCTGTTGATTCAGAAACAGAGAGCATTGAAGAATGAAGCCCTTGCATTTACCTGGGTTCCCGTCAAACTTTTCAGGTAGCGCTAGACGAGGGCTCGCGGCGGTCTGCAGCACGGGTGCTGGTGCGAGAGACGGAGAGGCAGACGCTGACGAGGTATCCGCGGATGAGGTTTGGAGATTTTGCATAGCTGTTACCAGTTCCTCCGTTACTGAAGTTAGTCGCGTCAGCTGATGATAATGAGTGGCCAGTTGAGATGCTTGGGCGGTGAAAGCAGCGGATAAAGCAGACATAGTTGCTGGATCTTCGTTCGGCGAAGTATTCTGTAATAAATCAGTGGGCAGAGGCAGATCCATATGCAACAAAGTTTATTTAACAGAAAAGTCAGGTAAAAGGTAACTCAGGGTGATGATGATAGGCTGAGGCGTGCGTAGAATCAGGCAGGGGGTCGTGGGCTGGCAGCGAGCATTCAGTATCCAGGGACGGGCTTAGGTCGAGGCAGGTGGCAGAGAATCAGAATCCGGAATGGGCTGGAGGTCGTAGGGCAGGCTGCAGACAGATAGACAATGTAAGTTCAGCATGGGTCAGAGATAACAGGTAGACTGAGTAGAAGGAGAAACGCTCGGACATGCACACGTAGAGAGGCAATACTTCGCAAAGCCTACATGGTGAATGGAGCAGATAAAGGCTTGGTAATGATCTCTGATACAGAACAGGTGAAAGGCAATCACAGCGCAAATGGAGCATACTAGAGGGAAGTATACACTGCGCTAGAACTCGGGAGAGGGCGCTCGTGATTGAGAGATGGAGGAATCCGGGAAACTGGAAGCCGTAACAATAATGCCAATGCCATAAATATATACAATTCACACATATGTGAAATGCAAAATATAATATCAGATACTTTTATACTTAGAAGTTGTTTGCCATAAATAGCTATAACACCTTTTTTAATTTTTCTTATAATCTTTTTTATCTTTTAAACGTTTTTGCATATAAAGTATTCTCGGGAATCAAATTAAAATACAGTGTTTTTTATACAAACCTATTTTTTTCAAAAGATGGATGCATGTAGCATCCCAAAACTGAGTGTACAATACAGATTCTATAAAACATATTGCTTTTTTCTGCTTCAATAGTTTTGTATGAAAATAGTTTGTATGCATTTGTTTATCATGCATCTGCAGGTCAGCAATACAGTACAGTTAAAATCAGTACACAGTAGAAGCCTCAGAGCAGTTATTCCCAGACTGGATGAAGGGAGGTGATGTTAGTGGTGATCTGTAACAGTATGTTGATCTCATTACCAGAGAAGAACCACAGAATTCCTTGGAACTCATGGAGAACAAGAACGATCACGAGGCCCAGCAGTCAGCATTTCAGCATTCTGGTCTACGTCACAGGAGAGAAGACAGATAGAGACATGTGAACGCCCACACATTTCACCTCTTGACCAGGCATTCTAGTCTGATATATAATACAACAGATGTGGGGTGATAAACAACAGGATAAGTAGGTGGAAACAGCTTGAGAGGTAAAGTTTAAATAATGTAAAATCCATACTGCAGTGGCCTTACACCAGCATGTGGTAAATTGTCTTTCCATTTTTGTTGGAGATACAATAGTTATGATAGTTATGTGCTCATGACCTTTGAACATCAAACTTTCATTCCAGTTCACTCTAGTGCTAAAGCACCTGCAGCACAACTGGCCTTCTGTATCCAGGATGATCTTGTAAGTTTTAATTTTCTTTCAGCTCCATGAATTCACTCTGACCTCAAATCCGTTCAAAGCCCAGGGATTGCATTACTTGCGACCGTTAGAATGTTTATATCTGTAATACATCTGCTCATCTTTCTCTGTACAGTTATATCTTTAGCGGCTAGCTTTAACAGCTATTGTTGTCTTTTTGCAAGCAAAACAGGCAATGAGATGATGAAGTAATTGTGACTGCTCAAGCAAATATGAAAATAAGAAAAGCTTACCCATTTAGCCTATTTTGGATGCCTGCTCTTTTCCTTGCTCTGTGGGTCAGGGCATCAGACCAAACCTCTCCTTTTTGCTTTATGAACATCTGGTTGCAGGCATCTGATAAGCCTGGATCAGTGTAAGGAATAGCATAAATCTGTGAGCAGACAGCCGAACGAGAGAGATCTCCCCACCCCATCCTAATCTTCACAATTTGCCGTGGCTGATAAAATTTTAATGAGGAATAAACATAATGGGGGCCCCTGAAAGATTACCATAAACTGAGAGGGATAACTGCTCAGCTGTGCTCCAACAGCGCCGAGCACACGGAAGAGAGAGGTATCAAAGAAACTTGCCAAACAAATCATCTGAACGTAGCATGTATATACACACAACGCCAAATGGCCCAGTGTCCGTAAAGCAAGATCCACTTCTGCTGTGCACTTTAAAAAAGGTTCAGGGGTGTGGATATGAATCATTCAGATTCACAGCTGGACCAAAACTGCAGATCAGGGTGTTCAACAGTTCGAATAAACTGTTTTGCATCCGCTGTGGCTTCCTTGTTGCTAAAATCATCCACCTGCATCTTCATTTCTTATTTCCATGTATTCTTTTCATTTAGTTTTCCCTTTGTTCTCAGTTGCTAATTATTAAATGCTCATTAATATTTGTAATGTAGCCTGCAAACAAGCACAAGACCTTGCTAACCACTTTCCTTTATAGAGTAAGTCATTTTGAATGATTCTTAGAGTTAAGTGCGGTTCAAATAAAGAAAGACTGGGGAGTAAGCGATGCAGTGAGCGGTAACACCATCAGTTTAACCAATTAGAAATCAGCTGCTGGGATAACTTATAAGACTGATCTGCATTGCTTGGAAAAAAATCTGATGGTTATTTTCATGTAATGTTTGATGTTAAAATCGCATGATGGTTTGTCTAAAATTAATAATAAAACTTAAAATTGTTAGCTCTGACATAATTTAGACATCACATTTCAATGTGCATAATGACACGTATATATTGAAAGTGTTATTTTTGTTTAAAAATTAACTGTTGGAAAAGGGAATCAAAATGTAAAAACAGGAAATTCATATTTAAATATTGTAAAATTAAATCCAATATAGGCTGTATTAAAGAATATCTATATTAACACTAAAAAGAACCATATTTTTTATATTTTTTACAATATAAAAAAAATACTGTCACTGCGATTTATTTAATGAATCCTTGGTAAATAAAAAATATTTGCCCCCGAACTTACTGTATTGTGCATCCCTTATGATATCATAGTTCTATGTACTATAGTACTATGTCTGTACTATCATAAGGAATTCACAATATTATGTCTTCAGAAGACCACTTGTGACCCTTGTGGTCTTGGATGTCTTTAGAGTTACTCCTGTGATCCATGAAAGTCTACATAAGATTACATCCTTTCAAAAAAAAATTCTGCTATTCCATATTAAAATTAAGTTGAATAATTATGGTATACCACTATTCCGCTTATCGAGTCTGTAGTGTCTCCATTGGAAATTGAGTATCTGATAATAAAATGTGGCAATGGCAATCAAGTGAGTCTAGCAGTCTGACACACTAGTCAACATTATATTGTAAACATAAGACCGCCTGTCTCCCTTTATAAGCTTTGGCACACAGAGAGACAGCATATGAGAAGTGTCAACTGCATCACATGTACTTGACTCCAGGCGTGACTGATGTAACACAGGCATTTGGGAATCAACAAAAAGCACATTTCTGCACTTTGAAAACTGTCACAGGACCATGCTAATGCATCCGTCATGATTTTCCCGAATGCGAAAAAAAACATTGTCATTTCAGGACATTTGAATGAGTTAATACGATAATTGTGCTGGTACAATTTAAATAGGATTAGCAACCACCTTGTATGTACAGATTAGTGGCAATGCATTTCCTATGACATATCACAACAAGCACAATGTTAGCATTGGCAGTCCTATTAGAACATGATCATTATAAAGAGCATATTATGTATATTAATAGCTCATATTTAAGGAAATATGCTAAATCAATAAAAAAACTTTAAATCATTAAATTAATGATTAATAGAAAAGTATAACCCAAAGAAAGAGAAAGCAGTTAAGTTGAAAATTATAACCGGAAGATAAAGCATTGTGTTACCCATTATCTAATTTAAACTTAAACATGATATACAAATGCAACAGAAATAAAACAAACAGGAATGCTTGATCAAAACTGGTTAATTTGGCCCACAATATTTGTATTTTTTAGTTTGTCTGTGTGTGTGTGTGTGTGTGTGTGTGTGTGTGTGTGTGTGTGTGTGTGCGTGTGCGTGTGTGTCATGGGCGTAAATCCCAGGGGGGACGGAGGGGACATGTCCCCCTCCATCCGAGGGTTGTCCCCCCAAAAAAATATTTTTAAAAAATCACTCTCTATTGTGAAAAATATATGTATGTATACCTAAAATAATTTTGTAAGTAGAAAAATAAACAAACGCAAAAAAATGCTTTTAGAAACAGTTGAGTTCCCCCTCCCCTTCCTCACAGTGGTTTGGCCCACTGCCTGCTTTCCCAGTTCATCTCACCTACTCCACACACGAGTCAGGTGTGTGGCTGCGGCTCAGTTAATGTTGAACTCCAGTAAGTAGGTTACTTTATTCACTTTAAATAAAGCGATTCTCTTTAATGTAGTTGATGCAGCAGACTCATTCATAAATTAGTTGCGGCAAAAATGCTGATTAACGTTACTGATTTAATTTTCCAAGAATCTGCTATATTAGCGATTAAAATATTACTTATCTAGTTAACGTTAACTTGTTTACAATAGCTTGTTGCATAGTGCACTGCAACTTATGGGGGTTTTCCACTGACTGGTACCAGCTCGGTTCGGTTCAGTTCGGTTCTGCTCTGTTTCGGACCTACAGTTTTCCACTACAACTGGTTGCTATAGCGACCAAACATTCTGAGAAGCAGCACGAGCAGAGCGCTCTAAGCTGAGGTAAACAACCTGGCATCATTACAATCGTCAGCACGGATGAAATAAAAGGGATTTTATTTCTTATCCTTGGTTTGTGGCTGTTTGAAATGTGCTGATCTGCTTTGTCATTGAACCTGAGAAAAACTTTGAAAATAACCATAATGACGCAGTCTCCGTGCTACAATAATAATGATAGAAGCAAAGTTTTTCACTGTGGGGACATATCTTTATAAGTACAGTTTGACTGTATTATTTGTGTCCCCTTCAAAAATTGCTCATGAGAAATTTTATATTTATTGTCCCCGCCTACTGTTAAATGAAATTTACGCCCATGTGTGTGTGTGTGTGTGTGTGTTCTCACATAGCAAGTGCTGCACCAAGTTTAATACCATTTCCATGAAGTGTGAATATTTTTACAGATTCAAAACTCATTCAAAAATGAATGAACAACACCAGAGAGTTATAAATGTTTAAGATGATTCATTTGGGACAATACCTTTGCCTAATATCCTATAATCACAATTTGTTTCTGCTATTGACCACTCTTACCCTTATATATTTTCAGATCACAGCATGTATTATGAATGCATTTAATTGCCTTCTGTCTTGACAGAGACATGTAGGCATTATTGTTTGCTGTAACTGCCTATAACATAAAGACTTTGGGGGTCAAGGATTAATGCACAGTAATTTATCTGCAACAGTACTCATTGACAATGAATCCACTTTAGAGAAAATAGCAATCAGTGAAAGCAAATTAAATGTTATTCATGTGTCTTTGATTCGTTTGAACCCCATTCTAATTAGTTACAAAAGCTATACATCATAAACATCATCTTTATCTGTCAATCATATCCCTCCACCTCCAAAGTCAGAGAATTGCGTAGTATACACAAAGCATTTTAAAATCTCATTACCCCTGAAGGAGCAGTTTCATCTCCAAAGCCCTTCTCTTTGTATCACACATCACAGACCATTTGGAATAAAGAGCGCATTGATGATCCTAAAAAAATTTAAATAGAAAGTGATAAGGAAAAGTGACATGCTAACAGATATCTGATTTGCAATATTTCAGCTTTGAATGACGAAGACCACCAGGACGACCACCATAATAATTGCCACAGTTTTGATACGATAAACACTTACTATCGACTTACTCTGAGCATTACAAGTGGTTGATCAACTTGCCTGGTGTTCTTTTTGATGTTTATTCATCCCAAAATATAATTTTCAAGCATGCACATCTGCTCAATATGATATACAAGAAAAAATTATAAAATGAAGCTGAACTGAAATTATTTGAGTTTACCTATATGAAGATATGAATGAGAAAAAGTTGAACTTAAGCATTTTTGTGAAAGTAGATTTAATTCAATTTCATTTCAACACACACACAATTTTGTCGACATCTAAGTATAGCAATTAGCAGATTGCAGCAAGATTGAGTTTCCAATCAAATAAAAATATGTTTTTGAAGATGGTATGTTTTCACTAAACTTTGCAACATATATGCCTATGTATCTGATATATATATGTATATTGTTCTTAATTGGTTGACTGTGATTCAGTCCCAACATGCATATTATAGGTTTGTTTTTAGATGGTTTTCTTTTGACCTCTTTCACTTTATTTTGTGACGATATCAGCTAGAACAGACACCCATCACGACTCACTCATTAGAGCTCAAGCTGTATTTTTCTGTAGCCTGCAAGAAAGATCCATGTGGCAATGTGCTTTCAAATGTGTTTTCCTGGAATCTATTGACAAAATGAAGCTATGTTAGACTGCAAATTTTAGACATCTCAGGGTGACTGAACCCACGCTGAACCGCGTGAGACCTACCTGCCTTTTGCAATTAAGCATGAACGCTTGTTTTGTTGACCTGTTACAGCAAGAATGGACAAACATCATTCGGTTTTATTTAGTTCTAGACTATTCCATTCATGAGGGTGGAGAAAGAAAGGAACAGCTTGTTTGTGTCACCTAAAATTCAGAATTGTTATGTATTTTGAGGATTTGTGATGATTTTATAGTGTTTTTCACAGTACTTCACAGTTTAAAGGGCCATCAGTGGGTGCTTATAATTTTGGGATTATGTCTTCTGCCATTTCTATATAAAATATTTTTTTTATCAGGACTGTTTCACTTTACAAAGAGAATGTCTACTTCTTAAACAATGCTGTTTTGTTTTCTATAGAAAATGATAGAGAAGTCTATGGAACCTCTTCAGGCAAAGATGTTCTGTTCTGACTTCTGTTCTGTTAGCATCTATTTGGAGCCAGGAGACACTATGTGCTCTAAGTAATTAAACTTTTGTGATTACTTTTGAAAATGATGTTAAAACAATGTGTTTCTGAGATCAAATCAGTTTGTATATGAACATAAAAATGCATTTAAAACCATCTGTAATTTTGCACAGTTTGTCAAGTAATGCTGTAATCTAAACACAGTTTGAACTGAAAATGATTCAATTCTATGTCAGGCATATTTGTGACAGCTTGAAATGATACACCCAGAATAGAAACATTACTTGTAGACTTGTGCAAACTTTTCTGCCTGCGCATCCATTCCTTCAGTCTTTCTTGATATTATCTTTGATGATGTCTCATTCTCTATCTTACACTGACCAGGAACGGTCCATAAATGTTGCAGAGCATTCCACATTAATAAATCATAAAATGTATTATAAGATGTTTTGAGAAATGTGAGGCAAGCAAAAACGTTTAAGAATCGAGCCAGATGATTGGCACCAAAAACTCTCCAATCTCCGAGAGCCTTCGGGGGCTCTGACAGGTCAAGGTGTCTCAGGTTGTCAAGGTTTAGAGATAAGAAACCTGGAATGACACTCTGATGGTCCTTATCCCTGGAACTGCCATAACATCATGTTCCTTTTCTCCTACTTTCCTTTTCCACTAAATTCAGCACTCACTTGCACCACGGACCATTTCATGTCTCCAGTCAGGATGATAAGGCGAGACCTGTCATCTTTCTCTTTTAATGCTGGCTGTTGAATGGGGGTATTGTCCTGTGATTGGTGTTCAGGTGTCATCACCATGTCAGCCTTATAATGGCATTGGGTTTCCTGGCAAAGTGAGGTGAGATAAGGGTTCAATAGGCCAATTAAGTGCCCAGCAGTACTGCTTCCTTTCACAGAGGGTCACTGCTTGAAAGAAGACCTCCTGCATCTCATTGTTTACAAGAATGAGATAGGGATTGGATGAGATGTGTAGATGCAGCATTCGTTTAGAGAGTGAGGCTTCCTAGTTTTTTCTATGGGATATGTTTATTCCATAAAGTAAACCGGTCTCTATTTACATCTGTTACTAACGTTTGTTTTGGATAATCAATCGCAAGTGGACAACGTTAAATAGATTCCAAAAGGATTTGTGTTTTTGACTACTTTTCATAGTGTCTATCAAATGTTGTGCTTAAACTTTGCCATCAGGGTTATGATAAAAAATAAAATAAAGCTAAAGTGTCATGTGTTATTCTCCACATATAGCGCGATCTGAAACCTAAACACGTTTTGTAAAAAACACGCCTTTATTGTCCACTTTCAAGGCATCGCAAGTTCACATTTTACTGCAGAAGCCGAAAAGCGCCCTTGTTGTTTGTGAATAGAAGCCGATAAGTCCATTTTAGCAAATCAGCACGCTATATTTAGGTCAGACGAAAAGGCTGCCTGTCATTTTTCTAGCAAAACTGTCTGAAAGTGGTCGAGGATGGATCCTTTCAACGAACTTGATGAACCAGCACATTACAATGGTGAGGAAAAGTTCCCTGAATTGTGTGCAATCACAACCATACAGTCTATGATCACGACATCGATGTTTGTCAGGCATTTGTCAGTCAGCTGAGGAGATTACAAGGTTAAACGAGTGTTTGATTGAAATAACTTGGAATGCACAATAAACAAACATTATTTCTGAAAACAAAAAATTAATAGTAAGAAAATAAAATAAAAACAAACACAAATTAGAGTTATCTGTTTCTGCAACTTAAATATTTAACATTTATCTTTTTCATTTAGTTAAACTTGATTTGCTAAAATAACTAAAAGTTAAATAAAAATTAAGAAAAAAAAATATTTAAAAAACAGAAAAACTAAATTGCTTAACATTAGCTATAATTCAAATGAAAACAAAAATAAAATATAAAACTGATTCAAAATAAAATAACATCGTATAATCTTTAGCAAATCTCTAAATGAAAATGTTCTCTTAACTGTATCTAAATTTACTTATTTTTAGTTTTTTTTATATGTAATAAATCAATAAATATAATATATAATTTTATACTATAAAAACATTTATAGAGTTCTTATTAGCAGCCTGAATTTCAGTTTCAGTCTGTGTATATGTAATATAGATGCATTTGAGACACATGTTAATGCTCAGTCTAATCCGTCTCTGCTGATCACTTACTGTATGACTGGATCGTAAAGAGGTCTTTATACTGTAAAAAAAACAGGGTCTTAAATACTAACAAGTTTATTTTTGAGTGTGGTTTTCAGATCATTTTCAGTTTGTAGACAATACTGAAGGTACATTTAGTAGGATCAAGAGCTCATCTCACTTTAACCTTCCCTTGGTTGGTGTTGCCAGTCTCTGCTTCTACCGATGATGAAACTTACCAATGTTGATGGAGGCTACTGTAATTATAAGACTCTGTGTTTTCAGAGTACAGACCAGCACGGGTAATGGGACAGCGAGAGTCAGCTTTGGCTTGCCTGTGGGTAGTTAAGGGCAAGAAGCAAGCAGGCTGCCTGATTAGGTGTAGCTGCAATGAGAGTTGAGGGAACTAGTCACACTGCTTCATGGGCATGTCATGCTCCTTCGCTAATGGATATCATTAGCCTTAGCCGACACACCGCCCACAGCCTGTTTATTAGCACCCATTACACCACCATTGCCCCACAGCCCTATGCACTAGCAATCAACCCTACAAACCAAACAGTGTGTGGCTGTGTGCGGTTGTGTTTTTTGTGCATGTGTGTATGTGAGCATATCAGGGAGCCAAATAGTTCTGCAGGAGTTTTTGCCAAATAAACAGAAGAACATTCATCAGACGATTCAATTAAAAAGTTGAAATTAAATTTTCTTCAAATGTCGTCTGTTGTGAAAAACGGGTCACGTGAATACTGACGGCATCACTCTCCAGTTCCTGTGCTGTCAGGATTGTCAAGATAGCTCGTTTTTCATTTGCAGATGTATATTTTAACTGTTCCTGCAGACTGTTTCTCCCTCAGAATTTGAGTCAAATCATAAATCTGTAAGGAAGACATTTCTCTTAGTCAATATATGCTGGGGTTCAGTCATATTGCAGAAAGCTATTTTATTTTATATTAAGGCTACTTGATTATGGCGGAAAAATATAGCAATAATGAGATCATGATTAATTAATATAAACGAAAATCATTATATATGTCAGGATTGTGGACTGTTTTGTGTGTTTTGCTCCTCATGTGTTCGCTGTGACCCAGTTTTTCCCTCATGTTGATTGTTTAATTTGATTCCAGGTGTGTCTCGTCTTCCTCCCTAATCATCCTGTGTTTAAAAGCCTCAGTCCTTCAGTTAATGTTTGTAGATTCTTACAGGTCATAGCTGTACTTCCAGTGTTTGCCTGTTTCATACTTTTGATACTAAATCAGCTAAACTGTCTTTTCCTACACTGATCTGTTCAAACAAAGCTCATGTTCGGACAGATGGCATCTCTGCAGGTCTTAATCTGCAGAGTGAAAAAAACTTAAGTAAAGATTTGCACATTTTTGTTTGGTGCTGAAGGACTAGGCATGGTGAAAATCAGGTTTACAATGCAAACACTTACATGTAATGTTCTCAATATTACTGTATAATTAACCATTCAAAACGTGATCTTGACAGTTCATTACATGAGCAGGATATTTTTGCATGGCTATTTGTATAGCTTGGCATTGTGAAACCATGCAAGATCCACTTGGCAGCAAGAAGGATAGTTTAGTGCCAGCTCTATACATCTTTTCTCTCGCTCTCCATCTGTTTTTCCTAATTCGTCCCTCCTTCCAAAGTGGCACTAGTTATAATCTTTTTGGAGGGAAGATGCATATGCCTGGTAACTGCTTGCCACATTCAGCGGGCTCTGCATACGCATGATACTGTACTGTCTATGGTGCTGCTGCTTGTGTATTTGAATTTGAACATCTGGAACAGAGCATGTTTAAATAGACAGGGGAAAACAGCTTTTTGGCTCATTTCCGATCCAGTAATAAAATGCGCAAAAGTCCTGCACGCTAATCTAAGGTTGCATTGCATCATATTCAGCATCAAGTCTGACCAATTACATTTTTGCTTTACCCGCCAGGGAAACATAACCTGTCAACATCATAGGGTGGAGAAGATGTACACAGACCAAAGTGTTAAAAGATCAGAGCAGCTTTAACCTCTGATGCCATGTTTGTATCTTGTCTAAGAAACGATTGCATTTGTTCACCATCACTAACTTTGAAGACTTTTGGATGCTGAAGTGCAATTAAAAGGATAGTTCACCCAAACAATGAACAATATGTCATGTTGTTTTAAACCTGCATTACTTTTTATTTATTTATTTTGGATCTGTTTATCTATTTTCTGTTAATAACTAAATTTATTTATGTATTTATTCTGCATAAATACATATAAATTATAAGATATATATTTTTTTAGTGAAGTATCTTTAGTGTTGAAGAGTAGAGATGTGATTTATGTGACTGGCCTTACTTGTACAAACCAAAAACATTCTGACACTCATTAGAAGATAATGGAATTGTAAAGCAATTGCAAATGAATAAGACATGGAAAATGGGCATTGGCTGACTTGTACAGGAAATACATAGCAGCACGCAAATAGGAAAAATAACGCCTCACAAAGAAGTGCATGATGTATAATATGTCCCTCGCCCCTTTGTTGGAGAGTACGCAATTAAAGTAAGTAGGTCACTGGCTATTGAAACAGTGCTTGCACCGAGATATATTGCTAACATCTGTTATTACAAACAAATAGAGTATCTGTCTTTCATGACTCAATCAATCAGGAGGACACATGAATGGGGTCATGTGTCCATCTGATTGGTAGGATTTCTGTATTTCAATGTTTTCAATCATCTTTTGTCTTACACATTTGCTACATAGAGCCATCCATCAGATCTTATTGTTCCCAGAAGAATCATGTTTGATCAATGAACTAGACATAACCAGACTTAGATTTTTAAGACAAAATTACCTTCTCCACAGAAAACGAACAAATACGTACATTCAGAATGAAATAAATGCCTTTAAAATACACAGTGCCCTAAAAGTGAGGAGCCTCACTGTTGCACTGTTTTGTGACTGTTTGTTTTCGGGCATTAATTAGCCATTAAAATGCGCTTGAGCTCTATTGTCTATGAATTTGTTTTTTTTTTAAAGTGCACTCCTGAGGGTCCCACAATCTGAATGAAACAGATGTCAGCCACTCGCTGCCTCCCACCACTATCAGCTCCACCAGCAAGCCCTGTCTTCATGGTTAAAGAATAAAACATATATATTTAAAATAACAAAGATACTGAGTAAACATTGAACACAACAGGGCAGCCACCCACATTAAATAAATTCAAACTTTATGTTCAGAGGAGAGCACTTGAAATAATTTGTGGAGGGTTTTCAACCTG
Organism: Gymnocypris eckloni scoliostomus; assembly: GCA_027564155.1. Classification (NCBI taxonomy): domain Eukaryota; kingdom Metazoa; phylum Chordata; class Actinopteri; order Cypriniformes; family Cyprinidae; genus Gymnocypris; species Gymnocypris eckloni. Next base: position 23,055,773 of record CM050426.1, read on the forward strand.
ACATTCAATACAACCATCCTGAGATCAAAAGGGAATGTTCTGTGGTTAAAGAAAGGCTCTGATGCAATATGAACAGTGTTGGGGAAGCTGCTTTGAAACTGTAGCTTGTAAAGATACAGGCTACAAATAATTTAAAGTATAGTTAAACTACAGTCGAGCTGCCCTTAGAAAAAAGTTTTGAGCCATGCTATAAGCTACTACATTTACATGTATGCATTTAGCAGACGCTTTTATCCAAAGCGACTTACAGTGCATTCAGGCTATACATTTTTTGTCAGTATGTGTGTTCCCTGGGAATTGAACCCACAACCTTTTGCCCTGCTGTTGCAATGCTCTACCACTGAGCCACAGGAACACAATACTGTATTTTACATCAATCTTTTTGTGTGTGTGCACTCAGAATAAAAGGAACAAAAGCTATAACTGAGTCAGTACCTTCCCAAAAAGTAGGTTTTCATACTTTTTAGTATGGGTGTTACGATACACGTATTTGTACTGAACCATTCGGTACGATGCTTTCACTTTGGTATGCATTACAAACCGAACTATTCGATTTGTTGGACTGATCCTATTACATTTGCAAGATACAGCTTGAAGTGTGTGAAATATAATGTTCTCAGTGCCAATGCGTTCAACAAGGCAGCCCTAACGACGTCTTCCAGTGGCATAACGTTAGCGGACGGGCACACACTGCGAAAGGCCCCGCGATAACCCTTGCTGGGTTGCATCGAAAGACGATGATCATGTATCGACGATTGCCAGAGATATTGTCAAAAACAAATTTGTAAAAAAGTGAATTGACCCTAACGTTCACTGGCATAACTCTTGCACAAAGTTTGCACGTTGCATATGTGTGATATCAAGTGGCTCGCCTTCATGGTTTAGAATATAAATATTTCCAACATTGCGATGTAACTAATTACTACCGTACCGAACGTACTAAACCACCGTTACACCCCTACTTTTTAGGTGTTAACATGTAAACTTAGGTACTGATGTGTACATTTAAGGTACCAATATGGACCCTTTAGGTACAAATATGTAGCTTTTGAATAGGTACCATCCCAATAACAGCTTTTTTACTTTTTAAAGAGAGAGAGAGAGAGAGGTATTCATGTTATAGTAATACCAGTAAATTTCAACCTTTTTTTGCTTACAAATCATACAGAATGAAGTGAAAATCTAAAGATGCCTGCAGTTTTATGTGAGGGGTAGGTTTGTGTAGGGTTGGGGTAAGGGGATAGATAATACAGTTTGAAGAGTAGAAAAAAAACGTCACATCCAATGAAGTTACGAAGTTTTACTGACAAGCTCTTTTAATAGCTTTTCATTGGTTAAATATTTGTAAAACCTCCAGACAAATGTAAGGAAGACCAATAGCACTGATTTAAAATGATAATAACGAAATATAATAGAGATATGAAGTTTGGATAATTTTCCACGGCACACCTGACTGGGCTAGGGTACGGCAAATGCCATACTCTGCCATACGGAAACTCTGCCCCTGCTTCACAGAAATAATTGATTGTTTTTGTAACTTATGTGTGTTTTTAACACAAACTTGTGTATTTGATAGATTAAGTGCAATAAGACATGAAAAAAAGAATTAGTTTAGTACTCGCATGCAGCATCACAGCCGCTTTCAGTAAATTCTCTTTTGAGTATTTTGAGCTGAAACCTGAAACATACTGAGACCTATATTACATATAATACAAATGAGCATAATAGGTCTTCCTTTGAGCAGGTAGCATTGCAACTTTTTATTTATTAAAGCCAACACTGTATACAGTACTACACATTTTATCTGATCAAACAGTATTTCCAAAACAATGTGAGTACAGTACAGTGTAAAAAACAAAGAAAACACAGTTTATTTCTATGTAGCTCTAGAAATTGGTATTTAAAATATTAAATCCATAGATGTTGGTCGCTCTATGAGTAAAACAACTATGTGAAGTTCACAAAGCATTGACGCTAAGTCTATCAATGCAGAGCCAAACAGGCAGCATTACTCCCATCTACCGCTCTGCCATTTGACAAGATGCCAGCGGTTCCAAGCTGAGTTTAAATCTCACTCTTGTAACAATCCGATAATAATTATCTTCCCTGGATGAGCCATACAGCAGCTGAAATGATTGCTGGTGGGGATCGAAGTGTAAAGTAAATTAAACGAATTGATCAGAATAACTGAGCTGCACAGGGGTTCAACCCCCAATGCAGAGAGGAGCTTTTTGGCACCACAGCCATAATGGTGCTATTGAGTGCTTCAGAATAGTTATTTTCACTGACGATAACAGAAGCGAAGAAATTTTACAGAACATTTGTTCCATGCTTCCTGATTAGTTAACTTCAATAAAAATCTTTAATTGCAGGGTAAAGATGAGATTAATGTTTGTGGCAGCTTGTGTGTTTTTTCAGACACATCCTGCCAATCTGGTGCAAAACGGAAACCGATTCCATTTAATGATATCCAAAATAAACATATGAAACATTTTCATAAAAATCAATGCTAATTAGCCTTATTTCTTCATTTATTTCATGTTTCTGGCTTTTTTGGTATGTTCCGCTTGCAGTAGATCGATATTCTGAGAACAAGAGACAAATTAGTGAGGGAGTATTGTTGTCAAACAAGACATGATTGCAAAGAAAGAAGAAGATAATTAGACGATGTGAGATGAAAGATCCTCATGTGTCACTTTACATGGTAGCCACAAGAAGAGAGCCATGCCAAAAGTGTCCTTGTAGCCCTTTGATGTCATATCCTGATTTTGATTGTTCTTAATCTTGTTTTATTTTTTTATATTTTTTTAAATACTTGTGTGGTTATGTTTAGATATTGTTCTCGCTGTTATTTCATCACCTAACATCTTTTCTCATACGCATGAACAGTGTTGGGCTAGTTACTCAAATAATGTAATATTTACTCATTACTAGTTACTCCTTTCAAAAGTAATATTGTTAATTTACTTATTACTTTCTGGCAACAGTAATTAGTTACACTACTAGTTACATTACTTTTTGTTCACACCCCACACAACTTGTAACTGTATATCTTCCACATAAAATAATTCTAGAATGTTCATAATAACATATTTCTGCATCATCATTTGACCAAAATCCACATTGGATCACAGTGAGAAGTTATTACTATCACTCAATAGTGATTGAAAGTGACATTCAAGTAGAAGTGTTGTATTAATCTCATTAATTGTCATGTGTAGCTTGAAGCTAATTGTAATTTCTCCATTACCCATATATGATTATATTTCATTATGTATTACATCAAATCACATAAGTTTGTAAGAAACAGTTAGATTTTTCAAAAATATTTTTAATTACAGTAATATAATGCACTACATGCTGATCAGAGGGATGTAATGCCAGAGTAAAGTAAAGCCACCACAACTTACACAACAGTGTTCAGATAATCTTTTTTAATGACAAAATCAATATAATGCAATATTTCTATCTGCTGAATGTAAGCTTTTCCATATTCCAAGCTTGCCTGCTGCACTGGGGACATCACATGTATGTGCAAGTCCTTAAAAATATGAAAATAAATCTAGGAATGGTTTGATTGTTGGATTTTAAATCAGCGGGGTTGAGGCATCAAAAGTAACTTAGTAACTAAGCTGCTTTATGGATAGTAACCTGTTTTTCTTTTAAGCAACACAGTGATAGGTAAGAGTCGTGGATCAACAAACAGAATGTGTTTTACTGGCATTGAGAGGAGAATAATGGGGAGAAAAACACTTCATGAGGATGCTAAAAATGCAGTCTTATAACATGAACTAACATTGCAAATAACAAAATGATATAGTTACTCAGTCACAGTCCAGACAGCACAGTGAAGACAGTATTTTCTTTATAATGACAAATGTATATGGACTGTCGGCAACCTTCATCTCAGGGTTCCAGACTTGAAGAAAAAGACATTGAAACATTTAATTGAAAAATGACATAATCATTTGGTTTGCCCAGAGGCGTCTTAGATTCGAGTTCATATCTTCTTAAATTTTTTAACACTTGCTGTGATATAGGGTTGTTATATAGACCCAATTTGAATTAGCCTATTAGGATATGTTTCTAGTTGTGTTTAGTATACATTTGTTCCAGTTTGAGTATTTTTGTGTGTACATAGTACATTTGTGTATTTATAGTACATTTGTGACATATAATTCTATTTATATATATATATATATATATATATATATATATATATTATATATATATATATATATATATATACAGTATATATATATATATATATGTAGTTATATATATATATATATATATATAGATATATATCAATACACTTATTACACTTTAAAGTAAATCTGAATCTTGAAAATAAAGTTGGCATTCATGGTTAATGGTTACTGGTTTGTGTGAATCTTTTTTTTAGGTTATTCATAGTGAAGGTTATTCAATGTTCTTTAGAATTTTTAAATGTTCATCACACTCAGAAGAAATTTGCTTCTTTTAATAGCTGTTTACCAAAATGTTCTCAGTTTGGGGGAACCAAATAATAATGACATCACTGCAAAAAATAACTAACCAACTAACAAGCTAAATACAAAATTATGTCATGAAACTCTAGATGGCGCTGGCTGATAGATTGTAACTCAAAGTAATATAATTACATAATTATATGTACATGGCCAGCTGATTTGTTTCTTTTCACATCAGCAGCCAATGAGCTTGCTGTTCAACATTCAAATACTTGGCTAGTGCTTGCTGCAGCAGTTGCAGTTTGCTTCAGAAATCCTCCACCTTCCCCAGCTCCACCTGTTTAGATCTGATGGCTTAATTTCGTGTTTGTTATACATGGGGGTTATTTCATATATGTTATATGTGCAGCAGCAGTATTTCTAAATGCTCATAGCAGCATGTCTTTGGATGTATTGGCAGTACAAAGCCTGTACTTGCTCTTCTAACCCTAAATCTACCCTAACAGTCTACTATGTTAGTAGGCATGTAGTTGAAAATTAATGAGAAGTAGTTGACGTAGTTACAAAGTTACACTTTATTACACTTTAAGAAGTAAATCTGAATCTTGAAATATAAAGTATTCATTCTGGTAATGGTTACTGGTTTGTGTGAATCTTTTTTTTTTACAGACACATTTGAACTGGTGCAACAAATTAATTGTTGTTAATTGGATAACTTGCATTGAGTTATATATACTGTGTGTGTGTGTGTGTGTGTTAGAGGGTGACACAGGAGTAAATTCTCAAACCTCTCCCGTCCCACTCCCACAAAAATTTATCTCTTCCCGTCCCAATCCCACGAAAAAACTGGGGGAAAATTCCGTCCCATCCACTCCCGGAAGAATGACTCCCACTCCCGTGTCGGTTTTTTTTTTTTGCGCCGAAATCTGTCAGTTACAGTAAAAAATATAGTACAGATCACAGCGTGCCCACCTTATTAGCTGAATAAAAACCCAAAATGTAGTTTTTTGTTATTATATTGAACTGAAAGCCATCTTATGCACAGTGTTGCACAGATTAAATTTCATGTAAATCATCCATGCTAACACACACGTCTTCTATGTTTTTTTTTATACATTTCACTCTCTATATGTAACGGATGTATGCCAGTAAGGGCTGTGTGTAAACCTCAATCGCCTGACCTCTAACAGAGGCGCTCTAGCGGCTGTTACCTTTGGCATTCCTTGTTACAGCGCCCGCCTCCCGCGCCGGAATCCCGGGTTCGCGACCCGCTCGGAGCAAGAACGAGTTGTGGTGGTGTGGACCCGGGAGGGGGTGTTACATAGAGATATATTTTTCAAAGACGGAGTTTCGAAGTTTCTCGCTCAAGTTCACATGAGACCTAAAGCGCATCCTGTTTGCTTAAAAGCGCAACGTTTCATTGTTATTCTGAGTGCACACAAATAAACGTTGAGTCTTTACAGATTCGAAAGATGTATTAAGCCTGTCCTGCAGCAAACGCGCTTCCACTCGCCACACAAACACTTCAATAGCGCACATTTCTCTAGGTTAACATCATATTGAGCGGCCATGTAAAGTTGCTACTACATACATCTTTCAGAGGAAAAGCCATATTTGAGGTTGATGAATGATTGGTGAGCGCTTGGATGTCCTGCCCGAGTGTATTACCACATAGACCAGCCGTTAACAATCTGTCCATCACGGACTGCGTCATTCACTTAACCAGCCACACCAAAGCAAACAGGAGGAGAGCATAAAGAGACAGGGCAACTAGAATTGAGTTCAGAATTAAAATATACAGTTTATAGTTTATTTATATAAAAGGTATATTTGTGTGTAAAGTTGGGTATCATTACTATTCCCGGTCCCGCCCACTCCCGATAAAAATGTTTCCTCTCCCATCCCAATCACGTGATTCGTAGCGATTTTGTTTCCCATCCCGCGGGATTCCAGAAAAAATGTCAGCCTCTAGTGTGTGTGTGTGTGTGTGTGTGTGAGAGAGACCCTGGACCACAAAACCAGTCTTAAGCAGCATGGATATATTTGAAGCAATAGCCTAAAATACATTGTATGGGTCAAATGTTTAGATTTGTATTTTGTGCAAACAATTATTATGATATTAAGTAAAGATCATGTTCCAGTAAGATATTTGGTCCCACTTTATGTAAGGTGGCCTTAACTACTATGTACTTACATTTCAATGAATAATTTGGTACAATGCACTTTTTGTGTACATGCATGCTTTTACGTTGTGCTATTTAAAAAAAAAAAAAAAACTGTATGTAATTACATCTGTAATAATTTTTTTAGAATTACACTGTTGACACCACCCTTAAACCTGCCTATACCTCCAAACCTGTCCCTAACTTACCCGTATCCCACCTCAATAGCAGCAATAGTGTTTTGCAATAGAGTATGAAGACAATAAGTACATTGTACTCATTTTTTGATATACGTACATAGTAGTTAAGGCCACCTAATATAAAGTGTGACCATATATTTTGTAAATCTCCTACCAGAAATATATCCAAGCTTAATTTTGTATTAGTAATATGCATTACTAAGACCTTCATTTAGATGTATTTAAAGGCAATTTTCTCAATATTTAGATTTCTTTGCATCCTCAGATTCCAGATTTTCAAATAGTTGTATCTCGGCCAAATATTGTCCTATCCAACGTTATCTCATGATAATTCGTATGTATTTTACGTAAAATAAGGTTCTATAAAACTTACAATACTGACGTAGTTTCAGCATCTAAACGTACAAAACTGACTTATCGACGAAATCTACAAATTGATCCTTATGAATATTGAAATTGCGGCATTAATTTTAGTATTCGTTGTTTTTAGTTGTCATATAAAATTGAGCTTGTTTTCAATATATATATATATATATATATGTATATATATATATATATATATATATATATATGTATATGTGTATTAGTTCAATAAACTCTCTCTCTATATATAATGAAATAATTTGTATTAATGTTACTTTTTATGACAATTTTAGTTGAAGTGGAGGCCTGTTTGTATTAGCTGAGGTGATAATAAAACACCTGTTTTCATAGTAGTATCAGCTAAATATAATTTGAAGATCTCAAAAACAATTCTTATAAAAAGAAAGCAAATAAGGGCTCCCAGTGACTGTTTTGTATCGGAATAACATGATAATTCAGTAGCTGTTATAGAACACAATAAACGTGGTCATGGGTTAAGTGTTTGTGAAACCAAACAAAACTGGCACTTGTGATTTGAGTTTTCCTGCACAGTGATTGCATTATGTTGAGGAGCTTGGTGCAGCAGGGGTGAATCGACACACTACGCTATTTTAAGAGGTGGATGGGTGATGAGTGCTAGAGAGCGTGTGTGCAATTCATTTCTGCGCTTGACTGTCCTTCACAGGGAAAACAAAATGGAGCAGATGTGCGATTACTCTTATATTTGACAGGTGCATGACAAAAACACATCTTCTGTGCCAGTGAAAGTTGATTTGTGTGATTTATTGTTTATTTGTGTCTTTGTGCGATGGCCTTCATTTATACAATGGCTTAGCCTTTAAGTTTGTAGCTTATCATAAAATGTATATATTTTCTTGTTTTCTATAACCTGCAAACGTCCTAAATCGTAATGAGCTGCAGCTGAGCTGAAAACAAAGAGTGGATTATTGGCTCTGAGTACTCCGATGTTTAGTATTTCTCTGTGGCAAAATATTTTGAGCACATATGATGTCATTATGCTGTTGCTTCTGAATTGAGCAATTATGATACTTGAAATGTATGTAAGGGCACTTTACGTCTATTAAACCTAATATTTTCTATAGACAAAGTATATATAGTAAGCTAGTCTAGTATATTACATATTGTAGTCATTAATGGCATTTATTAATGTTGCCATTTGACCATAATGATCTGCACAGCTTTCTAGTTTAATATGTGACAAGATTATCTCCTTTTTCCATCTTAAATCTCATTTGTGATCATTTGCTGCCATTGTTTGTTGAAATGGCTTGTTTTGCTTGCTCCACGTAATTTTCCCTGGAGAGAGAGAGAGAGAGATTTCAATTTATTCTTAAAAACATTTTAATCTTAAATGTTAAAGAAAAAGCCACAATTTTGGTATACCAAATATATACCAAATTCGTTATTTAAAATGATACATTTTTAGTCATATCCTTGCTGTTCCTCAAATAAATAAATAAATAAACCATGATATATTGTTAAATTCATGTAGTGGATTACAACCTGTTGCCATCATTCCCAAATGAAGAAGTATAACATTAATGACAACTGCATTTGCCCTACTTCAGTTATTGTTACTAATTTAATGATTTGTTGATCATTAGTTGATCATTGTTATCATATTGATCATTGTTGTGTGGATAGTAACTGAAGACTTCACAGTAGTGGATGCGATGTCTCAGACAGCAACATTAAAAATGGAATGGAACGTATTAATGTATTGCTTTCTTTTTCAAATAAAACATTATATATAACTTGTAAGTTGTAACCAATGTGTCAGGGTCAGAGTCGATGTTTGACGCTTAACATCAATAAAAAGCCAAGCAATATTCTGCGCTCCATTATTTATTTATATGTAGTCAGTGATTGATTTTAACTAGCATGTGCTAAGGTGTGATTACTGCCATTTAATTAGGTTCCCTGGCTTGTTATAGACACAGAGGATTTACTCTACATAAACACACCCTTCAAACAATTAACAAAGAAATCGACACATAAGCCCAGCTACCTTTAGCCTCCAGAATGAGATGATTTTTCTATTTTTCGCCAATGAGGCTTGACAAATCGTTTTTCATATGCTGTATTTTTCCTCATTAAACCTTAATGCTGTAAAACTGTGTTAGTGAATGTATTCCTTCAGAGTCCTTGTAAGTGTGTGTGCTCCAGATGCAGTCATCTTTGAAAGTCTGGCCACAGATGAATCGTTTGGCACTGGTCTCACAAGTTCCTTTTGTCCTCCCCATTGCAACTGTCCAATTATCCTTTTTTTTTGGTGGAGAGAGTGAGTCTGTGCAAGATGACTTGTTGGGATAGGGTTGGAGGAGATGCCTGGTTTCCATCTAAGGGTAAATGCAGTACTGGATAACAAGCTCCAGCTTACTGTGTATCTGTGTTAGGACATGGCTTTGGGCACTTCACATCTTCTCTCATTTAGGTTTCCTTGTTCTGTGCAGCGTTTTAAAAAGCAGCAGCAGGGGACAAACTTTCCATAACATCTATATTCAGTTATGGCTTGTTAATATTGTGACATCGGCTGGAGGCAGTCCATTTCCCATCATCCATCTGGTAACCAATATCTTTAAAGTACATAATCCCTCTTTATATGTTCCATTGTTTATCAATGTGCAGTGTACCATTTTATGCATGGATGTGTTTGAAGTTCATGTTTTAGTCTGCCTGTTAATTACTCACCCTCAGTGCACTGCCCATGTGTTTGAATGGTCTACCTTATGTTCTGCTTTATGACTCATCTATGCACAATGAACTCTATTTAACATATTTTTGACTTTAGGATATATTAGACTTATGATTCACAACCATATCATGAATGTTAAAGAACCATCTGTGAATAGTGAGCATCAGTCGGATGCTTGTCAGTATCACACACATACACACAGAGGCCCCCAAAAAGTATCTGGACAACTACACAAACATACAGTATGTAGAAAAAAAAAAGTTTATTCAGTATTCATGATATTTAATGTATTTAATTTTGATTACCTTTGCTGTCATCTAACATACTTACTTCAAGTTTAATGTAACACTGTTAAATGTAATTTTCCACAAAACTCTAAATTAATAATTTCTGTAACACTTTAGAATACTGTTATGTCATTAAATGAGAAACGCAATATTAGCACTCTAATAACTACTAGTAATAACAAGAAATTACTAATTATTTGGATCAGTATTCTGAAGTGAATAACATGATAACTATCCTGTAATGACTGAAATCATTGTAAGCTTTTGAGGGTTTTGTAAAATATTGGATAGTGACTCAAGTCTTATTAATTAATTACAAATTATTTAGATCAGTATTCGAAAGTGAAGATCATGATAACTCCCTAGTACTGATGTTTTTGTTAAATGTCAATGAGTTTAGTTACTGATTAGCTAATCACTTTCAACTAAGTGCTATTACTTACTAATTTGTTAATGAGTTTCTTGTTAGTTAGTTAATAGAATGTTTATAGTACATTACTCCTGCATGGTTAATCATTTATGAAAAAAATTGTAATGACGGTGTAACATTTTTATTTTTAAATTTCATTTTGTACAGTACATTTATAATGTTTTGATAACTAAATGCAGTGTTTAACAACTGATTTTAAAGTAACTGATGGTAACACTTTATTTGACGGTGTCCTTGTTAGACATTACTTGCACTTACTATTATAATGACAATAAATTATGCATAATTTCATGTAAGTAACCTGAAGACAAACCGCAATACTAAACCTAACAATATAATAAGTACATGTAGTAATTAATATTACTCAGTACTTAAATGTATAATTACACTGTAAAAGCACACCTTAAAATATAGTGTAACCTAACTAATTTTAGCTTTTAGTATTTAATTTCGACAGTATATAATGCAGCCATTTATTGATCGCCTGCCATAACATGAAGGAAATAATTATTAGTTAATCAATACTGAATGTAACTTTATCATAGATGCATCCCTTATTTGCATTACATAAATAATACAACAAGAAGCTGTGTGTGAGAAGTGAGAGTAAGTTGGATGAGAGAGAAGCATTAGAATCATTGGTTTGCAGATTCCACTTCAATATATTGTTGTCTAATATAATGACGCAGACTTTTTAAGTATGACTTATGCTGCACACACACACACTACACAATTTATCCCTGATTTTCACTCATTGACATTTAATAGAAATCACTGGAAAAATATACATTTGGTGGCAAATCAGTGCTCCTTCGTGTGAGTGGCAATTGCTATGTTTGAATGATCAAACTGAATGATATTTAGCATACGTAGACCTGTCTACAGTCCAAGTCCAGGTGCTAAAATGTGTTTTGACTTGGGCTGGAACAGACTGTTGTGTTATGTGAAAAGAACAGCAGTCTTTGGAAGTTGGGCAGTGTTTGGGTGCCATTAAGTGTTCAAAATACCATTATGTTGTTGTAGGTGACTGAAGTAACCAAAAGGGTAATGAGCTGATCAGCTTCCTGTGCTTTAGGCGGGGGTCTATCGGGTTCTACTGTATGATCTATTGTAAGTATTGAACTGCTGTCACTCCCGTTCGTGTCTCATTTCTATTCCCCTCCCCCAACACCAACGCCACTTTAAATGTTTGTCAGACGGGACACAATAACACACTTTAAATTAAAATGGAAATACCCAGCTCACCATTAACCCTCTGACACTTCAGTTTGACGTTATGTAACCACAGCTGAAGCCATCTCTCAGAGGAGATGGAGGCTAGGAGGTTGAACGCAGCCCAGCCTTGAATACATAATTCCCCTGAATGTGTTTGCCTTTGGTGTTTAATTTACTTTCTCTTACACAGGTCAGTGAGTCCCTCGTCAAACACGCTCTGCATGGTAATGGAGACGAACAGGAATGTGTGTATCGTGTGTTGTTTAAGTTTTCTTCTAGTTGTGGGTGGCACGTTTGCATGGGGTTAGAGCACTGCTTCTACTGCACACTTGAGTGTGTCTGACATTTAAAAATGTCTGTGTGCCAATTGGCTGGGATGCCATGATGCCCACCAATATCTCGCACAATCAAAAGTATTTGCTTTTCAGCAAATTATTAAATATAAATAGAAACTGTGTGTGTGTGTGTGTGTGCGTGCATGCGTTATTATTATAAATTATAAATAAAATATTATATATTATTTATATATATATCCCTCCACTTCAACTAAAATTGTCATAAAAAGTAACATTAATTAAATTCATTATATAGAGAGTTTATTGAACTATATATATATATATTTATATATACATATTGCATATTATCAGATAATCTAAAGAAGAAAATATCACAGTTTCCAAAAAAAAATACAGCACAACTATTATAAACATTCATAATAATGAATATTTAAAATCAGCATATTATAATGATTTCTGAAGGATCATGTGTTACTAAAGACTGAAGTAATTGAGAAATTATGAATTTAATTACATTTTATAAATGTGGATATAGATAAAAATGGGTACACTAATATTTCATAATAATAATTATGATTTTATATATATATATATATTCTTCTTTCTGTTATTATCCCTATCATTATTATTAAATACAAATAATTTCAGAAAATGTTAAATAGTTTCATGGCTGTTAGAAATCTTCATGGCTGATTAATTTTCTTAATCTATTTGGTATTAATTGTAACTGTGGATTTCAGGATGATGACAAGCAGTTCATTTCGAGTGATTGAGTTAACAATTATTAAACAATGAAAACACTTTGTGCCACAAAATAATGCATCTCTATATATATATTGTTGCAGCATTATGTCTCAACAAGTACCTGATCATAATTGAACTAATGGTAGCAATTGGCATTTGTTGTTTTTATGTTTTGTATTGTATAACTTTGTTTTTTTTTCAAAGTGAAACCACTTTGATTTAATGAGCTTGTAGTCACATGCATAAACCTAGACATCAAAGGCAGATCATTGTGTTGCTGAGGGACTGAAATAATGAACGCAGAGATTTATTGCTTACTTTATCTTTTTTAGGCTCATCGCCAGGTCAAGAATGACAAATTATCATGAGAAAAAACCCAGATCATGCAGCAGTTGTAGAGTGCAGACACATAGGACATGGTGGTTCAAACCTTGTAAAAAGTTTGTGGCTGAATGTTTTCTGTATTGCCTTTTTGTGTTGTCGTATTTTGTAAGCCTACGTGTTCCCATGACAACCTTGTTCTTAAGAGTCATACTTCATTTATGCTTGTGGGTGTGTGAGAGACAGACAGTTCAAAGGAATTATCATCATTATTTTAGTTCTTAACAAACAAATGGAGAGAGTGTGCTGTAATAACAGACTCGCCATATTTTCAAAATCTAAATGTGTAGTTCAGCTGACACAGAACCTATGCGCACAGCATCTTTAATGCAATATGTTTGTTTTACTGTAGTTGTACAGCAGATCTGCTCATGGAAATGTGAAAGTTTCAATTGATTAACCATTATCTCCTGCTCTTTAGACAAATAAATATTGTTCACGTCAGTCTCAGAGGAGTCAGGGGTTTGGTTTGGTTCGGTTGTGGTCTAGCATTATCTTGCCATGGGGTTTCTGAGGCTCTGGGTCTGAGGATTTGAACTTCTCACCTCAGACTCTGCCTGTACTGATTTATTTTGGGTCCACTGCATTTCTAATGGGAGTGTTTTACTTGCTGTGAACTGCTAACATGAGTTTGTTATGAGGTTCTGTTTACATGTTCTTGTAAATTAGCATCTATTGTGTCATTATATTAACCCATCAATATTTATATTTATATGTATTTATAAAAAAATACATATATTGATTTGAATAAATATTTAAACACATATTTAATCTTGATAATTACATGTATTCATGTAGCACGCACTGTTATCCAAAGTCTGCAATATACAATGGGATGACATTGAAACCCCCAAAATGCACAATGGGCATTTTAAAACTTTTTTTCTAAAAGTAAAATAAGGTCTTTGGTAAACAAAATTTGACAATAATTTAATGGTTTGCTCTACACTGCAAATTACACACATATATTGAAAATTCAATTTTTTGATGTGGATATGTTTATATATTGTATATATACTGTTTTTACTGTATTTTTCGACCAAATAAATGCAGCCTTGGTAAGCAAAACCTTTTACCACTGGTTCTATAAAAATTGTCCTATAGGGTTTTATAATTGGGTTTTTCAATTTATGAGTAAAATACGTAGTTGGTAATCTCAAGCTAGTAGTTTAATGATTAATAACTTATTAGAAACATATATATATATATATATATATATATATATATATATATATATATATATATATGATCGAAAATACAGTAAAACAGCAATTATTTAAAATTATTATTGCAGTTTAACTATTTTGTATTATAATTTATTGTAAAATGTAATGTATTCCTAGCGAAGCTTAATTTACTTAAGCCATTACTCAAGTTTTCAGTGTCACATGATTCTGCTGTAATATACTAATTTGGTTGTTCTGCTTAAAGTCAACATGAAAATGAAACCCTTTTTTTCTAAATCATTGTAGATATTGTAAACAATTCATATGTGCATGTTTCATGTTTTACTTTTACTTATACTTTTATTTTAGACCACTTGAACCATGTTACTGCAAGATCGTGTTCCTAATGTTCTCATTTTTTGTTCCTAAAATTCCCACTATGTTATTATACAACTTTTTAAGACATTGTTAGATGTTATAATTGGATATACATCACAATACTGAAGAAATCCTTCCATTTCATTGGTATATATTAACTGTGGATATTGAATGGATGAATGAAAACGTATGTTTGAGTGAGTGATTGAGTTAAAATAAATTTTACTTTCACTTTTTATAAAATAATGCATCTCTCTCTATATATATTGTAGGCATATTTATTAAATGAAGCACCATTAACTAATTTTATCCATAAATACAGCCATTGCTTCACCATCCATTTAAGGATAGTGTGTAAATGTATGCCAGCTTTTAGGGAGCTGTTATAGATTATGTGTCAGGATGAAATTCCATGGCACAGTTTGAGTACAGTGTGTCAGGACACTAAAAGCTCTGCTCTTATGTAGTGTTCATTATACACTGGCTTACATGCTGAGATAATACTACCCTCTGTTGGGCTTTATGTGAAATTGCTTAAAACTACTTCAGTGCTATGTAAAACGAACAATGAACTCACATATGTGGCTGGCATGACAATGAAACTCAGGGCTTTGTGTGGTGAATGCATGGGCTACATTTCTAAAATACATGTTTCATTATGAGAAAACTTTTCTTATCTACTGTTCAACACCTTGATGCACACGTCTGAAGATTCTGTTTAGAATCTGAACAGGAAATAGCAGCTTAACTGTAAATCCCAGCAGTTTTACACTCCTAAGTCTTCTCCTTTGATCACTGTGCATCTGTTGACCAGCGATGTGTTGAGACTGACCCTGCTTCACCGCTTTCCAGCAATCAGAGGAGCTCAGGTTTGAGAGGCCACCGCGATGTTCTGTCCCAGTAGGGATGTAGACAGGAGGGGGAGACAGAAAGAGAGAGGAGGGGTCAAGAGAGATCCGCCAACTCAGTTTAGACTTTGTAGTCTTAAAGGCCAGAAAGATGTCTGAAGTGAAATGTTTTTCATCTTCACACCTTTCAAGAACCATAGTAGCAATATAAGTTATTTAAATGTAAGTGTTTGAGTTTAATTTGCCGTTAGCATAGTGAAGCCCAATGTATACCTGTTGCTCCATCTCACGTGACTTACATTTTGTATTCATGTGTGCATCATTAGATAATAAATAAACACTTTTAATAATGTTTTCAAAAAAAAATTTTGAGTTTGAATTTTTGACTAAAAAATGTCAAGTGGTATATGACGTAAATTAGGCCTGAACACCTTGAATACCTTTGTGTGATCTAATTATATATTTGTATTAATTTAAAACTTTGTCTGTGTAACACCTGGGACACCCAGTGGTGTTAGGGGGTAAAGTCGTCAGACACAAAAACTCAAAAAACAAAAAGCTGAACATGTCATATATCCTTGGAAAGCTGAGGTTCTTGTGATTCGAACGATGCAAACAATTTTAAGATACATTCAACAGAGCAGGTACAATCAGTGTCTTTGTCAGACCATCAACAGCTAAGTAAACAACAAAACTGAAGGAACTCACGTATGAAGCCTCCTGATAGTCCACTGATCCATAAAAGTTCAACATAAATGGTGTTGTTACACTGTAAAGGGTCCAGGCTATCCAATTCGGTGCGAAATTTAGTCCAAAACACATGCATTTGTTGATAAACATCCACGGAATGTAGTAGTATTATTTAAAATTAGCCGACGGAGCTATCAATTCTTATGTGTTTCCTATAATGAAGCATTTGATAACATGCAAACAAAGCAACATTTTCTGATGTCAAAATGGCCGCTGAACTCTGCCCTTTTGATGGACACATTTTTGAGCCAATAGGTGTATCTTAGAGAGGATCTACACTAGCGGTAGAGACACTGATGTTGATCCAGCATTGGAGATGGGGCATTTCATTTTGATGGATGGTTTATCAGATTTAGTTCCAATTGCATTAGAGTCTGCAAATATTATTTTCGATAGCCAATGAGCTTCTGAACAGATGGATTAGTATTACTTTTCACAGCGTACGCTCACAGGGAGAGTTTACAGGTAAACGATCATTATAGGCTAATTATGGCGTAGAAGAATGAGAAACTAATCATTTGAATCAGTGCACTAAGTTGTTGAACAATGTCAATTTGCGGCATGAGATTACATTTTTGACAAAGAGAGCGATGTTTCATCCATTTAAGCAGAGGGGATGTTTTTGGATGGAGCATACTTTTTTGGAGGTGACTTTTACTTTCCAAAATTAAGTGTTTTATTACATTATATAATTATATTTATATATATTATACATATTATGTATCTTATACATATTTTACAGTACATGTTGAAGAATGTGTTTGTTTTGAGATCTTTCTGCTAACTTCCGGTGTGAGTTTGTTTCTCTGCGGCATGCATGTTATGTGGTTTATGAGGACGCAAATGTGTATAATGACATGGGTATGACAGGTATTACAATGAGAAGGTGATTTATGAGGACGTTTTCAGTGTCCCCATAATTAAAAATGCTTATAAATCATACAGAGTGCATTTTCTATGGAGAAAGTAGAAATGCACAGTATCCTGCGAGGGCTAAGTTTAGGTGTAGGGTAGGTGTAGGGCAATAGCACATACAGTTTGTACAGTATAAAAAACATTACGCCTATGGAGAGACCCCGTAAACCATAAAACACAATGTGTGCGTGTGTGTGAGTGTCTGTCTCTGTGTGTGTGTGTGTGTGTGTGTGTGTGTGTGTCTGTCTCTGTGTGTTGTCTCGTGTGTGTGTGTGTATGTGTGTGTGTTATTCGTGTTTGTGTTTTGGTGTATTCCTGCTAACTTCTAACTTTTTTGTATCACAGACAATCATCTGACATTGAATCGAATGAAGTCTGGGAGCCAGTCAGTAAAAAGCCATATACTGAGGGATATGATGACCTCAAGAAATCGTCAAAAAAACTATAATCAGAATCAGAAGAGCTTTATAACAAGTATGTTTACACATACAAGGATTTTTTCCTGATGACATGAGCTTCCAGTGCAGAAGAAAGTACAGACATAGTGCAGACATGCATGATAGTGCAGACATACAAAGGAATAACACAGAAGGAATGGAATATAACACCAATTTAAGAAAAAAACTGAAATTAAATAATATACTATTTACCTTTTTTTTTTTTATTAGATTAGAAATTATAAATAGATATGTTATTTACATGCGTACACATTTTGGATTCTATATATAAATAGCACTATAATGTGGTTATGCTTCAGTTACTATGTGTCAGCACTTATTGACAGTGAATCTGGATGGGACATTGAATAACTCTAAGTGTAACCTTCGATTAGAGCCCAAAATTATGACTGTACATTAAAGTATTCAAGAATTACAGCATTTTATGTGTCGTTGGTTACTAAGAGATATTTAGAGTCTCCAAGTGTCTTTTAAACGTGTGTAAAACACTCATTTTATATTATATTGTTTATCAAATGGGAAATTTGGCTTGGTAAGGCTTCATTCTGTGATCCCATTGTATTTTCCAGCTCATAGCTCCCAGCTATATTCATCTGCAGGCTTCTATTTACAAAAACAATGTAGGCGGAATTTCTCTTTTCAGTGTGTTCAAAGTGCTATTACTCAATATCAGTACGACTTACAGTAATTCTGACTTTTGAGAAACAAACCTCAGAGTGTCACCTTTCAAAAGAGACCAAAACCATGCATATAATTACATGCAATTTACTTTGGGTATGCCTTTTTTAGGCGTTTTAGACTAATTTTACAGAATCATAAAGTTAAGGTAAAAAGTGTATTTTTAAAAACAATCAATTATTAATCCATATATATTGTTACACAATTTTTTTTTTTACCTAAACTAATCTTGCCTTGCAATAAACACAAATTGTATTACATTTTAACAGACTTCTTAGCCTTCGCATAAATTATGAGGGATTATGTCTATGAAATCATTTCCTGTTTCATGTTTTTATTTCCCTACATGTTTCTGCATGTTCGTTGCACTTTATGCACCACAAAAATATTATAATTAATTATTGATATTTATGAATTTATTTGTTAACTGATTCTTTTTTGTTTACACATTTTTTAATAAATTAATAGATAGGACAAAAACAGCCATCAACCACTACTACAACATCACTGCTTTCAAACATACCCCACTTGTTTCCGCCTTCCAGGACCTCTGAGTTCACATACACAATTACAGGTTTCAATTTTCAATGGGCCAGACTGTTGAGGAACCGGGAGAACATCTGAGAAGTGGCAGAGTTAATAGGACAGAAGTGAAGTACTGCACAATAAAGCACTGAACTTCACCTCCACAACTCAATCACAACTGCCCTCTTTTTAGAGTTTCAGACTGAAAAAATAACAACAATCTCCTCCAATTGCACTAATTATTGTAAGGACACTGCCATTGATTTTAATGAAAGGCACAGCCCCTCCTTTTGACTTGAGATAGAACAATATTGAACGGGCTTGCTGCAAATGCACATTACACTTGATTGTGCATTACAGCATTTATTGCAATGATGGCCAGAGAGCTATTAAAGCAAATGTTACTGGTATAGGAGCTGTGATTACTGCCCATGCTTTCGTCCCTCCCCGAGGAGCATTGTCGGTGTCTGCTTTTAACACATCCATGGGTAAATGTGCAGAAAGACTGCCGGTTAGCCTTTAGTTGGATAACTCATGGCCTGCACTGGGCTCATTCAAAACACTGTCAGAAGTGTACAAGACCCCATCCAAAAACCTGCAGTACTGCCTCTGCTTTTATCCTGCTGTCTTGTTTAATCTTTACTTTCCTCTTTTCTTTCTTTTTTTTTTTTTTTGTGACCTTGTCAAGTTTTGGCTGTTTGTATGTAATTTCCTGGCCAGATTTAGTCCAAGAAAGCAGTGTGGTGTATGTGTGCAGATGGAAAACTGCATTAATTTGATGGCCTATCATTTAAAATGAACAATTGTTTTTTTTTAATGAGAAAGAAATGGTTTTGACTAGCAGGAGAGCTGTTGTTTAAGTTTAATATTAATCACCTCATGAATTCACTGCTGGCAAGATGAGCTTTTAATCAAACTTGGCTTACTATGTAGTATGCAGATATATATGTGTGTTTTTTGTGCAAAATTTCTACATGATTATGTATAAATTAATTTATAAATTCATATTTTATAAATTCATAATATAACATTTTGATAAACCTCTGTACACTATTGTATTCAAAATGGCTTGAATTTTATGTACTGCTTACAACACTTAAAAAAAAAGAATCATTAGAATTTTTTTGTTTGTTGAAATAAACTGGAATATAATATATAATTGCATTAATCATTTGAACCTGAAAAACAACACAGCTGATTTCCAGCAAGCATGCGTGAAGTAAACGAGAATGCAAGATAAAATGCATTCGATCGGAAAACAACATATTAACTGTGCATTCATTATTTTATTTTTTTTAGCTATAAAATGCAGTGTTCCATGTACTGTATTGAAAATTACTAGGTGAGAGAGAGAGAGAGAGAGAGAGAGAGAGAGAGAGAGAGAGAGAGAGAGAGAGAGAGAGAGAGAGAGAGAGAGAGAGAGAGAGATTTGAGAGAGAGAGAGAGAGAGAGAGAGAGAGAGAGAGAGAGAGAGAGAGAGAGAGAGAGAGAGAGAGAGAGAGAGAGAGAGAGAGAGAGAGAGAGAGAGAGAGAGAGAGAGAGAGAGAGAGAGAGAGAGAGAGAGAGATGTACTTGGAAGTGAACATGAGCCGTCAGTGCTGTCTGAGCACCATGGTAACCATGAGCAAAGTGCGATGTCTGTATACACGGAGTGAACAACCAGACTAAACAAAGGACTCAAACATTTCAAAAGCATCATGGCTTCAGCGTCCTCTCTTCACCTGTCAGATCGAACAAGAATAAAGGGCTGCACAGATATGTGTGAGAAACTATTACGTGATAACCCTTCATGCAGCTACCAGACAATTGAACTTGCTCAGTTCAGCCTCCTGAATCTTGCAGCTCCTAGCATGAGGATTATATTAAAAAGTTGCACATCAAAAACAATAAATGTTTCCAATTTCCATCTTAACTATTAACTATGCATCTCTGGTATGGTAAGTCACTGATTAAAGTCTCCCACTTCCTATGCTAGTGAGTGTGACTTTCACTGTGCTGCTGTTTTAACATTTAAACGGTATCATATAAGCAATACTGTAATGCTTTTGTATGAGATATAATTTTAAGCGTGAGTTAATATTGAATGAAATAGTGATAATGAAACACTCTTGTCTCTCTGTCTCTTATGTAGAGTTGGGAAGTCTGATTCATTCTAACAAATCCATTTGTTTGGATTGTTTTTTTGTAAATGAACTGGATCACCAATTTTATCTGTCCACTCATAAATGTCAAATCTAAATATATATTTATGTTAAAGAGTTAAAAAGACAATTACAGTGTAGATGCCTCAGTGTCTTTGTGCCAGAAAAAAATATGTATCTTGATTAAATGATACTGTATAAGTTCATATACAGTGGGGCAAAAAAGTATTTAGTCAGCCACCAATTGTGCAAGTTCTCCCACTTAAAAAGATGAGAGAGGCCTGTAATTTTCATCATAGGTATACCTCAACTATGAGAGACAAAATAAGAAAAACAAATCCAGAAAATCACATTGTAGGATTTTTAAAGAATTTATTTGCAAATTATGGTGGAAAATAAGTATTTGGTCAATAACAAAATTTCATCGCAATACTTTGTTATATACCCTTTGTTGGCAATGACAGAGGTCAAACGTTTTCTGTAAGTCTTCACAAGGTTTTCACACACTGTTGCTGGTATTTTGGCCCATTCCTCCATGCAGATCTCCTCTAGAGCAGTGATGTTTTGGGGCTGTTGCTGGGCAACACGGACTTTCAACTCCCTCCAAAGATTTTCTATGGGGTTGAGATCTGGAGACTGGCTTGGCCACTCCAAGACCTTGAAATGCTTCTTACGAAGCCACTCCTTCGTTGCCTGGGCGGTGTGTTTGGGATCATTGTCATGCTGAAAGACCCAGCCACGTTTCATCTTCAATGCCCTTGCTGATGTTAGGAGGTTTTCACTCAAAATCTCACGATACATGGCCCCATTCATTCTTTCCTTTACACAGATCAGTCGTCCCGGTCCCTTTGCAGAAAAACAGCCCCAAAGCATGATGTTTCCACCCCCATGCTTCACAGTAGGTATGGTTCTTTGGATGCAACTCAACATTCTTTCTCCTCCAAACACGACAAGTTGAGTTTTTACCAAAAAGTTATATTTTGGTTTCATGACATTCTCCCAATCCTCTTCTGGATCATCCAAATGCTCTCTAGCAAACTTCAGACGGGCCTGGACATGTACTGGCTTAAGCAGGGGGACACGTCTGGCACTGCAGGATTTGAGTCCCTGGCGGCGCAGTGTGTTACTGATGGTAGCCTTTGTTACTTTGGTCCCTGCTCTCTGCAGGTCATTCACTAGGTCCCCCCGTGTGGTTCTGGGATTTTTGCTCACAGTTCATTGAGATCATGCGTGGAGCCCCAGATCGAGGGAGATTATCAGTGGTCTTGTATGTCTTCCATTTTCTAATAATTGGCTTTCTAATAAAGCCAGCAATCTTGCTTGTTTGTAGGTGACCAAATACTTATTTTCCACCATAATTTGCAAATAAATTCTTTAAAAATCCTACAATGTAATTTTCTGGATTTATTTTTCTTATTTTGTCTCTCATAGTTGAGGTATACCTATGATGAAAATTACAGGCCTCTCTCATCTTTTTAAGTGGGAGAACTTGCACAGTTGGTGGCTGACTAAATACTTTTTTGCCCCACTGTACATTTTAAACAATATTGAAAGTAGCTTCAGTGTACTCTAATGTTCAAAAGGTTTGGGTCAGTATAAGATTTATCGTTTATGCTCACCAAGGCTGAGTTTCTGGCAAAGCTGAATTTCATATTCTTCAGAGTCACTTGATCATTCAGAAATCATTCTAATAAGATGTATTTGTTGCTCAAGAAACATTTATTATTAATGTTGAATGTTGATCTGCTTAATATGTTTTGTGGAAACGTGTATGCATTTTTTCTGTAAGAAACAACAAAATGTATTTTAAATATAAATATGAATATGTTATAACAATATAAATGTTTTGTGTAATATGTTCTTGTTGGAAGAAAAAATATATAATTTAGTTTAGTGAGTAGTTTAGTGAGACTCCTAATTATTAAAGGGTAGTTTAGTGAGCTCTTGTTGGTTTGAAGCAAGAAATAAAATTAAAATCAAACAGTAGCTTCCTCAAGACTGGATGTTGTAGATTTTGTCTGACTGGCCCAGTCACAACAACAGCTGTTGTAAATGTCTTTGATGGCAGCTCATAGTCATGTTCCTCTCTGGGAACTCGAGCTGCGTCGAAACGCTAGGGGAACGCCTTCAGCGATACCATGCTCTGAATCATATGTGTGAATGATTTGTACAAACGATGGGCAAGACGTCATGGGCGGGTGACGTAATGACCAGGAGGCTTAAAAGCACGTGTGGTGCAACCGGCATTAGCTTTTTGTCATTCAGCAAAGCTCTGTGTGTGTGTGTCAGTCACAATCTATGTTCTGTGAGTCTTATTTACTGTTTTTTGTCATGTTACAAGTCCAGCAACATAGAAAGCTCCTGTATATCTAAGCCGAAGCAAAGACAAAGGAGCATAAGGGCGAAAGCAGATCACGTTACAGATTGTGTGTTCCTCCCTGCCCACACTACAGCAAATGAGCGTGGATACACACAGTTTGTGCGTGATCTGATTGGGAGTGAAGCATGCAGAGTCGGCTCTCGAGGGGGCTTCCACTGCGTATGCTTCGCTACCGGAAAACTCTCGTTCCTCGTAGTACCTGCCCCGCTTCCGCCGAGTCGGAGCGTGGGCAGGTGTTTGAGGGAATCGCAGATGGATCAGATGGAGGGAATGAAGACGGGCGAGCCCCTATCTTCTTTCTGTCCCAACAGATCTAGCGCCCGCTCTCTGAGATTGGAAGCCCGCCCCGCGGTTCTTCCCCCCGGAGAAAGGGCTCGACGCACCGCCTGTCTTCTTCCGAGGAGGGGGACGGGGAGGATGTCGATGAGCTTTCGCAAAGCGTAATGTTTGCACAAGCATATTGTGAATGAATATAAAACAAAATAAAGTTATAAAGAAAAACATAACTGGGGAGCGGAGCTCGCACACTCAAGCTCTTGAGAAAAAAAGGAGAGGCTGATCGTGTTTTCCCCTCTGCAATACATTGTGCTCCCACCGGGCACGCTCCGAAGAGTGTGTCTGTGCCTATGATCTTGCGGTCCGGTCCGGTCCAGTCCTGCTTCTGCTGAGGCACTGCGGCGATTGAGATAACGGGGATCGCACATGGATCTGGTGGACGGGTTAGAGACGAGCTCACCCTATCTCCACCTGCGTTCCCCAAAACTAGCACTCTCTCTCGGGGCGGAAGCCTGCGCTGCAGTTCTTCCCCCTTGCGTGAGAGTGCTCTAATCTGCAGCAGTTTTCTCTCCAAGGAGATTTATATTGTTTTTTATTCTGAGTGGCTCGCGTGTTGCCGAGGTCATGTGGGTGTGTTGTCATTCACATCAGACCGTGTTTACTCGTCTGGGTGTTTGACTGCATTTAATTTTGAAGAATTAATTATGCATTTCAACTGACTATGAAAAGTTAGCTGGGAGGCTCGCCACCCCTTCGGGGGTCTCTAGAGCAGCTAGATCGGCTGTCTCCTTCCGGTTCCCTGCTTCAGGGCACCGAGCTAGCCGCTCTAAGTCCACCAGAGGCCAGTCTCGAGAGACTGGTTCCCATAGTAGGTCACCTGGCGGTGTGGGAGCCCCTGTCAAGCGTGTCTCATTGGGACATGCCTGAGTAGACTCTGGTTCTTTAGTCTTCCTAAAAGATTAGGACCGTCGTTTCCAATAGGAGGCATCTGAGGCAGTCCTGATGCCATGGCCCAGGACCTATGAGGGCAGGCCCCTCAGCACAGGATGCGCATAAGCACTGTGAGCCTGTTTGCTGTGATTCAGTTTTGCTTCAAGCGTATCATTCTGCACACGGGATGTGCAAAAGTAATTAATGCAGCTCTGTATTGGAGCCTTTCGTATTATATTTTTGAGCAATGAAAGATTATTAATAGCCTTTCTTGTTAGTTTCATCGTTATATGGTGCTGCCTCATTACTGTGCATTATGTTTAAAAGAAATGTATTTTAATTTTACAGCAAATATATTTCTATATAAATATATTACTTGTTTTCCATTAAAGAATTTTACAACAATACAAAGAGCAATATATATATATATTTTGTCCTACAGATTTAGTCCTACACTTATTCACTTTTCTTTGTTCCCCAATAAAACAATTTGTATAAAATGATTGTGCACTCATAATCCTTCTAGACTAATTTTTGCTACTGAATTATTCACTTACCTAATTTATAAAGTATTTTTGACATAGATTATAATTACACATCAATTATTTTTTAGTTTTTCTTTACAGTAAATTTGTCTATATTTAGGAGATTGTGTGCAAAACACAAAAGAGTGATGATTCTACACTGATTTAAAAAAACTGTGCTGGTATCGGATCGATATCGGTATTGGCAGATACTCAACATTTTTGGTATCGGATCGATATCGGTTCTGAAAAAGTGGTATCGAGCCATCCCTAGTACTAATGCTATCATATTATTCATCGGAAATCTGGTATGCCTATTTTTGCAGGAACAGCTTTTTGAATATACATTTTATGCAAACTACACTTGGAACAATTGAACGATCCTTGAAGTAGGGGGCTAAATTCAGAATATATTACTGCAGGAGGAAAAGGCCATAAATCCTTGGTTATATTAAAGAACAATTTTGTCTCCATTGTGGAACCTATAAAAAATCTTAATGTCCAATTCCACCCAAGCTCTGGTAAATTATAAAGGTACTTAAGGTTGACATGTTTATGTATATCCCCATACCTCCCCTGCACCCAGTCAATTAGCTCTTATTCCTGGTCAACAGCTCGCAAAAGCAAAGACCACAGCAATTCCAGTAATAGCCAGGGGAAGGGTGGCTTGTGAGAGATTTATATTTCATGCGGTCAGATGGCATTTTTGCTCCAACTTCTGCTTGTTATATCTTTTAATATTAAGATGAGTAATGGTTTTTATATTTGTAATGCTGTTGAGTAAGCTCTATCTTAACTGCTGTCATTTGATTTCATTTTGCTTTTAGTTAAAAACATTATGAGTCACACGTGTCACTTCATGCCTCCAATAGCGCACTGAGGTAATGGATGCCAACTGGATTGTTGGGGGTATTATGAGGGCTAAACTGTCCATCTGAGGCTATCAGCAACCTTTATATCACTCAAAGAGGGGACTATATATATATATATATATATATATATATATGTCAATGTATATTTTATGGAGGTGAATGTGAAACCAACTAATATTCCAGCCCTGGAAATTAACCGCATGATGTAATTTTCCATTATTGTTCATGATTTCATTAATCAAAGTCATGTCAGATAGGTGTCTTGTGTGTCCCAAGGCTTAATGTTTTATTTAACCCCAGTTCAATGGAAAAAGTGTCTGTGGTGAAATTTCTGCAAAATTATGTTTAATTGCAACACTTTCTAAGTGAAATGCCCAATGTGCAGTGCTGAAAGTGTATCCAGTTTTATCTAAAACAGATAAATGCGAATGTGTCTATGTTTTACTACACTGGTTGTTGTGCATACCTCTATAAGATTTATGTTCTGACCCATGTTAAAATAATATATTAATGAACTTAATCTATAGTGTTATCAAGAGCAAATGTAATATAAAACCCTGTTTGCTAAAGCAACCATACCATTTTAGCGTTTCTTTGATGTCTCTCATCAAGTGTTGTGACTCTTGTTTCATCAGACTTGCACCCAAGCACTCTGCATTGCTACCCAGCAAGTTTACTGTGTCAAAAAAAAAACTTTAGATATATGGAGGTGAATATATGACTCAAACATTTAATGGCTTGTTTCCACCGAGCGGTACGATTCAGTACAGTACAGTGCGTTATGCAATTATGTCCTTTTCCATTGTCAGAAGTTGCGAATGATACCAAAATAGCAAACCGTACCATACCACTTTTATGGGACCCATCCTTTGGGGTACCTAACACAGAAGTCCAGTGCCTACAGGTGGAGCTAGACTCACTGTAGACTGTTACGTGGTTGACAGAGAATTGTCACTTGCGCGGGCTACAAGGGTAATGACAGCAAAAGGGGAAGTAAGCAGCTCCTTCACTCATTCCGCCATGCTGCTTATGCGTGTTGGGCTTGTTCACATCACATCAGAGTATGCAAACACAAAAAAATATAACAGTGTATTTTATAATTGTATATTTTCATACACACCGACAATGTCACGCTTTCTTCTTCACGCAAGAATGACATCAATCTGCTTTCTGGCATACACCACTCATATCAAGTAAAAGTGTTATTGGCAGTGGAGGCACAAGCCGGATCAAGGTGACTCATCCTGAGTCCATACACCATATTGACAAAACAAAAACAGAATTGTCACAACTTCGTAACTTTATTAAAAATAAAAACTCAAATAAGTACATTGCTTAAGTATTCATACCCTTAACTAAATATTTAGCTGAAGCACCTTTACAGTCTCAAGTCTTTTTTTGTTTGATGTGACAAGTTTTGCTCGTCAACATTTGGCAATTATCTGCTATTCATTTCCTCACCTCTCAAGCTCTGTCAGGTTGGATGGGGGGAGACGCACATTTTCAGGTTTCTCCAGAAATATTTGATTGGGTTCAAGCTCGGGCTTTGGCTGGGCACTAGAACATTCACAGCGTTGTCTATAAGCCACTCTTGCTGTGTGCTTAGGATCACTGTCCTGTTGAAAGGTAAACCTTCTGCCCAGTCTGAGGTTCTGAATGGTATTTTCATTATGCCTATCTCACTATTTTTGTGCATTAACCTTTTCTACTATTCTGATGAGTCCCTCAGTCCCTGCCGCTGAAAAAACAGCTCCACAGCATGAGGCTGCTACCAGCACACTTTACTTTTTGGATGGTACTCTGCTGGTGATGAGCAGAGCTGGTTCCCTTCAAACATGATACTTGGAATTGAGGTTCGTCAGACCCGGTAATCTTGTTTCTCACAGTCTGAAGCTCCTTTATGTGCTTTTTTTGTTGTAAATTCCAAGTGTGTTTTCATGTGTCTTCACTAAGGAGAGAAGTGAGTTTGGGCACACCACCATAAAGCCCAGATCGGTGGAGTGCTTCAGTGATGTTTGTCCTTCTGTAGATTTCTTCTATCTCCACATATGATCATGGAGCTCAACTAGAGTGACCATCAGGTTTTTGGTCATCACTCTAACCAAAGCCCTTCTCCATCAATTGCTCAGTTTGGCCAGGAGGACAGCTCTAAGAATCCTGGTTGTTTCAAACTTCTTCCATTAAGGGTAACAGAGAATACATAATTCTGCGAACCTTCAATGAAGCAGAATTGTTTCTGAACTTTTTTCTAAACTCTTCCCTAGATGTGTGGCTTGACGCAAACCTGTTTCTGAGCTCTACAAGCTGTTGTTTTTTTATCACAGGGCTAATTTGTTGCTCTGATATGCATTATCAGCTGTTGGATCATTTATTAAGACATATGTGCCTTTCCAAATCATACCATTCAAATGAATTTGCCCCAGAAGTACTCATACCCTTGTCTGGTACAGTTGCAAATTTAGCTCAGGAGCATTCATATTGCTTGTATATGTTAATAGACTTTGAGTGAAGCAATATGAATGCTCCTGAGCTAAATTGCAACTGTACCAGACAAGGGTATGAATACTTATGGAATGGAATAATTTAAGTTTTTAATTTTTTTGAAAATATGCTTTTTTATTTTTGCTTTACCATCATAGTGTATGGAGTGTAAATTGATGTTGAAAAAAAGTAATTAAAGCAGTTTAACATAAGGCAGCAACATAAAATGTCAAATAAATTAAGGGGTATGAATACTTACAACATAAGGCAATGAATGCTCATAACATAGTATTGTGCAAGTAACAGTGTGGAAACAAGTCTTTTGAATTGATAATCTGTAAGAAAAAATTATGTTAAAACAAACACAATGGGTTGGTGTTTCACTGTTAATTTTAGTTGAAAACTGCTGTGATGTTTGGAGTAGAGGCATGTTTTTTCCAGTGAGCTGTTTTTTTTTTTTTTTACTTTGTATCACTTTTTGAAACTTGCTAAAGAGAACGGGGAACACAGAAAAGAGTAAAAGAGCAAAAAACAATTGCTTGTCACTGAACTTATTTAATTTAAATGGCTGTTGAAGCTCATACGGTCGTCCTCTCTCCATTAGGGCAAGTATGAATAGGTCCTATTAATTACTTCTGACACCTCCTTGTTGTGAATTGCATGCTTGACACATAAATAGGAAAACAAGCATTGTAAGTACCATGCATGGGAATATGAGCAAAAAAGGCGAGAGGTATCTGGAAATTAATCACACTCCAAACTGTAAGCGGTGAAAAGAGAAAAAGATGGGCTTCTATTCATGTCTCCCATAATTTACGGCACTTCTGAACAAATGCATTAACAAAATACATAACACTGAAGAGACAGAAAGGGACAGTTCATCAAACTGCGTTTCATGGGCTCGAAATGTGTTTTAAAAATTGCCTTCTCTACTTTTCTCAGTTTACCTGTGAAAAGCTACATTATGGACACATTTCCTCCCATGATGCTCAGGCTTTTCACATGGAATAATGGCCACTCAGTATGTGACATGCACCATAAATCAAACAGGCTCGCGTTGTGTTTACCCTTTAGAGATGGGTTGAGGCTTGCGGCAACAGTATCTGCACCGTCCAGCTGTTTCCCTTGTTCTGCTTCTGCCGCTAATCACAGCATTCAAACCTCTCTCAGCCATTGTCTCTTTCTGAGTTTTGCCAAACTTCACCCCCACAGTGTCACTCCAACTTTAGGTGGCTTCTCCCACCCCTTCCCTCAATGCTGCTCACTATTTGAAGATAGTGTAAGCAGACATTCGCTGTGCTGTAAAGTTGCTAACAAGTTCCATGTGGGTGAAGTTACGTACCAGAATGTTGCTTCAACAAAACTTTGGAATAAATAGACGATTGGTTGAAACTTTCAAAAGAACAGATTTTCTGAGGATATCTGGGAAACAGGGTTGTACGCTATTCAGAACTGAAGTCAATATGCCTTTTAAGATCAAATTAAATTCCTGAATATGATGCAGGATTGCAATTCACATTTAAATGTAAGTATAAAACCATTCAAACGTTGGAGCAATGGTTGCTGAAAATTCAGCTTTGTCATTAGATAAATAAATTACATCATAATACATATTTAAATACAATACAGTTATTTTAAATTGTAATAATAAGTAATTTCAATATTTTTTTATCAAATAAATGCTGCCTTCATGAGCATAAAATACTTTTACCAACCCCAAATATTTTAATGGTAGTATCGAAAGATAGATATTGGTGATGGGACGAGATCCGATTTGTCTCGCAAGATCCGACTGGTCTTTGGCTCAGTTTCATTTTTTTTCGGCTTCGGCCTATACATTTAATTTCAGTGCCTCCCTAAGTACTGGGATAAAAGTTTAGAGTTTGGGTATAAACACTTCTTGTCTGCAGTAGCGATCAAAATTAAAGTATATTAACACTTGTATTTTAAACGACAACCTATTTAAAAATTATTTGTCATTTAATCATTTATTAAGGAGATTACAATAGTGAAAGAAGTCTTTATGAAGTGAGACACTGACTTTTATTTAGTTCAAATGTATATATATATATTTTTAAAGACTTAAGCAATGAACATTTTGTCAGAACCACAATTAAATTTAAACCAAAAATTTTTTACCAAAAGTCATTTGTTTAGTTTTATAATCTTTTTGATCTCCAATTTATTAAAATAATTTTGTGATTCTCAATTTATCCAGAATCGTGCAGCTCTAGTTTACATGTTATTACTGCATATAATTAATTCAAATAGAAGTTCATTTCAAAATTCACCATTTTTGCATTTTGTGTTTTTCACTTGAATAAAAGACTATTTGTCCCTATATATTTCATCAGTGAGGATTTAAAAAAAATAAGTCTAAAAATCTTGTCTCGTCTCGTTCTCGTGAACTCAGTCTCATGTCTCGTCTCATCTCGTGGGATAAGTGTCTCGTCACACCCCTAATAGATATACAGATAAACAGAAGAACCAAAGTAGAACATTTATTTTCACAGAATGTTAAACCTGTGTTTAACTTATTTGATGTGATTCAGTATATTTCTATTCCTGTCATTCAAATTCAACTTAATTTGGGTTGTGGCTATTTCAGTTCTAATTTACATTTATGAATTAAATATAACTAATGCTTAAGTTCTGAATTTTGCACAACCTTGCTATGAAATATAATCAAGTTCAGTAGTCGGTATTTTTACAGCATCTGCCTGTAATGAAATTACAAAACAGATGACATTTTCTACCCTCTTTTCCATAAGTATGTATTTGTAATTATAGAGGCGGTTGTCAGCCATTGTGGTCCTCAGTTTTCTCTAAACTCTTCTATCAGACCCAATCTGAAGGTATTCAGATACAAAAAGCTTTTCCTAGACTGACATTTTTTCACAGCTTCGGCTCCAGAGGCCTAGGCTAATTGGTGGATCCACCGGGGAGCCCTTGACTGAATACTCCCAGTGAGTAGCGCATTTGCAAGCATGAGAACCGTCCTCTAGGCTGCCACTCAGTGGCAAGAGGGAACAGAGGAGCGGGGGACGATTCGGGAATGGAGGTGAGTGGATTTGTGTTGGCAGAAATAGAATAACCTTGAACAATACAAGCGTAATTGTCTTTAGATTTTAAGTATTCTGGTATTTGCGACCTACTACAGTAATTAAGTTTTAAATGCATAGATTACTTGAAAATGTAAATAAATTTCGCACCCTCATGTCATTCCAAAAAAAATGTTTTTAATGTGAAACACAAAAGAAAAGTTTTGATAAATGTTCACTTCTCTTGTCCATTCAGTGAAAGTGAATGGTGTCCAGGCTGTAAAACTACAAGAAGGCCCGCAAAAAGTACCATAAAAGCATTATATAAGTAGTCGACACAAATTGAATATAAGTCTTGTTCTGGTCCTCTCAAAAAGCCACATGACATCTTTTTGTAAGAAACATAATGCAATGTAAGTTGTAATTCACTCAAAATCTTGCTTTCAAGCTTCTCACCATTTACTTTATTTGAAAAAGAATAATTTGGGCATTTTTCTATAAAAATCGTATTGCTTTCTACAGTAAATCAAACAAGTTTTTGAAGACACGAAGATGTGCGCAGAATTTTTTTTGGGGGGTGAACTGTCACTTTAAATTTACCTTAGCACATAATATCTCAGTTGTGTGACCAGTTCAACACTTTAACCATAAACAATCTAGCAAATATGATTTTCTTGAAAAAAATACAAATAAAGAAGTGTAAACGGTTACAGAAGCATTATTGAACATTGCTCATGCACAGCTGGTGGGGACCTTGAAAACGAACGAGTTTGACACAGTAAGTGTGGGTAATTGACAGGCTCAGAATGATTCCTGTTTGAAGTGGTCCTGCTTGCTGGGCGGCTTATTCTGCTTGTTTGTCATGTAGCTTGCGATCGATGGTCAGGCAGACCTCAGGGAAGAGCTGGGCTGCAGGGTAGAGATGCAACTGAGCCCCTTTTGTTATGTTTCCTGTGTCTGGTACCACAAGCCAGGGTCCTGGAGGGTACCGAAGGGAAAAGAGATGAACTGGACAAGAAATTGAATAAATTTCCTGTTCTTCGCTTCCATGGACAACCACCCCACCCCCTGAGTCAACACCCACTCCAAACCCCCAACTCGAGAGCAATTTCTCAATAGCTGAGATTATTAGTACTCTTATTTCTGGATTTCTTTGATAAGTGCGTTTACACTTTCTGACTCTCATCTGTGACTCCTCATCACATAGATGTCTATGACGGCTCTTATTGTAATGGCAGAAAGAGTCAATTATTATATCCTCCAACTAAGTGATATGACATCATTGCACTCAATTACGCATGGACAAATAGATGGTGATGGTCCTAATTTTATTGTACCACTCTGCAAGTTAAAATTCTATAAATATGCTCATCAAGGCTACATTTATTTGAATGTGCAGTGCATTTATTTGAAAACACTGAGAAATATTATATAGATATATACACAGTATCTCCCCTCATGAGTACACCCCTCACATTTTTGTAAATATTATATATTTTCATGTGACAACACTGAAGAAATGACACTTTGCTACAATGTAAAGCAGTGTGTACAGCTTGTATAACAGTGTAAATTTGCTATCCCCTCAAAATAACTCAACACATCCATTAATGTCTAAACCGCTGGCCACAAACGTGAGTACACCCCTAAGTGAAAATGTCCAAATTGGGCCCAAAGTGTCAATATTTTGTGTGGCCACCATTATTTTCCAGCACTGCCTTAACCCTCTTGGGCATGGAGTTCACCAGAGCTTTACAGGTTGCCACTGGAGACCTCTCCCACTCCTCCATGACGACATTACGGAGCTGGTGGATATAAGAGACCTTGCGTTCCTTCACCTTCCGTTTGAGGATGCCCCACAGATTACCTGTACCCTCACCTTTTGTAGCAAGGCAGTGGTCATCTTGGAGGTGTGTTTGGGGTCATTATCATGTTGAAATACTGCCCTGTGGCCCCGTCTCCGAAGGGAGGGGATCATGCTCTGCTTCAGTATGTCACTGTACAAGTTGGCATTCATGGTTCCCTCAATGAACTATAGCTCCCCAGTGCCGGCAGCACTCATGCAGCCTCAGACCATGACACTCCCACCACCATGCTTGTCTGTAGGCAAGACACACTTGTCTTTGTACTCCTCTGTCCAGCAATATGATGCTGAGCATTTGCACTTAACTTTTTTGGTCGACCATGGCGAGGCCTGTTCTGAGTGGAACCTGTCCTGTTAAACTGCTATATGGTCTTGGCCACCATGGTGCAGCTTTCAGGGTCTTGGCAATCTTCTTATAGCCTATGCCATCTTTATGTATAGCAACAATTCTCTTTTTTTCAGATACAATTTTTACAAAAATTTGAGGGGTGTAATCAATACTGTGAGATACTATATATATTTTATATGGGTGTGTATATATATATATACATATATACTGTATATGTGTGTGTGTGTATATATATATATATATATATATATATATGTATGTATATGTATTCATATATATCATATATATATAGATTTGAATGATAGTGTGTATATACTGTAATCAATTAATTAACTATTAATTGATTAATAATCACTGACTCTCTGAATCGTTCAAAGCTGTAGATTCCTTCACTGACGAAACACCGCTGTTGCTTGGAGATGCACTCCAGTTGTGTTGCGGATTTCATTGGAACTGTTATTATTTAATTGTAAAATATAATTAAATAATAACAGTTCCAATGAAATAATAACAGTTAAATAATAACAGTTATTATTTAATTGTAAAATATAACAAACAACTTAGACAATATTGTTTTTAAAATGTAGGCCACATTTAAAATGACCTTTTTGTTGAACTGTTATTTAAAATCATTGTCACATTTGCAATCGTTTATATATGCATGGAAAATTGCATTCTTGCTCGTATTTTGAACATGAAGCAATAACTCGCACAGGGTGTTTCTGTATCAACAAGGGTTTATTAAATCGATCTCAATGTACATCAATAGGCTATTTGTCAGTCCCTCCAGGATTTTGCGGAACTTTTTTCAGGTTTTTGGGGCCTAAAATGACTGATTTTGCTGCGGCTTTTCTCAAAATATGCAGCAATATTTGTGGCATTTCTTATTGTTTTGCAGTGAAAATATACCACAGACAACATTCTTTTAATATTGTTATGACTTTTCTGACTTCCAGGACCATTGTAGGGCTCCAGACTAACATTTAAGGACACCAGCACCAGTGCCTTTAAGTTCTACAGAAGGTGGCACCAGCACCTGACAGTAAAGCACTCTAATCGCACATGTACATCTCGGAGATGTCTATTTGATGTCTGCATTTACATATTCAAGAGGTAATTTTAAGAGTGTTTGCTCATCTGCAATACATCTCTAAGATGTTTCCTGTCATACGTCAAATATAGATTTATTAGAATGCATGTAAAACTGTTTCTGAGACGTTTATCAGATTACAAGGTCGATTGTTCCCAGATCTTTAGCAAACGTCTTACAGATTTACTTGTGCTGTCTTTGTAGTTGAGATGCAGATAAAATGTACTTTTATTACCGTCACTCATAATGTTTAAATATAATTTAATATATACAATATATATATATATATTGTTACGAATATATAGTTACGAAAAGTTGCGATCTTTTGTGAAAATTGAGGAGTTTGATTGATTTTGCAATAAATGCAGCGATCGCAGAATCACAAAATCCTGGAGGGACTGATTTGTTCTTCATGCTATTAAGTGCTACAAATCTACTTTAAAGATACGATGAACAACAGCGAGATTTGCAAAAGTAGTATATTTAGCGGGCATCCTATTATACGCACTTGCTTGTGTGGAATATATATATATATATATATGAAAATTCAAAATTTCTATTCATTGTGAGATTTATTAAGATTGCATTTAACAATTTTACTAAGTGATTAGTGTTAAATGAAGGCAAAGATTATCTTTAGTATATGTAAAAATAGTTCAAGTCAGTTAATTTTCCAACTTATACAATACATGTTGCTTGTATACTTGTGTATTTAATAAATATATTTTGGTAACTCCAGAGAGCAAAAGCAACCCTGCTGTGTCATCTTGTGTGGCAGCAGGAAACAAACAGCAATTACATGAATGCTATAATCGTGCAGACATGCATAGCTAGGGAACGTCCCCCTTTTGTATTCTTCATGAGCTACCTGTTTCTGCCGGAGATGATGAGCAGCTTCTCCCTTCAGCACTTGCAGTCTTTCCTTCAAAATGGCTCAGATGAGAGACTCTGAATTCACACTCATCTGCGATAAGGTTACCTTGGGAGAAAGTTAATCATGAGAAATGATAATAAAGATTTAAATTAGTTGGTGTACTGGGATCACACAGGAACACCTTGTGAATAAAATCGTTTCTAATTACCATTAGCACCAATCCAGGTAAGTCCAGTTCTCTGTCCAATTCACCAATTCAATAATCACAGGCTCTGAAAACATTTTACTTTCAAATTATAAGTTGAAGTTACTTTGCATCATTATTAATCAATTCATACAGTACATGCATGCACAACTACACCAAAGATTGGTTTGCTCATCGACAGCCCTTCAAAAATATCAATGTGTCTGAATGAATTGTTTGTCATTACCAAACTAATGATTAGCTTTCCTCAAGGTAAGACAGTACAGACAAAGCCATAGTTTTTTTCATGCATGGTCAATTTTGAGATTTTAGGTTATTCTGCTTCTTTAACATGTCATCAAATTCAGACTATGGTAAATTAAACATCCAAAGTACATTTTAAGTTATTGCACTGTATTTGCATTTGTAGATTTCAATTAAATGACCAAACTTTCCAGTTTTAATCATATCTATATTCTTAAGGCTTTTACAGAGGGATATGTTCATATATCATTCACTTTATTTATAAAACATTTTATTCCTACTTTTTATGGCTGTTAAAAGTATTTAGTAAGCTTGTTTTTTTGTGTGAATTCTTAATTTCATACATTCAATTCCATATATTAAGTTAAAGAAAGAAAGAAAAAGAAAGAAAGAAAGAAAGAAAGAAAGAAAGAAAGAAAGAAAGAAAGAAAGAAAGAAAGAAAGAAAGAAAGAAAGAAAGAAAAATAAATAAATGAACAAGATTCCATATTTTTTGTCATTTATGAGAGTATAAAAAGATATATCTAAACTCGCCTGTAAAACTAGCAAAATTAAACAAACTTTAAAAATTCTAAAATAATTTAGAACCTGGCTTTATTACATTTTTGGATTTCTGTTCCTGGTAATGTATGCAAATTAGTGCATATTTTCTTAGATAAAGCATAATTCGCACTTTGTTATACAAAGCATTTGTCTTAATGCTCTCAGATTTTAAAAAATCTGATCACCAAATAAATTGTTACATCTATTATTTATTAACCTCTAATAATTTGCCTTACGGATCATACAGCTGGCCTAAGTTTAATGCCATGTGTTTATTGATGTCTCATGTGCTTCACAAAAGTCGTTGTGCTTCAGGGACAAATATGCAAATTGTGTTGTGTCTCACCAATTACAGCAGTTTATGATGGGAACAGTAAACTCCAGATGGCTGGAGGAAGCTTTAGTTTCTCTACACTGCACAGTGGGGTGACCTTTATTCATCCAGGTAATGAAACCACATGGCCTTTTCTAATCATAACATGGCTAGGTGGCTTGTTCATATGGCGACTATCCAAACCAAGTATGGGTGAGACAAAAAAGAAAGTAAAGGAAAATGTGCAGTTGGTAATTTTCCCTTGTGATGATGCGAATGCTAGGTAAAAGGTATCATTTTACACAGGAAGTTGTTGTTTGCAGGTGACAAGTCTGATCAAATGCTCCCGGAATTGTATTAAAAGACTCTAGATTCTGAGAGGAAGAGAGACCGCACTTCCTATGTCATTCCTCACTAGGGGATTACATCTGAGTGTCACTGTAGGAGAAAAAAACACAAGATGATGGTAAGTCTAAATGCTTTAAGCTGAGGAAGGGGAGCAATTGCCAAATAGAGAACAAATAAAAAGCAAATTTTCTCCTCACTGTGGTGTTTACACATAACGTCAGTCCGGACATGAAAATAATGGGCCTGAATGCTCGGAATTGCGTTTGAAGCATCTCCAATATAGCTTTGGGGTATAGCATTCATAGAGAGGAGAATAAATATGTATTTGACAGGCTGGAAAAGTAAAAGAAGCAACAAGAAAAGATAGAAAGAGGAGGCAGACTTGAGTTGGCAAGAAAATAAGAAGGCAAAATAAAACGTGCTGATATAGCATTTGACACCTTCAGCAGACACCTGCCATGCATGTTTAAATAATTCACCAAATGTCATCACACAGGCTTTAAAACGCAGAGTGCTCCTCTTATAGGGACTCCCCCCTCTGGTGACAGGTGCCTCTGTGAACAAGACACATGTTTCTTTCTGTGTATATCCAAGCAGGCATCTTTAATGAATAATATATTGCCACATCACAGGCTGTGAGACTGACTGAAGAGTTTAGAGTATTCTTCTACGCCTCTCTTGAATACTTTATTCTCAATGGTCAATCATGACATTCAGAGGTCAGATGTTTTGAAATGGAGACTGTCAAGTCAATTTTTATAACGCTATTCACAACATCATGATGTTATTTTTTATCATTCCTTAGATGTATTGATTTTTATAGTGCTGTTTAGCAGATTAGTGCTGGGTTATAACCGTTTACATTTTGGGAAAATTTCAAACAGATTTGCTATAGAGCACATTTACAGCATTGCAAAAATTGTCCCATGAAAATGACTAAAACACTGTATAATGCATGTCAAGCCAAATGTTGGCGATGTCACTTTGTAAAGAAACATCATACATCTGTGCTTATTAACTGAACACATAATGCGCATGCGTATAACATCACTGTTTTCACACATTCGATCACACATTCGATTTTTGGTGTTCTGGTCTGTAATGGGTTACTGTGGCTCAGTGGTAGAGCATTGTGTTAGCAGTGCAAAGGTTATGGGTTCAATTCCCAGGGAACACACATACTGACAAAAAATGTATAACCTGAATGTACTGTAAGTCACTTTGGATAAAAGCATCTGCTAAATGTAAATGTAATGAGGCAGATCAGGCAGCGTGATAGCTTGGCGTGTGTAGTATATCGTTCCCAATGCTTAGTTACGCAGCATTGAGTTACCTATGAAAGATAACGTCTCAGGTTACTTACGTAACCCATGTTCTCTGAGTAGGGAATGAGACGCTGCGTAACTCCGCATTGGGAACACCTCCCAGGTGTGCCGATTGTCTGAAGACCATGTAGAATCATGCCAAATCATTGGCTGATGGCGCTAGATACTGCCCCTACGTCATGCGTGTTTGACATAGACCCGCGTTCGCGCCATCCTACCCCTCAGATTTTCCTGTCGAAGAAGCAAGTCGACAGCAAGAGGAGCTTGGCAGCGGAAGCAGCATCTCGTTCCCTACTCAGAGAACATGGGTTACGTAAGTAACCCATTACAGACCAGAACACCAAAAACACAGCTGGCTCAAGCAGAAAGAATCTGGGAACTAGGAGCTGTGTTCACATCAAGGTTATAGAACCTCACAAAAGTATGGGGAGAGGACCATCCTGCCCCATACAAATGTCCTCTAGGGGCACCCCTCTAAACAATGCTTTGGAGGAGGCCACCCCTCTGGTGGAATGAGCTCGGATGTTTTGAGGTGAAGGCAGGCTGTGCACCTCATAGGCTAATGAAATAACATTCCTAACCCAGTGGGATATTGTGTTTTGACGCGGCTAGCCCTTTTGGGCCTGCACCAAAACACACTAACAGCTGTAAGGACTGACACCATTGACTGGAGCAGTGCACATACATCTTCAGGGCTCTAACAGGGCAGAGCAGACGAAGATCATCGCCCTCACTTGAAGGGGAGGCAGAGAAAGCCTGCAGCACTACCACCTGCGAACAAAAAGATGTAGAGAGAACTTCAGGGACATAACCCGGAGCAAACTCGGTGCAGGACTCGCTGACAGACAGAGTCTGCAAATCTCCCACACGCTTAAATGAGGCCAATGCCAACAAAAGTGTAAACTTCAGTGTCAGAATCCTCAAGGGAGCTGACTCAAGAGGTTCAAAAGGAGGCTCTAGCAACCCCTTAAGGACAACAGAAAGGTCCCAAGAAGGGATACTAGGAGGACGGACCGGCCTCAAGCGCTTAGCCCCACGCATAAAGGAGGACACCAAACGATGTCTGCCCAGGGGGACATCGTCCGAGTCCCTTTGATCTGCGAAAGCCGCAACGACTCTAATGGGTGGTAGCGGCTGCTCCAGCCAAAAGCTTATGCTGTAAGCACGGACTCCATCCGAGAGATCAAGATCTAAGGGCGGCCTATGATCTACCATACCCACAACTTCCAGATCTCTGGACGTGGGTGCCAGATTCTACCCTGAAGCTGACAGAGCAGGTCTTTCCTGACCGGAATCTCCCACGGGTCACCCTCATGGAGGGCCCGTAAAGGGCGCGTAAACAGGCGCCTGACACCTTTAGTAGGCGAAGGGACGGCCAAGAGGGGCGAATACCCAGGGACTTCATCCACCAGAGAAATGGTCTCGTATGGAGCAGCCCCAAGAGAAGAACCGGGGATGCTGCCGGCCATGAGGCCTAGCAGCCTGCGACACCGGCCCACTGACACATGCCGACCTAGATTGAAGCAGGCCGAGCACGACTGAATGATCTCTTCCCAAACAGGGGCCAGACGGGCCTGCGTCGAGGTTGAATCCAGACAGACCTAAAAAAAAAAAACACCTCCCAGGTTTGCCGATTGTCTGAAGCCCATATAGAATCACGCCAATTAATTGGCTGACGGCGCTCCCGCCATCCAACCCCTCAGATTTTCCTCTCTTCAGAAGCGTTCGCTTCTGCGGTTTTTCTGGCCCAATTATTAGCGATAACGTGCTAATCTGTGACTTTTACATTTCAGCGAAATTATATTTCTCCTACCGGTGGGTGGAAACCGCTGTGCTCTCGCCTCTTTGCGAGTGAAGACCAGCACGGTAAGTGAGTCAGATGTGTGGGCCTGGCCCACTGAGCCTGTCGCCAAAATAAGCCAGAGTTGGAGATCGGGGCATCAAGGAGGAAAGCCTTCTCCTTCTCCCTGATCTCCGTGAGATTCAGCCATAGGTGGCGCTCAGCCGTAACCAAACCCGCCATACTGTGCCCAACCACCCGCGCTGCATGCTTTGTAGCAATATATGAGTGAAAATGAATAAATTAAATCCGATATCTAGATCCGATAAAGTACGCTTGCTGGTAAATCAATCAATCAGTCTGATTTATCTGAGATTCATCTACTTTCCGAGTACAACTGACTGCAGCTTTAAATTGCAATGACTCTCAGCTTGTGTCGCTGTCATTACCTCATCATTTGTGAACATGTCTTCACTGGTCTGGAAGTTTTCTCAGTGGCAGAGGAGGACAATGCCATTGCTATTTGCAACGCACGTTCAGCAAGGATTCGAGGGAGGAACAAAGGCATCAAGTTTTAACACAACAAATCTTATATCTCACTTGAAAGGTCATCATCGCGGCGAAGCTGTATTAAGGGACTTTAAGCAACCTCCACTGTTGGAACGGTAATGGCATTCCGACGTCATATTGCGTGATCGCTACTTCAGCTGCTACTTCGTGGCGTTCTGTAACCGTCTACTATGGGAGAACAACTGCTTTACTGTAGTCGTTATGACATGATGGTTTATGTAGTTAAATGTTGCGTTTTATGTTATATACCGTTTAATTCCATCAGTATATTATTCGACCATTAGTCTTTCACTTAATCTGTGTTGATTATGTTTTAAACTTAAGCTAATTTTAACGATTGTTTTCGTTTGTACAAAGATATGTCTGCTGTTAGTAACAGCACCTCAGGTAATACTGAGACTAACGGTGCGTTTACACCAGACGTGAATGAAGCGAATAAATCGTGATATTCGCGCGTAGTTGGACGCTTGAACATTTTGAGTTTACTCGCTTCATTCGCGTATGACATTCGCGCCATTCGCTCGTGAAATTCACTACACAACAGACACGAATACACGTCATGGGAGGGGCTTCTGCCAGGCAGCTCCAGTCTCGTTGCAAAAGGTATTCTTGTTTTTGTAAAAGTACGAAGATGTATATACAGCTCCGGGTACCCACATACAACCACAATTACTTTGTCCTCCATTGTTGTTTCGGATTTTCTGCCTCCGCTCGTAATGACGTCACTGCTAGAGCAAGCTCCTGATTGGTTTACGCGACGCGAATATCCGGCAAAGTTCATATTTTTTAACTCGCGCAATTCGCGCTATTCGAATAGCGTCGCAGGATTGTCTATCGGGTCTTTGCATTGACTTAACATGTAAATCATTCGCGCCTAACGCTTCATTCGCGCCTGGTGTGAACGCAACTTAAAGATATGTGAAGAGAACAATGTAATTATTGCCTAAGCATCCTCCTCTTAATCCATCATTTGTATCTAAAGAAATTACCGAATGCCGCGTTGCATATTCTTGTTTACGGTTGCTTAATGATTTTTATGTTCTTGGCTAAGGCGGTGTAACAGCTTACTCAATGTAGCCATTCCATTCGCAGCTGTTGCTTAAAGTCCCTAGATATAACTTCCTCATCCTCGTGCACTAAAAAGGTTGAATAGATGCATTTCTTTATGCATGAAATACTTGAATATAAATGTGCTGTTAATGAGTTGTTAATTGCAGATGAACCTTAGTTCTGTTAAATCATTTATGTTATTAAATATTCTGGTGCCTTACACAACAAATAAAAACATTTGAAGAGTCTAGATTGATGTTTCCTATTAAAGTTAGGCCAGATCTACTAAATGTCCGTTTCATCAGTGCATCTTAGATTTTGTATTCTCTTGGGTGCACAAACTGCAGATTATATTAAAATTATAAAATATAAATATGAATTTATTTATTATCGGTATAGTCTGTGAGAAGGACTTAATTACCGGTTATCGGTATCGGTTACATTTTTCATATTGTGCATCCCTAGTATCCAGGGTCACAGAAATCATTTTTTTAAGTTATCTTGCATAAATAAAATTAATACAGCTTTTGATAAAACATCAGCAGAGCTTCATTTCATGTTGAAACTAACAGCTTATCCTTCACAATAAACAAAGTTGCCACTCCCCTATTTTAGCCAAAATCGATAATGTTGCACTTTGCCTAGGTGATCAAGCTGCCAATATCTGTCAGTGTCAGCTATAATTTTAAGATATTAAGACAAGCGTATTCACTTTTACACCTGCATCAAAAGCCCCACCCCAATGCTAGTAGCACATTTCTATGCTTCCTGTTTATGCAATTACAATTCACATGATTTGTGCATTGCTTTGGTAAGAAAATGTCTGCTAACATCATATGATTGTTAATGTCTCCAAGTGTAATTTCCCAAGTTCCTGTGATAGCACGTTAAAAACAATTAAAAATTGCTGTGAGTTTTGATGGTTTTGAATCTGATCATGTGAACGCAAATCACCCTTCTCTCTTGCAGACAGATGTTTACTGTACACCGAATTCTCTAGAGATGTGCAAGAGATCCCTTTCAGCCCAAGGATGGCATCTAAAACATATTTTGCATGCATATTTATGCAAAATGCATATGCAGCTCTCAGTTTCAGTAGTTAAAGAAATGTGAAACTTTTTGAGTTCTGCAGGAGGCAAAGCTGTGTGGACATTGATCTATACATTTCAGTTGTTCTCTGCTGAAAGTGCATAGCCATTATGGAATTTAGAGGAGAATCACTAGCTGCTAACATCTTCCTGTGCTCTTTTATTTCTGTCCTGGTGATCCAGTTTAGGCACCAGGGAAAGGAGAAGCACAATTTAGCATGCTGTCACAGGGATTACACAGCTCATTTGTAAACAAGCTTTCACAATAGCGCTAATTAAGCATCCGGTCAACATATAGCGCATGCCGTTCAAAACAAACAGAATTAGCCATCCATGTAACAAAATGCAGTGGCCTCGTTACATTTTCGGAGACGGGAGCCAGTAGGGGAGGGAAGGTGATCTCCCAACGGACCACGGTACTGATTAACTTCAGGAGGGGCGTTCGGTTTTCCAGGCCCAGTCAATAAGTGGTGGCTGTTTTCGAAGTCAACGAAGCAGCGGCAGTCTGTAGGCAGTTATTGTCAGTTGAGCGTGTACACATCTCTTCTTTGTGATTTGCTCAACGCACTGTTTACGATAAGCGCTATGTGTTAAATTTAGCGAGGAATGCTCCCCATCCTACCATCCAATGTGTTTGTTAAACCTGTTTGGAAATGGTTGAGAAAAGAAGGAAGGCAGTAAGGAGAAATTTTGTGAGTAAACATTTCACATTCAGTCTACCCCCTTTCCAATAAAGTGTAAATGTGTTTACTGCAATCACTGCATGCTAGTTGCAAGCTTATATGTGCCATAGAAAATCATTTTAGAGTGATTTTTGCCATTATACATTTGCTATTGGTTCTATTCATGTTCGATGAAGACGAAAATCTTATTTGCAGGCAAAAAGCAGTTTTTATGTAGGGAAAAGCTGTACCTGTTGAAAATATGATGATATGGTAGCTTACATAGAGTTCCTGGCTCAGTGATGCTCAAGTGTAGCACAGTAGTGGACATATGAGTATGGGGAGAGGTTAAGTGTAATTATGGGACTGGACAATACTTGACTCTGCAATTCCAGAC
Organism: Gymnocypris eckloni scoliostomus; assembly: GCA_027564155.1. NCBI lineage: Eukaryota > Metazoa > Chordata > Actinopteri > Cypriniformes > Cyprinidae > Gymnocypris > Gymnocypris eckloni. The sequence continues at coordinate 23,100,082 of CM050426.1, forward strand.
ATTACAGTACATATAACCCAACTTTCACAACATGTCCTGAAAGGTATAGCAACTATATTTTAAGCTCCTCATACGCATGCTCTCACAAACACTGCTGGTGACATTTTTGACAATTTAACATAATTATTAATTTACCAGTGCTTGAATCTTGATGATGCAACTGGGCGAAATGCATTGAAATGAATAGAATCAAAGTAGTCGAAAATGTCAGTCAGACTGAGGTAAAAAAGAGTGGCTTTGTCATATACGGAGATGTGCCTGGAACTGTTCACCTTTGAGCAATCAATCAATGACTGAAGTAACTGACATGGTGCAATGGAAGTTTTGATACTTTGACAGGGTTCTTAAAGATAAAGGAAAGGTTTCATCTACATCAACAAAATTTATTTTAAAGTCTCTTACCTTATCGGTACTTGACCACAAAGAGTTTAAAATGACATCTTGCATGTCTTGTTTTTCGATCTTAGAAGCTGTAAATCATCTTTAAAAAGTCATCCTACCATACGAAGGATAAAATGTCCTTCAAGAAAACTTAATCTCTTTCACTGGGTATAAAGACAAAAAGAAAACATACCCAGGAAAGGACCAACTTCGCCCATGTTTTGTTATTATTTAAGAATTACCTCTTCCTCATTTGGTCATTTTTGTTAGCAAATATTGATAGTTTGATTTTGTATTATTTTGACAGTACTTGCAGTATATACACATTTGATTACCTTTTATTGTTTTAAAAATTTTTTTGGGGGGGGGGGTATGTATGTATGTATGTATTTATTTATACATACATACATACATGCATACATGCAAAAGCTGCATTTCAAATATAATTGCAATTTATAATAGCTTTTTTCTGTTGTAATATATTTTAAAGTGCAATTTATTCCAGTGATAGCAAAGCTGCATTTTTAGCAACCATTACTAGTATTTGTGTAGAAAAAAACTGCATTTATTTTACATATAATCTGATAGGTAAATTAATTGATTAATTTATAGGTTAATTTATCCATGCTGAAATATTCATTTCTTTAAAAGAAAGCAGCATTGTGTTCTGTCCCTCTCAGGAGTTGTGATATATTGTAGGACTTGAGATTCTCTCTTAAGGCACATATGTAGGACGTTTTATCTCAGCTCTCTTTTTTATCGGGAACTGGTGCCGCTATCTGTGATAGAGGCACATCTTTAACTGCCTGCCTCTGATTACGCCTCGAGTTGCCATGGAAACAGCAAAGCGTTGAAATGGGAGAACAATGGCGATGAATGCCAATAAGGCGAGTCAGTAAAAGGATACGTGCCTCATGCTTTTGCTGCATGCCAATCTACATCACAGACAGCAGAATCCTACATCTGTCCTACTGATTAGAAGACAGGGACTTTGATATGTGGGCAGGGGAAAGAGCTTGTTTTTCACATTTGATTGTCTTTCAGTTACATAAATGTAATGGCATATTCTGCTCCAATGTATTTGATGAAAAACTCTTAAAAGCTCATCAGATCTTCATGGCAAAGGAGACTACTCTGGAGCCCCAGCGAAATCCTTCCAAAAGTGTAAGGTAAAGGGATAGTTCACCCAAAAATGAAGATTCTGTCATCATTTACCCTCCCTCAAGTTATTCCAGACCTGCGTGAATTGCTTTCTTCTGTTGAAAACAAAAGTAAATATTCTTAAGAATGTTGGTATAAAAAGAGAAAAAATAAGAAAATATTTTTTTATGTTCATTAGAGTTCAACAGAATATAATTTTCATTTTTATGTGAACTATACTTTGCTAGTGCTAGCACTAATTAGACGACTGAGATAAACTCTAATATAAATAATTTTATGCTACAAAAATGTAGATCAGAATATATTAAAGACTGATTTAACTAACATGTGACCAGATTTTTAAACCTATTTAGCTCTGGTTAAAATGTATGTGTTTGGTCTAAATAAGTCATTACTGAACTACTTCTGAGATGAGCTGTTTGTGTGTTTGGTGTGTGGGTAATAGTATATTTTAACTCAAGTTTCTCTTGGCTTGGAAATGAGCACATATTGGTGTGGGCTTAGTGGCTTTCGCAGTCTGGAGAAAGAATTTGTGATATTATTAAAATCATTGGCAAACATAGATGCATTTGGGACTTGTATTTTCTCAGATGGTTTGTTTATAATGTTGTTAAAAATGCTTTTTTTTTTAAAACACCTCAGAATGAAAACAGTGGGAAATTAGAAAATCTTACGTCATATCATAAAAAGACAGCATTTCAAGCTTCTTTCAGTTGTGTTTGATCCATGTTGTGGTTGCTAGTTGACCATTTATAAACAAATTAAACTTACAAGAATTGCTTTTCATAACTCTATTAAATTATTTGACCATTTCTCATTTCACTATCTGCAGTCACAGTCATTGTATCTCAAGGTAATAAATAATCATTGTACATTTCAAGTTTTATTGAATTGATGGTTCGAATGTCAAAACACCAAACAAAACTGCTTCCGCAAGTGAAGAAAGATATAGGATCATGTACACACCCACAGCCATTAACAGGCAACCTTTTCCTGCTCTCATTTTTTTTTAATAAAAAGGTCCATTTGTGGGAAAGAAATAAAGCAAAAGAATAGAATGATGGGGAGATATTGCCTTTTCTTTTGTGGTGTGATATTATCAACTTGGAACTGAATGTGATTATTGCTCCCCAGAATATTACACACGGTGAGAATTAGATTGGGTAACCTCCTTCATACTCCTTCCGAGAAAAAGATAACGGCCGAACAAAAGCAGCTTTGGATCGATCCCTCATGACAAAAGCAGAGGACACAGATATAAACAGATTACAGATGGCAAAAAAGAAGATATGTCTTCATTTCAGATCTCCCACTGCTTGAACACGAACAGACCCCTCCAAACCAGCCCGCCATCCCCCTGTGTTATTGAATGTTCCCTTATCATAACTGAATGAAAAGGTAGGCCTGTATTTTACAAAGGGGTCAAGGTTTTGCTGGTTACTGTGGGCCAGTTAGCCCCTGCTGGTATATGTTGTAACTACACAGTCTGAACCCACAAACCATCTTTCTTCCATTCAAAAGTTGCTGTGTATTCTGATGAATTCTTCTTTACAAGAAGCATGCAAACATAAATTATTAAAAACAATATAACATTTTCCTGTGGCTCTGCAGAGATCGCTCATGGCCTTGGTGAGAATCCTGACCAACTCATCCTGGAATGTGGCATGTCCCTCCACTTTAGAGCTGTCTTCTGGAGTATGGGCCCAGTCCTTCTCGGATGCCGTCAAGGACATTGCTTCGTCAAGATAGTCATTGTCCCCCGCCGCACTGAACGAGATAATCTCCGAAGCGCCAGGGGCGGGCCGAAGACTCTCTTCAGCGAAGCACATTGGAGAGAGGGGGGTGAATCGCGCCTTTCTGCCTGGTCACCCATATGCGGCCTTCGCCCCACCAGTGGCTCATTGGTGGCAAAGGGACGTTGCCGAGAGAAATCACAGAGGGTGACGTTCCTTGGGGCCCTAAGCACCCGCACTGAGAACTTCTCGCAGTGCAGGCAGCTCGACCCGTTGAGTGCTGCCTCCGCATGGGCGAGGCCCAGGCACAGGACGCAGAACTCGTGAGTGTCTGAGGCCTCGATGGGTCCCGAATACAGTGTGCAAAGGTTAGAAATGCTGGAACGCTGAAAGGGAAATCCTTCTTCATGCATCTTCTCCACAGCTGTCTTCAATAGGATGTGTGAAAGAGGAAGATTCTGAGTTATTGCTGCCAAAACAGCGCATTATATAGCGACCGGAGCCCCGCCCCTATTGGCCGACATTGGCCAGTGAGAGTTGCAACTTCACTGACTTTGTGCAATAAGATTTCAGGTAGGTTAGGAAGGAAGGGAATCCCCAAGGCATTTACGCCATGTCGAGAGAACGCTCTTGAAAGGGAACTAGACACTAACCTCAAGAACGGTGGCATTTAACAAATGTTAAAAATATGAGTCCTTTACATCACAGTACAACAAATAACTAACAATAATGATAAAACAACAACAAAAAAGTTTAAATGAAATCAGCAAACAGCAAAACAATAATCCTATAACAGTAACTGCATAATTGATTCATTCTGCAATGCATAATGGGAACTCACAAATCCTTAACATTTCAACAACATTAAATTATTTGTTCAGACAACTGTGTTTTGACTAGTTGGAACAACATTTGGGGTAATTTTGTTGGTCTGACAAAGTTTTTTATGTAGTGTCAAGAAAATAGAATTTTTTAGTATATGAGACTCAAATGGTTTTGTAAACTGGAAAATGTGCAGTTGCATTTTTGACAGTGTATTTAGAAATATCGGCCAGGAAAAAGAGGACGTATGGCCATCCTATCATTTGCTTACCCTGACCAATAGATCAAGGTTTGGCAGGTTAGTATGAGTTAGTTAGCACCTGCTGTTACATGCTGTAACTCTGTAGAGTCAGTGGGGCACTGAGCTGCAGATTCAGAGTTTTCACTATACATTAACCAACTCCAGCTCTGTACAACACTGGGGACTAGTACCATCTGAGTCTTGAGCTCTGAATGAGAGAGGATACCCGCTGACACACAAAAACCTTGTGACTCAACCAAGGAATGAGATATCGGCTCTCTGATCACTGTGAATCAATAACCGAGAACAGAATAATTATTCATGCTGAAACTTGTTCAGTGTTCGTTTTTACAGTTTCTCTTGTTTGTGCATGTGGATTAATGTATGTGTCTTTTAGCATTTGGGTGTATTTTGATCAAGGTTGACTTAAAAAACTACAGTTATTTTTAATCCAGACATTCTTACATGTCTATATGTAGGCAAAAAAAAGTAATTCTTGAGATGAGAACACCAAAAATAATAATTTATATTATCTAATCTTTCTTTTGAATCATTTGTAACAAAAGACGAGACATCAAAGCATAAGACACAGAAAAGACTGGATATTTGATGCATTTTTTTCTTTAGATTTGCCATTATCCTCTCAAAGAAACGATAAAAGAAAGTGGGACAAGACTGACCATATTAAAGAGTAGTGAATAAGACTTATTCACTGTTTAGCGATTTATCTTGGTTTTGGCTTTAGAGCACAACACACTTCCAAGTCAAGCTTTTTTCGCCAATCTTCTACTTGGACCATTTGTGTGCTTGAGCTGGATATTTTGCCTTCTCTCTATATGTCTATCTGCTGCTCTCTCACATTAAAACATTGTTACTAACCCTGTGTTTTTGCATTGGCTCTTTGGCAAACTGTTAAACAAAAGGCAAGAAAATACATTAGAAAATACTTAACTGTGCACAGACACTGTGCAAAATAACACACTTAAACTTGCATGTACACACACTAAATTTTGTATTGACCATAATCCACTGGCTGCTGTAAGCGGCTTTATATTTTGTGGCTGGACTTCTTGACTTGAGTATAGAGATTCTGTCCAAAGCAGAGGGATACATGCTTTTCTGAGAGATTAGGGCTGGACATGACTCTGAGCCATAGACAAAGATTCTGTATCTCTTATCTCTCAGATCCAGAAAATGTTCACGTTTCTGATCTATTTGTGGGAAGAAAAAATCCCTGCTTTTGCTAACCCTTCATTCTGGTTAGAAAATGTCTTGTTACATTCTTATATTTTAGGAACTTCAGCCTATTTTATGACCATTAAAATATTTAGCATTGTGATATGATTGTCATAATAGTTTAGCTATTTTTCTACTCAATTATCTTTACTGCAATGTAAAAAAAAAACATTTACATAGTAAATGTAATGTTAGTATTTGTTAAAATGTACACTGACTAAAATGCATTGGAATACAAAGTTTTTTTGTTTTGTTTTGTTTTTTGTTTGTTTGTTTTCTGTAAATTATCACTCTACTAATGTAATGAGAATCTAATGAAAATTATCCCTGAAAAAAAAAATATATATATATATATATATATTATAATTTTATTTAGGATAATTATATATATATATATATATATATATATATATATATATATATATATTGTTTGATATGTCTTTATAGTATTATAGTCTTAATGCACTGTAAGTTGCTTTGGATAAAAGCGTCTGCTAAATGTGTAAATGTAATAATAATAATAATATCTTTGTGAGATTCTGCATTTTGGCTCCTTTTGAGAAAGATAAAGTTAAATGTTAAACTTGAACAGAACTATGGGTCATTTCCTAAATGTGCATGACCGAAATGAAACTGTCCCCAATGCCAGCACATTTATGCACCTATCACTGGCTGTTCTTGTCTAAAATTATGTTCTCTGATTCCTCTTCCTCCTGCTGTGAAAATGCCTCAGTGGAAGGCCGAAACACATGGTGGGTAATGAGGACATATTCTTTATGAGCAGGGAGAAGACATTATGACAAAATGAATTCTGCTTCAGAGCAACATCTCATGGCAGACCTTAATAAGACTGCTGATTGAGATAAACAGACTTGATTAGTTTGATTGTTGTTGTTTTTTCTCCTAACAGAATTGCACTAAAGCCTTTAAAGAGTGTTGAGTCTTGATGCTTCCAACAACAATAATGCAAAGATTCAGCCTTCTTCTCAAAACAGAAACAATAAAGAATTGGACTTTGCATTGATTTGATAACATCAAATGGATATTACAATTAACAACATCAACAAAGAAAGTTTGGAAATTTGAATGAAATTAAAATGTTTGTCTAATTGCATGAAAAGCTCAATAACACAGAAATCTATTAATATAACATTTTATTATAAAGAAGAGAAACCCATTAATAAGAAATTGTGTAAAACTCTGACTTAATCCATGATTTGAATGCACTGTGTGGAACATGGCAAATGTCTGGACACATGAAGCCCCATTTAAAGGTACGGATTAAAGAATGACAATGTACAGTTGAATGACACACACAAATAAATAAATAAAACCAGACTGACAGAATAATGAAAACCAGACACGGTAGCACGAACCAGACCCAACAACAAATGCAACAATCACTTTTGCCAGAGCTACTTTCTGTAAACGTTAGCTAACTTTACCTGCAGTGGTTTTTCCAAAAGCTATTTTCCCAAAGCCAGATTGATATTAAAGTGACAGCTATAGCAAGTTTGAGAATCAACAGGAACAATTTGGCTTTTAATGTTATGTGCAGTAGACTAAGCAACACCAAAAAATAAAATTACTTTTTTTTGTCAGCATAGATTGAAAAAGTTGAGGCTGAAACTGTCAGTCTCCCAGTGTGAGGGGATCAGAACTGAGATGAGAACTCTGCTTCAAAAGAAGACAGCAGGAGAGAAAGTAAGTGAAGAGTTTCCACTGAAGACAGAAATTATAAAGCTACACGAACTTTCCGTCAGTTTTATGAGCAATTGGGTTCATTAAACATAATTATCACTATTTTCATTTTATAGTCTAAAAGATAAGTAGACCCCCTTTTTTATATGAAACAATGTCAAAGTAGCTGAATACGCCCCCTTGCAGCAGTGCATGAAACATTTTAAGGTTTCAGATGACAAATGTCAAGTTCATTGGTTGGTGCTGCCGAGTTCTCGTTATAATGGTGTTGTGTGCATGATCACTGTATCTCACTGTATCTCATGTAAACAAGATGTTGGGGTGCCATATTAAAAAGTGTGGAGGGACTTACGTCGGCCTGTTTTACACAAAAACTTCAGAAGACTTGGATTTTATAACATAAAAATCATATAGGCGTATATTGATTATGCTACTTTTATGTGCGTTCTGGAGCTTGACAGTTGCAGTGAACATATTTATTCTGAGATACTTTCCACATTTTTTATTAATGTTGTGTTATGTATATTTTTGCGATGTTAAATACACATAAAATGACAGGTCTACTAACAGAAAGTTATTTTATTTTATTTATTAAATGTACTTTATTATCAATGTATTTTTAAAAGAGTGAAAATTTGTAAACCTTGATGCGGTTTTCATAGATTTTCTTTTCAATCAAAATTCTTGCAAATTGAAAAGCAGATTATTGCAGATTAGTGCAAAATTATTTACATTTTGAAGTTTAAAATAATTTCAAAATAAATTAATGAGCATATACACACAGCATATTCACATTTTGGTGATACATACCTGGCCATACTTTAAGTACTTCGAGTGGGCTACTTACATGATCATGGTAGTCAGATTTTTAACTTTGCTATGAATGACACTGTTGGACTATAGCCCCTACTTTAAAATCCTCTTAGTCCAGTGCACTGCTCTTTTGAACATAGTTTTTAATCTATAAAATCTCCTTTTAACAATAAATAACTCAAATTCCCACCATGCCCTCTAATGTTTCAGTGCATGTTTCTATGACGATAAGTGCTTTAAGCACATGAGGGCTGCTGTGCTTTGCTTGATGGTTCAGGTCAGTAGGCTAAAATCTTTAACAAGCCAGGCCTTGTTGGTTTGCCAGAAATAGACTGTGCATTTGTTTTATGTTAGACACTAGCAATTCAATTTAGCTGCCCTCTTTTATATACACGCAGCTTTGGTGTCTTGTAAAGAGCTCAACATTTTCCTGTTCCCTTGCTTGTGAGTCGCAAAGAGAGTCAGAAACATGACTTATCTGTCAGCCTCCTTACAGAAGTCTCTGGCACACACACTGCTGTGTCTTACATTTGTGTTTGTTTTGCAGTCTGCTGTACTAGCATTCTGAGGTTAGAATACATTGCAGACCTGTTGCAGAAACAAATGTAAACCTTCTCTTCAGGCATCATTCCTCAGCATGATGCAGGAGAATATGAGAAAAATTGCAAGCTTTTGACGTTTTCCACACTATGCCAGGGCAATGGAGGAATAGAAGGCTGCTTGCCAAGCCAGGGTTGTGAAAAATCTGAACTAAAGATCTATCTGTCTATCTATCTATTGTAAAGCTGACATTAAATGGAAATCATCGTTTCTTCCCTGTTGTGCAGAGATGTCAAAACCAGGGCCCTCTGCCAAAGTTGGTCCGTGATTACCTTTGATTTGGCCCACCATGCCATGTGCAAGAGGAGGGAATATATATATATATATATATTTATATATAAATATATATTGTTTTATTTTTAATTAAAGTGTAAAAGATATAAATTAAAATCTGAATATATATAGTCAAATATATATATATTTTTTTCAATTATATAAAAATCTATTAAATGTATTACATTTGTAATATAATATAGTTGGATATAATATCACATTCAATAAAAGCTGAAAAAAGGAATTTAAACATTTAAAAAAATATTTTTTTATACCGTTTTCAAGTTTGTTTTGACAAATGCAGCTTTTCTAGTTAAAAATTGCAGTTATAGATTTAAATGTACTTCCTTGCATTCAAATTCAAATTTGAATTGGAATTATGTTTCTCCCTCTCAATTTAAATTCAAGGAAACTAATTTAAAAGTCATTCTTAATTCTGAATGTACACAACCCTGTTGCATGCATCACTGATCATACGGAATAACACAGATCCGGTTGTTGTAAAGGGTCTCATTTTCTCAGCCACCTACTTTCTAGAGAGGAGTAATTTTTCACACCGACGTAAAAGACGAGGAGTTGAGTGTCAATTTTCAGCAGGGTGTTGCTTTTGCTGCACGCACGTGTGACTTTTTGTCCATGAATGTGTGTATATGTGTCATGAGAGAACAATGTGAGATGGTAAAAAAATGCATGCGCTAATTGCACCAAGCCTATTTTTATGAAAATGCGTTAGCATATGTGCCTAGTGGAGGGTGGAGTAATTTATTTCCACTTGTCCTTCGATATCATG